>CM038346.1:40847905-42235405 GCA_021464625.1 Proterorhinus semilunaris
GGTACCCACTCGTCACCTAAAGCTTCATGGGGTACCCACTCGTCACCTAAAGCTTCAGGGGGTACCTACTCGAGCTTCAGGGGGTACCCACTCGTCGCCTAAAGCTTCAGGGGGTACCCACTCGTCACCTAAAGCTTCAGGGAGTACCCACTCGTCCCCTAAAGCTTCAGGGGGTACCCACTCGTCGCCTAAAGCTTCAGGGGGTACCCACTCGTCACCTAAAGCTTCAGGGAGTACCCACTCGTCACCTAAAGCTTCAGGGGGTACCCACTCGTCGCCTAAAGCTTCAGGGGGTACCCACTCGTCACCTAAAGCTTCAGGGAGTACCCACTCGTCACCTAAAGCTTCAGGGGGTACCCACTCGTCGCCTAAAGCTTCAGGGGGTACCCACCCGTCACCTAAAGCTTCAGGGGGTACCCACTCGTCACCTAAAGCTTCAGGGAGTACCTACTCGAGCTTCAGGGGGTACCCACTCGTCACCTAAAGCTTCAGGGGGTACCCACTCGTCACCTAAAGCTTCAGGGAGTACTCACTCGTCACCTAAAGCTTCAGGGGGTACCCACTCGTCGCCTAAAGCTTCAGGGGGTACCTACTCGAGCTTCAGGGGGTACCCACTCGTCGCCTAAAGCTTCAGGGAGTACCCACTCGTCACCTAAAGCTTCAGGGGGTACCACTGGTCACCTAAAGCTTCAGTGGGTACCCACTCGTCACCTAAAGCTTCAGGGAGTACTCACTCGTCACCTAAAGCTTCAGGGGTACCCACTCGTCACCTACAGCTTCAGGGGGTACCCACTCGTCACCTAAAGCTTCAGGGAGTACCCACTCGTCACCTAAAGCTTCAGGGGGTACCCACTCGTCACCTAAAGCTTCATGGGGTACCCACTCGTCACCTAAAGCTTCAGGGGGTACCTACTCGAGCTTCAGGGGGTACCCACTCGTCGCCTAAAGCTTCAGGGGGTACCCACTCGTCACCTAAAGCTTCAGGGAGTACCCACTCGTCACCTAAAGCTTCAGGGGGTACCACTCGTCACCTAAAGCTTCAGTGGGTACCCACTCGTCCCCTAAAGCTTCAGGGGGTACCCACTCGTCACCTAAAGCTTCAGGGGGTACCCACTCGTCACCTAAAGCTTCAGCGGGTACGTCACCTAAAGCTTCATGGGGTACCCACTCGTCACCTAAAGCTTCAGGGAGTACCCACTCGTCACCTAAAGCTTCAGGGGGTACCCACTCGTCACCTAAAGCTTCATTGGGTACCCACTCGTCACCTAAAGCTTCAGGGGGTACCCACTCGTCACCTAAAGCTTCAGGGAGTACCCACTCCTCACCTAAAGCTTCTGGGGGTACCCACTCGTCACCTAAAGCTTCAGGGGGTACCCACTCGTCACCTAAAGCTTCAGGGAGTACCCACTCGTCACCTAAAGCTTCAGGGGGTACCCACTCGTCACCTAAAGCTTCATGGGGTACCTACTCGAGCTTCAGGGGGTACCCACTCGTCACCTAAAGCTTCAGCGGGTACGTCACCTAAAGCTTCAGGGGGTACCCACTCGTCACCTAAAGATTCAGGGGGTACCCACTCGTCACCTACAGCTTCAGGGGGTACCCACTCGTCACCTAAAGCTTCAGGGAGTACCCACTCGTCACCTAAAGCTTCAGGGGGTACCCACTCGTCACCTAAAGCTTCATGGGGTACCCACTCGTCACCTAAAGCTTCAGGGGGTACCTACTCGAGCTTCAGGGGTACCCACTCGTCGCCTAAAGCTTCAGGGGGTACCCACTCGTCACCTAAAGCTTCAGGGAGTACCCACTCGTCACCTAAAGCTTCAGGGGGTACCACTCGTCCCCTAAAGCTTCAGGGGGTACCCACTCGTCACCTACAGCTTCAGGTGGGTACCCACTCGTCACCTAAAGCTTCAGGGAGTACCCACTCGTCATCTAAAGCTTCATGGGGTACCCACTCGTCACCTAAAGCTTCAGGGGGTACCCACTCGTCACCTAAAGCTTCAGGGAGTACCCACTCCTCACCTAAAGCTTCTGGGGGTACCCACTCGTCACCTAAAGCTTCAGGGGGTACCCACTCGTCACCTAAAGATTCAGGGGGTACCCACTCGTCACCTAAAGCTTCATGGGGTACCCACTCGTCGCCTAAAGCTTCAGGGGGTACCTACTCGAGCTTCAGGGGGTACCCACTCGTCACCTAAAGCTTCAGGGGGTACCCACTCGTCACCTAAAGCTTCAGGGAGTACCCACTCGTCACCTAAAGCTTCAAGGAGTACCCACTCCTCACCTAAAGCTTCTGGGGGTACCCACTCGTCACCTAAAGCTTCAGGGAGTACCCACTCGTCACCTAAAGCTTCATGGGGTACCCACTCGTCACCTAAAGCTTCAGGGGGTACCCACTCATTACCTAAAGCTTCACGGGGTACCACTCGTCACCTAAAGATTCAGGGGGTACCCACTCGTCACCTAAAGCTTCAGGGGGTACCCACTCGTCACCTAAAGATTCAGGGGGTACCATTAGTCACCTAAAGCTTCAGGGTGTACCACTCGTCACCTAAAGATTCAGGGGGTACCCACTCATTACCTAAAGCTTCACGGGGTACCACTCGTCACCTAAAGATTCAGGGGGTACCCACTCGTCACCTAAAGCTTCAGGGGGTACCTACTCGAGCTTCAGGGGGTACCCACTCGTCACCTAAATATTCAGGGGTTACCCACTCGTCACCTAAAGCTTCTGGGGGTACCCACTCGTCACCTAAAGCTTCTGGGTGTACCCACTCGTCACCTAAATATTCAGGGGTTACCCACTCGTCACCTAAAGCTTCTGGGGTACCCACTCGTCACCTAAAGATTCAGGGGGTACCCACTCGTCACCTAAAGCTTTATGGGGTACCACTCGTCACCTAAAGCTTCAGGGGGTACCCACTCGTCACCTACAGCTTCAGGGGGTACCCACTCATCACCTAAAGATTCAGGGGGTACCCACTCGTCACCTACAGCTTCAGGGAGTACTCACTCGTCACCTACAGCTTCAGGGGGTACCCACTCATCACCTAAAGATTCAGGGGGTACACACTCGTCACCTACAGATTCAGGGGGTACCCACTCGTCACCTAAAGCTTCAGGGGGTACCCACTCGTCACCTACAGATTCAGGGGGTACCCACTCGTCACCTACAGCTTCAGGGGGTACCCACTCGTCACCTAAAGCTTCTGGGTGTACCCACGCGTCACCTAAATATTCAGGGGTTACCCACTCGTCACCTAAACCTTCAGGGGGTACCCACTCGTCACCTAAAGATTCAGGGGGTACCATTAGTCACCTAAAGCTTCAGGGGGTACCACTCGTCACCTAAAGCTTCAGGGGGTACCCACTCATCACCTAAAGCTTCACAGGGTACCACTCGTCACCTAAAGATTCAGGGGGTACCCACTCGTTACCTAAAGCTTCAGGGGGTACCCACTCGTCACCTAAAGCTTCAGGGGGTACCCACTCGTCGCCTAAAGCTTCAGGGGGTACCTACTCGAGCTTCAGGGGGTACCCACTCGTCACCTAAATATTCAGGGGTTACCCACTCGTCACCTAAAGCTTCTGGGGGTACCCACTCGTCACCTAAAGCTTCTGGGTGTACCCACTCGTCACCTAAATATTCAGGGGTTACCCACTCGTCACCTAAAGCTTCTGGGGTACCCACTCGTCACCTAAAGATTCAGGGGGTACCCACTCGTCACCTAAAGCTTTATGGGGTACCACTCGTCACCTAAAGCTTCAGGGGGTACCCACTCGTCACCTACAGCTTCAGGGGGTACCCACTCATCACCTAAAGATTCAGGGGGTACCCACTCGTCACCTAAAGATTCAGGGGGTACCCACTCGTCACCTAAAGCTTTATGGGGTACCACTCGTCACCTAAAGATTCAGGGGGTACCCACTCGTCACCTACAGCTTCAGGGAGTACTCACTCGTCACCTACAGCTTCAGGGGGTACCCACTCATCACCTAAAGATTCAGGGGGTACACACTCGTCACCTACAGATTCAGGGGGTACCCACTCGTCACCTAAAGCTTCAGGGGGTACCCACTCGTCACCTACAGATTCAGGGGGTACACACTCGTCACCTACAGATTCAGGGGGTACCCACTCGTCACCTAAAGCTTCAGGGGGTACCCACTCGTCACCTACAGATTCAGGGGGTACCCACTCGTCACCTACAGCTTCAGGGGGTACCCACTCGTCACCTAAAGCTTCTGGGTGTACCCACGCGTCACCTAAATATTCAGGGGTTACCCACTCGTCACCTAAACCTTCAGGGGGTACCCACTCGTCACCTAAAGATTCAGGGGGTACCATTAGTCACCTAAAGCTTCAGGGGGTACCACTCGTCACCTAAAGCTTCAGGGGGTACCCACTCATCACCTAAAGCTTCACAGGGTACCACTCGTCACCTAAAGATTCAGGGGGTACCCACTCGTTACCTAAAGCTTCAGGGGGTACCCACTCGTCACCTAAAGCTTCAGGGGGTACCCACTCGTCGCCTAAAGCTTCAGGGGGTACCTACTCGAGCTTCAGGGGGTACCCACTCGTCACCTAAATATTCAGGGGTTACCCACTCGTCACCTAAAGCTTCTGGGGGTACCCACTCGTCACCTAAAGCTTCTGGGTGTACCCACTCGTCACCTAAATATTCAGGGGTTACCCACTCGTCACCTAAAGCTTCTGGGGTACCCACTCGTCACCTAAAGATTCAGGGGGTACCCACTCGTCACCTAAAGCTTTATGGGGTACCACTCGTCACCTAAAGCTTCAGGGGGTACCCACTCGTCACCTACAGCTTCAGGGGGTACCCACTCATCACCTAAAGATTCAGGGGGTACCCACTCGTCACCTAAAGATTCAGGGGGTACCCACTCGTCACCTAAAGCTTTATGGGGTACCACTCGTCACCTAAAGATTCAGGGGGTACCCACTCGTCACCTACAGCTTCAGGGAGTACTCACTCGTCACCTACAGCTTCAGGGGGTACCCACTCATCACCTAAAGATTCAGGGGGTACACACTCGTCACCTACAGATTCAGGGGGTACCCACTCGTCACCTAAAGCTTCAGGGGGTACCCACTCGTCACCTACAGATTCAGGGGGTACCCACTCGTCACCTACAGCTTCAGGGGGTACCCACTCGTCACCTAAAGCTTCTGGGTGTACCCACTCGTCACCTAAATATTCAGGGGTTACCCACTCGTCACCTAAACCTTCAGGGGGTACCCACTCGTCACCTAAAGATTCAGGGGGTACCACTCGTCACCTAAAGTTTCAGGGGGTACCACTCGTCACCTAAAGTTTCATGGGGTACCACTCGTCACCTAAAGCTCCAGGGGGTACCCACCTAAAGCTTCAGGGAGTACCCACTCATCACCTAAAGCTTCAGGGGGTACCACTCGTCACCTAAAGCTTCAGGGAGTACCCACTCGTCACTTAAAGCTTCAAGGGGTACCCACTCGTCACCTAAAGCTTCGGGGGGTACCCACTCGTCACCTAGAGCTTCAGGGAGTACCCACTCATCACCTAAAGCTTCAGGGGGAACCACTCGTTACCTAAAGCTTCTGGGGGTACCCACTCGTCACCTAAAGCTTCTGGGGGTACCCACTCGTCACCTAAAGCTTCTGGGTGTACCCACTCGTCACCTAAATATTTAGGGGTTACCCACTCGTCACCTACAGATTCAGGGGGTACCCACTCGTCACCTAAAGATTCAGGGGGTACCCACTCGTCACCTACAGCTTCAGGGGGTACCCACTCGTCACCTAAAGCTTCAAGGGGTACCCACTCGTCACCTAAAGCTTCTGTGGGTACCCACTCGTCACCTAAAGCTTCTGGGGGTACCCACTCGTCACCTAAAGCTTCAGGGGGAACCACTCGTCACCTAAAGCTTCAGGGGGTACCCACTCGTCACCTAAAGCTTCAGGGAGTACCCACTCATCACCTAAAGCTTCAGGGGGTACCACTCGTCACCTAAAGCTTCAGGGAGTACCCACTCGTCACTTAAAGCTTCAAGGGGTACCCACTCGTCACCTAAAGCTTCGGGGGGTACCCACTCGTCACCTAGAGCTTCAGGGAGTACCCACTCATCACCTAAAGCTTCAGGGGGAACCACTCGTCACCTAAAGCTTCAGGGGGTACCCACTCGTCACCTAGAGCTTCAGGGAGTACCCACTCGTCACTTAAAGCTTCAAGGGGTACCCACTCGTCACCTAAAGCTTCGGGGGGTACCCACTCGTCACCTAGAGCTTCAGGGAGTACCCACTCATCACCTAAAGCTTCAGGGGGAACCACTCGTCACCTAAAGCTTCAGGGGGTACCCACTCGTCACCTAGAGCTTCAGGGAGTACCCACTCATCACCTAAAGCTTCAGGGGCACCCACTCGTCACCTAAAGATTCAGGGGGTACCCACTCGTCATCTAAAGCTTCAGGGGGTACCCACTCCTCACCTAAAGCTTCAGGCGGTACACACTCGTCACCTAAAGCTTCAGGGGGTACACACTCGTCACCTAAAGCTTCAGGCGGTACACACTCGTCACCTAAAGCTTCAGGGGGTACACACTCGTCACCCAAAGCTTCAGGGGGTACTCACTCGTCACCTAAAGCTTCAGGGGGTACTCACTCGTCACCCAAAGCTTCAGGGGGTACACACTCGTCACCTAAAGCTTCAGGGGGTACACGGCTCCAAAGGTTTGGGAACTACTGGTTTATGAGGAGCGTCTTGTTTGTAAGTGATCGGACGTTTCTCAATGCCCGGTGAAGAGGTACAGATCCAGGATTAGCCGAGGAGCCACGAGCTAACGTTTCCACTCAACAGGCGGAAGCTGCTGCTGAAACCCGGCTCGGACCTCAGTGGGGACGATGGGACGGATCGACCTCGGCAGCCCTACAGGATGGGGCCCTCGTCTCCTCGGGCGCTTGCTCCGTGGTGGATAGGGCGTGTGCCACAGGTAAGCTGGTATGTTGGCTAGCGGGGGAGGAGGGCAGGACCCTGCATACTGCTGGCACCATCATGGAAGCACAGGGAGGGCAGGGAGTTCAGCTTCTTCTTCAGTCAAATGGACCTGGCCTCCTCCCTGAAGGCATTACCTGGAACATACTGTGCGGGGGAGACGGGGAGGGTACATGTCCTTAAGTGAGGGAAGAGGCCCTGCAGGTCTTCTCCGCTGCTCCCACAATGCACTGGAGGCTCCTGTGCATCGTGAGTAAAGTACATGTACTTGAGTAACTGCCCTGGTTCATTCATTCTCTTTTGTGTGCTTTGATTCTGGTTTAAGGCTCATCAAAGTAAAAATAGAATAAACCTGTCCCGTCACATTCTCCAAGCTCTGCTCTGATTGGCTGAGACCGTCTCCAGGGGACAGTCCTGTCTGAGCGCGCTCAGTGTGTGTCTGCGTCCACAGGTAAGAGCTCTTTTTTACATTTACAGTTGATTTCAGGACGTTTATATTTGAAAATATCAGGTAATAAGAATACTATGAGTATAACGTATAAAATGACCAGCACACGGGATATGAGGAAGTACTCACTCCCACATCCTGACGGTCAGAGTCACGTCTTTTTCTGAGCAACACCAGCCGCCATTTCACAGAAGGGAAAACACACGGGAAAGTAATGAGTTACAGCCACTTCACTCTAATCATTCAAATCTGTGAAATGATGGCGGCACGTTTATTTATAGAGCACAATTCACACACATGGTCCTTCAAATCCATTCAATAAAACATCCATATCAAATGAAAACAATCGAGCCAAAGCAGCAGCTCCGTATCTCTGTGTGAAGCATCTTTATCTGTGAACTGCATGTGTAGATTCTGTTCCATATGGTTTGTTCTGGATACTTTTGTACCTCTGTCGTGTTTTGTGGAGATTCAGTGGATATTTTACTACAGAGTCCATACTAGCCATGAACGTAAACTAACAGCTAGCTCATGAGCTAAAGACATTTGAGGACATGAAAGGTAAAACGATCCCCACAGCTTACAAGCTGATCTGTTATTATTACCGGCTCAACTAAAGTGACATGTCAGCCGTTCATCAGACATGAAGTAAGAGCTGAAACACCTGTGTGTGTAGTGCCCCTAATGAGGTCACATGACTGAACAATATACATGGTGTACGGTGACCTGGTTCTGTTGAAATCTTCACAAAATGAAACAGTCCAATATGTTCAGGGAAATGTCTTTCAGCCTCTCAAAATACCCCCTGTTATTTATTGTTATTTGGCTCCGCCTGGGACGGGACCAGGATGGACCGTGTTATTTCTGTGAAGGCAGAGTCTCTGAACCTCAGGCTGAGCTCCAGCGCCTGATCTCACACATGCAGAACTGCTCTTTCAGCCTGAGGTTCTCTGCAGTGAAGTACCGCTGTAAGATCCTGGGGGGCTCTCTCTTCCTCCTCACCATTGTCTCTGTGGTGATGGGGGGGCTCTATGGTCTTATAACGGAGCAGCATGAAAAATATTAAAGACATAAAAAGTCAAATATGGTAAGACGACAACAATTAAATCAATCAATCAATAAATAACAGGGGGTATTTTGAGAGGCTGACATGTCACTTTAGTTGAGCCGGTAATAATAACAGATCAGCTTGTAAGCTGTGGGGATCTTTTTACCTTCATGTCCTCAAATGTCTTTAGCCCATGAGCTAAAGTTCCTAGTTTGTGAACCTGTTCTCAAACAATGGCAATACAAACTATTCTGATTCTGAAAATACAAACTTACCTGGTATAATGGCGTATCTGGTCATGTGATCCTGCAAAGCGCTCCAGACAAAAACCTCTATTTGACGTATTGTGACGTAGCCGATAAGGAGGATGATTGGGACAACAAAGAATTTGGAGGAAAATGAAAAATGTGGCGGGAAAAACTTATTTTTTTATTTTTTTAATCTGATTTATTGAGCTTTCAACCAAAAAACAAGGATGAATTTAAAGTTTTAGTTTGTATGGAGAAATTATGATCTTTAAAAAAAACAAAGAAAATGTTTCAATGTATTTAAATTTGCGCTTGAATTTGCTCCTCTTTTGGACGCTTCTGTCTGGACTGAGTCTCATTTTGCAGGGATAAATACAATGTTATTTTTAAAGATAAAGTTATGAACTCACGGCTGGTTGTTGCTATGTAACTCTTTCTTCACTCTTCAAAATAAAAGCCTGTTTCCTCTTCAAAATAAAAGCCCTCTCTCCTCGTGAGTGCTTCCTTGGTTTGTTCCTCAGTCCTCTCCTCCTCGTTCCCTCTGTGAGAGTGAATGTTGGAAAAGTGATCAAGTAAATCCAAACGTGTACAGAAGAGCTCAGCTTTCTCTCCGCCAAGTCTCTCCCAGGGTGTTGTGTTGTTGCCATGGAGACGCTTCCAGGAACCCTGGCACCTCCACAATATAAGCCTTGGTTCAGTGTTTGGGAGAATGCCGCACAGTCAAACCAGTTTGGTGAGGTCTTATGAACGTGACATGTCATGTGACTGACAGTGATAGAAGTCATGAGCACGTTGTTTTGTAAATGGAAAAGGGCTCTCCATAAATTCAATAGGTTGTGTTAATGTGACATCACAACATTCTAAAGAGCCCGTAGTTTAAACATCCATGGTGGTAACTATGGTGTGGGCCTGCAGATTTATTTGTCTTAGTTTTTTGGCGAATATCTCAGTCATTGTTGGAAGAATCCACATGAAACTGTCCGCGCTGACCTGAGTTTGGAACATTAGTCACTGTGGTTTTCTTACATAAACCTGTTTGTAGAAACTAAACAAACGAAATACCAGAACAGACCACACGGTTACATTACAAACCGGTTTGCTGAGTTCCTCTAAATCATGTGACTGAGTGACCCTTATATTCTGCATGTATCAGCTGTGACTGTCTTATTCACTCTTGGTGACAGAGTCAGAGGCTGTGGAGCGATACCAAAGCTGAGCCTTTATCGAACTGTGATAGTTCATTTTCCTGTGGTTTTGTTCTGTTTACTGCCTCCCAGATCCAGGAAAAGGTGAGCGAGAAATTAAAACGTCTTAACACGGTTTCACTCAGTTTCTGTTCCACTGAAACGCGTTGTTGCCTGTGGTACATGAAGTACTGGTTTGTCAGTCCTTTTTTAGTAGGTGTTGTTATGCCTGAGCACCATGAGGGCTGGCAAAGGGGCTCTTATTATCGTATAGCAGTGCCCCCCCTCAAACAAACACTTTTTCATTTTTCATTGATTTCAATCAATCAATCAATCAATGGTTTGTATAGCCCAATATCACAACAGGAGTTGCCTCATAGGGCTGCACCGAACATGAAGGCAATAAAACAGAGCAGTAAATAAGACCGTGTAAAGTTCAAGCGTCAGCAGTGGGTGGGACGAGCAGCTCGGGCGTCCCCTGTCCTTAGACTCTCCAGCACGGCAAGGAACAACTCAAAAACCCAGGGGAGAAAAGAGAAACCTTGAGGAGAACCACAGAAGGAGAGATCCACTCCCATGGACGGACAGGCTATAGAGACCCAGGGCCGAAGGAGTCCCTCAGCAGACGGGCCAAGATCACAGACCGTCCAGTCCTTGTTGTCAGTAGGCAGGGTTCCTCCGTTCAGCCGGGTTCCTCCCGAGGGGGAGTGGGACAGGAGACACCATGTGAATAGTAATGAACAGACTACAGATAAAATTAATATTTATCATAATAAGACAAAGTTTGCAGTAAGCTTTACTTCAGGCTGAGTGTAGGAGCCAAATATGGCATTAAGGTAATTCCTATGTTTGTTCACCTGCGTGTGTGTACACTGTGTGGCGCTGTCGCCATTTGTATATAGGCCGGGGCAATCTATGGGAAACCAGGTGTTTGAACCGGAAGGGCAAACAGGTTTTTGACCGCTTAGGCGGAGGGTTGTGTCAATGATGTCGTGTTTTTATTGGTGATTTTATCTTTGAACCTATGGAATAAACGTTGATTATTTTTTGCACCTTATTGGACCTGTATGGACTATGTTTGATCAAGACGAAACCATCAGGTAATCAGTCGCCTGCGCGTCATACCCACCTACCGGCAACACCCCACTAGCCCAGTACTAGGCTGGCTAGTATACTGAGGGTTAGAGCTTTACTTCATACTGAGGGTTAGAGCTTTACATCATACTGAGGGTTAGAGCTTTACATCAGGCTGTGGGTTAGAGCTTTACTTCATACTGAGGGTTAGAGCTTTACTTCATACTGAGGGTTAGAGCTTTACATCATACTGAGGGTTAGAGCTTTACATCAGGCTGTGGGTTAGAGCTTTACTTCATACTGAGGGTTAGAGCTTTACTTCAGGCTGAGGGTTAGAGCTTTACTTCATACTGAGGGTTAGAGCTTTACTTCATACTGAGGGTTAGAGCTTTACTTCATACTGAGGGTTAGAGCTTTTCTTCAGACTGTGGGTTAGAGCTTTACTTCAGGCTGAGGGTTAGAGCTTTACTCCAGGCTGAGGGTTAGAGCTTTACTTCATACTGAGGGTTAGAGCTTTACTTCATACTGAGGGTTAGAGCTTTACTTCATACTGAGGGTTAGAGCTTTTCTTCAGACTGTGGGTTAGAGCTTTACTTCAGGCTGAGGGTTAGAGCTTTACATCAGGCTGTGGGTTAGAGCTTTACTTCATACTGAGGGTTAGAGCTTTACTTCATACTGAGGGTTAGAGCTTTTCTTCAGACTGTGGGTTAGAGCTTTACTTCAGGCTGAGGGTTAGAGCTTTACTTCAGGCTGAGGGTTAGAGCTTTACTTCAGGCTGTGGGTTAGAGCTTTACTTCAGGCTGTGGGTTAGAGCTTTACTTCAGACTGTGGGTTAGAGCTTTACTTCATACTGTGGGTTAGAGCTTTACTTCAGGCTGAGGGTTAGAGCTTTACTTCATACTGAGGGTTAGAGCTTTACTTCAGGCTGAGGGTTAGAGCTTTACTTCATACTGAGGGTTAGAGCTTTACTTCAGGCTGTGGGTTAGAGCTTTACTTCATACTGAGGGTTAGAGCTTTTCTTCAGACTGTGGGTTAGAGCTTTACTTCAGGCTGAGGGTTAGAGCTTTACTTCAGGCTGAGGGTTAGAGCTTTACTTCAGGCTGTGGGTTAGAGCTTTACTTCAGGCTGTGGGTTAGAGCTTTACTTCATACTGTGGGTTAGAGCTTTACTTCATACTGTGGGTTAGAGCTTTACTTCAGGCTGAGGGTTAGAGCTTTACTTCATACTGAGGGTTAGAGCTTTACTTCAGGCTGAGGGTTAGAGCTTTACTTCATACTGAGGGTTAGAGCTTTACTTCAGGCTGAGGGTTAGAGCTTTACTTCAGGCTGAGGGTTAGAGCTTTACTTCAGGCTGAGGGTTATAGCTTTACTTCAGGCTGTGGGTTAGAGCTTTACTTCAGGCTGTGGGTTAGAGCTTTACTTCAGGCTGAGGGTTAGAGCTTTACTTCAGGCTGAGGGTTAGAGCTTTACTTCAGGCTGAGGGTTAGAGCTTTACTTCAGGCTGAGGGTTAGAGCTTTACTTCAGGCTGAGGGTTAGAGCTTTACTTCAGGCCGTGGGTTAGAGCTTTACTTCATACTGAGGGTTAGAGCTTTACTTCATACTGAGGGTTAGAGCTTTACTTCATACTGAGGGTTAGAGCTTTACTTCATACTGAGGGTTAGAGCTTTACATCAGGCTGAGGGTTAGAGCTTTACTTCATACTGAGGGTTAGAGCTTTACTTCATACTGAGGGTTAGAGCTTTACTTCAGGCTGAGGGTTAGAGCTTTACTTCAGGCTGAGGGTTAGAGCTTTACTTCATACTGAGGGTTAGAGCTTTACTTCATACTGAGGGTTAGAGCTTTACTTCATACTGAGGGTTAGAGCTTTACTTCATACTGAGGGTTAGAGCTTTTCTTCAGACTGTGGGTTAGAGCTTTACTTCAGGCTGAGGGTTAGAGCTTTACTTCAGGCTGAGGGTTAGAGCTTTACTTCATACTGAGGGTTAGAGCTTTACTTCAGGCTGAGGGTTAGAGCTTTACTTCATACTGAGGGTTAGAGCTTTACATCATACTGAGGGTTAGAGCTTTACATCAGGCTGTGGGTTAGAGCTTTACTTCATACTGAGGGTTAGAGCTTTACTTCAGGCTGAGGGTTAGAGCTTTACTTCAGGCTGAGGGTTAGAGCTTTACTTCATACTGAGGGTTAGAGCTTTACTTCATACTGAGGGTTAGAGCTTTACTTCATACTGAGGGTTAGAGCTTTACTTCATACTGAGGGTTAGAGCTTTTCTTCAGACTGTGGGTTAGAGCTTTACTTCAGGCTGAGGGTTAGAGCTTTACTTCAGGCTGAGGGTTAGAGCTTTACTTCAGGCTGTGGGTTAGAGCTTTACTTCAGGCTGTGGGTTAGAGCTTTACTTCAGACTGTGGGTTAGAGCTTTACTTCATACTGTGGGTTAGAGCTTTACTTCAGGCTGAGGGTTAGAGCTTTACTTCATACTGAGGGTTAGAGCTTTACTTCAGGCTGTGGGTTAGAGCTTTACTTCAGGCTGAGGGTTAGAGCTTTACTTCAGGCTGAGGGTTAGAGCTTTACTTCAGGCTGAGGGTTAGAGCTTTACTTCAGGCTGTGGGTTAGAGCTTTACTTCAGGCTGAGGGTTAGAGCTTTACTTCAGGCTGAGGGTTAGAGCTTTACTTCAGGCCGTGGGTTAGAGCTTTACTTCATACTGAGGGTTAGAGCTTTACTTCATACTGAGGGTTAGAGCTTTACTTCATACTGAGGGTTAGAGCTTTACATCAGGCTGAGGGTTAGAGCTTTACTTCATACTGAGGGTTAGAGCTTTACTTCATACTGAGGGTTAGAGCTTTACTTCAGGCTGAGGGTTAGAGCTTTACTTCATACTGAGGGTTAGAGCTTTACTTCATACTGAGGGTTAGAGCTTTACTTCAGACTGTGGGTTAGAGCTTTACTTCAGGCTGAGGGTTAGAGCTTTACTTCATACTGAGGGTTAGAGCTTTACTTCATACTGAGGGTTAGAGCTTTTCTTCAGACTGTGGGTTAGAGCTTTACTTCAGGCTGAGGGTTAGAGCTTTACTTCAGGCTGAGGGTTAGAGCTTTACTTCATACTGTGGGTTAGAGCTTTACTTCAGGCTGAGGGTTAGAGCTTTACTTCATACTGAGGGTTAGAGCTTTACTTCAGGCTGAGGGTTAGAGCTTTACTTCAGGCTGAGGGTTAGAGCTTTACTTCAGGCTGTGGGTTAGAGCTTTACTTCAGGCTGAGGGTTAGAGCTTTACTTCAGGCTGTGGGTTAGAGCTTTACTTCAGGCTGTGGGTTAGAGCTTTACTTCAGGCTGAGGGTTAGAGCTTTACTTCAGGCTGAGGGTTAGAGCTTTACTTCAGGCTGAGGGTTAGAGCTTTACTTCAGGCTGAGGGTTAGAGCTTTACTTCAGGCTGAGGGTTAGAGCTTTACTTCAGGCCGTGGGTTAGAGCTTTACTTCATACTGAGGGTTAGAGCTTTACTTCATACTGAGGGTTAGAGCTTTACTTCATACTGAGGGATAGAGCTTTACTTCATACTGAGGGTTAGAGCTTTACTTCAGGCTGAGGGTTAGAGCTTTACTTCATACTGAGGGTTAGAGCTTTACTTCAGGCTGAGGGTTAGAGCTTTACTTTAGGCTGAGGGTTAGAGCTTTACTTCAGGCTGTGGGTTAGAGCTTTACTGTGGGTTAGAGCTTTACTTCAGGCTGAGGGTTAGAGCTTTACTGTGGGTTAGAGCTTTACTTCAGGCTGAGGGTTAGAGCTTTACTTCAGGCTGAGGGTTCCTCCTACAGTGATTTTGGAGCTAAAGGCTCTTCCTCCTACAGTGATTTTGGAGATAAAGGCTCTTCCTCCTACAGTGATTTTGGAGACCCGAGGAATCACTAGTAGCCCTGAGTTTTGAGAGCAGAGTGCTCTGGTTGGCCGATATGGAACGATAACGTCTTGGAGATAAAGCGGAGCCAAACCCTTTATGGCTTTAAATGTGAGGAGCAGGATTTTAAATTTGATTTTAAACTCAACAGGAAGCCAATGGAGAGACTTTAGCACAGGTGTCATGTGTTCTCTTCTCTTTGTACGCGTTAACAATCTTGCAGCTGCATTTTGAACGAATTGAAAACTTTTTAGGGAACTTTTCGGACCTGCTGCTAGCAGGCAGTTACAGTAGTCCAGCCTTGAGGAAACAAATGCATGAATACGTTTTTCTGCATCACTCTTAGGTAGGATGTTTTGTATTTTAGCAATGTTGCGCAGGTGAAAGAACGCAATCGAAAACTTTCTCCTTCAGGGATTTGTTTCCTGGAGCCAGGAAATCAACTTTGTAGCTTCTCTATGTTTTCTTTCATCTATGGCTCGTTTAATGGCGTCGGTGCGTTTCTCGATGTTCTTTGTTTTCCAGGGCATCAAACTTGTTCAGAGCTTCTTGAACATTATTCATCTGCGCTTCATTGTTTTCCAGCTTCCCATCTAAACCGGAAAATCTTCTCATCACAGACGCAATAGCTAGCGTAAAGCTACACTCAACACAAATATAAACGCAACACCTTTGTTTCTGCTCCATTTTTCATGAGATGGACTTAAAGATCTAAAATTCATTCCAGATACACAATATTACCATTTCTCTCAAACATTGTTCACAAATCAGTCCAAATGTGTGATAGTGAGCACTTCTGCTTTGCTGAGATAATCCATCCCACCTCACAGGTGTGCCACATCAAGATGCTGATCTGACATCATGATTAGTGCACAGGTGTACCTTATACTGCCCACAATAAAAGGCCACCCTGAAATGTGCAGTTTTGTCTCACAGCAAAATGCCACAGATGCCACAAGCATTGAGGGAGCGTGCACTTGGCATGCTGACAGCAGGAATGTCAACCAGATCTGTTGCTCGTGCATTGAATGTTCATTTCTCCACCATAAGCCCTAACTCCTCCCCAAGAGGGAAACTCACGTGCACTTCTGTTCCCGCGAGGGTTTCTGTGCCTGACGCAGCTTCTGGCGCCGGAGCTGGCGGAGCCACAGTGTCAGCCGGACTCACTGTGAGTGGTAGTTTGGGGCAAAACCGGACCGGATCAGGACCGAACCCGGACCGTAGTTAATGTGAGCCGGGGTTAAACATTTCGAGCTTTACGCTCATTACGCACATGCTTCGCCTCAAACGCTCCGACCGAGGCCACTGGGATTGAACGGCATCGCCCAGTATTTGTGTCGCTGTTTTATTAATGCAGTTATTTAGGCCTCGTCTTAGTCCAGGTTTGAGAACAACAGCACAACAACACAATTCAATGGTTTTCAAATCAGGAGTGAAAAAAGCTGGAACTATATGTTTGAAAGCGGATGTGTGTGTGGATGGTAAAGGTAGGGTTGCCAACCGTCCCTTGAAATACGGAATCGTCCCGTTATTTTTAAATAACGGTGCGTCCCGTATTGAAACAATAAGGGGCGGCTGTTGTCCCGTATTTCGAGGATCCTCCCTTTCTCCTCGTCATAATATAACAGATCCATGCCCGTCACTCACTAAGTCTGCGCTGGACAGAAGTCCAGTCTTCAGAGAGAGACCGGATAAATAATCATCAGATCAGCAGCAGCTCAGTCCGCTCCCCATGCGCGGGTTTAATGCGTCTCAATATAACCGCATTTATCACGAAATCATCAACTTCACAGACATAAACTAACCCATGAACGAAGTCTACTCTTCCCAAGCTTTAGTCCGCTTTTTATTCCACATCGGCCTCATGTGTTCGGTTTTAGAGACTCATTTAGGAAGCATACTGAAGAGGAAAGGCGGTGCGGACAGTGCGGAGCGCGGGGTTACGGCGCGAGGCCTTTTCCACACAATCTTTCCTCTGATCTGATCCTCTGAATCTGTCCGGTTTAAAAGCAACAACAACGTCTGAAATCCTGGTTCAAGTTTGAGTCTTTAGTGTTGTCTGTGTCTCCTCCTCTTCGGCTCATAGCGTGATGAGCAGCTACAGTAATATATGAAATATATTAAATGAGGCATGATGTCTCAGCTCCTATCTCTTTCAATAGTTGTGCTCAGTGGCGCATGACTCCAGTTTCGTCCACCATTACGGCCCATGGTCCCGTATGACGCGTCACCTGTATCTATGAAGGCAGCGTGAACGCGCACAGCTGTCGAGGAAGCCCCATGACGAAGCCTCAGAGCGGCCATTACGCCGTATCAAATCTCTTAATATCATCGTTCTTTACATACAAAATGAATGTTTGAGGCCATTTCAGGCGAATAAGCTGCTATGTTAAGATGACCTGGGGGGTCAGTTTGTCAGTGCGGGGCCAAATAAGCTAAGTTTCTCCGCTCTTGTACAACAACCGGAGCTTACAGCGGCCCTTCGAACGCACGCAGCCGCGCTAATGTACTCACGCTCGGCCACTTTTCCGAGAAGTTCCGTAAGTGCTGGCAGCCTGGTTATTGTGATAAAAATGATAGAAGTCGAGTTTTTACTTTGTTTTTTAATATAAACTCACTACTAGAATTGTTTGGCTGAATACAAAGAAGGAGCACTACAAAAGTGTTCTATATTACATTTTCATAGGTAAAATGTGAGGTTTTGTTTTTATACAGCACTGATCTTTTCACAGATGCAATGCTGTGTTTGTGAACGATGTTTTGACCCACCATAGAACTATTAATATCTATTCATACATTTGCGTTGCCCACCAGTGCCTCGGACGGGACGACAGGGCGATCCCCCTCATTGTGCCGTTTCTGTTTCTGATCAAACTTCACTAAAGGTTATGATTCACGAACTGTCCATCATAAAGAGGTCACCTTACGCTTAAAACAGATTTATTTTGTCCTTTTCATTACGTTGCTTTCCGTCAAACATTTAAGCTATTTTCAAAAGCGTGCAGCCTAATCAGGAAACGATCACGTCTTCATTAGTTTATTGTTGTTGTTGATGTTAGCTATAAGACTAATTTTTAACATTAAAACACACGCACGATGTGTAGGTTTGCAATACATTCTAGTACTGAGTAAAGAAAAACATTTACTTGAGGTTCTTAGCGTTTATCTTAGTACAGTCCCGTAGATTCCCGTTCATTATTTGTTTGAATCAATTGTTTGGCTCTCAGACCGCAGAGACCACACGGAGAAGACCTGTGCTCGTTCATGAGTCACGAGCATGTCCACAGGCCTGGTGACGTCACACCATTGGAAAAATTAAAAAAAAAATATTTTGGATGCTTTACAATTTTTCTAAGAAAAAAAAAAGTATATGTCCTAAAACTTGTAATTTTTAAGAAATATATTAGCCTTAGTCTGAAACTCCAGATGCCCTGTGGACCATTTTACAGGCTCCTCCTTTTACATGAGTGTCTATGACAAAAAGGGCGTTTGAGCCACAGGCTGCAATACCACGGCCTGCCACTAGCACGAACTGAAATTGGGTGAAAAGGGGCGTATCCCCCCCTTGCTACAGACGGAGGAGGAACAGGGGCGGAGCTGACACGGGCCGCAGAGGGACTGGGGCCCCACTGGGAAACACTAACACAGTACATAAAAAATAACAACTAAATAGAATAAATAATAAAAGTAGTCTAATTGCAGCTATAGAAATCAGTGTTGCTTTTCTTTTCTTTTTTTTTAGGAAAGTAATCATAATGTAGACGGTTCAGTTTCATCTCTGTATAAGGCTAATTTAAACAGAATATTTTCGCCTAAAATACTCCAGATTGCACAAAATTGTATCTGATTAATCAAACATTCCCTGGGGAGGACTGGTTGTAACTTTCTTAGAGTATTTCAAACAAATGCACATATAAAGAAGAGTTATTCTGTAAAATGGTTTAAAACTTATTTCTAAAATAAATAAATAAAGAGTAATATAAAACACCTTCTGTTACATATAATCTACACACAGCCTTTCATATATCGTTCTGAGTCGTCTAGATTAGTCCCACCACCTCCCAAAGTCCATTTTAACCACTGCTAATAAGTATGCAATACCTCACCTTACAGAAAGAAAGTGCTTAACCCGTAACATGTATAATATATAACATCAATACATACATAAAAGATCCCACATTGTTTGGATGCATGTGTTAAAAACCTGGTTACAGCGAATGAAAAAATAATCTGTAAATGACAAACTCTAAAGTCGTCTATTGATGTCGTTGTCGCCCCCGCACCCCGGTCGCCCAAAAGTGTCCCTTATCTTTCTGTTCTCAAGATGGCGACCCTAGATAAAGGTTAGGCCTGAAACTCTGTGAACTCCGTTTGTAAAGAGATTTGAACACAGTTGGTTCTGTCAAAGGGCGAGCTCCTAAAATAGGATCAAAAGTGGGAGTAGTTTTGGTATTTGTGGGACATGGAGGGACAGACCTGAGAAAGTGAAAGGTCTCACTTACAGAATAAACAAACACACTTTAACATAAGGTCAGGTTAGCAGTAGACTATAGATGGATAGACTTGAATGACTTTAATGCAGACTGAGATGAGCTGAACACTTATACGACCACATCATTCAAACCAGACAAAGGAGACAAAGACTTCTGTTTCATTTAAAGATATTTGTCCAAAAACTAAAGAGAATGTGTATTTCTTGTTTTTTGGTTCTGCAAAGCCCCGGTCACTCCTGATCCAGGATGAGTCAAAGTAAGCAGCAGCGGCCTCCAGGGGGCAGCACTGATCCACCGTGAGTGTTTTTATATAAAGGACTTTTCACTTTGTTTCTGTTTGATAATGTTTTCTAAACCTGTTCTCCAGGTCTGTGTCCATGAAGAGCAACCGGTCAAAAGAGGAACCTCATAACTTCAGGAAAGGACGAAGAACAGGCTCACAGTAAGACTCACTCTTATGGTTTAAATGTCACACACACATGAACCTCACAATAAATCAGATTTGCAGCCACACTTCTGTCAGTCTAATGGGCGGCTGTGGCTACAATAGTAGTTTACCATCACCGAGTACAGCGTGAAATAATAATGAGTACAGTGTGGCAGTTTGAGAAACTTGGTAACACAGGCTTGTAAAGTGCAATTGTTAGGGCAAAATTATAGTTTAAAATTGTTTTGACTAAAATGAGATAATTGCCTTATTAAAGTCATATTTTATGTTAACAAATTATTAAAGTATTTCTACATTTTAGCACGTTGTGGTGTGGTAGTGGGCGGGTCAAAGGAAACTAGGTCACAGGTAATCAGGTCAAGTAAGGGAGACAGGTGTGGGGGGAAAACAGACTAGTTTGGAGGGTGAACGACACGGTCTTTGACCGCACGCACGCAAACACGACGCAGTTTTTGGACTTTGACATAAAAGAAAATAAAATATTGGAAATTAAATGGACACTGGCAACGTGAGTTTTTGTTATCGAAAGTATTTTTTTGTGCGAGTCAAACGGCGGACACCCTAAAGATGGCTGCGTTATTGTTTTATAGCTAAAGTTAAAATCAGCCATAACAAAGTCAAAGACCTTCGGATGCTCCGGAATCCTGGCCTGCAGCGTGGAAGACCAGGACGCCAAGCGCCGCAGACTGCACGTTCGTCTTGAATGAATCAAAGGCACCGCGCTGCTGAGGGCGCATGCAGATGCCCGCGTGTGAGTAAACGGAGCTGGGCAGCTCAGCGCTTCGAAATGTGACAACGCATTGAATGAGGAGAAGTGTAGATCATAAAAGTAAACGAATACGAAGTTGGAACAATATATCAGACGTTACTTGTAAAATGAGTGACGATAAGAGGAAACAAGGAAGCGAGGACGAGGGGGCGTGCAGTAACGCTCCTATCGACGACAATGGCAAAGAAACTGTTGAAAGTAAAAGGAATTATCCCAAAACCACTAAAAATGGACTGAAAAAGCTCAGTGCCAGCCGGAGAGGAAGGCTGGGAATATGTACGAGACGAATGAACGAAATAAAAGCCCTTCTTTACGACCCACAAAATGTACATTGTGTCGCAGACGGTTTTGTTCAATTTAAAGTGGCATTAAACAAGTTCAAGGCATGTCATGAATCAGTACAAACATTGTTACCTCCAGAAATACAAGAAAACGAAACAATAGACTGGTATGTGCCTAAGATGGACAATGTCAATGCATTTGTGGAAGAGGTTGAAACCTGGATAAAAACTCCTGATCCACAAGTGCTGGTTCAAACAGAGGACAGTGCATCAAACCTTTCACTCCAACCTAGACAGAGCTCAAAATCACATCTGTCACTCAAATCTAAAGTGAGCTCAAAGTCTGGGAAATCAAAAAGCACCAGTGTGACATCAGGAGAACGCTTGAGAATAGCCTCTGAGAAAGCTGCCATGGAAGCTCGCATGGCTATGATGAATGAAAGGCACGCAATAGAAGCTGAAAGAGCACAAATAAATGCCAAATTGGAGAAAATGGAGCTTCAGGCCGAAATAGCGGCATCTGATGCAAAATTAAGGGTCTTGGACAACTATGAGCGTTCTGAAATTGTATCAACACTGAGTGAAAACAAATATGTGTCAAATCTAAACCTCCAAGAATACAATGAATCGATGTGTCATTCAGAGACTTACTCTTTTAGGTACCCAGATATGGGGACAATCCCAAAAACCCCTCTACAACGTTTTTTGAGTAGGCCACCTGATGTCATGACATCCACGGCGCCTGTTCTGGCGCCATCTGGTGGTCCAGAACCTGTTATAGCTGCTCCTGCTAGGGCGCCATCTGGTGGTCCAGAACCTGTTATAGCTGCTCCTGTTAGAGCGCCATCTGGTGGTTCAGAACCTGTTATAGCTGCTCCTGTTAGAGCACCATCTGGTGGCCAAAAGCCTGTCACAGCACCTGTAACAGCCCCACCTGAAAATCACAGTGACTCTGAAAGTGACACAAGCACCGACTCCGAGTCATCAGACTCACCACTCTCCAAAGAGTTGCTTACTTTTATCCAGAAACAAAATGATATTACTAATCTTCTGGTGCAGCAACAGCAACAATCCTCCCTTCCGTCCCGACAAATACCTGTGTTTGATGGCAATCCTTTAAAGCATTGCATGCATATGCGCTTTATTTGAGAGGATGTTGCAATACAATGGGTCAATTACAGGGAATGCATGAACTAAATTTGCCTTCTAACCTAAGACTGATTCTGTCCAAACTGCCATATAAGCTTAAAGAAAAATGGAGAACAACAGCATATGAGATCTTGGCGAAGAATAAACAAAGAGCAGGGTTTTCTGATCTGGTGTCCTTTATTGAGACACAAGCCAGTATTCTACAAGACCCCCTCTTTGGTGACATTCAGGAAGTCCCCAGAAAAGCATATGCAAAATCTACAGTGGTGATGGACTCCAAATCTCAGCAATGGCTACAGAAAAATAAAAGCAGCAGTTTTGTCATGTCCATAAACAACAGTAAAACGATGTGCTGTATTTGTGGATGGGCAGATCACTCTCTCGATCAGTGCAAAAAACAGAAAATCCAGCCACATGAAATGAAAGTGCAGCTGCTTAGAGACAATGGCATCTGCTTTGGCTGTCTAAACAAAGGGCATTTGAGTAAAGATTGTACTCGGTGAATGACTTGTGAGTACTGTCAAAGGAAACACCCAAGTGTGCTACATATACACAGGACACCAGACAGTGACGGACAGTTCAAATCTAAAAACCTGCAACAAAAACAATCAATCAGCGGCACATTATCCCAAATGGAAAGGGGCCAAAGTTGCAATACTGGGGCTGGAAGTGATTGTAAATTGTCAATAGTTCCTGTCCAAGTGAAAGCGACAAAAGGAGACAAAACTATTTCAACATATGCTTTCCTTGATCCCGGAAGCACAGCAACATTTTGCACGGAAAACATTATGAGAAAACTCAATATAAATGGGAAAAAGACAAAGGTGTTGTTACAAACAATGGGACAAAGAAAACCAGTGAACAGTTATGAAATAAGTGGTTTACAAGTTGGTGATGTGAGTGGAAACAACTTTATTGAACTGGAAAAGACATACACTCAAACAAAGATTCCAGTGACAAAGGCAAACATATTTACACAAACTGACATTGACAAATGGCCTTACTTGGAAGAAATACGGATGAAAGAAATTGATGCGGATGTGGAACTCCTGATTGGAATAGATGTGCCTAAGGCAATGGAACCCTGGCAGATAATAAACAGTCAAGGTAATGGACCCTACGCTGTACGAACTCTACTTGGATGGGTGGTGAATGGCCCACTCAATTCTACGGCCGTGGACCAACATGGTAGACCAGTGGCATCTGTAAACCGCATTTCTATTGAAAAGCTTGAAACCTTGCTAAAGCAGCAATACAGTTACGACTTTCCTGAAAAGGAATATGAAGAAAGGCCTCAAATGTCAGTGGAGGATACAACATTTCTGAATATGATGTCAAAAGAAGCCACACTAAAGAACAATCACTATTACTTACCACTACCACTTCGTAACAAAGATGTTGTCATGCCCAATAACTATCATCTTGCTGAACAAAGGGCCCAATATCTTGTCAAAAAGTTTAAGAACAACCCTAACTTTGCAGAAGAATACAGATCATTCATGGAGGACATAATAACAAAAGGTTATGCTGAAAAGGTGCCCTCGAAGGAATTGCATATCAAAAAGGTATGGTACATACCTCACCATGGTGTGTACCACAGACGCAAGAAAACACTTAGAGTTGTGTTTGATGGTACCTCCTCGTTCCAGGGCACTTCACTCAATAAAGTGCTGCTTCAGGGACCGGATCTGGCTAATTCTCTGATTGGGGTACTGCTCAGATTCCGTCAAGACCAGTTTGCAGTTATGGCAGATATTGAAGGAATGTTTCATCAGGTGAGGGTGAACGAAGAAGACTCAAACCTTCTAAGATTTCTGTGGTGGCCAAATGGAGATGTGACCCAACCTCTAGAACAATACAGAATGAAAGTTCATTTATTTGGTGCCATCTCCTCACCAAGCTGTGCTAACTTTGCACTGAAAAGGACAGCAGATGACAATAAAAACTCTTTCACACCAGCTGCAGTTGATACAATCAAATCGAACTTCTATGTCGATGATTGTCTTAAATGTGTTTCTACAGAGGGAGCTGTCATACATCTGGTGAAAGAGTTGAGTGAGCTGTGTGCTATGGGTGGGTTTAAACTGACTAAATGGGTCAGTAACAGCCGAGCGGTTCTATCCAGCATCCCGGAAGAAAACAAAGCAAAACAGATCAAAGAACTTGACCTGGACAGAGACAAACTGCCAGTTGAAAGGGCGCTGGGCATGGTGTGGAACATAGAAAATGACACATTTGGATTTCAGATAGCAGTCAAAACTAAAGTGCTAACAAGGAGAGCCATGCTCTCCACCGTCAGTTCTGTGTATGACCCTTTAGGCCTGGTAGCTCCTTTTGTGCTGAAAGCCAAACTTATTCTACAGACTCTCTGTCAAGCGAAATGTGGTTGGGACACAATCATTCCCAATGAACTTGTACAACTGTATGAAAAGTGGCTCTCTGAATTGGAACAATTAAAGCAGTTCCAGGTGAGCAGATGCCTGATACCAAAAGGTTTTGGCAGAATAAGTACAGCACAGCTACATCATTTCTCTGATGCAAGCGAGCAGGGCTATGGCACAGCCAGCTACCTGAGATTCACCAACAGCTCAGGAGATGTCCATGTAGCATTGGTTATGGGAAAGTCAAGAGTTACACCTCTCAAGAAAATGACTATCCCCAGACTAGAACTTACAGCCGCCACTCTTGCCGTTCGTGTGGATTGCATGTTAAAATCAGAGCTTACGCTTGATTTAGAAGAATCTATCTTCTGGACAGACAGTCAATCCGTTCTAAAATACATCCGGAATCAATCACGAAGATTTCAAACCTTTGTAGCTAATCGAGTTGCCGTAATCCAAGCTCTGTCCTCAATCACTCAATGGAGATATGTGGATTCAAGGCATAATCCAGCAGATGATGCCTCGCGTGGTTTGTGCATAGAGGCCTTTCTGAAAACGGAAAGATGGACTAATGGACCTGGTTTCTTGACGCAGTATGAAACACAATGGCCACCAATCCCAGAGGCAATGCAGTATCCTGTATCAAATGAGGATCCTGAGGTCAAAAAGGACGTCTTTGTGAACACTGTCAACATAATTGAAAAGAGTCCCACTAGCAGATTAATGGAATATTTCTCAGATTGGAGTAAACTCAAAAGGAGCGTGGCAAGGATGCTGAAGTTTAAGGGACTACTTCTGAAAAAGATAAAAGGACAAAAGGATGAACAAATGAGTAAACATGAAAAGAGGTTGACAGTAAAAGACGTTGAAGACGCAGAAGAGTGTATTCTGGCACATGAACAAAGACAACACTACAAACAAGAAATTAACCTCATTAAACAAAAAAAGTACTGTCAAAAGAGCAGTCCAATATTCAAGATGGACCCTTTTCTGGATGAAGCTGGTCTGCTGAGAGTTGGGGGCAGAATGAATAAGCTGGCCATGCCCACAGAAATCAAGAATCCAATTATTATTTCTAAAAAGTCCCACATCTGTAAAATGATTCTTAGACATATTCATGAGCAGATCGGTCATACTGGACGAAACCACATGTTGTCAAAGTTGCATCAAAAGTATTGGATGTCCTCTGCTAATGCTACAGCACGCAACGTTATAAGGAACTGTGTCTACTGTCGGAAGATGCAGTTGGTTGCTGGAGAACAGAAGATGGCAGATCTTCCAAAAGACAGAGTGTTGCCTGACATGCCGCCATTCAGCACAGTTGGAATGGACTATTTCGGACCATTTGGAATAAAACGTGGCCGAACAACTGTGAAAAGATGGGGTGTAATATTTACATGCTTAAACACTCGTGCAATACATTTGGAAGTAGCTAGTAGTCTGGACACAAGCTCATGCATAAATGCGATCAGAAGATTCCTATGTCGCAGAGGAACTGTGGTGAGCATCAGATCAGACCAAGGCACAAATCTGGTGAGTGCAGACAAGGAACTTAAAAGGTCACTGGAAGAGTTAAATCATGACAAGATCAGTGAAACACTTCTATACGAAGGCATAAAATGGATATTCAACCCGGCAGCCGGCGCCCATCACGGGGGTGTATGGGAGAGACTAATAAGAAGTTTGAAAAGGATCCTGTGCTCCATCACAAAAGAACAAACAATGGATGATGACGCCCTGCAAACAGTACTCTGCGAAGTAGAAGCAATAATGAATGACAGACCCATCACAACAATATCCAATGATAAAAATTACGTGGAACCACTCACGCCGAACCATCTCCTGCTGTTAAGGACGAAACCTATCATGCCCCCAGGATTGTTCAACAAAGATGACATTTACTCGAGGAGACGATGGAGGCAGGTCCAATATTTAGCGGATCTGTTCTGGAGAAGATGGGTCAGAGAATATCTCCCAATTATGCAACAAAGAAACAAGTGGAACAAAGTGAAAAGAAATTTACAACCAGGAGATCTTGTAGTCATAGTTGATAACACCGCTCCCAGGAACTCATGGATCTTAGATCGAATCCTACAAACACAACCTGGAAGTAAAGGACTGGTGCGCAGTGCCCTCATCAAAACGAAAACAGGTACCCTGCAACGACCTGTAAACAAACTGTGTCCGGTGCAGTGTTAATTTCGTCGACTAAAATATTTAGTCTTAATTTTAGTCAAAGTGATTTTTTTGACGACTAAAATTGGACTAAAACTAAATGTAAAGTTTTTCATGAGACTAAAACTGTGACTAAAATGTCCAGATATTTTAGTCGACTAAAATGGGACTAAATAAAAATGGAAAGGAGAGACTAAAATCATCCAAACTTCTATTGATAGTCTGAAAGAGCCTCATATCATGTAAATTCACTGCCAAAGGAACAGCTCTGAGCTTTGTTCATGTGGGAGCAGCTCCATGAAGCAGAGGACCTCGATTAAATATGATTGTATTTATAATATTCATTATAAAGTCGATTAAATTTGTCCTAAATTTAGTCGACTAAATTGACTTGCAATTTTAGTCGACTAAAACTCGACTAAAATTTAAGGTATTTTTTTTGACTAAATCTCGACTAAAATTGAATTACATTTTCGTCAAAAGACTAAGACTAAAATTAAATTAAAATATCTTGTCAAAATTAACACTGGTCCGGTGCTGGAAAATGAAGATTAAAGAAGATTTAAGAAGATTAAAGGACTACACCTGCATTAATACCAAACTAACTTGACAACCTAACCTTGACCTTTACCTGACGACTATACACCCACTAGTGATAGCCAAGATAAGCATTTGTTACATTGTAATTGCCATACCAGCAATTAGGGGCTGGAGATGTTAGGGCAAAATTATAGTTTAAAATTGTTTTGACTAAAATGAGATAATTGCCTTATTAAAGTCATATTTTATGTTAACAAATTATTAAAGTATTTCTACATTTTAGCACGTTGTGGTGTGGTAGTGGGCGGGTCAAAGGAAACTAGGTCACAGGTAATCAGGTCAAGTAAGGGAGACAGGTGTGGGGGGAAAACAGACTAGTTTGGAGGGTGAACGACACGGTCTTTGACCGCACGCACGCAAACACGACGCAGTTTTTGGACTTTGATATAAAATAAAATAAAATATTGGAAATTAAATGGACACTGGCAACGTGAGTTTTTGTTATCGAAAGTATTTTTTTGTGCGAGTCAAACGGCGGACACCCTAAAGATGGCTGCGTTATTGTTTTATAGCTAAAGTTAAAATCAGCCATAACAGCAATACAAGTGTAAGCCGTTATTATCATCATTATTATTATTATGTGATTCAAATAAAAGACTGACCTGTTGCTGTGACAGTGGCTCAGTGGTTAAAGCTTTTGTCCTGTAATCTAAAGTCTGCGGTTCAAATCCAGCCCCAGTACATCCTGTTGTTGTGTCTTTGGGCAGGACACTCCACACCTTCAGTGTATGTGTTACATGCATGAGTCTTGTGACATAAACAAATAATGATTATAATAATGCCATTTGTAACAATTGAACAGAATCATTCTGAATATGATAAAAGAGTGATCCTTTGAGGACCCGTTAAGAGGCCGAACGAAGAGGCCGTTTGGACTGATACAAACCACATGTGTCTTTAAGGCTCTGGTCCACATTTGTTCTGCTTCACCCAGAACATCGCTCCATTTATTTGGACCTGTTTCCTCTGAACAATCATACACAGAGTTCCTGTTTCGTTCTGTGTGAAGCTGTGACTGTGCTGCTGTTTTCCAGGTCGGGAGGCAGTGGTCTGTCTTTGAAAAGTGACCACTCAAAACATAAACCTCCAGACTTTGAGGAGCCAGGACCAGACTCAGGGTAAGACGAAGTTCTATCTGATGCTGAAATATGAAACAAATATTCACGTCAGTTAATGACAAACACAAAGATCTGTCTTTAAACAAGAGAAAAATACTAGAAATACAAACAGTAGAGAAGTAAGATCGGTTTAGAAAGACGATGAAAAGCTTCATACGAAATGACAATACAGTTTATGATAAATATATCCATCTGTTTTTCCTCCAGTAAAGTGACTGATCTTCAGCCTCGATGTCAGATGTTGAGTGTGACATAGTTTTAATATTTATCCCACAGAGATGAGCGCCTCGAGGGTCTCAGTGCGGAGTGTGACCTGGACGCTGTTTTCAGGGTCTGTACCAGAACCTCCTTCTCCTCAGCCCTCTGTCTGTCCTGACCTCATGTCGTCTCCAACTCATCTATCGCCTTTTACTGAACATTCAGACGATCACTGATGTACAGGGACAGCGTTACGTGAAGGTTCTTTGCTCTATTTCTGTTACAGCGACTGGAGGAGGATGTTCTGACCTTTGTCAAAGAGGAACTGAGGAGGTTCCACAGGCTCCTGACCATCCAGAGAGGAGCTCAGGGAGGAGCCCAGAGTGGAGCCCAGAAGAGCTCAGAGAGGAGCTCAGAGAGTCAGGAGGAGCGGAGCTGCAGGGAGGCTGTGCTGAACATCACTCTGGACTTCCTGAGGAGGATGAAGCAGGAGCATCTGGCCCAGCGTCTGCAGAACTGTAAGAACTCTGTCTGAAGCTTTAAACTGGCCTCACACTGAATTTCAGCTTCTCTGTGTCTCTGTGGTGCAGTGTCAGGGTGTTACACAGTTAATGTCTAGGAACTAGAGTAGCAAAATTCAGAACATTTTAATTGTTGGACATTTTCCATGGGAATTTATGGGAGTTCAAGAAAATATACGGAAAAAATATACGGAAATTAAATTCTATTAAACTTTGAACAAACATTACTATTATTCTATGTAAAGTACGACCAAAATAATTTAATTTATGGGAATAAACAGAAAATTAACGCAACTGAAGGTTTCTTCAACACAAATGTGATTGAATAGTAATACACTTAAATATCTGTCACAGGAGAGATGAAAAGTCTCTCAGAAGCCATCACTGGCATGTCTGACCTCAAAGGTTTGAAGAGAACAGTGTTTTAGCTGATCGGTGAAGCGTCAGCAGTGATGCGGTCGCTGTATCAGACTGTTGTGGTGCAGAAGGAGCTGAGTCTGGGGCAAAGCTCTCCATTTACCCATTGATATACATTAGATCGACACGCTGGAGGGGCCAAGATCGAAATGAGTTTCCCTCACAGGGCGGCTGGGTGCACCCTTAGAGATCGGGGGAGGAGCTCAGTCACCTGGGTGGAGCTCGGAGTAGAGTCGCTGCTCTGTCATGTTGAGAGGAGCAGATGAGGTGTTCCGGGCATGTCGTATTGGGAGGAGGCAGGGGTGTAGCACTAAATTCTGGGCCCTAGGTACAAACTATTTTGATGGGCCCCCGACGCCCCTTCTCACGTGCACGTTCAGTCGATTCACATTTTATACTCATCTCAACATATTCTGTGGTTTAGTTTGTGTAGTTCATTTCTTTTACATTGTAACTTTGTTACACAAACTGTATACTTACATCCTGGATATGTGACCAGTCCCAGGAACCAAAGACACAAGTCGGTTTTGGGACATTATGAGATAATAACAGATTGTTAAAGTGTAGTCTCCAAGCTTTCCAATGATGTGTAACACATGGAAATCTGATCATATTTGGAGGTGTAGCGGTGATTTGAAGTTGGCAATTCCCAAAAGGCCAAAGGGGATTAAACGGCCTCTGAAGTTTTGGGCCATTCTCACCTCTCTGCTGTTGGGAGGGACAATAGGGCTCATTTACATCTCATTTGGATAAGCCACACCCCCTGTCAAACTCCTCCTCAAAGCACTAAAGCACAGAGAGGGAGCACAAAGGTTATTGCTTCCACAACAAACCATTGTTTACCAGTTTCATTATGTGTATCTGTTTTATTTTTGGTTTCATTTATTGATCTCCCCTCACAGCAGAAGGTTGTTATTGTTCTTTTTAATTTTTGAATATCAATTGATAAACTGTCACTGGCTTGAGAATGTGTTGTGTAACACATGTAACTTTTATGTTAAAAATAGTGTTAATGTTCAAATCAAAAACAGTGATATATTATATACAGTGGCCCTCATTTATCAAACTTGTGTACAGTGAAATCAGAGCGTATGTGGGGTTTACGAAAAATGTCCGCATGTTTTGGCATTTATCAATTTGAGCGCACCGTACACCTGGCGTATGGTGCGCTCAAATCCTACACAGAGTCAGGAGGTGGTGTACACGATACACCAATTTTAACTAAACACTAAACAGCGCAGGAAAACAGTTTTTAACAGGATGAAGGCATTGCCACATCGCATATGATCCTCTTTAGTAATTTAAACATGAAACAAGGCGACAGCGTTAATGTTTATGGACAGACTTTGATTCAATGTTGCGCTGCATCGACACGGGTCCGAGCCCAGAGGCTCAGCCCGGACCAGAGACTCTAGAACCTGGACCAGAGACACTAGAACCTGGACCAGAGACACCAGAACCTGGACCAGAGACACCAGAACCTGGACCAGAGACTCTAGAACCCGGACCAGAGACTCTAGAACCCGGACCAGAGACTCTAGAACCTGGACCAGAGACTCTAGAACCCGGACCAGAGACTCTAGAACCTGGACCAGAGACACTAGAACCTGGACTGCAGCCACAGAGACGCTTATGGTGTTTTTTGTATTTATGTTTAGTTTTTTGTTTTTAACAAAATACCGCTGCATGCGCAAACTTTGTGTGGATTCCCCGCCTCACACCCGCGGCCGCTGCCGTGTACCGGGACACCGGGACTCACCTGGCTGTACGAGGCCATTCTCCGTGTTCTGGTTGGTTTGAGCGCTGAGTCTGTGGACCGTATTCCGTGCGTCAAACAAATCCTTCGACAGCTCCACAGCTTTCGTCGGTCCGGACGGGTTCATAAAGTCCGGGTTTGAGCAGCACGGGGTCTGCTGAGCGCGTTCTCCTCTCGTCAGGGGGCACGGACCGTCATTCCGACACTCCGCCATTCCGACACCCCGCCATTCCGACACCCCGCCATCCCGACACCCCGCCATCTCGACACACCGTCATTACGACACCCCGCCAATCCGACACTTTTTGGTACCGCTATTCCGACAATCATTTTGAGCGTATCTGTTTGCCTTCTGTCAACGCCACCTTCCTGTTCATCCCCGCTGTCGGCCCAGGGGTGCAGAGGCTCGTGAGATGGTTTTGGGCAAAGGCAGGGACAGGTGCAGGCTAGTCGCGCTAAAGTCCGCGGTTAATACGCCGCGCACTGTTGGACGTTTTCCACTCAGACACTGGAGCTGTCGCTCAAGGCTTTACCGAGACTGACAAGCGGATGACCGAGCCACGCGCTCCCCTTCGTTCAAAACACTGTCCCAAAACAACAAAGCAGCGCGCATGGAGGGGGGTCATATGCTCCAGTCACTGTGTGACACGGGCAAACACTGAATCTATCAAGACAAACAACAGCAATAAACACACGCGCTTTATGTCACATGAGTCTGTGCAACAGCGGCACATTCAGCCAGACTTTACTCCACATTCAGCCAGACTTTACTCCACAGAATCAGCATAAAAACACTCAATGTGCACTCCATCATCTGTGTAGAACTCTTCACCTCTTCATCCATGACTCTCACTCGTCTGGTCCATCATTAGCTCCATTTGGCAAAACTTCTTTTTCGTAATCCACAACAACAGGTCTGTCTCCACCTGCTGCGCTCATCAGCGCTTGTTTTACATGTCAACAGTTGTAAATAAGCCTGAACACGTATCCATGTTATAGCCAAGGTTGCGTGGGAGGTGCATTCACTCTCCCTTTTTTTGTCCACAAACGCGCGGAAATTCGGGACAAATAATGATATAACAGTCGGGTTCTCCAGCGGAGTGTTTAGGGACTCGCTCCCAAACATCAGGAGGAACCACCGCAGGAGGAAGAACAACTGAAGCAGCTGATGTTATGAGTTATGAGAACGATGCGAAAGACAAGTAGACAAAAAAAAAAAAACACGTACCAACGATCAGGGGAGACGCACAGGCTTTGTCTCTTCATTCATCAGGCAAAACGTAAAACAATAATAATTGTTGATAATTATCTTGTGTCGGAATAGCGGCACGTTGCATAAAGGATAAAGGTGTCACCACTCCGACAAAGGGTGAAAAAAATTGTCGGAGTGGCGGGACGTTTGATAATAAATGGAAACACCGCAATTCCGACAATTAGAACTCAATGTCGGATTAGCGGTGTGTCTGAATGGCGGGGTGTAACCCTCGTCAGGGCTCAGGGGAATGATTGAAACACGTCTCGAAGGGCTGTCTTCGGTCCGGACGGGTTGGTTAGGTTCCGGTCGGCTGTCAGCTCTCCGTGCACCTGTTTCCTCCCGGAGGAAAGCTCTGCTCAGGCCGAAAGGCGAGTAGTTCTTCCCCCGGCTGTAGCGCGAGTCCGCGGAGCTGAGCGCTGCTTTTTGCTGTTCAGATCATGGCCCAGAGTCTGCTCTGACTGCCGCGTTGTATCCACGCTTTTTTTTTAATGTGGTCTTATTTTATACCCTTTTTTATACAGGCTATTTAGGCCTACTGCTTATTTAATAAAGGTCACTTTTTATTATTAGCCTATTTCTTTTTTCCCCTCTTTTTTTTATTAGTAAATGTGATCTTGGATTGGCTATAAGGTTAACGTTGGTTACTGACAGATTTTTTAATATCATATGAACAACTATTTATCATTTCCTGGTTGGAGAAATGTTCTTTTTTGCCGTGTTTTGTGCGTGCCTGCCGTAAAACCCGTGGGTGAGGCCTGAATATTTTTGGGCGTTTCATTCAAATGACGCTAGGATTTCTCCGTGGCATTTACCATCAGCTGCTCTTGCGTACGATAAGATCTGAGCGGAAACACAGGTTCATAAATGTCACGCGCCTTCTGGCGTATATCGGAAATACACCAACACATACACCATTTGTTTACGCAATGTTGATAAATGAGGGCCAGTATGAGTATGAATCAGAATCGTTTTTATTGCCATTGTTGTTTTTTGCTAATGATAAATACACTCAACAAAAATATAAACGCAACACCTTTGTTTCTGCTCCATTTTTCATGAGATCAACTTAAAGATCTAAAATTCATTCCAGATACACAATATTACCATTTCTCTCAAACATTGCCCACAAATCAGTCCAAATGTGTGATAGTGAGCACTTCTGCTTTGCTGAGATAATCCATCCCACCTCACAGGTGTGCCACATCAAGATGCTGATCTGACATCATGATTAGTGCACAGGTGTACCTTATACTGCCCACAATAAAAGGCCACCCTGAAATGTGCAGTTTTTTGCTTTATTGGGGGTCTGGGGACTCAGAACCAGTCAGTATCTGGTGTGACCACCATTTGCCTCATGCAGTGCAACACATCTTCTTACATAGAGTTGATCAGATTGTCAATTGTGGCCTGTGGAATGTTGGTCCACTCCTCTTCAATGGCTGTGCGAAGTTTCTGGATATTAGGGGGGAACTGGTACACGCTGTCGTATTCGCCGGTCAAGCAGCAGCAGAATACGACAGCGTGTACCAGTTCCTGTGAGGTGGGATGGATTATCTCGGCAGAGCAGAAGTGCTCACTATCACACAATTGGACTGATTTGTGAACAATGTTTGAGAGAAATGGTAATATTGTATCTGGAATGAATTTTAGATCTTTGGGCCCATCCCATGAAAAATGGAGCAGAAACAAAAGTGTCGCGTTTATATTTTTGTTGAGTATAATAAGCAATAAACTATTGAAAATAAAAGTATATATCAATCAATAAAGCAAATCACTCAAACATTGCTTAGAGAGCGCTTTTCATACAAGAATGATGAAAGATAAGTAGGCCTGCTGCGATAATTACTATATCGAGTTATCGCTCGATAAGTAAAATGAAGGACGATAACATTTTTAGTCTCGATAAATGCACGTGCTGCGTGTGCTTAAAATAAATACAGAAACATGAACGCCATCACAGCGCTGAGTGAGCGGAGCGTCCATCCAATCCGTCCCCATGTGCTTAAAGACACTGAGCACATCAGCCGTGTCCCGCATGTATCCAGCAGCGCTGCTTTTGGAGAGAGGCGGGGGGTAAACAAAGTGCCGCTTCTACGGAGCTGTTGAACCCGACACTTTCTGTGAACTTTATCGCGGAGCAAGAGGGACTCGTGAGAAAACATTTGGAATTCCAGCCAAAAGAACTCATCACGGAGAGAATAACAACATTAATGCAACTGCAGGTTTGTCCAACATGAGAACGAAACGAAACCACCGCCCAGTCAGTGCATCAAAGCTAATCAGCGCTACTGTTAGCGAGAGGAACCCGAGCGCTTTAGCCACTGTCCAAATACAAGCGTGAGAGTCCTGAGAACATTACTTAGGTCTACATGTTACAGAGAAATGCTGCAGCGGTTTGTCAAACAGTCAACAAGTTTCCCAAAAAAGCTGCTTCACTCCAACAGCCGTGTGTACAGGAGGTTATATTTTAAAAGAAAAGGAAAAAGAACACAACATATGGCTACTTTAGCAGTAATACAGTATTATCTGAATCCATACATTTAATATATTGTTTTTGTGAGGAAATATTTAACCAGAATAATGCAGATGAAATATCAATATTGTTATTGGGATATTTTTAAAGATGATACTGTATATTGACTATTTGTTGTAAATGTTGTGACAGGCCTAGTTCAAACAGAACCTGGTGAGAGTGTAAGTTATGTTAAAGGTTGAGAAGCACAGATGGAAACAGTGTCCTAGAATATATCGACCCTTCTAGTTTGCACTTTGTTTGGTATAAGGTGTTAATATTGAATGTCAGAAGTTCAATACATTTCAATTAAATAGTTGCTTACAGTTTTCTTTTTATTGCCTACAGTATTTGCATTATACTCAATATTATCGTTTATCGCGATATTTTCTGAGACGATATATCGTCCTCAAAAAAACACTTATCGTGGCAGGCCTAAAGATAAGTTTACAATATATTTAAAAAACAACAGAAGAGATCTGGTGTTTGGGTATTTTAATGTTTTTGCAGTGCTCTGATTCATGAAACCTCACACAGTTTCTACACATCATCCCCCCTAAAAATTCATAATATAAATACTTTAAGTGAGTTACAACTTTACTTTAAGCCATAGAAAATTGCCAATTGAGTGAATATGAATCAATATTTCAGTAATAACGGATCAATACCTAATATTTACCACATCACGTGGAGGTTGATTTTTATTCCTTCAAGTTTTTATTGTTCAATGCTTTAACCTTACTGTTTTTTTACACTCAATACCATCTGTTCTTAAACAATGTTTTCCTCTAAATCTGCACCACATAGTATGCACAGTGTCATTTGCACTTCATGAAAAAAATTTAAAAAATTAAAAAAAAAAAGAAATATAAAAAGAAACATAAAATGTAATTAATTAATTCATACATGTAGAGTCAGGCACATAAATATTTTGGCATTTACTCAAAAATCAAACATAAATAAATCCAAAGATCATGCCAAAATAATGCACAACAGATTTTCCTCCTGATAAAGGTCTAGTAGGATGTTCTGAGATGAGTCGGCGTTGCTTCTTCTGGAGTGTGGGTAGTGGTGGGTGAATGTAACACAAAGTCTCTAAAACTAAATTCAGGTGGTTGGTTGATAAAGTGACATTGCAGAGCTGCTCCTCTGCAGTCCCGTGCAGTGGGTGAACTCTCCTCCTCCACAAAGTCCTGACCACTTTTAGAATGGCCTGATGTTTCCATACTGATAGGTCTGTCTGTGGATGTTTAGTCCAGGTGGGGCCAGGACAGGAAGACCGTCCATACGGGGCAGAAGAAGAAGAAAAAAAGATCTTCAGTTAAATGTTTCAATGAAGCAAATCAGAAAACGGCACTGAAGTCGGTAAAGTGAAAGTACCTCAGCGATCTCTGCCAAAGTGTTGACTCCTGTCTTCATGTAGGCTTGATCCGTCCAAAGCCACAGTCAGGGGAAAACAGTGAGGCCAGCAATAAGGAAGTTGATTTAAATTTGATCGTGAAGCTTGTGTCCAACACGCCAGGCAAGGCACCAGAGCATGAAGTTGTTCTTGTTCGGCCCACTGCAGTTGTCACAATGAAGATCCACCTCGGTTTCTCCAACTCCAAAGTTGTAGCAGATGACTTCATTGTTTCCTTTAGTAGATGACATGCCTTCATCAATCAGGTCATTCACCTGTTTCTGCAGCCCTTCACAGGAAACACCAAAGAGGCCACTTGTCCGTGGGGTCAGGAAGTACATTGGTCCTGGCTGGAGAGGGTTTGAGGGAAAGTGTAACTGTAGGAGAGAGGGAACTTGGATTAGATTAAATGAAATATGTGTCTTTTCATAACTGTCTAACAAAGATAAAAATTACTATATTGATGCTATTCTGCATTATTTCACGCTACTATCAGGCTGCTTATTCTCATGCATAAATCGCCCTTTAAGGGACATTAATAAAGTAAAGTGAATGTGTGTTAAAGATCACCTGCTGAGCAAAATCAAAACATTAATGTACATAAAATATAAATAAAACAGGGATGGAGGCATGAGGAGGAGGAGAGGGATGGAGACAGGAAGAGAGGGGACATAACAGAAAAATAAGAATAAAAGAATAGACACATACCTCTTGTTGGCAGTTTGGAAATTGGAGCACAGTAACCAGATGATCTTTAAACTGGATCAGCAGGCTGGTCTCTGGTGGAAACTTGGCATAAAGATTTTCTTCCTGCATCTGGCCGGGCTGGAGCTGTTAGACCCGGCCTGAAGAAAAAAAAAAGATCTGAGTCTGTATCTGTACTTCCTGGTTTAGTCTTGGTTTAGACCTCAGTTTGTGGTTAGCCCTGGTCTGAGTCAAAGGATTAAAAAAATCCTGTACATTAAACTCTTGATGAATATTTTTACTTTTGACTTATAACGCACGAGTGTCCGAGCTAGCTAATAACAATAGGTATGAGAAAGTCTAAACATGGACTAAACATGAGATAACGTACGTGTTTTTAGAATGAACACAAGATGACAAACTTTGATGTTTACTAGGCCATAGTGATGTAGATAATGGACATAGTGTAGCTGCTCTTTAATTTACAGACACAATCCTGCTGCTTCTCTGCTCCGCCTCACACTGAGAGAGAGCTATGGATGCGTTTATAACTACATTTATAACTTTAGAAAGCCTCCTATACTACTTGTAATGCACATACACTAGAGGAAAAGGCCGAATTTGCGTTTTATCGCCGCGCGCGTTCCCCATTGTTTACATTTCACTGCAGTAACTTTATCTGGTCATAAAACCAAAAATATGAAGCGGATCTCTCTCAAATAAAAAGTGGCTGAAAGCTAGGGATGAGCTGACTACATTTATGGAGTAGTTTAAGTTGGGAGAGATCTTGGTTTTGTGTAAATAGCAGGGTCAGCTGCACGTTAGCTTAGCCATTAGCTTAGCCGTTAGCTAACAACAGCACAATAGACTCATCAAAAAACTACTGGCACAGCAGCCACAAGCGATAAAAACAAACTTTCACTCACCCATCTGAAGTAACCTTTGCCTTCTGCTCAGCAAACTCGTGGTAAATCCATTTTCCAGTGTAGTAGTGGCAGCTTCTGAGAGCCACACAGGGGAGGCTTACAGCCATGAAGCCGCACACGCCCCCACGGCGTGCGCTATTTCTCTGACAAAACCAGACTTTTTCAACCTGAAAACTGATCGACAATAGGCATATGTATAAAACTGCCTTTTTGGCGTGGCATTTGTTTGCTAAAGCATGTGTCGACTATGCAAACCAAGCAGCTGTGTGGCTGTGCTGCCCCCCCCTCCTCCCAGCATGTAAATACACACAGACAAAGTCACGCCCCTACAGCGGCTCCCAAATCTCCCAAAAACAAGCAGGTTTGAACCTAAAAGTTTACACTTTTAAATATACCAATACTGCTAGCTTAAACATGGAGAGGCTTCTTCATGACTTCTGTAGAGTATTGACATCGGTTGCTCTGACATCGTTCTATATGGTCTGAGTCTGTTATGTTGTCTGCTACGCACCTTGATACTACCGGAAGTGAATGTAACGGTAATGTTATGCAGTAAAGTCCAAGCCTACAGCACGCTGGTGTTCCGTGGTCATTTCAGTATTTAACAGTGGCGACGAGGTGGTTGTACAGTGGATCCATGTCTCGGTGATGAGCGATTCTACTGTCTCACAGGAGCAGCAGATCGAAACGGACAGTAGTGATTCTGACGAGAGCGTGCATACACAGCGTGACAAGATGGCTAGAGTTGGATCGATAGACCCGTTCGACAGCACAACGGATGACTGGGTCGAGTATACTGAACGTGTTTCCCAGTATTTTGTGGCAAATGACATAGCAGCGGAGAAACATGTTGCAGTGTTGCTGAGTGCAATGGGGGGTAAATCATACGGCCTGTTGCGGAGCTTGACTGCACCAGATAAGCCATCAGACAAGACTTTTGATGAACTGGTGAAAGTGATGAAAGAACATTTATCGCCAAAGCCGCTACTAATTGCTGAGCGGTTTAGATTCCACAAGCGCAATCAACACGAGGGGGAATCTATTGTTAGTTATGTGGCTGAGCTGAAGAGACTTACTGAGCACTGTGAATTTGCACAGGGACTGGATGATGCGCTGAGAGACCGTTTGGTATGCGGTATTTTGAACGCAGCCATACAGAAGAGACTGCTTACCGAGGACAAGCTCACTTACAAAAGGGCAGTTGAAATCGCAGTCTCAATGGAAACCGCAGCCAGAGATGCTGTTGAACTGCAAACAGGAGTAAAGGCAATACCTGTGAATAAAATGGCAACAGTCCCACAAGAAAGAGAGCGTGAACCGTGTTACAGGTGTGGGAGGGGCTCCCATTCCCCTTCACAGTGTAGATTTAGGGATGAAATCTGCAGACTATGTAACAAGACAGGGCACATTCAGAGGGTTTGTCGCTCAGGAAAGTCAAGGGTGAATAAAAGTGAGAGGAAGACGCAGTGGAATGCACACAAGAACAAGAAAGTGTACAATGTAGAGGAAACTGCAGGTGATGAATCGGACGAAAGTGAACATACAAACTGCTTGGATGTGTACCATGCTAAAGGTGGTGGCCGGGAAGCGATCTGGCTCACACCCCAGGTGAATGGAAAACAAGTGAAGATGGAACTGGATACCGGCTCTGCAGTGTCAGTGATGGCGCACAGTGACTTTGTGCAGTACTTTGGAGACCAGAAGCTGAATTCGTCATCTGTCCTCCTAAAGACATATACTGGAGAGAAAATCAAGCCCCTCGGCGTATTGCCGGTGGATGTACAACACAATGGCCAACAATGCACATTGGACTTGTACATTGTAAAAAGAGGAGGACCAGCACTGTGGGGCCGAGACTGGCTGAGGAAGTTACAGCTGGATTGGAAGTCCATTAAAAGCCTGCAGGTGGCGCCAAACACCACCGATAAGTCCACAGAGGTCAAATTGGAGACAGTCTTGGTGGCTGCAACACCTGTATTCCAAGATGGAATTGGGACATTAAAAAACATAAAGGGCAAAATTGTTCTTCAAGACGGGGCCATTCCACGTTTCCACAAAGCACGGCCGGTTCCGTACGCCATACGACAGAAGGTGGAAGCGGAGCTGGACCGCCTAGAGGCCGACGGAATCCTGTCTAAAGTTGACTGGAGCCCATGGGCCACACCCATTGTCCCAGTAGCAAAGAAGTCAGGGGCAGTGAGGGTGTGTGGGGACTTCAAAATCACAATCAATCCTGTGCTACAAGCAGAACAATATCCATTGCCCAGGATCGAGGACATTTTTGCAAACCTGGCTGGTGGGAAGCGGTTCACCAAGGTGGACCTGGCAGAGGCCTATCTACAGATGGAGATAGAGGAAGACTCGAAAATGTTCCTGACCATCAATACTCTGAAGGGCTTATACCGCTACAACAGGTTGGTCTTCGGAGTGGCCTCGGCCCCGGCTATCTGGCAGCGTGCTATGGACCAGGTGTTGCAGGGGATTCCAGGTACACAGTGTTACTTAGATGATATAATTGTGACTGGGGCCAACGATAACGAACACCTGGAGAACCTCCATAAGGTCTTACAGAGACTTCAAGATTACGGACTCCGGGCCAGACGTGACAAATGTGAGTTTTTCAAACCATGTATCACATACTGCGGCCACACCATTGATGCACAAGGTTTGCACAAATGCAAAGAAAAGATCAATGCCGTCATGAAGGCTCCTCAGCCACAGGATGTACAGCAACTGAGATCATTCCTTGGATTCATCAACTACTACCACCGGTTCATGCCTAACCTGTCTACAGTGCTCCATCCACTGAACGAACTACTTCAGGCAGAACGGAAATGGAAATGGACCAAGGAATGTGAACAGGCCTTTCAGGAAGTGAAGAGGCTGGTGACATCAGAGACAGTGCTCACACACTACGACCCGTCCTTGCCGGTGAAGTTGGCATGCGACGCGTCACCGTATGGTATAGGGGCCGTTATGTCACATGTCCTGCGGGACGGTACTGAGAGACCTATAGCGTTTGCCTCCCGCTCCCTGTCCTCGGCTGAGAAAAATTACTCCCAAATAGACAAGGAGGCACTGGGCCTGGTCTGGGGCGTAAAACGATTTAACCAGTACTTATACGGCAGGGAGTTCACCCTCGTGACCGATCATCAACCACTGGTCTCAATATTCAACCCCCATAAGGCGATCCCCATGACCGCAGCGGCACGCATGCAGCGTTGGGCCCTGTTCCTGGGAGGGCATCGGTACAAGATTGAATTCAAGAGCACACTAAATCACGCCAATGCAGACGGGTTGTCTCGGTTGCCACTTGACACCGCAACAGAGACAAAGGGGGACAAAGAACCTGTGGCGATGTTCACGCTCATGCAGATCGAAAGTCTCCCAGTGACAGCGGAGATGATTGAGAGAGAGACCCGGAAAGATGCGACTCTCTCACAAGTGTACAAAGCAACGCAGGCAGGCTGGGCGGCTAGTGAAAGATCTTTCCTCGCTCCATATTTCCAACGCCGGGATGAGCTTGCTATTGACTCTGGGTGCCTTATGTGGGGAATGAGGATCATCATACCCACCAAGGTCAGGTCCAGGGTACTGGAAGAGCTACACAGTGGTCATCTGGGAGTGGTGAAAATGAAGGCACTCGCCAGGAGCTATGTCTGGTGGCCGGGGATTGATCAACAGATAGAACAGCTCGCAGCACATTGCCCTGGGTGCCAGCGTGTACAGAACGAACCGACAGCGGCACCCCTCCATGCATGGGAATGGCCCACATCGCCATGGCAACGGATACACATTGATTTCGCCGGGCCATTCATGGGAAAAACATTCCTTGTAGTGGTCGATGCATGTTCAAAGTGGCCAGAAGTGTTCGCCATGAAATCCACGACAACAGCCAACACAATCGACGTGTTGAGAAGTCTCTTTGCTAGAACTGGTATCCCCGAACAGTTGGTGAGTGACAATGGTCCTCAATTCACAGCTAGTGAATTTCAGATGTTTATGAAGCTGAATGGAATCCGCCACATAACGTCAGCTCCCTACCATCCGGCTACTAATGGGCTCGCCGAGAGGTTCGTACAAACTCTAAAACAAGGTCTGCGAGCCTTTGCGGATGCACCCATTTCTCTTCAGCAGAAGTTAGCCAACGTCCTGTTTGCCTACCGTAACGCCACTCATGCTACTACTAACCGGACCCCTGCCATGCTGTTCCTGGGACGGGGGCTGCGCTCAAGACTGGACCTGTTAAAGCCGAACCTGCGACGGACGGTAATGGATCGTCAGATCAAGCAGGGTAAAGGGGCTCACAATAGAGAAACGCGTCAACTGGAAATTGGACAGACTGTGCTTGCCAGGGATTACCGTGGAGAACACAAGTGGATTCCCGGCATAATCAGAGGGAGACAGGGGCCCCTGTCTTACACTGTAGAAGTAGCTCCGGACACTATCTGGCGACGCCACCTTGATCAACTACGGGGGTCGGAGGTACGCACTGCAGCGGAGATGGTAGATCCTGCTGCTTCATTCATCGCTGCTCAGGGGGACCTGAGCCTGCCAACTGCCAGCGCTACTTCAGAGACCATGAGCCTGCCTAGCTCGACCGCAGGCCAAGACAGCCAGAACCTGCAAAGCTCCGACAGCGACATGGGGTGTCTGCAAAGCCCTGGTCCGCCCCTGACGCCACGCATTGGTCTCCCTAGAGCTGGTGCAAGCCCGGCGGTTACACCTGAGAGACGTTATCCAATTCGTACTCACAGACCTCCCAAGAGACTTTCCCTTTAAGTAAACTACTGTTGCATTAGTATCACTTTATATCCTCATTAAGACATGTGTTTGAGTTCTATTTCAAGTGGTAAAGTTTATACTTCTTACTGTACTTGTTATCTAGAGAGGGAGGAGTTGTAGAGTATTGACATCGGTTGCTCTGACATCGTTCTATATGGTCTGAGTCTGTTATGTTGTCTGCTACGCACCTTGATACTACCGGAAGTGAATGTAACGGTAATGTTATGCAGTAAAGTCCAAGCCTACAGCACGCTGGTGTTCCGTGGTCATTTCAGTATTTAACAACTTCAACTCAACGATTCTGCAAAAAAGTGAAAATCACCAATTTTCAAAAAAATATTTTTGTTTACGTTTTTCTCCAGAAGCAGGCTGCCGACTTGTGTCTTTGGATTCCAGGGCGGATCACATATTCAGTATGTGGTTTGTCTGTTTTAACCTTAAGATTATTATTAGAATTAAAATTCTAGGCACTCGCCTTGACTTGACTCATGTTTAACTGTCATTTATCACAGAAAGTTACATCCCAGGCTCGCGATAATAGTGTAAATAAGAGCCTGTAAGCGCGACATTTCCCTTTCCTAGCTCTGTGTCATGGCGTTACGGAGCTCTCCACACACGCACTTGAGTTGAATAGGTGCTGAACACCGGTGTGTGGGCTGAACCATTTGGCACATTTTTAAAGGGGTGTCAGGCCTTGAGATTCATCCATCATTAGTGTTTGTCATTATTATTCTCGCAACCATTGTATTTCAGCCTGGTTATGTTCCGTTGTTATATCAATTATGAGGAGTTTAAAAAGTGCAATACAGAACGCGTTTACAGCAGCACTTTTGAGGGCCCCCACCCTGCTCTGGGCCCTGGGTACTCAGTACCCTTTACCCCCCCCCCAGTCCGACGCCCATGGGAGGAGGCCCCTGGAAAGACCCAGGACACGCTAGAGAGACCATGTCTCTGTGGCCTGGTGTCGCATCAGGATCCCTCCAGAACAGCTGGAGGAAGTGTCGGGGGAGAGGGAAGTGCTGCCTCTGCAACCCAGCCCCAGATAAAGTGGAAGAAAATGGATGGATGGATCTTTTCCATTTGTTGCAGAAGTTCACCTCACACCAACTGTTTAGCAAATGTTCAGGTGTTTAAAGATCCAACATAACTCCAGTTCTCAGATATAACACGTGGTTCAGTCAGTGGTTCTAGTCACAGTGGATCTGCTGATCTTAGGTCTGATGTGTTTTCTTACAGGTCACATTTCTCCGGTTCAGAGTAAACTGAAGAGTCATCTGCAGCAGAAGTTCAGTCATCTGTGTGAAGGCGTGGCTAAAGCAGGAGACCACGCCTCCCTGAAGCAGATCTACACAGAGCTATACATCACAGAGGGCGGGGCCTCAGAGGTCAACCAGGAACATGAGGTCAGACACATGGAGACGGCCTCCAGACCAGCTGCTGACGAGACCAGCATCACGAGTGAAGACATGTTTAAACAACGACCCGAGTCTGAAGAGCCAATCAGGACGGTGCTGACGAAGGGCGTGGCCGGTGTGGGGAAAACAGTGCTGACTCAGAAGTTCAGTCTTGACTGGGCTGAAGGCAGAGCCCACCAGGACGTCCAGCTGCTGTTCCCCTTCACTTTCAGAGAGCTCAATGTGCTCCGAGGCTCAGAGTTCAGCCTGGTGGAGCTGATCCATCACTTCTTCAGTCAAACCAAAAGTCTCAGCAGCTTTAAGTTCGTCCAGCTGCTCTTCATCTTGGACGGTCTGGACGAGTGCAGACTTCCTCTGGACTTCAGTCGGACCCGGGTCCTGACGGAGCCCACAGAGAGCGCCTCAGTGGAGGAGCTGCTGGTGAACCTCATCAGGGGGAACCTGCTTCCCTCCGCTCGCCTCTGGATAACCACACGCCCCGCGGCGGCCAATCAGATCCCTGCTGAGTGCATCTCCATGGTGACAGAGGTGCGAGGGTTCACTGACCCACAGAAGGAGCAGTACTTCATGAAGAGGTTCACAGACGAGGCCACAGTCGTCATCTCCCACATCAAGAGCATCCGCAGCCTGTACATCATGTGCTACATCCCAGTCTTCTGCTGGATCCTCTCCACTGTTTTACAGAAGCTCCTGAAGCAAACAGAGAAACCAGAGCTGCCCAAGACTCTGACTGAGATGTACGTCCACTTCCTGGTGGTCCAGGCCAAAGTCAAGAACATCAAGTATCATGAGGGAACAGGAGCAGATGGTCACTGGACTAAAGAGACTATAAAGATGGTACGGTCACTGGGGAAACTGGCCTTTGAGCAGCTGCTGAAAGGAAACCTGATCTTCTACGAGACTGACCTGAGCGAGTGTGGGCTCGACGCTGCAGAGATCGCTCGTTATCCCGGAGTCTTCACAGAGGTCTTTAGAAAAGAACAAGATCTGTACGAGGACAAGGTCTACTGCTTCATCCATCTGAGTGTGCAGGAGTTTCTGGTTGCACTTCACGTCCATCAGACCTTCATTAAGTCTGGGGTCAACCTGCTGGAGGTTCAGAAATCTTCTCTCTTTACAAGATCGTTAAAGCCTGATCTGAAGTCTCTATACCGCTCTGCTGTGGACCAGGCCTTACAGAGTCCAAACGGACACCTGGACCTGTTCCTGCGCTTCCTCCTGGGGCTGTCTCTGCCGACCAATCAGAGGCTGCTGCTTGGTCTGCTGACTGAGACAGGAAGTGACCGGACCAATCAGGCGACTGTAAAGTACATCAAACAGAAGCTGAATGAAGAGGGTCTGTCTACAGAGAGGAGCCTGAACCTGTTCCACTGTCTGAACGAACTGAACGACCACAGCCTGATGGAGGAGATACAGAAGTTCATGAGAAAAGGACGTCTCTCTGACAGAGACATGTCTCCTGCTCTGTGGTCTGCTCTGTCCTTCCTCCTACTGTCCTCAGACTCAGCCCTGGAGGAGTTTGACCTCAGGAAATACTGTCCCACAGAAAGGGGTCTCCGGAACCTTCTGCCGGTCGTCAAAGCCTCCACCAAAGCCACGTGAGTCCAGACTGTGTTTAACACTTGTGTCATTGTCACCAGTTAGACTAGAAATGGTCAACAACGCCACCTAGTGTTGATTTAAAAGAGGTTAGTAACTCTTTGCCCTGTTACCGGCCGTCCCCCTGATCAGGGGGTTAGGGTTAGGTAACTGTAATCAGGGTTATGATCTGGGTTAGGAACGGTAAAGGTGATGTAAGTTGTGTTTCACTCACATAGATCTCACACATATTTTTAGAAACTAGAAGGTCTTGGCTGTCAATACGCTCTTGTTAACCCTAACCCTAAGATGGCAGTTAACAGGTTAAAACACAAATATTAAAAGGTACTGTTACCAACAAATGTATTACAACATCTAAAAACTGTAAATAATTAGGCCCAATTGTAAAATGATTAGGGCTGTGTACCGTTTAACAATACCAGTGTGCTACTGGAAAAAAAGTACTACTGGTATTGAAAAAAATTAAAGTATCGAAAACAGGTATCAAATAAATACCTTCCCCCAATTTGTGTTCATTATTTTTCTATATTAAAAAAAAAAAAATCACTTTTTTATTTTACCCCTAATTTATGGCCATTTTGTTGTTACTATTCTCCCTTCATTCCCCCATTATTTCTCCATCTATTCATATGGGAAAAAGTATGGTTTATGGCAGTGCTGGGTGATATGGAAAAAATATCACGATATAGAACGTTTTCAGTTATTATTATTAAGTTTGACTAAAGCATAGTTGCTTACTTTTTTCAACTTTATTATGAAGCAGGAGTTTCGCTAGGAATAATTTCTCTCCTTCATAACGACGGATAGGGTTGTAAAGAAATATTGTTTAGGTTTTTCAAAAAATGTGAGTTTGCAGGATAAATGAAGCTAAACTAAACATGATCTGAACAGTCTTGGAACACACATTTTAAAACAGAAATGTCTATAAACTCGTGTGTAAAAGTCTCAGAGGAGAACGACTTATTCAGAGTGTCATCAGCTCGTCAATATTAAGGCTCAAATTACACGAATACAAATGTAAATTGGAGCTTATTGTTTGCATTTTCTCAATAACGTAATGTTTAAGAAACAGTGGGTCTTTAGCTGCTCCACTCGATCAGTCTCTTACCTCCTGCCTCTCCTCTCTCGGTCCTTCTGTGTTTATCCAAATCCATGCTCTCTTATCTTCGTTGTGAGATCAATCGCGGCTCTAAAAAGCTGTTTATTTGCCGTGCGAAAGGCAAAGCAAAACCACTCGGTGTTAAACAGTGAAGTTGCTGCTTTTAGAGAGAGAGCCTCGCGCTCTTATTTATGTTTATTATCACTTGTGTAAACTTAGTGTTCTCTCGTCACTATTATATGATATATATGCATCCTCTAATACATTGTACGTGGCCTGTTTATTGAAATATTAGCTTTAATAATTCAAATGAGGTTAGAAACGATAGAAGAGAAATGGTCCCCATGATGTATTGTCATCATCATCACACAGCCCTAGTTTAGAAGAAGAAGAAGAAGAATCACATCTCTGAGCGTCCTCCCACTGTTGGAGCCTCTGTGGACAAAGAGAGCTGGGGACAGTCATTTCTCTTTTTTCAATCACCTAGTGAGCAACAACAAATACAGTCAACAATCCAGCCAGAGTACTAGGGTGATACTAGTGCGATTTTAGAGCTGATTTTGATCTGACAGCCCAAACTTGTATCCAAAGTAACGCACACACTGCTCAGGTTATGTCACTCGTGCAGTGTGAGCAGGTCAGGCGAGTGTGTTTTTATCATTAAGTCTCACTGTGAGATGACTCATTTGGCTTGTTCAAATTCCTCTCTAAAATTGCACAGTGTAAGCCCAGTTTAAAGCTCTTTTAGGGCCCTTTCCCATTCCTGAGAGGTGCTTTGAACATGTCCATGTGGATCTTGTCGGTCCTCTTCCTCCGTCCCGTGGATTTAGTCACCTACTGACCATAGTGGACAGAACCACACGTTGCCTCGAGGCTGTTAAGCTGCAAACACTTCTAAGGCGGGTCCCACGGCAGGTGCAGGTTAGCCTGGTGAGACCAGAATGATTCCCCTCTGTATTTTTTTATCCAGCGGGGGATCAGTCTGGTCACCCAGTCCTCGTTCGCGGGTTCCGCAAAATCAATCCGTTCACGTGCGATCAGATTTGTTTATTTGCTGTGACGTGTTGTTAGCGAGCGACGTCACTCACGGGACGCGGATGTCCCTCAATAACAATCTACGAACGATGCACGAAAGAGAGAAAGCGTGTCTCCAGTCGGCGGTAAATGACCAAAAAACACATCGACAGTCGGTGAGTTTCGTTATTCATAATCCTGCGCAAATATTAACGCAAAACCGCTAATAACACCACATCAACAGCAGACGCCCGCCCTTCGCTGATTGGTTTACTCCGCTTCCTGTTTGCTTTCGTATCTACCGCTGTGGGAAATGGATTCGACGCAACGGTGACCAGACTCACCGGCTGGTACAGCGGTGAGTCTGGATTTTTCCAGGCTAGATGCAGGTGATTACTGTGTTTTGGGCGGCACGGTAGCGCAGTGGTTAGTGCTCTCACTTCACAGCTAGAAGGTCCCAGGTTCAATTCCCACCTGGACGGGCCCTTGCTGTGTGGAGTTTGCATGTTCTCCCCGTGTCTGCGTAGCCTATTGTACCAAAAACATGTACAATAGGCCAGGATGAATGATGTGTGTGTGAATGAATGGTAGTTGTCAGAGGGACCGTTGGCGCAGATGTCTGCAGTCGCGACAGCGCTTCTGTCAGTCTCCCCCAGGGGAAACTGAAGCTACTAACGTAGCTTATCACCACCGAGTATGGAGTGAATGTAAAATGCTCTTTCGCTTTGTAGCCATGTCTGTGAAAGGCGCTATATTAATAAAGATCTTCTTCTTTGTCAATGTGAAAGGCGCGCACACGTGTGGCAGGAGCGGTGTGGACATTGCACTGCACACGTCAGCTGTTAAGAGCAGGTGAACGCAGCGTTAGGAGGAAGTGGAGTCCAACATTAGGAAAAAAACAAGGAATTTGAAGCAACATAACCACCTCTACGACATCATGAAGACACAGGAGAAATGGAAACCACGCCTGAGAAGAGGAGGAAAAGCTCAATGACAACGATCAGCCCAGGCATTCGGATCAGAGGAATTATACGCAGATCTTGTTCTGTGGTTACTGGTCAGAGTCGCTCTGGAGTTGCATTGATTTCAGCTTTATGCAAATGCTGTCACCTCAGTCAAAATACAATTCTATTGTCCATTGGCTCTGACTGTAGTCTCTGTCCTCATTGGACAAAAACTAGCTCAAAACAGTCTGCCACAGGTGCAAGGGTCCAGGTGATTCAAAAACAGGAAATAAAATCACTTCAAAATAAAAGCACACAAACCAATAAAAAAAACACGAAGTGCTAAATGATGGTCCTGTGACATCGTGGCTCTAGTCTCTGATCGTCCTCTCTGTCCTCAGTCTGAGCGGCTGTGGTCTGTCCCAGAGCGTCTGTGCTCCTCTGGCCTCAGTCCTCAGCTCCTCCAGTCTGACTCACTTGGACCTCAGTAACAATGACCTCCAGGACTCAGGAGTGGAGCTGCTGTGTGAGGGACTGAAGAGCGCCCCCTGCAGACTGGAGACTCTTAGGTGAGACGCTCTCATGAAGGACTCTGTCTCTGTGTCCACATCAGAGGCTAATGCTGTGTGTCTTTAGTCTGTCTGGATGTTTGGTCACAGAGAGGGGCGGGGCTTCTCTGGCCACAGCTCTAAGCTCCGCCTCCTCCCATCTAAGAGAGTTAGACCTGAGCTACAACCATCCAGGAGCCTCCGCCAAGCTGCTGACGGCTCTACAGGCCCCACACGGGCCCCTGCAGACGCTCAGGTGAGGCCTTGTCCTGGTCCTGGTTCGGGTCCCAGTCCTGGTCATGCTCCTGGCTCTGGTTCTGGTCTTGGTTCTGGTCTTGGTCCTGGTCCTGGTTCTGGTCTTGGTCCTGGTCGACAGTAAACTGGACTTGTGTGTTTCAGGCTGGATCATGCTGGAGAACGGAGAATGGTCCCAGGTCCAAGGAAGTGTGAGTTTGATTCATTCACAACATGAGAAACACTCACCTCCGAGTGTTCAGCCTCAGATACAAGTCTGTGGCCGTTTCTCAATACTCATGAACACAAGTACATTGAAGTATGGACTTGGGGAGAACGGGAGCTCGCAGAACGGTTAAACGAGGAATTAGAACAGTGCTCACGTACTCAGGGCTGTCAATGCACTTGAAACATTCATGCTAACTTATTTCTAATAGAAGCTCAAATCTTACATTAGCGCTAACATTATTGTGAATGAGCAGTAAATCTGTAGCTTGGTTGTGGGGTTTGTCCTCCCGCTGCTGCTGGTTCCCTCTCAGCCTGTGGCAGCTTTATTCATGGTCATTAGTCACTACAACAATACGATCATCAAAATGAAATGTGTGCACTATTAACACTGCTATATTTTGACATGGGCCTACCCAGGAAGAGTTAAAAAAGTGATACCATTTGCTTCATGGAGTCATGTGAAAGTAATGATATCAAATTGAGAGTGAACTCAGAGAAAACGTTTGCAGTTAACCCTTGTTCAATGAAGGTTCTTGAGTCTTCTTCTGTACTCTGTAGTTGAAGTGTCCAACGTTTCGCCTCTTCATCCAAAAGGCTTCGTCAGCAGCACTAAAGTTTCAGCTCATCCCACAGCCCAGATAAAGACCACAGGGAGGAGTTCAGCTTGGCTCAGTCCCTCCCCTCTATGAACAGCTACTCTTTCCACAACTCATTGTCGTCTCGGTGTGTTCACTGGTTTGTGGTAAACTGGAATTCTGTGTTTCCTAAAAAATCTCTGAAGTTTCTCTGAGACCCCGGCTACATACGGCGAGGAGACTCCCTTCCTTCTGGGCTCTGTGGTCTGTCTGTCCTGTTCTTTAGGTCTTTTTGCTCTTTGTGCTTTAGTGAAACTGGTAGGCACCTCTTTAGCGCTGTGTTGGAGCAACCGAATTAGAGGCAAGATTTTAGGCCCGAGCCCGAGATATCACCATGACAGTCGGGTTTGGGTCGGGTGGGGCATCAATCTTTTATATTAATGTCATTATAATCTCTAATAAAAATCTAAGCTATAGGCTTAGACTATTGGATACATAATATGATTATACTTATTCCTGCGTGCTGGGAGGGAGGTGGTGCGGGGGGGCGAGTGCACGTGCTTATTGTTGTCCCGTTGAAGCAGCATGGCCAGCTTTGACCGGCACTACACAGAGAACATGGCTCTTTCTCTCAGGACAGCATTGACCGTACACTGGATAAATCAGACGTTTGGTTCCTGTTTGTGCGTAAAAAGTCGGCTTTTGCAAAGGCAGCACAATGTTTCTGAACAACTAGAAGGAGGAGAGAGACAGAAAGAGGAGAGACGTGCACACTTCTCTGCCTGCCCAGGTGTGTGTGCAGCACTGCAGCGTGCACGTACCGCTCACCTCTCGGTGCTGCTGCTGAATGCACAGAGGCTCTGACCGGGCGGCCATTAAACAAATCATTATTTACGTCGGGTTTGTTTCGGGCTCGGGTTGGGTTTTAAACCATTAGATATTACTCAAACTCAGAGAACATTGTTCACGTTAACATTAACGTCATTAACTTCACAACAACCATCACAGGAACATTTCAAGGTTTAATGAAACTGCAATATTTGATCAAAATACATTTGATTGATTCATAGAAGATAAAACAGTGACTGCAGAGGAACAGTCATGAATGTGTCCGTTCTGTTGTGCTCATGTTATTCGTCCTGAGAAGTATCTGCAGATTCAGACGGCGTCCTGTCTGAAGTCTCAGATCTATGAGGAGCTGGTCTCCATGTCCTGCTGAGCTGTGGAGCATCTAGAGCTGGATCCTTTCACCTGGACTCCACTGCAGCCTGTCCAAGCCACTGTCCAGCACTGCTGACCAACACTGCTGACTATCACCACAAAACAAAAGCAATAATACAATCAACTTTGAATCATATCATTATGTGGAGCCCAAACCTACTGAAAAGAAACATCAGAAATGAATGTGAAAAATGAAGTATTCTGATAAAACAAGCCTGTGCCAAGTGTACCGTAATGTCTGGAATATAAGCCTCTACTTTTTTCACACGCTCTGAACCATGCAGCCGATAAAACCATGCGGCTAATTTACACATGAACATAAAATAAGTGAGAAACACTGGTCTAGATCTTATGCCCGAGCCCTTTGTCCCGCTTAGACCACTACCAGACTGTGGCATGGGGAGGGGGTGCTGCGGGGGGAGTGCACGTGCTGAGTATATTGGTCACGTTTCTAAAGCGGCGAGGCCAGCGCTTTGATACCGGCGCTTTATGCTCTTTATCTCAGAACAGTTGAACTCACAGTGGGCTAAATAAGTGCTTTGGTGTCCATGTAGTGTGTAAAAAGTCTGGAAAATGCAGCAGGATGTTTGTGGAAAAAGGAGAATGAAATGGCAAAGAGGAGGGACACTTGCCTGTGGTGCTGCTCGTACGCCGTGTGTATAACCTGTCCCGCACCGGGCTCACCTCTTGGCCCTAGTGCAGTGTGTGTGCGCTCTCATGTAACAACATGGACACACACCTGCGGCTTATAAACAAATGCAGCCTATACAGTCTATATATACTTTTTCCTTTTTCTTTTGGAATTGAGTTGGTGCGTCATATATTTGGGTGCGCTCATAGTCCGGGATTTACGGTATTTGAAATGTGGAGGATGTTCATATGATGCGATGCTGCTTTCAGTCACTACAATGTGATTGTAATGATGGTAAGCGTGTGGCGCAGTGGAGTGGACAGGCGTCCAGTGGAATCTGGAAGTTACAACCACAGGTCAGAGCGCTGCTGGTGCATCCACAAAGCAGGAGACAACAGGACACTCTGCTGCAGAGAGATAGTAGAGAACAAAACAAGTGTGAGAAGCAACAAAGAACATGTCCCTGTAAATGAGCCCAGTGTAATGTAGAGCTGCATGTTTCCTACATCAAAACACATGAGTATATGACACACCATTGCTGAACACCAAACTGTTGACAATGAGAAGGATCCTCAATAGTCCATCCTGACACTTTCCTCACACCGTCAGCCCGGCAGGAGCAAGTGGCACCTGCAGTAACAGTAACATTAACATTAGACTTCAAATCCAAAAGGCTTTTTGGTGCTACAGATTCATATACAAACAGAAGCGTTACGTCCTGGACAGACTGCACACGTTATTTACCAAGGTAACACATCTCCATCACTGCTCTGTGAAAAGGAAACATAAGCATAGTAATAATAGCATAACAGTATAATACAGAATAATAATACATCTTTAACAAAAGGCATCTATTTGACTTTTCTAATGTTATTGTACATCAACATGTACAGCACTTCTCCCTGACTTCAACAAAACCATCTTTATCATGACTGTTAGAATAATCCACTTTCAAATGTTCACATTTGGTTTTGAAAGCCAAGTATGACTCTAAATAAATAATGGGACATGTTTACTTTTGTTGTTTCAATGCAGATGTTCATTACTGTGCATTGTCCCTGTCAAAGAAATCATTCAAATAACCTTTGACCTTTTCAGTTCTGAAGTAACCTATCTTACACTTTTTATTTCATGACAGTGATGATCTATTCATAAAAAGATATGAAGAGATATGATAAGATATAATGACAAAGATGGCTCCAGTATTTCCTCATTTGTTATGAAACGACACTATTCTGAGCACCTAACTTCATATATTAGCCAAACTATTAGCAGTAATATAAATACGCAGTCAACAACAGTCACTAACAAACTTTTCCTCTCAACTTTTCACAAGTTTAACTACAATAGAGCCGGAGAAAACCAGCGGAGCTTCGTGGAACTTTTAGCCGAGACAGAGCTCGCCCCGCTCAGCTACAACTCACTGCGTGGGCCGCTAAGTGGCCGAAGCGGCCGGATCGTACTTTAACTCGGGATTGAACCGGTAAACAGACCATTGGGTTTACTTTACAAATGGACATTTCTCGCCTCAAATCGCCTTCAAAGTGAAGTTTAGATGAGAGGAACAATAAAACAGGCAACATTCACTTTAGCCTCACTTTCACTTCAGACTGGGTAAAGGGGGCGGGGCTTGAACTGTTCTCAGTCTGATGTGAACTTTGAACTGGAACAGTTCTCGGGCCGGCTCTGATGACGTTTCACGAGTACTCGAGTACACAAGCACAAGAACCAGAACGCATATTGAGAAACGGCCTGTGTCTTCACCTCAGCACATGACTTTACTGCACTGATGTCCGCCACAATCCCCTCAGTCAGCCCCAGGGCAGTTGTGGCTACAGAGGTGACCATCAGTGTTTAGTCCCTGCAGCTGTGCTCTTGTTTATTTTTCTGGTTATGATGATTATTGTTCAACTGATTTTGTGCCTAATTTTGGCTTCATGGCTTCAGATGGTTCATATCTAACGATGATGACGACATTTATATTTCACTTTAGTCATTCAATTGTGTTTGTGTTTCTCAGATTACTGTGACCTCACTCTGGACCCAAACACAGCTCACAGAGGCCTCGAACTGTCAGAGGACAAACGGACTGTGAGACGAGAGTACACATCTAAGCGTCCGGATCATGAGGACAGATTCACAGACCGTCCTCAGGTCCTGAGCTCCTCCGGCCTGAGGGGGCGCTGTTACTGGGAGGTGAAGTGGAGCGGGTCAGAGGTTGATATCTCAGTGAGTTACAGAGGAATCAGACGGAGAGGAGGCAGCAGTCGGTTTGGAGCAAATGATCAGTCCTGGACGATGAGGATCGTGAACGGACAGTATTATTTCTTACACAATGAGAAAAATCAGTCATATGTTTCCTCATCGAAGGGGTTCTCCTTCATCCCGCTCCGTTGGAGTGGGTGTGTTCCTGGACTCTGAGGCTGGAGCTCTGTCCTTCTATGACGTCAGCTCTGATGGAAAACTGTCCCACCTCCACACCTTCATCAGCTCCTTCACTGAGCCTCTGTTCCCAGGGTTTGGACTGAGTTATGGGGAGTCTGTGTCTCTGGTGAATGTGTAAACAGGAAGGACACCGCGCCCCCTGGAGGACTTTGGTTTTATTATGAATGAATGATTTGAATGTGTGGCTTTATAAAGTCTGATCTTCTCCTGTATTTTCTTCCATATTTCAGAATTTAAATGCAGAGTTAAATGCTGCTGGTCAATAGAATCGTACTGGATCATATTTGACATGAACTGAAGCCGGTGCACTCTCAAAGATGAAGGATATCGTCTACGGCATCATCAAAATGATGATTATTTACAGTCAAATCATCTCAAACATGTGGTGGATAAATGTTCCCGACGTGTGTGAAGCTGCTGAAGAACGGAGTTTTCAAAAGTAGAAGAATAATTAATCTTTGCTTTGGGATGTTGTGGGTTTTAGTTCCTCATGAGTTTGCTGTGAGTAAATACCACGCTGAGGAAATGACGGTAAAAGAGCGAAGGAAACCATGACTGATCAGGTACAGTGTAACATTGATCAGTTTCAACTCTTTAGCCTGGATTGTTTTGGTGATTAGACGCCATTTCTTTGCAGTATTATAGTAATGTCAATAGCTTTTGCATCTAAAGAGATAATATGCAAAATAAAGGTGAAAAAAGTGACATTTAGGATGATTCTGTTCCAATGCTCCTAAAGCTGCTGTAAATGGTTCTAATTCTACCAAAACATACATTTATTACTTCTATTCTCTTCTAGTGATCAACACTGTTGTTCCAATGACAACATTTTGGATCAATGTGTTTCTTTTGTTTCTCTGCCTGAACCAGGGTTTCAAAGTCTTTCAATGAATTTTGCCAAAATCAAGGCCTTAAATGTCATTAAAAAGCTGTAATTGGACTCAAACTGGCATTAAATCTAAATCTATTGGAAAATGATGACATTGCCCGACAATATATACCGTATAAGTTGATGAAAAAGACCAAAGTTATGTTCTGAATCTAAAACAGTTTGGGCTCAAAGGTTTCCCCTGTTTTGTCCAGTTCTTTCTCTTTGTTTGATGAAATGTTTGCAAATCTGAAATGAAATGTGCACAGATTGTTTTGTGCGTTTGTGTCATTCAAATGTAGTATGTGTGCGTTGAAAAGCATTGAATGTGAGTTCTTCTGCCTGTATAAACCCTGATGTATGAAGAACACAAATGTGTGAGTGACTCAATAAAGACGTAAACATAAAGTAACATGGCTCCTTTCTTTCATCTTACCAGGAGTCATGCATTTGTTGATGTAGCTCTTCAGATTCTACACACAGTTCTTACTGTATTCCTCAAACTCTTTCCTCCTGACACAGCAGTCACATGTGTGAATGTTTTGTGATGAATAAACCATTAAAGAGGTTCTTTACAGTCAGTGTCCTGTACAGTCTTCAGGGACATGTCCTCCTGGAGAAGAGTGACTGTCCACAAGTTCAGGCGCAGGAACCAAAACAGCTCCACTATCAACCCAGCACAGAGGAGGGAGTACTCAGTTACATCTGCTCAAGTACATGTACTCAAGTAACTGTACTTTGGACTTGTACTTGAGTCAAATGACTTGAAAGTAACGTTCCTCTTCCTTGAGTCAATCTTCTGGCTGCTCTACCACCTCTGACCACGTAATATCCACACTAAGTGAAGCTCATGGGGAAAAGTGCACAAAGCTGACATTTAGACACAACTTTGATCAAATGAGCTGCATTACATGTGACCACTTTATGAACCCCTGAGCACATGTACACACTTTAGCTTTACCCAAATCTAAAAGCTTCTTTCTCTTAAAAAGAGCCACCGACACCAGGATGAAAACACAACAAAAACATCAACAATAACAAAGTAAAAACAACACAAAAAAGCCACGACAAAAGTCACGTTAAAAAGACACAACAAGAGCGACAAAAACATGCCAGAAAATCCACAATAACACAACAAAAACAATATGAAAAAAACACTTTGAATGTGTGACAAAAGAGTTGGGATCCGTTTTGCAGGTCTTAGCTTTCAAATGAGGCGTCACAGAAGCTCTTAGATTTGGGTAAAGCTGGGTTCAGAGCTTCAGGAGTAAACTGAGAGTCCAGAATGGTCCTTCCTCTCTCTCTATGTTCCATTAAAGGAAGTGATTTGTACATTTAGTTTGTCCTCCTTTAGTCTCAAACACTGAGCATCAAATTCTAAAACATTTGTCTCAGTTTCATCGACTTTCAGGCCAGTTTTCCAGCATTTTGTGTCAAAGTCAAAAGTTGTGAAATGTGCCGATAAACTTGTCCCTGTGACCAGTTTAGACGCTACAAATATAACGGGAAAGTTAGGAATGAGTTTGGACACAACCAACATTTTCTTCTTCTTCTTTCATTGTTTGCAATAAAACAATCAGGTCTAGGATCTTTAAGGATCAGCCATGTCTTCCACAAATCAACAAATAGTTGAAGAAAACATCACGGCCCTGAGGTCAAATGAGCCACAAAAGCACTTTTTTGAAAGAGCAACATCTTCCAAACATATTTTCCAGATGCAAACAAACAGAAAACATCCCAATATGTCTCTAAATAGTCCAATGTTGTTTTGACACAATAAGCAGCAAAGCTAAAAGTGGCTCATCTTCCCCCACTCTCCCCTTTGCCTTTTTGCTTTTCTTCATTTCATCCTTTTCTTCATTTTCTTTGTCTCCTGTATTTTCACAATGACTTCCGTAAAGCCTAAGTGCGTTTCTTTGTTTGCTAAAGAGAACCACAGTATATTTGATCATCTTTATTTGGATCGGATCATTATTTGGACCAAACCAATGTGTCCGACACACAGGGGTGGGAAGAGTCACCCAAATATTGACTCCAGTCCAAGTGAAAAGCAGTTTTTTTTTGTTTTGTTTTCATCCTTGTTTTGGTCTGGTTTGTGCTTTTAGATTTGAGTCAAACCGAGCTGGGATAAGGCGGGGGTTAAGAGGTTAACTAGATTAGTTGAAACGTCTCAGTTTGAGCAGAATAATCCACATTTGACAAGTTGAGATGTAGCATTTGAGCGAGATCATTGGACTTGTTCTGGTTTCAAACATTTCCTCTTTATTTCAGCTCATTTTCTTTCCCAGTGGGCTCAGAACATTGCTCTTTTCCCATTGGCTGTTTGACTTTCTTATATGAAGCCAGATTGACCTTTGACCTCGTCTGAAATGTCCACAAAACTAGAAAAGTCAAGTCAGATCAGGAACAAAGTCCAAATGAGTTGAAACATTTCCTCAGTTCAGTTCATTTCACCTCTTCACCCTCACCTCAACCGAGCACATTCTCTCCCGTTTGGCTTTACCCAAATCTAAAAGTGAAGGAAAGAAAAGCATCAAAATGGAGACGACAACGACAACGAGATCACAACAAAAAAGTGACAAAAATGAGACGACAACACGACAAAAACACTGCGACAACGTGACAACAGAGTTACCATCACTTTTGTAGGTCTTAGCTTTCAAATGAGGCGTTACGCTGTTGCTCTCCAGTTAAGAGGCTTTTAGATTTGGGTAAAGCCGAACTGGAGTAAATGTGCTCAGTTCAGGTGTTAAGTTAAGCCAATGCTTGATATCGACTTTTTGAAGTGTTTTCTTTTCTCATACTGGTTAGTCCTGGTTAGTCCTGGTTAGTCCTGGTTAGTCCTGGTTAGTCCTGGTTAGTCCTGGTTAGTCCTGGTTAGTTAGTCCTGGTTAGTCCTGGTTAGATAGTCCTGGTTAATTAGCCCTGGTTAGTTAGTCATGGTTAGTTAGTCATGGTCAGTTAGTCCTGGTTAGTCGGTCCTGGTTAGTCCTGGTTAGTCCTGGTTAGTTAGTCCTGGTTAGTTAATCCTGGTTAGTCCTGGTTAATTAGTCATGGTTAGTCCTGGTTAATTAGTCCCGGTTAGTTAGTCCTGGTTAGTCCTGGTTAATTAGTCATGGTTAGTCCTGGTTAGTCCTGGTTAGTTAGTCCTGGTTAGTCCTGGTTAGTTAGTCCTGGTTAGTCCTGGTTAGTTAGTCATGGTTAGTTAATCCTGGTTAGTCCTAGTTAATTAGTCATGGTTAGTCCTGGTTAATTAGTCCCGGTTAGTTAGCCCTGGTTAGTCCTGGTTAGTTAGTCCTGGTTAGTCCTGGTTAGTCCTGGTTAATTAGTCATGGTTAGTCCTGGTTAGTCCTGGTTAGTTAGTCCTGGTTAGTCCTGGTTAGTTAGTCCTGGTTAGTCCTGGTTAGTTAGTCATGGTTAGTTAATCCTGGTTAGTCCTAGTTAATTAGTCATGGTTAGTCCTGGTTAGTCCTGGTTAATTAGTCCCGGTTAGTTAGTCCTGGTTAGTCCTGGTTAGTTAGTCCTGGTTATTTAGTCCTGGTTAGTTAGTCCTGGTTAGTTAATCCTGGTTAGTCCTGGTTAATTAGTCATGGTTAGTCCTGGTTAATTAGTCCCGGTTAGTTAGTCCTGGTTAGTCCTGGTTAGTTAGTCCTGGTTAATTAGTCATGGTTAGTCCTGGTTAGTTAGTCCTGGTTAGTCCTGGTTAGTTAGTCCTGGTTAGTCCTGGTTAGTTAGTCATGGTTAGTTAATCCTGGTTAGTCCTAGTTAATTAGTCATGGTTAGTCCTGGTTAGTCCTGGTTAATTAGTCCCGGTTAGTTAGCCCTGGTTAGTCCTGGTTAGTTAGTCCTGGTTAGTCCTGGTTAATTAGTCATGGTTAGTCCTGGTTAATTAGTCCCGGTTAGTTAGTCCTGGTTAGTTAGTCCTGGTTAGTCCTGGTTAGTCCTGGTTAGTCCTGGTTAGTTAGTCCTGGTTAGTTAGTCCTGGGATGGAGCAGGTGGACTGTTTCCTTATTGTAAAATGAAAACAATTCTAAGGCTCCAATCCGGCGTGGCTTGTTTACATGTATGTTCATTCACCTCTGAACCCCGGCCTTTAACCCAGTGCCTTTTCTGCAGGTCGGCTTTACCCAAATGTAAAAGCTTCTGGACTGGCCCCAGTGTAACGCCTCATTTGAAAGCTAAGACCCACAAAACTGATCTACACCGATCTTTGTCCTTGTCGTTTTTTTCACCTTTTTTTAAATCTAATTTCTGTCACTTTTTTATTGGACTTTCATTGTTTTTTTTTTGTCTCTATCTTATTTCTCTTTTGTGAACTTTCTTTGTCACTTTTTGTCTTTTTTCCCTTAAGTTTCCGATTGGAGTAAAAAAGGTTTTGGATGAAGCCATAAAGAGTGAATTCCATCCAAAGCCTTTTTGGGATCTTGTGCGTGGAGATGGGACGTGAACACCGACAGCTTCTCCCACACACCGAGGTCCGTAAAGTGCTCACTCGGCTTTATGAACTGCGTGACCAAATGAGAGTGTTTTTTGTGGACACGAGGTCTGAGCTCGCAGGTCGATTCTGTGACTTCCAGTGGCTTTCTTCTTTAGCGTATTTGGCAGATATTTTTTAAATGGACTCAACCTCTCACTCCAGGGGAAAGCAGTGAATGTGTTTCAAGTCCAGAATACGATTGAGGCTACGATAAGAACGTTTGAGTTGTGGGATCGAAGAGTGGCACAGGACAACTTCCAATCTTTGGAGAGCCTGAGGGACTTTTTGCACACAGAAGAACAGCAGATCCCCAGCACTGTGGCGAGCTCTGTCAGCGCGCACCTGCAGGCCTTGGGAAGCCAGCTACGCCGTTACTTCCCAGCACTCGACAAACAGCACGGCTGGATTCAAAACCCCTTTGCCCCCCAAGACCAGGACGCCATCGCGGGACTTTCATGCAGAGAACAAGATGGCTCATTAAGAGTACTATTTATGGAAACGCACCTGGTGCATTTGTGGAGGACACAGATTTGGCCAACAAAGCCCTCATGTTTTTGATGCCATTTACGACCGCCTATCTTTGTGAAACGGGGTTTTCAGCGCTCGTTGCATTGAAAACCAAATACAGAAACAGACTGGATGTAGGACCTGATCTCCGCCTTAAACTGACCTCCATTCAGCCGGACATCGGGGCATTGGCAGCAGCAAAACAGCACCGTCCGTCTCATTAGGTGAGCAAATGTGGCAATACTGAACTCGTGTTATTAAGTGATTTAAATGTAAAATGGACAGTTAATATGTAAACTGTTTATATTATATTGCCGTTATAAGAGACTTAAACCATTTTTTTCATGACACACATTTGCACCTGGCTTATTTGCTACGTATGCTTTGTCCAACGTAAATAAACTTTCACGAAAATAGCCTATATTGTTGTAGTCTTGTTCAAAATTAAGTGTCAGTATCAGGGGGGCCGCAGAGACTGGTCAGGTTTGAATGGGGGCTGACTTTGGGAACCCCTGGCATAGTCCATATTACCTGTTCTAATGTCTTATGTTCTGAGATCCTACAAAGAAGCAAAAGGGTTACCGTGTCCACAAGAGGGGGCAATAGCCTTAAAAAGCTGTACCAAAGAGAAATGTTTTGGATTCATACTTTGAACACTATGAAACCCCATGGTCTGAATGACGATTTTAGTTTCAAATGTTTTCTGGGTATCTGTATCGGCCCGTTGTGGTGAAGAGGGAGCTGAGCCAAGCGGCAAAACTCTCGATTTACCGATCGATCTACGTTCCCACCCTCACCTATGGTCATGAGATTTGGGTAATGACCGAAAGGACAAGATCGCGAATACAAGCGGCCGAAATGAGTTTCCTTCGCAGGGTGGCTGGGCGCACCCTTCGAGATCGGGTGAGGAGCTCAGTTACCCGGGAGGAGCTCGGACTCGAGCCGCTACTCCTCCACGTCGAAAGGAGCCAGCTGAGGTGGCTAGGGCATCTGTATCGGATGCCTCCTGGTCGCCTCCCTCGGGAGGTTTTCCAGGCATGTCCTATTGGGAGGAGGCCTCGTGGAAGGCCCAGGACACGCTGGTGGGACTATGTCTCCGTGCTGGCCTGGTGTCGCCTCGGGGTCCCCCCAGAACAGCTGGAAGAGGTGTGCGTGGATCGGGAAGTCTGGGCATCTCTGCTGAGACTGCTGCCCCCGCGACCCGGCCCCGGATAAAGCGGAAGAAAATGGATGGATGGATGGATGTTTTCTGGGTTAGATATGCATGTTCTTATTGTCTATGTACTGAGCACTGTGAGTTACGGGACACTGTGAGTTGATTGGGTCACCTGTAATTGGGTCACATATCCACCTGGTAGACACTAAGGCTATATAAGTCTAAGCAACCAGCCTGATGGTGAACGCTCTGAGGAAGGTTTCCTCTGTGTTGTAACCAAATAAAGAACTATGTGAGTATCTCTGTCTGGATATGTGAACTACATCCATGTGCTACCCTGTTCTTACATTTTTATTATAGTCTGTTTCTCTTATGTTTTCACTGTTTATATTTGTTGCCCCTTAAGGTTTTTTTGGTAGTCATTGTATATAAGATACCGATATTTTTACTATTTAATTGTTTGCACATTTCTGTCTGTCCTGCACACCCTGAGTGTTTCTGAGAGCTGAATGTAACAAGTGATGTTCTCCATTGTGAGATCAATAAAGGCTCATCTTATCTGAAAAATATCTGCTAAAGTTTAACGTCTTACCCTTAACCGAGTGCATTTTCTCCAGTTCAGCTTTACCCAAATCTAAAAGTGTCTCAATTGGAGCTTACAGAATATAGGCCAGAGTAACACCTCATTAGAAAGCTAAGACCTACAAAAGGATTGTGACTTTCTTGTTGCGTTTTTGTCATGATTTCGTTTCTTACTTTTTTTTTGTCGTGTTTTTGTCATTTTTGTTGCTTTCTTCATCACTTTTTTACCGTGTTATTGTCGCTATTCCGGCCTGTTTATGTCGCTGTTTTGTAACTCCCCCCCCCCACTTTTTTGGTTGTATTTTCATCCATGTTTTTGTCGCTGTGTTGACGCTTTTGTCAAGAAGCTTTTTGATTTGGGTGATGCCAAACTGGAGATAATGTACTCGGTTCATGTGGAGCACTTACCACTATGTCGTGACTCTACAGAGAATAGCTCGCTCACTGATTTCAATACAAGTGATCAGTTTGTGGACGGCGTAATGCACACACTGAAAACGGCCCTGAAACAGAGGCCGCTTCTGAATTCCTCTAATATCAGCTCCTATGTCCTGATCCTAGCTCCTGTCCCCTTGTCACGTGATGAGGGCAGCTGTTAGGAACTAGAGCTTCAGCTGCGTTTGCACAATGCGGCCGTGCGTGATGACGTTTCACGAGTTCAAGTCCTCAGATTAAAGAATGACCCTGGTATCGCTTCAGGGTCCCCCCAGAACAGCTGGAGGAAGTGTGCGTGGATCGGGAAGTCTGGGTATCTCTGCTCAGACTGCCGTCTCTGTGACCCGGCCCCGGATAAAACGGAACAAAAATGGATATATGGATGCATCACTATTTGAATCTCTGACTTCGGTTTAACAGTAGTCCTATCCTGTATATTGTTTCAATTATAAATGTACAGCAAAATGGCGGCGGTCAATAGAATCGTACTGGATCGTGTTTTTCATCAACTGAAGCTGATGTTCTCTCAAAGAAGGATCTTGTTCCATCAAATGTATTGCTCTCACATTTTACATCATTTTAAGATTGAGCTCGACAGGAAAATGTGCAATCATCCGCTGCAGCTGAAAAGTAAAGTCAGCTCAACATGGCTCTGATATAAAGCCTGGACCAAATCTGGACATGAACCTTGGACCTGTGCGAAGCTGTTGAAGATCGGAGTATTCAAAAGTACAAAAACAATTAATCATGTGTAATATTTAATAATGTTTATTAAAGCTACATATCCAACATATATTTGTCAGCCTCATTTTTCATATACTTCATATTCAATAAAAAGATTGCACATCCGACCGCACTTAAACGCATTTTGGTTTTTTTTTTTTACTCACTGATGTGGAGATCGCATTCATTAGCTACAAAAGTCATTTCACTGTCATCGGTCATTGAAATCTGGAGCTTTGAAAACAGCTCCAGTGATCGTCAGAGGAATGATGGACTTCTGATTCACAGAAAAGGTCGCGTCGTGTTCAAGGATTTAATGACGGTTTTCTCTGATCATTATTTGTGATTGATTAACTCCATAGAGCCATTTTCATCTCTGAAAGTCCATCCATCCATGCCGGGTCGTGGGGGCAGCTGTTGGAGCTGCCCAACTCACATAGCACCAGCCCCCTATGGCTCCTCCTGCAGGTGGTGGGTCCACGGAAGGACGGCCTCATAGTTCCAAACGGGCCTGTTGGTCTCTCATAGGGGGCCCATTCACTCTCTCATTCATACACCAGTGCACGCAGACACTGGAGGCAAGGAGGGTGAAGTGTCTTGCCCAAAGACACAACGACAATGTGCACCTTCAGGAGGCGGGATTCGAACCCCCTACCTTCCGATCATGAGACGACCCGTTCTACCATCTGCGCCACCGTCGCCCCATCTCTGAAAGTCCTCTCACCTGAAACAACCGAATACAGATGACTGCTGAGAAACGTTTCCTTTCCTCTGTGATGTCACTGAAAACAGTCAGTAGGTCAAACTAAGACAATGTTTATCTCAGCCACCTCCTTGATAATCTGCGGCTCGGTCTCTGGGTCTGTGCCTTCCTCCTTATGCTCCTCTGGTTCTGCTCCTCCCTCATGTTCCTCTGGTTCCACTCCTTCCTCCTGATGTTCCTCTGGTTCTGCTCCTCCCTCATGTTCCTCTGGTTCTGCTCCTCCCTCATGTTCCTCTGGTTCTGCTCCTCCCTCATGTTCCTCTGGTTCCGCTCCTCCCTCATGTTCCTCTGGGTCCGCTCCGTCCTCCTGTTGCCTGTGGTGCTGAAGCCCCGCCCCTCCCGTGGTCTGGACACAGTGCTGCAGAGCCTGGTGCCTGGTCAGACTCTGGCGCATGCGGTAGGTGGCGCCGCAGTGGCAGGTGAAGGGCTTCTCTGTGGAGTGAGCGCTGAGCAGGTGACACTGCAGCTTGGAACTCTTGACGTAGCCTGCAACACACGACGCACAGCCCATGGATTAGTCCAGCAGTGGGGACAGTACTCACTTTTGGGACAGTGGGGACAGGGGTAGGTTCTTGTACTCACTTTTGGGACAGTGGGGACAGGGGTAGGTTCTGATACTCACTTTTGGGACAGTGGGGACAGGGGTAGGTTCTTGTACTCACTTTTGGGACAGTGGGGACAGGGGTAGGTTCTGATACTCACTTTTGGAAAAGTGGGGACAGGGGTAGGTTCTTGTACTCACTTTTGGGACAGTGGGGACAGGGGTAGGTTCTGATACTCACTTTTGGGACAGTGGGGACAGGGGTAGGTTCTGATAGTCACTTTTGGGACAGTGGGGACAGGGGTAGGTTCTGGTACTCACTTTTGGAACAGTGGGGACAGGGGTATGTTCTTGTACTCACTTTTGGAACAGTGGGGACAGGGGTAGGTTCTTGTACTCACTTTTGGGACAGTGAGGACAGGGGTATGTTCTTGTACTCACTTTTGGAACAGTGGGGACAGGGGTAGGTTCTTGTATTCACTTTTGGAACAGTGGGGACAGGGGTAGGTTCTTGTACTCACTTTTGGGACAGTGGGGACAGGGGTAGGTTCTGATACTCACTTTTGGGACAGTGGGGACAGGGGTAGGTTCTTGTACTCACTGATGGGACTGTGGGGACAGGGGTAGGTTCTGATACTCACTTTTGGAACAGTGGGGACAGGGGTAGGTTCTGATAGTCACTTTTGGAACAGTGGGGACAGGGGTAGGTTCTGATACTCACTTTTGGGACAGTGGGGACAGGGGTAGGTTCTGATACTCACTTTTGGGACAGTGGGGACAGGGGTAGGTTCTGATACTCACTTTTGGGACAATGGGGACAGGGGTAGGTTCTGATACTCACTTTTGGAACAGTGGGGACAGGGGTAGGTTCTGATACTCACTTTTGGGACAGTGGGGACAGGGGTAGGTTCTGATAGTCACTTTTGGGACAGTGGGGGCAGGGGTAGGTTCTGGTACTCACTTTTGGAACAGTAGGGACAGGGGTAGGTTCTGATACTCACTTTTGGAACAGTGGGGACAGGGGTAGGTTCTGATACTCACTTTTGGGACAGTGGGGACAGGGGTAGGTTCTTGTACTCACTTTTGGAACAGTGGGGACAGGGGTAGGTTCTTGTACTCACTTTTGGAACAGTGGGGACAGGGGTAGGTTCTGATACTCACTTTTGGGACAGTGGGGACAGGGGTAGGTTCTGGTACTCACTTTTGGGACAGTGGGGACAGGGGTAGGTTCTGGTACTCACTTTTGGGACAGTGGGGACAGGGGTAGGCACGGGTCAGTGAGTGCAGAGCCTCATGTTCCCTTAGTGAGCGGGTGTCTTTGAAGACTTTTCCACAGGTGCTGCAGAGGAAAGCAGAACCACCGTGCTCCTGCTGGTGGCGCTGCAGCTCATGCCACTGGCAGAAGCTCTGTTCACAAACTGCGCAGGTGAAGGGCCGCTCCCCGCTGTGAATGCGTATGTGGGCCACGAGGTTTCCTGCCAAAACAGATCAGAGAAAGACATGAAGCATGAACAGTCCTTTATGAAGTATGAATAGGCCTTTATGAAGTATTATTAGGCCTTTATAAATCAAGCATAGGCCTTAAAGAAGTATGAATAGGCCTAAATGAAGTATGAATACTTTGAATAGGGAAAATCAAAGTACTTACGATTTGTGTTAGAATTGAATGGCACAGACCGGGTTGAAACGGTTTGGTCAAATATCGCAATACTATCGTTATCCCAATATTGCACAAGTGTTTTCAATACTGTGCAGCCCTAGTGCTCAGGGCATGTCACCATAGGGATCTACTCAAATCAAAAATGATGTAGCTTCACAGAACCACTAAAACAGGGTCGACCCCCAAGTTACTTTGAAACCAGCTTCGTAAAATATGGCCCCAGTTTAGTCCTGGGTCAGTACCTTTCTGGCTGAATCCCTTGCCACAGTGCTGACAGACGTGGGGCTTTTCTCCTGTGTGGACCTTCATGTGGTTCTTCAGAGACCCAGCGTTCGACAGGAACATGCTGCAGACCGAGCACTGCACCTGCAGCGGCACCTGCCCCTGCCCCTGATCACAGAGAGTTTGAGTCCAGGGCTGTGTCCAAATGCCCATACTCTTTCCTATACGTAGTGCAATGTATCGCCTGGCTGCTCAGAGAGAACAAAGTAGTGCACTCAAAATCTAGCTCACTACTTTCTCCACGCTATTGGTCACGTGACAATCCAAAGCGACCTGGGGTGTGGAGAAAGTGGTGAGCCGAGTCTGAATCAGTAACAGACTGAGTGACTAAATCTACTATAAAGTTCATGGATTTCTGCCATAAACACTGAAAGAAAGAAAGTTTCATATTTATGGGTAAAAATTATAGCAGTTTGATTTATAGATTTTAAATGAAGGAAGAAAACGGCTTTGATTATTTTACTTTACCTGAGAGGGGCAAAAAGCTAAATTTGGTTTGTTTAGTTCAAAGTTCTGTCTGTTTTTCTCAGACTCTCGCAATGTATGATGGTCTATATCAGTGGTTCTCAACTGGAATGACCAGCTATGACCCAAACAGGACTTAGACTTGGAAAATATAATATTATATAATAATATAATATTGTCTTTTCCTCAAAAGTCGACAGTGGCGCAGATGGTAGAGCGGGTCGTCTCATGATCGGAAGGTCGGGGGTTTGAATCCCGCCTCCTGAAGGTGCACATTGTCGTTGTGTCCTTGGGCAAGACACTTCACCCTCCTTGCCTCCAGTGTCTGCGTACACTGGTGTATGAATGAGAGAGTGAATGGGCCCCCTATGAGAGACCAACAGGCCCGTTTGGAACTATGAGGCCGTCCTTCCGTGGACCCACCACCTGCAGGAGGAGCCATAGGGGACTGGTGCTTTGTGACTTGGGCAGCTCCAGCAGCTGCCCCCATGACCCGGCAACGGACAAGTGGGAGAAAATGGATGGATGGATGTCTTTTCCTCAAAAGTCGTATATAAAATAAGAATTAAACAAGTCAAAAAAGCTGAAATTATGATATGTTTGTGTTTGAAACAGGTCTCTCTTGCAAATGAGAATTTGAGTCTCAAGGGGCAGACCTGTATAAATATAGGATAGATAAAAACAGTCATTATAACAGACTTACATAAATATAAAATAAAATGTTTTCTGGGAAAGCCCACTGAAAACTGTTCGGCGACCCACTTTAGGGTCCCGAGTCCCAACCCACCAGTTGAAAACCACTGGTCTATATTGTCTAATGACCATCAATGCTTACTATATTGTGGGAAATTTAGACCTACTCCGTCTACTATTTTTTTCTATGGACATTGGCCCAAATGGCATGATCAAAAATGTTGCACTACAGAGAACAGTGTGGGCATTTGAAGACAACCCTGCGTCAGTGCCAGTCGTGTACCGTGGGGCTCAGTTTTGCAGTGGTGTCCCGTTTCTCACAGTGGAGTAGCTGGTGCACTCTCAGAGAAGGTCGCCGTGTGAAGCCCCGCCCACAGTCCAGGCACGTGAAGGGTCTCAGTCCCGAGTGCAGGACGAGGTGGTCCTTTAGGTCCCTCTTCAGACCGTAAGCCTTCGGGCACTGGGGGCACTGGAACGGCCGCTTCCCTTGGTGGAACAACTGTGAGGTTAGAAACAAAATACACTTCAGTTTGGGGTCCCCCAGGGCTCAATCCTTGGACCCGTCCTCTTTGCAGTGATGTGACGTTCATGACTGATCCTTTGTATTCAATTTTACACACATTTTATTGAGCTCCAAAGGACTCCAAATAAATAAATAAAACAAATGTCCATATTGGCAGATAATTATCAACGTACAACTGAAAACGATGAAGTAAAATAATATATATATATATATATATAAATATATATATGTATGTATATACATATTTTTGTTTTTTTTTTGTCATTTTTGAGTTAAAACCACTAAATAATTGGTATGTAATGATTTCTTAAAAAATCGATTTAAAATCGATTTAACATGCGTAAAATGTAGCCTGGCCTTTGCCATCCGTAAACTCCGGTCAAATATTTTTCCCTGCATGTACGTCTGGGTTTGATCTCAATGGCTGCGATTCAATCGGTTGAATTTCATCCTACCATTCAGCGAGCGGGGGAGGCGGGTGTTGTAGGTGACGTCAAGCATAGCTTGACTCGGCCGGGCGCATTACTTCACAACCAAACGCTAGCGATTGGGTAAAATCAGACCCAATCGTTTCAAACTTTAAACAGAGTTCACCCCTCCCACTTGTAAACGGAGCTCAATTGAGAAAGTCCAGACCCTCTGTACGAAACAAGTACGAGGGTATGGTAAAACCAGGCTACGTAAAATGTGAATCGATGTAAAAAATTAAAGAATCGATTTTAAAGCCACCCTCAGCTACTCCATTTTGCGCGACCGAAACAGACCGGAACATAGCTCGTTGTTTCAAACGACGTTAACTTTTTCTCAAGACAAACACAGAGTTTAGCATTTTGACAGAAGTTTACCAAAGATCGTAAACTGACAAACATCTGACCAACCTGCTCTGATTCTGCTGAAATCCTCATCAAATGTCCGTTTGTCAAATAATCCAATACCTACAGGAGCTGTCATGTCTTTTTCCTCCTTATGTTTACAAAGGCTGCACTGGAGGCAGTGAGGCGTTCAAGGGTGAAAAAAACTGCACTGTAAAATTTGTTCTAAATGATAGTATTATATTTAAACTGCAAAAAAAAAAAAAAAAAAAAAAAGTTTGGTAAAATAAATATCTCAAAATGTTTGCTTTGCTACACAACCTATGTATGCTGAAAACATGTCAATTTACAAGCACTCTGTCAAAATGATTATAGTCTTGTAATTTTTTGTAATGTAAAGTTCTCTTACTGAGACAGTTGCAATTTGTTACAAGGACAAAAATAAAGACAAAACAAAAGAAAAATTGGTATGAAAGAGTCATTCTTTTCTAAAAAATTTTTTTAACAATATAATATAATTTAGGTCTAGTCCTTTAAGGAATATGGAATTCAGTATTAATCCAGGTATAGTCATGTAATTCTAGAATATGTTTTAAAACAAATGTTACATTGAACAGTATTTCTGGTAAAGGGGTGAACTTGTGGAATGTCTTGCTGATTATCTCAAGAGGAGTCAATTATTTATCTTACATATTGTTTCATTTATTATTGAAGAAAAAATAAAAGTTAAACATTTCAGTCCATAAAAACATAAATGTGTTAAGTAAAGACAAATTGAGCTCTAAGTTTATTTTTATGAAAAAAAAAAGAAGAAAATGTTCTGTTTCATTTTTGATGAGTAAATGCTGTGCTGTAAGGGTAGGCATAATAAGCCGTGGCTGCAGCATACACCTTACCCTCTTTGATTGCATTGTTTATACTGTATATACGGTGGGAGGAAAAGTTTGTGAACGCTTGGGAATTTCTCAAATTTCTGCCTAAATTGGTCATAAAATGTGGTCTGATCTTCATCAAAATCATAATGACCAATTTAGGCAGAAATGCGAGAAATTCCAAAGTGTTCACATACTTTGCATCATGTGCATAACCGAATAAACCTTATTTCATTCATGTTTATCTTTCAGAAACCTAAAAGAGACCCTAATTAATAATTTATCCTGGAGTGTCCTACAGGCCATCGGGATGGTAAGTAAAGGCACTATAGTAACTACTCACACAGCCACTGGTCACTGAAAGCTCAAATACGCACTGAAGGGATTCATTCATTTATTTTGTTATTTATAATTATTATTTTATAATTAGAAATGTTTAAAATGTTTGGGCTTATGTTCCAGTTGACGTGGCAGACATGGGAGCGTTTTTAATCCTGCATGTACACTGATAAACAACATTCTTGCTCTAGGCCCATTTCCTGATAACGGTTGCAAAAACATCTAAGCATCAAGGACGTTGGACAAGCTGGCAGTTTGTGACCCGGCCCACGAGACACGGAGTCAGAGAGTTTAATAATATGTTTGAATGTGTTTAACATGTTCGTGCTCTTATTTACAGTGAATAATGATAAGGGGAAGGTTCAGGACTTACACGCACATGCTGCTCATAACCTCACTCTTGCTCTATTGCTCTTCCATAAATGTTAACCCAAATCACAGGCATGTATGAGTGTCGAGGACGGGGCAGTGACACAGTGGAGCTGGACCTCATCAATGAGGAGGCGCCACCCGCTCTAGGTCATCCTAACAAAACATCATACGTGGAGAAGAAGACCATCATTGAATATTAATGATTGTGTTTTTATGTGCTGGGTGCAGGGACATGGGCCGTGCAGAGCGCCTGCCGTGAGCCCCGCTTAGATGTAGGCTGCAAGGAGAATTAGATAAGCACCCAGAGCTCTGTATTAGAATTGTAAACAACAGGGAATAAATCTTTCTTGAATTTAACTGATTTAATCGTGGTTTTCCTTTCAACAAACATGCCTAACAGCACTAATATCAACTTTTTCTTTTGAATTAAATGAATTGCATTGTGCATCTTTAAGTTGTGACAAAATATTTTAGTTGACAAAATTAACATTCTGGTTCTGGTCAGAGTTATGGTCAGGGCCAGTACCTGGTGCGCCCGGTAGCTCTCTTTGGACGAGTAGCCCTTCCCACACTGGTCGCATGTGAAGGGTTTCTTGCTGAGGTGGGTGAATTTGTGAGTATCCAAGTGACTTTTCTGGAGAAACTTCTTCCCGCACGTTTCACAGGTGTGCCGCCGCTCCCGTCCGCCTTTTGTCACCACAGTAACGGCCTGAGCAGGAATACAGAGCACAGAGCATGACTTTGTCAATCGTTCCACCTTAAAATTCTGCGTTAAATTCAGTTCATCTCCTTCTCAAAACACTCCAACTGCTGATATTGTGAGGTGACACTCTTTGAAGCACAGACTCGGGCTGCTCATTTAAACACTCAAATTGCCTCCAGCACGAGGCATGTCGACTCGCTAATACCAAAACTTCCTTGAAAAAACTTATGCGGGCCTCAAAGGGACAGCTCTCACCAGTCGAGCGTGGCTGTTCCACAAACAATCTTTGAGATTCCCCTCGCTGCAGCTGCTTGTAAAGTTGTAAAGTCAGCCTCCGGGTCTGTCGCTAAAGGTAAAGACGTCTTTGTTGTCACTGCTCTGTTTTGTTTTTCAGTGTGCCTATGAACTCAAGTTTCTTATTCAGTCCTGGTTTAGTCCTGGCTCCGTCCTGCAGCAGACTGCGGCTGGGCCATCTCTATTACAAAAGTTTAGTACGTTATGGTAAATGGTCTCAACTTATATAGCGCTTTTCTACCTTCATTAGGCACTCAAAGCGCTTTACAGCAACTCACCCATTCACTCTCTCATTCATACACCAGTGTATGCAGACACTGGAGGCAAGGAGGGTGAAGTGTCTTGCCCAAGGACCTTCCGATGATGAGACGACCCGTTCTACCATCTGCGCCACCGTCGCCCCGTCTTTAAGTTATAGCTTTAAGTTATAGATTTGCTTCGCTCCATTTGCGCTGAAGCGGCTCATTATCTGCGCACACGCTCATGTTGCTTTTTTTAGACTCGCTGCGGGTCATATATTGACGTCTGGAGAGAAAAAGAACCGAAATTTGGCACCGAAAGAATTTTTGTTTTTCTATACCACCCCCGACTGGAGCTTTTTCGTCGGTACCAAGTAGGCACCGTTTAACGGTACCCATCCCTACCTACCACTAAAAACATGTTCAACAGGTGAATCCTCACGCCAGGTGATTTGGACCATCAGCCTGCCTCCACATCTGGAGACGGGTCCCCGGGAGCTGCCCACTGCTCCTTACAGGTCGTCCCAGCGGCGTCGAAGGATGGGTCAAATACAGATGACACATTTTGTTGTACAATGACAAAAGCACCTTAACCTTAAACATCTTACCCCGTGGATAGATTTCTTGAAATGGACATGGACAAAAATACTTATTTCAAGATTTCTTTTTGCAGTGTACAGTACTTTGGTATTGAAATAGCATTAAAAATCGTTACATTTGACTGACTGGAATTTGTGGGAATATACAGTACGAGAGGAGCTCTTACTTTGGACATCTGGACACTAAACTTAAACGCATCAATTAAAGTTACAAAATCTTGGTAAATAAAATAGTTTTCCTCATGATGTTAGTGTTTTCACAGACACTAAAACCATGACAATTTCCCCAAAAAATCTTGAATTATGCATGTTATAAGAACTTTAACTTTTTTTCAAAAATATGAAACTAGAAAATGAACTAATTTAGTAAAGGCGCTGGCATTAAAATGGACTTTTGAATAGATTCTGCATTAACTTGAAGTAATAACTCCAATCCTGTAAAATGCGGTCTGTCTGTGGACTCACCTTGATCTGTCCACCTCGCGCCGTCTCCGCGGTAACGCCCCTCCTCGGATCTCGTTTAACTCGTTTTCTCGCGCTCGCAGCCGGTTTACGGAGAGGAGGCGTGACTGCGGAGGACAAACTGTCTTCCAGCTGTGCTCCGGTGGCCATCTTGTCTCGGTCATCTGCTGCTGGTGTTTGTTCATATGGTGTCTCTTCAGGAGGTGATAACGTTTCAGTCTTATGTTCTCTCTCAGAGTGTCCAAGTGTGACTGGATCTGTGAGAAAGACATTTCAGTAACACTTCAGATTACAACCGGCAAGATCCATGTGTAGGTACAGGTAACGAGACAGTAATTACACATGTAAGTACAGGTACCCCCCTTAAAGGTGCATTATGCAACATTTTCTGTGGATATTTGTGCTTATTTGACCTTGTAGTGACCCAGCAGCTGTCTGAGAGCTCAGCATAGAGCCTTTACTTTGCAGCACAGTGGTTTCTAGGAAGCTACAGGATCAATTGTTTGGAAGGTTTTCACTGCTGACCAGAAATCTTACAAAACAATGGATCCTGGAGCTCTGTAGAGACCACTGCGACGGAAAGTAAACAGTGTATTTATTTTTTTTTGGCCTAAAATGTTGCATAATGCACCTTTACCCGAGCACATTTTCTCCAGCTCAGCTTTACCCGAATCTAAAAGCTTCTCGACTGGAGCTTACAGCTACAGACTATAAGCCAGTGCAAACCCTCATTTGAAAGCTAAGACCAACAAAACTGAGCTAAGATTTTTTTCTGGCGCTGTTGCCGTGTTGCCATCACTTTTTTGTCGTATATTTGGTGCTTTTTCCATGCATTTTTGTCACGTTTTGTAGCCTTTTCTGTTGTGTTTTTGTAACTCTTGTTGCTCTTTCATACTCATTTACACCGCTATTTTGACTCTTTTTTTAGATTTGGGTAATGCCAAACCGGAGAAAATGCCCTCGGTTCAGACAGATTCCCATGGTTTCCGTACCTGGTTTTGTTGCGGGTCCCAGCAGGAGTTCGGCCCCGGTCTGAATGGTCCTCGTGGCTCGGACTCTTTGGCCCTGAGTTTGGACTGAGAGGTTGTGCCGGGAGCCGCGCTGAGCCTCACAGGCAAAACTAAGGGGCACAGACCACGAAGACGCATAAACATCAACATGGAAAGACACGTACAGCGGCCTGTCACGGATATAAATGATCAGGAAAACCTGTGTGGGATTGGATATTGAGCTGGAAATGTCTGTGGAGAAGCAGCAGACTTACCGAAGGAACAGAGGAGGTGGAGCTGTAGATTTCTCATTGGCTCTTCTCTTCTGCAAAAGAACAAACCAGAGATTGGTCTGATGACCTCACAGGATAATGGATATTCTAAATGTTTAAATTCACATCTAGGGATGGGCCAATAAACAAAAATGTTGTTAATCGCAATAAAAAAATGCAACAATTCATTGATCGGCACATTTGTTTAATAATGGGGATCATTGCGCTAGAAAATACTCGCTAAATCCACCAGACGACCACCGCCGTCCCTCTGCTGTAAGGCACCTTTATAGTGTTACACCCCGAGGGGGCCCCTCATCATTGCAAGCTTGATGTTTGGCTTTACCCAAATCCACAACTTTCTTGACTGATGAGTTATAGGCCAGCCCATGGTCGGTAAAAATAATTTCCATCAGTCAAATTGGCCGACGGTAAAAAATGTGGAAGAAAGAAATATGGAATATATATTTGAATACAATATTTCACCTGAGTCAGTGACTGACATAACAAAGTGTTTTTGAGACAGCCCTGAGCCTTTTTTACAAAGCGCAGTTAAAGGGCCATCATCATGCTGGAAATGAAAGGCTTTTTTTTCATGCTTTCGTCACATTTTCCAAAAAAAAAACGGCGAACTACAGGTACATTTACTGTTATCAAAGTGTGTTAAGAACTCAACAGCTAATACATTCAATTAGGATACTCTTTAAACTCGCATGTGTTCAGTCAGACTGACACGCCGTCTCTCCGTGATGACTTTAGCACTTGTGTCTCCGCGATGACTTTAGCACTTGTGTCTCCGCGATGACTTTAGCACTTGTGTCTCCGCGATGACTTTAGCACTTGTGTCTCCGTGATGACTTTAGCACTTGTGTCTCCGTGATGACTTTAGCACTTGTGTCTCCGTGATGACTTTAGCACTTGTCTCTCCGTGATGACTTTAGCACTTGTCTCTCCGTGATGACTTTAGCACTGTCTCTCCGCGATGACTTTAGCACTTGTCTCTCCGTGATGACTTTAGCACTGTCTCTCCGTGATGACTTTAGCACTGTCTCTCCGCGATGACTTTAGCACTTGTCTCTCCGCGATGACTTTAGCACTTGTCTCTCCGTGATGACTTTAGCACTGTCTCTCCGTGATGACTTTAGCACTTGTGTCTCCGTGATGACTTTAGCACTTGTCTCTCCGTGATGACTTTAGCACTTGTCTCTCCGTGATGACTTTAGCACTTGTGTCTCCGTGATGACTTTAGCACTTGTGTCTCCGTGATGACTTTAGCACTTGTGTCTCCGTGATGACTTTAGCACTGTGTCTCCGTGATGACTTTAGCACTTGTGTCTCCGTGATGACTTTAGCACTTGTCTCTCCGTGATGACTTTAGCACTTGTCTCTCCGTGATGACTTTAGCACTGTCTCTCCGTGATGACTTTAGCACTTGTCTCTCCGTGATGACTCTGCACTTGTCTCTCCGTGATGACTTAAACACTTGTCTCTCCGTGATGACTTTAGCACTTGGTCTCCGCGATGACTTAAGCACTTGTCTCTCCGTGATGACTTTAGCACTGTCTCTCCGCGATGACTTTAGCACTTGTCTCTCCGTGATGACTTTAGCACTGTGTCTCCGTGATGACTTTAGCACTTGTGTCTCCGTGATGACTTAAACACTTGTCTCTCCGTGATGACTTTAGCACTTGTCTCTCCGTGATGACTTTAGCACTTGTCTCTCCGTGATGACTTTAGCACTTGTCTCTCCGTGATGACTTTAGCACTTGTCTCTCCGTGATGACTTTAGCACTGTCTCTCCGTGATGACTTTAGCACTTGTGTCTCCGTGATGACTTTAGCACTGTGTCTCCGTGATGACTTTAGCACTTGTGTCTCCGTGATGACTCTGCACTTGTCTCTCCGTGATGACTTAAACACTTGTGTCTCCGTGATGACTTTAGCACTTGTCTCTCCGTGATGACTCTGCACTTGTCTCTCCGTGATGACTTAAACACTTGTCTCTCCGTGATGACTTAAGCACTTGTCTCTCCGTGATGACTTTAGCACTGTCTCTCCGCGATGACTTTAGCACTTGTCTCTCCGTGATGACTTTAGCACTTGGTCTCCGTGATGACTTAAGCACTTGTCTCTCCGTGATGACTCTGCACTTGTCTCTCCGTGATGACTTAAACACTTGTGTCTCCGTGATGACTTTAGCACTTGTCTCTCCGTGATGACTCTGCACTTGTCTCTCCGTGATGACTTAAACACTTGTCTCTCCGTGATGACTTTAGCACTTGTCTCTCCGTGATGACTTTAGCACTTTTCTCTCCGTGATGACTTTAGCACTTGTCTCTCCGTGATGACTTTAGCACTGTCTCTCCGCGATGACTTTAGCACTTGTCTCTCCGTGATGACTTTAGCACTTGTCTCTCCGTGATGACTTTAGCACTTGTGTCTCCGTGATGACTTTAGCACTTGTGTCTCCGTGATGACTTTAGCACTTGTCTCTCCGTGATGACTTTGCACTTGTCTCTCCGTGATGACTTTAGCACTTGTCTCTCCGTGATGACTTTGCACTTGTCTCTCCGTGATGACTTTGCACTTGTCTCTCCGTGATGACTTTGCACTTGTCTCTCCGTGATGACTTTAGCACTGTCTCTCCGCGATGACTTTAGCACTTGTCTCTCCGCGATGACTTTAGCACTTGTGTCTCCGCGATGACTTTAGCACTTGTGTCTCCGCGATGACTTTAGCACTTGTGTCTCCGCGATGACTTTAGCACTTGTGTCTCGTTGGGTGACTTTAGCACTTGTCTCTCCGTGATGACTTTAGCACTTGTGTCTCCGTGATGACTTTAGCACTTGTCTCTCCGTGATGACTTTAGCACTGTCTCTCCGCGATGACTTTAGCACTGTCTCTCCGCGATGACTTTAGCACTGTCTCTCCGCGATGACTTTAGCACTGTCTCTCCGTGATGACTTTAGCACTTGTCTCTCCGTGATGACTTTAGCACTGTGTCTCCGTGATGACTTTAGCACTTGTGTCTCCGTGATGACTTTAGCACTTGTCTCTCCGTGATGACTCTGCACTTGTCTCTCCGTGATGACTTAAACACTTGTCTCTCCGTGATGACTCTGCACTTGTCTCTCTGTGATGACTTAAACACTTGTGTCTCCGTGATGACTTTAGCACTTGTCTCTCCGTGATGACTTAAACACTTGTGTCTCCGTGATGACTTTAGCACTTGTGTCTCCGTGATGACTTTAGCACTTGTCTCTCCGTGATGACTCTGCACTTGTCTCTCCGTGATGACTTAAACACTTGTCTCTCCGTGATGACTTTAGCACTTGTCTCTCCGCGATGACTTTAGCACTGTCTCTCCGTGATGACTTTAGCACTGTCTCTCCGTGATGACTTTAGCACTTGTCTCTCCGTGATGACTTTAGCACTTGTCTCTCCGTGATGACTTTAGCACTTGTGTCTCCGTGATGACTTTAGCACTTGTCTCTCCGCGATGACTTTAGCACTTGTGTCTCCTTGATGACTTTAGCACTGTCTCTCCGTGATGACTTTAGCACTGTCTCTCCGTGATGACTTTAGCACTGTCTCTCCGTGATGACTTTAGCACTTGTCTCTCCGTGATGACTTTAGCACTTGTCTCTCCGTGATGACTTTAGCACTTGTGTCTCCGTGATGACTTTAGCACTTGTGTCTCCGTGATGACTTTAGCACTTGTGTCTCCGTGATGACTTTAGCACTTGTCTCTCCGCGATGACTTTAGCACTGTGTCTCCGTGATGACTTTAGCACTGTGTCTCCGTGATGACTTTAGCACTTGTCTCTCCGTGATGACTTTAGCACTGTCTCTCCGTGATGACTTTAGCACTTGTCTCTCCGTGATGACTTTAGCACTGTCTCTCCGTGATGACTTTAGCACTTGTCTCTCCGTGATGACTCTGCACTTGTCTCTCCGTGATGACTTAAACACTTGTGTCTCCGTGATGACTTTAGCACTTGTCTCTCCGTGATGACTCTGCACTTGTCTCTCCGTGATGACTTAAACACTTGTCTCTCCGTGATGACTTTAGCACTTGTCTCTCCGCGATGACTTTAGCACTGTCTCTCCGCGATGACTTTAGCACTTGTCTCTCCGTGATGACTTTAGCACTGTGTCTCCGTGATGACTTTAGCACTTGTGTCTCCGTGATGACTTAAACACTTGTCTCTCCGTGATGACTTTAGCACTTGTCTCTCCGTGATGACTTTAGCACTTGTCTCTCCGTGATGACTTTAGCACTTGTCTCTCCGTGATGACTTTAGCACTTGTCTCTCCGTGATGACTTTAGCACTTGTCTCTCCGTGATGACTTTAGCACTGTCTCTCCGTGATGACTTTAGCACTTGTGTCTCCGTGATGACTTTAGCACTGTGTCTCCGTGATGACTTTAGCACTTGTGTCTCCGTGATGACTCTGCACTTGTCTCTCCGTGATGACTTAAACACTTGTCTCTCCGTGATGACTTTAGCAGTGAGAGACTTAATCGCTAATTTTACGCCTGAAGCCACCCTCGCTGTGCAACTGATGCGGTCAGATCCGGATAAGGACAGGGTTAGGGTCATATACCTTCTGTCTGAGTTAAAGTCCAGATGAGTAAGGTAGGTCCGCATGACGCCTGCCGCTCTCCGTTTGGATTTGAGCTGTTGTTGCATTTTTCTCACTCTCGTGCTTTCTTGAGGATATAGCCGTGTTTTTGGACCCACTAAAGCACTCATGTAACGCTCTGTCTATGAATAAATGTAGGTGCATTTTTATTGACAATAAGCCATATTCATTAATTGTTTTGAATGGCCGGTAATTCTTGTAAATGGCCGGCATTTTATGACCCAGTCGGCCAAAGTGTCCAGCAAAAGAAAAGTCTAGCGGTTAAGAGGTTAAATACTTTATGTCGGTCAAGTCAAAGCACAAACTAAAGTCTCACCGTAGGGGTGGGCCATATCGTATCGCATATCGTTATTGCAATATAATTATTTGATATCGTTGTAATTTTTTTTATCGTTGAGGACACGATATAATTCATGTTCCACTCAGCTCTATCAGAGCAGCATAAACACTGACTGTAGAACACGGGGACAGGTTCTTAAAAAGTCAAATGAGATTAAGGATGCTTGAGTAGATCATATTTGCGAGGAAATTAGTATGCCATTAAAAAAAAAAAAAACAGAAGAAAATATCAATGAATTAATCTTCCCAATAGGCGTAAGGCTGGGATTTTGAAGTACAATTTGTCCATTGTCAATGATATCGTCAAATATATCGTTATAATTTATTTTTTATATCGTGATATATATTTTAGGCCATATCGCCCTGCCCTATCTCACCGTGTGATTGATGGAGTCCTGGTGTGTGCTCTGCCCTCCCAGCAGCTCAGACCCCGCCTCCAGAGGAAGCCCAACCCACCACAGGCCGAGAGCGCCCCCACAGGATAGGGAGGGTCCAACAGCCAGGCCCCGCGGCAGAAGAGAAATCAGGGAGGAGACGGTCCACTGCTCTATGACGTCCATCTGAGGACGAGGAAAAGCACTTGTCAAAATAAACCTTAAATGCTCCTTACTTTCCTTTCCAACTAACGTTCAGTTTCGTTGTCTTTTTCAATCTTAAATAGTTTCAAGTACCCCCTGCTAAGTCCTCGAGTACCCCTAAGAGTCCACCTACCCCTGGTTGGAAAACACTGGTGTTTCAAATCGAAACGTGAGGTATCCAAAGGTTCCCACTCCGTGTCAACGATAAAATGCTGAAAAAGGTTTGTTTTATTGTTGTCCACCAGCTTTTCCACCAGAGCACCGGGATTTTTCCCGGTGGGCCGACGTACTCTAGGGCCGGTCGGGCCAGTCAGATCGAGACATAAACACCGTAATACATTACACCGGCCCACAATAAGGGCCAAGAGCTGTGGGGATTCCTTTAATTATATAGATGCAATTACACAATTATTCCACTAGAGGGATGTGACGCTTTGTTTACCCTTCTGGTGGCATGCTTTCTTGAGTTATGGTTCCCAGATAATCTCGTATAATGAGCAATGGGCCTCTCGGACGTAACACTCATGCCCCTCACATAATATTTGCCAATATAAGAGGAAATAGTTTATTGTAAACCCTCCAGGACCCACAGAACCTCGGTTCTAGACAAATGTTTGCAAAGAAGCGCATGGTGAGAGTTGTCAGGTGACTCGCCCTCCTGCCCCCCTTGCCCCCCTTGTCGTCAGTGCGCACAGTTTGGTAAAAGCTTCTAGTTTCCATTGAAAGGATTTACAATGTTTTGGCCTTTCTCTAAACACCTCTCTAACTCCGTGGTGTACAGTGTACAGTGTATAATTTGGTTGGTTTTGAGAAGTTTATTTATGTTGCAGTTGCAAGAGGAACCTCATTACGGAACGTACATTTTAATTTTTTTTAGTAATTTTACAAAACTTCCATCAAGTTGTAAAGGACAAGATTAAAGTGTTGAGTACTATGAGGTGTTAGCTTAAATTCAGCTGAAACGACATTGAGCTATTGTCCTCGATTCGTAGTTTATACTGTTTTAGTTCAAGCCAAGGGCTTATTGTTTTGCTCTTCACCTAGACCAGGGGTCACCAACCCTATGCCCGCGGGCACCCGGTCGCCCGTTGGCTCATTCTCAGTCGCCCGCGAGACATGTTCTAAAAATAGCAAGTTGCCTTGCGGTTCGCAAAAAAAAAATATATTATGCTGCGACTTATGCGAATTCAATTGAAAGTTACACATATATGCGAATTTTAAGGTGCTAAATTATATATTGAACAAAACAATATGTGTGTATATTTCGAGGTCATAGTTCACCGGTCACCTGCGCATGACAACCCCGCTTGCTAATAGCGACATCAGTGATCATACCGCGCAAAAAAAAAAAGCATGGCTGCAAAGAGAAAGAAAACGTATGTTTTTAACAAAGACTGGGAAGAAGAGTTCTTTTTTACATCAATACGAGATAAGTGTGTGTGTCTGATTTGCGGAGCTACGGTGGCGATTTCAAAGCGGCACAATGTGGAGAGACATTATCAAACCTCTCACGACAGCTTCCACACAAACTTTCCTCCCAAGAGTGCGCTTCGTGCACAGCTCAACTAATGGTGTTTATTCGGATGGTATTTGACGATTTCTCCACTAAAGAAGAGCTCCTAACGCTGATGCCGCTGAGGACAACTACACGGGGAGTGGACATCTACAACTCGGTAAAAACTTTCTTCGTGGAGAAAAAAGTGCCGCTGGAGAAGCTTGTGTCGGTAACTACCGACGGTGCACCGGTAATGGTAGGATGCCGAGTGGGCTTCATTGCAAGAATGACCCAGACTTCCCACCTTTCCTACCCTACCACTGTATCATTCACCAGCAGGCGATATGCGCCAAAGTGACCGGGCTGGACCATGTAATGACGCCCGCTGTTAAAATCATCAATAGCATTCGCGCTAAAGCCAAACAACACCGGACATTTAAAGTGCTTTAGGAGGAGCTGTCTGCAGAACATGGAGACTTGTTGCTGCATACAGACATCCGACGGCTCAGCAGAGGGCGGATTTTGAAACGTTTCTTGTCACTTGTGGGTGAAATAAAGGAGTTTATGCAGAGCAGAGAAGAGGACACCTCCCTCTTGGACAACATCGAGTGGTTGCTGGACCTTGCCTTTTTAACAGATGTCACAGAAAAACTGAACTATTTGAACTGTGAGCTGCAAGGCACAGGTAAGACTGTCACAAACATGATTAGTGCTGTAAAAGCTTTTAAAGCTAAAATGAGCATTTTCTCTGTGCACTTGCAAAGAAAAAGTGTTGTGCACTTTCCCTCTGTGCAAAAAGTTCTTATTGACAATGTTTCTGCATCTGTGGCTTTTGATAAAGGTGTAGAAAAATACAGCCAAGTGATTAACAGACTGATTCAAGAGTGTGATTTTGATCAAATTGAGCCATGTGTGTCATTCTTTCAAATCCCTTTGTGTCAGTGGACATTACAGGCACAGCTGAGAGCCTGAGGACAACCTTCAGCTCGGATGCAGGGCAGGTGGAAATGGACATAATAACTTTGCAAAATGACCTGCACCTCAAAGCACATCTGAGTAGCCCAAACTGTTGGAACCTAGTGGACACAGAAAAGTACAAATCCATCTGCACAGCAGCTGTGAAGGTTGCTTGTCTCTTTGGATCCACTTATCTCTGTGAATCAGCCTTTTCAAATATGAACTTTATAAAAAATAAACACTGAACACGCCTAACTGATTGACATCTGCAGGAGTCACTAAGAGTGACAGTGTCAAACTATACACCACAATACAGCAAACTAGTGACACAATGGAATGCCAGGTGTCTCACTAACTGACAGACCACACTGAACAGTGGTTTAGTAAAACACCATGTTACCTGGTCAATTAATCATTGTTCAATGATTCATTCAGATCCAAAGTTGGAGTTCAAACAATTTCATGTATTGAAAAAACAATGACCTCTGTTTTTTGTTGAATGAAGTTGTGACATGTCCATTTGTACAAAATAAATGTCACTTTGAGAAATGAAATAAATGCATTCATTTACAAATAGTTGTCAAAAACTTATGAATACAGTTATGAAATAGTAAGGAGTAACATTGTACGCTTTTTGGATTTTTAAAATTTAAAATGTTAAATGAATTTTGAGCTGGTAGCCATTAGGTAATCTTAAGGTAGCCCTCGGTTTTAAAAAGGTTGGTGACCCCTGACCTAGACTATTGCATTGAATAAGCATATTAATATTTGTTTAGAGGGCCGGTCTTGACCCAAAAGTCCCGGGCCTCTATGTCTTAACCCTAGCTCCTGATCCTTAACCTTTCATGGGGTCAACTGTTAGATCCCTATGCAGTTAGTGAACTTCTGCTTCAGCAGCTTTTGCCCAATTCGACCGTCCTTACCCAGGGGAAGGGGAAGTGACATCACCAACAGCTTTTCTTCTTCTTCTTTAAAGTTATTGGCGGACTGTAGGCAAACAAAAGTGCATGCCGCCACCTACTGTAGTGCGTATGCAACAACATAGTGTCCAAATAAAGACATTTAAGAAAAAAAATAAACATTAAAAATGAGCCATCACATTTCCCTTTAGTGTTATTTTATCTCAACAGCTGTTTCATAAAGCTACAGTATGCAAATTAGCCATGCGGCTTAAGTTTCTACTAAATAAAAGCAAAAGCACAAACTGCCTCCATTTACTGAGGCGGCTCTTTAAAGCCTGACATGTGACTGTGCTGTGGTGACTATAACTTGTATTTTGTCACTTTTATAAAGTTTGGCTCTCTAATAATACAATCTTTTGTATTATTATTTTTATTAAAGCAGTAGCTCTTGCCCCTAGAGGCCATAAGCGCAACTGCAGGTGTTGCGATTTTTTTACTTATTGTCAGTGAGAGTAAATACTACGCTGACAGAAAAAGCTAAGGGAGATTTCCCAAAACTCAAACTTGGCCGTAAATACTGTTTAAAATGGCGCTAGCCCGCAGTTAGCTTTGCCCGTTGCAATTGTGGTTTTCTGGCCAGAGACACCAGGGGGAGACTACGAAAAGGTTTTATTAAGGTAAACAAGTTACTTAGTACTGCTTTAAATGTGCACCTGTCAATCAACAGTGGTTGCCCATGAATCACTCGAGGGTGGGGGCGAGGGGGCGGGCATGCGGCGCAGTGGCTTATGGGATGGCACATAGCTCCTAATCACTGGTTAGTTAGCACCAGAGGTCCCTATGCTAAAGTAGCTATGATAGTTAGCATACAGGCTCCTTTCCCTAACTCCTTCCTAACTAACAGCCCAATTCGGCGGCTTCTTATCATGGCGGACGCTGGCGCACATCCGGTTTGGCGTTAAACGTCTTACCTATTTACTGTTTCGGAAGTACGCCACACCTCTGCCAGATTATTTCATCTACTTGGTAATGAAGGTACTTGAGTCCTCCTCTGTACTCAGTGGTTGACAGAGGATGACTCAAGTACCTTCAATGAAGATGGACAACTCCTGTACGACTGAGAGCTTACATAGACATCTACTTGGTAGTGTTCAGTGAGAAGAAGTTGAAAACAATTTTTGGATTCTAATATTTCCCCCCATTGCTCAGGTCTCTTGGTGCCTCTCCTGGAGTGACTTTACCAGGCAACCTATCTGCCAGCCAGCCCCATGTCTCCACTGCCTAATCTGCCGGCCTCCGGTCCAGGAAATACAGTTTTGAACTTTGTTTTGTCAGTCTTTGGTTCTGCTTTGGGGTTCCTTAACAAAAGTGTGACAATGGGTACAGTGCAAAAGAACCAGGGAACACCACATACACATACAAAATGGAAAAAGATTTGCAGATTTTAGATGTGAATTAATCAAAATTGCAGTTGCTTTAAGTAAGATCAATACTTGACTACTAGTTCTTGTTCAACACTTGATTTGACCAAGTTTATTTATTCCCCAGATCTGGGGGCATGGGTTATGTGAACATGGGTTGCCATCAGTGCAAAACATGCTCCTAATGACCAGCTCGACAGAGAAAATGCTATTTCTGCTGTGGGTAAACAAAGAATGGATTTGGATGAGGACCTAACCTGTTTAAATCACACATTCTGCAGACTTTGGTCACATCTCCATGGTGATGAGCTGGAGACGTACTCACTTCTAGTAAAGTTACAGTCATGTCTAAGGAGAGCTGAGCCGTTCACAGCAAAGGCTCATGTTTGTTTGTACATTTATTCGGTTTTTTTTTCAATTATGAAAATATCTGTAATAAAATAAATGCTTGTATTTCAATTTTATTTATCGGGTAAAATTCTACACGGTGTGGCTTTAAATATAATGTTCACCAGAGCTTTGGCCTGTCACCATAAGATAATTTGAAGTTCGATATTTTGAGGCAGACAAATATCACGATAAACGATATTATTGAGCACCACTGGATGGCACTGAAACTAACTGAAACAAGGGAAACCTCTGTATTCTCTTGTTCTAAAGGTTCTTATTAACATACAGTATCTTTAACAACACACGACGAACTCAATGAAGCGTGATGTACTTCTGTGAAATTGTTCAAATATTATAAAAATAGGGTAAAGAAATGTAAAAAAGAAATGTACTGAGTCTGACGACAAATATTTAGCCCAAAAAAGTTTATTGGAGGATAAGTCGATATAATAATTATTTTGACAGGAACTAGAGCTTAAACAAATGAAGTTATTTTATTTCAGCCTTTCCATAAGAATAATTTGTGAAGCGTCGTCGGACAGTTCTCGGCACATGTGTTTGATATGGATAATAACTGGTTAAGGTAATGCTAGGTTTAGAATCAGGAAAACAATTAAGGTTAACCTCTTACCCTGAACCGAGCGCATTTTCTCCAGTTCGGCTTTACCCAAATCTAATGGCTTCTAGACTGGAGAGCAACAGTGCAAATCCTCATTTGAAAGCTAAGACCTACAAAAGTGATTGCAACTTTTTTGTCACGTTTCCGTTTCTTTTTTGTTGATTTTTGTTTCTGTGCCGACACTTCTATCACTTTCTGTGGTGTTTTTGTGTCACTTTTTAATGTTTTTTTTAAGCTTTTTCATTGCTTTTTTGTGGCTTTTATATTGCTTTTTTCATATCTTTGTTGCTTTCCTGGCACTTTTTTTGCGTGTTTTCGCCATGTTTTTTGTCACTTTTTCGTCTAATTTTTGTTGTTTTGCCGGCACATTGCATTTTTTGTGTTTTTTTGTTTAGGCTTTTAGTTTTGGGTAAAATGTGCATGGTTCACGTGGGAGTTAAGAGGTTAAGGTTAGGACAATTATTTAGATTAGGTTGGGAAAGTTATGTTTATTTAGCAATATTTAATTACGTGACAATGTTAGATCAAGTTTATCTGATAAGTAATCATTCATTGTATCTCTAAAACCAATACGAAGTGCATAACATGAAGAAAAAAACAACATTGAGCTGTTCAAGGTGTGAACCCTTGGTCACTGGACGTCTTTTTTCGCATCATCATATGGAGACGGCAACAGAGCAAAAAGAGTTTAAGTACCCGTAATTAATTTGGGAAAATACATTCAAATAATAGCTAGTGATAGAAATACATCTAAAATATCTTCAACCTCAAAGTAAATATAGGTTTAAAAATCACAGTAGGGACCAAATGATTCATGCCACCACTGCACTAATGCATTTCATTCAAACTATACTGTCAATGTATGTCAATGTAATGGTCCATCCTGGTTTTGAAACGATCGTAGAAAGTAACGCAGGGAAACCTCATGTGCGGCCAACAACAGCGGCGGCTAACGCTGGCTAAACCGATGAAGCCGAGCGAATAAAGCCTTCAAACAGTCGTGAATGTAAATATAATTGTTCCTAATAATGTTTTATAAATGTACGTACGTGTCTGGGCCGCTGTTTGGTGATTTGCAGGTGAAATTCGCAGGAAATTGTTACAATTTTAACTGCGGAAAAGCTAATGTCAACAAGTCCTACTGCGCATGCGTCACGTTCTTCCTCTTCTTCAGAATCACGGAAGCAGCAGCGCCCCCGACTGGACAGAACCAAGACTACAACAATAATAAAGAGAGCCCCGGGATCTGCAATAAACTTCTTTCTATTCATTATTTGCGATTATATTTTGTCCGCCATTTATTCCTCTGGCCTACGAATATCATTTGAACCATCGTCATCTTTTAAATCCTAATTATATGGCCCTGGGTTTTAGAAGTGCAATTCGCAAATCTGTCCAGTAGATGGCGCCAGTTCGTTCCTAAATTCGTCTCTAGTTCGGCTTTATCCAAATCTATAAGCTTCTCAAAAAACATAGCAAAAAAAATTAACAAAAAACGTGACAAAATGCAAAAAATAGGCAACCAAAGTAAAGGGACAAAAGCAAGGAAGGAGCAAGCAAGAAAAAGCAACAAAAACGCCACAAAATGGCAACAGAAAGCGATAAAAAAAGTTACCAAAAAAAGCAATATGCAACAAAAACGCCAGAAAAGAGTAACAACAGAATAACAGAAAAGTGTCAAAAATGTGACAAAAATGTGAGGAAAAAGAGCAATGAAAAGAAATGTCAAAAAAGTGACATTGGACATTCTCTCCAGTTTGGCATTAAAAGCTTCTTGAACAAAGCATCAAAATAGCGACAAAAACGAGGATGAAAATACAACAAAAAGTGACCCAAAAAAAAGCAACAAAAGAGCGACAAAATAGTGACAAAAGAGCAACAAAAATGTGCCAGGAAAGCAACAAAAACACAACTAAAAAGTGAAAAAAAACAGACAAAAAAGCATAAAAAGAAGCAGGAAAAAAACAAAACACAACAAAAAAGAGATGAAAACAAATTAGTTGTTGCTCTGGCCTAGAGGTTACAAGCTCAGTTGAGAAACTTTTAGATTTAGGTCATGCCGAACTGAAGAAAATGCACTCGGTTAAGGTCAGGGTTAAGAGGTTAAATGAGTTTTGTGGGTCTTAGCTTTCAAATGAGGCGTGTCACACTCGGTCAACGCCTTTGGTAAAAATACACTTGGTTAAGGCGGGGGTTAAGAAGTTAAAGGGTCAAAATGTGACGAAATGGGTTGTTTTACCGTCACAGCCGTCCTTCAACCCCATTTGGGTTGAGCAGACACAACATCAACGGATCATAAAATTTTTATTTATTTATTTATTTATTTATTTATTTATTTGAACAGGGACAGTGTACAATCTACATTAGCCTCAGAAAGGAGAGATGCATTGTACCAGGTTATAGCGCTTGTGCTAATTTCCACCTGCAGTCCCTGGGCCTATTGTACATGTTTTTAGTGGTATGGGAAACCGGAGTACCCGGAGGAAACCTACGCAGACATGGGGAGAACATGCAAACTCCACACAGAAAGGCCCCGTCCAGGTGGGAATCGAACCTGGGACCTTCTAGCTGTGAAGCACGAGCGCTAACCGCTGTGCTACCGTGGTGCAAATGTCACGCATCAGGAGGATTATATGAAACGTTACACGATCCAAGTCTAGTCACACAAAATTGAACGTGTGGATTTTCTAAGCGGATAAAAAGGGGAACTATATTGTGAGGCGTAATAACACCTGGAGTACTTCGACGTCCGCGCAGTAATATGTCGAAGTACTCCATGTATTTAAATAAGGAAAACGTGGAACAGCTTGGTAGCTTCTAACTTCACCCCAGTTTGGAGCTATACCTTTGCTGGGAGATGCTAAATGCTAACAACGTGTGCGTGACTGAGCGCGCGCACGAAGACCAGACAGGTAAACATCAACTCGTCTAAGCCAAGGTAAGAATATATCTCAGTATTTAAAAACGGTGGCCTGTTCCTTTAACAACGACACCAAGGTGCTAAAGATAAAACAGTTTCAAAACACTACATGATTACAGCTTAGACATAAATCCGAGACTTCCAGGTATTAAAAGCCAGTTTGTTTATTCATAAATAAAAGCTTTAAAGTGACAGGTTTTAATTCTTTAAAAAAATATGACCTATGTAAAAGGATGACGTCAGTTATCAAAAGTTACTTTATTTGAATTTTTTAGCTGCTGACAGGAAGTGACATGGATAGAGGTAAAGTTCACAGCAGTGTGACTCATTTCCCATTGACCTAACATGGTTGGCACAAACAACAGTTTAAAATGGTGTGCCTTCATCTATGTCACTTCCTACCCGTGTCCAATAAGGAAGTGAAACTATAAACATCACAGAAAAAATTAAAACTAAAGAAAACGGTTTTATTTTTTTTATTTTTTTGCAAACTCTTAAATATTGTGTTAACTATGTTTTTGCAAAGATGGTGTCTAATGTATCATATGCATACATTTGTGAGCGGCCGATCACAGCAGAGACACAGACACAGTTCATCTGAAAATCAAAATCTATCTCCAAACTCACAACAAATATTTTCTAAGCCCAGTGAGTGGCATGAGCCACACATAAGGAGAATGTTCACGTTTGTTTACAATCTTTATTTTCACCTGAAACACTCGTACTGTTATGTGAACGGTATGAGCCTCCATCGTGTCGTCGTCTAAAATCCGCTTCAGACACGTTTAGGAAACGTCACAACACGTGTAGTTACTTTATCAAATCCAAAACTAGGGTTAACGCTAAACTTACCGTGGTCAATCCTCTAATCGATTCATAGGTGACCCACATGTTCCCTGTGTGGCCCTGATTACACAAACAGCTGTAGGGCGCCGCTCTATAGCGCCTCCTACCTATTCCTAGACCACGGCCGTTTTTATGATCTGCATGCATTTTGACACGAGCACTCTCCTCATGAACCCAAACAAACGACACCTCACGCTGAGCGCCGAGCTCTGCACATGCTCAGTCCGAGCGGTGTCAGGTTATCACTTATTTTAAACTGGGACTGCGACACGGTCCGGACTTAGACCAGGTCTAGACCAGCCTCAGTCCTGCTCGGGTCTCTGGAGGGATTAGCACGTCCACACCGTGCGCTAAAGCAAGGCCTAACCTGTTCTGAAGCTGGACTAAACCGGGACTAAGCGAGGTCTGGACCTGGCTCTAAAGAAGAAGACCTGAAGACTGGACTACACCTGGACTTGTCTTGGTCTAAACTAGGTCTAAACCCGGTCTGAGCCTGGATTAAACCCGGTCTGAGCCTGGATTAAACCCGGTCTGAGCCTGGCCTGCTGGAGCTGCTGAAGGTGAGTCTGCTGGTGCTGAGGGGCTGACACCTTGGAGAGAACAAAAACCTAAAAGGACTGCAAACATGACCGCCCAGAGACAGGTGACTGAGGAGAGAGAGAGGCGGGGCCAGGGGAACAATCAGCCAATCAGCAGGGAGCTCACCAGAAGGCCGTCAGGTCCAGTCTGCTCAACAATAATAATTGGGGCAACGGTGGCGCGGTTGGTAGAGCGGATGGGAAAGTCATGGGTTCGAATCCCAGCTCCTGCGAATGCAAATTGCCGTTGTGTCCTTGGCCAAGACACTTCACCCTCCTCGTCTCCAGTGTCTGGGTGACTGGTTCCTCACTGTAAAGCGCTTTGGGCCTGATAAGGGTAGAAAAGCGCTTTATAAATTGGGTCCATTTTACCATAAACGTAGATTTATTTATTTTTTGACCCTCCAACCACCATCCATCCTGGCCTATTGTACATGTTTTTAGTGTTAGGCGAAACCAGAGTAGCCGTCGGAAACCTTGTACATGCACTTGCGTAACTTTTTGAAGTAACTGTAGTTTTACCATGTGGTACTTTTTACTTTGAGTAATATTCTCACGAAGTAACTGTACTCTTACTGGAGTAAAAGGAAATAGCCACTCGTTCCACAGCGAGTAAATCTTTAAGCGGCAAAAGCTTCATGCGACGCTTTGAATAGATGTAGTTTGTGGACTTTATTCTTCAGAAAAAAATCATTGTGTACATTTTTTCTGCCCTTTCTTTTGGAAATATGAGGATAAAAAAAAAAAAACATAATTTCATGTTTTGTTTCTCATCATCAGTGACTCGAGTAGCATTTTCCCCAGGTACTTTTTTAGTCGATGAACTATTTTGGTCGCTACTTGTAATTCCAAATTGAGTAAAATGATTTCAAAGCAAAGCAGTGTTTCATGCTGGGCCCTAAAAAAGCATTAGCCATTAAATGAATTGTGCCAAAATCAAGGCCTTAAGAGTTATTAAAAAGCAATACATTCAAAAGATTCCCTTTTTGTCCAACTCTATTTCCTCTGTTTCATGAAATGTTTGCAAAATATTAAGAAATTAAATTAGCAGTGATTTTTGTCTGCGTTTGTGGCATTGAAATATAGTATTTGGGCACTAAAATGGCATTAAATAGCATTAAATGTCACTTGTGTCTGTGTAAACCCTGTAAACTTACTGCAACTCTACCGGCGTCTGAATATCACTCCATTACAAGTTAAAATGTCCCTCCTTGCCTCCAGTGTCTGCCTGCACTGGTGTATGAATGGGTGACTGGTTCCTCACTGTCAAGCGCTTTGGGCCTGATTGAAACCATTTTACCTGACGTTTTAGCGACCCATTGGTCAGCATGACGCCTTTCCTTTCCATCACAGCGGCCTCTGTGATGCTCCAGGATCAATCGTTTCTGAGAGTTTCTGGTAGGTTTTCAGTGCTCACCAGGAAACCGAAAAAAAAAAAAAAACGACCCTGGAGTGTTATCGAGGGGCACTGTGATTAAAAAGCAAAGGTGCCATGCAAACCACACATACAGCCATACAGCCATTGGGCCACAAATGTCAAGTTTATTTTTGCTCATAAAAAGTTCCATAATGCACCTTTGCGTGAAAGTACTGATATATGAGTAGGGCTGGGTACTTTAACGATACTTGATTCAAGATACCAATACCTGAACGATATTCTTTCCGATACTTATACTACTTAAATAGTAGTTGTCATAGAACCAGAAAACAGAACAATAATGTGTGGAAAACCTGCAAATTTACAATATTGGGTTGATCTCCAATGTCAAGAAATGGGTCAATAATTGGGAATCATCCATCCATCTATTTTCTTCCACTTGTCCGTTGCCGGGTCGTGGGGGCAGCTGTTGGAGCTGCACCAGCCCCTATGGCTCCTCCTGCAGGTGGTGGGTCCACAGAAGGACGGCCTCATGGTTCTAACCGGGCCTGTTGGTCTCTCATAAGGGGCTTCTGAACCGCTCTTTGTCTGACCCGTCACCTAGGACCTTTTTGCCCTGGGAGAGCCAACCAGGGGCACCAAGCCCCCGACAACAGAGCTCCCAGGATCGTTCGGGTGCTCAAACCCCTCCACCACGTTAAGGTGGCGGTTCCAAGAAGGAATGGGGGAAAATAAGGAGAAACTGTGTAAAAAAGACATTTTGGGAAAAAGAAATGGGGAAAAAATAGGAAAGAAATTTGGGAATAAATCTGGGGAAAAGGCGGAATAAAAAATTAGGAGGAAAATTGGGATAACATTGGGCAAAAAACCGGAAAAAAATAATTTGGCAAAAATGTGGGAATTTTTTTTTTTTTATTTGAGCTGAAAGAACCAAGTCACTTCCTTTAATGCTGTCCTGGTACATTTCTTTCAATACGTAAACAATACCTAAGCAAGGTACAGATCCTCAAAAACGGCTACGCTTTTAGCCCAATCCCAGGTTAGTCCCTGATAAATTCAGGGGGAGGCGCAGACAGAAGTGGACCGAGAGCAGCAGATGGCCCAGATTTGGATCATGTTTCGGCCTAAACTTAGACCTGCTTAGGCACTTTGAGAAGCCCCTCTGTCTGGACCTCAGCCCCTGGAAAGCTCAGCTCGAGATTCACAATGTCTGCAGACCGGGGGAGCCGCTGTACAGTGACAGCAGCAGATTCACTACAGCAGATTCATCACAGCAGATTCACCGCAGTAGATTCACCACAGCAGATTCATCGCAACAGATTCACCACAGCAGATTCACCACAGCAGATTCATCACAGCAGATTCATCGCAACAGATTCACCACAGCAGATTCACCACAGCAGATTCATCGCAACAGATTCACCACAGCAGATTTATCGCAACAGATCCACGATAGCAGATTCATCACAGCAGATTCACCACAGCTGATTCATCACAGCAGATTCACCGCAACAGATTCACCGCAACAGATCCACGATAGTAGATTCACCACAGCAGATTCACCACAGCTTATTCACCACAGCAGATTCATCACAGCAGATTCATCACAGCAGATTCATCACAGCAGATTCACCACAGCAGATTCATCACAGCAGATTCACCACAGCAGATTCACCACAGCTGATTCACAGCAGCAGATTCATCACAGCGGATTCACTACAGCAGATTCATCACAGCAGATTCATCACACCAGATTCACCACAGCAGATTCATCACAGCAGATTCACCGCAACAGATCCACGATATCAGATTCATCACAGCAGATTCACCACAGCAGATTCATCACAGCAGATTCGCTGCAGCAGATTCATCACAGCAGATTCACCACAGCAGATTCATCACAGCAGATTCACCATAATATATATAATGATGTCTATTTTTCCAGATGAAATTGAAATTGTTTTGATTGATTTGTTTGATTACATTCTGTGGTACATCCAGAGAATAAGCGGGATAAATGATTCTTGAGAGACCTTCCATTTTAGAGAGCAATAACCTACCAAATATGGAGAGATCTCTCTGTAACCATATATTTAAAATAGTTTTACTCTTTTTTACTGTAGTATCAAAGTTGCTTTTCAATCTAACTTCTGAATTTTTTGAGATGGTAATTCCCAAATATTTTACCTGGTCTTTAACAGGTATATCATACAGAGGTGTTTGTGGGTGATCACGAATTGCCATTAATTCACATTTATCTATATTTAAGTGAAGGCCAGAGGCTTTGGAAAAGCGACTGACAGCTTGTAAAGCTATAGGTATTTGCGTTTCATTTTTAAGGAAAAGGGTGGTATCATCCGCAAGTTGAATTATAGCTAAAGGGTTACCTAAAACATCTAATTTTTTTATCTCATCGCAATTTTTTATCATAATGCTAAGAATTTCCACGACCATAATGAATAGTAAAGGGGATGCAGGGCATCCTTGTCGAATACCTCTTCTAACATCAAAACGTTTACAAGTACCAAAAGGGAGCAATAGAGAACTATTGATATCACTGTATAGAATTTGGATAATTTCACAAAAAGTATCTCCAAAACCAAATTGACGCAATGTATCAAGCATAAAAAAATGTTCAACCCGGTCAAATGCCTTACAAAAATCCAAGAAAAGAATAAAACCATCATCTTTAATCTTGTCCCTATAATCTAACAAGTCTAATACCATCCTAATGTTGTTATGGATAGAACGACCTCTGAGAAAACCAGATTGCGAATCACTAATAATTTGTGAAATACCCTCTTTAAGTCTATTAGCAATAACATGGGCAAAAATTTTATAATCAACATTAAGTAAGGTAATCGGTCTTAAATTGTTCAAATACTTTTTATCTTTACCACTTTTGGGGATCAGTGAGATGAGCCCTTGTTTCATGGTGGTCAACAGAGATTTAGTTTTAACACATTCTTGTATGGCAAAGAAAAGAAGGTCTTTTATATCTTCCCAGAAGTGTTTGTAAAAGTCTGATGAAAGGCCATCCTGACCAGGGGATTTCCTGAGGGAGAGTTGTTTAACTGCAGCGTCTAATTCGAACATTTCAATGTCTGCATCACACATGTCCTTGAAGTCCAGGCTAATGGTAGGAATGTTGTGTTTTATACTGTCCAAAAGATGTGAGTCTCTATCAGAAGTCGATGAATAAAGTTCCTTATAAAATCTGTAAACTTCCTCAGCAATGACTTTGGGATCCATGCATTCAACATCATTAATCATGAGTGTGTCAATCAAATTCCTCTCCTGTCTCCTCTTTTCAAGGCCACAAAAATATGCTGTGTTACGTTCACCTTCTTCGATCCATTTGGCTCTCGATCTAATGAAGGCTCCTCTGGCTTTGCGAGAGCTTAATTCATCCAGTTTGGATTTCAAAATTATAAAAGTAGCTTTGTCCGAGTCCAACATTAGAGTTTTCTTACAGTATTCATCCAAATCCTGTATTAATTTAAGTTCCTGTTCCCTTAAAGTCTTGCTCCTTTCCTTTCCAAAACGTATTGAAACCTGCCTGACCTTGAATTTAAAGAACTCACAGCAGATTCATCACAGCAGATTCATCACAGCAGATTCACCACAGCTGATTCACCACAGCAGATTCATCACAGCAGATTCAACACAGCAGATTCATCACAGCAGATTCATCACAGCAGATTCACAGCAGCAGATTCATCACAGCAGATTCATCACAGCAGATTCATCACAGCAGATTCACCACAGCAGATTCATCACAGCAGATTCATCACAGCAGATTCAACACAGCAGATTCATCACAGCAGATTCATCACAGCAGATTCATCACAGCAGATTCACAGCAGCAGATTCACCACAGCAGATTCACCACAGCAGATTCATCACAGCAGATTCATCGCAGCAGATTCATCACAGCAGATTCATCACAGCAGATTCATCACAGCTGATTCACCACAGCAGATTCATTACATCAGATCCACAATAGCAGATTCACAAGGCTGTCATGTCATTCCTTAAAGTTGTTGTTTTGAGATCGTTTCTCGCTGAAACTGTCCCTCATTTCAGCCGTATATAGAGAATAACGATAATGGCTTCCCCGAAAACGTTCAGCACACCTAACTAAAGCTTGTTCGCGCAGCAGTTTGGCAGAATGTTTGCAGCCAGTTTCATTATATGGGGCAAAACAAAATAGGATGATACAAATCATACGTGGGAGAAACTGGCAGAGCGTTCAACATCAGGAAGAAGGAACATCGAATAGAATGTGAAAAAGAAACATCAAAAGCGTGCACACGAGCCACCAGACGACAGGCAGAACAAGAACAGCTGAAGTCGGCCATATCAGACACTGCAAGAGGGAGAGCCATCTTATGGACCGGGACAATGCCCATGTCATCGGCACCGAGAGCAACAAACACCACCGCTGGATCAGAGAAGCCATCGAGATCCGGAAACGCGCCCCCCAGACTGTGAACCGGGTCGAGGGGGCGTACCAACTTTCCCACACCTGGGACACAGTTCTGAAGAAGTCGGACTGCAGATGGCGCTGTCGGCCTGCTACCACAAGCAGGAAGACGGTGCCAAAACCTGTATAAATCAGCCGACCAGACACGTCACAGACACATCACGTGACAACCTCTGAGGAAGGCCACAGTTGTAGCCGAAACCGTCAGGTACGAAAACCAACACTTGGTCTGTCTATAGGAAAGAAAGCTTGCAAAATAGGATGATGTTGTGCATGAAGAGACAAACTCGTGGACGTCAGAGGGACAAGCCTGTGTGAATGACTTAACACTAGGCCTACCAGAATTCTGTAACTACTAGAACTCCCAGAGCCGTCAATTTGACGGTTTGCGCACAGGTGATGACGTCATCGTCTAAAATGATTCTTACCCGTTTTTGTTTGTTTATGAAATGTAATAAATTCATTTGTTTCATTAAACTTCAGTTGTGGATTTATTATAATGATGATTAGCTATACCATACTCAAATAAGAATGTTGTAAAACAAGAAGGACACGATAGATAGGCTAAATAAAAATTGTTTACTGGATTGTTATTTCATTTTAAATACAATACAAGACATTAGAAAATAATTATGTACAAATAATTGCAATATAAATTGGTGGCGAAATAAACAAGGCAACGAAATATGTACATGCGATTGGAAAGACGAAATATCCATTGTAAATAGGTCAATAAAACATGAAAAATAAGTAAAACATTAACAAATTCAATCAGTATATAATTAGAAATAATTAACAATCATTACAGAATCGATAAAAGAAGATATTTACAGAAATTAAAATATGTTATTTACAATTCAAACACACCACCATAACTGCTCCAGCGCATTGCCCACACACCACCTTTTGGCACCTCATGCAAGCGGTTTTGGACCGGTTTTTGGAGCAGTTCTTCCGAACTTGGCACTGCCTTCTGTCCGCCGTCTGTACCAAGGCAGGAGCAGGTGCAGAAAGGGGCGCGGACAGTGGTGCGGACACGGGCTCCACGAGAGGCTGCCGTACGCGCAAGTGGTCTGCGCGCAGTTCGTTGGCCAACATCAGGATGAAGTTACGGCGGGATGTTTTCTGGCCCAGACACTTTTTATAAAGCACCCAGGCGTTTACAGCTGCCATGTCCAGCATGTTGTAAAATACTGCAACAGGCCATCTTCTTGTTGCCGCTTTCACGGAGTACTTTCTCACCATTTGGTCCAGCACATCAACGCCCACTTTGGTCTGGTTGTAGTAAACCACTGGCTCAGGTTTGGCTTTACAGCCGCTGAGGGTGCCAGCTGACGTATGCACCGTACTCAAAATGCAAACATTTTTTTTCCGTTTGCATTGGTAGATGGTCAGCGTGGTTTGGCCGTTTTTCAGCACTTTGGTGGTAAACAGCGGCATTTGTTGTTGGACACAGGGAGGAAGCTCTCGTCTGCTTTTATTCATTGTCCCAACAAGGCTAGTTTTCTTTGCCTGCAAAGCCTTCGCCAGTTGGACAGAGGTGAAAAAATTGTCCGTTGTGACATTTCTTCCCTTTCCAGTGAAAGGCTCCGTCAGTTTGAGCACCACGCTCTCCCCGAGCCGCTGACCTGGAGAGCGCGTCTCATCCTTCCCTAAATATGGTGTGCTGTTGAGCATGTATTTTGTTGCAACGTCAGCAGCGACCCAAAACTTGATGCCAAATTTATCTGGCTTGTTTGCCATATATTGAGTGAACGGACAACGAGCTTTCGTTGGTAAAAGCTGCTCATCGATGGTGATGTCGGGGCCAGGTTTATAGCTGAGGATACAGTTATTTACAAAACCGTCCCACATTTCATTTGCAAGGGCAAATTTGTTTTGTTCAAGGCGTGCCAGCCGTGTGTCCTTTTGGTCAAAACGCAGGAAACGCAATATGCTTTGAAAGCGATTCTTGGACATGGTCTCCTTGAAGTAAGGGACACCCCATTCAGCGGACCAAAAGTTGGATAGCTCCTGGGTTCTCCCACCAATTGCTCCGCGCACGTAGACCAGCGCAATAAAAGCCTTCAGTTCGTCCCACGAATGATCCTCAAGAACTCTGCGGGCCTCGGACACAGTGCAGTCCCGTATGTGCTCCAGTATTTCGGCATCCACAAGGCACGTGAACGCAGTCAAGGCGTCTTGGACTCTCAGCTTTGCGCGCGCTGTGGGTCCCTCAGCCTCTGTCAGGACGTTTTGGCTCTGTCGCCGCCCTCGCTCCTCTTCCTGGACCACAGTCCACACTGTACCGTCCTTTCCCTGCTCTTGCCCTTCTGAGAGCGGTGGGTTTGGGACAGGTGACTCCAGAGGCTGCGCTGCCGCCGGTTCTGCCGCAGCTGGTGCTGACAGCGGGGGAGCAGCTATAAGATATTACCTTATTTAGTTTATTGATTTCAACTCCCTGCCTAAAACTCATAACTATATCAAGCTATAATAGCTTATATTTTATTATAGGCCAATACCTTGAACTGTGTCGCCACCTCTAGTGGAGCGGACGACACGACTCCTCTTAGCGGGGGGCGGCTGCTCGTCCTCGGTGTCTGAATTATCTGATCCATTGAGTGACCAGTCAGCATCAAACTCTCCTTCTCCTCCCGAATCAGCCTCTCTCACATTCTCTAAGATATTTAGTACCTCTTGTACAGAGTATCTAATCCTAGTATTTCTGACAGCCATTTGTACCGGTAACCAGAATTATCAATGGCGCCGTGGAATGATGGTTGCTATGGGCAACCCGCGAACGCCGGGTCAGCGGCGGGAATAAAATACATTGCAATTAATAGAGCCGTCAAATTGACGGATGTGGGAGTTAAAGGAATAATGACTCAGATCTCTTTTATGTTTTATTATTACATCGACATAGCAACATGGGAATGAAGTACATGCATATACACGAAAAGTCAAAAGGCTAGGAACGCCATTGATCTATGTAAACAAAGTAATTTCACATCAAAGATTGAGAACCGTCAAAATGACGGCCTTGAGAGTTCTAGTGTTAAAGAGGGACACAAATGTATGTTATGTCCATTACAGCAGGGCACTTCCGGTCCGTGCCCACACTTCCTTGAATGAGGCTGTAGTTGGCGATACGGTGGCAAAGCGGTTAACATTTGTGCCTCACAGCAAGAAGGTCCGATTCCCACCTGGACCTGTGTGTGTGGAGTTTGCATGTTCTCCTCGTGTCTGTGTAGGTTTCCTCCGGGTACTCCGGTTTCTCCTACCAATAAAAACATGTACAATAAGCCAGGATGAATGAGAGTGTGTTTGAGAATGCGCATGGGGGACGACGGACGCAACTTAGCCCAAGGCTACAATCCTTTCCTTCTTCCTCTGTCCGCTCCAGAGACACTGCAACCCGCTAACCTTCTGTTAGGGCATTTAACCGTATATTTGCTGATGACTGTTTTCCGTTTTGCCTGATGAATGAACGGAGAGACTAAAGTCTGCCCTGATCGTTGGCTGCGTTGGCACATGTTTCTTTTACTCCTGTTCCTCCTCATTCTCTTTGAATACGGCTGTATTCTCACATTAATAAAACAGCGGCAATTATTTTACCCGGCACCAGTGTGATAGGAGAATGAACTGATTTTCCCCTCAGCTCCTACCCATTGCAGAGAAGGAGGACAATTTTCTGTTTGTTCTGAACATGCTGAACACAATCTAAGTACAGCTTGGTCAATATTATAAAGTACAGGTCAATATTCATTGAAATATCATCTTGGCGACTAATTCTCCTGGGTAAACGTAGCGTTCTAAGTCGCACTTCACATAAGTGTCTTTGAAGCATAAGGAGTTCTCTGACGTTCTTGTTGTGTAAAAGTAGCTCGCCGGGTCAAATGTCCTAATTAGTCCGTTGATATGGTCTATGGTCTCAGCAGCAACACAAGGCAGGGAAAGGCCTTGCACTGGATATTCTCCTCATTATAATATGTTTACACACTTATTTTTAGTTGAATCGCAGTGTGCGTCAATGGCGAGAATCTCTATTTGCAACATTTTGAATCTCAGATGACCTGCAGTTTGTTCAGAAGCCAGCGTCGGCTCGAAGTCTCTGGACTAAACTACATTTGTTTGTAATAATATCCCTGGTCTGTTGTCTGTTGCAGGACAGGATGGACTTGGACCTTCTGGACTCTGTGGACCTGGACTCGGACCTGGCTCCGCCCCCGGTCCTTCCTAAACCGTCCAAAGACAACGCCAGGCTCCAGAAACTCAAGAAGAAACGCAACAAGAAGAAACCGGGCCTGAGCCAGACACCAGTGCCCTTCAGGTCAGGAATATGGATTATAGATAAATATGATTATAGCTTATATGATCAATCAGGTCAGGAATATTGACTGCACATACTCTTGTGGCTGCACGATCGTCAACAAACTAAATGACCAATAAATTCAAACAATAATCTCCCATTCATATCTAGCGTCAGAGGCACAATCACAAGTTTAAACCTCAAATAATTATGCATTATGGTTTCAGGCTTAAATAAAGTTGTGGGGAATGGCACATTGTCCACCGATCTGAGACCCTCCATGCTGACGGCACGGGCATATTCCCGGATGACAATGTCACACAGAAAATGTCTCAGTGTTCATTTTACACTGTTTGGTGTCTATGGGCCAGATCTTGCCTCTGCGCCGTCGCCAATTGCGAGTGGGCTTCTTGAGAGGTGTTGACTGCTCCGATGGGACATTGCGCTGCTCTGTGTTCTCTCTTAAGCATGATAAGCTCTCACAGGTCACAACTAAAACCTTTCTTAACCCCATCGTGTGTTAAACAACATTTGTTTCTACGGCCTTCCTTGGCCGTAAACGCGAATCAAAACAAATGCACATGTTCACCCCCCACTCCCCCACAACCCCTCTCCCTCCCAGCTGTGGAGTCGATCTGGTTGGAGGAAAATCGTTTCTCTAATCCCAGTACTTCCTCCTCAAATGCGCTGAAGTCTGAAGTGGCAAGATCACAAAGTGCACTCCTCCTTAGCGCAAAATGTTACACTATAGTCTGCGTTTTGACACACAAGGTCGGGCCCTATATGGTTTACACCTTCTCAGCATAAATGTGAATCACTCTCTTCAGAGTTAACTACAGGACAGACACCATGGGTGACAGTTACATGACACTAAATAGAATGTGCTCTTTCTTTTCAGTAAAAAGGCTGAGGCCTCATAGCACACAGACCGACAGTTGAAGTCATGGAGATTCTGCTTTAGTCAGAACTTCACACTTCTCCTGGACTTAATAATTAAATACAAAATCTGAATTTATTTATAACAAGTGTTGGGGCAAAGAAAACAATCAGTGTGGAAATCTAAAATATACTAAATAAAAAGGCAACAACTTGGAACCATTGGGACTGTAGTACAGGACTGTACTGTGACTCAGAAGAACTGGGACAAACATGACTCTACATCAGATACATCTAGCAAACACTTAATTGTCTGTATTTTATTCTTATATCCAGTAGATGTCTGAAGTTCTGTCTAAAGCAGAATCTCTATGAGTTTCTTCTTCACCTGTTGGTCTGTGACAGACGGAAGTGCAATGATATGAGGCCTCAGCCGTTTTATTGAAAATGAGCACATTGTATTTAGTGTCATGTTACTGTCACTCATGGTGTCTGACCTGAAGTTAACTCTGAAGAGAGTAATTCACTTAATTAGAAGGTGTGAATCATGAAGATACCAAACAGTGTCAAATTGACACTGGAGCATTTGCTGTGCAGTATTCATCGGGCTCACATTGTGAAAGAGTGGTTCAGGGAGCATGAGACATAATTTTCCTTCTTCTGGATGTGGTGCAGGCCAAGGCTTTGTGCAGTGGTCACACTCCCATAATCAATAGGTTGCTTTCATATGACACCACAACATTCTTAACGGCCTATAATTTAAAAATGGAGGTGTTGTGCAGGTTAGAATGCCATGGTCGTAACTGTGATAACCGTCAAAATCATTTTTTTGTTGTCTTAGTTTTGGGCCAATATTGCTGTCATTAATGGGGCAATCCACATGAAACAAAAACAGTCACAATGTTAAGTAGCTTCCCAGTCAGCGCATATAAACTGGTGTCAAAAGTGGCACTGGATCTTTTGACATTGCAGAAGTTTATTAGAGGCGTCCAATTCAATATTGGAGCATTTTTTGGTCAGGCAGTGTATTCATATGATTAAATACTTATGGTAAATGGTAAATTTTACCATTAAATACTTATATTTACTCATATGATTATTTATGCTTATTTGCTTTTATGGAGGATAAACCGCTGACACTGCTGTCTCTTGTGGCTCAGGTCCTGTTTGTCTCCAGTCAATGAAGTCCAGACCGACCTCGAACTGGACCTGGACCCAAGAAGTCCCAGCCCCCCCAGACCGGACCAGAGACCGGACCAGAGGGAGAACCAGTCCAGCCTGCAAAACCCGGATTCAAGACTCATCTGGGACCAGGATTTCAGACCTGGATTAACAAACCACTCTGGACCTGGTCTGGTTCAGGTCTGGACAGAGTCTGAGCCTGGTCACGAACTGAACGCAGACTCAAGCTTCAGGAGGAACCAGATGCTGAACCAGTCAGTGCTTCACACTCCCGCTCCATACAAGCTACTACAGACTTACCCGGGACCCGAGCCATGGTTTAACCCGGACACTGGATATCGGACGCACTTTAGTCCTGGGTCAGGACCAGGTCTAAACCCGGCCTGGACCAGGTCTGAACAGAAGGTAGCGCCGCTGTTTGAATGCTCTGGGTTTATGTTCGATGAAGACCTGACCCAGAACCACATATACTACCCCCAGAACCAGAGCCATGTCTTTCCCCAGAACCAGAACAAAATCTACCCCCTATCCCAAGTCTATCCCCAGAACCAGAGCCAGGTGTATCCCCAGAACCAGAACTACCCCCAAAACCAGGTCTACTCCCAGAACCAGGTCTACCCCAAGAACCAGACCTACCCCCAAAACCAGGTCTACCCGCAGAACCAGGTCTACCCCGAGAACCAGAACTACCAACAAAACCAGGTCTACCCCCAGAACCAGGTCTACCCCCAGAATCAGGTATACCCCGAGAACCAGAGCCAGGTCTATCCCCAGAACCTGGTTTGTGCACCGGCAAGTCCTGCTCCAAGCCAGACAGTAGTCCAGACTCAAGTCCAGACCAGAATCCCAGAAGGTTTCCAGATCTTTCCTCCGGGTCCGAACTCTTGTCCCATTCTGAACCAGACCAGACCCGGCCCAGACTCGGAGATTCCCCAAGGACCAGGTCTGGACCGAGCCAGGTTATCCATTCAAATTCAGACTCGAGACACGGCCCTGGAAAGACCTCGGGAAGTGAACCGGCTTTCAGGCCTGAACCCAGGACTTCCTGTGCTCCAGGCCCAGACTGGCCCCAGACCATGTCCACACCCGGGATGTTCTGGTCCAAATCAAAACAGACCCAATAAAGTCCAAGACCCAGTCCAGACCGAGTCCAGGACTTTCACATCCAAAGCCACATTTTCAGTTTCACTTCAGGACCAAACCAAGACCAGATCTGGGCTAAACCAGGACCCAAAACCTGGTCTAGATCCAGGGAAGTCCAAGGCTGAAACCCGAGTCCAAGATCCAAGACCTGGCCCCGAAAACCCAGGTCACGATCTGGGGCTAAATAGAGTGTCTGCGTTTACAGCAGAGACTTCCAGGGAAACGCTGGTCTGGACCAGTCCAAGCTTGACGAAGACAAGCAACGATTCTTGGTCTAAACCAGACCTCAAAGTCATCAAGAGTCTTCAGAAGTCCCCGGTCCTGGTCCACAGTCCAGAGAGACTTGCGCCTGGTCTGGACTTTAATAAGAACCTTACTGTCCTTAAACCTCAGCTGGTCCAGACAAGTCCAGTCCAGCTCCAGGAGTTTCACTTCGGGTCCAACGTAGAGTCTAGAACCGAGTACAAGAACCAGTCTGCCTTGATGTCCGGGTCGAGGTCCGGGCCTCGGCTGGACTCACAGAAGATCCATCCCAACAAAGATTCAATGAAAGGTTTAATGTCAAGCGGAGCAGAGACCGAGGACCTAGAAGAGCCGCTGATCCTCCAAAGTCCAGCTGAAATTACGCTCAGAACCAAGTCCAGCTCTCCAACTAGGAACCAGTCCGGGACCATCCAGGTCCCGCTAGAACCAGGTCTGAGTCTAGTCCAGATTAACTTTGACCTGAAGCGAACGCTTGAGTCTGGGGAACCTGCTGCAGACCAGAACCAGAATCAGTTTATAAAGTCTCAGACCAGGTCCAGACCGGAGTTGCGGACTCTTAGTGTCCCCACTCTCAGTCCAGGCCCGGTCTTAGGTCCAGACTCAGTCTCAGAGGCCCGAAAGTCCCTGTCCTGGATCCTGGAGTCCCAGATGAAGACCCATCTCAAACCCAAATCTTACTACGGACTCACCCCGATCCAATACCAGGTCTTCAGGGGGATCCAGACCAGAAATAGACCTGGACCTGATCTGGACTCAGGACTAGGACTTAATGAAGACCGGACTGAGACAGAGTCAGAACCCAGAACCAGACCCACAGGTGAGAGACCAAGTCCAAACCAGGACTGGACTCAGACTCAGGTCTGTGACGGTCTGGAACTAGGTCTGGACTTTTTCGACCGACATCCACAGACTGGACTAGGTCTGGACTGTACTCAGGGCAGGACTGAGGACTCTGTGGGACTCAACTCGACTCAGACTCAGGTTCACGACTCACAAAGTCTGAAACCTGGTCTGGACTTCGACCCTCGGACTGAACATAAAACAGACTTTGTTGAGTTTCAAAACAACTTCAAAACAACAGACTTTAGTGAATCAGAACGAACCAAAAAATCTGAACATACAAAAAAGTTCCACAGTTCCATCAAATCAGAACAAAGTCTGGTCTTTGAGTCAGGTCTCGACTCTGGTCCAGGACTTGTTCTGGATTTGGTGGATATGGACTCAGGGACTGGACTTTTTTCAGATCCTGGTTCAGAACTGGGACTAAAAATACGACTATCTACAGACCAGGACCATGAGGTGACAGGAGCTTTAGAGACCGGACCTGGACCAGAGACTTCAGAAACTGGATCTGAACTTAGTGTAGGACCTGGACAGGACACAGGACTTGATTTAGGACTCGATTCCAGACTTAGGCCACGGGACAATGTAGCAGAGTCTGAAACGGCAGAGTCTTTGTCTGGACTAGTCTGGGCTTTAGACACAACCATAGAGACTTGTTCAAGACTTTGGACTGGACCGGACTCTGACCCAGGACTTGAGACTTCTGAAACTGGTCCAGAACCGGAGCCAGAGAGACTCGGGACTGAGACTGGACCAAAGACCGGACCAGGACCTGGTTCAGTGATTGACTCTGGTTCTCTGCCTCAGGAGCCAGAAACGTCACGATCGTCACAAACTGGACTAGACCCTCCCCAAAACCCGACCCAGATCCCTCCGAAGACCTCGACGGAGACCTCGATGGAAGTTCCTGCACTAGTCCTAGACAAGTCCGACCAAGACCAGGCCAAAGCCCGGACCAGGTCTATGAACACCCGGCTGAGGCTAAAGGAGACTCTGAGGGAGACCATGGACAAACTGGACCAGATCCTGGACAAGAAACGACTCAAGAGGAAAACCCGGACTGTGGACTCAACCGAGACCCGGACAGGGACCTGGTCTGGACCTCAGGACCCTCTATGGACAGAAACGACGAATGGAACCGACAAACCTCACACACAAATGTCACCAAAACTGGAGCGCAACCGGACTGGGACAACGCTGAAAGACATCGCAAAGACCAACTCAGGACCATACTTAGACCGAAACCTGGATCGGGACTGGACCCAGACCAACTCCAGGGAGAAATCTGGCTATCGACCGGACTCTGCATTCAACTCTCAGAACCAGAAGACGATGAAAACAAAGAGGGCTTTGCAAGAGCCAGAGCCACCACAGAGTCTGTACCCCCAGACTCAAATCCAGACCGGACCAGGACCAGATGGATCTCAAACAGACTTCGACCAGGACTTCGACCTTCCCTTGATGGACGACGTTGTTTTCAAATCAATGGACGATCAGGAAACGGAGGACAGAATCACAGAACTACAGACTGGCAAAGTCCAAACCTGGAACCAGACCGGGATCCAGACTGGACCAGGACTAAAACCATACGGAACTATTCAGGGCTTGAGCAAGGACTTACTGAACGACACTCGAGTGAGAGTACTTTCATTGGAGTCAATGGAAAACTGGGACATGAAGGACCTGAAAGAGACTTTACAAATCCAGAACAAAGACCAGACCGAGACTCAGACCAAGACTCAAACCATTTCAGAACCAGACTGGACTCCTCTGGATTCAGTTCAGAACTCACAGGACAAGATGGTGACAAATGTAGTTTCATCAGACTCAATGGGAAACTGGGACATGAAGGACCTGGAAGAGGTTTTACAGAACTTGATCATAAACCAGACTGTGACAAAAACCCAGACCAGGAAAAAGACAGAAACTGGACCAGGACCAGACAGAACTATTCGGGACTTGAAAAAGGACTTACAGATGGACACACAAGTGAATGTAGTGTTACCAGAGTCAGTGGAGAACTGGAATTTCAGGGACCTGGAGGACACTTTACATACTCAGACCGAAGTCCAATCCAAAACTCAGACCAAGACTCAAAGCAGACCCAAACCAGACTGGACTCTCCAGAATTCCAAAACCCAGACAGAGACACAGACTGGACTAGGACTGGAGGGAACTATTCAGGACTTGGACATGAACTCACAGATCAACTCACGAGTAAATGTAGTTTCATCAGCGTCAATGGAAAACATGGACAAGAAGTACTTGGAAGATCCTTGGACAAAAATACAGAGCAGGAAAAAGACTGGACCTGTACTAGATTTGACTCTGTGGGAGTTAAACCAAGACCAGGACATCACACAATCGAGTCCAGTTTCACCAGAATCAACCGAAGATCAGGACAAAAAGGAACATCATTTACAAATTCAAACCCAAGTCCTGACCAATGCCCTGACCAACACTCAGACCAGGACTTGGACCAGACCAGGACCAGAACCAGACAGAACTTTTCAGGATCCAGACCAGGACTTAAAGTACCCAAAAGTGTTAAATTCACTTTCACTAAAATCAATGATCGATCAGAACTTGGACTCGGAAGCTTTAGAACTTCAAATGATTCAGACCGAGATCCAAACTGGACCAGGACTAGAACCATACGGAACTGGTCAGGGCTTGAGCAAGGACTTACTGAACGCCACTCGAGTAAATGTAGTTTCATCGGAGTCAATGGAAAACTGGGACATGAAGGACTTGAAAGAGACTTTACAAACCAAGACCAAAATCCAGAACGAGATTCAGACCCGACCAGAACCAGACTGGACTCTTCCGGATTCAGAAGATCAGGACAAAAAGGACCTGGAATATCATTTACAAATTCAGACTCAAGTCATGACCGATGCCCAGACCAATACTCAGAGCAGGACTTGGACCAGACCAGGACCAGAACCAGACAGAACCTTTCAGGATGCAAACCAGGACTTAAAGTACCCGAAAGTCTTAAATTCACTTTCACTCAAATCAATGATGAATCAGGACTTGAAGGACTTGGAGACTTTAGAACTTCAAATGATTCAGAATTCAAATCAAGATTTACAGGACCTGAAGGTGACAAAAGTGCTTTCATCAGAGTCCATGGAAAACTTGGACATGAAAGACCTACAGAAGACTTCACAAACCCAGAACAAAGTCAAGACCAAGACTCAAACCAGACCAGAACCAGACTGGACTCTCCAGAATTCAGATCAGAACTTGCAGGACAAGATGGTGACAAATGTACTTTCGAGTCAAAGTTCAGAGTTGATGGAAAATTGGGACATGAAGGACTTGGAGGAGGCTCTACAAACCCGAATCCAAGTCCAGACCAGAACAAAGACCGTGACAAGACCAGAACAAGACAGAACTATTCAGGACTTGAACAAGGACTTACAGATGGACATACAAGTAAATGTAGTTTCATCAGAGTTAGTGGAAAACTGGGGCATGAAGCCCTTGGAAGATCCTTGGATGTTCGATCCTTGGACCAAAATTCAGAGCGAAACCCCGACTGGAAAAGCCCTGGATTTGACTCTTTGGAAGTTAAACCAGGTCCAGAAAATCACACAATCAAGTTCCGTTTCCCCAGAGTCAATGGAAGATCAGAACAAGATGGACATGGAAAATCATGTACAAACTCAGACCCAAGACATACAGGACCTGAAAGTCATAAATTCACGTTCACTGAAATCAATGGAAAATCAGGACTTGAAGGACTTGGAAAAAACGTTAAAACCACAGACGACCGAGACTCAGACCGGGACAAAGATAAAAACACCAGCAGCAGATGGAACTTTTCAGGATTCAGATCTGGATTTACAGGACCTGAAGATGACAAAAGTGATTTCATCACAGGCAATGGAAAACTGGGACATCAAGGACCTGGAAGACACGTTACAAACTCAGACCGAAGTCCCAAACATAGTCCAGACCCAAGCCCTGATCCTGATCCAGACCCAAGTCCAGACTCAGGTCCAGACCCAAACCGGGACTCCCCAGTTCTCTGGGAAGTTAATGACATCACCTGCATCTTCAGCTGAAGATCCAACAGATGAATCTGAACAAACTATAGAATCAGAAGAAGAAGCACAGAACTCTGTGTCAGCTGAAAACCAGACCATGACCAGCTCGGATCCAAAACCAGAACCAGTCCTGGACCAGACCAAAGCCCAAGTTTCAACCGAAGGAATGATTCCGAAACGCAGAGGAAAGAAGACGGAGAAGCTGATGCTTTTACTGGAAAAGGCCAGGGCAGAGTGCGAGAGTCTGGAGACGAGAATCAGGACAAAATCCACCAGAAAGAACCCACAATCGAACGAGATCTCAGCAGCTACAGACCGGGTCCGGAGGACTGTAGAACCGGACAATTTCAACCGACAGACCACAGTGAGAAAAAACAAAACACAGGAGCAGTTCACAAAGAGAAGTCTAGCTGCAGACAAGTCCGAGATAAAGGAAGGGATTGGGAGCACGGGCCAAGATCTGGACTCCAGACCAGGTTCAGAACCAGAGTCCATACCAGAACTTTCCAAAGATACAAAGTCCATACCAGAACCTTCCAAAGATCTAAAGTCCATACCAGAAACTTCCAAAGATCCAAAGTCCAGACTAGAATCTTCAAAAGATTCAAATTCCAGACCAGAACTTTCCAAAGATCCAGACAAAGATGCAGCTGAAATGTGGGGATCAGGTTTGGATCCTCTTAAAGAAATGCATCAGTCAGGTCGAAATCAAAACCTTGACCAGCCCCAGGTCCAAGAGGAAAGCGAAGGTCCAGACCGAGACTCAGAGTCAAGACTAGGTCCACCCCAAGAGCAGAACAGGACTAACCATCTGTGTCAAGAGCGAGACATAATTTTAAATTCAGCTGAGGACAAAGTAATACCACAACCAACTTCAAGCCAAGTCCAGGACAAAGTCACTGAGTCCAGAATAGGTCCAGGAGAAGGCCCCGGGTCCAGACCAGGTCCTGCACAAGACCTGCACCAATCTACCTGTCAAGAACTAGACATTGTATTAGATTCAGCTGAAGACAAAGAAACAGCAAAACCCAATCCAAGCCGAGTCCAGGAAAAAGACCCGAGTCAGTCTGGGAAGTTTACACCACAATTCAAATCTGGTTCAGACAAAAATACAAATTCTTTGTTGGGTTTGTTCAAAAAGTCCAAAAGTGAAGACCAGGACGAGTCTCTGAATCCACCTGAGTCTAAACCAGGTCCAAGCCAAGACCAAGAGTCCGGTCCAGATCCCGAGAAGAAGTCCAAGAACTCCCTGAAGCTCAAGTCCAAGGGTCTGGGGTCCAAAGTCAGTGGATGGACTCGTCTGAAGAAGCACATGGTCGTGGATTCGGAGGAGCCGCAGTTCCCTGAAACAGACCCTGAGCAAGAGTCCAGACCGAGTCCTCAGTCTCTCTCAGAATTTGGACCTGATCTGGATCTGTGCTCAGATCTTGACCTGGCTCAAACCAAGGCAGAGCCCGTGCCCAAAGCTCTTAAGATGTGGGATGCTCTGCTCTTTCACATGTTCTCCACGAAAGAACGCATCATGAAGCAACTGGAGATTAACCAGAGCCAAAAGGAAGATCTGACCAAGTCCCAGGGCAAGTCCTTGATCAGGTCCCAGAAAGACCCGGACCAGGAGCTGTCATTCGCGAGCCGCCTGCCACTGCTGCTCTACAGCCCGCGCTTTGATGCCCGCAAACTGAAGGAGGCAGCAGAGAAACCCATCAGTAAACTGTCCACCGCCTTCGGACGAGCGCTGATCCGACGCAAGGCCCCCGAGGACCCCAAGAAGGATTTCAACCGAAGACCCCAGGGCTTCAGGCTGTAGGCTGGGATCAGACCGGGACTCAAACCTGAGACCGAACGTAGAACAGGACACTATAAAAGAAGGTTTGAGACCTAACAGGAGGAAAAGTATGTTTAAATTAGGGCAAAGACTATAGGTTTAGATCTAGCACTAAAATTAGCACTTAACTCAGTCTTGATTTTGATTTCCAATAAAGTTTAGCCCTAAGCCCGCAAATTTTTATTGGATGACACGCCAAATGCAGCTTTTTCAGTTGGCTTTATTAAGTTTATATTAGGGTTAGGAGTTAAAGTTAGGATTACGTTAGGGTTAGGGACAGGCTTGATGCTTATCGTCAAGGTGAGGGTTATGAAAAGGGATTTGGTAGGGTTAGAACAATGCAGGGGCTGGATCAAGGCGTGACAATTTGGGGGCCCCAACTGTTTAAAATGTAATGAGCATTTATAATAGTTTCAGGCTAAAACATCTTGTATGTCAATGTTTGTTTAGATTCTATATTTGATATTTTGTCTAACTACACTAAAATATATGTTCCTTTAAAACACATCAAATTTAGTGTTAGTGGCTTATAAGCCTTTGGCTTCGGCCCACTCCCTTTGAGCAGACAAACTGCTCAAATAAATAAATAAATAAATAAAAATGTATTTATATATTGTCTTGAAATCCCATTGTGACCCCCACTTTGTGAACCTCTCTTTTGGTGTTAACACTGATACTCAGTACTTGCTGAGGAATCCATACGGAGAAGTTTTTATGAATATGGTGTATAAGTTAAAGGGCAGTGATGTAACGTCAGAATCAGGCAACTGGAACAACAAATGATGGTCCTACTATGAGCAACATCTGCTTTATTACTAAACAATTAATGAGAACATCACCGCCAGCAGCAGTAACTGTATCCAATAAAAGTTTGACAAAATTAATCGGTATTTTATTGTTTCTGTAGAACATGTGTCCTCACCCAAAACTGCTTAAGGTCCACAATCATAGCCTATTACCTATTGCTCCTTGTGGGTCTGGACAGATGCAATCATAGCAGTTAACCATGTAAACATTAGCATTTCAAGTATATTGGCAGAATGAAAATGCTTTGGGGTCTGGACTAAAGCTTTTGGAAGTCAATTGTAGTGTCTGTACTTCCTACTCCACTACAACAGTTAAAAAGTAAAGGTATTTTCAGATTTGGTTGTAAACTATTTGTCCTTTTTGGCTGTTCTCACGGACCTGCAGAAGCTGAATCTAAAGCTGCAGTAAAGTCTCATCAGAAACATCACAAAACCCTAGCGGCTAATCCAGTTTGAACACTCCATGATCACTTTTTGTCAAATACTTTTTACCTTTTCACTGTGGGTAAAAATGAATCTGCATACTTTTATTTTTCATCTGATTGGCTACTTTTATTTCAGCATTTTTGACAACTGTACACTGTACTTTTAACTGAAACTGTTAACCATAATGAAAAAAATGAAGAAGAAAAGTCTGATAAATATGAAAGAAATCTTGCTGTGTCGGTCGGTTGTGAGAAGCAGAAGAGGAAACCGGACTTGGGGTTTGAAGGTTCTGATGGAAGTGAAACAAGAGACTCCTAACACTTGAAAACTCAAACATTGTGGAGATTAAAATTGAAGCGTCTCCGAAGTTGATTCTTCTTCCTTGATCCAAGTCCTGACAGTAAAATGGATTCAGATGAAGAGACGAAATGACATGTTGAATTGTAAAAAAAAGAGGCAGAAATGCTTTTCAGTGAAGAAAGAGTGAAAAAGTTGGAGAAAAGAGCATAGATACAGACGGCATCTTCAAAGGCGCTACTATTTCATCAACTGCTCCACGTGTTTAAGACATGCTAAATTAAGGATGTATTTTCTACCAACAGAAACGGAGGGGAGCAAAGGCCCACATTTATACACATGACACTAATGTTCATTCTACATGCTAACAGCTAGCTTTGAGTGCAGGTTTTTCACTTCTAGTGGACAATATGCGATGTCAAAACATTCATATGGACCCGATTTTGACTCGCCTTGTGTGTGCTAAATATGCTTATAGTCCACCAGAAAGCTAAACTAAGTAAAAAGGGTGAAAAATAAGTGACTTCCAAAGAAGCCCCCCATGATGAGTGTCGTCTGTATCTATCAGTAAAGACGTTTAGTGCAGCATTTGGCCCAGGTCAAAGTTTAAAATAATAATAATAACATTCATTAATGTGTGGTCTAAAATTCAGGCGTTTGGGTCACTGATCAGTTTATGATTGGAATATTTGAGATGAAGCAGATGGTTTTGACCTATATATAAACTTTGTATTTTTTATATGGAAAAGCTGAAGGATGTGGCCTGATGTGTTATGATTGATCATTAATAAAAGTTTAAACTGATTTCTGCTTTTTCCGTTTTCCACCAAAGAAAAGAATCAGACTCAGAATAGTTTTTTTATTGCCATTGTTGGTGAACAGGTTCACAAACTTGGAGGTTTTTTTTCCGGTTAAGTTGTACAACATGAAACATAAAACATATAACACATACCTTAAATAAATAATAAACTATAAACACTTTAAAACTATAAGACTATCAGGGCACATACATAAAGGCTAGTAGTAGGCCTACTTCAGAGCGGTCCATCCTCCCTCCTCAGTCGCCCCCTGTAGGAACCAATAACGTAATAATGGCCAATAACGTAAAAAAAAAAACGGCCGATTACGTAATAAATGTGGACAGTTTAAAATGTAATGAGCCCATAACGTAATAATGGACAATAACATAATAACTCTGTTGAGCCATAATACGTAATAACAATTTACTGGCCGATAATGTAATAATTATTACGTTATTGGCTGATTCTAACATTATTGGCCTGATAAGATGAAAATTGTTCACAAATGTAATAAATTCAGCCAATAATGTAATGATGCTTACATCTTTATTCATTTTTAGAAACTAACACATTAAACCGTTTTTGTGCTGTTTGACTTATAATTTTGTGGCTTTTTCATCAGGTTTTTTTATTTTGCTGTTTTTACTGTTTTATTTTCTCACTTCTAGTAACTTGTCGTATCTCACGTGCCTTGGCCGCGTCCTTGGGCAAGACACTTCACTCACAAGTATGAATATGGGGCATGTATGAGTGAGTGTTTGGTAGTGGAGAGCCTGCCCGGGGCTACAATAGTAGTCTGTGGCAGAAAGGGACAGATTTTGTCAAGAGAATTTGCATCATTATATCGTTTAAAAAAAAAAAATCATTATTCTTTTCGTCAGCGGTGGAAGAAGTCTCAGATACAGGATACAGATTCAGATTCAGGAGCAGGGAGCTTACTATTAGTCATCAGTATTGTATTGTACTGCGTTTTGTTTGTTTGTTTCAAAATCTTGAGGTAACTTGTCACAGCTCATATGCACCGGACCACAACGGTAGCCCAGATGGTACCGTTGTAGGTTCCAATTGATGCTCCCACTAGTGCATGACGTTGCTGTGTCCTTGGGCAAGGCACTTCACCCACCTTGCCTGTGTATGAATGTGGTGCATGTGAGAGTGAGTGGTTGTTGGTGGCACAAGTGGCTGATCGGACTAATAGAAAGCTCCCTGCTCCTGAATCTGTATACTGTATCTGAGACTTCCACTGCTGATGAAAAGAATAATGATTTAAACAACAAACAAATACGATATAATGATGCAAATTCTCTTGACAAAATCTGTCCCTTTCTGCCACAGACTACTATTGTAGCCCTGGGCAGGCTCTCCACTACCAAACACTCACTCATACATGCCCCATATTCATACTTGAATGAAGTGTCTTGCCCAAGGACGCGGCGACTTCATGCATTTGTTGGAGGAGGGACTGGAACCAGCAGCCTTTCTATGATAAGATACTTTACACTCTGGGCTACCGTCATAGGAAAAGGCACGTGAGATACGACAAGTTACTAGAAGTGAGAAAATAAAACAGTAAAAACAGCCAAATAAAAAACCTGACGAAAAAGCCCCAAAATTATAAGTCATTTAAGAATTTAGAAAAAACAGCACAAAAACTGTTTAATATGTTAGTTTTGTGTACATGTACAATGACAATGTATTCGAGAGAGCAAGTTGGGGAAAACGGATGGAAATTAGCCCATGGCTACAATCCGGCGAGACGTGTTTACCACAGCAGTGCCATGTGTGTTCATTAACATGCACTGTTCCAACCAAATAATTAAAAAATAAAACATGGAGAAGAGTCACATTTGTGTAGCACACTCCAAACCAAAGTTTAGGATAGGCAGCATTTAAAGAAATTCACCCCCACATCAGAAAATAAATAAACAACTGCACACTTATTACAAGAGGTGAGTTGTACCTATAACATTACTTCTATTTGAGTAAATATTTGTACTGCTCTACGCAAACATTCTGCCATTTGTCATATATATACTATTAAAATAAAATTCCCCTTAGAGTTGTGTTGATGTATAATTGTGCCCAGCATAGAAGAAAAATAAAATTAGTGACAGTAATTCTTAAGCAAAAGCCCTTTTTTGGCCCTGACACACTTGATATCACCAAACAAAACCACAGCTCAACTCCACTGAGACTCAGAGCCGTAGCAGAGCAGGTTGAGCTTCTCGCCGCAGTCTGTGGGTACTATGGAGCTCGTGTTGACGATCAGAGCTCCACAGTGATTCTGAGGACACGGTGGAAGAGAGAGAGACACAGGAGCACCGTCGGACCAGAACCAAGAACCAGCCAGGAAGCGCAGGCCCACCCACACCTGTGCACACACATAAAGCATCATTTTCTCACTTGAATGTTTTACTCGGTGTATTTCAACCACAAACACATGTCTTTTACTTTTTGAAGGGAGTTTTGGAGATAAAAACGCACTTTACCCAATGTTTATTGGGTAATATATAATAATGGGAATATGGCCCACATATCCACCTGAGGACACACCTGGGAGCGCCCCCTATAGGAAAGGAAAGGCAGTACCTTGCTGGTCTTGGCTCCTTTGGCGTGGCTCAGGGCGTACTCCAGCTCGCTCTCCTCCACACTGAGCAGACTGAAAGAGCTGCAGGTGAAAAAGACAAGAACAACTTTGTTAAATCACTGGCTGCAGGTGCCCAGTGTCTAGAGTACTTTTATTTATTTATTTTTTATTTATTTATTTTTATTTATTTTTTGAGTCGTTTACATTTTAACATTCACATTTACATCATTCTATTAGAGGCGCTCCAAAAAAAGAAAAGGAGTCGGCTGAAGCCAGAAGCTTATATATACGCCTACCCCGTAATCACTATGATTTACATTTACATTTCCCGGTGATACTGCACAATCAGTCCGTATCCAAAATAATAATTCCGAAAAACAAAACAAAACAAAAACAATTACATTTACTCAAGTACATGAACTTGAGTAACTTATAGAAGTAACTGTACGTCTTAGACTATTGTATCCATACAGTACTTTAACATTTTTACTGTACTCTTACGTGAATAAAAAATAATAGTTACATTTTCCATCTGAAGAAAAGCTTCAAAACATCAAGAAACAACATTTACCTATGGATTACTACAATTAATCTTCTTTGAGTTTATCATCAAATGGACATAAAACAAGACTTACTACTCAAACTGAGTTCAAACTGGAGAAATTTACGGATTATATGTCAGATTTGATCATAAACTGAACAAAAAAACTTTGATCATATGATTGTGTTGATTGTACCAAACCAATTCTCCTGTTGCAACAAAAAGTCACCTTTAACCCAAACTCATTTGTCAACAGTGTTGGTCAAAGCACTTGATTCCATGACTTGAGTAAAGGTAGAGACACTCCAATACAAGTGAAAGTTGCTCTGTCAAATACAGTACATTTGGGTGTAGAAGGTGTGGACCTACGTATGGTTGTAGAAGGTGTGGACCTACGTGTGGCTGTAGAAGGTGTGGACCTACGTGTGGTTGTAGAAGGTGTGGATCTACGTGTGGCTGTAGAAGGTGTGGACCTACGTGTGGTTGTAGAAGGTGTGGACCTACGTGTGGTTGTAGAAGGTGTGGATCTACGCGTGGCTGTAGATGGTGTGGACCTACGCGTGGTTGTAGAAGGTGTGGACCTACATGTGGTTGTAGAAGGTGTGGACCTACGCGTGGTTGTAGAAGGTGTGGATCTACGTGTGGCTGTAGATGGTGTGGATCTACGTGTGGCTGTAGAAGGTGTGGACCTACGTGTGGTTGTAGAAGGTGTGGACCTACATGTGGTTGAAGGTGTGGACTTACGTGTGGTTGTAGAAGGTGTGGACCTACGTGTGGTTGTAGAAGGTGTGGACCTACGTGTGGTTGTAGAAGGTTTGGACCTACGTGTGGTTGAAGGTGTGGACCTACGTGTGGTTGTAGAAGGTGTGGACCTACGTGTGGTTGAAGGTGTGGACTTACGTGTGGTTGTAGAAGGTGTGGACCTACGTTTGGTGGTAGAAGGTGTGGACCTACTTGTGGTTGAACGTGTGGACCTACGTTTGGTGGTAGAAGGTGTGGACCTACGTGTGGTTGAAGGTGTGGACTCACGTGTGGTTGTAGACGTTCCTCAGGTTTCTGCAGGTCTCCATGGCGTCCTCCCAGCTCAGCTCTTCCTGCAGCAGCACCACGTTGTGTCGGTAACAGAGGAACGGAAAGGCCTTGGAGCACGATGGTTTTAACATCGCTTTGGACTGAGAGGAGACAGCGACACAAGATCCAGAACCAGGATCAGGACCTGAAACAGCCACACATTAGATCCACCAGCCTCCCTCACCCCAGACACCTGGTGCTCACCTGAGGTCCAATTCCTGTAGTCAGAGTGGGTCCCGTCGCTCCAGCTCCAGTCGTTTCCTGAACCGTCATGCCGCAGGCCGATCCACACAGGGAAGTTTCTGGGATCAACAGGCCAAAGACCCATACCCCTGTACTGCATCCAGTTCTGTGAACAGTACTGCCGCCCCTCAGTCCAGTTCATCGTCTCCGGGTAGAAGTGGTGATCCCCTAATCTTTCACAGAAAATGAAATGCTTCTGCTCACATCTATCGGCATACGCTCTGAGGAGAGAGAGGAGGCTGAGGTCAGAGGAGGCTGTGTCACTACGAGGGATGTCACGATTCTAAATTTTAGAATAGAATAGGGCCGGATTTAAGTCAAATGGGCCCTGGGGCTGCAACTTGTTCTGGGCCCCCTTTAGCAAGTCAGTTGCGTGCGATGACTTTTTCGGGTAGGTGAGCTGTAATATGGACTTTGAATTTTACATTACCAAATTAATAAATTTTTTTACATGAATTAAACCACGGTTTAGATATGAAATACTGAATGTAGAAATGCAGATTTTAATTTGTGAAAGGCAGAGATTGAGGTGATCCGGGGGCACTAAGATCTAAAAGAACAAGGATGGATAGTTGTCCCTCATCAGCAGCACATATGAGATCATTAGTCACCTTAACCAACGCAGTCTCAGTGCTGTGTTTAGGTCAAAAACCAGATTGAAAACACTCGTACAAGTTATTGTCATTAGGATGGGTTTGGATTTGAGCAGCAACTCCTCTATCCTTAAGGTTAGGGCTAAGGTAAGGTTAGGGTTAGCTTGTTAACTACACTATCCTTAAGGTTAGGGCTAAGGTAAGGTTAGGGTTAGCTTGTAAACTCCACTATCCTTAAGGTTAGGGCTAAGGTAAGGTTAGGGTTAGTTTGTAAACTCCTCTATCCTTAAGGTTAGGGCTAAGGCTAAGGTAAGGGTTAGCTTGTAAACTCCTCTATCCTTAAGGTTAGGGCTAAGGTAAGGTTAGGGTTAGTTTGTAAACTCCTCTATCCTTAAGGTTAGGGCTAAGGTAAGGTTAGGGTTAGTTTGTAAACTCCTCTATCCTTAAGGTTAGGGCTAAGGTAAGGTTAGGGTTAGTTTGTAAACTCCTCTATCCTTAAGGTTAGGGCTAAGGTAAGGTTAGGGTTAGTTTGTAAACTCCTCTATCCTTAAGGTTAGGGCTAAGGTAAGGTTAGGGTTAGTTTGTAAACTCCTCTATCCTTAAGGTGAGGGTTAAGGTAAGGTTAGGGTTAGCTTGTAAACTCCTCTAGCCTTAAGGTTAGGGCTAAGGTAAGGTTAGGGTTAGTTTGTAAACTCCACTATCCTTAAGGTGAGGGTTAAGGTAAGGTTAGGGTTAGTTTGTAAACTCCTCTATCCTTAAGGTTAGGGCTAAGGTAAGGTTAGTTTGTAAACTCCTCTATCCTTAAAGGACAACTAAGCACCAAATCAACTTTTTTGAGCTTATAAACTGCATTAATATGTTTCTTATAGTGCTCTCTACATGTCCTGGTCAATTTTTTGACATTTTAGTGCAAATTAGATAAAATCTCACTTTTGAGCCTAAAATCGTCTGTGTAGCGCCCTCTCTACATTTTCGGCTGCACTACATTTGAATCTCGTGCCTGTCCTCCCCATTCGCTCTGCTAGCTGTGTGACGTCACTTTGTGTGTGTGACGTCCGTCGCTCTGCTGCTCGGGGTATAAAAGCAGCCAAGTCTCGCACACGCCCCCGTAGCGAGTTGGAGTTGGAATAGCGAGCGAGCGTTTTACATCGATTTTCAAGTTAGCAATTTATTAGCATAGTATTTAGTTAGTTCTTTAGCGCAGCGCTTCTAGTGCAGTAACTTTAGTCAGGTAGTTTAGTAGCTGTTTTGTGACGTGAGCCCAACATGCCGGTCACAGAGCGGCCAGGGAGCGGGAGGATGAGGAGAAAAGACCCGAGACGGGGATTTGATCTACAGGCTCCGCTCCACGGACTCCGCTCCGCTCCGTGTGTGAACCACAGCACTCACATCCCCGACATCTCCTCCTTAAAAAAGACAAATGTTTCCCCAAAATACCCAGATTCACTTATTTAGTGACATGGCTGGATGTTTTCACGTTGAAACTACAGACACATAAAGCTGTATCGGGCAGACAGCTCATCAGGGCTGTCAGTGTTTATGAGACGGGGCCGAGGGCTTTTTACTGTAGTCTCCCCCAGGGAGAGCTCACAGACACCGGGGGCAGAGGTTAGCCATCCCCTGCCTTGGAGGCTCAGAGCGGGCAGTGTGTGACTGAGTGTCCGCTAAAGCCAGGAGGAGGAACGGGGAGATACGAGCGCCAAATGTCCGCCGCGTGTGCTCGGCCTGTAGCCGGTACGACGGGCTCGAGAGTCCGGGAAAGTGGCGCCACATGTCCGGAGAAGCTAGCCGGTGCGAGAGGCTGAAGTGTCCGGGAAAGTGACGCCACATGTCCGGAGAAGCTAGCCGGTGCGATAGGCTGAAGTGTCCGGGAAAGTGGCGCCACATCGTCTAAATGCGGCATAACGGGAGTCAGTCAGTCCCGGTCACACATGGTCTGAGACTGTCAACAGAGCAGAGACCGCTCATACACTCCCCCTCCCCGCGTCCCCCCAAAGCCTCCCGCCACGCCTCTTTCTCTGAGTTTTTTGAATTTTGGGAGTGGGTGGAGTAAGATCTGGAAGGGGTGTTTAGTAGCTCTTTAAGGTTAGGGCTAAGGTAAGGTTAGGGTTAGTTTGTAAACTCCTCTATCCTTAAGGTTAGGGCTAAGGTAAGGTTAGGGTTAGTTTGTAAACTCCACTATCCTTAAGGTTAGGGCTAAGGTAAGGTTAGGGTTAGTTTGTAAACTCCTCTATCCTTAAGGTTAGGGCTAAGGTAAGGTTAGGGTTAGTTTGTAAACTCCTCTATCCTTAAGGTGAGGGTTAAGGTAAGGTTAGGGTTAGCTTGTAAACTCCTCTATCCTTAAGGTTAGGGTTAAGGTAAGGTTAGGGTTAGCTTGTAAACTCCTCTATCCTTAAGGTTAGGGTTAAGGTAAGGTTAGGGTTAGCTTGTTAACTCCACTATCCTTAAGGTGAGGGTTAAGGTAAGGTTAGGGTTAGCTTGTAAACTCCACTATCCTTAAGGTTAGGGTTAAGGTAAGGTTAGGGTTAGTTTGTAAACTCCACTATCCTTAAGGTTAGGGCTAAGGTAAGGTTAGGGTTAGTTTGTAAACTCCACTATCCTTAAGGTTAGGGCTAAGGTAAGGTTAGGGTTAGTTTGTAAACTCCACTATCCTTAAGGTTAGGGCTAAGGTGAGGTTAGGGTTAGTTTGTAAACTCCTCTATCCTTAAGGTTAGGGCTAAGGTAAGGTTAGGGTTAGCTTGTAAACTCCTCTATCCTTAAGGTTAGGGCTAAGGTAAGGTTAGGGTTAGCTTGTAAACTCCTCTATCCTTAAGGTTAGGGCTAAGGTGTAGGTTAGGGTTAGTTTGTAAACTCCTCTATCCTTAAGGTTAGGGCTAAGGTAAGGTTAGGGTTAGTTTGTAAACTCCACTATCCTTAAGGTTAGGGCTAAGGTACGGTTAGGGTTAGTTTGTAAACTCCTCTATCCTTAAGGATAGGGCTAAGGTAAGGTTAGGGTTAGTTTGTAAACTCCTCTATCCTTAAGGTTAGGGCTAAGGTACGGTTAGGGTTAGTTTGTAAACTCCACTATCCTTAAGGTGAGGGCTAAGGTAAGGTTAGGGCTAGTTTGTAAACTCCACTATCCTTAAGGTTAGGGCTAAGGTAAGGTTAGGGTTAGTTTGTAAACTCCACTATCCTTAAGGTTAGGGTTAAGGTAAGGTTAGGGTTAGCTTGTTAACTCCACTATCCTTAAGGTGAGGGTTAAGGTAAGGTTAGGGTTAGCTTGTAAACTCCTCTATCCTTAAGGTTAGGGTTAAGGTAAGGTTAGGGTTAGCTTGTTAACTCCACTATCCTTAAGGTGAGGGTTAAGGTAAGGTTAGGGTTAGCTTGTAAACTCCACTATCCTTAAGGTTAGGGTTAAGGTAAGGTTAGGGTTTGTTTGTAAACTCCACTATCCTTAAGGTTAGGGCTAAGGTAAGGTTAGGGTTAGTTTGTAAACTCCTCTATCCTTAAGGTTAGGGCTAAGGTAAGGTTAGGGTTAGTTTGTAAACTCCACTATCCTTAAGGTGAGGGTTAAGGTAAGGTTAGGGTTAGTTTGTAAACTCCACTATCCTTAAGGTTAGGGCTAAGGTAAGGTTAGGGTTAGCTTGTAAACTCCTCTATCCTTAAGGTTAGGGCTAAGGTAAGGTTAGGGTTAGTTTGTAAACTCCTCTATCCTTAAGGTTAGGGCTAAGGTAAGGTTAGGGTTAGTTTGTAAACTCCACTATTCTTAAGGTTAGGGCTAAGGTAAGGTTAGGGTTAGCCTGTAAACTCCTCTATCCTTAAGGTTAGGGCTAAGGTAAGGTTAGGGTTAGTTTGTAAACTCCACTATCCTTAAGGTTAGGGCTAAGGTAAGGTTAGGGTTAGCCTGTAAACTACACTATCCTTAAGGTTAGGGCTAAGGTAAGGTTAGGGTTAGTTTGTAAACTCCTCTATCCTTAAGGATAGGGCTAAGGTAAGGTTAGGGTTAGCCTGTAAACTACACTATCCTTAAGGTTAGGGCTAAGGTAAGGTTAGGGTTAGCCTGTAAACTCCACTATCCTTAAGGTTAGGGCTAAGGTAAGGTTAGGGTTAGTTTGTAAACTCCACTATCCTTAAGGATAGGGCTAAGGTAAGGTTAGGGTTAGCTTGTAAACTACACTATCCTTAAGGTTAGGGCTAAGGTAAGGTTAGGGTTAGTTTGTAAACTCCACTATCCTTAAGGTTAGGGTTAAGGTAAGGTTAGGGTTAGCCTGTAAACTCCTCTATCCTTAAGGTTAGGGCTAAGGTAAGGTTAGGGTTAGCCTGTAAACTACACTATCCTTAAGGTTAGGGCTAAGGTAAGGTTAGGGTTAGCCTGTAAACTACACTATCCTTAAGGTTAGGGCTAAGGTAAGGTTAGGGTTAGTTTGTAAACTCCACTATCCTTAAGGATAGGGCTAAGGTAAGGTTAGGGTTAGCCTGTAAACTCCTCTATCCTTAAGGTTAGGGCTAAGGTAAGGTTAGGGTTAGCCTGTAAACTCCACTATCCTTAAGGTTAGGGCTAAGGTACGGTTAGGGTTAGTTTGTAAACTACACTATCCTTAAGGTTAGGGCTAAGGTACGGTTAGGGTTAGTTTGTAAACTCCACTATCCTTAAGGTTAGGGCTAAGGTACGGTTAGGGTTAGTTTGTAAACTCCTCTATCCTTAAGGTTAGGGCTAAGGTAAGGTTAGGGTTAGTTTGTAAACTCCTCTATCCTTAAGGTTAGGGCTAAGGTGAGGTTAGGGTTAGTTTGTAAACTCCACTATCCTTAAGGTTAGGGCTAAGGTACGGTTAGGGTTAGTTTGTAAACTACACTATCCTTAAGGTTAGGGCTAAGGTACGGTTAGAGTTAGTTTGTAAACTACACTATCCTTAAGGTTAGGGCTAAGGTAAGGTTAGGGTTAGTTTGTAAACTCCTCTATCCTTAAAGGAATAGGCCACCGTTTTTACATACTGACATATGTTCTTACCTTACCTTACACTACTTGATATGTACCTGTCTGGTCTTTGTCCGTGCGCTCTGTCATGCAAACGGAGCACAAACGCAGCCTCTTCCACATACTGTATAGTTCCAAATCAGCTCCCGTTAGAAGCTACCAAACTCTTCCACGTTGTCCCTATTTAAATACAGTTACGTGACGTGTTACACTACAAAGTATAGTAACACAGAAATGTAACATGTCGATTTTCTCAGCGGATAAAAAGGGGTACTATATTGTGAGGCGTAATAATACGAGGAGCACTACGTCCGCGCACTAACTCCTAAAGACTTTTCTCCCGCTCACTACAAGTCACGCTGCTTCTATTGACGGAAGTGAGCGGGGGAGAAGTCTTTAGGTGTTAGTGCGCGGACGTAGTGCTCCTCGTATTATTACGCCTCACAATATAGTACCCCTTTTTATCCGCTGAGAAAATCGACATGTTACATTTCTGTGTTACTATACTTTGTAGTGTAACACGTCACGTAACTGTATTTAAATAGGGACAACGTGGAAGAGTTTGGTAGCTTCTAACGGGAGCTGATTTGGAACTACACAGTATGTGGAAGAGGCTGCGTTTGTGCTCCGTTTGCATGACAGAGCGCACGGACAAAGACCAGACAGGTACATATCAACTAGTCTAAGGTAAGGTAAGAACATATGTCAGTATGTAAAAACGGTGGCCTATTCCTTTAAGGTTAGGGCTAAGGTACGGTTAGGGTTAGTTTGTAAACTCCACTATCCTTAAGGTTAGGGCTAAGGTAAGGTTAGGGTTAGTTTGTAAACTCCACTATCCTTAAGGTTAGGGCTAAGGTAAGGTTAGGGTTAGTTTGTAAACTCCTCTATCCTTTAAGGTTAGGGCTAAGGTACGGTTAGGGTTAGTTTGTAAACTCCACTATCCTTAAGGTTAGGGCTAAGGTAAGGTTAGGGTTAGTTTGTAAACTCCTCTATCCTTTAAGGTTAGGGCTAAGGTACGGTTAGGGTTAGTTTGTAAACTCCACTATCCTTAAGGTTAGGGCTAAGGTAAGGTTAGGGTTAGTTTGTAAACTCCTCTATCCTTAAGGTTAGGGCTAAGGTAAGGTTAGGGTTCGTAAACTAACGAACTAACGTGTGTCGGAATGATGGGACGTAAAAGTGTCACCACTCAATGTCGGAGTGGGGGGGGGGTTAGGGTTAGGGTTAACCCTAACCCTAACCCTAACCCTAACCCTGGGGGGGGTAACTGAACCAACGCAGTCTCAGTGCTGTGTTTAGGTCAAAAAACAGATTAAAAAAAAAACACTCGTACAAGTTATTGTCATTAGGATCGGTTTGGATTTGAGCAGCAACTATTTTTTCAAGAAAGGTAAATTGGAGATTGGGCGGTAACAGTGGCGCAAAAAGGGCATATGCAATGTATGCCTTGCATATGGGCGCCGAAAGGACGGGGCAAGAGAGAACAAAATATTTAAATATAGTCGGACTCTGGGCGCAAGGGACAGCGGCGCCCCATAGCGTCAACATGCTTATTTTGCGTAACAAAAGTCACTGCTGGAGGGGGGCGGAGGGAGGGGTGTAGGATTGACAGAGGGACAGTTTGTGAATGCACGACCGCGGGACGTGAGCGCGGCCTGCGGGCAAACGGTTTCAGAGCGCGGCTCTGGGGAAACGCTCCCAGCGCCAGCGCTGTCCCGGGCCATAGGAGAGGAAAAGGCGCGCGGGGTCCGTGAGTGACGAGGCGGCTACAGGAGCCCCGTCACATCTTCCCCCTGTTCCATCAGCTCCGCTCTGGGCCGCCTCCGAACGGCAGCGACATCACCGCACACAGTCTCCTCCTCAGCCCGCCCCGGTCATCTCCACCGCTGCTCCACGAGGAGCTCAAAGTGCAAGCAAAACACCTCTTTCACTTGCGTTTTTTTCTCCCCTGTTGCGCGCGCGCGCGAGAGAGAGGGGCAGAGCAAAAGTGACGTATTATTATTTTTTTTTTGGTGATAAACTCCATAGAGCAGTGGTCGCCAACGTCCGGCCCGGGGGACAATTTTGGCCCGTTGCCAATATTTTTTGGCCCGCTAGAGGATATCCATCCATCCATTTTCTTCCACTGGTCCGTTGCCGGGTCGTGGGGGCAGCTGTTGGAGCTGCACCAGCTTCTATGGCTCCCCCTGCAGGTGGTGGGTCCGCAGAAGGACGGCCTCATGGTTCTAACCGGGCCTGTTGGTCTCTCATAGGGGCTTCACCCATTCACACTAGAGCCCTGCATTTGAGCCCGAGGCCCGAGGGGCCCGACGGCCCGAAGACCCGCGGGCCGGGCTTCGGGCCCATTACCGCATCATTGCGTCGGACACGGGCCGGGCTCGGGCTTGTTTTTTTCCCCCCTGCCAATGCGTTGTGCTGCTATTTTTTAACCAACTTAAATGGCGACATTAAATGCAGCACCCGCTCTCCCCTCTCCCTGCCCACCTGCTCTCTCACACCTCGTCTTGTTTTGACTCAACACAAACATGTACCTGCCTTCCCCGTGGACCGTGGCGTGGGAGTTTTCCTCGCCGTGCGTAAAGCTCTGCAAAGCGGTCGTATTGAGAGAGAGGACCGGGCGGTCCGCGTGCGGATGTGCTTCTATCGATGTCCTCTCGCCCCGTCGTTAATTATAATACATCCATGGTCTTGACCCGCCACCTCTTGCCACAAACATGTACCTGCCGTCCATGTGGGCTGTGGCGTGGGGGGTTTTCCCGCGTGGGCAAACCTCTGCAAAGCGGTATGGAGAGAGAGGACGGAGCGGTTCACGTGCGGAGTGCTTCTATCGACGGTATGTGTTCGCAGTGTTTCCAGGAAACAAATGCATGCGTGTTCCTCCCAACAATAAAAAATAAACACTGTGCTTTATGTTACGTTTAGATAGAAGTGTTTATTTATTCATACAATACAGGTCAACTGTTGCAGCGCTGTTTAATCACGCATTTGGAAAATATTGGAAAGGGAGCAAGAGAGAGAGAGAGAGAGTGAGAGGGAAGAGCCGGGCCGCGGGCCGGGCTCGGGCCTGATAATTCTGAAAGTCTGTCGGGCCGGGCCCGGCTCGGGCCCGAACCTCACGGGCCCGGGCCGGGCTCGGGCCCAGAAATCAGGCCCGTGCAGGGCTCTAATTCACACTCACATTCATACACCAGTGTACACAGACACTGGAGGCAAGGAGGGTGAAGTGTCTTGCCCAAGGACACAACGACAATGTGCACCTTCAGGAGGCGGGATTCGACCCCCCCCCCCCCCCCCCCCTTGCCAGAGGATATATATATATTTAAAAAGAGAGACTTAATTGTTCTTTATCCGCAAATGTTTTGCCCCTGATATTTGCTTGTGTTTGGCACAACACCATTCTACTGTCTAACTTAATTGTGGTTTGTCCCGGCAGGCTGTGTGTCTGCATACCCCCCAGAAAGTGGGTAGTTGCGTCCCTGGGCGGTAATTATTAAAGTTTTTTAGGATCAGCACCGCCTTTTTTGAGAATAGGAGTTATAGCTGCAGTTTTGAGAGGTGTGGGGACATCCCCAGTTGTCAGAGATGAATGTATAATGTGTGTAATTAATGCTGTTAGGGCGGATGACCAAGCCTTGACCAAATGAGTGGGCAATGGGTCAAGAGTCCAAGTGGAGGAGTTAGACTTGCTGTATTTATGAGGTGGGAAGTTTCAATTTGTGAAGGTAGACTGGATAAAGTAAATTGAGACGTAAAAGTGTCACCACTCAATGTCGGAGTGGGGGGGGGGGGGTCGGAATGACGGGGTGTAACTGATCAATTGGATAGCTGTACGGAGAGAATGACTTTGCTGTTAAAGCTAGCTGTTGGTGAATTGCACAGATTTTGTCATTAAAGAAAGAAATACATTTGTTACATTGTTCAGAGCAATACAGATTTGGAGGAAGGGAATCTGGCGATTTCAGTAAATAATTAACTGTAGAGAATGGAGAGACAATGCCTTTGAATTGCCATGGTCAACGTTAATTAGTTGTGAGTAGTATTTGGATTTCGCATCAGCGAGAGCTTTTTTGTACAGAAGTATGTGTTCATTATACATTTCCTTATGCACAAAAAGTCCAGTGCATTTATAGCTGTTCCAGGCGTCTGCCTGCAGATTTTAGTCGGCAAAGTTCAGCAGTGAACCATTGAGCAGACCAACGAAACGTCACAGTCCGAGACCCGAGCAATTATTTTGTCGGATCATAGTCCAGTATTGCAATTGGACATAAAACTGCAAGGACTTGGAAACCATCTGCTATCTGATCAAAAAGAATAAGAAGAAATTAAACACAGCTTACTTGTGTGGACATTTAATTGCTTTAAGTAGCTTCAATAATAAAAAAAAAACGTAAGGAATAATAATTTAAGAAGATTATGAGTGAAATCTCTAACATAGACGAGCAGTACGCGGTTTCTCTTCAAACTGAACTTAATTTGTTATACTGAGACAACTAAATTGTTAACACGACTAAGGCATAAACTCTACGAACATGGAGAAAAGGTAGGAAGGCTTTTGGCATCCCAACTTAAAGAGCGAGAAGCTACAAGAATTATAGCTGAGAGATCACGTGATGCAGCCGAGCTAGGAGGACGCTAGTTGGGAGGCTCTCTGATACCTTATCCTAAAAAAACACTCTTAACACTTTTGGAACGCCTGAATTTACTCCAGTCCTGATTGATACCCCACAAAATGACCACAAGATCTAAGACCAGGCAAGGTAACTCAACAGACATGCCGTCTTTGCTGTGTGAAGAGGAAAGCGCAAGCGAAGAGGCTAACAAGATGGCGTCTGAACATACTGCGCTATCAACTGTGGACATGGCCCTTGTACTTCAGGAGATACGGTCTGGGAATCAAGCCCTCTCTAACAGGATGGACGTACGAACTGCGGAGATTAATGAGTCTATATCGGGACTGAAGGGCATGCTTGATGGGCTGACATCTCGCGTCACCGATGCGGAGGACCGTATTGGGACAGCGGAGGATCAGATAGCTGATATGAGTGCGGAGCTACAGAAGCTAACCAAAGACAACACGTTCTTACTGGATAAAGTTGAATCGCTGGAGAATTACAGCAGGCGCAATAACATTCGGATTGTGAATCTACGCGAAGGTTGTGAAGGATCTGACCCAATAGCGTTTTTTGCAAACTGGCTGCCAAATATACTGGGACGCGAGTGCTTCGCTGAACCGCTGGTGATAGAACGAGCGCATCGGACCCTCGCCCCGAGGCCATCCACAGGCCAGAAGCCAAGAGCAGTACTGATACGCTTCCTGAGTTATCAAGACCGAGAGAAGATACTTCGCATCGCCGCAAAGCTGACCAAGGCAAATAAAGGTCCCATCTTGTTCGAGGATGAGCCAGTGATGTTGTTTCCTGATCTCAGCGCCGGCCTGGTGAAGCGACGAAAGGAATACAACCAGGTGAAGAAGAAGTTACGTTCTATGGGAATCGAGTATTCTCTACTGCATCCAGCAACGCTGAGGATAAAGCTACCAGATGGGACTTGGAAATTCTTCAAAACACCAAAGGAAGCAGATGTGTTTGTGGACAACGCATTGGGAAAATGAAGAGTGGAAGAGACTGTACCTGATTCAACGTAAGACCTTATTGATACGTGTTCTTGTTTTATAGACATTTATATTATTAGAATATAGGCAATATTATTATTTTTCTCAACACGTTACCAAGTTAAGAGTGTTTAAACTTTGTTCTTGAGTATTTCTACATTGAGCCCCCCAGAGGGCTATAGTAGATTAGTTTAGGAGTTGTTCACGATTAGATCTTTTCAAATGAGGGGAAGTGTGCCATACGTTTGGGGTTGGTACTTCAGGGGTTTGTGCTCACTCTGTTTTGGTTTGGGGATTTCTTTTGTTTTTTGTGTGTATATGCTCCACTCGTGTGACAAGTTTTGCTTTTCATCTCTCTCCATTATCAAAGTCGATGTGTGCATAACTGAATGGACAGGATATTGAAGTTTGTGAGTTTTAATGTTAATGGTCTGAATGGGCCAGTTAAAAGAAAAAGAGTCTTAACGTATCTTAAAAAATTAAAAGTGGACATAGCTTTCATCCAAGAAACTCATCTTACCTCACAAGAACATAAAAAATTAAAACGAGAATGGGTTGGACAGGTAATATCTTCATCTTTTAATTCAAAAGCAAGAGGAGTGGCCATTTTGGTGAATAAAAACACGCCATTGGAAATTATTAATACCATTATTGATCCATCAGGACGTTATGTTTTTGTCAATTGTAAAATATTTTCAGAAAAATGGTCACTCCTTAATTTATATGCACCTAACTATGACGACGCTGCATTCATGCAAGATAACTTCTTAAAGGTTGCAAGTGGACATCATAATGTACTAATAGGGGGTGATTTTAACTTCTGCTTAGATCCCACTTTGGACAAATCATCCAAGACCAAAACGATCACCAGGTCAAAAGCAGCAAAGACTACTCAAACATTTATGAAAGACCTAAACCTATTGGATATTTGGAGACAGACACACCCTCAGACTCGGGACTACTCTTTCTATTCATGCCCTCATAACTCCCACACCAGAATTGACTTGTTTTTGTTGTCCACCAATTTATGTCATAGGGTATTGGAAACTGAATATTTATCCAGAATTCTGTCTGACCATTCACCTTTAACTTTGTCTATTTCGTTTCCTGATGTTCCCACAAGACCGTATAGATGGCGCCTAAACCCCACTCTTCTTCAAAGAGCTGACTTTTGTGCATTTATAAGAGATCAAATTAAGTTCTTCTGTGATACTAACAGTGCTTCCTCTCCCAATTGCTTTATCTTATGGGATACATTAAAAGCTTACTTAAGGGGACAAATTATTTCTTATACAAAGGGTCTAAAAAAGAAGTACACAGAAGATACTGAAAAGCTAGAAAAAGATATTTTGCAATTGGAAAAAGACTTCCAAAGAAATGGATCCAATGACACTTACCAATCCTTAGTTCAGAAAAAACTCCAATTCAATACATTAAACACTTACAAAACTGAAAGAGATATTTTGAAAACTAAACAAAGGTATTACGAGTTGGGAGAGAAAGCACATAAAATATTGTCATGGCAATTGAAAGCAGAGGAAAGCAGTAGGACAATTAATGCTATTCAAACCGAATCGGGTACCGTGTCATATAATCCAACAGAGATAAATGACTCATTTAAAAATTTCTACTCTAATTTATATAAATCCGAATTGCCCGATAACTTGACACACATTGACAATTTTTTATCCACAATTGAATTACCAGAAATCGATGAAGAGGACCGAGAGGTTTTAGAACTCCCATTTACGGAGGCAGAAATTAGTAAAACTTTAAGTTCGCTCCAGTCTAACAAAGCACCAGGAGAGGATGGTTTCCCTCCTGAATTTTACAAGGAATTTAAGGACCTGCTCATCCCTTTACTTAAAGATGTAATAAATTTATCAGCCAAAACGCATACATTACCTGAATCCTTTACAACTGCCATAATCACAGTTATACATAAGAAAAATAAAGATCCACTGAAATGTACTTCTTACCGGCCTATTTCACTACTGAATACCGATTATAAGATGATTTCAAAATTGTTAGCAAATAGACTCGGTGATGTTTTACCAAAAATAATTAATCCAGATCAAAGTGGCTTTATTCAGAGACGTACGTCTGCCAATAACTTGTGTAGACTGCTTAACATAATCCATTTGGCCAAATCAAAACCTGAGCCAACTGTGGCAGTGGCGTTAGACGCGGAGAAAGCCTTCGATAGGCTGGAATGGCCCTACTTGTTTAAGGTATTGACAAAGTTTGGGTTTGGGCAAAATTTTATTGATTGGGTAAAAACCCTTTATTACAAACCTAAAGCAAGAATCACTACTAATGGGCAGATGTCTTCCGTATTCTCTTTGAATAGATCGTCCCGCCAGGGCTGCCCGCTATCTCCAGGTCTTTTTGTACTAGCCATCGAACCTCTGGCGGAGGCGATTAGACAGGATTCTGACATAAAGGGCTTTATGGTTGGTCAAAAAGTTCATAAAATTAACTTATTAGCTGATGACGTTATGTTATATATAACAGACCCATCTCATTCTCTTACTAGACTACAACAATTACTTGATTTGTACGGTACTGTCTCAGGATACAAAGTAAATTATGATAAGAGCGAAGTTATACCACTTACAACATTTGATTACTCTGTGTGTCGTGGTATTACTACATTCAAATGGACTTCAACAAGTGTAAAATATCTGGGGATAAATGTAGGTAACGACCTAAAAAACCTCTATCAACTGAATTATATCCCGCTTATTAAAAAGATTGAGGAGGACTTACAAAAGTGGTCTAGCTTACCTATTACTTTAATTGGAAGAATTAATTGCATTAGAATGAACATTTTGCCGAGGCTGCAGTATTTCTTCCAATCACTTCCCATACCTCTACCACAAACTTTTTTTAAATGTCTTAACAAAGCTGTAAGACAATTCATATGGAATGGTAAAGTAGCCAGGAGGTCTTTAGAAATATTATCATGGGATTACAAGTCAGGAGGGCTTCAACTACCCAATTTAAAAAAATATTATCTTGCAGCTCAATTGCGATTCATCTTGTCCATGTTTGAAGGTGACACAGTTCCATCTTGGGTACACATTGCTTTTCATTCTTTGGGAGATAGTGTTTTTTGTGATTTTGTTTATAAGTACGACTTAAAAACCCTGCTTAAAGTAACAGACAATTCTATCCCATCTTATTAAATTATGGTACGACATACATAAATGTATTGGACAAAAAATCGGACTGTCGCCAAAGTCACCACTGAAACAAAACCAGCTCATTCCATTGACTGTAGACAACAAGATTCTGGAAGCCTGGTATCAAAATGGAATCCACATCTTGGAGGACTGCTTTGAGAAAGGAACTTTGATGTCTTTTGAACAACTGAAAGGCAAATATAACCTTTCAAACAAAACCTTTTTTTGTTATCTTCAATTGCGGTCATTCCTTGTCAGCACTTTGGGCAAGAATATAGTGTTACCTAATCTCACTGTATTTGAAAAATTGTTGCATTATCGTGACCCATGTAAATTTATCTCTAAGGTGTATTCTATGTTGATAAAAGAATGTCCTAAACCAGCACTGTATAAATCTAAGGAAAGGTGGGAATCAGACTTAAACATTACAATTGAAGAAGACCTTTGGTCCGATTTATGTCAGGACAGCATATCTGCTACAACAAATTCTCGATATAGGCTTATCCATTACAACTTTCTCCATCAGTTGTACCTGACTCCGGAGAAAATTCACAGGTCTAAACCTGAACTTTCTGGGGTCTGCTTTCGATGTGCAATAGAAGCCGGGTCATTTTTACATTGTACTTGGTCATGTGTGAAAGTCAAATTCTTTTGGCAAGATTTGTGTAATACTCTATCTACCATCACCAAGATTTCAACACCTCTGGATCCTGAATTATGTCTAATTGGAAATTTTGTTAAGATGGACCCTTTGAACAAATACCAAACAAAATTTTTTGAAATAGCTCTGGCAGTGGCTAGAAAATGCATTGCTGCTACATGGAAGTCTGATTCCCCCCTGCCTTTAACCAAATGGTACACAGAAATGAACAGTTGTGTGCCATTAGAAAAAATAACATATAGCTTGAGGAAGTCTTACAAAACATTTCTAAAAATTTGGCAACCTTACCTGGACCACGTAGGTATAAATTTGTAAACTAACTAACTTTATTGTGACAAATTGGAGCTTTTGTTTTGTATTGTGTATTTTTTTTTTCTTTTTTTTTTTTTTCTTTTTTTTTTTTTTTTTTTTTTTCGGAGTGAGCCGGGGAGGGGGGTGGTATGATATTTGTTTGTATTTGTTGTCTTTTTGTATGAAAATTCAAAATTAAAATAAAATATGGGAAAAAAAAGAATTATAGCTGAAATTAGGACTCTGGACAAACAACAACTGATCCAAAAGAAGTTAATGAGACTTTTAAGAAATGTTATACTAAGTTGTATACATCTGAGTCCACAGGAGACACCGCAATAATGGATCACTTAATATTCCCCAAATGAATATGGAACAAAATGTATTAGAAGAGCCGATAACACTGGATAGAGTAAAACAAGCAATACATTAAAAAAACATACTCCCCACCACCAGACGGGGTTTATAAAAGACAGACAGTTGTTCCTTAATGTAAGGAGACTAATGAATATTACAGTGCTAACAAGTACTAATACACCTTGAACTTTGGCACATTTTCAGAATCAGAATCAGTTTACAACCCTACACCTAATGATTTTATTTGGAATTTTTTACTGAAAGTTCACACACAACTGTGAAGTGAAAGCAAAATGATAAATGATTCTGTTATTTTTCAAAACATAGAAAAGTGAAAAGTGGGGCGTGCATAAGTATTCATACAGCATTTTCTGAGTGCATTAAATTGCCTTTATAACATTCCTAATGACTGCAGAAAGTTCACACCTTGTCCTAACCATTAAACAGAGGCCACCTGTGTATAATCTACTCTCAGTATAATTCCAGCTGTTCTGTGAGGGCCTCAGAGCTATGGTCAGAGTGTATTGGTCACTAAACAACATCATGAAGGCCAAGGAGCTCACCAGAGAGGTCAGGGATAAAGCTGTGGAGAAGTTTAAAGCAGCGTTAAGTTATACAAAGATTTCCCAAGATTTGAACATCTCACGGAGCACTGTTCAATCCATCATTCAGAAATGGAAAGAGTATAGCACCACTGTGAACTTACCATGACACGGACGTCCACCTAAACTAACAGACCGAACAAGGAGAGCACAGGTAAGAAATGCAACCAAGTGCCCCAAGATAACTCTGGAGGAGCTGGGACGTCCTGCCGCTGAGCTGGGGGAATCTGTACATGGGACAACTATAAGTCGTACTCTACACAAATCTGGCCTTCATGGACGAGTGGCAAGAAGAAAGCCATTATTGAAAGGAGGCCATAAGAAATCCCGTTTGAAGTTTGCTAGAAGTCATATGGAGGACACAGCTACCATGTGGAAGAAGGTGCTTTGGTCAGACTTTTTGTCCCAAATGCAAAACGTTATGTATGGAGCAAACCTAACACTGCTCATCGTCCTGAGTGCACCATCCCCAGTGTCAAATATGGTGGTGGGGGCATCATGCTATGGGGCTGCTTTTCCTCAGCGGGGACTGGGAAGATTGTAAGAATAGTTGGGAAGATGGATGGAGCCAAATACAGAGACATTTTGGAGAAAAACCTGCTGGAGTCAGCAAGAGAATTGAGGCTGGGGCGGAGAGTCACCTTCCAGCAGGACAATGACCCTAAACACAAACATCTACAATGGAATGGTTTCAAAACAAACATATTAATGTGTTAGAATGGCCCAGTCAAAGTCCTGACCTAAATCCTATTGAACATCTGTGGAAAGACCTGAAAACTGCTGTTCACAAACGCTCTCCTTCTAATGTGACAGAGCTGGAGTTGTTTTGTAAAGAGGAATGGGCTCAAATGTCAGTCTCTACATGTGCAAACCTTGTAGAGTCAAACCCCAGAAGACTTGCTGCTGTTATTGCAGCAAAAGGGGGTTCCACAAAGTATTAAGTCATGCTGTATGAATACTTATGCACGCCCCACTTTTCACTTTTCTATTTTTTGAAAAATAACAAAATCATGTATCATTTTGCTTTCACTTCACACTTGTCTGTTACATGTGTATATATATACAAAACAGCAGAATGGGGGATTGAAGCCTGTTAGATGAGGTGTGTCCCTATGTGTTGCCACAATAACACTGTGGAGTGAGCGCAACAGTGGCGCACCACATTGATTTTTTTTGTACCGATCAGATAAAATCCAGATCAGGCAGTTACAGGCAGTGATCAGAGCTGAAGGAGCATGAGGCCAAGACAAGGAAGTTTAGCTCTTGCACAAAGCACGAAAACACTTAGTTTCCTCCACAGAACACTGTGTTTCCCCCAGGTTTTGAAACCAAGACCCAGCATTTTTTCAGTGAAAAATGAAAGAACCAGTTCTGAAATTGGAACCACTCCAGAACCAGAACCAGTTGGAGGAAAATGGCACATAGAGTAGGATTATGATGAGGTGCATACTTAGACAAACCCAATTTGAGTTTTCCACAGGCCCCTTCGGGTATTGGACCGTCGTCTGGTTCATCAGAAGCAATGCAAAATCCACCTGATGGAGTTCCACCACAGTCAGAAACAATCAGTTGGTTTATGTTGCTGGTGGTCTTCCACAGCCCGTCATTCTCCTTCTTCAGCCCAAACCAGGCGTAGAACGTGTTCAGATTCATGTCCTTCAGGTCAGCGTAGGTGGCCACTGTGGCCAGGTCTCCTCCGTATCTCCTGAAACAAGACAAAAAACAACTTCTGTCATCTGACCCAGATCCAGGACAGTGGAGCTGTTGATGCATGTTAGATGCTCAATATGGATACCATTTTCCAACAATTTCACGCCTATAACAGTATATACTGTAAATACAACTGTCAGACCCTGTTAACACTTTTGTTTCCGACGAATGTATTTTTCTCTTGAAGTGTATTGTAGGAGAGAAGATCAGTGTTGCAAGATCAGTGTAAATACCTGGGAATAATTTTAGATTGACTATTTACTTAAAAAAAATGTAAGGAAAGCCAGTTAAACTAAATGTTGCTATCAGAGTTTGAATACACAAGCAGCTAAATTCTTTTTCAATACTCTCTATATAATAAATCAAAATCACAGGGTGGGCGGGGCTTAAGGTCCATAGGTTGCCGCCATTTTTATTTCCCAGAACTCTGTTGTGGGCGGCCCCCACGTGACCATCCCACCAGCCACGGGCATTGGCCACAGGTAAATATAGACCACAATGCATTGCGATACTGCAGTCGGAGGAAAGCCCAGCGTCCATGAGATCTGACCGCCATGGGTGTGTGTCATCGTCACTTACCGCTAAACGCTCCACACCTGACATCCTCCAAAAACACATTCAATCTGCGGGTCTTGGTTTAGGCTTCTCCTGCAGGTGGCCATGGCTGTGGTTCATTATAGATCCAGTGCACCGCGTAATGTCAGAGGCGCAGACGAATGCGTAAGATCCAATCCTGGTCATATTCCGTCTCAAAAGCTTTGTCTCCGGAAAAAAAGGACAGCAGACAGTTGTCCAAGAACAGCCCGAACACGAGCCTCAAATCAAACGTGCTGCTCCGAGTGCTTTAGCCTCCGTGTGAGAAAAGCAAAAATGAAACTACCACAGAACGAGCGCATGGCCTGCACTCGTTATGCGTTTAAGTTAAGTGCGCTTGTTTTTTTGTTTTGCTTTGTATTGTGAGCAGAGGTACATTTTATTATGAAGCAGCTTTGAAAGCATTGCCGATTTTATTAGAAGATTATCTAATGATGAACATTTAAGATATATATATATATATATATGGAAAAAGGAACACGAGAGACTAGAGAAATACCAGGGGTTCAGAGAAGAGCTGGAGAAGGCCTGGAGAGTGAAGGCATCAGTGGTGCCCATGGTCGTTGGGGCACTCGGGGCAGTGACCCCCAAACTGGAGGACTGGCTACAGCAGTTCCCAGGAAATACATGAGACATCTCGGTCCAGAAAAGTGCAGTTCTAGGAACTGCAAAGATACTGCGCAGAACCCTTAAGCTCCGAGCTTGGAGGAAAAAGAGACCGCCCGAGGGTGAGGAAGAGTTTTTTATTTATTAATATATATTTTATTTATTTATTTATTTCAAAACCAAAGTATTATTTTTTATATTGTACTTGCACCGCGATGCACCAGACCACGGGTCCTGCACTGTGAACCGAACCGTGAGACCTGAACCCCTAACATTTTTCCATAAATATTCCACTGTCTCTTGAATTGTATTTAACCAACTGTAGATGTAGTCGCTCATTCTGCTGGTGCTCTGGACTAGAGCCCTGCATTTGAGCCCGAGGCCCGAGGGGCCCGACGGCCCGAAGACCCGCGGGCCGGGCTTCGGGCCCATTACCGCATCATTGCGTCGGACACGGGCCGGGCTCGGGCTTGTTTTTTTCCCCCCTGCCAATGCGTTGTGCTGCTATTTTTTAACCAACTTAAATGGCGACATTAAATGCAGCACCCGCTCTCCCCTCTCCCTGCCCACCTGCTCTCTCACACCTCGTCTTGTCTTGACTCAACACAAACATGTACCTGCCTTCCCCGTGGACCGTGGCGTGGGAGTTTTCCTCGCCGTGCGTACAGCTCTGCAAAGCGGTCGTATTGAGAGAGAGGACCGGGCGGTTCGCGTGCGGATGTGCTTCTATCGATGTCCTCTCGCCCCGTCGTTAATTATAATACATCCATGGTCTTGACCCGCCACCTCTTGCCACAAACATGTACCTGCCGTCCATGTGGGCTGTGGCGTGGGGGGTTTTCCCGCGTGGGCAAACCTCTGCAAAGCGGTATGGAGAGAGAGGACGGAGCGGTTCGCGTGCGGAGTGCTTCTATCGACGGTATGTGTTCGCAGTGTTTCCAGGAAACAAATGCATGCGTGTTCCTCCCAACAATAAAAAATAAACACTGTGCTTTATGTTACGTTTAGATAGAAGTGTTTATTTATTCATACAATACAGGTCAACTGTTGCAGCGCTGTTTAATCACGCATTTGGAAAATATTGGAAAGGGAGCGAGAGAGAGAGAGAGAGAGAGTGAGAGGGAAGAGCCGGGCCGCGGGCCGGGCTCGGGCCTGATAATTCTGAAAGTCTGTCGGGCCGGGCCCGGCTCGGGCCCGAACCTCACGGGCCCGGGCCGGGCTCGGGCCCAGAAATCAGGCCCGTGCAGGGCTCTACTCTGGACAACGGGCCCACTCCTTTCTGCACACCACAGCGAGTAGGCAACTTTGCACTTATATATAGTCATTACAGTGGTTCCAAACCTGCGGGGCGCCTCGGATTGCAGAGGCTGAGAGCTTTGTCTGGTCAAAGGGTCAGGTCATGAGTAAAATTCATCAAACATGACTGTGAAGTCATCAAATGTGAAGACTAGCTGTCACCAGCTGGTCTCTGGGCTTTAAGACAACACTAAAACTTTTTTTGTGATCACCACTGTGTTTTTTTTGGATAAATGTTAACTGCGGAACTGGGATAATTGTGTTAAATTTAAACATTCATTTTATTTTTAACACAATTTGAATATTATCCCTACTCATATATGTAATCTTGATACTTATAGACATTTAAAAAATATGCTAAATTCATGCAACAAATAGAGAAACTAAGGCACTCTCCAGGGAAGTTAAAAGGCCTTTATTATCATGGCAGATGGCCAGAATGCAAAACCTTCTATCTGAAAAAATCTATTTTTTCAAGAAAAAATAAATAAATAAACGTTTATTTATATTATAGTATGGTCTTTGATAAAGATATTAACTCATATTCTACTGTTCTTAGACCCTATTTCTGGAATATGTAGTAACAATACAAGGTATTTTTGCCTCCTAAAGTGAAGATAAATGTTTCTTACAGCATTGTGCACATAAGAGGTTTTGCATTCTGTCCATGCGAAAAGCCCTTCGTCAGGGGGGACAAACTGATGAAGACTAGGGTGGGCCAAGAATAGGGTTGAAAACTATAGCTTTACAGCTGAAACTGGCACATTCATAGAAATATGTGCATTGGCCCTGTTCAAAAAGCTAATAAAAAAAAACATCGAACTGTTCAGAGACATCGGATTACAATACACTGTATTAAAACAAGTTATTTTTCTGATGGTGATGATGGGAATATCCTGTGATTTATATTTATTTATTGGTTAGGGACAGTGCATGTTAATAAACACACCTCATTGGATTCCTTTAATAGACTTTATCCGTGCATATTTCTCGTTTTCACATCGACTGGCGTGAAGCAGCTTTGGGAATGCTCTGTGCATCATCAAGGCCGAAACACATTCCCAGCGCAGATCCAGCCACTCAAATAAGTTTTCTCGTCGCCGCTATCAAATGAACAAAACAGGCAAAAAAAGACACACATACACACACGTTCACCCCCACTTTGCCAACATTTGTCAACAACAACTAATAGGATGTTAAGCCAACTCAGACAAGCCTACTATTTTATACATAACTTCTGTGGTCATTAAATCATAATTCATAAATCAAGCCAAACACTTAATCTCAGTAGCCATTTGAACTGGTATAATTTAAACGGAGATACTGAAAGCATGTACGCTGTATTTCGAGCTTCAGAAGCAGTCTTAAATATTTCTGTAGACTAGGCTACAAGTCCACACCTGTGCTTTGCCATCAGTGTTCATTCGTGCTTTGCATCTCCGGTAGGGCTGAACGATTTTGAGAAATAATCTAATTGCGATTTTTTTTCTTCAATATTGCGATTGCGATTAAATATGCGATTATTGTTGCAAGGTCCTCTTCTCATGTATTTTTCACCTAACACAAGCAATAAATCAGCCTGTTTCATAATAAACAATATTTGAAGTGAAAATTGCAACAAAATTGTTGCTTGACCTATTCAAAATGTGTGTGGACTGCACTTCTTAAACTGTCTGAACTTAACAGTACAGTCTATAAATAAATGCTAAATTATATAGATATGAAAAAAAAATAACTCACTGATCCAGTCAGTAACATCACCCAGACTAAAGTGCAGGAAAGTAAGAACAAACGTCTGCTTTAACTAGTTGGAAAAGTTTTAGGAAATCAAACTCCCAATTAATACAAAATAAGCTATTTAATTTATTAAATAGTACTTTATTATTTCGGCCAATCAAATCCCTGTCTGAGTTGCTTCAGATGCGCGTTATTGACGGACACGGAGAGGCCAGATGGAGCACACGCCAAATCACAGTGGAATTAAGAGCAGCTTTTTGGTTTTGGGATGTAACTTTGGACAATATGAAGAAAGAAAAGAACACTGACACAAGGAGACGACATGAGGTGCCAGACACAGACACGTAATCTTTGACTCGCAGCCATTTGGTGACATTTCAGCTTAAACAGCACATTTCCTCAGCAAAATAAGACATGACACGGACTCCTGCCTCGGATCCTAGTTACCAACCCTTTTCATACTGCAGTTTAGTGTTTATATCTAGCGTCTGTACGACCTACGGAGCGGATATGCGGTAGACGCAAAGGTAAATAAAGGCACATGGCACATCGCCTCCGCGGATACTTATTGGTCATGAAACGTCATTATGCTTTTGAGATAAGTTCTTTATCCACAACATTCCCAAACATAAGCTTCCTAAACTGAGCCACAAACGACTCTTTACTTTTTACAATCAGCACAGACTCACCTATATATGTCTGTGGAGGCAGAGGCGTAGAATCCGGAGGTGAGGGAGTTTCTGTGATCGTCAGAGCGTGTAGTAGCGGCGACGGAATGGCGTGATTAGCGCTGTGGCTAACGCAATGCTAACGGAGAAAAGCAATATTCCTTCGCGGTGGCTGCATGATAAAAGCTGATATTTTCACTGTACATCCACAATCTACCGCGCACCTTAACTAGACTGAGACGTAAACAAAAGCACGCGACGGAGCGGACTTTGCTGCCATATCTCGTTGCACTATTTACTTCCCAAATCGCGTGCCCTGCGATTACGAAATCGCGTTGTGTAATATCGCGATAAAATTGCAAATGCAATTAATCGTTCAGCCCTAATCTCCGGTTCAACCACAGTCTTGTAGAACGTCTCTAACTCTAAAGCTAGGTGGTCAGTACACTTCTGTGGTCTCTTCTTTAATGCTGTGTTCAGACCAAACGCCTCCAAAGCGTCAGGTTTACATTTAAATACATGGAGGACGCGCCTCGGGGAGCGTCAAGAGGTCCCGCAGCGTGGGAAGCTTTCGATGCGCCTCCAGGGCGTCCAGCGCCACTCAGGGGCTTTCCCCAACAGTGACGCACGTTGTAGCTGAGCGGCCACCGGGGCAGAAGCTACGCCGCGGCCCGCAGATGTAAACCAGTCACGGAGGATTCTCGTGTTGTGAACCGGAGCTACAGCAGCTCTGGGACTTTTACAAAGACACACATCAGTGTTTCTTTGACCTAAACACCCAGGGTTAAAAGCGGCGACAAGAAAACTTATTTGAGTGGCTGGATCTGCGCTGGGAATGTGTCTTGATGCCCTGATAGCATTACCACCGGAGAAAGCTAATGCTACAAACAATCTCCGGCCATCACATGAAAACGAGAAATATGCACGAATAAGGTCAATAAAAGCACCATCTACATAAAGAACCGTTTAACAAGGATCACACACTGAGCCGGGCATTTGTGGTTTATGGCAGACTTTTCATCAACAATGAGCTATAGGCGATTGTAACGTGCTAACGGGGCTAACCTAGCCTAGCCACTTGCTACCGGCACAAAATGAGCTTCTGGATATGTAGGCTAAAATACTGGGGAGATTTCACGTAGACCATGGGGATATAGTTACAGATCCATAGGACATGGTAGTAGCATGGGGGACTAGTTTGTCCTAAACAGCAGGTATTTCTCAGGAAAGGGGGATTTCCAAGATGGCTACGAACACACTCTGAGCTGACGCGCGGCCACAGCGTCATGACGCTCGGTGACATTTGTGACAAGCGTCTGACTTCAGTAAGCACAAGCGTCCAACTATGGGCTTTAGGCGTGTTTTTGACGCCCGCAAGCCGTGCGGTTTGAACACGGCATAAAAGTCCAAATCAAAGTAGCTGGATGAATGATCCCTTGTTTTACTCCTGCGCTCCACAGTTTGACCAGAGCTGTTACCAAGAAGCCTCTGATGACCCTGGATGAACTGCAGAGAGCTACAGCTCAGGTACACTGCACATATGGCCTTATGGAAGAGTGGCTAGAACAAGCCATTTTTAAAAGAAAACCATAAGAAGTCTTCTTACGCCTGTTTCACGCCGCACGCCGACCACAGAGCCCGAGTGCCCTTTGCAGCCGAACTACCTCGCGGCGAGCGGCGTGTATTCAGACTGCCACGGAGCGGGGACGAAGTGCCTAGAGTAGTATTGAACTCAAAACAACTCCTCATGGTTCACTCTAAAGCAGCACTATTAATTATAAGATAGGAACTGATATGTCTCCTTAATATCCTTCATATGCACAAAATGTGTTTAATGCAAATACAAAATATCTAAATGTAGTAGCACATGGAAAATGATGTTATGAATACGCCTAAAGTTATATTTCCTTATGTATTCCAAGTACAAGATTGAATAGACGTTAAATTGCTTTATAAAAGTGATTTGTGCACATTTGTTGCTGAAAGCCTCTTCGCTGCGCAGCCCACACGTGGAAAAATGCGCTCGAGTTCAATTTTTGGTTTTATCAGTTCAACTATTCATACTCGATTGGCCGTCATTACAGATCAGAAAACATCTTTCATTACCACAGTATTTTTGCATTTTGTGTGAGATTGGCGTCCTCCCGATATGCTCAGCCTTCAGTCAAACACTCTTTGGAAGCACTCTTTATGTATTAGCTTTTCTTTTTTTCAACACTATTTACATTATGGAAACATAAAAGGATGAAATAACTCAGGGGAAAGAGGATCTGAGGGACTCTGACTTACAATTAAAAGTCCTCTATTTGAACAAATGGACATGCCGACGCGGCCGCAGCTCGGTCTTTTAAGCATTCACGTGTGTCTTCAATCAGGGCCGGATTTTAAAAATAGTGAGGTCTGGATTATTCTTTAACCGGGTGCTCTGGAGGTCCTCCCCCAGGAATTTTTTAAAGATTCAGATGTAATTTTCTGTATTTTAAGTGATCAAAACCACTTTCAGCTCATCCTTTTGCTGTTATCAAAAGTTGCCTTTTGTGGCTCTTCTGGAGACCGTTTGGGAACAGCAGGGAGCCTGAGTGAAGGTAGTGAGTGAGTGGTTGGTGGTGGTCGGAGAGGCCGATGGCGCAGGCTGGTAGCCTCGCTTATATCAATCTACCCCAGGGCAGCTGGGGCTACAATTGTAGCTTACCCCCACCCAGTATGGAGTCAATGAATAATGCACTCCATTTATTTCACCTTTTTTGTTTAAACAAAAGTTACTTCATAAATGAACAACTTTAGTGAGATTCTCCAATGTGAATAGTTTATAACAGTAAAAACAATCCCTGTTTCCTGTTGCGTGCATCACATGAGAATACTCTTTTGCTCTCAGCCTGATTAGCCCTTTGTGACTCTGAACACAAGCATAAGAACCGCCACGTAAACACAGAAACACACTTAGAGAGAGCCTTACTTTCTGCAGATCTGCCGAGCGTCCTCCCATGTTGAGGGCTGCGGACGGTACCAGAAGTACCTCTTGATCACAGAGGCCTGGACTGGACCTGAACAGGACCAGAGGAACAGGAGGAGAACCTTCAGCTCCATCGCCACTGAAGAAACCAATGCCCCGAGGAGCAGCTGCAGATGCACTTATTGGAAAGGATCATGGAATATTCAAAACATTTCACTAATTTCCATTACATTTACATGAGACTGGACTTCCCAGCGAGAGGTCAAACCAGACAAGGACAATGTTTGTTTTTAAGCAGGAAAGACTATAAAGAAAGTATAAAGAAAAATAAAGAGTTCAGTTAAAATATGGTGAGTGTCGTACAAACCGTTTCCAGTCTAGATTTGAAGTCTGGAAGTCTGGAGTATTTTGGTAAAAAAAAAAAAGGAATTATAATAATCAGACGTCTCCATTCATTTAATGTGGAGCTGCTACACCAGTGACCGTAACACCACTGATGAATTTCAATCGATTGTTCTTTTTTCCTGAATATTCTCTGTCATTTCTAAATATAGGCGGTGTGAACCTGTTTTCTTCCAGAGAAGTTCTACAAACTGACGCAAACGGCCGTAACACCAATGACCTGTCAAAATAACCCTCAGAATGAAGATACATTTTAAAGCAAGGGTGTGCAAAGTGCGGCCCGGGGGCCAAATGCAGCCCTCTTCTTGCTGAATTGGTAAATGTAATAATTCTACACAATTCTAACCTAACAACACACATTTTATTGTGAGACTGAGCAGGCATGAAGGTTTTAAGCATAAATAAAGGTGTGGGGCACATGTTATACTGTACCTATCTTGGAAAGTAATGCTGTAAACACCAATGACTGAAAACTGGGAAGGACCAAGATTTTTACATCATTATTTTTAATGAATATAGATTATGGAATATCAGGAAGAATTATATATTATATATTCCCATCTGGTCACGGTCAAGTTTATTTACATAAGATTTGTAAACTGTCATCACTGCGTGTGTTCACACTGAATACTGGCTTTCACTAAATAAATCCAGAATAAAAGCAAATCAATAAAACAGTCATGAAAATATTCAAATGATAAGCTCTTTTTGTGTTAAGCATCGTTCAGTACTCACTCACTGCTTCACACACAAACAGTGGTGTCTGACTGTTGGAGTAATGATATAAAAAACACTTCTGAAAATAAACATGTTCTTCTTAATGATGGATTGCTTTGATATCAGTGGAGTTTTGGGGGTATTTTTTATTCTCTTATCCATCCATCCATCCATTTTCTCCCACTTGTCCGTTGCCGGGTCATGGGTCAAATCACATAGCACCAGTCCCCTATGGCTCCTCCTGCAGGTGGTGGGTCCACAGAAGGACGGCCTCATGGTTCCAAACGGGCCTGTTGGTCTCTCATAGGGGGCCCATTCACTCTCTCATTCAGACACCAGTGTACGCAGACACTGGAGGCAAGGAGGGTGAAGTGTCTTGCCCAAGGACACAACGACAGCATGCGCCTTCAGGAGGCGGGATTCGAACCCCGACCTTCCGATCATGAAACGACCCGCTCTACTCTGTGATAACTACAAGGCAAATTAGTTTGGATACTGGGATATTAACATGTCATTTATCATTTCAGACAAATAGTTCTAAGCGGTAAATAAGATGGAGATAGGTTTAGCTTAATAGTTTAAGTATTAATAAGGCTACATAGTCAACAATAGCCGTACGTAGCGGCGTTAGCGTTAGCTGAGGGAGCAGCTGACAGTCAGGCAAGGGCCTTTCTGCTCCCACTTTAGACAAATCATAGATACATTAAATATCCAGAAGAACATTTTGTACAGCCCTTCAAACAAATGATAATACTCATAAGGCAAACTTAAAAAAAAAAATATATATATATAAAGCGTAGAGATTAAGGAAAACACGATAAAAAAAAAATAGTCACGTCATGTCACGTGAGTTGATCAAACCCGGAAGTGCTCTTGATTTTATTGCTTATTTCTTTATAAACACAGTTGTTGTTTTAAAACTCATATATTGTTACTCGGGCAATGAGAAAACAGATTAAATACGAATTTCAAAAAACTATTAACCTGACATATGAGTCACAAAGACCTCCAGCATGAGTAAGAAGGTGAGACAGCCTGGACCAACAACAGGAGGCCAATGGAAGGTCTGTTGTTCTGCTGAATCGTGCACCGTTATCAAGGTTTGCATCTCCTCACACAAAAACAACTGCTTTGGGACATGTAAGAGCAAAATGCTCCTTCGTCTGTCACAAAACCCTCAAACTGTTATTGATTTCAGCAGCTTCATTGTTATATTTTCCTTCTTATTTACTTAAATTAAAACTAGAATATTTTTGAATATTTATGACAGAGTAACGCATGCTCTAGATCTAAATGTCTGCGGCAGAAAGAGCCCATAATATGATGTTGTATTGGTAATATCATAAAGCTATTTTGATTCATCGGCTAAATGCAATATAGCATTTCAGCTAGCAGCTGAGGTGGCTAGGGCGTCTGTTCCGGATGCCTCCTGGTCGCCTCCCTCGGGAGGTGTTCCAGGCATGTCCTATTGGGAGGAGGCCTCGTGGAAGGCCCAGGACACGCTGGTGGGACTATGTCTCCGAGCTGGCCTGGTGTCGCCTCGGGGTCCCCCCAGAACAGCTGGAGGAGGTGTGCGTGGATCGGGAAGTCTGGGCATCTCTGCTGAGACTGCTGCCCCCGCGACCCGGCCCCGGATAAAGCGGAAGAAAATGGATGGATGGGCTAAATGCAATATAGGGTAAACGTGAACAGCAGAAATCATAAGCTTCATGGGACTTACATTTACAGCTGGAGCACGCGTTTCTCTTACAAATTATAGAAACTCTTCAAGTGTTAACATGAAATAAAGTAAAACATACGATAATGACAAAAGAAGTGCATTTTTTGTCTCAAAGCCGTTGTTTTGAGTGAGGGTATGCACAACAGAACACCGGGCAGGCTCTTTGCACCGTACTCTTGTAAGTGTGTCACTGCGGGGAACGGAAGAAACACTTTTGTTTTGTTTCTGTAGCAGTATCATTGGAGACAGGTCAACGCCAGTGCAGATCATCATCAGTTCATCCATTAGCTGTCCATCACCGAGCTGCAAAGGAGACACAGTCATTAATATCAAACACAGTATTGTTATGAACCATTATGTCAATAACACAGAGGTGTCCACAATAAAGCCACATCATGACCCATTGTATGTATTGCTTTGCACAACATTGTCTTTACTCTTACATTTATAAGCATTCAAAGGTTATTTGAAGCATAAACGGGGATCCTAAACCTCCTCCCAGACGGCAGCAGACAGAGAGCAGACATTTGACTAAGAAATGAACATTTACATCAGACTGGATTTACCTGAGAGAGGTCAAACAAGACAGGGGTCAACCAAGGATTTTCTTTTGTATTAAATTGTTGTTGTTTTTTTACTTTAGCTACTTTGGAATTTCATTTGAAGTTTCTGTTTTCACGAGAATAGATTCTGATTTTAATAATAGTTTCTGTTTTACAAAAAACGATTTTGTGGTTATGAGCAAAACAAATCCTGTTTTTTACTTTTTGAGAAAAGTGAAGGTGACATGGTCCTTATGTCGGGTGTGTGCGGTGGTTATGGATGTTCAGATATAGAGTTCGGGATCATCCACAGTTACCATGGAGATCCGCCATGTTCATGGCTGTAAGCAAACATCATCCATAGACGAACATGAAAAAAGCCATGGAATAACGTTAGCTGCTGAGTCACTAATGGTAAATCCATCTAACGTGCTATAGTGTCCAAGTGTTTTTAATGTGAACAATAACTCAGTATGCAGTATACACAATAACAGTATTTTACCTTTTAAATCTCCACTGGTTTGATATTGCTGCTAATCACATGACGCTTTAGCCTGGCTAACGCCAGACATAAATCACACATGATATTTAGTCTGGGTTCCACCAGTTCATTTTCTGGTAGGGGAGGTGTGGTTTACGATGGTCCAGAGCCGTTTATTTAATGTCCCTCATGTGTCTGCACGTAGCCATAGCCAATCGCATCATCGTATCAGATGACGTATGACGCACCCCCTGTAACTTTGGAGCTAAAGTATTTAGAACACGGTCTAAAGCTTGATCCAAAGATGGCGTCGCGTCTGCTGCTGTCGGATCCGTGAATAAACTTAATACATACATAAACATAAGCTTCTGTATGTCAAATAGTGCGTCATCGTCTTACTGTCCCTCCTCGTTCTGTGATTGGTCCCAAATCCGTGCGTAGATTTCGGCCATGGGCCCCAGTCTGGAGTTAGCCAGGCTAATGAGGCTTAGCAATATCTCCTGAACCCTATTTCAACATTAGCTTGCATGAACCTGAGAGAGAAGCACTACTCACGGCTTTAGTTTGTCAAAAACTCCCCTTTGAACGAGATCAGCAGGAGAGATACTTGGACTAGAGAGATGCTTGGACTAGAGAGATGCTTGGAGTAGAGAGATGCTTGGAGTAGAGAGATACTTGGAGTAGAGAGATACTTGGAGTAGAAAGATGCTTGGAGTAAAGAGATACTTGGAGTAGAGAGCTGCTTGGAGTAGAGAGATACTTGGAGTAGAGAGATACTTGGAGTAGAGAGATACTTGGAGTAGAGAGATGCTTGGAGTAGAGAGATACTTGGAGTAGAGAGATACTTGGAGTAGAGAGATGCTTGGACTAGAGAGATGCTTGGACTAGAGAGATGCTTGGAGTAGAGAGATACTTGGAGTAGAAAGATACTTGGAGTAGAGAGATGCTTGGAGTAGAGAGATACTTGGAGTAGAGAGATACTTGGAGTAGAGAGATGCTTGGACTAGAGGGATGCTTGGACTAGAGAGATGCTTGGAGTAGAGAGATGCTTGGAGTAGAGAGATACTTGGAGTAGAGAGATGCTTGGAGTAGAGAGATGCTTGGAGTAGAGAGATACTTGGAGTAGAGAGATACTTGGAGTAGAGAGATGCTTGGACTAGAGGGATGCTTGGACTAGAGGGATGCTTGGAGTAGAGAGATGCTTGGAGTAGAGAGATACTTGGAGTAGAGAGATGCTTGGAGTAGAGAGATGCTTGGAGTAGAGAGATACTTGGAGTAGAGAGATACTTGGAGTAGAGAGATGCTTGGAGTAGAGAGATACTTGGACTAGAGGGATGCTTGGACTAGAGAGATGCTTGGAGTAGAGAGATGCTTGGAGTAGAGAGATGCTTGGAGTAGAGAGATACTTGGAGTAGAGAGATGCTTGGAGTAGAGAGATGCTTGGAGTAGAGAGATACTTGGAGTAGAGAGATGGTTATAATAGAGAGATACTTGGAGTAGAGAGATGCTTGGAGTAGAGAGATACTTGGAGTAGAGAGATGCTTGGACTAGAGAGATGCTTGGACTAGAGAGATGCTTGGAGTAGAGAGATACTTGGAGTAGAGAGATACTTGGAGTAGAGAGATGCTTGGACTAGAGAGATGCTTGGACTAGAGAGATGCTTGGAGTAGAGAGATGCTTGGAGTAGAGAGATACTTGGAGTAGAGAGATGCTTGGAGTAAAGAGATACTTGGAGTAGAGAGCTGCTTGGAGTAGAGAGATACTTGGAGTAGAGAGATACTTGGAGTAGAGAGATACTTGGAGTAGAGAGATGCTTGGAGTAGAGAGATACTTGGAGTAGAGAGATGGTTATAATAGAGAGATACTTGGAGTAGAGAGATGCTTGGAGTAGAGAGATACTTGGAGTAGAGAGATACTTGGAGTAGAGAGATGCTTGGACTAGAGAGATGCTTGGACTAGAGAGATGCTTGGAGTAGAGAGATACTTGGAGTAGAGAGATACTTGGAGTAGAGAGATGCTTGGACTAGAGAGATGCTTGGACTAGAGAGATGCTTGGAGTAGAGAGATGCTTGGAGTAGAGAGATACTTGGAGTAGAGAGATGCTTGGAGTAAAGAGATACTTGGAGTAGAGAGCTGCTTGGAGTAGAGAGATACTTGGAGTAGAGAGATACTTGGAGTAGAGAGATGCTTGGAGTAGAGAGATGCTTGGAGTAGAGAGATACTTGGAGTAGAGAGATACTTGGAGTAGAGAGATACTTGGAGTAGAGAGATGCTTGGAGTAGAGAGATGCTTGGAGTAGAGAGATACTTGGAGTAGAGAGATACTTGGAGTAGAGAGATACTTGGAGTAGAGAGATACTTGGACTAGAGGGATGCTTGGACTAGAGAGATGCTTGGAGTAGAGAGATGATTGGAGTAGAGAGATACTTGGAGTAGAGAGATGCTTGGAGTAGAGAGATGCTTGGAGTAGAGAGATGGTTATAATAGAGAGATACTTGGAGTAGAGAGATGCTTGGAGTAGAGAGATACTTGGAGTAGAGAGATACTTGGAGTAGAGAGATGCTTGGACTAGAGAGATGCTTGGACTAGAGAGATGCTTGGACTAGAGAGATACTTGGAGTAGAGAGATACTTGGAGTAGAGAGATGCTTGGACTAGAGAGATGCTTGGAGTAGAGAGATGCTTGGAGTAGAGAGATACTTGGAGTAGAGAGATACTTGGAGTAGAGAGATGCTTGGAGTAGAGAGATACTTGGAGTAGAGAGATGGTTATAATAGAGAGATACTTGGAGTAGAGAGATGCTTGGACTAGAGAGATGCTTGGACTAGAGAGATGCTTGGACTAGAGAGATGCTTGGAGTAGAGAGATGCTTGGACTAGAGAGATGCTTGGACTAGAGAGATGCTTGGACTAGAGAGATGCTTGGAGTAGAGAGATACTTGGAGTAGAGAGATACTTGGAGTAGAGAGATACTTGGAGTAGAGAGATGCTTGGAGTAGAGAGATGCTTGGAGTTGAGAGATGCTTGGAGTAGAGAGATGCTTGGAGTAGAGAGATACTTGGACTAGAGAGATGCTTGGAGTAGAGAGATACTTGGAGTAGAGAGATGCTTGGAGTAGAGAGATACTTGGACTAGAGAGATGCTTGGAGTAGAGAGATACTTGGAGTAGAGAGATGCTTGGAGTAAAGAGATACTTGGACTAGAGGGATGCTTGGACTAGAGAGATGCTTGGAGTAGAGAGATACTTGGAGTAGAGAGATGCTTGGAGTAGAGAGATACTTGGAGTAGAGAGATGCTTGGAGTAGAGAGATACTTGGAGTAGAGAGATGCTTGGAGTAGAGAGATGCTTGGAGTAGAGAGATGCTTGGAGTAGAGAGATACTTGGACTAGAGAGATGCTTGGAGTAGAGAGATACTTGGAGTAGAGAGATGCTTGGAGTAAAGAGATACTTGGACTAGAGGGATGCTTGGACTAGAGAGATGCTTGGAGTAGAGAGATACTTGGAGTAGAGAGATGCTTGGAGTAGAGAGATACTTGGAGTAGAGAGATGCTTGGAGTAGAGAGATACTTGGAGTAGAGAGATACTTGGAGTAGAGAGATACTTGGAGTAGAGAGATCCTTGGACTAGAGAGATGCTTGGACTAGAGAGATGCTTGGAGTAGAGAGATGCTTGGACTAGAGAGATGCTTGGACTAGAGAGATGCTTGGAGTAGAGAGATACTTGGACTAGAGAGATGCTTGGAGTAGAGAGATGCTTGGAGTAGAGAGATACTTGGACTAGAGAGATGCTTGGAGTAGAGAGATGCTTGGAGTAGAGAGATACTTGGAGTAGAGAGATGCTTGGAGTAGAGAGATACTTGGACTAGAGAGATGCTTGGAGTAGAGAGATGCTTGGAGTAGAGAGATACTTGGAGTAGAGAGATGCTTGGAGTAGAGAGATGCTTGGAGAAGAGAGATACTTGGAGTAGAGAGATGCTTGGAGTAGAGAGATACTTGGAGTAGAGAGATACTTGGAGTAGAGAGATACTTGGAGTAGAGAGATACTTGGAGTAGAGAGATACTTGGAGTAGAGAGATACTTGGAGTAGAGAGATGCTTGGAGTAGAGAGATACTTGGAGTAGAGAGATACTTGGAGTAGAGAGATACTTGGAGTAGAGAGATACTTGGAGTAGAGAGATACTTGGAGTAGAGAGATGCTTGGACTAGAGGGATGCTTGGACTAGAGAGATACTTGGAGTAGAGAGATACTTGGAGTAGAGAGATACTTGGAGTAGAGAGATACTTGGAGTAGAGAGATGCTTGGACTAGAGGGATGCTTGGACTAGAGAGATGCTTGGACTAGAGAGATGCTTGGAGTAGAGAGATACTTGGAGTAGAGAGATACTTGGAGTAGAGAGATGCTTGGACTAGAGAGATGCTTGGACTAGAGAGATGCTTGGAGTAGAGAGATGCTTGGAGTAGAGAGATACTTGGAGTAGAGAGATGCTTGGAGTAAAGAGATACTTGGAGTAGAGAGCTGCTTGGAGTAGAGAGATACTTGGAGTAGAGAGATACTTGGAGTAGAGAGATACTTGGAGTAGAGAGATGCTTGGAGTAGAGAGATACTTGGAGTAGAGAGATGGTTATAATAGAGAGATACTTGGAGTAGAGAGATGCTTGGAGTAGAGAGATACTTGGAGTAGAGAGATACTTGGAGTAGAGAGATGCTTGGACTAGAGAGATGCTTGGACTAGAGAGATGCTTGGAGTAGAGAGATACTTGGAGTAGAGAGATACTTGGAGTAGAGAGATGCTTGGACTAGAGAGATGCTTGGACTAGAGAGATGCTTGGAGTAGAGAGATGCTTGGAGTAGAGAGATACTTGGAGTAGAGAGATGCTTGGAGTAAAGAGATACTTGGAGTAGAGAGCTGCTTGGAGTAGAGAGATACTTGGAGTAGAGAGATACTTGGAGTAGAGAGATGCTTGGAGTAGAGAGATGCTTGGAGTAGAGAGATACTTGGAGTAGAGAGATACTTGGAGTAGAGAGATACTTGGAGTAGAGAGATGCTTGGAGTAGAGAGATGCTTGGAGTAGAGAGATACTTGGAGTAGAGAGATACTTGGAGTAGAGAGATACTTGGAGTAGAGAGATACTTGGACTAGAGGGATGCTTGGACTAGAGAGATGCTTGGAGTAGAGAGATGATTGGAGTAGAGAGATACTTGGAGTAGAGAGATGCTTGGAGTAGAGAGATGCTTGGAGTAGAGAGATGGTTATAATAGAGAGATACTTGGAGTAGAGAGATGCTTGGAGTAGAGAGATACTTGGAGTAGAGAGATACTTGGAGTAGAGAGATGCTTGGACTAGAGAGATGCTTGGACTAGAGAGATGCTTGGACTAGAGAGATACTTGGAGTAGAGAGATACTTGGAGTAGAGAGATGCTTGGACTAGAGAGATGCTTGGAGTAGAGAGATGCTTGGAGTAGAGAGATACTTGGAGTAGAGAGATACTTGGAGTAGAGAGATGCTTGGAGTAGAGAGATACTTGGAGTAGAGAGATGGTTATAATAGAGAGATACTTGGAGTAGAGAGATGCTTGGACTAGAGAGATGCTTGGACTAGAGAGATGCTTGGACTAGAGAGATGCTTGGAGTAGAGAGATGCTTGGACTAGAGAGATGCTTGGACTAGAGAGATGCTTGGAGTAGAGAGATACTTGGAGTAGAGAGATACTTGGAGTAGAGAGATACTTGGAGTAGAGAGATGCTTGGAGTAGAGAGATGCTTGGAGTTGAGAGATGCTTGGAGTAGAGAGATGCTTGGAGTAGAGAGATACTTGGACTAGAGAGATGCTTGGAGTAGAGAGATACTTGGAGTAGAGAGATGCTTGGAGTAGAGAGATACTTGGACTAGAGAGATGCTTGGAGTAGAGAGATACTTGGAGTAGAGAGATGCTTGGAGTAAAGAGATACTTGGACTAGAGGGATGCTTGGACTAGAGAGATGCTTGGAGTAGAGAGATACTTGGAGTAGAGAGATGCTTGGAGTAGAGAGATACTTGGAGTAGAGAGATGCTTGGAGTAGAGAGATACTTGGAGTAGAGAGATGCTTGGAGTAGAGAGATGCTTGGAGTAGAGAGATGCTTGGAGTAGAGAGATACTTGGACTAGAGAGATGCTTGGAGTAGAGAGATACTTGGAGTAGAGAGATGCTTGGAGTAAAGAGATACTTGGACTAGAGGGATGCTTGGACTAGAGAGATGCTTGGAGTAGAGAGATACTTGGAGTAGAGAGATGCTTGGAGTAGAGAGATACTTGGAGTAGAGAGATGCTTGGAGTAGAGAGATACTTGGAGTAGAGAGATACTTGGAGTAGAGAGATACTTGGAGTAGAGAGATCCTTGGACTAGAGAGATGCTTGGACTAGAGAGATGCTTGGAGTAGAGAGATGCTTGGACTAGAGAGATGCTTGGACTAGAGAGATGCTTGGAGTAGAGAGATACTTGGACTAGAGAGATGCTTGGAGTAGAGAGATGCTTGGAGTAGAGAGATACTTGGACTAGAGAGATGCTTGGAGTAGAGAGATGCTTGGAGTAGAGAGATACTTGGAGTAGAGAGATGCTTGGAGTAGAGAGATACTTGGACTAGAGAGATGCTTGGAGTAGAGAGATGCTTGGAGTAGAGAGATACTTGGAGTAGAGAGATGCTTGGAGTAGAGAGATGCTTGGAGAAGAGAGATACTTGGAGTAGAGAGATGCTTGGAGTAGAGAGATACTTGGAGTAGAGAGATACTTGGAGTAGAGAGATACTTGGAGTAGAGAGATACTTGGAGTAGAGAGATACTTGGAGTAGAGAGATACTTGGAGTAGAGAGATGCTTGGAGTAGAGAGATACTTGGAGTAGAGAGATACTTGGAGTAGAGAGATACTTGGAGTAGAGAGATACTTGGAGTAGAGAGATACTTGGAGTAGAGAGATGCTTGGACTAGAGGGATGCTTGGACTAGAGAGATACTTGGAGTAGAGAGATACTTGGAGTAGAGAGATACTTGGAGTAGAGAGATACTTGGAGTAGAGAGATGCTTGGACTAGAGGGATGCTTGGACTAGAGGGATGCTTGGACTAGAGAGATGCTTGGAGTAGAGAGATACTTGGAGTAGAGAGATGCTTGGAGTAGAGAGATGCTTGGAGTAGAGAGATGCTTGGAGCTTGGAGGACAGGGTACACACGACGGCCTTAAAGCTCCGGTTCACCAAGATGTCAAGTGGCTGGAGTTTTCTGGTTACGTTTCCTGGGATGATGGCTGGTATGGAGTTGAAAACCTTTAATCTATCTTCGACAGGGTAGTCTTAAATCTTTAAAGAAGTATTACATTTGACCATGCCAAATTTCATTTCATTTTTTCATTTCATTGTATTTATATTTTATATATCATGGTAATGCAATATAAAATCAGTACAATAATCCAACAAACACAACAATAATACATTCCATGAAAATGCCAAATTAAAGGCCTTAAAAGGATTAAATTGAACAAAAAAGCATAACATTTTCAGTGCATGGGTCTTACTTTTTCTTGTCAAAATTAGTCGCATAATACCTTTGTTAAAGTGTGCCTTAAAAAAATGTAAATTTGAGAATCGATGTCCTCGCGCTACTTAAAGTCATGACAGTATGGTGCAGTACGACAGTATTTGCGCCAGTAGCAACAGGCTGTTGCTGTGGTAACGCTCACTGCGTGTCAAACAATCAATCAATCAATCAATCGTTATTTTTAGAGAGCTTTTCATACACAGGTGCATCACAAAGTGCTTGACATTTAAAAAGACATTAAAAACATTCTCGCCCGTCAAACCCTCCCAATATATACAGTTATCACAATACACACCTACACCCCCTACCCTTTGCTCTACACTCACTCACAGAATCAAAATCAAGTCCATAAGGCTGGGTACAGATGACCACGGTGAGGAAACCCCATCAGAGGAGCCGTCCTCTCCGGGAGCAGCAGACCAGCCTCGGCCGCCCGGGCACCGACACAAGGGCCCCCATAGGAGGCGCGGCAGAGATACCACACCTCCACCTGGGCATCTGGAGGATTCACCAATTCTTTAGTGGTTCTCACACTTTTACACACTATCTCAAAAACGATCTCATCAAATATCTGACCTGAACCCCAGGCCAGATCAACCCAATTAACACGGAGAAAATAAAATGTTTTAAATATGTTCTCACTAATAACTAGTTCTCCGGAGCTGCCCAAATCACATTGCACCACCAGCCCCTATGGCGCCCCCTGCAGGTGGTGGGTCCACAGAAGGCCATTATTTATCAGTTGTGTTAATTTTTACACAAACTACAAAACAAACTTACAGAATGTTTATATTTCCCATACTACATGTGTGTGTGCGTGTGCGTGCGTGCGTGTGCAGGCTGAGGACATATGGAAATAGAGAACTCATTTGACACATTTGACTGTGAAATCCGGGTCAGGCCTGGATTCCCCTGAGGCTGAACCGCCCTGCCCTCGTCAGACTTTAGAGGATTTACTAAAACACCAACGTTAACCCCTTAACTGCCGTCTCCCCTGATCGGGGGCTAGGGTTAGGGTTAGTTAACCCTGATCAGGATATCATTAGGGTTAAGGCAAAGCCTACCAAATGATTTGTCCCCACTAGACATTAAAATCACAGGCACAGCCCCTCCACCTGAGCCAAGCAGCATTTCCTGTTCAGTCCCATCTTTTTTTTCCACATGACAATATTTGATGAGCTGCTGCTCACTGGGACTGAGGCAGAGTAATCGTGACTGTGCCTGCCTGAGGTTGTCCCAAGGTTTAGAGTTGGGATCTTAGCCGTCATAGGCTAACCAGCCTTCCATACTCGCCTGATACAGGGTGCTGAATCGAGGAGGCTCCAGCTGCGGCAGAGGCGTTCCCGTTCTGTGTTCAGATGTCATTTCCGCTGCTTAACATCAGCGAAAGTAATCAGTAAGCATTCTCACATTTGTTTGGTCTCACTTTTCTGCAAATCCATTGCAAGTGCTGCTCATTTTCAACTTTAGCAAGATAAAAATGTCTCACAAAACCTTTTTGGACCTCACCAAAGGAGAGCTGGGTCCAGCATCTGAGAGTAACAAGCACATCAGAGCGTGAAAGAGGCCACTGTGAAAAGTGTTTGCGGCGACAGAAGAACTCATTCTCCTCCTTAGTGTCATGTGGCCGTCTGCAGAAGTGGATGAGCAGCCTTCTCCCCCTCACCTTCTGGTGCGTGTGCTTCTCCCCTTCGCTTGTCTGTCTGTCTCCTTTTTGTCTCAAGAGGAGTTGACTCCACACGGTTCTCATAAGCGCAGTTACTACAGTAACTCTGGTTCTCTGAATGTGCGCCGTCTGAAACGACTTGGGCAATTCTCAATGGTGAGACGGGAGTAACCGTCAGGTGCAGGTTTTCCTGCCTCGTGTCGCGTTCCTGTCTCTGCCTCGCCGCCCGCTGTGCCCCCGCCCCCCTGCCCCCCTGGCGCTGTGTTCCTGTCTCTGCCTCGCCGCCCGCTGTGCCCCCGCCCCCCATGGCGCTGTGTTCCTGTCTCTGCCTCGCCGCCCCTGCCCCCCTGGCGCTGTGTTCCTGTCTCTGCCTTGCCGCCCCTGCCCCCCTGGCGCTGTGTTCCTGTCTCTGCCTTGCCGCCCGCTGTGCCCCTGCCCCCCTGCCCCCCTGGCGCTGTGTTCCTGTCTCTGCCTTGCCGCCCGCTGTGCCCCTGCCCCCCTGCCCCCCTGGCGCTGTGTTCCTGTCTCTGCCTTGCCGCCCGCTGTGCCCCTGCCCCCCTGCCCCCCTGGCGCTGTGTTCCTGTCCCGTATCTCTGCCTCGCCGGCTGCCATGTCCCGCCGTGTCGCCACCTCGTCGGGCGCCGTGTCTCGGCCTTGTGTTGTGGGGGGGTACCATCTCCTAGGCTACATCAAGCGCTATTTTACCGATTGATCTTTCACCAAGTGCAAAACAAATCTCAGAAGAAATGGAAGCTCTTCCTCTCCCAATCATGACTACGCTGCCCGCGTCATATTAATCGGGTCTCAAACATTCCTGATTGGTCATCACATTCTCTGGAATTTGAACCCAATCCAGGGTCCCGTCTTCATAGTTCGGCTCAGGTCTGTCAGGCTGGTCAGACAGGTGCCGCATCTTAGCTGCCGCTCAAGGTGTATCACAGCCTCCCTGAAACAGCCGGGCCGCTGATCAACCTCAGCATTCCTCATTAGCAGCTCAACGTTCTTTCATTCACAGCAGCTATGCACACATAACTGGTGGTGGGTTCGTCTGTCTAATAACAACGCCCTCTCAACGCCACTCACGACACACGCCCTCTCAACGCCACTCACGACACACGCCCTCTCAACGCCACTCACGACACACGCCCTCTCAACGCCACTCACGACACACGCCCTCTCAACACCACTCACGACACGCGCCCTCTCAACACCACTCACAACACACGCCCTCTCAACGCCACTCACGACACGCGCCCTCTCAACACCACTCACAACACACGCCCTCTCAACGCCACTCACGACACGCGCCCTCTCAACACCACTCACAACACACGCCCTCTCAACACCACTCACGACACGCGCCCTCTCAACACCACTCACAACACACGCCCTCTCAACGCCACTCACGACACACGCCCTCTCAACGCCACTCACGACACACGCCCTCTCAACGCCACTCACGACACACGCCCTCTCAACGCCACTCACGACACACGCCCTCTCAACGCCACTCACGACACACGCCCTCTCAACGCCACTCACGACACACGCCCTCTCAACGCCACTCACGACACACGCCCTCTCAACGCCACTCACGACACACGCCCTCTCAACGTCACTACGGCAAGAAGACATCCCTAACTCCAAGCTGTTCATCTACACTGACTTATACATCGATGTCTACCGCCGGGGTCGGATCGCCAAAACTAATACACATGTCAATAAATCTCCCTAATCACTGCTTTCGTCTGTGTGAGTCTATCCAGGTTGAAATGAAGCCTAGGCGTTAATTCAGCCTGGTAGACAAACTTCAGCGTCATCAACCTCCAGCCAATGATCGCTCCTGAAAGGGCCACACCTCCACCTCAGCGTCAGAGCCGCACCTCCGTAGCAGCCAAACATCGCCATCGGTCCCGCTTTTAAGCCTCAGCAATCATGATACGTTCGCTTCCCAGCTGCGCTGCGACCCGCCTCCACCCCATCTCCGCCCCTTCCGTCCACGGCTTCTGCCTGCACATCCTCCATGGGTCTCCTATACCACCACCAGTGTCCAGGCTCCGGGGAAGACATCCCAACCAACCAAGCCAAGCTGTTTACCTACACTGACTTGTACATCGATGTCACCGCCAAAACATGTCAATAAATCTCCCTAATCCCTGCTTTTGTCTGTTTGAGTCTATCCAGGTTGATTTGTATCCTAAAATATTATGTAGCCACAGTAAGGTAACACTGCATGTGTGCAGCAGTGTTAAAAGACGTACAGGAAGTAGTAAGTAAGTGCTTTGTTAATGTATAATTGTGTGACGAAATTGCCTTGAGGTGTTGGGTTTGTCTTGAGCAACTGTGGGCCAACCTGAGCAGTATGTTTTTAGAAGTCAGGGAAACCGGAGTACCCGGAGGAAACCTGGCTGCCTTCAGTGATCTTCTGAAATGGTGCAGCGCCTCCTGAGTTTGTCTCTGTTTCAGAGCGTGGTGTCCTGCACTGGTCAGCTCCTCCACCTCTTCCTCCTGTATTGTACTGTTGAAATTATAAAGAAAAAAATAATAATAGTATTATTGTAAGTTGTGTTTATAGAACACCTGGCTCTGATATAGATGTTTTTTTTCTAATTGGATGGAGGAGCACTTTTCAGGTTCAAATCAGAAAGTCATGTTTGTGGGGGGAGACCTTAACGTCGATCTGTTAAACCCATAGTGCTACCTTGGTTGATATAATGTTCTCAAATGAAATAGAAAGTGATACAGTCAGCGGATTATTGATAAACGATATTAGTGATCACCTTCAGTTTTTGTTTTGTACAACAATTGATATGTAAAAGATGAAGAGGAAAACAAGTATTGGTTTAGAAGGGTAAAAACAGAGAAAACTATTGATGCATTTAAAAAGGAGCTTTTAGCTCAAGACTGGAGTATTGTATACAGACACTAATAAGGCATATGATGAGTTTACGTGAATATTTCATAAAGTATATGACAAAAATTGCCTAATGAAAAAATACTGTAATAGCAGAAAGTGTAAACCCATGGATGTCTAAGGGATGGTTAAACGCATGCAAGAAAGAAAAAAAAACTCTACAAAATAGTTATAAATAATAGAACAAAAGAAGCTGAAGATAAATATAAGAAATAAAAAATAAATAAAATAATAATAAAAATAAACTGACAGTTATCATTAGAAAATGTAAACAGGATTGTTATATTTAGTTGTTAGATAGCAATAGTTTTAGGAATAATCTCTCAACCTCACAAGCGCTCTTAGATAGTATGGAAGAATTAAAATTACTGCACTGTGGTTTGGGGTAGTACTTATAAAAACACAGTTAAACCAATAGTAATGCTACAAAAAAGAGCTATCCGAGTAATTCATAAAGTTGGGTTTTTGGACCACACAAACTCATTATTTTTAAAATCAAAGATCATGAAGTTTTGTGACATTGTTGAGTTCCAAACTGTACAGATGTTATACAAAGCAAAGTACAAACTGTTACCGGGCCAAATACAAAGAAGGTTCCAAGAACGTACTGGTTGTTATGAATTGCGTGATGAATTAAACTTTAGGATTCAGAAACATAGCACAACTTTGAAACGTTTTAGTCCAACAGTTGATTGTGAACAATTGTGGAATAAACTGGAGATGGAATTGAAACGATGTCTAAACATCAACCTGTTCAAATTTAAATAGAAACAAAAGACTTTTGAAAAGTACAGAGAAGAGAAGAAATGCGTTGCCACTAGGGGGAGCAGTGGGATCGATTATGTGTATTGTTCCTCTATAATCTGGAAGAGTGTTGCTGCTTGGAACGGTTGTCATTCTATTGCTCAAATTCACAAATGGAGAATTAAGGTTGGCAGGTTATGGATCTGTTGAGAGGAATCCTCCCAACGGGCTCTAAACCTTGTCTTTTAATGCATCGCTCAGCATAGGAACATCATCTACCAAATCAGCTGTTAGAGCAGCTGGGTGGGGGTTTGTTGATGGGGAGTTACTGCCCTCTTCAACTGGCCGCTCTATACCCTGGCTTTTTAATGCACCACACTATACAGGGCTTACATTATACTAAACTCATAACTCAATTAATGCTCTTGGCAAATGGAGCAGCAGATCACAGCATTCACTGGGTCAGCTAATCAACAGCAACAATGTGTCGTACCACAACTACGCAGATGACACTCAGATCTACGTGTCACTGATACAGGTGAACATGGGCCTGTAGATACTCTCTGTCACTGACGGCAGGTGAACATGGGCCTGTAGATACTCTCTGTCACTGATACAGGTGAACATGGGCCTGTAGATACTCTCTGTCACTGATACAGGTGAACATGGGCCTGTAGATACTCTCTGTCACTGATACAGGTGAACATGGGCCTGTAGATACTCTCTGTCACTGATACAGGTGAACACGGGCCTGTAGATACTCTCTGTCACTGATACAGGTGAACAGGGGCCTGTAGATACTCTCTGTCACTGATACAGGTGAACATGGGCCTGTAGATACTCTCTGTCACTGATACAGGTGAACATGGGCCTGTAGATACTCTCTGTCACTGATACAGGTGAACAGGGGCCTGTAGATACTCTCTGTCACTGATACAGGTGAACATGGGCCTGTAGATACTCTCTGTCACTGATACAGGTGAACATGGGCCTGTAGATACTCTCTGTCACTGATACAGGTGAACACGGGCCTGTAGATACTCTCTGTCACTGATACAGGTGAACAGGGGCCTGTAGATACTCTCTGTCACTGATACAGGTGAACAGGGGCCTGTAGATACTCTCTGTCACTGATACAGGTGAACATGGGCCTGTAGATACTCTCTGTCACTGATACAGGTGAACAGGGACCTGTAGATACTCTCTGTCACTGACGGCAGGTGAACATGGGCCTGTAGATACTCTCTGTCACTGATACAGGTGAACATGGGCCTGTAGATACTCTCTGTCACTGATACAGGTGAACATGGGCCTGTAGATACTCTCTGTCACTGATACAGGTGAACAGGGGCCTGTAGATACTCTCTGTCACTGATACAGGTGAACATGGGCCTGTAGATACTCTCTGTCACTGATACAGGTGAACATGAGCCTGTAGATACTCTCTGTCACTGATACAGGTGAACATGGGCCTGTAGATACTCTCTGTCACTGACGGCAGGTGAACATGGGCCTGTAGATACTCTCTGTCACTGATACAGGTGAACATGGGCCTGTAGATACTCTCTGTCACTGATACAGGTGAACATGGGCCTGTAGATACTCTCTGTCACTGATACAGGTGAACATGGGCCTGTAGATACTCTCTGTCACTGATACAGGTGAACAGGGACCTGTAGATACTCTCTGTCACTGATACAGGTGAACATGGGCCTGTAGATACTCTCTGTCACTGATACAGGTGAACATGGGCCTGTAGATACTCTCTGTCACTGACGGCAGGTGAACATGGGCCTGTAGATACTCTCTGTCACTGATACAGGTGAACATGGGCCTGTAGATACTCTCTGTCACTGATACAGGTGAACATGGGTCTGTAGATACTCTCTGTCACTGATACAGGTGAACGTGGGCCTGTAGATACTCTCTGTCACTGATACAGGTGAACAGGGGCCTGTAGATACTCTCTGTCACTGATACAGGTGAACATGGGCCTGTAGATACTCTCTGTCACTAATACAGGTGAACATGGGCCTGTAGATACTCTCTGTCACTGATACAGGTGAACAGGGGCCTGTAGATACTCTCTGTCACTGATACAGGTGAACATGAGCCTGTAGATACTCTCTGTCACTGATACAGGTGAACATGGGCCTGTAGATACTCTCTGTCACTGATACAGGTGAACATGGGCCTGTAGATACTCTCTGTCACTGACGGCAGGTGAACATGGGCCTGTAGATACTCTCTGTCACTGATACAGGTGAACATGGGCCTGTAGATACTCTCTGTCACTGATACAGGTGAACATGGGCCTGTAGATACTCTCTGTCACTGATACAGGTGAACATGGGCCTGTAGATACTCTCTGTCACTGATACAGGTGAACAGGGGCCTGTAGATACTCTCTGTCACTGATACAGGTGAACATGGGCCTGTAGATACTCTCTGTCACTAATACAGGTGAACATGGGCCTGTAGATACTCTCTGTCACTGATACAGGTGAACATGGGCCTGTAGATACTCTCTGTCACTGATACAGGTGAACAGGGGCCTGTAGATACTCTCTGTCACTGATACAGGTGAACATGGGCCTGTAGATACTCTCTGTCACTGATACAGGTGAGCATGAGCCTGTAGATACTCTCTGTCACTGATACAGGTGAACAGGGGCCTGTAGATACTCTCTGTCACTGATACAGGTGAACAGGGGCCTGTAGATACTCTCTGTCACTGATACAGGTGAACATGGGCCTGTAGATACTCTCTGTCACTGATACAGGTGAACATGGGCCTGTAGATACTCTCTGTCACTGATACAGGTGAACATGGGCCTGTAGATACTCTCTGTCACTGACGGCAGGTGAACATGGGCCTGTAGATACTCTCTGTCACTGATACAGGTGAACATGGGCCTGTAGATACTCTCTGTCACTGATACAGGTGAACATGGGCCTGTAGATACTCTCTGTCACTGATACAGGTGAACATGGGCCTGTAGATACTCTCTGTCACTGATACAGGTGAACAGGGGCCTGTAGATACTCTCTGTCACTGATACAGGTGAACATGGGCCTGTAGATACTCTCTGTCACTAATACAGGTGAACATGGGCCTGTAGATACTCTCTGTCACTGATACAGGTGAACATGGGCCTGTAGATACTCTCTGTCACTGATACAGGTGAACAGGGGCCTGTAGATACTCTCTGTCACTGATACAGGTGAACATGGGCCTGTAGATACTCTCTGTCACTGATACAGGTGAGCATGAGCCTGTAGATACTCTCTGTCACTGATACAGGTGAACAGGGGCCTGTAGATACTCTCTGTCACTGATACAGGTGAACAGGGGCCTGTAGATACTCTCTGTCACTGATACAGGTGAACATGGGCCTGTAGATACTCTCTGTCACTGATACAGGTGAACATGGGCCTGTAGATACTCTCTGTCACTAATACAGGTGAACATGGGCCTGTAGATACTCTCTGTCACTGATACAGGTGAACATGGGCCTGTAGATACTCTCTGTCACTGATACAGGTGAACATGGGCCTGTAGATACTCTCTGTCACTGATACAGGTGAACATGGGCCTGTAGATACTCTCTGTCACTGATACAGGTGAACATGGGCCTGTAGATACTCTCTGTCACTGATACAGGTGAACACGGGCCTGTAGATACTCTCTGTCACTGATACAGGTGAATAGGGACCTGTAGATACTCTCTGTCACTGATACAGGTGAACACGGGCCTGTAGATACTCTCTGTCACTGATACAGGTGAACATGGGCCTGTAGATACTCTCTGTCACTGATACAGGTGAACATGGGCCTGTAGATACTCTCTGTCACTGATACAGGTGAACACGGGCCTGTAGATACTCTCTGTCACTGATACAGGTGAACCGGGGCCTGTAGATACTCTCTGTCACTGATACAGGTGAACATGGGCCTGTAGATACTCTCTGTCACTGATACAGGTGAACACGGGCCTGTAGATACTCTCTGTCACTGATACAGGTGAACATGGGCCTGTAGATACTCTCTGTCACTGATACAGGTGAACACGGGCCTGTAGATACTCTCTGTCACTGATACAGGTGAACATGGGCCTGTAGATACTCTCTGTCACTGATACAGGTGAACACGGGCCTGTAGATACTCTCTGTCACTGATACAGGTGAATAGGGACCTGTAGATACTCTCTGTCACTGATACAGGTGAACACGGGCCTGTAGATACTCTCTGTCACTGATACAGGTGAACATGGGCCTGTAGATACTCTCTGTCACTGATACAGGTGAACATGGGCCTGTAGATACTCTCTGTCACTGATACAGGTGAACACGGGCCTGTAGATACTCTCTGTCACTGATACAGGTGAACCGGGGCCTGTAGATACTCTCTGTCACTGATACAGGTGAACATGGGCCTGTAGATACTCTCTGTCACTGATACAGGTGAACACGGGCCTGTAGATACTCTCTGTCACTGATACAGGTGAACATGGGCCTGTAGATACTCTCTGTCACTGATACAGGTGAACACGGGCCTGTAGATACTCTCTGTCACTGATACAGGTGAACATGGGCCTGTAGATACTCTCTGTCACTGATACAGGTGAACATGGGCCTGTAGATACTCTCTGTCACTGCATCGAACAGATCAGTTTGTGGATGTAAAACAACTTTCTCCAACTAAACTCAGACAAAACTGAGGTCATTGTTTTTGTCCCACAGACACAAAGACAAAGTGTTATCAGTCACCTTGAGTCTCTCTTTCTAAAACCAAAAAATCAGGTTAGAAATCTAGGAGTAATCATGGACTCAGACCTGAACTTAAACAGCCACATTAAAGCAATAACATCATCAGCTTTTTACCATCTGAAAAACATTAAGATCAGAGGAATAGTGTCAAAACCAGACTTAGAGACACTCATCCATGCGTTTGTCTCCAGCAGGTTAGACTACTGTAACGGCTGCTCACTGGCCTTTCTAAACCAGCTGTTAGAGCTGCAGAACATCCAGAACGCTGCTGCTCGAGTCCTGACAAGAACCAGGAAATACCACCATATTAGTCCAGTGCTCCGGTCTCTGCACTGGCTATTCCTCAGAGAATAGAATTTAAAACAGCTCTGCTTGTGTACAAGTCGTTTCATGGTTTAGCACCAAAGTCCATCTCTGACATGTTAGAGCCGTATGAACCATCTCGGGCCCTGAGAACTTCAGGGAGGGGTGTTTATATGAACTGTGGCATAAGGCGTTTTAAATCTTTATTTTATTTTAGGATGTAAAACAGGTCAACATAAAAAGTTAGCTTGAGTAATTGTAATGATAAATGATTGACACTGGGATGTTTTCCCTTGATATTTGGAAAGTAACTGTATTCTAAATACACTCAAATGAAAGTGTACTAGAATACAGTTACTCGAAATTAGTATTCTAAATACATGTGTTTTAGTTACTCCCCAATACTGAAAACAGAGACATAATAAAACTAGTGAAAAACAGCAGACTGTAATTGTGTCACTGTAACTTTGACCATTGACCTTGATTTACTGTATATTTTGTTTGTTTCCAGGTGAGTGTTCACTACAGATCACAGCGGAGGTCTGACCAGATCAAATGCCCCACAGACACGGCAGGTATTATTGAGAACATCGCCAGAGGAAGATGGAGAACAGCTGCAAACCTTATTGTAAGACACCAAGAGTTGTTTACAGAGATGAAGGGCCTGGTTCTTCATATTATAGAGGATGAGGCCAAACTGCTGTGTAACCCCAATAAGGGCTTCATGTTGTGGAGGACCTCAGCTGGTGATTTGAAAACATTTTCATTTGAACATCTTTCTTCTGACCTACAGAAGCTGTCACCACTTCTGTTTCTACCATCACAAACCAGACACAGCATTCTACTTGTGCGGCTGCAGCCATTGCTTTGAGAGGAAGAGAAACGCGTCTCTCGGCTTTTGCTTATTACGTTGATACGGAGCCCGCCAGGGGACATGAAAGGAAAAAAAAAAAGGGGAGGAGAATTTTTTTTTATATCAAAATCCCTACTTATTATCTCGGGATTCCGGGATAATAAGTCGGGATCCCGAGATAATTATGTCGAGATCTCGAAAAAGTTTCACGTAATTCTGGTTGAAACTGTAGATGGCACGCAAACACCAGAAGTATGATACTTCGGTAAAGTTAGAAAGATATTCACAGATTCGGCTTTTCCGAAACAATAACTCATCATCGTAACATTGCTTTCACAAAAACGACACTTCAGTGCGATCACGGCAAGGTGGACTACGACCTACAATCGTATTTTCCTCAAAACAAGCCGCACTCCGTGCTGGGAGACTTGCATTGGCCTCTACGCTGAGCCTGCTGGTGCTCGAATGCGCAGGGACCACTGCGCCAATGCTCCACCCCTAGTCTGAATGTACCGCACCCTGGTCTCAATGTACCGATCGAGTGGTCTCAATGTCCCGGGCATGGACCTATTATGGTCCCGGGGCGTTGAGGCAACGGTACATTCCGACTAGCGCCCTCCATGTTGAACTGACCCGGAAATGCCGGATGTAAACAAATGATGAACATAGGTAATTAATGCCATTAAAAAAATGTTTTATTAACTTTCACGGGATCTCGACTTAATTATCTCGGGATCTCGACTTAATAAGTCGGGATCCCGAGATAATAAGACGGGATTTTGATATAAAAAAAAATTCTCCTCCCCCTTTTTTTTTTCCTTTCATGTCCCCTGGCGGGCTCCGTACGTTGACAACGTCTTACTCTATGGAGGAGCCAAAAAAGCGGCTTTTGAAAGACTGGGAATCTCAACTTCACTTTCTTGTGCCATTGGCAAACAGAAAGGGTTATCCAGAAGTTGTGGTGCAGGCCTCCATCTGCTAAAAGTTGAAAATGAAATGTATTTGAACACTCGAAATGAAAAGACTTGCACCACTGAAGGTGTTTTGTCTGATGCGTCATCTGACCCAGGACTTGAAGGTACCAGGGATCGTGTGCCGTTTCTCAGTCTTTCAGGTAAGAAATATAGAACATATGTTAGACTATTGTCAATGTTGTAGTTCAGTCATTTATTTGTATTCTTTATTTATTTTAAAAGACAGCCAAATTTAATCGGATGGCATTGCAGCGACACATGAACCTTCCATACAACAGCAGACTGAACAGAGGCAGGATGAGAGTTTTGATTTAACCTCCTTCTCCATAACTGAGGACGACATGTTGGATCTGGGTGTCTCATCTTTGCCTACAACTACAAACTCGGAGTCATGTCCACCGCCTTCATTTTCCCTAATATTTGACAATCTGGACTTTTTCATACATACACACCACCAGTCTCTTGCCCAGGGAAACAAGTCCCTCCATTGGATACACTACATGGCTGTTGAGGACAGAGTCCCAATATACCAACTCTGCAGGACAAGCCAGTCATAGATTATGACATTGGAACATCTCGACCTGGTCCTGACACACAAAAGCACATGCGCCTTGAATACATTGTACTTGGCAGCCGCATTCTCACCCAATATCTCCATGCATTTCAGCCATTATCAAATGTCACATCCCTCACCAGTATTCTGCGGAAATGTCTGCTGCCTCCGTTCATGTATGTGGTAACTGAAATATACTTTTATAATGTATTCAAGTGTTACACACTACAAATACATCAAACTTTAATATGTTTATTTTTCTTTAGTACCCCTTGGACTTCTATTCAAAAATTAAAACCTGTCAAGTGACTTGACACAAGTTTTACTTCACTTGCAGAAAGAGTAAGTTGTGACTTAACACTTCTCATTTAATTTGTTTATTTTTGCAAATATTGTAGAAGAATTTTGCTTGATGTGCTAAAGTATTGTATTGTTTAATATTTCTAGGTATGTTCCAAAATGCTCCCAGGGACAGTCCAGGTTGGTGGAGATAGACTGTCTGAAGGAGAAAACTGAAGGAGAAAACTCTCAGGAGAGACTAGAACGATTTTAAATATGAGGATTGGCATAAGAAACCTCTATGAGGTTAGTAATATTTGAGCTATAACAAACAATCATTATACGATATTTCACAAACATTAATATACTTTATTTTTTATTAGATATATCATCGAAATGTTTTCAAAACAGAAGCTGCCAAAGGTCACGGAACACTGGTATCCAATATGAATAAGTTGAGGTACAATATTTAATAATAAAAACAGAGTAAATATTTTAAGTGTAATGGAATCAGTTTGTTTTATTTGTGGCTCAATGAGGTTACCTAGTGGTGAAAGTTAGTACTACAGTTTAATTGAACAGTCAGTCTGAACATGCGCTCAGTCAGAAGCCATTTTGTGTTGTTTTTCTTTTGAGCTAAGCGCAGAACGGCATCGTCTGTAAGTAACAAGCTAATTTTGTGCATTTAAATACTATATTTTGGGGTCTAATGACATGTTATGCACTAAGTTTATAATTTGCTACCTACTTTGCAGTAATTTTGCTGTATTTTGTGTGTTTCAGTTTTACACGTACCTCATTAAAACCTGCTAAAGAAAATATGGAGTGCTTCTTTGTGGACGGATGAGGGAGTGTTTAGCTACCTGTATAGCTGGTTTACTGTCAAAAACTACAGTGCTCAGCGAGGCCAGGACATTAAGTGAATATTTGTTTGCTGTATTATTGTTTGACAGCATTGTTAACTTTTATTAGGCAAAAAACAAAACAAAAAGAAGTCCAGGCACAATGAATTCTGACTTCACCATCACTGCATGCTTAATGGTGTTAAGTGTGGCTTTGTCTATGATTTTAGAAATATAATCCATCCATTCATCCATCTTCTTCCACTTGTCCGTTGCCGGGTCGTGGGGGCAGCTGTTGGAGCTGCACCAGCCCCTATGGCTCCTCCTGCAGGTGGTGGGTCCACAGAAGGACGGCCTCATGGTTCTAACCGGGCCTGTTGGTCTCTCATAAGGGGCTTCTGAACCGCTCTTTGTCTGACCCATCACCTAGGACCTGTTTGCCCTGGGAGACCCTACAAGGGGCAAGAAGCCCCCGACAAGAGAGCTCTAACCCTCCACCACGTTAAGGTGGCGGTTCGAGGCGGTGATAAATATAATGTGCACGATTTAAAACTATGAACCGGCTATGCCCAGTTCCTGGATATGTGGTATATCTGTTCTCAAAGACTGTCACACTAACTATATGCAGATGCAGCGACGCTGAACAGGGCCCACATGCGGCGTTCAATGCCTATAAAGACTTTGTAAAGAAAGACTCTTCCTTGCTGCAGCGCTGGAACATTTTCAGCTGACAAATCTTGAAGGTAATCAAATTAGTGTAGTATGGTCCTAAATGAGAGCAGTTTAAAGTGATAATGTGTGTGCCTCCCCACCCAACCACACTACAGGTGAAGGTTCATTGTGCTTAAATGATTGTAAACTTGCTTCGGTCAAAGTTTGCATTCTCCCTTTTAAGTATTGGTTGCTGCGGTCATGGTTTGCTTTTTATGACAGATCTGCACATTCACCTGAAGTGTATGTATGTATGTATGTATGTATGTATGTATAGCCTTAAATGGAACAGGTTCTGGAATGGGAAGGGTGGTAAGGGCACCAATATTCCCCTGGAGCACCTCAACAACTTTTCTCAAATCCTTTTTAAAGGGTAGTGGTCCAAACTAGTCTTTTGTATGTTCAAATACTTTATTTTTAACTTGTGTGTGTTTATTATTATAATTTGTCTGGTTTATAAAAGAAACACTTGCAATAAATGAACATATATTTATTGAAACCACACTTCTGAATCGCTACTGCTGTGTTGTGTTTCCATGTCAAAGTCATCATCCTCTTCATCATAGTAACCTCGACAGTACAGATCTAGGTCGGACGACGGCTCCGCGGGTGCAGCTGTATGTGCATATTCAAAATCTCCAAATACTTCACTGATTATGATTCAACTCTCTCTGGCATGCTCACATTTAAAGACCGGCAGATGGTTAACAATGTAATCAATTTCAAAAAATATATGCACAGTGCTCCAATACTGCAACGACAAGCTGTGTGCTGAAACCAGTACAAAATGCCTTGCTGTGTAAAGGTATGTTCAAATTTAGCACCTAAATTGTAAATCTTGGACCAACTCTTTATCAGCGGGTGTCACATTTCTGCATTTCAGTGGTATTGAAGAATGATCCGGCAATGACTTGTAGGAAGGAGAGGGCTCCGGGCAGCCATCATTCTCACATGTACATTGTGACACACCGAGTTATTATTGTACCATGCAATTCTTGATTATTTCCAATATGGCATTTGAGAACGTGCCGCACTGTATTTCTAAACTGTTTGTTGAGCCGGTTTAATGTCCATTCTGGTCCGTACTTCTGCTCCCGTCCAGATGTTACTCCATGTACATATTGTAAATTGTGTAAATACTGTGCACATTTAATCTTTGCCACGTGGTTCCTGTCATATTAGCATATAAGCGTCGCACACCTGTGTCGCCTCACTAATTCTGATGAAGACAAAACGCGTCAAAAATGAATCCACGCAAATTCAGAGCGCCGCAGCGTCCTCTTTATTGCCTCAGTAACTGTATGCCCTCCGAGCCTGAAGAGCGCCTGATTTTTACTTTAGCCCACATTGTTGATCCAGTGCAGCACTCTCTACTTCTCTTCTACAAATAAAGTTTTATTGAGGATCGTAATAACAACCGGGAAGTAGCAGGATCTCGGAGTATAATATGTATTAATGTTTTAAATATATCTATGTATTGTATTGATTTGTATTGAATTTGGGGGTGGGCGCTCATAAGCTTCTTGCTTCAGCCCACTCCTTTTGAGCGGAGTGTATACTGCTCAAATAAACAAATAAACTAAAGTCTGCCCTGATCGTTGGCCGCGTTGGCACATGTTTCTTTTACTCCTGTTCCTCCTCATTCTCTTTGAATTCAGCCGTATTCCGACATTAATAAAACAGCGGTCACAGGGCCCCCCCCCCCATTCAGTTCATTCAGTTACTATGAACATCTTTGACACGATAGTTCATAATATAAATATCTTCCTTTTTACTTTATAGAGTTTTGTTGGTTTCATCTGCATGCTGCTTCCATTTGAATGTGTAACATGGACAAGATCCTGAAATGGGAAGAAATGTGGGGGGAGACAATACGGGCACTTATTTCGTCTCCTTGTCTGATGGAGGGCTGATTTGACACTTTGGGGGCATACAAAACCGTGCAGATCGTTATGCTTTTTCAATAGTATTCACGGCTCTTTACTGAGGGCCGAGTCTTTGGGATCCATTCATTTCAAAGAGCCGTTCGAAAGACTGGCTCGTCTTAATATAGATTTTGTATAACTAAACACTAAGACACGATTGATGAAAGGCAAATGTTCTTAATTTAAAATATCTAACATTGAATCAATCAATCAAACTTTATGTATAAAGCGGGACTGCTCCGTATGCTTTGAAAAAACGTGTTTGTGAATCAAATCTTTCCCGCAACTAATAAAAAGAGTCTGCAGGTGTCTGACAAATCAGGCATTTAGCTTTGACTTTAGTGCCAAAAGCTTTCACGTGTGTGGCCTGCTCCATGGTCGGGCTGATGCTTGTGTTCGTTTGGAGGAGTTCTGGGTTCATTTGACTGAAAGATAAGGTTCCGCTCATTTCACAATTTAGATCCAGTTCGAACTGTCCACCTGAAAGAGCTGCTCGGTCACATCACTACTTTTTCAATTTCGATTTTGTCTTCCTCTTTTTCTTTCCTTTGCTTTTCTTTTTCCTTTTCTTTACCACCAGGTCGCAAATGCCTGTGATCCTGTCCATCGGGTCAAAGCGTCTGACCGATACGTTGGCTGTGAACAAGACAGTTCTATGGTCAGAAAAGTTGTTTCTTTCCACGGACAGATCGCTGATGGTAACCTCAGGGCGGGCGATGACCAGGTCTAAGGTGTGGCCTCCTATGTGAGTCGGCCCGGACACGTGCTGAACCAGGACAAACTCATCCAGGAGCTTCTGGAAATCACGCGACTCTTTAGAACCTGGATTGTCCACGTGAATATTGAAGTCTCCCCCGATTATGACCAGTCGGAAGGTGAGTAAAGCCCAGGACAAAAGGGCACGGAGCTCCTCAAAAAACTCTTTGTACGCTTTGGGCCGGTAGATGTTCAAGAGGAGAACGGGCTCGTCCGTTCTTTGGCGTCTCAAAGAAGCGGCCACATATTCAAAGCCCGTGTCAAAGTGATACGGGACATGTCTCACAATGAATGCCTGTTCGTTGAAGACTATAGCTACGCCGCCTCCTCGACCGAAGCGTGGGAAGCTGAGGAAATTGTAATTGGGAGGCAGGATCCCTCTTAAAACGCCATTGTTAAAGTAGTTCACATCCAGCCAGGTCTCTGTGATGAGGAGCACGTCCAGTTCGTTGTTCAGAATCAGGTCAACGAGTGCCCTGTCTTTTTTACGGATTAGTTTATTAACCGAGCGAGCGTTGACCAGCGCGATCTTCAGCTCCAGCTCCTCGTCATCACTGCTCTCGCTGCTGCTCGAGTCACTGCTGCTGCTCGAGTCACTGCTGCTGCTCGAGTCACTGCTGCTCTCCCTCTCACTGCTGCTTTCATCATCGTCATCACTCGGAGGGTCAGGAGAAGGCGTAGGTCTGGATCGGGACCTGTTTAGAGCTTCCCTTACCAATTTCCTACAGAGACAAAGCAGAGCAGTGTTAAACCGTTAGGATCGGACGATATTGGCGAACAGTTTGCCAATCTGACCAACAACATCAAATCTGGACATTTTCTATGTTTATATTGTACATATTTGAAAGCTTATATCAAGCATGTCCAACGTTTGGTCTTTCAACCAGTTTGATTTGGCCCACACGTTAGCGTTGAGATGTGCTTAAGTTATTGACAATAAAAAAGTGCAAGAATTTGTGACCATACCTGCAGCTCTTCTGGGGGCCTCCACTCCGAACCCCATGACTAAGGGTTCTCACCCTTTAAGGGTGTGTCCAGATAGAGATGACCAAATGTGAGGTGTTTGGTAAAAGTAGCGAACAAAGCCAGACTTACTCAATCAGTGACAGTTTTTCAGACAGATTCTCCGCGGCCTCATCGATCTTCTTGGCAGTGTCTCTCAGGGATTTGCTTGCTTCTGTCTCATGTTCGTCTTTTATGGCCTTCGTCCAGTTGTCAATGGCTTCAGGAAGAGAAAAGGCCAGTCTCACCACTCCACCTAAAAACTATCATTCAAGAAGAGCATAACTAAGAAAAGGTACAGAAACGATAAACTGAAAAATAGACGACTGTAGTGATAGAAAACTAGTGGTGGGCATAGATTATTTTTTTAATCTAGATTAATCTCACTGTAATTTTGGATTTAATCTAGATTAATCAAGATTCAAATGGCTCATTCAGAATATGTGTGCTACCCAAATAGTGACTAAAAGTAAGTCTTTGAGAACGGGTTTCTCAAGCCAGGCGGCACATTAGACCAGAGGCTCATCTCCTGGTTCCAAAATGCATCACAAACTGCTTGAGAAAGCTGTTCTACTATGATCATTTGTGATAAAAATAAATCATGTTCAATAAGATGCACTTGTGTTTACTGACTGTTTATTCAGTTAAATTTGAATTTTGAATTGTAGGCCTACATAAGAGGTCGTGATGAACTGTTTACAGCTTTGTGCTCAGTCCAAGCTCTGTTTCTCCTTCTTCCACCAGTCGCTGACTATGGCCTGTGGCAGACAGGGAGACTGCTCTAAACTTTGTTGGGACTTACGAGAGAAACAGCGAGCCACGTTTGCTCTCTCTCTTACAACACTGACCTACGTGTTGTATTTTAAGTTTGATAAATGGATACATCGTGTGTTTGAAGCGCTGCACGGTGTGAGGAAAGCCTTTGGAGTGCCGTTACGCAGCTCCAGTGTTGGCGCAGGGTGCGCTGCCATGCAGGTCTCTACTCCCAACCCAACTTACGTTAACACAGCACGTGATAACGGCCCATCACTATAGAAAACAAAAACAAAAAACTGACCCGGGACGCTCCTTTAATGGCCGCAGTTTTTCCAATCTGCTTCCCTCCTGCTGCGACGGCAGCAGAGACCAGTTTCCCCTCCAGCTGCAGGGAGAACACAGACAGGACGCCGATGACCTCAGTGATGAGCGAGGAGGCCAGGCGTTTGGTGATGGTTTTCACCAGGATATTTTCCATCAGTTTTTTTATGAAATGGTCCAGATCTTTGATGTCAGAGTCACTGTCCAGTCCGCCCCGTCGTGTCATCGCCTTCAGAAACTCATTTACGACATGTTTGTCACGTTCCTCTGTGCTTCTGGATGGACACTGCTCTCTCAGTTCTTCAAACAGCTCTTGTATTTCATCTGCAATCTTGTTGCATCTCTCATCTATCTCCTTGATTCGCTCCAGTTTGCTGCTAGACTTGAAATGCTCGGTGATCTTGGTGATCAGGCTGACTCCTGTTCCAATGCCTACAGCCACAGCTCCGGCCGCCGCCAGAGACGCTCCCCCAGTGAAGGGCGCCGCACAGATGGACAACACTGACCCAACCACAGCCGCAGTGTTCCCTATGGTCTCCCAGGTGTTACAGTCCTCCCTCAGAGACTCCAGCTCCCGAGCCAGACCCCTCAGGTTTGAACTGCACTCCTTGGCCTCCTTTATCCACTCATACATGAGCTTCAACAAGCGGTCCGCAGCCCTTCCCATCGTCGCTTCAATCTGGACCTGCAAAAGAGGAAACACACACTGTCTGTCCAGAATCACTCTTAGGGTGCTTTCAAACCTACACTAATTGGTCCACGTGGTTCCATGTGGACTCCAGTGCGGTTTGCTGATGGTGAGAACATTGACCGGCCTCGAAGTGGTTGGTTCGTTTGCAAAAACACCGGTGTGAATGTGAACCGAACTAGTTGAGAATTGCAACGTTGTAACAACTTTTGGGCCTAATCGAACCACTCTGCCGGACTAACAGGTGTGAAAGCACCATTAAAGGTCCACCCAGTAGCCTTAGAACATTTCAGTGGTATTTTTGCATATTTTATGTTGTCTCTCTGCAGTAATAGTTTGATTGTGAAGAACTGTGAAGGACGGGCACCGATAAATGTATTTACACAGCGGTATTATGTCAGGAAAGTTACTTTTTACTTCAAAAACAGAAATCATCAGTGCCAGTATTCGCTCAAGTCAGACCTATATTGCACGCAAGGAAAAATCAACGAGGCCGTGCCAAAATAGCCCCAATATTATATAATTACATTGTTTCTGTTCCTGGCATATAGCACATGTTTCCCTGAACACTATTGACCCAATCACAATGCTCTGCACTCATCGCTCAAAATATTATGTTTTAATCAAGGAGATTGTAAATGTAAATCACAAAGAAACAGTGCAACCAGCTTCCACCAGCAGATGGCGACACAAATCCATATTTCCTGGACTATTGAGTCAGAAACAAACTCTTTAAAGTTTTCTAAAAGTTGAGGAATAAACATGCATCAGTTGTCTGTAGACGTGAAACGCCCTTTAACCTCGACAGTGTGGAAAGAAAGCGGTGCACTGTGAAAAAGCTGCGACGTTGTGAATCATTTTATTCTATCAGCAGCAGCAGGAGTTGAGACGGGAAGGAACTGGTCACATGACGGCGCAGCAGCCCCTTGAGTCCGGGAGAGGCCTGACCCCGAATCCAACCGTGACTCATGCGGCGCCGACAGCTCCTCTTGAAATACCCAGTGCTGCATTTGGAAAACCACACCAGATTAATGTCAGCATGAGGAGAGCAGCAGCATGGCCGCTTGAGATTCAACAAAGCAGCAGAAGAAACACAAATATGAAATAGGTCAACAAATGCACTGGAACCACAAGAGTAAATGTACAAAAACACTGATGAAGGGCATGTTGGCCTGAGCAGAGTAACTTGTACTATATCGGGCCGATATTTGGGTACTTACGATATAGGCGATTATATATAGAGACCGTTGGGGTTTTTGTGTCTTGTTTTTTGCAGTGGAAAGAGCTCAGCCAGAACTTTCAAATTAAATGATGAAGACTAAGGGGCAGGGAGGAGGGGGCTCACTGTTGGATCTGCTCCAAAACTAGAAGTCAACCCCCCCCCCCTTTACCATAAACGGCTTTGTACTGTACGCAAGTAGAGGTTTTGAGGATCCGTCCTTTACATGAGCAATATTTGTACGTTCTTTTACTCTTTTTAATCTCTTAAACCCCCACCTGAACCCAGGACATTTTCTCCAGTTTGGCTTTACCCAAATCTAAAAGCTTCTTGAAATAAGCATCAACATAGCAAAAAAAAACAAAGGATGAAAAACGCGAGTGACAAAAAGTGCCAGAAAAGACCCAACAATATGACACAATAAAAAAAAAAACACGATGAGAAAGCAACAAAAGAGCCACGCAAAACATGACAAAAATGCTGCGAAAAACTGACGTGACAAAAAAATGTCAAAAAAGCTACGGAAAAATAAGGTAAAAAAAAAAAAATGAAAAAAAAAAAAGGAGGGGTCAAAGAAACAAAACCCTCCCATGAACAGAAATGGGGGTCTTAACACAGATGAGAGTAGCCTTTAATAGAGGGCAGTGCAGGGGTGGCTGAGCAGGAACACCCGAATAACACCCGTTTGAGCGACGGTGCAGGGTTTTAGAGGCAGTTGTGGTGAACAGGTCTGGGCTCATTCTACACATCAGGACATGGCTGGAACATGTAGGGGGAGGGAAATACTTAATTTGAACATTTTTAAACTCCGTATAGTCCCTTTAAGTTCAGACAATCAGATACCCTGAGTCACATTAACATGACGTTAAATAGGATGTGTTCTTTATTTCCAATAATTGCACTTCAGTCTGTCACAGAGCGACTGGGGAAGATGCATTTGTCTTTAGACTAACCGACATATTAGGACTTCAGCAGGAAGTACAAATTAAATACTGAAATTCAAGTAATTATGAATAACTTTTAGATTTAAAAAAAGGAATTAAATGAATTGTAAAAACGAAAAAAGGGAGAAAAAAACAGATATACTAACAATAATATAATAACTACATAAACTACATGATGTAGAGTCATTTCTGTCCCGGTTCCTCTGAGGCATGATGTCCCATAGCAGATGTGGACAGGACTCTGCTGTAACACGGACCTGTCCCGTAACAACTGCACACACGATTCTCTTTTAAAAGTAATACAGGTGATGGTTTTGTTCCCCTCGCTATAACAAATGATCAACAGACAACAATTAATCAAGTTTAAGAATGTAATCTCCAAGGAGTTGTGCAGCTGTGCAGTTATCTCTCCTGTAAACTCCCCCACAAGGACACGCTACGGCGAGTAGACATAAACACTCCAAGGCCAGAAGCCTCCTGCATGACACAACAATGACCTGCCTTATTAAACCTATTCTGATTCTGAACAGACCTTTAAACATTACCTTTTAAAGTGTGTTTGCTGAAGTTCTATGTAATGCAAAACGTATACATAATATTTACGTATTATATACGTTTTTATTTTTTTTTAATTGAGAACATGCAAACTTGCAATATAATTACCTCTCATATTTATGTCCGTAACCTACCGCCTAACGTAACGTACAAAAGAGAGACAAATGAAGCCACATACTGTACGATCTACTACAGTGATATTCATGCCAGGCCTGTGGTTTCATCTGGCTGGGCGTGGGCCAAATGTGGGCCAGTGTAGATGGTACAAAACAGAGACTAAACAGAAAAAAGAAAAGACAGCACTGAAGAGAAGCCCATAAAACCAAGCACTAAAGTTCAGCTACAGGACTTGACTAGTGCGATACTACAACTTAAACTATGTTCTGTCCTTCTGCAGTAAAAGTATTCAAAGTCTTTCCTTACGCGTTGAGGCGGAGTGCTGTCGCTGTGGCTGCCGCCGTCTGTGTGCGGTGGACTCTGATACAGACTGACGGGGCGGAGGGTCTCACTGCTGTTGGCCCCGCTCCAAACGAAAGTGAAACTATTTCTCAACAGCTGAACTCTGTGTTTGGACTGAGGCCCGGACGGGGACAAACCTCTGACTGAACCCGAACTAAACCGAGGCGAGTCCATTTATAGAGCGCGAGCTGTGCTTCACAGTTGTATAAGAGTACGGAAAGGGAGATGACGTGAACCTCTTAACCCCCGCCTGAACCGAGCACATTTTCTCCGGTTTGGCTTTAAGCAAATCTAAAAGCTTCTTGAACAAAAATGAAAATACAACAATAAAAGCAACACAAATATGTATTGCTCCCATGAAGCAATAATAACACAATTAAAGAGCAATAAAAAGCAAGGAAGAAAAACGATGACGTAAGCAACAAAAAATGACAAAAACAAGGGAAAAAAATAACTACTAAATGTTAATAGACCTTTGCCACTTACAGAATATTTGATTTTGTAGGTTTGAAATGAAACAGGTCAGACTCCACATCCTTTTATCTGCATAGATTAATGCAATGAACAAATTGAACAAATGCAATATTCATTCATTGTCACACCATAAAATATCAGTCAAACTTGACCGTTTAATCATTAATTCACAGAATCAGGAGAACTAGAAAGCACTGAATTTAATTTCTCCGTGTGGCTAGTTCATTCAGTAAACTTTGATACATGTGCCATTTAAGTTCCCCATGAACATTTAGCTGCTTTGTTTAGCATAAATAATAAATAATATCATCATAAGATAAAAGGTTTCCAGCCCACACTCTGCACAGATGTTCCTCTTGGTCATGGCGCTCCATGTAAGCTTTCCCTGCAGCCTCTTACACCTGCAGTTATGTGCTGGATCATCTCATCGGCCTCTTTGCACAGTCTACACCCGGGGTCTGGTCTGGTGTGATAGATCTGGGCCTCTATTGCTCTGGTGCTCAAGGCTCCTGTGCAGCCATGATGATCCTCTGTGCTGTCCTTCAATCCAGCTCTAGCCATTGGTAGGATTTCTTCAGTTATGTTTCGGTGGTACATCCCATAGGGGCTTGTCCTCCCATGACAGGACATCCAGCACCTCATCTTCTGTTCCCCATTGTCTGAGACATTCACTAACATTCACTATATATTTATTAGTAGATGTGTGTAATTTATAATAGTGTTCTTGCCTCTAATGCTTGATCAAAATAAATCATTTCAGTTGCATTATTTAATGCTTATATCCAGCAGATATAACTCTGAGGAGAGTATTTCACATTTACACTGAGAAGGTGTGAATCATATAGACGCCAAACAGTGTCAAATTAACACTGGAGCATTTGCTGTGTGAAGGTGGGTTTCTGTTACATATAGAGCTGCTCTCCTGTCCAGCCCTGGCTTCATGACGTTTTGTGAAAAAATTCTGTGAATGAAGCTCTTATGAGACGGCCGCTCGTGTTTGTTTCAGTCCAGACAGCGAGGTTTAACGGGCGTATTGACCGGTTGAACACTCGTGCTAGCCCGGTGCAGTTTCCCCAAACTCATCAGTTTCATCACTCGCTTTACAAACACGTCCAAACTGATGTTCCTCACCTTAAAGGTACTGCTCAGGCCCTTTGTGGCGATGAAGACACGCTGTCCACCTGCCGAGGAAAAGTCCTGCTCCTCCACGTGAAAAACTCTGAAAACACGATGCACGAGTGTCCTTGTGCTTCGGTTTGTGCAACATCTGTAACTTTTATCTTAAAAAATAACGTTAATGTTCAAATCAAAAACTGTGATATTATACAGCATGAGTATGCATCAGAATAGATTTTATTGCCATTTTTTGCTAATGATAAATAATATCATAGTAATAATAATAACTATGGATAATAAAAAGAATATATCAATCAATAAAGCAAATCACTCAAACATCTCAACATCATAAGAAATAGATCATCTAAAAATGAAATGAAATATAAGAGATACAAAAATAAATTGGTAAATACAGCGCCTCGCGAAAGTACTAATACACCTTGAACCTTTGCACATGTTGTCATGTTCACAACCATAAACATAAAGATTTTATTTTGAATTTTTTACTGAAAGTTCACACACAAGTAACAGACAACTGTGAAGTGAAAGTAAAATGAAACATGATTCTGTAATTTTTTTTAAATAGAAAAGTGGGGCGTGCATAAGTATTCATACAGCATTTTCTGAGTGCATTAAATTGCCTTTATAACATTCCTAATGACTGCAGAAAGTTCACACCTTGCCCTAACCATTAAATAGAGGCCACCTGTGTGTGATCTACTCTCAGTATAATTCCAGCTGTTGTGTTTTAGCTGCTTCTTTCCTCTAGTATTTGCCTTGGCCCCTCTGAATAATTCCATAACCCCACCAGAGGGCAGCATTTGTCCACATTTGTTCTCATCGCGGCTCTAAAAACTTTGAATGACGATCTGTACAGCGAGCTCCTCTGTGGGGGCACCGCCCACAACACTTGCGGTTGTGTCGTGTAGTGGAAACGCAAGCGTGTTCTGGGTACTAGTTTAGTTTATTTCTTTAAAAATCAAAATGTCTTGGATTGCTCAACACATTTCACTGTTCACGTTCATTGAAAATAATCACATTTGTTTTAAAACATATTCAGTCGCAGTTTTTTGCTGCTCAAAATTATTTAATTTTTTTATCAGACAGTTTTGTCTGATTAATGAAGTCCATTCAGTTTTAACTCGGAGTCTTCTGGGGTGTCGCTTAACAGTCTCTCGCTCTCACACTTGTTGAGTTGGTCCACAAGCGCTGGCCTTGTCCTGCATGTGTTTGTCTATTTATTCAGCCTTCTTTTGTGCATTCTTTTTAAGCCTCTTCATTTGAGCCTCAAGGGGATTTTTCCCATAGTCCTCCCAGCATTCCCTGCTCTGCTCCATTTCCTGCAGTGCCTTGCTCTCCTGCTCCTCATCAGTCGTCTTGTTGAGTGTCTCTTTCATCCAAATTAATGAGATGTTTCCGAAGAGCAGCCGTGTCGTCCGTCCATTTGTCTCGGATCTTCTGACAAAAGCCTCTCTCCTCCACGAGCTCGCTCTCTAGTCGTGTCACCTTTTCCTGCATGCCACTGATGAGTGACATTTTTTGCTGCAGATTCAGCTGCAGTTTGACTGTTTGTTCCGTATCGCTCTCCCAGGCCGCCTTCATGTCATGGTCCTTCTCCGTGCTCTCATGGTGTTGTTCAGCTGTTTCCTCCAGAGCCCTGTTCCTCCTGCGCTCCTCTTTCAGCTCCAGGGCTGTCAGACAGAGCAGTTCTCGGAGCTTTTGGGAGGACTTGTTCAGGGTTTGCGTCTCGGCCCGAAGTGACGTGTTCTCCTCCTTAAAGGCCCTCATGATGGTGTCTTTGGCCTTCAAGTTCAGCTGCAGGATTGTGGCTGGATACCGTGGATTTTTCAGGTCTTCACAGAGGACACCTATATCTTTTTCGTGATCCCCTCAGCCTCTTTTGCCGCAGTTTGGTGGGTCACCTGCAAAAAATATCAAAACGTTATTTATACAGCACTTTTCATACACATAAATTCAGCACAAACACATTTATCTATCGACCAACAACCCCACACATGTGGTGATGTGATGTGAACGCTTCTTTAAGGTGAACGGTTAGAACTGGATCTCAATTGTGAAAAGAGAGGGTACATTTTACCCAGAACTCAAGAATCAGCCCAACAATGGAGCAGTCTTAGATATTTTGATTTATCTGGCTGGTGTTTTTAATCCTATATTAAAAAGAGCCAGTCTTTTGAACGTCTCTTTGAAATGAATGAATCACAACGACTCGGCTCCTAGTAAAGAGCCGCGAATCCCATCACTACCCCAATGAATTTTTCAAACAACGAATCTTTCTCTTTAAAATCATTACCGAGTGAAATAATACATCATAAATTAGCAAGAAGCCTGTTGATCTGTTCGAGAATGCTTTGAGATGAATATAGCAAAGACCGTTTCATAGACGCTGCCTAATAAGAAATAGTTAAAAACCTATAGTAGAAATAAATAACCCAAATTCAAAACATGTTAAGATAAAAATTGAAAAAGATAACCTACCTCCATGGAGCGCTTCTGGTCCTCAAGCCTCCCCTGGTTCATCTCCATCTCGTGGACCTTCTGGGAAATTGAGATGTGGTCCTTTTTAAGTGTCTTGTACTTTTGGATTAGTGCAGTGTTCCTCTGCTGTTCCTGGGTCATCTGATCCTGGAGTGCCTCAGCGTCCTGCTTTAATTGGACATTCAGGGCCATGTGTCTGCTCTGCTCCTGTATTTTCTGCTGAAGAGTTTTATTTGACTGTTTTAGCTGACCGTAACTGTCCTTCAGTGCCTGCGTCACCAAGCCAAAGTGCTCTCTCTGATGGTCTATCTCCTGTCGTAGAGAGACATTTCTGATGTCCCCTTCAGCGATGGAGGCCCGGAGTGTGGTGTTGTCCTCCTGTAGCCTCTGGTTAAGAGTCTGGAGGTCTCTGACCTCCGCTCGGTTCAAATCCATTGTCTGCTCGATGCGGTGGGAGCGATGTTTCTCGTCCTGCAGAGCTATTTGGATGGTGGTCTTCTCCTCTTTTACTGACACCAGCTGCTTTTGCAGACTGTGAATGTTGTCCACTGCTGAGCTCAAAGCGAGCTTCAGCTGCTGGACCAGCTCGGTGTTCAGTGAGGGTTTTCTTTTAAAAAGGTTGGGTGCCATTTCCAAAATGAGAGCAAAAATGGTGTTGGCGCTAAGTGGTAAGACTGTGGGCTGGCTATAAAAGGAATGTGTGGAAACAGAATGTGATCAATGGCGCTGGGATCATTGGTATCATTCTGAGTTGTGTCTTTTTATACATTTTCTGGCTAACTATAAGCATATTTAGGACTCACAAATAAAGTGGAGCAATAATCAGGTCCCTTTGTATGTTTTTTTTCTCATTCTTACAGAAGGTTGTTATTGTTCTTTTTATTTATTTTTTATATCAATTGATGAACTGTCACTGGCTTGAGAATGTGTTGTGTAACATCTGTAACTTTTATCTTAAAAAATAATGTTAATGTTTAAACCAAAAACCGTGATATATTATACAGTATGAGTATGAATAGATTTTATTGCCATTGTCATTTTTTGCTGTGACTGATCGGTATTGACCAGTTTTATTAATGTAGGAATACGGCCGAATTCAAAGAGAACAGAGAGGAGTAAAAGAAACTTTAAATGATCAAGGCAGACTTTACACAGAGAGAGAGAGAGAGAGAGAGAGAGAGAGAGAGAGAGATGGGTAAAGACTCCACCGATTCTGCATCTTTGGGTCAAAAATGAGTTCCAACACTATTGATCAATGATCACCAACTGGATTCTCCCTCGCACCGTTCACAAACAGCGCTGACAAGCTGCGGGACGGGGAACGAGGAATTCGTTTTTGGAGCAGAGAGCCCCGATGCAACACTCTGCACAGACAAAGGTACAGCCACGCAGCTGTCCCTGCCCCGGAGAGTGGAAAAGGGTCAACACAACGACGCAGAGGACAACTAACTATTTAGTAATGGTGTCCCGTATGTTTTGAATTGCCCTGGCCTGTTCGCCGACTCGCTGTCTTGTTGAGTTTAGAAGTGTGAGGGACAACAACAATGGCAGCATGAGAAGAGACTCCGCCCACCCTCTTCCATGCGCCCCATGCTCCTGTGAGCTGACGTCATGGCGCCTCTTTCAGCCCGATTGTAACGGGATACTTTGTTTTCCCAGTGACGATAAGAGTATTGTAACGATGGGGAGAGTAATTAATTAGATTACTCCGTTACCAAAAAGGTAGAGCCGTTATTCCCAACACTGGCACCTGCCTATACCCCGGCTGCTCCCTGCTCCTACAGGTCGCCCCAGCGGGAGAATGCAGAGGACGCATTTCCCAGGGACAGGGATTATTAAAGGCCTTTCACTTAATGTCACAAAATATCTCAACACTGAGGCCTTGCTCTGTGGAGCAGGAGACCAGGGGGCGAGCGGCTGCAGTCTGGGGCTGTCTCTGGTAAACTGGGAGTGTCTCTGGTAAACTGGGAGTGTCTCTGGTAAACTGGGAGTGTCTCTGGTAAACTGGGGCTGTCTCTGGTAAACTGGGAGTGTCTCTGGTAAACTGGGAGTGTCTCTGGTAAACTGGGAGTGTCTCTGGTAAACTGGGGCTGTCTCTGGTAAACTGGGAGTGTCTCTGGTAAACTGGGAGTGTCTCTGGTAAACTGGGAGTGTCTCTGGTAAACTGGGGCTGTCTCTGGTAAACTGGGAGTGTCTCTGGTAAACTGGGAGTGTCTCTGGTAAACTGGGGCTGTCTCTGGTAAACTGGGAGTGTCTCTGGTAAACTGGGAGTGTCTCTGGTAAACTGGGAGTGTCTCTGGTAAACTGGGAGTGTCTCTGGTAAACTGGGGCTGTCTCTGGTAAACTGGGAGTGTCTCTGGTAAACTGGGAGTGTCTCTGGTAAACTGGGAGTGTCTCTGGTAAACTGGGGCTGTCTCTGGTAAACTGGGAGTGTCTCTGGTAAACTGGGAGTGTCTCTGGTAAACTGGGAGTGTCTCTGGTAAACTGGGAGTGTCTCTGGTAAACTGGGAGTGTCTCTGGTAAACTGGGGCTGTCTCTGGTAAACTGGGAGTGTCTCTGGTAAACTGGGAGTGTCTCTGGTAAACTGGGAGTGTCTCTGGTAAACTGGGAGTGTCTCTGGTAAACTGGGGCTGTCTCTGGTAAACTGGGAGTGTCTCTGGTAAACTGGGAGTGTCTCTGGTAAACTGGGGCTGTCTCTGGTAAACTGGGAGTGTCTCTGGTAAACTGGGGCTGTCTCTGATAAACTGGGAGTGTCTCTGGTAAACTGGGAGTGTCTCTGGTAAACTGGGAGTGTCTCTGGTAAACTGGGAGTGTCTCTGGTAAACTGGGGCTGTCTCTGGTAAACTGGGAGTGTCTCTGGTAAACTGGGAGTGTCTCTGGTAAACTGGGAGTGTCTCTGGTAAACTGGGAGTGTCTCTGGTAAACTGGGGCTGTCTCTGGTAAACTGGGAGTGTCTCTGGTAAACTGGGAGTGTCTCTGGTAAACTGGGAGTGTCTCTGGTAAACTGTGAGTGTCTCTGGTAAACTGGGTCTGTCTCTGGTAAACTGGGAGTGTCTCTGGTAAACTGGGAGTGTCTCTGGTAAACTGGGAGTGTCTCTGGTAAACTGGGGCTGTCTCTGGTAAACTGGGAGTGTCTCTGGTAAACTGGGAGTGTCTCTGGTAAACTGGGGCTGTCTCTGGTAAACTGGGAGTGTCTCTGGTAAACTGGGAGTGTCTCTGGTAAACTGGGAGTGTCTCTGGTAAACTGGGAGTGTCTCTGGTAAACTGGGGCTGTCTCTGGTAAACTGGGAGTGTCTCTGGTAAACTGGGAGTGTCTCTGGTAAACTGGGGCTGTCTCTGGTAAACTGGGAGTGTCTCTGGTAAACTGGGGCTGTCTCTGGTAAACTGGGAGTGTCTCTGGTAAACTGGGAGTGTCTCTGGTAAACTGGGAGTGTCTCTGGTAAACTGGGAGTGTCTCTGGTAAACTGGGGCTGTCTCTGGTAAACTGGGGCTGTCTCTGGTAAACTGGGAGTGTCTCTGGTAAACTGGGAGTGTCTCTGGTAAACTGGGAGTGTCTCTGGTAAACTGGGGCTGTCTCTGGTAAACTGGGAGTGTCTCTGGTAAACTGGGAGTGTCTCTGGTAAACTGGGGCTGTCTCTGGTAAACTGGGGCTGTCTCTGGTAAACTGGGAGTGTCTCTGGTAAACTGGGAGTGTCTCTGGTAAACTGGGAGTGTCTCTGGTAAACTGGGGCTGTCTCTGGTAAACTGGGGCTGTCTCTGGTAAACTGGGAGTGTCTCTGGTAAACTGGGAGTGTCTCTGGTAAACTGGGGCTGTCTCTGGTAAACTGGGAGTGTCTCTGGTAAACTGGGAGTGTCTCTGGTAAACTGGGAGTGTCTCTGGTAAACTGGGAGTGTCTCTGGTAAACTGGGGCTGTCTCTGGTAAACTGGGGCTGTCTCTGGTAAACTGGGAGTGTCTCTGGTAAACTGGGAGTGTCTCTGGTAAACTGGGAGTGTCTCTGGTAAACTGGGAGTGTCTCTGGTAAACTGGGGCTGTCTCTGGTAAACTGGGAGTGTCTCTGGTAAACTGGGAGTGTCTCTGGTAAACTGGGAGTGTCTCTGGTAAACTGTGAGTGTCTCTGGTAAACTGGGTCTGTCTCTGGTAAACTGGGGCTGTCTCTGGTAAACTGGGAGTGTCTCTGGTAAACTGGGGCTGTCTCTGGTAAACTGGGGCTGTCTCTGGTAAACTGGGAGTGTCTCTGGTAAACTGGGGCTGTCTGTGGTAAACTGGGGCTGTCTCTGGTAAACTGGGAGTGTCTCTGGTAAACTGGGAGTGTCTCTGGTAAACTGGGGCTGTCTCTGGTAAACTGGGGCTGTCTCTGGTAAACTGGGGCTGTCTCTGGTAAACTGGGAGTGTCTCTGGTAAACTGGGAGTGTCTCTGGTAAACTGGGGCTGTCTCTGGTAAACTGGGAGTGTCTCTGGTAAACTGGGAGTGTCTCTGGTAAACTGGGGCTGTCTCTGGTAAACTGGGGCTGTCTCTGGTAAACTGGGAGTGTCTCTGGTAAACTGGGAGTGTCTCTGGTAAACTGGGGCTGTCTCTGGTAAACTGGGAGTGTCTCTGGTAAACTGGGAGTGTCTCTGGTAAACTGGGGCTGTCTCTGGTTAACTGGGGCTGTCTCTGGTAAACTGGGGCTGTCTCTGGTAAACTGGGAGTGTCTCTGGTAAACTGGGGCTGTCTCTGGTAAACTGGGGCTGTCTCTGGTAAACTGGGGCTGTCTCTGGTAAACTGGGAGTGTCTCTGGTAAACTGGGGCTGTCTCTGGTAAACTGGGGCTGTCTCTGGTAAACTGGGGCTGTCTCTGGTAAACTGGGAGTGTCTCTGGTAAACTGGGAGTGTCTCTGGTAAACTGGGAGTGTCTCTGGTAAACTGGGGCTGTCTCTGGTAAACTGGGAGTGTCTCTGGTAAACTGGGGTTGTCTCTGGTAAACTGGGAGTGTCTCTGGTAAACTGGGAGTGTCTCTGGTAAACTGGGAGTGTCTCTGGTAAACTGGGAGTGTCTCTGGTAAACTGGGGCTGTCTCTGGTAAACTGGGGCTGTCTCTGGTAAACTGGGAGTGTCTCTGGTAAACTGGGAGTGTCTCTGGTAAACTGGGAGTGTCTCTGGTAAACTGGGGCTGTCTCTGGTAAACTGGGGCTGTCTCTGGTAAACTGGGAGTGTCTCTGGTAAACTGGGAGTGTCTCTGGTAAACTGGGGCTGTCTCTGGTAAACTGGGGCTGTCTCTGGTAAACTGGGGCTGTCTCTGGTAAACTGGGGCTGTCTCTGGTAAACTGGGAGTGTCTCTGGTAAACTGGGAGTGTCTCTGGTAAACTGGAAGTGTCTCTGGTAAACTGGGAGTGTCTCTGGTAAACTGGGGCAGTCTCTGGTAAACTGGGAGTGTCTCTGGTAAACTGGGGCTGTCTCTGGTAAACTGGGAGTGTCTCTGGTAAACTGGGGCTGTCTCTGGTAAAGTGGGAGTGTCTCTGGTAAACTGGGGCTGTCTCTGGTAAACTGGGGCTGTCTCTGGTAAACTGGGGCTGTCTCTGGTAAACTGGGAGTGTCTCTGGTAAACTGGGAGTGTCTCTGGTAAACTGGGGCTGTCTCTGGTAAACTGGGGCTGTCTCTGGTAAACTGGGAGTGTCTCTGGTAAACTGGGGCTGTCTCTGGTAAACTGGGGCTGTCTCTGGTAAACTGGGGCTGTCTCTGGTAAACTGGGAGTGTCTCTGGTAAACTGGGAGTGTCTCTGGTAAACTGGGGCTGTCTCTGGTAAACTGGGAGTGTCTCTGGTAAACTGGGAGTGTCTCTGGTAAACTGGGGCTGTCTCTGGTAAACTGGGGCTGTCTCTGGTAAACTGGCGCTGTCTCTGGTAAACTGGGAGTGTCTCTGGTAAACTGGGGCTGTCTCTGGTAAACTGGGGCTGTCTCTGGTAAACTGGGAGTGTCTCTGGTAAACTGGGGCTGTCTCTGGTAAACTGGGGCTGTCTCTGGTAAACTGGGGCTGTCTCTGGTAAACTGGGAGTGTCTCTGGTAAACTGGGAGTGTCTCTGGTAAACTGGGAGTGTCTCTGGTAAACTGGGTCTGTCTCTGGTAAACTGGGAGTGTCTCTGGTAAACTGGGGTTGTCTCTGGTAAACTGGGAGTGTCTCTGGTAAACTGGGAGTGTCTCTGGTAAACTGGGAGTGTCTCTGGTAAACTGGGGCTGTCTCTGGTAAACTGGGAGTGTCTCTGGTAAACTGGGAGTGTCTCTGGTAAACTGGGAGTGTCTCTGGTAAACTGGGGCTGTCTCTGGTAAACTGGGAGTGTCTCTGGTAAACTGGGGTTGTCTCTGGTAAACTGGGAGTGTCTCTGGTAAACTGGGAGTGTCTCTGGTAAACTGGGAGTGTCTCTGGTAAACTGGGAGTGTCTCTGGTAAACTGGGGCTGTCTCTGGTAAACTGGGGCTGTCTCTGGTAAACTGGGGCAGTCTCTGGTAAACTGGGGCTGTCTCTGGTAAACTGGGAGTGTCTCTGGTAAACTGGGAGTGTCTCTGGTAAACTGGGAGTGTCTCTGGTAAACTGGAAGTGTCTCTGGTAAACTGGGAGTGTCTCTGGTAAACTGGGGCAGTCTCTGGTAAACTGGGAGTGTCTCTGGTAAACTGGGGCTGTCTCTGGTAAACTGGGAGTGTCTCTGGTAAACTGGGAGTGTCTCTGGTAAACTGGGGCTGTCTCTGGTAAACTGGGAGTGTCTCTGGTAAACTGGGGCTGTCTCTGGTAAACTGGGGCTGTCTCTGGTAAACTGGGGCTGTCTCTGGTAAACTGGGAGTGTCTCTGGTAAACTGGGAGTGTCTCTGGTAAACTGGGGCTGTCTCTGGTAAACTGGGGCTGTCTCTGGTAAACTGGGAGTGTCTCTGGTAAACTGGGAGTGTCTCTGGTAAACTGGGGCTGTCTCTGGTAAACTGGGAGTGTCTCTGGTAAACTGGGAGTGTCTCTGGTAAACTGGGGCTGTCTCTGGTAAACTGGGGCTGTCTCTGGTAAACTGGGAGTGTCTCTGGTAAACTGGGAGTGTCTCTGGTAAACTGGGGCTGTCTCTGGTAAACTGGGGCTGTCTCTGGTAAACTGGGAGTGTCTCTGGTAAACTGGGGCTGTCTCTGGTAAACTGGGAGTGTCTCTGGTAAACTGGGAGTGTCTCTGGTAAACTGGGAGTGTCTCTGGTAAACTGGGGCTGTCTCTGGTAAACTGGGGCTGTCTCTGGTAAACTGGGGCTGTCTCTGGTAAACTGGGAGTGTCTCTGGTAAACTGGGGCTGTCTCTGGTAAACTGGGGTTGTCTCTGGTAAACTGGGAGTGTCTCTGGTAAACTGGGAGTGTCTCTGGTAAACTGGGGCTGTCTCTGGTAAACTGGGGCTGTCTCTGGTAAACTGGGAGTGTCTCTGGTAAACTGGGAGTGTCTGGTAAACTGGGAGTGTCTCTGGTAAACTGGGAGTGTCTCTGGTAAACTGGGGCTGTCTCTGGTAAACTGGGGCTGTCTCTGGTAAACTGGGAGTGTCTCTGGTAAACTGGGAGTGTCTCTGGTAAACTGGGAGTGTCTCTGGTAAACTGGGAGTGTCTCTGGTAAACTGGGAGTGTCTCTGGTAAACTGGGGCTGTCTCTGGTAAACTGGGAGTGTCTCTGGTAAACTGGGGCTGTCTCTGGTAAACTGGGAGTGTCTCTGGTAAACTGGGAGTGTCTCTGGTAAACTGGGAGTGTCTCTGGTAAACTGGGAGTGTCTCTGGTATACTGGGAGTGTCTCTGGTAAACTGGGAGTGTCTCTGGTAAACTGGGGCTGTCTCTGGTAAACTGGGAGTGTCTCTGGTAAACTGGGGCTGTCTCTGGTAAACTGGGGCTGTCTCTGGTAAACTGGGAGTGTCTCTGGTAAACTGGGGCTGTCTCTGGTAAACTGGGAGTGTCTCTGGTAAACTGTGAGTGTCTCTGGTAAACTGGGGCTGTCTCTGGTAAACTGGGGCTGTCTCTGGTAAACTGGGAGTGTCTCTGGTAAACTGGGAGTGTCTCTGGTAAACTGGGAGTGTCTCTGGTAACTGGGGCTGTCTCTGGTAAACTGGGAGTGTCTCTGGTAAACTGGGGCTGTCTCTGGTAAACTGGGGCTGTCTCTGGTAAACTGGGAGTGTCTCTGGTAAACTGGGAGTGTCTCTGGTAAACTGGGAGTGTCTCTGGTAAACTGGGGCTGTCTCTGGTAAACTGGGAGTGTCTCTGGTAAACTGGGGCTGTCTCTGGTAAACTGGGGCTGTCTCTGGTAAACTGGGAGTGTCTCTGGTAAACTGGGAGTGTCTCTGGTAAACTGGGAGTGTCTCTGGTACACTGGGAGTGTCTCTGGTAAACTGGGAGTGTCTCTGGTAAACTGGGGCTGTCTCTGGTAAACTGGGAGTGTCTCTGGTAAACTGGGAGTGTCTCTGGTAAACTGGGGCTTTCTCTGGTAAACTGGGAGTGTCTCTGGTAAACTGGGAGTGTCTCTGGTAAACTGGGAGTGTCTCTGGTAAACTGGGAGTGTCTCTGGTAAACTGGGAGTGTCTCTGGTAAACTGGGACTGTCTCTGGTAAACTGGGGCTGTCTCTGGTAAACTGGGGCTGTCTCTGGTAAACTGGGGCTGTCTCTGGTAAACTGGGGCTGTCTCTGGTAAACTGGGGCTGTCTCTGGTAAACTGTGAGTGTCTCTGGTAAACTGGGGCTGTCTCTGGTAAACTGGGGCTGTCTCTGGTAAACTGGGGCTGTCTCTGGTAAACTGGGGCTGTTTTTGGTAAACTGGGAGTGTCTCTGGTAAACTGGGAGTGTCTCTGGTAAACTGGGAGTGTCTCTGGTAAACTGGGGCTGTCTCTGGTAAACTGGGAGTGTCTCTGGTAAACTGGGAGTGTCTCTGGTAAACTGGGAGTGTCTCTGGTAAACTGGGGCTGTCTCTGGTAAACTGGGAGTGTCTCTGGTAAACTGGGGCTGTCTCTGGTAAACTGGGAGTGTCTCTGGTAAACTGGGAGTGTCTCTGGTAAACTGGGAGTGTCTCTGGTAAACTGGGGCTGTCTCTGGTAAACTGGGGCTGTCTCTGGTAAACTGGGAGTGTCTCTGGTAAACTGGGAGTGTCTCTGGTAAACTGGGGCTGTCTCTGGTAAACTGGGAGTGTCTCTGGTAAACTGGGGCTGTCTCTGGTAAACTGGGGCTGTCTCTGGTAAACTGGGAGTGTCTCTGGTAAACTGGGGCTGTCTCTGGTAAACTGGGGCTGTCTCTGGTAAACTGGGAGTGTCTCTGGTAAACTGGGGCTGTCTCTGGTAAACTGGGAGTGTCTCTGGTAAACTGGGAGTGTCTCTGGTAAACTGGGAGTGTCTCTGGTAAACTGGGAGTGTCTATGGTAAACTGGGAGTGTCTCTGGTAAACTGGGAGTGTCTCTGGTAAACTGGGGCTGTCTCTGGTAAACTGGGGCTGTCTCTGGTAAACTGGGAGTGTCTCTGGTAAACTGGGAGTGTCTCTGGTAAACTGGGGCTGTCTCTGGTAAACTGGGGCTGTCTCTGGTAAACTGGGAGTGTCTCTGGTAAACTGGGAGTGTCTCTGGTAAACTGGGGCTGTCTCTGGTAAACTGGGAGTGTCTCTGGTAAACTGGGAGTGTCTCTGGTAAACTGGGAGTGTCTCTGGTAAACTGGGGCTGTCTCTGGTAAACTGGGGCTGTCTCTGGTAAACTGGGAGTGTCTCTGGTAAACTGGGGCTGTCTCTGGTAAACTGGGGCTGTCTCTGGTAAACTGGGGCTGTCTCTGGTAAACTGGGAGTGTCTCTGGTAAACTGGGAGTGTCTCTGGTAAACTGGGGCTGTCTCTGGTAAACTGGGAGTGTCTCTGGTAAACTGGGAGTGTCTCTGGTAAACTGGGGCTGTCTCTGGTAAACTGGGGCTGTCTCTGGTAAACTGGGAGTGTCTCTGGTAAACTGGGAGTGTCTCTGGTAAACTGGGGCTGTCTCTGGTAAACTGGGAGTGTCTCTGGTAAACTGGGAGTGTCTCTGGTAAACTGGGGCTGTATCTGGTAAACTGGGGCTGTATCTGGTAAACTGGGGCTGTCTCTGGTAAACTGGGAGTGTCTCTGGTAAACTGGGAGTGTCTCTGGTAAACTGGGGCTGTCTCTGGTAAACTGGGGCTGTCTCTGGTAAACTGGGGCTGTCTCTGGTAAACTGGGAGTGTCTCTGGTAAACTGTGAGTGTCTCTGGTAAACTGGGGCTGTCTCTGGTAAACTGGGGCTGTCTCTGGTAAACTGGGAGTGTCTCTGGTAAACTGGGAGTGTCTCTGGTAAACTGGGAGTGTCTCTGGTAAACTGGGGCTGTCTCTGGTAAACTGGGAGTGTCTCTGGTAAACTGGGGCTGTCTCTGGTAAACTGGGGCTGTCTCTGGTAAACTGGGAGTGTCTCTGGTAAACTGGGAGTGTCTCTGGTAAACTGGAAGTGTCTCTGGTAAACTGGGGCTGTCTCTGGTAAACTGGGGCTTTCTCTGGTAAACTGGGGCTGTCTCTGGTAAACTGGGAGTGTCTCTGGTAAACTGGGGCTGTCTCTGGTAAACTGGGGCTGTCTCTGGTAAACTGGGAGTGTCTCTGGTAAACTGGGAGTGTCTCTGGTAAACTGGGGCTGTCTCTGGTAAACTGGGGCAGTCTCTGGTAAACTGGGGCTGTCTCTGGTAAACTGGGAGTGTCTCTGGTAAACTGGGAGTGTCTCTGGTAAACTGGGAGTGTCTCTGGTAAACTGGGGCTGTCTCTGGTAAACTGGGAGTGTCTCTGGTAAACTGGGGCTGTCTCTGGTAAACTGGGAGTGTCTCTGGTAAACTGGGAGTGTCTCTGGTAAACTGGGAGTGTCTCTGGTAAACTGGGGCTGTCTCTGGTAAACTGGGAGTGTCTCTGGTAAACTGGGGCTGTCTCTGGTAAACTGGGAGTGTCTCTGGTAAACTGGGAGTGTCTCTGGTAAACTGGGAGTGTCTCTGGTAAACTGGGGCTGTCTCTGGTAAACTGGGAGTGTCTCTGGTAAACTGGGAGTGTCTCTGGTAAACTGGGAGTGTCTCTGGTAAACTGGGGCTGTCTCTGGTAAACTGGGAGTGTCTCTGGTAAACTGGGAGTGTCTCTGGTAAACTGGGGCTGTCTCTGGTAAACTGGGGCTGTATCTGGTAAACTGGGGCTGTCTCTGGTAAACTGGGAGTGTCTCTGGTAAACTGGGAGTGTCTCTGGTAAACTGGGAGTGTCTCTGGTAAACTGGGAGTGTCTCTGGTAAACTGGGAGTGTCTCTGGTAAACTGGGGCTGTCTCTGGTTAACTGGGGCTGTCTCTGGTAAACTGGGAGTGTCTCTGGTAAACTGGGAGTGTCTCTGGTAAACTGGGGCTGTCTCTGGTAAACTGGGAGTGTCTCTGGTAAACTGGGGCTGTCTCTGGTAAACTGGGGCTGTCTCTGGTAAACTGGGGCTGTATCTGGTAAACTGGGGCTGTCTCTGGTAAACTGGGGCTGTCTCTGGTAAACTGGGAGTGTCTCTGGTAAACTGGGAGTGTCTCTGGTAAACTGGGGCTGTCTCTGGTAAACTGGGAGTGTCTCTGGTAAACTGGGAGTGTCTCTGGTAAACTGGGGCTGTCTCTGGTAAACTGGGGCTGTCTCTGGTAAACTGGGAGTGTCTCTGGTAAACTGGGGCTGTCTCTGGTAAACTGGGGCTGTCTCTGGTAAACTGGGGCTGTCTCTGGTAAACTGGGAGTGTCTCTGGTAAACTGGGAGTGTCTCTGGTAAACTGGGAGTGTCTCTGGTAAACTGGGAGTGTCTCTGGTAAACTGGGAGTGTCTCTGGTAAACTGGGGCTGTCTCTGGTAAACTGGGGCTGTCTCTGGTAAACTGGGGCTGTCTCTGGTAAACTGGGAGTGTCTCTGGTAAACTGGGGCTGTCTCTGGTAAACTGGGGCTGTCTCTGGTAAACTGGGGCTGTCTCTGGTAAACTGGGAGTGTCTCTGGTAAACTGGGAGTGTCTCTGGTAAACTGGGAGTGTCTCTGGTAAACTGGGAGTGTCTCTGGTAAACTGGGAGTGTCTCTGGTAAACTGGGAGTGTCTCTGGTAAACTGGGAGTGTCTCTGGTAAACTGGGGCTGTCTCTGGTAAACTGGGGCTGTCTCTGGTAAACTGGGAGTGTCTCTGGTAAACTGGGAGTGTCTCTGGTAAACTGGGAGTGTCTCTGGTAAACTGGGAGTGTCTCTGGTAAACTGGGAGTGTCTCTGGTAAACTGGGGCTGTCTCTGGTAAACTGGGGCTGTCTCTGGTAAACTGGGAGTGTCTCTGGTAAACTGGGAGTGTCTCTGGTAAACTGGGAGTGTCTCTGGTAAACTGGGAGTGTCTCTGGTAAACTGGGGCTGTCTCTGGTAAACTGGGAGTGTCTCTGGTAAACTGGGGCTGTCTCTGGTAAACTGGGAGTGTCTCTGGTAAACTGGGAGTGTCTCTGGTAAACTGGGAGTGTCTCTGGTAAACTGGGAGTGTCTCTGGTATACTGGGAGTGTCTCTGGTAAACTGGGAGTGTCTCTGGTAAACTGGGGCTGTCTCTGGTAAACTGGGAGTGTCTCTGGTAAACTGGGGCTGTCTCTGGTAAACTGGGGCTGTCTCTGGTAAACTGGGAGTGTCTCTGGTAAACTGGGGCTGTCTCTGGTAAACTGGGAGTGTCTCTGGTAAACTGTGAGTGTCTCTGGTAAACTGGGGCTGTCTCTGGTAAACTGGGAGTGTCTCTGGTAAACTGGGGCTGTCTCTGGTAAACTGGGGCTGTCTCTGGTAAACTGGGGCTGTATCTGGTAAACTGGGGCTGTCTCTGGTAAACTGGGGCTGTCTCTGGTAAACTGGGAGTGTCTCTGGTAAACTGGGAGTGTCTCTGGTAAACTGGGGCTGTCTCTGGTAAACTGGGAGTGTCTCTGGTAAACTGGGAGTGTCTCTGGTAAACTGGGGCTGTCTCTGGTAAACTGGGGCTGTCTCTGGTAAACTGGGAGTGTCTCTGGTAAACTGGGGCTGTCTCTGGTAAACTGGGGCTGTCTCTGGTAAACTGGGGCTGTCTCTGGTAAACTGGGAGTGTCTCTGGTAAACTGGGAGTGTCTCTGGTAAACTGGGAGTGTCTCTGGTAAACTGGGAGTGTCTCTGGTAAACTGGGGCTGTCTCTGGTAAACTGGGGCTGTCTCTGGTAAACTGGGGCTGTCTCTGGTAAACTGGGAGTGTCTCTGGTAAACTGGGGCTGTCTCTGGTAAACTGGGGCTGTCTCTGGTAAACTGGGGCTGTCTCTGGTAAACTGGGAGTGTCTCTGGTAAACTGGGAGTGTCTCTGGTAAACTGGGAGTGTCTCTGGTAAACTGGGAGTGTCTCTGGTAAACTGGGAGTGTCTCTGGTAAACTGGGAGTGTCTCTGGTAAACTGGGAGTGTCTCTGGTAAACTGGGGCTGTCTCTGGTAAACTGGGGCTGTCTCTGGTAAACTGGGAGTGTCTCTGGTAAACTGGGAGTGTCTCTGGTAAACTGGGAGTGTCTCTGGTAAACTGGGAGTGTCTCTGGTAAACTGGGGCTGTCTCTGGTAAACTGGGGCTGTCTCTGGTAAACTGGGAGTGTCTCTGGTAAACTGGGAGTGTCTCTGGTAAACTGGGAGTGTCTCTGGTAAACTGGGAGTGTCTCTGGTAAACTGGGGCTGTCTCTGGTAAACTGGGAGTGTCTCTGGTAAACTGGGGCTGTCTCTGGTAAACTGGGAGTGTCTCTGGTAAACTGGGAGTGTCTCTGGTAAACTGGGAGTGTCTCTGGTAAACTGGGAGTGTCTCTGGTATACTGGGAGTGTCTCTGGTAAACTGGGAGTGTCTCTGGTAAACTGGGGCTGTCTCTGGTAAACTGGGAGTGTCTCTGGTAAACTGGGGCTGTCTCTGGTAAACTGGGGCTGTCTCTGGTAAACTGGGAGTGTCTCTGGTAAACTGGGGCTGTCTCTGGTAAACTGGGAGTGTCTCTGGTAAACTGTGAGTGTCTCTGGTAAACTGGGGCTGTCTCTGGTAAACTGGGGCTGTCTCTGGTAAACTGGGAGTGTCTCTGGTAAACTGGGAGTGTCTCTGGTAAACTGGGAGTGTCTCTGGTAACTGGGGCTGTCTCTGGTAAACTGGGAGTGTCTCTGGTAAACTGGGGCTGTCTCTGGTAAACTGGGGCTGTCTCTGGTAAACTGGGAGTGTCTCTGGTAAACTGGGGCTGTCTCTGGTAAACTGGGGCTGTCTCTGGTAAACTGGGAGTGTCTCTGGTAAACTGGGAGTGTCTCTGGTAAACTGGGAGTGTCTCTGGTACACTGGGAGTGTCTCTGGTAAACTGGGAGTGTCTCTGGTAAACTGGGGCTGTCTCTGGTAAACTGGGAGTGTCTCTGGTAAACTGGGAGTGTCTCTGGTAAACTGGGGCTTTCTCTGGTAAACTGGGAGTGTCTCTGGTAAACTGGGAGTGTCTCTGGTAAACTGGGAGTGTCTCTGGTAAACTGGGAGTGTCTCTGGTAAACTGGGAGTGTCTCTGGTAAACTGGGACTGTCTCTGGTAAACTGGGGCTGTCTCTGGTAAACTGGGGCTGTCTCTGGTAAACTGGGGCTGTCTCTGGTAAACTGGGGCTGTCTCTGGTAAACTGGGGCTGTCTCTGGTAAACTGTGAGTGTCTCTGGTAAACTGGGGCTGTCTCTGGTAAACTGGGGCTGTCTCTGGTAAACTGGGGCTGTTTTTGGTAAACTGGGAGTGTCTCTGGTAAACTGGGAGTGTCTCTGGTAAACTGGGAGTGTCTCTGGTAAACTGGGGCTGTCTCTGGTAAACTGGGAGTGTCTCTGGTAAACTGGGAGTGTCTCTGGTAAACTGGGAGTGTCTCTGGTAAACTGGGAGTGTCTCTGGTAAACTGGGAGTGTCTCTGGTAAACTGGGGCTGTCTCTGGTAAACTGGGAGTGTCTCTGGTAAACTGGGGCTGTCTCTGGTCAACTGGGGCTGTCTCTGGTAAACTGGGAGTGTCTCTGGTAAACTGGGAGTGTCTCTGGTAAACTGGGAGTGTCTCTGGTACACTGGGAGTGTCTCTGGTAAACTGGGAGTGTCTCTGGTAAACTGGGGCTGTCTCTGGTAAACTGGGAGTGTCTCTGGTAAACTGGGAGTGTCTCTGGTAAACTGGGGCTTTCTCTGGTAAACTGGGAGTGTCTCTGGTAAACTGGGAGTGTCTCTGGTAAACTGGGAGTGTCTCTGGTAAACTGGGAGTGTCTCTGGTAAACTGGGAGTGTCTCTGGTAAACTGGGACTGTCTCTGGTAAACTGGGGCTGTCTCTGGTAAACTGGGGCTGTCTCTGGTAAACTGGGGCTGTCTCTGGTAAACTGGGGCTGTCTCTGGTAAACTGGGGCTGTCTCTGGTAAACTGTGAGTGTCTCTGGTAAACTGGGGCTGTCTCTGGTAAACTGGGGCTGTCTCTGGTAAACTGGGGCTGTTTTTGGTAAACTGGGAGTGTCTCTGGTAAACTGGGAGTGTCTCTGGTAAACTGGGAGTGTCTCTGGTAAACTGGGGCTGTCTCTGGTAAACTGGGAGTGTCTCTGGTAAACTGGGAGTGTCTCTGGTAAACTGGGAGTGTCTCTGGTAAACTGGGGCTGTCTCTGGTAAACTGGGAGTGTCTCTGGTAAACTGGGGCTGTCTCTGGTAAACTGGGAGTGTCTCTGGTAAACTGGGAGTGTCTCTGGTAAACTGGGAGTGTCTCTGGTAAACTGGGGCTGTCTCTGGTAAACTGGGGCTGTCTCTGGTAAACTGGGAGTGTCTCTGGTAAACTGGGAGTGTCTCTGGTAAACTGGGGCTGTCTCTGGTAAACTGGGAGTGTCTCTGGTAAACTGGGGCTGTCTCTGGAAAACTGGGGCTGTCTCTGGTAAACTGGGAGTGTCTCTGGTAAACTGGGGCTGTCTCTGGTAAACTGGGGCTGTCTCTGGTAAACTGGGAGTGTCTCTGGTAAACTGGGGCTGTCTCTGGTAAACTGGGGCTGTCTCTGGTAAACTGGGGCTGTCTCTGGTAAACTGGGAGTGTCTCTGGTAAACTGGGAGTGTCTCTGGTAAACTGGGAGTGTCTCTGGTAAACTGGGAGTGTCTATGGTAAACTGGGAGTGTCTCTGGTAAACTGGGAGTGTCTCTGGTAAACTGGGGCTGTCTCTGGTAAACTGGGGCTGTCTCTGGTAAACTGGGAGTGTCTCTGGTAAACTGGGAGTGTCTCTGGTAAACTGGGGCTGTCTCTGGTAAACTGGGGCTGTCTCTGGTAAACTGGGAGTGTCTCTGGTAAACTGGGAGTGTCTCTGGTAAACTGGGGCTGTCTCTGGTAAACTGGGAGTGTCTCTGGTAAACTGGGAGTGTCTCTGGTAAACTGGGAGTGTCTCTGGTAAACTGGGGCTGTCTCTGGTAAACTGGGGCTGTCTCTGGTAAACTGGGAGTGTCTCTGGTAAACTGGGGCTGTCTCTGGTAAACTGGGGCTGTCTCTGGTAAACTGGGGCTGTCTCTGGTAAACTGGGAGTGTCTCTGGTAAACTGGGAGTGTCTCTGGTAAACTGGGGCTGTCTCTGGTAAACTGGGGCTGTCTCTGGTAAACTGGGAGTGTCTCTGGTAAACTGGGAGTGTCTCTGGTAAACTGGGGCTGTCTCTGGTAAACTGGGGCTGTCTCTGGTAAACTGGGAGTGTCTCTGGTAAACTGGGAGTGTCTCTGGTAAACTGGGGCTGTCTCTGGTAAACTGGGAGTGTCTCTGGTAAACTGGGAGTGTCTCTGGTAAACTGGGGCTGTATCTGGTAAACTGGGGCTGTATCTGGTAAACTGGGGCTGTCTCTGGTAAACTGGGAGTGTCTCTGGTAAACTGGGAGTGTCTCTGGTAAACTGGGGCTGTCTCTGGTAAACTGGGGCTGTCTCTGGTAAACTGGGGCTGTCTCTGGTAAACTGGGAGTGTCTCTGGTAAACTGTGAGTGTCTCTGGTAAACTGGGGCTGTCTCTGGTAAACTGGGGCTGTCTCTGGTAAACTGGGAGTGTCTCTGGTAAACTGGGAGTGTCTCTGGTAAACTGGGAGTGTCTCTGGTAAACTGGGGCTGTCTCTGGTAAACTGGGAGTGTCTCTGGTAAACTGGGGCTGTCTCTGGTAAACTGGGGCTGTCTCTGGTAAACTGGGAGTGTCTCTGGTAAACTGGGAGTGTCTCTGGTAAACTGGAAGTGTCTCTGGTAAACTGGGGCTGTCTCTGGTAAACTGGGGCTTTCTCTGGTAAACTGGGGCTGTCTCTGGTAAACTGGGAGTGTCTCTGGTAAACTGGGGCTGTCTCTGGTAAACTGGGAGTGTCTCTGGTAAACTGGGAGTGTCTCTGGTAAACTGGGGCTGTCTCTGGTAAACTGGGGCAGTCTCTGGTAAACTGGGGCTGTCTCTGGTAAACTGGGAGTGTCTCTGGTAAACTGGGAGTGTCTCTGGTAAACTGGGAGTGTCTCTGGTAAACTGGGGCTGTCTCTGGTAAACTGGGAGTGTCTCTGGTAAACTGGGGCTGTCTCTGGTAAACTGGGAGTGTCTCTGGTAAACTGGGAGTGTCTCTGGTAAACTGGGAGTGTCTCTGGTAAACTGGGGCTGTCTCTGGTAAACTGGGAGTGTCTCTGGTAAACTGGGGCTGTCTCTGGTAAACTGGGAGTGTCTCTGGTAAACTGGGAGTGTCTCTGGTAAACTGGGAGTGTCTCTGGTAAACTGGGGCTGTCTCTGGTAAACTGGGAGTGTCTCTGGTAAACTGGGAGTGTCTCTGGTAAACTGGGAGTGTCTCTGGTAAACTGGGGCTGTCTCTGGTAAACTGGGAGTGTCTCTGGTAAACTGGGAGTGTCTCTGGTAAACTGGGGCTGTCTCTGGTAAACTGGGGCTGTATCTGGTAAACTGGGGCTGTCTCTGGTAAACTGGGAGTGTCTCTGGTAAACTGGGAGTGTCTCTGGTAAACTGGGAGTGTCTCTGGTAAACTGGGAGTGTCTCTGGTAAACTGGGAGTGTCTCTGGTAAACTGGGAGTGTCTCTGGTAAACTGGGGCTGTCTCTGGTTAACTGGGGCTGTCTCTGGTAAACTGGGAGTGTCTCTGGTAAACTGGGAGTGTCTCTGGTAAACTGGGGCTGTCTCTGGTAAACTGGGAGTGTCTCTGGTAAACTGGGGCTGTCTCTGGTAAACTGGGGCTGTCTCTGGTAAACTGGGGCTGTATCTGGTAAACTGGGGCTGTCTCTGGTAAACTGGGGCTGTCTCTGGTAAACTGGGAGTGTCTCTGGTAAACTGGGAGTGTCTCTGGTAAACTGGGGCTGTCTCTGGTAAACTGGGAGTGTCTCTGGTAAACTGGGAGTGTCTCTGGTAAACTGGGGCTGTCTCTGGTAAACTGGGGCTGTCTCTGGTAAACTGGGAGTGTCTCTGGTAAACTGGGGCTGTCTCTGGTAAACTGGGGCTGTCTCTGGTAAACTGGGGCTGTCTCTGGTAAACTGGGAGTGTCTCTGGTAAACTGGGAGTGTCTCTGGTAAACTGGGAGTGTCTCTGGTAAACTGGGAGTGTCTCTGGTAAACTGGGAGTGTCTCTGGTAAACTGGGAGTGTCTCTGGTAAACTGGGGCTGTCTCTGGTAAACTGGGGCTGTCTCTGGTAAACTGGGGCTGTCTCTGGTAAACTGGGAGTGTCTCTGGTAAACTGGGGCTGTCTCTGGTAAACTGGGGCTGTCTCTGGTAAACTGGGGCTGTCTCTGGTAAACTGGGAGTGTCTCTGGTAAACTGGGAGTGTCTCTGGTAAACTGGGAGTGTCTCTGGTAAACTGGGAGTGTCTCTGGTAAACTGGGAGTGTCTCTGGTAAACTGGGAGTGTCTCTGGTAAACTGGGGCTGTCTCTGGTAAACTGGGAGTGTCTCTGGTAAACTGGGAGTGTCTCTGGTAAACTGGGAGTGTCTCTGGTAAACTGGGAGTGTCTCTGGTAAACTGGGAGTGTCTCTGGTAAACTGGGGCTGTCTCTGGTAAACTGGGGCTGTCTCTGGTAAACTGGGGCTTTCTCTGGTAAACTGGGGCTGTCTCTGGTAAACTGGGAGTGTCTCTGGTAAACTGGGGCTTTCTCTGGTAAACTGGGGCTGTCTCTGGTAAACTGGGGCTGTCTCTGGTAAACTGGGAGTGTCTCTGGTAAACTGGGAGTGTCTCTGGTAAACTGGGGCTGTCTCTGGTAAACTGGGGCTGTCTCTGGTAAACTGGGAGTGTCTCTGGTAAACTGGGAGTGTCTCTGGTAAACTGGGGCTGTCTCTGGTAAACTGGGGCTGTCTCTGGTAAACTGGGGCTGTCTCTGGTAAACTGGGAGTGTCTCTGGTAAACTGGGAGTGTCTCTGGTAAACTGGGGCTGTCTCTGGTAAACTGGGAGTGTCTCTGGTAAACTGGGAGTGTCTCTGGTAAACTGGGGCTGTATCTGGTAAACTGGGGCTGTCTCTGGTAAACTGGGGCTGTCTCTGGTAAACTGGGGCTGTCTCTGGTAAACTGGGGCTGTCTCTGGTAAACTGGGGCTGTCTCTGGTAAACTGGGAGTGTCTCTGGTAAACTGTGAGTGTCTCTGGTAAACTGGGGCTGTCTCTGGTAAACTGGGGCTGTCTCTGGTAAACTGGGAGTGTCTCTGGTAAACTGGGAGTGTCTCTGGTAAACTGGGAGTGTCTCTGGTAAACTGGGAGTGTCTCTGGTAAACTGGGGCTGTCTCTGGTAAACTGGGAGTGTCTCTGGTAAACTGGGGCTGTCTCTGGTAAACTGGGGCTGTCTCTGGTAAACTGGGAGTGTCTCTGGTAAACTGGGAGTGTCTCTGGTAAACTGGAAGTGTCTCTGGTAAACTGGGGCTGTCTCTGGTAAACTGGGGCTTTCTCTGGTAAACTGGGGCTGTCTCTGGTAAACTGGGAGTGTCTCTGGTAAACTGGGGCTGTCTCTGGTAAACTGGGGCTGTCTCTGGTAAACTGGGGCTGTCTCTGGTAAACTGTGGCTGTCTCTGGTAAACTGGGAGTGTCTCTGGTAAACTGGGAGTGTCTCTGGTAAACTGGGGCTGTCTCTGGTAAACTGGGGCAGTCTCTGGTAAACTGGGGCTGTCTCTGGTAAACTGGGAGTGTCTCTGGTAAACTGGGAGTGTCTCTGGTAAACTGGGAGTGTCTCTGGTAAACTGGGGCTGTCTCTGGTAAACTGGGAGTGTCTCTGGTAAACTGGGGCTGTCTCTGGTAAACTGGGAGTGTCTCTGGTAAACTGGGAGTGTCTCTGGTAAACTGGGAGTGTCTCTGGTAAACTGGGGCTGTCTCTGGTAAACTGGGAGTGTCTCTGGTAAACTGGGGCTGTCTCTGGTAAACTGGGAGTGTCTCTGGTAAACTGGGAGTGTCTCTGGTAAACTGGGAGTGTCTCTGGTAAACTGGGGCTGTCTCTGGTAAACTGGGAGTGTCTCTGGTAAACTGGGAGTGTCTCTGGTAAACTGGGAGTGTCTCTGGTAAACTGGGGCTGTCTCTGGTAAACTGGGAGTGTCTCTGGTAAACTGGGAGTGTCTCTGGTAAACTGGGGCTGTCTCTGGTAAACTGGGGCTGTATCTGGTAAACTGGGGCTGTCTCTGGTAAACTGGGAGTGTCTCTGGTAAACTGGGAGTGTCTCTGGTAAACTGGGAGTGTCTCTGGTAAACTGGGAGTGTCTCTGGTAAACTGGGAGTGTCTCTGGTAAACTGGGAGTGTCTCTGGTAAACTGGGGCTGTCTCTGGTAAACTGGGAGTGTCTCTGGTAAACTGGGGCTGTCTCTGGTAAACTGGGAGTGTCTCTGGTAAACTGGGAGTGTCTCTGGTAAACTGGGGCTGTCTCTGGTAAACTGGGAGTGTCTCTGGTAAACTGGGGCTGTCTCTGGTAAACTGGGAGTGTCTCTGGTAAACTGGGAGTGTCTCTGGTAAACTGGGGCTGTCTCTGGTAAACTGGGAGTGTCTCTGGTAAACTGGGGCTGTCTCTGGTAAACTGGGGCTGTCTCTGGTAAACTGGGAGTGTCTCTGGTAAACTGGGAGTGTCTCTGGTAAACTGGGAGTGTCTCTGGTAAACTGGGGCTGTCTCTGGTAAACTGGGGCTGTCTCTGGTAAACTGGGAGTGTCTCTGGTAAACTGGGAGTGTCTCTGGTAAACTGGGAGTGTCTCTGGTAAACTGGGGCTGTCTCTGGTAAACTGGGGCTGTCTCTGGTAAACTGGGAGTGTCTCTGGTAAACTGGGAGTGTCTCTGGTAACCTGGGAGTGTCTCTGGTAAACTGGGAGTGTCTCTGGTAAACTGGGGCTGTCTCTGGTAAACTGGGAGTGTCTCTGGTAAACTGGGAGTGTCTCTGGTAAACTGGGGCTGTCTCTGGTAAACTGGGAGTGTCTCTGGTAAACTGGGAGTGTCTCTGGTAAACTGGGAGTGTCTCTGGTAAACTGGGGCTGTCTCTGGTAAACTGGGAGTGTCTCTGGTAAACTGGGAGTGTCTCTGGTAAACTGGGGCTGTCTCTGGTAAACTGGGGCTGTCTCTGGTAAGCTGGGAGTGTCTCTGGTAAACTGGGAGTGTCTCTGGTAAACTGGGGCTGTCTCTGGTAAACTGGGAGTGTCTCTGGTAAACTGGGAGTGTCTCTGGTAAACTGGGAGTGTCTCTGGTAAACTGGGAGTGTCTCTGGTAAACTGGGACTGTCTCTGGTAAACTGGGAGTGTCTCTGGTAAACTGGGAGTGTCTCTGGTAAAATGGGAGTGTCTCTGGTAAACTGGGGCTGTCTCTGGTAAACTGGGGCTGTCTCTGGTAAACTGGGAGTGTCTCTGGTAAACTGGGAGTGTCTCTGGTAAACTGGGAGTGTCTCTGGTAAACTGGGGCTGTCTCTGGTAAACTGGGAGTGTCTCTGGTAAACTGGGAGTGTCTCTGGTAAACTGGGAGTGTCTCTGGTAAACTGGGGCTGTCTCTGGTAAACTGGGAGTGTCTCTGGTAAACTGGGGCTGTCTCTGGTAAACTGGGAGTGTCTCTGGTAAACTGGGGCTGTCTGTGGTAAACTGGGGCTGTCTCTGGTAAACTGGGAGTGTCTCTGGTAAACTGGGAGTGTCTCTGGTAAACTGGGAGTGTCTCTGGTAAACTGGGGCTGTCTCTGGTAAACTGGGGCTGTCTCTGGTAAACTGGGGCTGTCTCTGGTAAACTGGGAGTGTCTCTGGTAAACTGGGAGTGTCTCTGGTAAACTGGGGCTGTCTCTGGTAAACTGGGAGTGTCTCTGGTAAACTGGGAGTGTCTCTGGTAAACTGGGGCTGTCTCTGGTAAACTGGGGCTGTCTCTGGTAAACTGGGAGTGTCTCTGGTAAACTGGGAGTGTCTCTGGTAAACTGGGGCTGTCTCTGGTAAACTGGGAGTGTCTCTGGTAAACTGGGAGTGTCTCTGGTAAACTGGGAGTGTCTCTGGTAAACTGGGGCTGTCTCTGGTAAACTGGGGCTGTCTCTGGTAAACTGGGGCTGTATCTGGTAAACTGGGGCTGTCTCTGGTAAACTGGGGCTGTCTCTGGTAAACTGGGAGTGTCTCTGGTAAACTGGGGCTGTCTCTGGTAAACTGGGAGTGTCTCTGGTAAACTGGGAGTGTCTCTGGTAAACTGGGAGTGTCTCTGGTAAACTGGGGCTGTCTCTGGTAAACTGGGGCTGTCTCTGGTAAACTGGGGCTGTCTCTGGTAAACTGGGAGTGTCTCTGGTAAACTGGGAGTGTCTCTGGTAAACTGGGAGTGTCTCTGGTAAACTGGGAGTGTCTCTGGTAAACTGGGAGTGTCTCTGGTAAACTGGGGCTGTCTCTGGTAAACTGGGGCTGTCTCTGGTAAACTGGGACTGTCTCTGGTAAACTGGGAGTGTCTCTGGTAAACTGGGAGTGTCTCTGGTAAACTGGGAGTGTCTCTGGTAAACTGGGAGTGTCTCTGGTAAACTGGGAGTGTCTCTGGTAAACTGGGAGTGTCTCTGGTAAACTGGGGCTGTCTCTGGTAAACTGGGGCTGTCTCTGGTAAACTGGGAGTGTCTCTGGTAAACTGGGAGTGTCTCTGGTAAACTGGGAGTGTCTCTGGTAAACTGGGAGTGTCTCTGGTAAACTGGGGCTGTCTCTGGTAAACTGGGGCTTTCTCTGGTAAACTGGGGCTGTCTCTGGTAAACTGGGAGTGTCTCTGGTAAACTGGGGCTGTCTCTGGTAAACTGGGGCTGTCTCTGGTAAACTGGGGCTGTCTCTGGTAAACTGGGAGTGTCTCTGGTAAACTGGGAGTGTCTCTGGTAAACTGGGGCTGTCTCTGGTAAACTGGGGCTGTCTCTGGTAAACTGGGAGTGTCTCTGGTAAACTGGGAGTGTCTCTGGTAAACTGGGGCTGTCTCTGGTAAACTGGGGCTGTCTCTGGTAAACTGGGAGTGTCTCTGGTAAACTGGGAGTGTCTCTGGTAAACTGGGGCTGTCTCTGGTAAACTGGGAGTGTCTCTGGTAAACTGGGAGTGTCTCTGGTAAACTGGGGCTGTATCTGGTAAACTGGGGCTGTCTCTGCTAAACTGGGAGTGTCTCTGGTAAACTGGGGCTGTCTCTGGTAAACTGGGGCTGTCTCTGGTAAACTGGGGCTGTCTCTGGTAAACTGGGGCTGTCTCTGGTAAACTGGGAGTGTCTCTGGTAAACTGTGAGTGTCTCTGGTAAACTGGGGCTGTCTCTGGTAAACTGGGGCTGTCTCTGGTAAACTGGGAGTGTCTCTGGTAAACTGGGAGTGTCTCTGGTAAACTGGGAGTGTCTCTGGTAAACTGGGGCTGTCTCTGGTAAACTGGGAGTGTCTCTGGTAAACTGGGGCTGTCTCTGGTAAACTGGGAGTGTCTCTGGTAAACTGGGAGTGTCTCTGGTAAACTGGGAGTGTCTCTGGTAAACTGGGGCTGTCTCTGGTAAACTGGGAGTGTCTCTGGTAAACTGGGAGTGTCTCTGGTAAACTGGGAGTGTCTCTGGTAAACTGGGGCTGTCTCTGGTAAACTGGGAGTGTCTCTGGTAAACTGGGAGTGTCTCTGGTAAACTGGGGCTGTCTCTGGTAAACTGGGGCTGTATCTGGTAAACTGGGGCTGTCTCTGGTAAACTGGGAGTGTCTCTGGTAAACTGGGAGTGTCTCTGGTAAACTGGGAGTGTCTCTGGTAAACTGGGAGTGTCTCTGGTAAACTGGGAGTGTCTCTGGTAAACTGGGAGTGTCTCTGGTAAACTGGGGCTGTCTCTGGTAAACTGGGAGTGTCTCTGGTAAACTGGGGCTGTCTCTGGTAAACTGGGAGTGTCTCTGGTAAACTGGGAGTGTCTCTGGTAAACTGGGGCTGTCTCTGGTAAACTGGGAGTGTCTCTGGTAAACTGGGGCTGTCTCTGGTAAACTGGGAGTGTCTCTGGTAAACTGGGAGTGTCTCTGGTAAACTGGGGCTGTCTCTGGTAAACTGGGAGTGTCTCTGGTAAACTGGGGCTGTCTCTGGTAAACTGGGGCTGTCTCTGGTAAACTGGGAGTGTCTCTGGTAAACTGGGAGTGTCTCTGGTAAACTGGGAGTGTCTCTGGTAAACTGGGGCTGTCTCTGGTAAACTGGGGCTGTCTCTGGTAAACTGGGAGTGTCTCTGGTAAACTGGGAGTGTCTCTGGTAAACTGGGAGTGTCTCTGGTAAACTGGGGCTGTCTCTGGTAAACTGGGGCTGTCTCTGGTAAACTGGGAGTGTCTCTGGTAAACTGGGAGTGTCTCTGGTAACCTGGGAGTGTCTCTGGTAAACTGGGAGTGTCTCTGGTAAACTGGGGCTGTCTCTGGTAAACTGGGAGTGTCTCTGGTAAACTGGGAGTGTCTCTGGTAAACTGGGGCTGTCTCTGGTAAACTGGGAGTGTCTCTGGTAAACTGGGAGTGTCTCTGGTAAACTGGGAGTGTCTCTGGTAAACTGGGGCTGTCTCTGGTAAACTGGGAGTGTCTCTGGTAAACTGGGAGTGTCTCTGGTAAACTGGGGCTGTCTCTGGTAAACTGGGGCTGTCTCTGGTAAGCTGGGAGTGTCTCTGGTAAACTGGGAGTGTCTCTGGTAAACTGGGGCTGTCTCTGGTAAACTGGGAGTGTCTCTGGTAAACTGGGAGTGTCTCTGGTAAACTGGGAGTGTCTCTGGTAAACTGGGAGTGTCTCTGGTAAACTGGGACTGTCTCTGGTAAACTGGGAGTGTCTCTGGTAAACTGGGAGTGTCTCTGGTAAAATGGGAGTGTCTCTGGTAAACTGGGGCTGTCTCTGGTAAACTGGGGCTGTCTCTGGTAAACTGGGAGTGTCTCTGGTAAACTGGGAGTGTCTCTGGTAAACTGGGAGTGTCTCTGGTAAACTGGGGCTGTCTCTGGTAAACTGGGAGTGTCTCTGGTAAACTGGGAGTGTCTCTGGTAAACTGGGAGTGTCTCTGGTAAACTGGGGCTGTCTCTGGTAAACTGGGAGTGTCTCTGGTAAACTGGGGCTGTCTCTGGTAAACTGGGAGTGTCTCTGGTAAACTGGGGCTGTCTGTGGTAAACTGGGGCTGTCTCTGGTAAACTGGGAGTGTCTCTGGTAAACTGGGAGTGTCTCTGGTAAACTGGGAGTGTCTCTGGTAAACTGGGGCTGTCTCTGGTAAACTGGGGCTGTCTCTGGTAAACTGGGGCTGTCTCTGGTAAACTGGGAGTGTCTCTGGTAAACTGGGAGTGTCTCTGGTAAACTGGGGCTGTCTCTGGTAAACTGGGAGTGTCTCTGGTAAACTGGGAGTGTCTCTGGTAAACTGGGGCTGTCTCTGGTAAACTGGGGCTGTCTCTGGTAAACTGGGAGTGTCTCTGGTAAACTGGGAGTGTCTCTGGTAAACTGGGGCTGTCTCTGGTAAACTGGGAGTGTCTCTGGTAAACTGGGAGTGTCTCTGGTAAACTGGGAGTGTCTCTGGTAAACTGGGGCTGTCTCTGGTAAACTGGGGCTGTCTCTGGTAAACTGGGGCTGTATCTGGTAAACTGGGGCTGTCTCTGGTAAACTGGGGCTGTCTCTGGTAAACTGGGAGTGTCTCTGGTAAACTGGGGCTGTCTCTGGTAAACTGGGAGTGTCTCTGGTAAACTGGGAGTGTCTCTGGTAAACTGGGAGTGTCTCTGGTAAACTGGGGCTGTCTCTGGTAAACTGGGGCTGTCTCTGGTAAACTGGGGCTGTCTCTGGTAAACTGGGAGTGTCTCTGGTAAACTGGGAGTGTCTCTGGTAAACTGGGAGTGTCTCTGGTAAACTGGGAGTGTCTCTGGTAAACTGGGAGTGTCTCTGGTAAACTGGGGCTGTCTCTGGTAAACTGGGGCTGTCTCTGGTAAACTGGGACTGTCTCTGGTAAACTGGGAGTGTCTCTGGTAAACTGGGAGTGTCTCTGGTAAACTGGGAGTGTCTCTGGTAAACTGGGAGTGTCTCTGGTAAACTGGGAGTGTCTCTGGTAAACTGGGAGTGTCTCTGGTAAACTGGGAGTGTCTCTGGTAAACTGGGGCTGTCTCTGGTAAACTGGGGCTGTCTCTGGTAAACTGGGAGTGTCTCTGGTAAACTGGGAGTGTCTCTGGTAAACTGGGAGTGTCTCTGGTAAACTGGGAGTGTCTCTGGTAAACTGGGGCTGTCTCTGGTAAACTGGGGCTTTCTCTGGTAAACTGGGGCTGTCTCTGGTAAACTGGGAGTGTCTCTGGTAAACTGGGGCTGTCTCTGGTAAACTGGGGCTGTCTCTGGTAAACTGGGGCTGTCTCTGGTAAACTGGGAGTGTCTCTGGTAAACTGGGAGTGTCTCTGGTAAACTGGGGCTGTCTCTGGTAAACTGGGGCTGTCTCTGGTAAACTGGGAGTGTCTCTGGTAAACTGGGAGTGTCTCTGGTAAACTGGGGCTGTCTCTGGTAAACTGGGGCTGTCTCTGGTAAACTGGGGCTGTCTCTGGTAAACTGGGAGTGTCTCTGGTAAACTGGGAGTGTCTCTGGTAAACTGGGGCTGTCTCTGGTAAACTGGGAGTGTCTCTGGTAAACTGGGAGTGTCTCTGGTAAACTGGGGCTGTATCTGGTAAACTGGGGCTGTCTCTGGTAAACTGGGAGTGTCTCTGGTAAACTGGGGCTGTCTCTGGTAAACTGGGGCTGTCTCTGGTAAACTGGGGCTGTCTCTGGTAAACTGGGGCTGTCTCTGGTAAACTGGGAGTGTCTCTGGTAAACTGTGAGTGTCTCTGGTAAACTGGGGCTGTCTCTGGTAAACTGGGGCTGTCTCTGGTAAACTGGGAGTGTCTCTGGTAAACTGGGAGTGTCTCTGGTAAACTGGGAGTGTCTCTGGTAAACTGGGAGTGTCTCTGGTAAACTGGGGCTGTCTCTGGTAAACTGGGAGTGTCTCTGGTAAACTGGGGCTGTCTCTGGTAAACTGGGGCTGTCTCTGGTAAACTGGGAGTGTCTCTGGTAAACTGGGAGTGTCTCTGGTAAACTGGAAGTGTCTCTGGTAAACTGGGGCTGTCTCTGGTAAACTGGGGCTTTCTCTGGTAAACTGGGGCTGTCTCTGGTAAACTGGGAGTGTCTCTGGTAAACTGGGGCTGTCTCTGGTAAACTGGGGCTGTCTCTGGTAAACTGGGGCTGTCTCTGGTAAACTGGGGCTGTCTCTGGTAAACTGGGAGTGTCTCTGGTAAACTGGGAGTGTCTCTGGTAAACTGGGGCTGTCTCTGGTAAACTGGGGCAGTCTCTGGTAAACTGGGGCTGTCTCTGGTAAACTGGGAGTGTCTCTGGTAAACTGGGAGTGTCTCTGGTAAACTGGGAGTGTCTCTGGTAAACTGGGGCTGTCTCTGGTAAACTGGGAGTGTCTCTGGTAAACTGGGGCTGTCTCTGGTAAACTGGGAGTGTCTCTGGTAAACTGGGAGTGTCTCTGGTAAACTGGGGCTGTCTCTGGTAAACTGGGGCTGTCTCTGGTAAACTGGGGCTGTCTCTGGTAAACTGGGAGTGTCTCTGGTAAACTGGGAGTGTCTCTGGTAAACTGGGAGTGTCTCTGGTAAACTGGGTTTGTCTCTGGTAAACTGGGAGTGTCTCTGGTAAACTGGGGCTGTCTCTGGTAAACTGGGGCTGTCTCTGGTAAACTGGGAGTGTCTCTGGTAAACTGGGAGTGTCTCTGGTAAACTGTGAGTGTCTCTGGTAAACTGGGGCTGTCTCTGGTAAACTGGGGCTGTCTCTGGTAAACTGGGAGTGTCTCTGGTAAACTGGGGCTGTCTCTGGTAAACTGGGAGTGTCTCTGGTAAACTGGGGCTGTCTCTGGTAAACTGGGAGTGTCTCTGGTAAACTGGGAGTGTCTCTGGTAAACTGGGAGTGTCTCTGGTAAACTGGGGCTGTCTCTGGTAAACTGGGAGTGTCTCTGGTAAACTGGGAGTGTCTCTGGTAAACTGGGGCTGTCTCTGGTAAACTGGGGCTGTCTCTGGTAAACTGGGGCTGTCTCTGGTAAACTGGGAGTGTCTCTGGTAAACTGGGAGTGTCTCTGGTAAACTGGGAGTGTCTCTGGTAAACTGGGTTTGTCTCTGGTAAACTGGGAGTGTCTCTGGTAAACTGGGGCTGTCTCTGGTAAACTGGGGCTGTCTCTGGTAAACTGGGAGTGTCTCTGGTAAACTGGGAGTGTCTCTGGTAAACTGGGGCTGTCTCTGGTAAACTGGGGCTGTATCTGGTAAACTGGGGCTGTCTCTGGTAAACTGGGAGTGTCTCTGGTAAACTGGGAGTGTCTCTGGTAAACTGGGAGTGTCTCTGGTAAACTGTGAGTGTCTCTGGTAAACTGGGGCTGTCTCTGGTAAACTGGGAGTGTCTCTGGTAAACTGTGAGTGTCTCTGGTAAACTGGGGCTGTCTCTGGTAAACTGGGGCTGTCTCTGGTAAACTGGGAGTGTCTCTGGTAAACTGGGAGTGTCTCTGGTAAACTGGGAGTGTCTCTGGTAAACTGGGGCTGTCTCTGGTAAACTGGGAGTGTCTCTGGTAAACTGGGGCTGTCTCTGGTAAACTGGGGCTGTCTCTGGTAAACTGGGAGTGTCTCTGGTAAACTGGGAGTGTCTCTGGTAAACTGGGAGTGTCTCTGGTACACTGGGAGTGTCTCTGGTAAACTGGGAGTGTCTCTGGTAAACTGGGGCTGTCTCTGGTAAACTGGGAGTGTCTCTGGTAAACTGGGAGTGTCTCTGGTAAACTGGGGCTTTCTCTGGTAAACTGGGAGTGTCTCTGGTAAACTGGGAGTGTCTCTGGTAAACTGGGAGTGTCTCTGGTAAACTGGGAGTGTCTCTGGTAAACTGGGACTGTCTCTGGTAAACTGGGGCTGTCTCTGGTAAACTGGGGCTGTCTCTGGTAAACTGGGGCTGTCTCTGGTAAACTGTGAGTGTCTCTGGTAAACTGGGGCTGTCTCTGGTAAACTGGGGCTGTCTCTGGTAAACTGGGGCTGTCTCTGGTAAACTGGGGCTGTTTTTGGTAAACTGGGAGTGTCTCTGGTAAACTGGGAGTGTCTCTGGTAAACTGGGAGTGTCTCTGGTAAACTGGGGCTATCTCTGGTAAACTGGGAGTGTCTCTGGTAAACTGGGAGTGTCTCTGGTAAACTGGGAGTGTCTCTGGTAAACTGGGGCTGTCTCTGGTAAACTGGGAGTGTCTCTGGTAAACTGGGGCTGTCTCTGGTAAACTGGGAGTGTCTCTGGTAAACTGGGAGTGTCTCTGGTAAACTGGGAGTGTCTCTGGTAAACTGGGGCTGTCTCTGGTAAACTGGGGCTGTCTCTGGTAAACTGGGAGTGTCTCTGGTAAACTGGGAGTGTCTCTGGTAAACTGGGGCTGTCTCTGGTAAACTGGGAGTGTCTCTGGTAAACTGGGGCTGTCTCTGGTAAACTGGGGCTGTCTCTGGTAAACTGGGGCTGTATCTGGTAAACTGGGGCTGTCTCTGGTAAACTGGGGCTGTCTCTGGTAAACTGGGAGTGTCTCTGGTAAACTGGGAGTGTCTCTGGTAAACTGGGGCTGTCTCTGGTAAACTGGGAGTGTCTCTGGTAAACTGGGAGTGTCTCTGGTAAACTGGGGCTGTCTCTGGTAAACTGGGAGTGTCTCTGGTAAACTGGGGCTGTCTCTGGTAAACTGGGGCTGTCTCTGGTAAACTGGGGCTGTATCTGGTAAACTGGGGCTGTCTCTGGTAAACTGGGGCTGTCTCTGGTAAACTGGGAGTGTCTCTGGTAAACTGGGAGTGTCTCTGGTAAACTGCGGCTGTCTCTGGTAAACTGGGAGTGTCTCTGGTAAACTGGGAGTGTCTCTGGTAAACTGGGGCTGTCTCTGGTAAACTGGGGCTGTCTCTGGTAAACTGGGAGTGTCTCTGGTAAACTGGGGCTGTCTCTGGTAAACTGGGGCTGTCTCTGGTAAACTGGGAGTGTCTCTGGTAAACTGGGAGTGTCTCTGGTAAACTGGTAGTGTCTCTGGTAAACTGGGAGTGTCTCTTGTAAACTGGGAGTGTCTCTGGTAAACTGGGAGTGTCTCTGGTAAACTGGGGCTGTCTCTGGTAAACTGGGGCTGTCTCTGGTAAACTGGGAGTGTCTCTGGTAAACTGGGGCTGTCTCTGGTAAACTGGGGCTGTCTCTGGTAAACTGGGAGTGTCTCTGGTAAACTGGGAGTGTCTCTGGTAAACTGGGGCTGTCTCTGGTAAACTGGGAGTGTCTCTGGTAAACTGGGAGTGTCTCTGGTAAACTGGGGCTGTCTCTGGTAAACTGGGGCTGTCTCTGGTAAACTGGGGCTGTCTCTGGTAAACTGGGGCTGTCTCTGGTAAACTGGGAGTGTCTCTGGTAAACTGGGGCTGTCTCTGGTAAACTGGGGCTGTCTCTGGTAAACTGGGGCTGTCTCTGGTAAACTGGGAGTGTCTCTGGTAAACTGGGAGTGTCTCTGGTAAACTGGGGCTGTCTCTGGTAAACTGGGGCTGTCTCTGGTAAACTGGGAGTGTCTCTGGTAAACTGGGAGTGTCTCTGGTAAACTGGGGCTGTCTCTGGTAAACTGGGGCTGTCTCTGGTAAACTGGGAGTGTCTCTGGTAAACTGGGAGTGTCTCTGGTAAACTGGGGCTGTCTCTGGTAAACTGGGAGTGTCTCTGGTAAACTGGGAGTGTCTCTGGTAAACTGGGGCTGTATCTGGTAAACTGGGGCTGTCTCTGGTAAACTGGGAGTGTCTCTGGTAAACTGGGGCTGTCTTTGGTAAACTGGGGCTGTCTCTGGTAAACTGGGGCTGTCTCTGGTAAACTGGGGCTGTCTCTGGTAAACTGGGAGTGTCTCTGGTAAACTGTGAGTGTCTCTGGTAAACTGGGGCTGTCTCTGGTAAACTGGGGCTGTCTCTGGTAAACTGGGAGTGTCTCTGGTAAACTGGGAGTGTCTCTGGTAAACTGGGAGTGTCTCTGGTAAACTGGGGCTGTCTCTGGTAAACTGGGAGTGTCTCTGGTAAACTGGGGCTGTCTCTGGTAAACTGGGGCTGTCTCTGGTAAACTGGGAGTGTCTCTGGTAAACTGGGAGTGTCTCTGGTAAACTGGAAGTGTCTCTGGTAAACTGGGGCTGTCTCTGGTAAACTGGGGCTTTCTCTGGTAAACTGGGGCTGTCTCTGGTAAACTGGGAGTGTCTCTGGTAAACTGGGGCTGTCTCTGGTAAACTGGGGCTGTCTCTGGTAAACTGGGAGTGTCTCTGGTAAACTGGGAGTGTCTCTGGTAAACTGGGGCTGTCTCTGGTAAACTGGGGCAGTCTCTGGTAAACTGGGGCTGTCTCTGGTAAACTGGGGCAGTCTCTGGTAAACTGGGGCTGTCTCTGGTAAACTGGGAGTGTCTCTGGTAAACTGGGGCTGTCTCTGGTAAACTGGGAGTGTCTCTGGTAAACTGGGGCTGTCTCTGGTAAACTGGGAGTGTCTCTGGTAAACTGGGAGTGTCTCTGGTAAACTGGGGCTGTCTCTGGTAAACTGGGAGTGTCTCTGGTAAACTGGGAGTGTCTCTGGTAAACTGGGGCTGTCTCTGGTAAACTGGGGCTGTATCTGGTAAACTGGGGCTGTCTCTGGTAAACTGGGAGTGTCTCTGGTAAACTGGGAGTGTCTCTGGTAAACTGGGAGTGTCTCTGGTAAACTGGGGCTGTCTCTGGTAAACTGGGAGTGTCTCTGGTAAACTGGGAGTGTCTCTGGTAAACTGGAAGTGTCTCTGGTAAACTGGGAGTGTCTCTGGTAAACTGGGGCTGTCTCTGGTAAACTGGGGCTTTCTCTGGTAAACTGGGGCTGTCTCTGGTAAACTGGGAGTGTCTCTGGTAAACTGGGGCTGTCTCTGGTAAACTGGGGCTGTCTCTGGTAAACTGGGGCTGTCTCTGGTAAACTGGGGCTGTCTCTGGTAAACTGGGAGTGTCTCTGGTAAACTGGGAGTGTCTCTGGTAAACTGGGGCTGTCTCTGGTAAACTGGGGCAGTCTCTGGTAAACTGGGGCTGTCTCTGGTAAACTGGGAGTGTCTCTGGTAAACTGGGAGTGTCTCTGGTAAACTGGGAGTGTCTCTGGTAAACTGGGGCTGTCTCTGGTAAACTGGGAGTGTCTCTGGTAAACTGGGGCTGTCTCTGGTAAACTGGGAGTGTCTCTGGTAAACTGGGAGTGTCTCTGGTAAACTGGGAGTGTCTCTGGTAAACTGGGGCTGTCTCTGGTAAACTGGGAGTGTCTCTGGTAAACTGGGGCTGTCTCTGGTAAACTGGGAGTGTCTCTGGTAAACTGGGAGTGTCTCTGGTAAACTGGGAGTGTCTCTGGTAAACTGGGGCTGTCTCTGGTAAACTGGGAGTGTCTCTGGTAAACTGGGAGTGTCTCTGGTAAACTGGGGCTGTCTCTGGTAAACTGGGAGTGTCTCTGGTAAACTGGGAGTGTCTCTGGTAAACTGGGGCTGTCTCTGGTAAACTGGGGCTGTATCTGGTAAACTGGGGCTGTCTCTGGTAAACTGGGAGTGTCTCTGGTAAACTGGGAGTGTCTCTGGTAAACTGGGAGTGTCTCTGGTAAACTGGGGCTGTCTCTGGTAAACTGGGAGTGTCTCTGGTAAACTGGGGCTGTCTCTGGTAAACTGGGAGTGTCTCTGGTAAACTGGGAGTGTCTCTGGTAAACTGGGAGTGTCTCTGGTAAACTGGGGCTGTCTCTGGTAAACTGGGAGTGTCTCTGGTAAACTGGGGCTGTCTTTGGTAAACTGGGAGTGTCTCTGGTAAACTGGGAGTGTCTCTGGTAAACTGGGGCTGTCTCTGGTAAACTGGGAGTGTCTCTGGTAAACTGGGGCTGTCTCTGGTAAACTGGGGCTGTCTCTGGTAAACTGGGAGTGTCTCTGGTAAACTGGGAGTGTCTCTGGTAAACTGGGAGTGTCTCTGGTAAACTGGGAGTGTCTCTGGTAAACTGGGGCTGTCTCTGGTAAACTGGGGCTGTCTCTGGTAAACTGGGAGTGTCTCTGGTAAACTGGGAGTGTCTCTGGTAAACTGGGAGTGTCTCTGGTAAACTGGGGCTGTCTCTGGTAAACTGGGGCTGTCTCTGGTAAACTGGGAGTGTCTCTGGTAAACTGGGAGTGTCTCTGGTAAACTGGGAGTGTCTCTGGTAAACTGGGAGTGTCTCTGGTAAACTGGGGCTGTCTCTGGTAAACTGGGAGTGTCTCTGGTAAACTGGGAGTGTCTCTGGTAAACTGGGGCTGTCTCTGGTAAACTGGGGCTGTCTCTGGTAAACTGGGAGTGTCTCTGGTAAACTGGGAGTGTCTCTGGTAAACTGGGAGTGTCTCTGGTAAACTGGGGCTGTCTCTGGTAAACTGGGGCTGTCTCTGGTAAACTGGGAGTGTCTCTGGTAAACTGGGAGTGTCTCTGGTAAACTGGGGCTGTCTCTGGTAAACTGGGAGTGTCTCTGGTAAACTGGGAGTGTCTCTGGTAAACTGGGAGTGTCTCTGGTAAACTGGGGCTGTCTCTGGTAAACTGGGAGTGTCTCTGGTAAACTGGGAGTGTCTCTGGTAAACTGGGAGTGTCTCTGGTAAACTGGGAGTGTCTCTGGTAAACTGGGGCTGTCTCTGGTAAACTGGGAGTGTCTCTGGTAAACTGGGAGTGTCTCTGGTAAACTGGGAGTGTCTCTGGTAAACTGGGAGTGTCTCTGGTAAACTGGGAGTGTCTCTGGTAAACTGGGGCTGTCTCTGGTAAACTGGGAGTGTCTCTGGTAAACTGGGGCTGTCTCTGGTAAACTGGGGCTGTCTCTGGTAAACTGGGGCTGTCTCTGGTAAACTGGGAGTGTCTCTGGTAAACTGGGAGTGTCTCTGGTAAACTGGGAGTGTCTCTGGTCAACTGGGGCTGTCTCTGGTAAACTGGGGCTGTCTCTGGTAAACTGGGAGTGTCTCTGGTAAACTGTGACATTTGTTACCCTCTGTTATGGCAGATGGGTGTACAGTAAATGATGTTTGATCTGCACATCTGAAAAATATGACATGTGTCTTAATAACGTATTTACAGTATATTTCATCTTCCAGATCCAGTTGTGACCCAGGACTGACCCGTCGGTGATGAGCTTGTGCCCGAGTTTGCCTTCGCCGCTCGTCTGGACACTCCCCCAACAGGAGCCGATGACCAGAGCCACCCTGGAGTCCAGCTTCTCCACGTCCAGGTGAATCCACATGGTCTGTCCCAGTCTCTGTTCCGTCTCTCGGCTTCAGCTCCTTTTCGCACATGTGGTCACTGCACGTGTTCTGCATCAAGGAGCACTTATACAGACCCATCATGAACAGCTGGATCACAGAGCTGACAAACACACGTTTACATCACTGAGCAGTGGACACAGGCACAAACACAACACACAGGTCTCATTGTGTGGTAGGATCTAGGCACTTTTATCTAAGTAAATGTGACCAGTCACTGGAATCAGGGGCACAAGTCGGTTCTGGGGCATTTTGAGCTTTTCACAGATTATTAAAGTGTAGTCTCCAAGCTTTCCAACAATGTGTAACACATGGAAATCTGATCATATTTGGACCATTTTGTAGACACTTGAATTTAGGCCTTCAACGAAGGGTGAACGTCTTTCAAAGAATGAGCAGTTCTCACCTCTCTCTGCTGCTGGGGCGACAATAGGGCGCATTTACATCTCATTTAGATAAGCCACACCCCCGTAAATAAATGTCTTGCATGTCTCTTGTCTTGCACGAAGGAAGTTGGTTGGATAGTGGATATTCCTCTCTCAAACACACAGACAAACTCCTCTCACATTTGCCAGATTGCAGAATTTGCTGTATAGCACAAACATACACACAAACACACTATTGATGTGTGTGTTCACACACAGTCTCCGCGGGCCGCCGTACGCGCATTCATTGTATACAACCACAACTCATTATCTTTACAGCAGGTTATTTACATAAATATGCGTCGGATTTTCCCCAAACAAGCAGTGTTTTGCAGCTTGTGATCCAATGTCTTCTGTTTTCCACATATGTGTCTCTGTGTGAGTTAGTTCCTCGAGAGAACGCGAGGGGTGTACACGCCAGTCCCGTTCAAGTAAGTTGGGAAAAGAAAGCACTTTACAAACACGCACCACATCACAAGAGAAAAGAAGCAAGCCGAAAAATGACAGAGGGCTGAAGGAGCACAGAACAGGCTGGTGCAGTACACATTCAGGCCCGGGGCTGAGAGAGGGGCGGCTGGAGCATCAGCTCTGGGCTGAGTGTGAGAGGCGGGACCATCAGAGATTTCTTTCAATAATGGCTTTCTTCTTGCCACTCGTCCATGAAGGCCAGATTTGTGTAGAGTACGACTTATAGTTGTCCCATGTACAGATTCCCCCAGCTCAGCGGCAGGACGTCCCAGCTCCTCCAGAGTTATCTTGGGGCACTTGGTTACATTTCTGACCAGTGCTCTCCTTGTTCGGTCTGTTAGTTTAGGTGGACGGCCGTGTCTTGGTAAGTTCTCAGTGGTGCTGTACTCTTTCCATTTCTGAATGATGGATTGAACAGTGCTCCGTGAGATGTTCAAATCTTGGGAAATCTTTGTATAACTTAACGCTGCTTTAAACTTCTCCACAGCTTTATCCCTGACCTCTCTGGTGAGCTCCTTGGCCTTCATGATGTTGTTTAGTGACCAATACACTCTGACCATAGCTCTGAGGCCCTCACAGAACAGCTGGACTTATACTGAGAGTAGATTACACACAGGTGGCCTCTATTTAATGGTTAGGGCAAGGTGTGAACTTTCTGCAGTCATTAGGAATGTTATAAAGGCAATTTAATGCACTCAGAAAAATGCTGTATGAATACTTATGCACGCCCCACTTTTCACTTTTCTATTTTTTGAAAAATAACAGAATCATGTATCAGTTTGCTTTCACTTCACAGTTGTCTGTTACTTGTGTGTGAACTTTCAGTAAAAAATTCAAAATAAAATCTTTACGTTTATGATTGTAAACATGACAAAATGTGCAAAAGTTCAAGGTGTATTAGTACTTTCGCAAGGCACTGTATATATAGCTTTTATTTGTTATAATTTTGATGATTATGGCTCAACTTGTAAAAACCCCAAATTAAAAATGTCATAACATTAGAATATTTTGAAAAGCCACAATCATCAAAATTATAACAAATAAAGGCTTGACATATGTCACTTTGCATGTAAAGTGTTTCACATTTTAAGAATGAAATGAACCTTTTCATGATATTCTAATTATGTGACGAGCACAGATAGAAAGATAACATGTATTTCACACAAATCTAAGGAAGGCGTACTAGTTTACTGAATAGTTGTTTCCAAAGTAGTAAAAAATAATCTCAATAATTGTCTAATGCTTCAATATCGGGATATATTGTATCGTATCACGACCTGTGTACGTTAATAAATTGTAGCCTACCTATTTGAAAACCTTTCGTCCTTACATGTAAAGCCCACAGCTGTCCCTCACCTATTTGTCCAGGAAAATGTGCATTCTTTCGGTCACTGCCAGTATTCATGAACCTCCATTAAAATCAAACCTGTGACCTGTGTGCTAGTGATGCGTGGGTCAGGGTTTTTTCAGCATGTGGAGCAGGTTCTACCCGGCCCGGCCCGCCCTGCAACGTTGTTTCCATTTTTACAATCCGCCCCTGCAACCATTACAAATACGTGTTAATATGATCCGTCTGAATTAGCTACGGCTTTAATTCCATCCAAAAATACACATGAAATGAACGGGCTCGGCTTGTCCCGCTCTCTCTCTCCTCCTGCACAGAACACTGGAATCAGGGAGGGCCAGACCAAAGAGTAGAGGTAACGCAGACTCACACACAGGCACACATACCGTGGAAAATAGAAGAAGATCTTTATTTATATAGCGCCTTTCACAGACATGGCCACAACGCGCTTTACATGAGAGCATTAGGAGACGTTGAGCTCCATAAAAACGTTCTCTGGATCACAAGCTGCAAAACACTGCTTGTTTTATGTAAATCTGAACCATATTAATGTCAAAAACCTGCTCTGGATGATGATGGGGCAGGCCTGGATCTACGGGGGTGCAAGAAGGTGCATTGCAACCTGATGTTGCCCTCTCAGGTTTAATGGCATCACAATGTATTTTATGGTAAGAAACTCTATTTGCACCCTTTTGAAACTCGAATGCACCTCAGTCAGTTTGTTCTGGTGCGGCACTGTGAGGGGTAAAATGTGGATGAATTAGGGCTGGGCGATATGGCCAGAAAATTAAATCCCGATTTTTTTTACTCAGTTTAGACGACTACGATTATAATCGATTTGATTGGAAATAAACTTAAAAAGATCTCCTGATCTTTCATATGAAAAAAAATAATTTAAAAAACTGCCCAGAGTCCTCCACATTAATATTTAGATTTCAAATATAGCCCACAATTTGGCCCATTAAAAATGGTTATTTCCGTTTTAAATATTCCTTGTCTGCTCTTAAAAAGCCATGGAGTTTTCAACGAGCTCTGCCCAGCCTCATTTGGCAGCTTCCGGTGTGCTTGTTTTGGGCACGTTCATAGCCTCGTCGGGATCAGGCTGGTGTATGTACTGCAATGACAACTTCACTCCAATAGATGGCGGTGTTAGCATACTTTTTAGGATCAGTGCACAACTGCTGGTGATGTGCGTGGAAATAACTTTCGTAACACAAGAAAAGATGCGAGAAGCAACATACGCGATTTCCAGGACAATCAGGAAAAAGTCAGTTAATATTATTACTGCACCATTACTGAACAACTCAAGTAATTCACGTAGAAGTTTGTTCTTTATTCATCATGCTGCCCAAATCACATAGCACCAGCCCCTATGGCTCCTCCTGCAGGTGGTGGGTCCACAGAAGGGACTGCAGTGCATATCTTAGAAAATACATAAACAAAGAAAAAGAACAGAAGTACATGGGGCATGTCATAAATGGTATAAATGGCATTTAAATATTGCCATGAACGCCGATCCTCCAGAGAACCCAGCCACCTCTGATGTTCTTCCTGCGGCAGCTGAGGAAACTTAAGCTGCCAACCAAGATGCTGGTGCAGTTCTACACGGCCATCATCGAGTCCATCCTCACCTCCTCCATCACCGTGTGGTCCATCCTCACCTCCTCCATCACCGTGTGGTCCTTCCTCACCTCCTCCATCACCGTGTGGTCCATCCTCACCTCCTCCATCACCGTGTGGTCCACCCTCACCTCGTCCATCACAGTGTGGTCCTTCCTCACCTCCTCCATCACCGTGTGGTCCACCCTCACCTCCCCCATTACCGTGTGGTCCATCCTCACCTCCTCCATCACCGTGTGGTCCATCCTCACCTCCTCCATCACCGTGTGGTCCATCCTCACCTCCTCCATCACCGTGTGGTCCTTCCTCACCTCCTCCATCACCGTGTGGTCCATCCTCACCTCCTCCATCACCGTGTGGTCCACCCTCACCTCCCCCATTACCGTGTGGTCCATCCTCACCTCCTCCATCACCGTGTGGTCCATCCTCACCTCCTCCATCACCGTGTGGTCCTTCCTCACCTCCTCCATCACCGTGTGGTCCATCCTCACCTCCTCCATCACCGTGTGGTCCACCCTCACCTCGTCCATCACAGTGTGGTCCTTCCTCACCTCCTCCATCACCGTGTGGTCCACCCTCACCTCCCCCATTACCGTGTGGTCCATCCTCACCTCCTCCATCACCGTGTGCTCCATCCTCACCTCCTCCATCACCGTGTGGTCCATCCTCACCTCCTCCATCACCGTGTGGTCCTTCCTCACCTCCTCCATCACCGTGTGGTCCATCCTCACCTCCTCCATCACCGTGTGGTCCACCCTCACCTCCCCCATTACCGTGTGGTCCATCCTCACCTCCTCCATCACCGTGTGCTCCATCCTCACCTCCTCCATCACCGTGTGGTCCATCCTCACCTCCTCCATCACCGTGTGGTCCTTCCTCACCTCCTCCATCACCGTGTGGTCCATCCTCACCTCCTCCATCACCGTGTGGTCCTTCCTCACCACCTCCATCACCGTGTGGTCCTTCCTCACCTCCTCCATCACCGTGTGATCCATCCTCACCTCCTCCATCACCGTGTGGTCCACCCTCACCTCGTCCATCACAGTGTGGTCCTTCCTCACCTCCTCCATCACTGTGTGGTCCATCCTCACCTCCTCCATCACCGTGTGGTCCATCCTCACCTCCTCCATCACCGTGTGGTCCTTCCTCACCTCCTCCATCACCGTGTGGTCCTTCCTCACCTCCTCCATCACCGTGTGGTCCATCCTCACCTCCTCCATCACCGTGTGGTCCACCCTCACCTCGTCCATCACAGTGTGGTCCTTCCTCACCTCCTCCATCACTGTGTGGTCCATCCTCTCCTCCTCCATCACCATGTGGTCCATCCTCACCTCCTCCATCACCGTGTGCTCCATCCTCACCTCCTCCATCACCATGTGGTATATTCTCACCTCCTCCATCACCGTGTGGTCCATCCTCACCTCCCCCATTACCGTGTGGTCCATCCTCACCTCCTCCATCACCGTGTGGTCCATCCTCACCTCCTCCATCACCGTGTGGTCCATCCTCACCTCCTCCATCACCGTGTGGTCCATCCTCACCTCCCCCATTACTGTGTGGTCCATCCTCACCTCCCCCATTACCGTGTGGTCCATCCTCACCTCCTCCATTACTGTGTGGTCCATCCTCACCTCCCCCATTACCGTGTGGTCCATCCTCACCTCCCCCATTACTGTGTGGTCCATCCTCACCTCCTCCATCACCGTGTGGTCCATCCTCACCTCCCCCATTACCGTGTGGTCCATCCTCACCTCCTCCATCACCGTGTGGTCCATCCTCACCTCCTCCATCACCGTGTGGTCCATCCTCACCTCCTCCATCACCGTGTGGTCCACCCTCACCTCCTCCATCACCGTGTGGTCCATCCTCACCTCCTCCATCACCGTGTGGTTCCCCGGCGCTACAGAACGGGACAAGCACCGACTGCAGCGCATTGTGCGTGCTGCAGAGAAGGTGATTGGCTGTGAGCTCCATCTCTCCAGGACCTGTTCACCTCCAGGACCCGGAGGCGTGTGGGTCGGATCACAGCTGACCCTTCTCACCCTGGACACGGACTATTCACCCCTCTCCCCTCAGGCAGGAGGTTACGGTCTATCCAGACCCATACCTCCCGCCACTTGAACAGTTTTTTCGCCTCCGCCATCAGACTCATGAACAAACACAAGTCTCTGTAGCTCAGTCACAGACTCATGGATGTATCTGCACTTAGACTGTGCGGTGTGTCCACACTTAGACCCGCTGCAATCACTTTATAACACTTAATATCACTTTATATGCTACACATCTGTAAATACAATCCCGCTGTTGTTCAATGTCAAATTGTTGTTGTCTTTCCACACGTCACTTTTATTTTATCTTATTTATTTAATATTTTTCATGCATGCCCCTATAGCCTTATAGTTTAACGTTCTTTAGCTTATTTTTTTAATTTTAATTCTGTGTTATGTTTTATGTCGCACGTTTGCACTGAGAAATATTCCTAGTTTGTAAACCCTGTTCTCAAACCATGGCAATAAAACCTATTCTGATTCTGAAAAAGAAAATGAAGTAAAAGGGCAATTATTCTATAAGATTGTCTATAAAAGCCAGTTTCTCTGCATGTTGGGTGTTAATCAATAATAAAGATTTAGACAATAGCATCTGCTCGTACCCCAAAAGTGTGCAACACATTCATACACTTACATAAGATCTAGAGGCACTCTAACATTATTAGCAGGTATGTGTCACGGTTCATCTTGTGTTCCCCTGTTTTTGGATGTTTTCGGTCTTGTCCTGTGTTTTATTTTGACATGTCTGTTCTGTCCCTGTGCTTTTGCTTTGCTTCCCCTTTGTTGATTGCCTGCCCCGCCCTAATGTGTGTCACCTGTGCCCCGTTTCCTTGTGTATTTATACCCCTGTGTTCTCCCCTGTCCTTGTCGGATCATTGTATGTTGCTGTTCCTGTCCTTGTTTGGTGTCCTGTCTGTCTGTGCCCGTGTCTGTCGCCTGTTCTGGTCCCCGTTCCTGTTTGTGAGTTTCTGTTGCCCGGTTTTGCGATTTTGCATGTTTTGTACTTGGACTTGTCATTAAATTTACGTTCTCCCCGGACTTTTGGGCTTGTCTGCGCTTGGGACGTATTTCGCACCACACCCATAACAGAATGATCCGACCAAACGAAGACCCAGCAGACAGTCCTCTTTTTGTTCTGGAGCTGTGGCAAGGTGGGTTGTCCCCGGGACACCGACCTGGGCTTGGGGTGGGCCCCTTCTGTCCCGGAGCCACCGCTGGACATCTTGCTCCGTCCAGGGTGGGCTCCTCCTGTCCTGGGGCCACCACCAAGCCCAGACCCCCGTCCGGAGTGCACTCCGCCGGTCCCTGCTCCTCGCCGGAGCCTTGGCCACCCGCCGCCTCTCCCTGCTCCTCGTCCGGGCCCCGCTGGGCCGCCGCCTTGGCCTGCTGCAGAGTACCCGGACCTGCCTCCGCCGCCTTGGCCCGCTGCGGAGGATCCGGACCGGCCTCCGCCGGAGACCCCGGACCCGCCTGCGACTCCGCCGGAGGACCCGCTCCCGCCTCTGCTCCCGCCGCCGCCTCCGGACCCGCCTCTGCTCCCGCCGCCGACTCCGCTGGAGACCCCGACTCCGCCGGAGACCCCGGACCCGCCTCCGACTCCGCCTCCGACTCCGACTCCTCCGGAGACTCCGGACCTGTTCCCTCCTCCTGGCCCCCTCCGCTCTCCCGGCTTCGTGACTTTGGGACGTCTGGGAGCCGTCCCTTAGGGGGGGGGGGGTACTGTCACGGTTCATATTCTGATTCTGAAAAAGAAAATGAAGTAAAAGGGCAATTATTCTATAAGATTGTCTATAAAAGCCAGTTTCTCTGCATGTTGGGTGTTAATCAATAATAAAGATTTAGACAATAGCATCTGCTCGTACCCCAAAAGTGTGCAACACATTCATACACTTACATAAGATCTAGAGGCACGCTAACATTATTAGCAGGTATGTGTCACGGTTCATCTTGTGTTCCACTGTTTTTGGATGTTTTCGGTCTTGTCCTGTGTTTTATTTTGACATGTCTGTTCTGTCCCTGTGCTTTTGCTTTGCTTCCCCTTTGTTGAATGTTTTGTACTTGGACTTGTCCATTAAATTTACGTTCTCCCCGGACTTTTGGGCTCGTCTGCGCTTGGGTCGTATTTCGCACCACACACACAACAGTATGTACAGTATGTGTGTCACACAGAGCAGGCTCATTGAGAGTGATGTAGATCCATTGTGTGGTGTACATGTAGCCTAGTATAAGATTGTGCAGGTACAGATTGAGCTCATTTTATGAATGCAATTATGTCATTTGCTTTCCCTATGTAAGAAGTACATTTAACAAACAACTGGTCCTTCTCTGTCACCCTGACACGCAACTCTTATTCAAGTAAACCTTTGTTTTATTATATTATCAAAATCCTTCCAATGTGTGGGCCCATGGCCATTATCCTTAGTTATTTTGAGTCTTTTTGTGTTTGCCATTTGTTGTAGTGATTTTCAGTTGTGTTGCGTGTTTATTTTGTAAACCCTTTTGAGTTGATACGGCCCGCCTACACCGCCACCATTGGCTGTTCACACCTGCTGACAATCAGTACATGAATAAAGGGGGTGTGTCGGCAACGAGAGGGGAGAAACAGAGTGGTCAATCAATCATTGGTTTTGTTTAGCCCAATATCACAACAGGGGTTGCCTCGTAGGGCTGCACCAAACATTAAGGCAATAAAACAGAGCAGTAAATGAGACAATGTAAAGTTCCGGCGAATCAAATATCCAGGCAAACATAAAGTCCAAATAAGTGTCAGCAGTGGGTGGGACGAGCAGCTCCGTTGTCCCCTGTCCTTAGACTCTCCAGCACGGCAAGGAAAAACCTTGAGAACCACAGAAGGAGAGATCCACTCCCATGGACAGACAGGCTATAGAGACCCAGGGCCGAAGGAGTCCCTCAGCAGACGGTGTGACGGACTGGCCCTATAATAGTTGTATTAATTTTGGTTCTCTTTCCGGGGTGCCATCCAGGTCTCCCTCCTGGAACATAGGATACTGTATTCTTGTTTAGTTTGAATATCTTAGGCCAATACACACACAAGGACATACACTGCTTGGCATACACCCTTTTCTGAATGACACAAGGAACACCAGTTGAATGCTTTTTGGTATATTTTTGTTTTTCAATAACATAAAAGAGAACCCCACAAAACTCCCCAAAATAACCCGCATAGAAATTGTCCATGAAATGTCTTTGACAAACGAAGTAACACCGTCCAACTTCGAAAAGGTTTGGGGAATGCAGCTCCACACAAAACCCCCACTCTAACAGAGGGATCACAAATAATTTCATACAATGCATGAGCAATCAATACATTTAACCAGCATAGATACACAAACACAAACTCACTGCCACTGTCTGGGCGCGTGTGTGCCAGTCAGGTCACTCAGGCGCAGTGGTATGGTCTACATAGGGATAATTAAAGTTTGACATCACAATACAAAGCATTATCACAATGGGGGCAAAATACAAATCTAAGAAAACTCACGGGGGATGGTAGTACAGTGACATGCGGGACGCACCAGCTGTTGCACTTCCGTGTTTTACGGATACTTTGAACAGGGCTTAATGGTAATATTCTGGACAAGCAGCGATTGAATACGACACACGGCTACCGGCGGAGTGGATGCCTCTAATTGCAGTTTTAAATGAGCGTACTTCTCCCACGCGGCTACTACGCACTGCTGCTCCTCCTGCTGCTGCTCGCAGACTGACATTTTTAAAGGACCAGGAACAGCTCGACCGGCTGCGCGAACGGGGGACAAATGGGATGCGTTTCCCAAGGCCCGGGGGCGTATGCTCGGAATAGAGCGGCCGGTGGGGGCCGAGAGAGTGAGTATCGCTACATACATGGGGCAATCCCAGAGGGTTGTTACAATTGTTACAATTGGTAACGAGGAAGGCGGAACGGGCAGAAGGGTGAACGGGGACGGGCACAGGTGTACGGCAGCAACGCGTGAGGGGAAGTCGACAGCCTGGGTGGACGAGCGCGGACCACGGAGGCGTGGACCACGTGTGATACAAGGCCTGTTTACTGTTACTGGGCGGCCAGGGGTCGAGGGCCGCCCAGGGGTCGAGGGCCGCCCAGACGCGGTGAGTGTCAAACCTGGGGAGGGCCCGCAGGGACATCCATTCTCTCCCCCCCAACTGGCAGTTGTGGTTTCGTTGCTAGGTCTGGGTCCACACGAAGGCGGAACGGGAGAGCCAGGAGCGAACGGAGCCGTCGCCGGAGGCTGGAACACCGAGCGGTGCAGACGGACGGAGGTCTAACGCGCGGCGGTGTCCCTGGACTCTCTCCCCCTGGCCTACCCAGGCTCGTCTTTCCACCATCCCCTTTTAGTTTAGCCCCCATTTCTGACTTTAGTGTTAGGCCTAGTTTTAACCTGTTTTGAGTGTTATTTTAACCAATTGTGTAATAAATGTCAAGTAACTTTTCCATCTCTTGGTTTCACTGCTCACCCCTGTGATTTGAACCTGTGGTCTTAAAAATTGGGTCCTAGTCCCGCAACTAGGTGGCGTTGTCAGTTTCCAACCAAACCTAACTCAATACACCCCCCGGCTACAAATGGATCTTGTTTACATGACATGCACCATGGCCCGTCACATGAAGTGCTGGGAATAAATAACATTGTCCTGACGAACACTGTCACATAGGTACAGAGTAAAACTGTGCTGGCTGTGCTAACAGTTTGGACCAAACATGGAAAACACGGATGCATCTCAGTGTCATACAGCAGATTGTCAAACATTGTCAGAGGCAATGTTTTTATTAAGGCTGAAAAAGGGTTCATCAAGCTGTGCATATGCTAACTTGTTGTATTGAATTAACACTCTTCACTATTAATGTAAATAATAGTTTGACGTTTCATTATGCATTTTGTTAGACTTGTTATTTAAAGTAACTATGCATCAAATCAATTGCTCTTGTATAACAATTTTGCACTTTCAGGAAATACATGACATAAAAACACTTTAGTCCACCATGTTGATGTGATGGAACTGTAGTTCAGGACGGTGATCGCCGTCATGAAGTGTCTGTCACACAAAATAAAGTTACATTTAATATCACATCATAACAGTCATCCATATCAGATTATAACATTTCATACAGCGGGCCATTTGAAGTATCAGTTAATCATTATCAATTTCATTGATCAAGTGTATATATGAAGTATCCAACTCTCACCTCTTACTACCTCATTTACCTCTTAGGTAAACACACACCAGAACTAACCACAATTATTTTTAAGATGGTTGAAGAAACTTACAAACATTTGCTCCATGTTTGAATATCAATGGACATAGACCGTTGCCCCTTTAATGTTGACGATGTTGATTCATGGCACTGGAGCAAAATTATTTCATATAGGGGAAAACTACTGGCTGGCATTGTGAATTTACTCATCCTGATTTAATTGTCCTTGATAATTGGCAACTTGTGTCCCAGATTTGACATTTGACTCCAGAAAGAATACATAATTATTTATGAGCCTACTCAAGTAGAAGTAGTTTGGTCGATTCCCACCTGGACGGGGCCTTTCTGTGTGGAGTTTGCATGTTTGCATGTCATAGGTTTCCTCCGAGTACTCGGGTTTCCCCTACCACTAAAAACATGTAGCCTACAACAGGTGAATCCTCCAGCCAGGTATTTCTGACCATCAGCCTGGATTCACATCTAAAGATGGGTCACTGCTCCCTAAGTCCCAGTGGCATTGACGGATGCAAATGCAGAGGACAAATTTCCCTATGGGGACCATAAAGTTGCCTTTTTTCCTTTTGTGTTTTCTTAGAATTTTCAGGTTTTGGCCAAATTTGATCTCTTCAATCAATCAATCTTTATAGAGTGCTACACACACAGGTGCATCACAAAGTGCTTGACATTTAAAAAGACATTAAAAACATTCTCGCCCGTCAAACCCTCCCAATATATACAGTTATCACAATACACACCTACACCCCCTACCCTTTGCTCTACACTCACACACAGAATCAAAATCAAGTACATAAGGCTGGGTACAGATGACCACGGTGAGGAAACCCCATCAGAGGAGCCGTCCTCCCCGGGAGCAGCAGACCAGCCTCGGCCGCCCGGGCACCGACACAAGGGCCCCCATAGGAGGCGCGGCAGAGATACCACACCTCCACCTGGGCACCCACAGGACAGCACCCACCCAGCCACAGCCAGAGGGCTCCTTCAGAGGAAACACTGGAGATTCTCAAAATATAAGAAGCAGTATAAAAACATTAAAAAGTTTAAAAACAAAGTAAAAATCAGTAGGAAACTAGAAATAAATATAAAAATATCAATAAATATCAAGTTATCAAGGTTAATAAATAGATAAATAAATAAATAAATGTGGCTACAATAAATAAACATATCAGCAAGAAGCTAAGCTAAAAAGGTGGGTCTTGAGCCTGCTCTTAAAAACATGAACGTTCTCTGAGGTCCTGAGCTCCTCCTCAGGTCGTTCCAGAGGCGAGGGCCGTAATATTGGAAAGACGCCTCGCCGTGAGTCTTTCTGTTGACTTTAGGAATAACTAGGAGACCCCTGCCAGAGGAGCGATGGGACAGTGAAGGTTCATAAGGTAAAAGCAGTTCTGAAAGATAAAAACCAACATGTAGAACAAGTTTATTAATCCCAGGGTTATTTGTAATTTCCTTGTTTAGGACATCTATGATGTCAGAAACTGTGCCACTCAGATAGGTGCTTGTAGTCATTATCTCATTGTTTATGTTAGATATGGCTCCGTCTCCAAGCACCAGGATATCTCTGGCCTTGACACTTGGCACAGTTTTTCTCTCCATCTTTGTTTTGACTTCTTGTTCTCTGTTTCTCTCTGACTTTTTCTGTTCGTTATACTCATCCTCTGAGAGAGGTGAAAATCTGTTTGTTAACTTTATTCCAGGTGCATTTTTACCAGCATGTTGTCTTTGCTTTGGCCTAGCACCAAGTTGTCTGTTAAGTTTTGGGAATGTTACGGTATCGTTTAGGTTGCAAGTATCAGTTTTTCCAGTCTTCTTACCGGGTTCCACAGGGAGCGTGTCATTAAGTCCTTTTTCCGTCTCTAAGGCAAACATCTTGTCCCGTAGTAGGAGAATTTCTTGTTGATACATCCGACAGCTTTCACAAGGAGATGTTTGCGTTACTCCCTCAGCCATGTTGACAAGATTGTTGTCGTTGGTTTGTCAAATGAGTTGTAAAAAAGGCATACAAATGATTAAAAAGCCTTGGTTCACATAAAAGAAGAGAATAAAAATCATATACAAGACATGTGCCCAAAAATAGAATGATTAAAATGCGAATAAAGAGGCAAGCAGCGGCAGCAAGCAGAGATACGTCTGCACTGTTGATAAGGAGGAAGCAACTAGAGCTTTGATAACATACAGTTACGAGAACCACTTAATATGTACATAAGCAGTGAGTGTGTCCCTTTCTTGTCTCACAATAGAGTTAATAATTTCCGGTTGCTTGGGGTAAGTAACCCTTCTCTATTCCATAAAAGTTGGTGTCCACATCAACCCTGCAGTTATGACCATCTCAACCACAATTTACTGTTACTTTTGCAGAACAAAATGTTGCGGCTCAAAGACAGGAGATACAGGCTCAAATAAAATGCCGTCTGGAGAATCCCTCCTTACAAAAAAATCTCCAAGAAGATGGGTTCCGGGGTGTCCTGGCCTGCAAACAGAGAATTCCAAATAAACCAGAACATCGCTACAGATTGAAGAAACAATTTGCCTCATTCATGGTACACATGTTGCATTCTGTAGAATGAGCCATGCATTTGATTTTCCTTCTGACCATAACCATAACTTCTGTATTATATACATTTTACAAAATAGCAACAGCTATACCTCAGACGGCATACTCTCTCATTTCTTCTATTCCTCAACAATATGGTCTGTCATAGCAGGAGACGATGGTCAGGCCGAGTGACAGTGATCAGGCCGAGTCTGGCCAGGAGTCAGCCAACACCATGGTATGTTAACATAAGAACTACCATACATACTGTAGAACATTATGTACACACCCAACACTGTAAACATTGGATTATGGCAAAGTCAAACCAACAGTTTGCCTTGTAATTGCAGGAGTATGGCCAGGAACAAGATGGTGCCAGTACAGTAAGTAGTCTATAATAACTATACTTGATGAAATGCGGACTCAATGCCCATGTCTTTCGTGAAAACTGGAGAAAAAGAAATCAAAACAACTTCTTACTTTGCACTGTGGATTCTATAGCTATAACGGGCTTTGGACTTCACACAGTAAGTGACTGCAAAGGACCGATGAGCGGATTGTCCGCCTGGAGTTGGTCCTGGGAAGAGCTAGCCGCGGCTAACGTGGCGAAGGAGAGTGCAGCTGCACGCCTTGGCTACTATAGCCGACAGCTCATTGAAACCATTGAAAATGCCACCACCCAAAGGGGGTCCTTTAGCTGAAGAGGTGAGAGAAATACAAAAATCACTGGACTGGCTTACAACTGAAGTTGCCACAATATCAACTCAACAGAAGATCATTGTGGAACTAATGGCTGAAGTAAAAGAGTTAAAAAGACAGAACATGGAGAAAGATCGGAGGATTACTTCGCTGGAGAGTCGCCTGGACGACCTCGAGCAGTACTCCCATATAAAGGATGTCATCGTAAGCGGGATGGAGATACAACCCCGTTCTTACGCCAGGGCAGTGATACCGGACGCCGCAGCGAACGGGGGAGAACTGACCGAGGCTGAGACGGAGTCGGTGGAGAATCAAGTCATCGCTTTTTTTAACAAGAAGGGAATCTCCATCAGCAGCACTGATATTGAAGCCTGTCACCCTCTTAAACGGAGGAACATCGGGGACAAAACAGCTGTCATAATACGCTTCGTAAACAGGAAGAAAAAACAAGCTCTCCTCAAACAAGGGAGAAGGTTAAAGGGAACCAATGTTTACATAAATGAACATTTGACGAGGATAAATGCTGGAGTAGCAAAAAAGGCACGCGACTTGAGGAAGCAAGGGAAAATCCAGTCAACGTGGACTGCGAACTGCAAAGTTTTCATCAAACTCAATGGGGGAACCGATGCTAAAGTGCAAGTAGTTCGTAGCATGGATGACTTGGACACATATCTATAAGATCAGCACCGCCCAGGTAAACGCAACTTGCGCTCGAATCATAATGCAGACGTTCACACAGGATATAGACCACTTGAGTGATAAAATAATGTTGTTTGTTCATATACAAAGATATCACATTATCAGGAAAATTAAATTAAAGAGAACGATCTCGAAAAGAAAACATGGAACAGGAAGATAAAATATATGACATTGATGCAGGAGTAGATGGAAATACATTTAATGTAGCAAATAACTGTGACTATTATGATGAAGAAACATTTAATGAGGAAAACGTAGAAGATACTCTGTCCATTATCCATTTAAATAGTCGAAGCATGTTCAGTAAATTTACAAAAATAAAAGACTATCTAAGTGAGTTCAAAAAGAAATTCAGTATCATCGCTATTACAGAAACATGGCTAAAAGATGACTTGATGAGTGAGGTTCAGATGGAAGGATATGATCTCTATTCATTAAACAGAAAAAACAAGCGAGGAGGTGGAGTAGCGCTATACATAAATTCAGATCTGAAATGTAAGATGATTAATGAGATGACTGTGATAGAAAATAACGTAATAGAAATAATCACTGTGGAAATAATAGCTACAACAAAAAATATATTGGTAAGTTGTGTCTATAAACCACCGGAGTCGGGTGTGGAATTATTCATGGAAAGAATAACCGAAATATATGAGAGGGCAAATGATAAGAAGCAAATAATATGTGGAGATTTTAATGTCAATTTAGAAACTGTAAATGAACAGATAACAGCTGAATTTTTAAATACAATGAACAGCATGGGCTTATTCCACTTAATAACAAAACCAACCAGAATAACATGTCAAAGTGCTACTGTGATAGACAATATATTTACAAATATGAATGAAGAAATTGTTATGAGCGGGATATTGATGACAGACATTAGTGATCATCTACCCATTTTTTTAGTATTTCGACACAATCAAAAAATAAAGCAAAATATTACCAAGAAGGCAAGTAGAAACCGATCATCAAAAGCCCTAGAGGCACTAAATGAAGATCTTAAAAAACAGAAGTGGGATGCAGTTTATGTAAATGATGTCAACGAAGCATATAATTCTTTCATAGAAATAGTTAAAAAGTTGTATAATAAAAACTGTAAAATCATATATTACAACAATAAAAAGAAAGATAAACCATGGATCACAAAAGGGATTAAAAATGCTTGTAAAAAGAAGGACCATCTCTACCGCTGTTTTCTAAAAACTCGAACAAAAGAAGTAGAAAATCGATACAAGAAGTATAAAGATAAATTACTGTGGATCATCAGGAAAAGGAAAAAGGAATATTATAGTGAAAAACTAAAAGGAGAACAAAAATAATATTAAAGCTACATGGGGAATAATTAACAATGTTGTTAAAGGAAATAATACCAAAAGCGTATATCCAAATTATTTTGTTAAAGAAAATATTGAAATACCTGAGGTGAATAAAATTTCAAATGAGTTCTGTAAATATTTTGCAAATGTAGGATCTACAATTGCAGAAAAAATACCCCAAATAACACATAAAACGGAAAATACAATCACAGACCATGTAAACAGTATATTCATTGACAATGTGGAAATAGATGAAATAAGAAAAATTGTGAAAAATTGTGGAAACAAGAGATCAACTGACTGAAGGTTTAGACATGATGATCATAAAAAACATAATTGAACCCATTATTGAACCATTCACTTATATCTGTAATCTGTCATTAACAACAGGAACTTTTCCTGAGAAAATGAAAAAAGCTAAAATTGTACCTATTTATAAAAGTGGAGACAAGCATGATTTTTCAAATTACAGACCAGTGTCTTTATTGCCACAATTTTCAAAAATTTTAGAAAAAGTGTTTGCAGCAAGATTGCACAAATTCATACAAAAAGAGGATATTATTATCAATAGTCAGTATGGATTCAGGAAAAATCACTCTACAGCAATGGCTATAATGGAGTTAACTGAAAAAATAGCAAGAGAAATAAACAATAAAAACTATTGTGTAGGTATTTTCATTGACCTACAAAAGGCATTTGATGTAATTAATCACTCAAGACTACTTTGGAAACTAGGAAAATACGGAATTAGAGGTATCGCTCATAAATGGATCTCAAGCTATTTAGAAAATAGAAAGCAATATGTTCAAATAAATGACACAGCATCAAACTTATGTGACATCAACTGGGGGGTTCCCCAAGGCTCGATACTTGGACCATTATTGTTCATATTATACATGAATGACTTTGTAAAAGCATCAGATAAACTGCAAAGTATTTTATTTGCCGATGATACAACATTATTTTACTCAGGGAAAGACATACAGGAGATAACAGAAGTAGTAAACGAAGAACTCCAAAAAATAAAACATTGGTTTGACCTAAATAAAGTGGCTCTTAATGTTAAAAAAACTAAATTTATAATATTCAATGACAAACGAAAAATATTGAATATATCAATAAAAATAGACGGTACGGAAATTCAAAGGGTTCAAGAAACTAAATTTTTAGGCGTCATCATTGATGAGGACCTCAAATGGAAGTCACATATAAATTACACAAGAGGAAAAATAGCCAAATCTATTGCGGTGTTAAATAAAGTTAAATTCTCCCTAAATCAATCCGCGCTACTTGCTTTATACAGCACAATGATTATGCCATATTTAACTTACTGTGTGGAAATTTGGGGTTCAACCTATATACAGCCACTGTTCATTCTACAAAAACAGGCTTTGAAAACAATACATAATATTAGATATAGAGATCCATCAAATCCACTATTTATTAAATGTAAGCTACTAAAATTTGAGGATATAGTTGACTACAATATCCTGCAGGTTTTGTATAAAGCAAATAAAAAAATATTGCCAGTGAACATCCAAATAAGGTATGAGAAAAGAGAAAGCCAATATAATCTGAAAGGCACAGACATCTTTAAAAAACCCAGGTTCAATTCGAAAGCAATGGAATGCACTGTTACAGTGACAGGAATTAGTCTATGGAATAAACTTCAAAAAGAAGTGAAAGAGTCAGGAACTCTCTTGGAGTTCAAAAAACACATAAAAGCTGCAATGTTAAAGAAGTATGAAAATTAGACTTGGACAGGAATAGTGTGAGATATTTGATTTGAACAAACAAACATGAATATGGTTTGTTTCTTTTTTGACCATTTGTAAACATTTTAGGAATATGACAGTTCGGTATTTTATTGTATACATTGTAAATAAGTAAATATAGAATACAAAAACATCAGAAAATACTGTAAATATGTATATGATTATAACCATATGTATGTATATATATATATATATATATATATATATATATATATATATATATGTGCACATATTTTAAAAGACAGCATGTAAAGTGTGAAGCAACAAAAGGGGCAGATATTATAAGACTTGTTCTTCTTCTCTGCTCCGTTTCATTCATGCTATGTTGGATTGGCGGTCTTGTGGTGATTGCGTGATGTCACTTTTGAATGAAATAAATAGAGGGGAAAAAAAATAGAAAAAAATAAAAATGCCATTACATTCATAAGATTGCTCATCAATATAGCCTGTCATAGCAGACCAGTGTCAGTCCATCAGGAGGGCCCCTGAGTGTAGGGGAAAAAAGTCCTGAAAGGTCTGAGGTTTGTTTCCAAAACAAACATTTATTTGTCCTCCATAATGTAATAATCATTAAGATTACAAACACTGTAATGGTCTGTTATGTTTGCTTTGTGACAGTGGTTTCTTGTGAGATGGCCATCATTGAAATACCCTTGCCCCTGGCCACACTGCATTTGCACTGCATTGCAAATTGACAGTTAAAAGACACAGTACAGGGTTCCAAGGTTTGGAGTGGACCATTGCCATTGCCCGAGGAATCTGTACTGTGTTTCCCTAATGTTCCTTTGGATTCAAAAGACACCACTTGAAAAAAACTAACTCATCACGGAAGGGGCCACTTTTCACCTGCCTCGCCTACTGCAGATTTGAGAACTGCAAGGTTGAGGCAAAGGTGACTTTGGAGTCCCTTAAGACATTGTCTGCGAAGCTGGTCTTGGCTAACGGACCAGCACGGCATTCTGGCTGCGGGGACCTGGCTCCACCTGTCAGTGTCCTGAAGAATGTTTCATATGATGTGAGGAAGAGGAGACTCCACCGTAACGAAATCCAGAGTCTGGAGCGGATGCTCCAGCTGGCAACAAACCAGTGTGCTAAAAAACGTGCTTCTACGGCCAAAAGGAGTAATGCTTTATTGTACAACGAAATAGTGTTCAGGTGTCAGTCCTGAGCCGCTGCCACTGTGTCAACCTGACCCCCATGACCTTGGAGGTCGGGGAAACTGTAGCACTCGGAAGAAACCTGGCTGGCTGCCCTCTGTCTCCTCTGATCCTCTGAAATGGTGCCACGCATCCTGGGTATGTCTCTGTTTCAGAGCGTGGTGTCCTGTACTGGTCCTCCTTCCTCTTCCTCCCTCCGCTTCACAACAGTCTTTCACCATCTCTCGTTTGTCCTTTTTTGTTTCCTGTAGCGCCTCGGTGTCTCTTCAGTGTCTCAGAAGAAGAAATGTGTAGGTCTCAAATAGTTTTAGCTGATAAGCTAGCATTTTGTTTACCTTAAAAAAGCTGCTTTCTTCAGGACCATTTTAGACTCTCAAAGTAAACAAATCCACCAAACCTCCACAAAAACATGGCAAAAGTATCCAGAAAAACAATGTGGAACATAAACCACCATTGCAGTTCGCAGAAACAGGCAAAAAACTCATCTGCACAAAGAGAGAGGGAGGTCGCTTCCTGTTTTCACAGTATACAGTAACAGTATGACAGTGTATTTGGATGCCACTGGGAGCCTATTGAGGAGCCAAAATAGTGACCCACCCTTCTATATCTACGAGTTGGTAGTTCATCATCTGAAGATGGATGGCTCATCTCTCCCTGTGGCCACTTACATCACATGCGACCATACCACTGCATCAGTGACATATTTCCTGATGTCATTTGTCGCTGATGTGAAGAGGAGCCATGGTCACAGGGTGGCGCCCTTAATGGTCATTTGTGACGGCTCACAAGTTTTGATGCAGTCCATCTCCTTCGCATTTGCCAACACGGGGCTCACAGAAATATTGGCAGTCTATTTCCGAATAGCTACTGGGAAAGCTCTCAAAACAGACTGGCAGGTGCCAGTCCTCCCCAGGTGCCTGTCGCACATCTTGAAGAATGCAAAGGAGATGTGCATAAAACAGTGAGTACAGAGGGCTGTTTCATAAGCCCTATGTTCCCCGGTACCTAAGTTACCCCACGTCTATTGATTAAGATTAGGCACCAGCCCACTATCCTTAAGGTTAGAGGCTAGGGCAGGGTCAGGTTTAGCTGATATATATATATATATATATGATATTTCACTCTCATCACTTGTGATTGGTTGAAGTACCAACTCACCTACAGTAAAAAAAAAAAAAAAAAAAAAGAAAACATAGGGGGACATAGGACCTGGGGAACATAGGTATGCAACCCAAAGAAAACACGACATCACAAAATCAATTACTTTATGCAATACATTACAAATATATACCAACATTGTCTTTGTCTCTCATCTGTGTTCGTCCTCAGTCTGTTATTGTCTCTCGAGGAATAAAGTCACGTTCTTTGAACTAGCTTGTGCCTTCTTATTCCTCCCCACAATATCATAGGCTTAGGGATAGGTGTTGCTACAGTATTAATTTAGTGCATTTGCTTACAGTGCTCCACAGTGTTCTGCATTGGCAATGCACATGTTTGGCCTCTTTACCACAGCTAGCACTGTAGATGAACTGGAGGACATGGTGCACAGTGCAGCTGTGGTATTTGGAAGCCCATGTGTGGGGCCTCTTGTGGAGCATCATTTTGCACATCTCCAAGCACTCATGGTGCACTTGCCATCTCCCACGGAGGTGGACAACGAGGCTGTCATGGATTTGGAGGTATAGTGTAGTCCTTTACTTGTAACATAACCAGGTGTTCATTCATCAGTCACGATCACCTCTCCTTTACTGTAGGAGGACGAAACAGACTGGGGGAGACACCTTTCCACCATCATTGAAGGTGCCCCAAGGGATATGGTGGGGGAAACATAACTTGTACCACTCAGAGGGGCTGTTGAGACACCTCTCAAAGTTAATGCTGCCATATGCGGGACTGTGGAGTGGCATTATGCTGGGTTAGGGTTATAGGCTGTACATGTACCCCGCATGCCCCAAATTCTACAAGAGTCTTCAATATGAAGGTATAATATTGGCTGTAGTCAATGGTGTACAATATTTTGTATAGGCTTGTAGCCTAAACTTTATGCTTGTAGCATAAAGTTGCTTGCAAGTACTACTGTATTGGGCCTCCTGCATTGGAGTAGCCTACATATAGAGTAAGTCAGTGGTTTCCAACCTTTTTCCCCTGAAGTTCCCCCTGTGCATGCAGTAGTCGGGCCGCCTGGGTATCCCCTGCAATCTCAGGCTTTAGCCACACCTTTTCCCTTCCAGAAGCAGGTTGTCTATAGCACCAAGTTTGACACTAGCAATTGTTCATCAATAGTTATTTCATTTACTATTTTGCAAAAGGCCCAACCGTCATCTCCAGGCTCCACGTCTACAAACCAACAGAAATCACAGCTTGTGGCCCCATCTATATCCACAGCCCTGCAGGTCTAAGACACCAACTGTAACATATGACATGTTGTGTAGCATCATTGTGTAGTACATGTTGTGTAGTATCATTGTATACACATTGTAGAGGACACGTTTGAGAAGGCTCTCGTTCATGCTGGAAGCATTTAGCTTCACTACAATGATGTGCGGTCGGTAGCATTTGTCAAGTACACCATGTGAACACACTTATGTAATATTGGAACCTGGAGGTGTAACACACACACACACACACACACACACACACACACAGACACAGACACAGAGACACACACACACACACACAGGGAAAAGATTAGACTCTGCACCGCTGTTGAGCTCCCAAAAGAATTTATTTTGCACCACACGATAACGATAAGACAAGTGACACCCGAAACGTTAATGTGTGGTGCGAAATGAATTCTTTGGGAGCTCAACAGCAGTGCAGAGTACTCCTTTCATCATACGCACTATCGAACTCTCTGTCCAACCCTCTTGAACACATACACAGCTCCATCTGGTGATGTGTGTCAAATGCGTCTTAGGCTACGCTCAGACAACATTGGTATGCATAACAACTCCAATGATGTGCAGTCCGGCAGCTCTCCCATGACCCCATCCACATCATCAAGAGACCTACCTGTGTGGGCTGACATACAGAAGGACCCGTCCCAGCCTGGACACATAGCTCCGCTGTTATCAAGTGCCCTAATTACATTAAACGTTCACCCAATGGCACCCAAAAATATCCCAACAACTCAACACCAGTGTCTATACCAGGTATGGGCAAACGTTTTGATGTAAGGGCCATATTGGGGTTTTGAACTTGCCACGAGGGCCAGAGCAGTTGTGAAAATAAATGTTTCAAACAATTAAGCTGTTCTAAGATGGACCGCAATCGAGTAAACACATTTAAAAAGCAACAAAATAGCAGCAGTTATGTATGAGCTATCTTTTTGTCAGAGAAACATTTGTTTTCCCCCCTTTACGGCCGTATACTAAGTGTGACTTAATGTAATATGGATTTTGTGTTCAGATGGCTGAAGAGATACTCCGCGGTTTCCCGTCTGTCCCCGCCAACATAATTATGGACACCTCATCAAACAACATGGTGCAAGAAAGGGAGAGGCTGGCTCTGCAGATCTCTGCTGACTCAGGTATGACGATGATCTGATAACGTGTACAGCTACATAAAAGACAAACTCGCCATATGCAATCAATTATACGGTTCTTGTCATGGTTCAGGTGGAGTGAAGAAAATAAAACCCAAAATGCAACAAAACTGGTGATGTTTAATAAATTACAAAAACCAAAACAATAACAGCCAGCGGTGCCAAAACCTCGAACAAACCGGGGCTGACGTAGACAATGACACGACAGAGGACCAGGGAAACACGGGGGTAGAAATACATGAGGAAACGGGGCACAGGTGAAACACATCAGGGCGGGGCAGGCGATCAACACAAGGGAAGCAAAACACAACAAAACACAGGACTAGACCATAAATATACAAAACCAGGGGAACAAAAGACAAATCACGACATTAGGCCACTTTTGGAACCTGACTTTTGCTTTTATTTCATTTCATTTCATTTTATTTATTCTTTTTTCATGGTAATGCAATATAAAATTAGTACAATAATTCAACAAACACGACAATAATACATTCCATGAAAAGAAGAACAGGAGTAGGATGAAGAAAAAATCCTATAAGCTCCTACCCCATTCTAAAAAAACTTTACAAATTAGATGGCCTCACCGATGCCAAAAAATAACAATAGCCCAGACCAGATGTTATCAACTTTTGATTTTAACAATTTTTTTATTTTTATTATATTTGTTCAATTATTAATAATTTTGCTAAAAAAAACAGTGATGCAATGGGGACAACAGCGGTGACGGAAACAACGACGAGGCCATCAAACTACACAACGCACACCCACATATACACACAGGCAAGCATGCACGGACACACACAGGCACACTCACAGCACACACACAAAAAGACGAAGAGGATCTATTGATGTATTTGTGATGAGCCCTATGCTGTGTGTTGTATTAAAAAAAACAAGTTTTGAGTGGGCAGCTGTCGAAAGATGTTTGACCTCTCACAGCTGCCCGGCACCTGCTTACCCTACATCAGTGATTGACAGAGTTATGCCCTAAGAGAGGTGTTGTGTTTAAAAAGACAGGAGTTAGTGGATGTCCAGAGGTGCTATGCCCCTGACATTCCTACCATTCCTGCTTACCCTGTACTGAAGAGGATATGTATATGTATTTGTGGTTAGCCCTGTGCTATTTATCATCAATTTAATTTAGACCAGTTGGCTTTGGCGTACGGACGGGGTTCGATTAGGGACTGATCATGTTTCAGTTTTATTTATCTGCCCTTTCACAAGTATTAATATATTTCAGGTTGCTTTTAATTGTATATTAATGGCGATTTATGTTTTCCCGGTCAAATTGCCAACGCACAGGAGATAAAAAGGCAAAGCAAAGCCCCGCTTCCAACCCACCACCTTAGTTATTTGTTATTTTATATTAAACTATGTTATGTCTAATACAATGAAAGATAAGCATCATGATCATAAAAATGATCCAAAAATTACTGGAAAATTAGGAATTAAGGAAAAAAAAAAATTATGAAGATGGAAACTTGGTTTTTGGGTCCACCCATTCCTGGGATATGTGAGACTTGGTGAAAGCTCCGTGTCCTTGGCACACAAACAGCCACAGGAGAGAGAAACAAAATATGTCATAAATCATAAATATGTCATTTAAATTGTGGCTGATTGTGTGTGCCTCGGATCTCATTTTCTTTCTCAAAATATTTTGAATGTCATATTTTGGTAAAAAATGACCAGCTGACTAAAATAACTCACTTGCTGGGACGCCAAAGACACCAACTCTGTGACAGGAGCAAAGCTGTAGTTGAAGTAGGCAAAATAAATATGGCTGTCCTGAATGTCAACCTTGAAAGGGGCAAGATTGCCTGATGTCTACACTAACCCTAACCTACCGGCTATCTCTATTGCAACATTTGCCTGTAGGAAAAAGTGTGTTTTGGATTAGGAAAACACCCATGCCACCAAAGATGTCCAAGACAATGTTGAAGCTGCCCCTAGACCCATGACAGATAAACACTGTATAGAATATAGTAAATGTATTTGCTCGGGTGAAAACCACCCGGCAATAGTGTTCTAGGGTTAGGGTGTAAACATTTGGCCTTAAGACAATTATGTGTTGATAGTGTATATTGGAGGATGGGATCTGTAAGGAGATCAAATAGTTATTTGTCTGCAAGTAATTGTAGGTATTTGTAAAAAATCTTGGGTTGGAAGCTCATGTTTGTGTTGGAGATACTGAAAGGACTTCAGACTTCCACTCTCAGCCATTTGACCCAGCACAATGAAGCCTTTCTCAGCCCAGGTTTTAAAAGGAGCAGGCGGAGTTGAGTTGGTATTAGTACAACACACGGTTGGGTATTCCCAGATTCAGAAACAAAACAAAGATGGAACACAGGCTCTGCTACTCTTTGCAGCAGAGCGACTTCAGCTTCTCGCTGCAGTCGAAAAGTTCGATGGAGCTGGTGTTGACGACCAGAGCTCCACAGTGAAAGTCAGGACACGGCGGGAGAGACAGAGACACAGGAGCCCCATCGGACCAGAACCAAGACCCAGCCAGGAAGCGCAGGCCCACCCACACCTGAGCACACACATATGAGCTGCTGTCAGAGGGAGGCAAAGTACATTACCCGAGTAAAAGTACAGATACTACTGGTCAAATATTACTCCAATAAAGTCACTGTACCCAATTTATTTTTAACTTGTGTTGGTCAGATTTGGACTAAGGAGGTATGTTGATGGAAAACCTTTTCAGTCAAAATCTGACAAACCCCCTTTTCGTTGAATATTGACAATTTGGATTGACCGTACTCAACATCAACGAATCATATTGTTTAGTTAATTTATTTGAGTAATTTACAAACATTGATTGCAAGGTTACCTCATTGCAGTATAATAAAACTCAAAAGGAGCAGGCAAGAAGCAAGAAAGCTTATTAGTGCCTACCCCCCATTCAAAGTAATTACTTTCATGCATTTCAGGTTAATTCAAGAATACAAAACATAATTGTACGTCCTTTCAAAAGAAAAGGCCCATCATAACACTGAGAATATACAGTACTGAAACGCATGTGTGCAGCTGCACGTAAATAATAACGGTAATAATAATATGATACAGACAGCATCTCGTATGTTCATACAATATAACACTTTACATTACAAATTACCCAGGCACATGTGCAACAGGTGCGTGCATGTACCTGTTTACATACAAGCAATTAGTGAATGACAAGTTTCATTTTCCATACATAGGCACACACAGCCCTGTGGGTGTGCCCATCCATGAATCACAATTATGTCCTTTCAACAATTACAATTGTCCGCATTAATCTTACGTATGGCCGCATTAATGAAGGAAAGCATTCATGTTTTAGGAAGAAAATCACATGAGAATTACAAAACTTCCAAGTAAGAAGACATAACACGAAAATATGGTTTAGCCAGCTATTTAATAGAAGGGTGTACTTACTTATTCACATGCTGTTGTGAATATCAAGGGCCTGGATTGATGCTATCATCAATAAATTCACAAGTTTATCAAGATATTTTGCAGAAAAACCTGAGACATTCACAACAGCGTGGAATAAGTAAGTGAACCCTTGTATTAAATATCTGCTGATTCTTCTTTTGCAACAATAACTGTTTTCCTGTAGTTACAGATTAGACGCTCAAACGATCAGGATGAATCTTGGACCATTCCTCTTTACTAAACTGCTGCAGTTCAGTGAGGGGTGTACTTACTTATTAGTTTAAGCTGCCCCCCTCCTGCAACCGCCACCTTAATGTGGTGGAGAGGTTTGAGCACCCGAATGATCCTGGGAGCTCTGTTGTCAAAAATGCTAAATTAAGTGTAAAATGTCGTGCGTGGATGTATGGTGATGCCAGATTTGACCGGTTAAGTAGGTTATGTGCGGACCGGGATTGAGCCAAGTGAATATGATTATAAAAAATAGGCTCATTTATTTAACTTTCTTTAAAATTGTCCTACTTTTGAATATGGTAAATGGTAAATAGTCTCAACTTATAAAGCGCTTTTCCACCTACATTAGGCACTCAAAGCGCTTTACAGCAAGGAACCTCTCACCCATTCATACACCAGTGTACACAGACACTGGAGGCAAGGCGGGTGAAGTGTCTTGCCCAAGGACACAACGACAGCATGCACCTTCAGGAGGCAGGATTCGAACCCCTGACCTTCCGATCATGAGACGACCCGCTCTACCATCTACGCCACCGTCGCCCCATATATCAAATATGGGGCGACAATATCAAAGGTTGTTTGCCTGGGACGCCAAAGGGGCCAGGAGCGCGACTGAGTCTCCTGCACTTCAAACTCTTTTAACATTACACGCCACAGCAGAGGGCTGTGAGAGCGCCCCCTGCAGCAGAGGGAGGGAGTACCTTGCTGGTGTTGGCTCTGAGGGCGTAGTTCAGGACGTACTGCATGTGGCCCTGGTCCACACTGAGGAGCCTGAAGGAGGTCGAGGAGTTGGAGGAGCTGAGGTTCCTGCATTGTTCCAGAGCCTGGTCCCAGCTCAGCGCCTCCTGCTGCAGCACCAGGTTATGTCTGTGACGATGGACCAACCAATGAATGAAAGCTTTTTATAAAAATACAAAACTAAAACATGTAAAACAAGTCCCTTTTCATTTGGTTGTAGTCTCATGTTATTGTTTGGGAGTAGCTCAGAATTAAACACTGACCTGCTGCACAGCACAGGGAAGTCCTCGGAGCAGCTCTGCAGTGACAGGCGCCGGGACAGGGAGGAGATGGCCACACATGAGACCTCATCGCTGTGGCGTAGTCCTGTCCATATGTTGAAGTCCCTCTTGACTTTAGCCGGGGAGTTACTGTCCATAAGGTCGAACGTGGCCAGATTCTGGTTGATGGATTCACAGTGATCTCGTGCTCCCCTCCAGCTCAGAGTCTTGTTGACGAAGGTGAAGGTTCCGGTGGAGTCCTGGCAGAAGGAGAAGTGGTGATAGTGGCACCTATGCATCCACACCCTGAGGAGACAAACAGGACCCAGTAAGACCTTGCAGGTTCTCCCTGACTGAAAAGCCATTTCCAGCGTCTGGAAAAGACGTTTGTCCTAGATTCCAAACCCAGCTCAAACAAATAGTACTGAGACTGTGTCTGAAAACAGCTCCTGACTCCTCTGCAGAACACTGTGACAGACAGGAGGCGCTGTTAACTGTCCCGGGTTCGATCTCCAGACGGTGCCTTACTGGGTTGAGTTTGCATGTTCCCCATAGAGTAGGTTTACTCCAGTTTCCCCTACAACTAAAAACATGTACAATAGGCCAGGATGAATGAGAATGTGTTTGAGAGTGCGAATACAAATTATCCCAAGGCTACAATCCACCCTGGAGTGTTTACATGCATGAGTCATGTATGACCTTTAACATGCACTGTCCCGACCAAATAACCCTTGTGCCCTGTTAACTTTATGCCACCACTGGGAGTGTTTCGTACAATGGCCCTCATGTATCAACATTGCGTAAACAAATGGTGTATGCGTAGGTGTATTTCCGATATACACCAGAGGGCGTGTGACATTTATGAACCTGTGTTTCCGCTCAGATCTGATCGTACGCGAGCGCAGCTGATGGTAAACGCCACGGAGAAATCCCAGCGTCATTTGAATGAAACGCCCAAAAATGTTCACGTATGAGGAGGCCTCACCCATGAGTTTTACGGCACAAAACATGGCAAAAAATTATATTTCTCCAACCAGGAAATGATAAATAGTTGTTTTTAACAAAACAAATATGATATTTTTGCGCATGAGGAAGATTAAAAAATCTCTCAGTAATCCACTTTAACCTTATAACCAATCCAAGATCATATTTACTCAAAAAAGAGTGGAAAAAAGAAATAGGCTAATAATAAAAAGTGACCTTTATTAAATAAGCAGTAGGCCTAAATAGCCTATAAAAAAAGGGTATAAAATTAGACCACATAAAAAAAGGCGTGGATACAACGCCGCAGTCAGAGCAGACTCTGGACCATGATCTGAACCAGTAAAAGCAGCTCAGCTCCGCGGACTCAGCGCTGGAGCCGGGGCAGGACTACGCATCTTTCGGCCTGAGCAGAGCTTTCCACCGGGAGGAAACAGGTGCGCGGAGAGCTGACAGCCGACCGGAACCTAACACACCCGTCCGGACCGAAGACAGCCCTACGGGACGTGCTTCGATCATTCCCCTGACGAGAGGAGAGGGTGCGGTCAGCAGACCCTGTGCGCCGCTCAAACCCGGACTTTACGAACCCGTCCAGACCGACGAAAGCTGTGGAGCTTATTATGTCAGAGGGCACTGACATAATAAGAGACCAGGATATGAACAACACATGGGCTACAGTCCCGTCAGGCTCATTATTATTCATTTATTGAAAAAAGTTTCCTTAATAGTATTTTCCCAATTAAAACACAATTTCAAGGAAATTTACGTGGAGACCCCTGCTACAGTGCATCGCTTAAATTCATTCAAACGCAGAGGTGCTTTCAGTGCAATGGTAAAAGTAAAAAAAAACTTGAATAACGATGCTCACACATGCTTGGCTTGATATGGCTAAAAGTAATAGTCCTATAACAACAGTAGTATCAGCTATTCGAAAAACACGATTTAGTGTAATGTACATTCGGATAAAGTTGAGCAGAATACGTTTATTCGCACCAACAATTATTGTTGCCCTCTGACCCCCCCCCCTGCTCTAAAACAACAAAATCTATAATAGAGGTCAATGGGAAACACTGATTTATAGGTCTGCAATAGAGACTGGGTGGAAGGGGTTAAAAGTGTTCAAAATGTATAACCACATTATTATTTTTTAAATGTACAGAGTATAGATGATTAAAAAGGGAAATTGCAGGAAAAATAAGTTTCACCTTGACTTAGCGATGGGAGGTCAAAAAAAGAGTTTATAATGAGAGTCTATGAGTACGCAGATTTCCAGACACTCCCAGAGGGACAAAACTTCTCATGTCGTCAAAACTGATCAGAACCAAATGAAACTCACATATGTTTAAAAACACACCTCGGTGCCAATGTCGATGGGAATTGAAAAACCACAGCAAAAATTATTGGAACAAGTATGCCCTTGGACACACAGATTTCCCTTGTAAGGGTTGTAACGATATCTGAACAAACTCCTGACTCATGCTTTGCTCACATGCTACAGAACAAGACGACACGGTCATCATAGTTTCTGAACATAAATGTGAAGGACAGATAAAGTACAGACACATAGACACAAACAACTGATTCACTGGTAGGCTGTCACCCTCTCTACGCAGAGAAGTGCAAGACGAGGATAAAAGAGACCGGTGGACAGGGGTCTGGACTTCACTTCTTCTCTTTCTCTGAAGTCACCAGCTGGTTATACTGCTCTGTAACTTTGTAACTAGGAACAACGGCAATAAAGGCCTTTTCTTTGAGACAACTTCTATCTCCAGTGTATGCTTTGGCTATATCCAAATATCTCTTCTCGTGTGACATAAAAGAACCAAGTCCTTACAGATAAATCAAATCAAACTTTATTTATAAAGCACTTTTCATACCAAAAGGTATCACAAAGTGCTTTGCAGATAACAAACAGACAAACAGGTGCTTGCGCACACACACACACACACACAAAATATATCATTAGGAAATAAATAGATGTGAGCTAAAAGCTAAGCTAAAAAGGTGGGTCTTGAGCCTGTTCTTAAAAACATGAACGTTCTCTGTGGTCCTGAGCTCCTCCTCAGGTCGTTCCAGAGGCGAGGGCCATAATATTGGAAAGACGCCTCGCCGTGAGTCGTTCTGTTGACTTTAGGAATAACTAGGAGACCCCTGCCGGAGGAGCGAAGGGGCCGCGAAGGTTCATAAGGTAAAAGCAGTTCTGAGAGAAGGACCAAGACCAGTAAGACATTTAAAAACCATTAAAAGAACTTTAAAATGGATCCTGAAACACACGGGGAGCCAATGCAGCGACTCTAAAACCGGTGTAATGTGGTCCCGCCTCCTGGTCTTCGTCAGGACACGAGCTGCTGAATTTTGTAAAAGTAAACCTGAGATACTGCGCGACGGTGGCGCAGATGGTAGAGCGGCTCGTCTCATGATCGGAAGGTTAGGGGTTCGAATCCCGCCTCCTGAAGGTGCACGCTGTCGTTGTGTCCTTGGGCAAGACACTTCACCCACCTTGCCTCCAGTGTCTGCGTACATTGGTGTATGAATGGGTGAGAGGTTCCTTGCTGTAAAGTGCTAGGAGTAATCAAGGACTCAGACCTGAACTTAAACAGCCACATCAAAGCAATAACATCATCAGCTTTTTACCATCTGAAAAACATTAAGATCAGAGGAATAGTGTCAAAACCAGACTTGGAGACACTCATCCATGCATTTGTCTCCAGCAGGTTAGACTACTGTAACGGCTGCTCACTGGCCTTTCTAAACGAGCTGTTAGAGCTGCAGAACATCCAGAACGCTGCTGCTCGAGTCCTGACAAGAACCAGGAAATACCACCATATTAGTCCAGCGCTCCGGTCTCTGCACTGGCTTCCTGTCACTCAGAGAATAGAATTTAAAACAGCTCTGCTTGTGTACAAGTCTTTTCATGGTTTAGCACCAAAGTCCATCTCTGACATGTTAGAGCCGGATGAACCATCTCGGGCCCTGAGAACTTCAGGGAGGGGTCTCCTGGTGGTTCCCAGAGTCAATAATAAACACGGTGAGGCTGCGTTTCAGTTTCATGCAGCTAAAATCTGGAACAGTCTTCATGAGGATGTGAGACAGGCCTCAACTCTGACAATGTTCAAATCCAGGCTGAAAACAGCTCTTTTTACCCGAGCACATGTAAACTGAAAGTATTTTATCTGCACTCTTGCCTTTTACTGTAATTGATTAATTTTTATGTTTTAATTTGATTTGATCTGTTTTCTTGTAATTTTATGCAACTGTGAAGCACTTTGAATTGCCTTGTGTATGAATTGTGCTCTACAAATAAACTTGCCTTGCCTTGCTTTGAGTGCCTAATGTAGGTGGAAAAGCGCTATGTTATAAGTTGAGACCATTTACCATTTACCATACTCTTTTTGGGAAGACCAGAAAGCAGGGCATTACAGTAGTTGATATGACTGTTGATAAAAGCATGCATTAGCGTCTCCGTGTTGGCCTGAGAGAGAATGGGGCGGACTCTGGCTATGTTCTTTAGATGTAAAAACCTATCTTTGTGATATTCTTGTGTGGAATTAAAGTCAGCTCAGAGTCAAACAAACAAAATAAAATGGAGGCAGAGAAACTCCAAGTCTGCTGGGACTTCTGTTTGTCTTAAAAGTAAGAATTCTTTGATCCACATAGACTTGATATCAGTCTCATCATCTTCACTGACCTTAGAATGAGTTTTACTCCGCTCCTCTATACTCCACCTCGAGCCACAGGTGATACAGAGACAAACACAGTGGAGTTAGTCTCGATCCAGTCTGTGTTTTTGGACTGACAGTGACAGTCCAGTCAATGGGAGTATTTCTGCTTCAGTACCGTGAGTCTGAAGAATGAATTCACCTCCTCGTCTCTTCTGTAGATCGTAAATCCATGAAACATTTTCCTTTTCTTTTTTATACTTTCCAAAAGGTTTACTGCACACCTACAGTCGTGTTCTATTCGGCGCCATCCATGTTGTGTTTGTGTGGATATAGCCTGTCAGCTGAGAGAGTTACAAACTAATGAAATATTCTAAAATCATCAAAGAACTCTGAAGTTTGCCACATGTTTCCTGATTACTGAACAACATCTGTGCAGAGCCATGACATGCACATCAACGCTCGTGCACGCTTTCATGTTCCGTCACACATTTTCAGCCCCATCATATGGTCACACACAAAGCGCCCCCTACAGTCTGAACACAGCAGTGTGTACTCACTTATCTCCAGACGATGCTAGAGCACAGGTCGTGTGGTTGTCGTTTGGTTCATTATGAAACTCTGGAACACTGGCGTTGTTGTCGTTCACCCACTGCAAGTCTTCGGACGTAGACTCCTCTGAGTCTACGTCCGAGTCTACGTTAGGAATAGGTCTCTGGAGGCCATACCAGACCCGATACGAATGTGTGCTGATGTTTACATCCGCAGCAGTCTGAACAATCAGCAGGTCAGCGTTGTGGTCCCTGATGGGAAGAATAAACACACAGTCACTTCCTCCATTGATGGAACCCCAGAGTCATGCAGAGTCACAGCATTAACATTATTTCTGTATTAATAAATGTTATCGAGTTCAATTTCCCCATATATAGAACCTGTTGAGGACCTACTTTAGGCAGAATGTCCTTGAGCCGCTCCAGGTCCGAGGCCAAGAATTGTAAAAAGTTTCAGTCCGAATCACAGAGAGCTGCACCAGTCCACAGCAGCAGAGGAGGAGGAGGAGCAGGGTCTTCATCGCAGAGAATCAGAAAGAGCAGAGAAGAAGCCAACAAAGAGCAGAGCAAGAGCCGACAAAGACCAGATCCAACAGAGAGCCAAGAAGAAGCCAACAAAGAGTCTGCAAAAGACCCAGCAGAGAGTCAACAAAGACCCAACAGAAAGCCAACAAAGAACCAACAGAAAGCCAACAAAGAACCAACAGAGAGCCAACAAAGAACCAACAGAAAGCCAACAAAGAACCAACAGAAAGCCAACAAAGAACCAACAGAAAGTCAACAAAGAACCAACAGAAAGCCAACAAAGAACCAACAGAAAGCCAACAAAGAACCAACAGAGAGCCAACAAAGAACCAACAGAAAGTCAACAAAGAACCAACAGAAAGCCAACAAAGAGCAGAGCAAGAGCCGACAAAGACCAGACGAAGATCCAACAGAGAGCCAAGAAGAAGCCAACAAAGAGTCTGCAAAAGACCCAGCAGAGAGTCAACAAAGACACAACAGAAAGCCAACAAAGAACCAACAGAGAGTCAACAAAGAACCAACAGAAAGCCAACAAAGAACCAACAAAAAAGTCAACAAAGAACCAACAGAGAGTCAACAGAGTGCCAGTGAAGAACCAACAGAGGCAAAACGAAGAGCAGGAGAGATGGCAACGCTCTGAGCCCGACAGGAGCCGACAGGAGCAAAGAGCAGTGGCAGTCTGGAGCACCCAGGGCGACACGCCTCAGAGCTGATCCAGGAAAGAACTAAACATTTGACTAGCACAATTATCCTTTATTTACATCAGAGATGAGCTCAAAAAAGATCCCGTGATGTCTCCACATTACGACAAAGTAAGTTTAAGCACAGTAAATAAGTAGAAAGCAAATGGTTTACAGAGAGAAGTGGTCACTAACACACTAAAATGTAATGTACGTAAGTAGTTAAGAACTCTCTACTTCCACTCCACTACATTTGAAAGATAAATATATGTATCCTGCACTATATTTCTATAAAGACTCAATAGTAAAATGTATACATTTGTCCATGTGTTTTGTCCATTTTGAAATATCTTCACTAGCAAGGACCACACAACAACAAAGTGCAATTAAGATTCTATTCACAAAGTTATAGTGTGGAGTGAAACTGGGCGAGACTGTGGGTGGGGGCTCTGTCTCGGATGAACCCAGCTCTTCGGGACCGCCCCTCGAAGCAGAAGAATCAGTGCTGAAATAAAGGAGGGAGGGTGGGGTCGACAGTTTCAGACAAACTGAGATGGCGAGGCTTGGCTTGGTACATATGGCTCATGGGTAATTAGAGGCGTGGTTAGGTGAAAGGAGTGGTCGCTGTGCAAAGTGTGATAGCAGGACCACGCCTCAACCTATCTATAAATATTGACTTCATTTATGGGCACAAATTAGTTCATTAGGGATGCACTATACCACTTTTTCTAAAACCGATAAGAGTACTTTGATTTGAGTACTTGCAAATACCAGATATCAGATACTAATACAAGTACAAGTCATATACTTAAAGTGTACCGGTTTTCAAACAATCTGCACAGAAGATTGGATTGAACATATGCCATTACATTTTATTTATTTCTCATTCAATACCATTTTTTTTTATTGCATATGATTCCAATAGTTTCAGTTTAAGCAAACACTGTTTTTGATGAAGATCAGACCACATGTGATTACCGATCTAGGTAGAAATGTGAAATTCCAAAGCGTTCAAATTAGTGGTGGGCCGTTATCGGATAGTCTTGTCGGGCGATAAAAAAAATATCGGCATTAATCTATACTACGCAAGCTATGATGACTCACTTTGAGCTCCTCGTGGAGCAGCGGGGGAGATGACCAGGGCGGGCTGAGGGGGAGACTGTGCGGTGATGTCGCTGCCGTTCGGAGGCGGAGCTGAGCGAACAGGTGGAAGACGTGAGTGACGGGGCTCCTGTAGCCGCCTCGTCACTCACGGACCCCGCGCGCCTTTTCCTCTGCTATGGCCCGGGACAGCGCTGGCGCTGGGAGCGTTTCCCCAGAGCCACGCTCTGAAACCGTTTGCCCGCAGGCCGCGCTCACGTCCCGCGGTCGTGCGTTCACAAACTGTCCCTCTGTCAATCCTACACGCCTCTCTCCGCCCCCCTCCAGCAGTGACTTGTGTTACGCAAAATAAGCACGTTGACGCTAGGGGGCGCCGCTGTCCCTTGCGCGCCGAGTCCGACTATATTTAAATATTTTTTTCTCTCACTCCTTCGCTTTAGGTAGGCTACGTCTTATTGAAAATGATTTATTTTCATCACCAATTATCATAGTTTAACAGCTTTCTTAAGCAGCTTGTGATGCATTTTGTAAACAACTGGTCTCAATTTTAGTTATTATTTTTGGGTAGCACATATTCCGGCAGAAATAAAATAAACCATTTTAATCTATAGATTAATCTAGATTAATTTCAAAATTAATCTAGATTAATCTAGATTAAAAAAATTAATCTATGCCCACCCCTAGTACACATACATTTTCCTCCTTTTGACCTATCTCAGCTGTCGTCATGGAACCTCGTCCCAGGTGAAAAAAATATATACTTAAGTATGTTAAAATTGAATATAATAAATTCATTTTCAGTATCCAACTTAAATGTAACTTTTATTTTACATAAAGCTAACTTTAAATGTATTGTCATCATGTTTTCAGGATCGATTTTAAAGTTCTTTTAATGGTTTTTAAATGTCTTAATGGTCTTGGTCCTTCTTATCTTTCAGAACTGCTTTTACCTTATGAACCTTCGCGGCCCCTTCGCTCCTCCGGCAGGGGTCTCCTAGTTATTCCTAAAGTCAACAGAAAGACTCACGGCGAGGCGTCTTTCCAATATTATGGCCCTCGCCTCTGGAACGACCTGAGGAGGAGCTCAGGACCGCAGAGAACGTTCATGTTTTTAAGAGCAGCTCAAGACCCACCTTTTTAGCTTAGCTTTTAACTCACATCTATTTATTTAGTCCTAATGATATATTGTATATTGTGTGTATACACAATATACATATGTGTATATATGTATGTTTGTGTGTGTATGTATACAGTGCCTCTCAAAAGTACTAATACACCTTGAACTTTTGTCATGTTTACAACCCTAAACATAAAGATTTTATTTTGAATGTTTTACTGAAAGTTCACACACAAGTAACAGACAACTGTGAAGTGAAAGCAAAATGAAACATGATTCTGTTATTTTTCAAAAAATAGAAAAGTGAAAAGTGGGGCGTGCATAAGTATTCATACAGCATGACTTAATACTTTGTGGAACCCCCTTTTGCTGCAATAACAGCAGCAAGTCTTCTGGGGTTTGACTCTACAAGGTTTGCACATGTAGAGACTGACATTTTAGCTCATTCCTCTTTACAAAACAACTCAAGCTCTGTCACATTAGAAGGAGAGCGTTTGTGAACAGCAGTTTTCAGGTCTTTCCACAGATTTTCAATAGGATTTAGGTCAGGACTTTGACTGGGCCATTCTAACACATTAATATGTTTGTTTTTAAACCATTCCATTGTAGATGTTTGTGTTTAGGGTCATTGTCCTGCTGGAAGGTGAATCTCCGCCCCAGCTTCAATTCTCTTGCTGACTCCAGCAGATTTTCCTTCAAAATGTCTCTGTATTTGGCTCCATCCATCTTCCCAACTATTCTTACAATCTTCCCAGTCCCCGCTGAGGAAAAGCAGCCCCATAGCATGATGCCCCCCCCATATTTGACACTGGGGATGGTGCACTCAGGACGATGAGCAGTGTTAGGTTTGCTCCATACATAACGTTTTGCACTTGGTTGCATTTCTGACCAGTGCTCTCCTTGTTCGGTCTGTTAGTTTAGGTGGACGGCCGTGTCTTGGTAAGTTCACAGTGGTTCTATACTCTTTCCATTTCTGAATGATGGATTGAACAGTGCTCCGGGAGATGTTCAAATCTTGGGAAATCTTTGTATAACTTAACTCTGCTTTAAACTTCTCCACAGCTTTATCCCTGACCTCTCTGGTGAGCTCCTTGGCCTTCATGATGTTGTTTAGTGACCAATACACTCTGACCATAGCTCTGAGGCCCTCACAGAACAGCTGGAATTATACTGAGAGTAGATTACACACAGGTGGCCTCTATTTAATGGTTAGGGCAAGGTGTGAACTTTCTGCAGTCATTAGGAATGTTATAAAGGCAATTTAATGCTCTCAGAAAAATGTTGTATGAATACTTATGCACGCCCCACTTTTCACTTTTCTATTTTTTGAAAAATAACAGAATCATGTATCATTTTGCTTTCACTTCACAGTTGTCTGTTACTTGTGTGTGAACGTTCAGTAAAACATTCAAAATAAAATCCTAATGTTTAGGGTTGTAAACATGACAAAATGTGCAAAGGTTCATGGGGTATTTGTACTTTTGCAAGGCATATATATGGCTGTATGATGCGTGGCGTATTGTTTTAAATGTTGTAATCTGTAAAGCCCTTTGTGATACGTTTCTGTATGAAAAGTGCTTTATAAATAAAGTTTGACTGATTGATTGATCACCTGGAAACACAGACCTGATTAACTCGTGTGTGTGTGTGTGTGTGTGTGTGCGTGTGCGTGCGTGCGTGCGTGTGTGTGTGTGTGTGTGTGTGTGTGTGTGTGTGTGTGTGTGTGTGCAGTCTCAGGACATTTGGAAATAGAGATTCAAACTCAGGGATGACACATTTGACTAAGAAATCCGGCCCCATGTCTCAGGTCAGGCCTGGCTTCACCTGAGGCTGGACCGCCCTGCCCTGTCCTCAGACTTTGACTAAACTTTGACTACAGCACCAACAGCTCAGATACGCCGATTAACTCGGGACAGGATTTATGGCTCTTTAATCCAATCCAATCCAATTTATTTATAACGCACAAATAAAAACAACAGAGTGGACCAAAGTGCCGTACAAAAATCAAAATATAAAATACAATCAAATATACACAAATACAGTGGCATAAGAGGACGATTTGAACAGTAAAAGTCAACCTCCGAACTAGTGAAATGCCAAAGAGAACAAATGCGTCTTAAGGCGTGATTTAAAAACAGGAAGGGAGTCGGCCTGTCTAATACACAGAGGCAGCTCATTCCACAGTCTGGGACCAGCCACAGAAAAAGCTCGGTCTCCTCTGAGTTTGCGGTGAGTCCGAGGAACCATGAGCCGCGATTGGTCCACCGATCGCAGCGAACGTGTCGGAGAGTAGGACACGAGCAGGTCGGACAGATAACGCGGAGCAAGACCTTTGAGGCATTTAAACACAAATAAAAGAATTTTAAACTCAATTCTGTATTTGATTGGAAGCCAGTGAAGGGAAGACAAAACAGGTGAAATGTGATCATGCTTTAATGGGGGCTGAGTCTTTGGGATCCATTTATTGAAGGTGATTTAAAGTCAGTGGCTGTGTCCGAATGTCCTCTCTAGTCCCTAACTCCTCATTCACTAGATAGGCCCGTGCTATAGACCCTTTAATTGTTTGTACACATTCCGAGCTTAGCTGGAGCCAGGAAGCTAGATTCCTAACTATAGAGTTCGGTAAATTCCACAGTTACCATGGAGATCAGCCATCTTTGCAGCTGTTAGCATACATTTCCATTGACTAACATTGGCTAAAAACAGTGTAAAAAGTGGAGAAAAAAGCCGTGGATCAACTCCGTGAGCTGCTGAGTTACTGCTGGTAAAAACAACTAACTCACTGTGGTGTCCACGTGTTTTAATGTGAACAATAACGCCAGTACTTTAACTTTTAAAATATCCATTAGTTTACAATTGCTGCTAATCCCATAATGCTTGTGGCAGGCATATCGGGGACAGGAGAATTGGGGACAGGCGTATCCCAAAAGACTTTGTGGCTCTATTGTAGTTAAAATCGTGAAAACTTGAGGGAAAAAGGTTGTTACTGACTGTTGTTGACTGCGTATTTATATTACTAGTAATAGTTTGGTTAATATAAGAAGTAAGGTGCTCAGAATAGTGTATTGTCATGACAAATTAGTAAATACTTGAGTGATCTTTCTCATATATCCTCATATCTTTGCAAACGTTTCATGAATAGATAATAATTGTTATTAAATAAAAAACTGTTAAAAGTGTGACGCCTATAGGCCATCGGCTATAACACTTCTAAGGTAATATATGCAAAAATAAAGTTACAATTATACTTAAGGTTTTTAAAAATCGGACTCGAGTCGACTCGAGTCGCTGCTCCTCCACGTCGAAAGGAGCCAGCTGAGGTGGCTAGGGCATCTGTTCCGGATGCTTCCTGGTCGCCTCCCTCGGGAGGTGTTCCAGGCATGTCCCACTGGGAGGAGGCCTCGTGGAGGGCCCAGGACACGCTGGTGGGACTATGTCTCCGAGCTGGCCTGGTGTCGTCTCGGGGTCCCCCCAGAACAGCTGGAGGAGGTGTGCGTGGATCGGGAAGTCTGGGCATCTCTGCTGAGACTGCTGCCCCCGCGACCCGACCCCGGATAAAGCAGAAGAAAATGGATGGATTATCATTACATTACCCTCATTGTATGAATATCAAAAATAGCTGCAAAGAATTTGCATTTGAATTTTACCGTCTCAAATGTCATTCCTCTTGTTCTGGCACCTTAAGCCACAACAGGACAACATTTTTTTGTTGTGGTTTTACACTTAAAATTGCTAGTCTTATTTCTCTCGATCACTTCCTGCCTCCAGCTGATGTCACTGATGATGTAAGCAGTTAAAGGGTCTATTTTCGCTCCTTGTGCAGCTGAGTTTTTTGCCTTTTTCTGCAAACTGCATTTGTGGTTTCTGTGTTCCACATTGTTTTTCTGGATACTTTTGTAATTCTTTGTTTTTGTGGAGGTTTGGTGGATTTGTTTACTTTGAGAGTCTAACATGGTCCTGAAGAAAGCAGCTTTTTAAAGGTAAACAAAATGCTAGCTTATTAGCTGAACCCATTTGAGACCTACACATTTCTTCTTCTGAGACACTGAAGAGGCACCACAGCTGCAGCACAGTGGAGGCGTCACAAGAGGAGCAACAGGAAACAAGTAAGGGACAAACGAGAGATGGTGAAAGACTGTTGTGAAGCGGAGGGAGGAAGAGGAAGGAGGAGGTGGAGCTGACCAGTGCAGGACACCACGCTCTGAAACAAACCCAAGAGACGCGGCACCATTTCAGAGGATCAGAGGACACAGAGGGCAGAGCCAGGTTTCTTCCGAGTGCTACAGTTTCCCCGACCTCCAAGGTCATGCGGGTCAGGTTGACACAGTGGCAGCGCGGCTCAGCCGCAGCAGCTCAGGACTAACACCTGAACACTATTTCGTTGTACGCTTGTACAATGACAATAAAGCACTTACTTACTTACTTGTGATTTTTATAGTTTCACTTCCTTATTGAACACTGACAGGAAGTGACATAGTAATAATAAGGATAATGCCTTACACTTGTATTGCGCTTTATAAGCCTGTATTACCAAGTTTCTCAAAGTGTTACACTGTAGTCATTATTCATTTACTCCATACTTGATGGTGGTAAGCTACTGTTGTAGCCACAGCTGCCCCGGGGTAGACTGACGGAAGCGAGGCAACCAGTCTGTGCCATCGGCCCCACACCATAATCTGGTAATACACTGTGATGGCTACAGTGAAGGTCCTTCAATGCAAAATTGAGTTTGTGGAAAAAGAAGATTTCCTTTCCAGACCTTGTAACAAACAAGGACTTATTGATCTTGTGACTGAGGAACTGCAGAAGGACTGTAATGTTATCAATGCATCAGGAGATGCAGACGTGGACATTGTGAAGGCTGCAATCAAGGTGTCACAACATCAGCCCACGACCTTGATAGGTGAAGATACAGACTCATTCTTCTTCTCTACTATGCTGAGATGAACAATATGAACTTCATAGTGTTCCAGAAGAATGAAAGATTGAATTTTCTACAAATTGTTTTATTACTCATTACAAAACCAAATGTTTACACACATTTCATTCATATTTGGTAGAATTAAGTTTTAAACTGTGACTTTGACTTGGGTCAAACGTTTTGGATTTCCTTCCACAAGCTTCTCACAATAGTTAGATGAGTTTTGGTCCATTCCTCCAAACAGAACTGGGGTAACTGAGACTGAGGCCGCCTTGCTTGCCTATGCCTTTTCAACTCTGCCCATAGATTTTCAACTGGACTGAGATCAGGACTTTGTGATGACCACTTCAAAACATTAACTTTGTTTTCCTTAAGTCACTTTGTAACCAGTATTGGCAGCTTGGCTTTGGGTCATTGTCCATTTGGAAGACCCATCTGTCCAAGCTTTACCGTCCTGGCTCTTGAGATGTTTGTACAATTTTTCCACATAGTTTTTACATTATTTATTTACAAGACAATTTATATCATTCAGTTTTGTTGATATTGAGGTTTGTTTTGCAAAAAGGAAAACCCAGGAAGCGCAATGCTTATGGACAGGGACCCACAATTAAAATATACAACATACAACCAAAGTGCAGAAGCAAAAAAAATACAGAATTACAAAAGAAAAACAGAAATTACAAAAATCGTCTGTTAAATGTACCTATCCAGTCTCTACACATCATAATATTCCTGACCCCCCATGCATTCAGGGCCAGGCCAACATGCGACCAATGTGACTCATCAGTCATATGGATTTTTAAGCATAACGTAGCAATACATTTTGTTTAAAAAGCTTTCTAAACACGTAACATTAATTAATTAATCTTCATGGTGTCATCTATTTTGTGAAGTGCACCAGTCCTTCCCGCAGCAAAACAACCCCAAAACAAGCCTGATACTGACACCCCCGTATTTAACAGTTGGGATGGTGTTGTCAATCTGCAAGATTCCCCCTTTTTTCTCCAAAAGTGACCATGGTCATTACGGCCAAAATTTACTTTATTTTATTTCTGTCAGACCACAGGATATGTCTCCAAAAATGTAAATCTTTATCCTTTTTTTATTTTATTTCCAAACTCCAAACTGGCTTTTGGTGTTTGTTTTGGAGTAAGGGCTTCTTCCCGACAGAGCTCCCTCTCAGCCCATGTCGGTGCAGGACTTGTTTCACTCTGGATAAGGACAAACTCTTGCAGGTTCAGCATCTTCTCCAGGTCTTTTGCATTTGTTCTTGGGTTGATATTTACATTTAAGACACAGCACGTTCATCTCTGGGACACAGAACCCGCCTTCTTTCTGATCTGTCTGATGACTGGTCATTTCCATCATTGTTTTAACCAACGAACCTGAACCTTCAAGTGTCTGTAAATTACACCCAATGATGAACCAGAGTTGAGCTTCCAAGGTCATGACATCATCATCTGGGCTTTAAACTGTTAAAGGTATAATAATCTTAGTCAATGTAAACTTCTGACTGTAAAAAGTGGTTAAAAATAAATAAATCTATCTCTCATTCCTCCGGAGTTTGATGAATAGAAATAATAAATAATTTTGAACTAAGAAGTGTATGTAAACATATGGTTCTTTGGTGGCAAGAGTACCGATTCACTAGCCTCTTTGTGCTTTGTCCTGTTTAGCAAGAAAATCATTTCCGCCAAATCATTTGTTACCCCACACCGTATCCCTCATACCGAGTCCTCAACTCAATATCATTTGCTCAGAGTGTATTACCAGATTATGTGGATTGGAAAGGGTAGTGACATGAATGCGGTGGATTGGGGATGGAAACTGGAGGACAATCGGTTTGTGCCAGTTCTGACCGATAAAACTGCTGCCCTGAAAAGTCTCCTGCAGATGTTCCACTGTAATAGCACAACTGCACACCACAGTGTAGCAGACGATATGGACCTCCATGCTCACCTGCTTGTGGATCATGTCAAGTGGAAAATTGTGACAATCCACATAATCAACCTTTACGGGAGGAAGAGGGTGACAATGACTATTTGTAAATCTAGTGCAGAGCAAAGGCATTCTTTTCAAAAACAAAAAATGATTTGTAATCACTTTGCTATTGTAATAATTTCACTATAATGTAAATATGCTAATTGCTAATATGCTGAGATAACAGAGAGGTTAACACCCATCCAGGTCTACCATGTCAGGGCCGACATGGTCGCTCAGCTCGCAGACTTTAGTGTATATCTCTGGGAGTAAATGGGAGTAAAAACTTTTTTTTGCGTTGGTAAGAACAGGGTTGGGGCTTTAAAATGAACCCATCCAGGTCCCTCTACGCCTCTGGGAAGCGATGTAAAGTTGTGTTGAAAATGTGTGCCGTTGCCGCGACAACCTTGCTAATATTAATATATAGAGTATTTGTTCACCATTTCTATTTCAAAATTATGCAGTCATGTCACTACAATTTGAACAAGCCTATTGGATTCCTAGAAACCCCAAACATGGGGTTAGACACCAAAATGAATAATAAAGGAGTAATGGGCATTTTAAGGATTTGGCGAGCCTCTTGGACGCCATCTTGAAAATTAGACCTTTCCAGTGGTCAGATTTTGGTAGACTTTTAGTATGTTAATAAGCACACCTGATACTACAGAAAACCATTGACAAACCTTTTGTAGCAATTTTTGGGGGGTCAAACCATATTTTATATAGCGCTTCCGGTTCAACACATAAAATATTATAATAAAAAAGACAGTGTATTACATTTGCAAAGATACATGATTATACACTCAACAAAAATATAAACGCAACACCTTTGTTTCTGTTCCCATTTTTCATGAGATGGACTTAAAGATCTAAAATTCCTTCCAGATACACAATATTACCATTTCTCTCAAACATTGTTCACAAATCAGTCCAAATGTGTGATAGTGAGCACTTCTGCTTTGCTGAGATAATCCATCCCACCTCACAGGCGTGCCACATCAAGATGCTGATCTGATATCATGATTAGTGCACAGGTGTACCTTATACTGCCCACAATAAAAGGCCACCCTGAAATGTGCAGTTTTGTCTCACAGCAAAATGCCACAGATGCCACAAGCATTGAGGGAGCGTGCACTTGGCATGCTGACGGCAGGAATGTCAACCAGATCTGTTGCTCGTGCATTGAATGTTCATTTCTCCACCATAAGCCGTCTCCAAAGGCGTTTCAGAGAATATGGCAGTACATCCAACCGGCCTCACAACCGCAGACCACGTGTAACCACAGCAGCCCAGGACCTCCACATCCAGCAGGTTCACCTCCAAGATCGTCTGAGACCAGCCACTCAGACAGCTGCTGAAACAATTGGTTTGCATAACCAAACAATTTCTGCACAAACTGTCAGAAACCGTCTCAGGGAAGCTCAACTGCATGCTCGTCGTCCTCATCGGGGTCTTGACCTGACTCCTGTTTTTTTCAATGTACTTGTTTTGTAAACAAGCTCCGGGGGCCCCTTGCAGTGGCTCTGAGGCCCCAGACCCCACTTTGGGAACCGCTGATTCAACATTCTGATTTTCGTATTGTATTGCGTATTGTGCTGCCTGCTTTGGTGACGATCGTCTTTTGCCTTTGACGTCACATTTGGGGTTGTTCTGAGGCAGACTTTCATCAAATAAACACTGATCAGATGGTTCTGGTATAATGCTGGCTTAGATCTGGTCTTACTTGAATGCAGAGGACAAATTTCCCTACGAGGACAACGAAGGACCTTACCTTTCCTTTGTTGACCTCTCTCGGGTGATGTAAGCCTGATGTAAATGTTCATTTCTTAGTCAAATGTGCTTTCGTCAGGCACACAACATTATACATATCCCATATGTATCTGCTCATCCTTCACTCACGCCAGACTAACACTGGAGAGAGGTGAGTGAGTGGCCCAGATTAGTCCTGGTTTAGTCCTGGTTTTATTTGACCTCTCTTGGTTGACTGATGATAGTCTGATGCAATTATTGATTTTTAGTCAAATGTGCTTTGGTCTGGTACAAGAGTTTTAAATATCCTGAGTTCTTTTTTCAGCTTCAAGGTTTGTTCATTCAGACTGGACTCGAGACCAGGTGAGTGAAAGCCGGACCCGGTTTATCTTTGGTTTAGCCCTGGTTTAGTCCTGGTTTGTTCCCACAGATGATGACGGTCCTCCTGCTGCTGCTCGTGGCTCTGTGCTGTGGACCAGGCGGCGGCTCCAGCCTGAGAAGACCCATTTGGTATCATTCTTCGCCCCAGAACTGGCAGAGCGCTCGGGACATCTGCCGGAGGTACCTCTGTGAGCCGGGGGGGGAGAGGTCTGGGGTGAGGGAAGGCAGGGGTCTAATCTGTGTTTTTGCAGTGACCACGAAGGAGACCTGCTGACGGTGCTCTCTCATGTAGAGCTGGACTTCATGGACCTTAGCCAGTACCACGCCTGGATCGGACGCGTCCCGCACGACAACCACTTTCACTGGGGGACTAGGGCTGGCGAAAAAACATTCAACTACTGGCCAGTCGGAGGGGACGACAAGTGTGCCTACGCCTTGTACCGGAACAGCAGGTATTGCTCTCTTCCTCCCTCATTTCTCTCCACTGGTGGTCAAGGCACTTCATTTCATGACTTTAAAGTACAGATACTACTGAAGTATGGGCTTAAGTATCTAAAGGAGAAAGTACAAATCTGTTGAAATAAGTGTTAGGAAAAATAACTAATGAATAGAATAGCAATAGAAAAACTGCCGTTGTTGTGAGTCCGTGGCATTGGCAGAAAATCTGCACAGCGCTACCTACTGTTCATTAGGCTTTTAACATTAACCAAGCACACGGACACATTGACTTTTGACTTTGGAGCCTTTATAGTGGAGTACAAGTTATAAGTGCTCACCACAAATACTACTCAAGTGAAGAGCAGATCCTCAAAAACTCTTGAAGTCACACAGCATAACTTTTTGGATTCTGCTGTTGCCAAAGCAAAACCTACTTATAATGAGCAGCTCGGCACAGAAAATGCAATCTTAGCAGTGGGTAATCACCAGGGCTGGGACAAAAATATCGGCTCAGATTGCAATACTTCTTACAGTTATACCAAGAATCAATACTATATCAAGTATCGCAATACTTTCAGTACTTGTGTTTGGGGGCATTTTAATCATGCACTCCTTTGTTTTCCACCAACAGTTACACAGCACTTTGTTACATTTTGTGTTCATGAACTTTTCAATCCTAACACTTCAATAAATACCAATACGTATCGGATCGGCCTCTGAGAATCGTGATATGTATCGGATCGTGACAAAAGTGGATCATCCCAAGCCTAGTAATCACAGAGGGATTTGAATGAGAATCCCCCCCTCCCCCTTCCAAAGCTTCTGCCTCAGAGCCTCAGATTTGAAAATCTCAACAGAAAAGGGGCGTTGCCTGGAGGACTAAGGAGCACGCGGGAGGGGTGGGAGGGGTCTGGGTCGGTGATTGACAGGACTGAGTCATCTGACTTTTATTTACTTCAACTCATAAACAAAGCCCGAGCATGGCGTTCCAGCGACTACACAGTAGTACAATGCAGTACGATAAACAATATACACTAAAATTACACACAATATTGAAGTCTATAACCAATACTAACAAATGTCCTAAACTAAATCCAGCTAACTAATCTAGCAATAAAAGCAACTAATGAATAAAACTACAATATTCAACAACAACGCTATAACACTACACAATTATCTATAATACACAAAGCTATGCTAAAAAAATCGACCTAAATGTTATAACTAAACCCTTTAGTCGACATCTCCATGGAGACGAGCTGGAGACGTCCCGCTCCCTGTAAAGTTAGTCAGGTCTGAGGAGAGCTGAGTCGACAAAAATATCTGCAATATAATGAATGTTTGTATTTTATTCTATTTATTGGGTGAAATACACCATATGCATACGATCACATTGCTAAGATGATAAGATGATTTTCTCTGCAAGATTGGGTCCTATATTTACAAATAACTTATTAAATTGCTCGACAACTTCACTCATATCTTCTATTTTTTCATCATCATTATGGATAATATAATCTATAGGGCAGTTTATGGTTAGACTTTTTTAATTAGACTATTTAATACTTTCCATATTTCTGTAATCTTGTTTTTATTGCTTTCAAGCAGATTTGTATAATAATCTTTCTTGCTAGCTCTCACCAATTTGTTTTTGTATCTCTTATATTTCATTTCATATTTAGATGATCTATTTCTTAAGAATTGTCTGTACAGTTGATTACACTGTGTCCATTATCTACATCACTATGGCCCAACATACACATATAGTTTTTGTTTAGAAGCAAACTTTTTGAACACTTAAAAATCAAGGGGTTGGATAAGTCCGCAGATGACATAATAGGAGTGCACTTTGAACACCGGAGTACGAGCTATCATTTTGTGGTGTTTTCTTGTAATCTGTCCCCGGAGGGATCTGTCAGAGGGAGAGACTGTGAAGAGTTCTTTGCTCGTTTATTGACTCAAATTTACAGTCTAGATGTGGATGTGATTTACATCTGTGGCGACTTTAATTGTTGTATCGCTGACAAAGCGACTGCATTGAAGGCTTGGACAATATTCCACCAAGAGTGGCGATAGATCTAATTTGTAATAGTCATGGGGACTCTGTTCTCAATTTTTTGAGAGACTCAAAGTGTTGTATTTTAAACGGCAGGCTTAATGTAAATAATGATCATTTCACCTCTGTTTCAGTTCGAGGCAAAGCCGTTGTAGACTATGTTGTGACGCCTCATACCTGTCTAGAATTTTGTGTTGATGTTAAAGTGATTGCTGCACAGACCTCCTTTTGCCTCTTATTGGAGATCAATGTCATTTACCATTCTTTACCCAATTAACCTATGAAAATAACTGACTAATATTGCTTTTATGCTTTTAGTGTTCTCTCAGTTCAGCCGATCAAATATGTATCTGCATTTTGACATTACTTTGGAAGAAGTGAGCGATGCTCTCAATAATGCCAAACTGAGGAAGGCTATGGGAGTGGAGGAAATTCCAAACGAGGTGTTAAAGTCTCCACATCTTAGGCATATGGTTTATTTAAATGTTGTTTTGACAACGGTATTGTTCCCTCTACATGGTATAAATCAATCATTAAACCTATTCCCAAATCAGCGAAAGATGACCCACGCTTACCTCTCAACTACAGAGGAATTAGCCTCCTCAGTACTGTCTATAAAATCTACTCTAGTATTTTAAATGCTGGATTAAGTTATTTTTTGGAAACAACAGAGTATCTAGCAGAGGAACAAAATGGATTTCGAAAACACAGGGCATGTATTGATCATATTTATTTGGTATCAACAATAGTCCGAACCAGATTAATTGAAAACAAACCAACTTTTGTTTGTTTTGTGGACTTTAAAAAGGCCTTGGACTGGGTAAATAGAGATCTGTTAAGTTTGAAGCTTCTCCAGGCCGGGGTTGATGGGAGGTTCTACTGGGTGTTAAAGTCCCTGTATGCAGACTGTGTGGGATGTGTGCAGGTGAATGATGAGCAGACTGAGTGGTTCCGTATCCCCTTTGGGGTAAAACAGGGCGATATTCTGTCCCCATGCCTGTTCTCTCTGTTCATAAATGATTTGACTCTTGAAATGAAACATCTGAACTTAGGAGTGCACCTAGACAGGGTGATTGTTGGCATTCTGCTCTATGCTGATGTAGTTGCAGCTGCTTCAGCCAGTAGAGCCCTGGGTTCTGTGATAAACAAGTTAAAAGTCTGTAAAGATCTTGGTTATGGAACATTCTCTCAGTTGTATGCTGCCCGTGTGTTGCCTGTGTTAAACTATGCTGCTGGTGTGTGGGGGGGCCGTGCAGAGCCCAGCCTTAGACGCTGTAGAAAACCGGGCAATCCGCTGATTCTTGGGAGTTCATAAGTTTGTCCCAGTGCCGGCAGCGCAGGGCGATATGGGCTGGGTTCCTGGATCAGTCCAAAGGAAATGTGAAATGGTGAGACTGTGGAATCGACTGTCTGAAAATAGAGTAACAAAAAAAAGTCTTTCTATGGAGTAAAAATAAGTGTCCTCGGGCTGCAGAGCTCCGGACTGTCTTTGCTGATGCACAACTCTTTGTCAACAATTTGTCCTGTAGTGTTAAAACCATTAGATCAATTTTAATGTCAAGTTTTGAACACAAATGGTTGACTGGGATTATGGCGAAGCCAAAGCTAAGGACTTACTTACAAATTAAAGATGTAATTGAAACTGAGTTGTATGTAAAGGCAAACCTGACAAGGAACCAAAGATCTTTGATGCTCAGTTGTGAACTAGCATCCTTCCCCTGGCCTTAGAAACTGTCAGGTTCACTGAAGAGGACAGACTGTGTGAGTTAGGAGAGATTGAAAGTGAAAGTATTTTATTGTCCACAGTACGATGATCTTAGAAATGTATTGTTTGGTGAATTGTTTGTTCAAAAGCCTGTTTTGGATCAGTGATGATGACAAGATGAAATAGTTGTTTAATTCTAATGTGTTTAAGTTGGCTTCTTTTGTTTGTAATGCCTGGATGAGGCGGCAGACTTGTTTGTTCAAATACGTTTATGTATTGTATATTGTGCCTACTGTCTGGCAACTGGTCCTTTTGTTGGTGTTATTGGTGTCTTATAAGCCCATTAGGGCTGGGCATACAGTGTGTATGCAAGACACAATAATAAAAACTATTCATTCATTCATTCATACACATAACATGACCTGACAGTGGGGAGCTTTACGGGGGTGTGGCTTATCTAAATGAGATGTAAATTAGCCCTATTGTTGTTCTCAACAGCAGAGGGACGTGAGAACTGCCCAAATCTGTGGAGAGCTTTTTCTGCCCTTTGGAATTGTGGACTTCAAATCGCCACTACGTCTCCAAATATGATCAGATTTCCATGTGTTACACATTGTTGGAAAGCTTGAAGACTACACTTTAACAGTCTGTGAAACGCTCAAAATGCCCCAGAACCGACTTTTGTCCCTGGTTCTAGTGACTGGTCACAAATACAGCGCTTAGGTAAATTGACTTTGTTACTGACCCCTCGTCTCTCTCGTCTCCACAGCATGCACTTTTGCAACTGCTCCCAACATCACTTCTTCTACTGCACTGCTGGGCCCAACACTATGTTTGTGCCTCAGACTAAGAGCTGGGAGCATGCAAAGACGTTCTGTGTGGCTGCCGGGCAGCAGCTCATCACGTTCCCCAGTCTCGACCTGCACTATACAGACTCACCCGTCTACCAGACCCAGGAGTTTCCAGTTTGGATAGGCCTGCACAGCAACGGTGAGCTGTCCGCCTCAATCTTTTTAATGCAACGTTCAGACTAAGCCACGACTAAACGAGTCTAAACCAGGACTAAACGAGTCTAAACCAGGACTAAATGAGTCTAAACCAGGACTAAACGAGTCTAAACCAGGACTAAACGAGTCTAAACCGGGACTAAACAAGTCTAAGCCGGGACTAAACGAGTCTAAGCCAGGACTAAACGAGTCTAAACCAGGACTAAACGAGTCTAAACCAGGACTAAACGAGTCTAAACCAGGACTGAAGGAGTCTAAACCAGGACTAAACGAGTCTAAACCAGGACTAACGAGTCTAAACCAGGACTAAACGAGTCAAAACCAGGACTAAACGAGTCTAAACCAGGACTAAACGAGTCTAAACCAGGACTAAACAAGTCTAAACCAGGACTAAACGAGTCTAAACCAGGACTAAACGAGTCTAAACCAGGACTAACGAGTCTAAGCCGGGACTAAACAAGTCTACATCAGGACTAAACAAGTTTAAACCAAGTCTAAAGATGAATTAACCAGGACTTAACCATACTGTATGTTTCAGGTGGATCCTGGAGCTGGGGCGATGGACACTCTGACTACAGGAACTGGACCTCAGGTGAGGAGGAGGCGTCTGGGGAGAGGGAGGACAGAGAGGTATTTCAGGGCACAGTACTTAAAACGTTTGAACCTCCAGGTCAGTTTCTCATGAAATGTACCTCAAATGTTGTAGGTCAATTGGTCATTGCTGCAGATGGTTCAGAGACAAATGGCTATGTCCTCTTCATCTGCAGCTCACACTTAAATCATGAAGGTCATTTATAAACAACAGGGGTCCTAAGACTTAGCCCCGTGGCTTTCCCGTTGATCAGGCATAAGACCACATTAGCAGGTCCCAGTTACGGTTTCAGCCAATTCAAACTGAAGTATTGAGAGGAATACAGCATTTGAATAGGGCTGAATTGGTGTCACACACCTCAGGGTTAGGGTACAAAATCTGCTCTTATGTTTTGTTTTCTATATTTGTGCATGTGGGCATCTGGGCAGCTGCTTGGAGCCTATAATTTCCCGATGTTACCATTATCTGTGGCCAGGCAACTTGTTAACCATTTCAGAGATTCAGCCTGAACCTTTGAGGAGGCCGCCGGAGGTCTCTCTGGTGTGAAGACCTTCGGCTGTAGGTTCTCACTGTGGCGTTGTTTTGTTTCAGGTCCGGGCTCTGCTCCTGCTCCTAACCCCGACAGCTGCGTCTCTGTGGGCTCTCAGTCCAAGTCCATGTCAGTCCACAGCTGCTCAGACCCCTTCCCTTTTCTATGCCACAAACCCAGCCTGGTGCTGCTGCAGGAGCAGCTGACCTGGGAGCAGGCTGTGAAACACTGCAAGGACCTCAGCACCTCCAGCTCCTTCAGGCTCCTCAGTGTGGACCAGAGCCACATGGAGTCCATCAAGAATGTTCTGCGCTTCAAAAAAACCAACAAGGTACAGCTCAACATAACACAGACACGACTAAGGAATTATTTCTGACATTTTTAAGGAAAGGGTCCGTCAGAGACAGAGCAGCGCTGCGGTTTCATTTAAACATGGGCTTGGGCGAGGGCCAGAGGACACAGCTTTGTTAGATTTGTTTTGTTTGTGGCATTACAAATATTGTATGTGGGCATTAAAAAGCATTAAGTTTGACTTCATAGCTCGTATCTGTGTTCCCTCAGGTGTGGGTGGGCCTGCGGTTCCTGGCAGGTTCTTGGTTCTGGTTGGACGGAGCTCCTCGATCGGTCCCTTCTCTTCTGCCGTGTCTTGAGTCCACTCTTGGCTGTGCAGCTCTGGTCAACAGCACCGGGCCAGAACCTGTGATTGAACCCTGCGACTGCAGCGAGAAGCTCAACCTGCTCTGCGACACGAAGCCTTAGTACTGAAACAGGATCATGAATATAATGAACGCTTTGGACTTATGCAGCGCTTTCCTCTGTGTCCACCTTCGCTTCTTCGTTTGAGGCCCTGTCCACACGAAGTCAACCTCGGGACTAAACGCAACAATATTTGATCAATCTAGCGTATCATTCACACGAAACTGGCGTCTTAGGCAAGGCAAGGCAAGGCAAGTTTATTTGTATGGCACATTTCATGTACATGACAACTCAATGTGCCTCACAGCAACACCAAACACAATAAAAACAAACATTTAAAAGGGGTCTGTAAACGAACACTTTCCAAACTAGGTCCCAGAATGGATAGATTTGAAATCCATCCATACGTTTTCTTCCACTTGTCCGTTGCCGGGTCATAATTCAGAAGTTGGCTCCGTGTTTACAGAAAAGGTTTCTGAAATGATAAGTGTTTTTTCTTCGTGTGGATAAAGCCTAAGACTTCTCTCATAGATATAATAATTAACCTGTACTAAATGCTGTATTGTAAATTTGCTTTGGTTTTTTGTTATAGTATTGTGTGCCTTTTCCATTTATGTCATGATAACTTCGTTGTTTCCAAAAAAAGCAGCGTGCCGCCTGCATCATATCCGGCATTTCTGATTGGTAATAAATTTAGAAATTTGAAGAAATCACCCCTGATCCCAGATACTTCTTTGAAAAGAATAGGAAAAGCATGTGAATCCGGACAAGGCATATACATGGGGTCAGCCACCTACTCAAATGCAAAACTGACCCGTTACTTTACTCATTACTCTGAAAACGTAATCTGAGTACTCTAACGCACTACTAAGTGCCCCAACACTGAACACCGATTCTTTTTATTTATTTTCCACATAAAAAGTTGCAGAATTCACCTTTAATACTGACACAGACATCACTATTAGTATCAGTTAGTTATCCCCAGAACAGTGCTTACTTTCCTGACAAAATGCACTCACCTCCAACTAGACGCGTTTGACCCCATGTTGACCCCATGTTGACCCCATGTTGACCCCTCAAATCAAGTTCGGTCTGAACACACCGTTAGATTAAAAACACAGGAGGATGAAAATGTAATTTAGCGCTCCATTTCAAACCATCATTGGATCGTCGTAGATGTTTTAGTCCCGTCTTTAAATATTTATTTAGATTTTATGGGTCAACAAAAATAGTTTTAGTCCCAGTTTTAGGCAGTAATATTACTTATTAAACTATGGGAAATATTTAAGCCGGAAAAAAAATGAATGATTTGTGCTTTATCCAATCAGCTACTCCGATGAAGGCTCCTCCTCTTCATGTGCTATTGTTCCGAACACGGGTTGATCGTTCTGGCTTTCGTGGGTTTGCTGACCGACTCTTTCTGACCGTGGAGGGGCGCCCGGTCTAAAGGCTTTTATTCTGAAGTGTACCACATGTATGTGCAAATGTCATTATTATCTTCAATAAATAGTTGCACATTCTTTGCCTTCTTTCTCTGTGCCACAGGGGTTAACACTTGCCTCACAGCAAGAAGGCCCCTATAGGGCTGGGTACTGTTAAACGATACCTGTATGGTATCAAGAAAAATAGTCTAGGTACTACCAGTATTAAAAAAAAAAAAATGACAGAATCAAAAGCAGGTACCGTAGAAAATCAGATCCAAGTGTTGATGCTGTTGGTCATTGAAGGAAGTGACTTGGTTGTTGCAGCTCAAATAAATGATTATTTATTAATAATTATTATTTATTCCTTTTTTTTTTTACACTCAACAAAAATATAAACGCAACACCTTTGTTTCTGCTCCATTTTTCATGAGATGGACTTAAAGATCTAAAATTCATTCCAGATACACAATATTACCATTTCTCTCAAACATTGTTCACAAATCAGTCCAAATGTGTGATAGTGAGCACTTCTGCCCTGCTGAGATAAACCATCCCACCTCACAGGTGTGCCACATCAAGATGCTGATCTGACATCATGATTAGTGCACAGGTGTACCTTATACTGCCCACAACAAAAGGCCACCATGAAATGTGCAGTTTTTTTGCTTTATTGGGGGTCTGGGGACTCAGAACCAGTCAGTATCTTGATGTGGCACACCTGTGAGGTGGGATGGATTATCTCAGCAGAGCAGAAGTGCTCACTATCACACATTTGGACTGATTTGTGAACAATGTTTGAGAGAAATGGTAATATTGTGTATCTGGAATGAATTTTAGATCTTTAAGTCCATCTCATGAAAAATGGAGCAGAAACAAAGGTGTTGCGTTTATATTTTTGTTGAGTGTATGTTTGCCCCAAGCTTGTTTTCCCAATTTTGTTACACACTTTTTTTCTTATTATTGCCCTAATTTTTTATTTATTTTTTATTTCCCCCCATCTTTTCCCTTATTTTTTCCCCCCAAAAAAATGTTTTTTACACAATTTCCTTATTTTTTGGCACAATTTTCCCCAAATGATTCCCAATTTTTCGCGCATTTCTTGGCTTTGGAGATTTTATTGGTCTGTTTTCTGGTTCTAGACAACACATATTTTAGTGTAGGTATGTATAGTTCTGGTACAGACCTGGTTTAGTCCTGGTTTTGTTTGACCTCTCTTTTTTGACTGTAGTCTGATTTTTAATCAAATGTGCTTTGGTCTGGTGCAAGAGTTCATTTCCATAGCTTCAAGGTTTGTTCATTCAGACTGGACTCGAGACCAGGTGAGTGAAAGCCGGACCCGGTTTATCTTTGGTTTAGCCCTGGTTTAGTCCTGGTTTGTTCCCACAGATGATGACGGTCCTCCTGCTGCTGCTCGCGGCTTTGTGCTGTGGACCAGGCGGCGGCTCCAGCCTGAGAAGACCCATGTGGTATCATTCTTACCCCCAGAACTGGCAGAGCGCTCGGGACATCTGCCGGAGGTACCTCTGTGAGCCGGGGGAGGGGGGAGATGTCTGGGGTGAGGGAAGGCAGGGGTCTAATCTGTGTTTTTGCAGTGACCACGGAGGAGACCTGCTGACGGTGCTCTCTCAGGAAGAGCTGGACTCCATGGACCTTAGCCAGTACCACGCCTGGATCGGACGCGTCCCGCATGACGACCACTTTCACTGGGGGACTAGGGCTGGCGAAAAAACATTCAGCTACTGGCCAGTCGGAGGGGACGACAAGTGTGCCTACGCCTTGTACCGGAACAGCAGGTATTGCTCTCTTCCTCCCTCATTTCTCTCCACTGGTGGTCAAGGCACTTCATTTCATGACTTTAAAGTACAGATACTACTGAAGTATGGGCTTAAGTATCTAAAGGAGAAAGTACAAATCTGTTGAAATAAGTGTTAGGAAAAATAACTTTAATGAATAGAATAGCAATAGCAAAACTGCCGTTGTTGTGAGTCCGTGGCATTGGCAGAAAATCTGCACAGCGCTACCTACTGTTCATTAGGCTTTTAACATTAACCAAGCACACGGACACATTGACTTTTGACTTTGGAGCCTTTATAGTGGAGTAAAAGTTATAAGTGCTCACCACAAATACTACTCAAGTGAAGAGCAGATCCTCAAAAACTCTTGAAGTCACACAGCATAACTTGTTGGATTCTACTGTTGCCAAAGCAAAACCTACTTATAATGAGCAGCTCGGCACAGAAAATGCAATCTTAGCAGTGGGTAATCACCAGGGCTGGGACAAAAATATCGGCTCAGATTGCAATACTTCTTACAGTTATACCAAGAATCAATACTATAGTATCGCAATACTTTCAGTACTTGTGTTTGGGGGGCATTTTAATCATGCACTCCTTTGTTTTCCACTAACAGTTACACAGCACTTTGTTACATTTTGTGTTCATGAACTTTTCAATCCTAACACTTATACACAATAAATACCAATACCTATCGGATCGGCCCCTGAGAATCCTGATATGTATCGGATCGTGACAAAAGTGGATCATCCCAAGCCTAGTAATCACAGAGGGATTTGAATGAGGCTCTAACCGTTGTGTGCCCAAAGTGGGGTCCGTGGGCCAAATGTGGCCCGCCGGAACATTTACGTTGGCCCGCCAGAGGGTGACTTACTTTTTCGCCGCATCTGGTTAATACTCTCTCCATATCTTAATGGCGTATCTTACCATTGAGATATGCATCCATATCTCAATGGTAAATATGGATGCAGTACACTTTTTGGCCACCAATGTCAAATTGGGGGCGCTGTTTCACTCTTTTTGCATAGTTAAGGAAACACTGTTCTGGCGTCTTGGTGTTAATCAATCACAAAGGTCGTTGACATCAACAAAGGTACATGTTAAAAATTGACTCATAAAATAATTTATGCTGAACTGACACTTTCAAAATGATCTAATATCGCATTTTCTTTGAGTTAACAAATTAATGAGGTAAAGTACATACAGGTGGTGTTGTTATTTACATTTTGCACTATGTTGCTACAATTATTGATTTTGTTCAACTAAAACTTGGCTTTTGCCATAGTTAACATTTGTTTTAATGTAGCATGTTATTTGCATAGATAGAATTAAATACAAATGTATACAGAAAAATAAAATAAAGTAACATCGCCGTGTTTGGCCTGCGACCCACAGGCACTTTTTCATTTTGGCCCTCAGAGACAAAAGGTTTGGGCACCCTTGATCTAACCCATTTCAATCTCACAATAGGCTACCTTTAGTCGACATCTCCATGGAGACGAGCTGGAGACGTCCCGCTCCCTGTAAAGTTAGTCAGGTCTGAGGAGAGCTGGGTCGACAAAAATATCTGCAATATAATGAATGTTTGTATTTTATTCTATTTATTGGGTGAAATACACCATATGCATACGATCACATTGCTAAGATGATGAGATGATTTTCTCTGCAAGATTGGGTCCTATATTTACAAAGAACTTATTAAATTGCTCGACAACTTCACTCATCTCTTCTATTTTTCCATCATCATTATGGATAATGTAATCTATAGGGCAGTTTATGGTTAGACTTTTTTTAATTAGACTCTTTAATACTTTCCATATTTCTGTAATCTTGTTTTTATTGCTTTCAAGCAGATTTGTATAATAATCTTTCTTGGTAGCTCTTAATGTCGTTACCAATTTATTTTTGTATCTCTTATATTTCATTTCATTTTGAGATGATCTATTTCTTAAGAATTGTCTGTACAGTTGATTACACTGTGTCCATTATCTACATCACTATGGCCCAACATACACATAACATGACCTGACAGTGGGGAGCTTTACAGGGGTGTGGCTTATCTAAATGAGATGTAAAGGAGCCCTATTGTTGTTCTCAACAGCAGAGAGAGGTGAGAACTGCCCAAAACTTCAGAGGGGTTTTTCAGCCCTTTGGCCTTTCTGGAATTGTGGACTTCAAATTGCCGCTACGTCTCCAAATATGATCAGATTTCCATGTGTTACACATTGTTGGAAAGCTTGTAGACTACACTTTAACAATCTGTGAAAAGCTCAAAATGCCCCAGAACCGACTTTTGTCCCTGGTTCTAGTGACTGGTCACAAATACAGCGCTTAGGTAAATTGACTTTGTTACTGACCCCTCGTCTCTCTCGTCTCCACAGCATGCACTTTTGCAACTGCTCCCAACATCACTTCTTCTACTGCACTGCTGGGCCCAACACTATGTTTGTGCCTCAGACTAAGAGCTGGGAGCATGCAAAGACGTTCTGTGTGGCTGCCGGGCAGCAGCTCATCACGTTCCCCAGTCTCGACCTGCACTATACAGACTCACCCGTCTACCAGACCCAGGAGTTTCCAGTTTGGATAGGCCTGCACAGCAACGGTGAGCTGTCCGCCTCAATCTTTTTAATGCAACGTTCAGACTAAGCCAGGACTAAACGAGTCTAAACCAGGACTAAAGGAGTCTAAACCAGGACTAAACGAGTCTAAACCAGGACTAAACGAGTCTAAACCAGGACTAAACGAGTCTAAACCAGGACTAAACGAGTCTAAACGAGGACTAAACGAGTCTAAACCAGGACTGAAGGAGTCTAAACCAGGACTGAAGGAGTCTAAGCCAGGACTAAACGAGTCTAAGCCAGGACTAAACGAGTCTAAACCAGGACTAAACGAGTCTAAACCAGGACTAAACGAGTCTAAACCAGGACTAAACGAGTCTAAACCAGGACTAAACGAGTCTAAACCAGGACTAAACGAGTCTAAACCAGGACTAAACGAGTCTAAGCCAGGACTAAAGGAGTCTAAACCAGGACTAAAGGAGTCTAAACCAGGACTAAACGAGTCTAAACCAGGACTAAACGAGTCTAAACCAGGACTAAACGAGTCTAAACCAGGACTAAACGAGTCTAAACCAGGACTGAAGGAGTCTAAACCAGGACTAAACGAGTCTAAACCAGGACTAAACGAGTCTAAACCAGGACTAAACGAGTCTAAACCAGGACTGAAGGAGTCTAAGCCAGGACTAAACGAGTCTAAGCCAGGACTAAACGAGTCTAAGCCAGGACTAAACGAGTCTAAGCCAGGACTAAACGAGTCTAAGCCAGGACTAAACGAGTCTAAACCAGGACTGAAGGAGTCTAAACCAGGACTAAACGAGTCTAAGCCAGGACTAAACGAGTCTAAACCAGGACTAAACGAGTCTAAACCAGGACTAAACGAGTCTAAACCAGGACTGAAGGAGTCTAAACCAGGACTAAACGAGTCTAAACCAGGACTAAACGAGTCTAAGCCAGGACTAAACGAGTCTAAACCAGGACTGAAGGAGTCTAAACCAGGACTAAACGAGTCTAAACCAGGACTAAACGAGTCTAAGCCAGGACTAAACGAGTCTAAACCAGGACTAAACGAGTCTAAACCAGGACTAAACGAGTCTAAACCAGGACTAAACGAGTCTAAACCAGGACTAAACGAGTCTAAGCCAGGACTAAACGAGTCTAAGCCAGGACTAAACGAGTCTAAGCCAGGACTAAACGAGTCTAAGCCAGGACTAAACGAGTCTAAGCCAGGACTAAACAAGTCTAAACCAGGACTAAACAAGTCTAAACCAGGACTGAAGGAGTCTAAACCAGGACTAAACGAGTCTAAGCCAGGACTAAACGAGTCTAAGCCAGGACTAAACGAGTCTAAACCAGGACTAAACGAGTCTAAGCCAGGACTAAACGAGTCTAAACCAGGACTGAAGGAGTCTAAACCAGGACTAAACGAGTCTAAACCAGGACTAAACGAGTCTAAGCCAGGACTAAACGAGTCTAAACCAGGACTAAACGAGTCTAAACCAGGACTAAACGAGTCTAAACCAGGACTAAACGAGTCTAAACCAGGACTAAACGAGTCTAAGCCAGGACTAAACGAGTCTAAGCCAGGACTAAACGAGTCTAAGCCAGGACTAAACGAGTCTAAGCCAGGACTAAACGAGTCTAAGCCAGGACTAAACAAGTCTAAACCAGGACTAAACAAGTCTAAACCAGGAATAAACAAGTCTACATCAGGACTAAACGATTCTACATCAGGACTAAACGAGTCTAAACCAGGACTGAAGGAGTCTAAACCAGGACTAAACGAGTCTAAGCCAGGACTAAACGAGTCTAAGCCAGGACTAAACGAGTCTAAGCCAGGACTAAACGAGTCTAAACCAGGACTAAACGAGTCTAAACCAGGACTAAACGAGTCTAAGCCAGGAATAAACGTGTCTAAACCAGGACTAAACGAGTCTAAACCAGGACTAAACGAGTCTAAGCCAGGACTAAACAAGTTTAAACCAAGTCTAAAGATGAATTAACCAGGACTAAACAAGTTTAAACCAAGTCTAAAGATGAATTAACCAGGACTTAACCATATTGTATGTTTCAGGTGGATCCTGGAGCTGGGGCGATGGACAACACTCTGACTACAGGAACTGGACCTCAGGTGAGGAGGAGGCGTCTGGGGAGAGGGAGGACAGAGAGGTATTTCAGGGCACAGTACTTAAAACGTTTGAACCTCCAGGTCAGTTTCTCATGAAATGTACCTCAAATGTTGTAGGTCAATTGGTCATTGCTGCAGATGGTTCAGAGACAAATGGCTATGTCCTCTTCATCTGCAGCTCACACTTAAATCATGAAGGTCATTTATAAACAACAGGGGTCCTAAGACTTAGCCCCGTGGCTTTCCCGTTGATCAGGCATAAGACCACATTAGCAGGTCCCAGTTACAGTTTGAGCCAATTCAAACTGAAGTATTGAGAGGAATACAGCATTTGAATAGGGCTGAATTGGTGTCACACACCTCAGGGTTAGGGTACAAAATCTGCTCTTATGTTTTGTTTTCTATATTTGTGCATGTGGGCATCTGGGCAGCTGCTTGGAGCCTATAATTTCCCGATGTTACCATTATCTGTGGCCAGGCAACTTGTTAACCATTTCAGAGATTCAGCCTGAACCTTTGAGGAGGCCGCCGGAGGTCTCTCTGGTGTGAAGACCTTCGGCTGTAGGTTCTCACTGTGGCGTTGTTTTGTTTCAGGTCCGGGCTCTGCTCCTGCTCCTAACCCCGACAGCTGCGTCTCTGTGGGCTCTCAGTCCAAGTTCATGTCAGTCCACAGCTGCTCAGACCTCTTCCCTTTTCTATGCTACAAACCCAGCCTGGTGCTGCTGCAGGAGCAGCTGACCTGGGAGCAGGCTGTGAAACACTGCAAGGACCTCAGCACCTCCAGCTCCTTCAGGCTCCTCAGTGTGGACCAGACCCACATGGAGTCCATCAAGAATGTTCTGCGCTTCAAAAAAAACAAGGTACAGCTCAGCATAACACAGACACGACTAAGGAATTATTTCTGACATTTTTAAAGAGCTACTAAACACCCCTTCCAGATCTTACTCCACCCACTCCCAAAATTCAAAAAACTCAGAGAAAGAGGCGTGGCGGGAGGCTTTGGGGGGATGCGGGGAGGGGGAGTGTGTGGGCGGTCTCTGCTCTGTTGACAGTCTCAGACCAAGGGCCAGAGTGACTCCCGTTATGCCGCATTTAGACGATGTGGCGCCACTTGCCCGGACTCTCGAGCCTGTCGTCCCGGCTACAGGCCGAGCACACGCGGCGGACATTTGGCGCTCGTATCTCCCCGTTCCTCCTCCTGGCTTTAGCGGACACTCAGTCACCCACTGCCCGCTCTGAGCCTCGAAGGCAGGGGATGGCTAACCGCTGCCCCCGGTGTCTGTGAGCTCTCCCTGGGGGAGACTACAGTAAAAAGCCCTCAGACCCATCTCATAAGCACGGACAGCCCTGATTAGCTCTGTCTGCCCGATACAGCGTTATCGTGTCTGTAGTTTCAACGTGAAAACATCCAGTCATGTCACTAAATAAGTGAATCTGGGTATTTTGGGGAAACATTTGTCTTTTTTAAGGAGAAGTCGGGGATGTGAGTTCACACGCGGAGCGGAGCGGAGTCCGTGGAGCGGAGCCCGTAGATCAAATCCCCGTCTCGGGTCTTCTCTCCTCATCCTCCCGCTCCCTGGCCGCTCTGTGACCGGCATGTTGTGCTCACGTCACAAAACAGCTACTAAACTACCTGACTAAAGTTACTGCACTAGAAGCGCTGCGCTAAAGAACTAACTAAATACTATGCTAATAAATTGCTAACTTGAATATCGATGTAAAACGGCCGCTCGCTATTCCAACTCCAACTCGCTACGGGGGCGTGTGCGAGACTTGGCTTTTATACCCCGAGCAGCAGAGCGACGGACGTCACACACACAAAGTGACGTCACACAGCTGGCAGAGCGAATGGGGAGGACAGGCACGGAATTCAAATGTAGTGCAGCCGAAAATGTAGAGAGGGCGCTACACAGACGATTTTAAGCTCAAAAGTGAGATTTTATCTAATTTGCACTAAAATGTCAAAAAATTGACCAGGACATGTAGAGAGCACTATAAGAAACATATGTATGCAGTTTAAAAGCTCAAAAAAGTTGATTTGGTGCTTAGTTGTCCTTTAAGGAAAGGGTCCATCAGAGACAGAGCAGCGCTGCGGTTTCATTTAAACATGGGCTTGGGCGAGGGCCAGAGGACACAGCTTTGTTAGATTTGTTTTGTTTGTGGCATTAAAAATATTGTATGTGGGCATTAAAAAGCATTAAGTTTGACTTCATAGCTCGTATCTGTGTTCCCTCAGGTGTGGGTGGGCCTGCGGTTCCTGGCAGGTTCTTGGTTCTGGTTGGACGGAGCTCCTCGGGCGGTCCCTTCTCTTCTGCCGTGTCCTGAGTCCACTCTTGGCTGTGCAGCTCTGGTCAACAGCACCGGGCCAGAACCTGTGATTGAACCCTGCGACTGCAGCGAGAAGCTCAACCTGCTCTGCGACACGGAGCCTTAGGACTGAAACAGGATCATGAATATGATGAACGCTTTGGACTCATGCAGCGCTTTCCTCTGTGTCCACCTTCGCTTCTTCGTTTGAGGCCCTGTCCACACGAAGTCAACCTCGGGACTAAACGCAACAATATTTGATCAATCTAGCGTATCATTCACACGAAACTGGCGTCTTAAGGGTCTGTAAACGAACACTTTCACAACTAGGTCCCAGAATGGATAGATTTGAAATCCATCCATCCATACGTTTTCTTCCACTTGTCCGTTGCCAGGTCATGGGGGCAGTCGTTGGAGCTGCACCAGCCCCTTATAGCTCCTCCTGCAGGTGGTGGGTCCATGACGGCTTCATGGTTCTAACCAGGCCTGTTGGTCTCTCATGAAGGGGCTTCTGAAAGCTAGATTTGAAAACGCTGTTTATAATTCCCTTTATTGCACAATCCTCTGCTCCTCTGCTCCACGGCGAGTCACAATCCGACACAGAGAAAAAACGCTGCCTTGATCCATTCTGTGTTTTCACTGACAAAATTTCTGCTTTAGTCCCGTGAGTCGGAAAAATAAACTCACCTCCTTCTGAAGATTGTAAATCCATTGAGAAGTTTCATATTTAGCAGATGAGTTGTGTTGTGAGTAAGCGTTTTTTCTTCGTGTGGATAAAGCCTAAGACTTCTCTCATAGATATCATAATTAACCTGTACTAAATGCTGTATTGTAAATTTGCTTTGGTTTTTTATTATAGTAACTGCAGGTATTGTGTGCCTTTGAACAGTTTTTCCATTTATGTCGTTCTTACTAACCACATCTATGTTCATGTAGATTTATTTTAATGCTTGGCTTATGGTCCGTGGACTACAGATGAAAAATAGCCTTTTGCTAGCTCTGGCTTTTTTGACTATATCTAATCGTTTGTTTTATACAATTGCACGGTCCCCTTTCTAATCTAATAATGTTATCTAATAAACAGTTGAAACAGTTTGCATCTTTCATTTCAAAATAAAGTGCTCTAAGTGCGGGACAGTAGCAGAGCGGTTAGCGTTCGTGCTTCACAGCTACAAGGTCCCGGGTTCGATTCCCACCTGGACGGGGTCTTTCTGTGTGGAGTTTGCATGTTCTCCCCGTGGTTTCTCCTACCACCAAAAACATGTACAATAGGCCACAATGAATGTGAGTGTGTTTGAGAGTGCACATGGGGGACGACGGATGAAAATTAGCCCAAGGCTACAATCCGGTGTGGCTTTAGGGCGGGCCTCATTTTATATCGTTAATCATAGGTTCAGGAAATTTATTTTAAGGATTCAAAATGCCAATGTTGTGCCCTCTAGTGGTTAGCATTCAAAACTACGGTAGCTTAACATGGTCAAAAGACAATCTCACAACATCTTCCCCTTTTAAAGTTAGCAATAACGAGATCCCAAACATCTGCATTTTGCAACATTGGATAAATCTTAAATTGTTCTTTTCTTTCTAATGTACCTTTGTTATTTTTACCTTTACATTTTCTTCTTCAGTACAACAAGATTTTTAAGACTTTTAAGTAAATTGTCTTAGAACAGTGCAGGACGTCCCAGGGGTTGACTGCCCTCAGTCCCGAAAGGGGTTATTTTGCACTTTCGAACCTCATCAGTCTTGGAACCGAAGAGGCATCCTTATCTCACGGCCCCTGGAAGTTCTTCTCACAGGAGTAGATGGTGGAAGGAGAGGCCCTGAGGCAGGGCCTGCTGGTAGCTGACTCACTGGTGATGCAGGCGGCGCAGTCACATCTGTCGGTGGGAAACCGTTGTCCTGCTGAGACGCTGTAGGCTGAGCACACTGCTGTTCTGCAGGAGGTTCAGTCTCAGGAACGGTCTGGATGTGACGCCTGTTCCGACGGGTCACATTCCCATTGGCCAACTCCACGAGGTAGGATCTCGGCTCCTTGGACTTACTGATGACCCTGGCAGGTGTTGTCCATCCTTTCTCCCTATCAAGCTTCACTCTAACAGTTTGACCAGGGTGAAGTTCGGGGAGTGTGAGTGCCGAATGCCTGCGGTTGTAGTAGAATCTGTATGAACCTTTAGCTGTTGCGCCCTTCACGTAGACTTGATCCGGGTTGAATGGACGTGGCAGCAATGTCTTTTCTAGGACCGGAACAGTAGTACGGACTTGTCTACCAGTCATAAGCTGCGCTGGACTTGCCCCTGTGGCTGCGATAGGTGTAGAGCGATCCATAAGGGCTAAGCAGGGGTCAGGCTGTTTGAGGATGTACTTGGCAGTCTGAACAGCCCTTTCTGCCGCACCGTTCGACTGTGGATAATGTGGGCTGGAGGTAATGTGAAAGAAACCATACCTCTGTTTGAAATCTTGGAACTCTGCTGATGTGAACTGTGTCCCGTTGTCACTGGCCTAGCGTTCTGACCAGTTTTGGCCCACAGACACAATGACAAAGTGTTGTCAGTCACCTTGAGTCTCTCTCTCTAAAACCAGTCTTCCCAAAGTGACACTGACCTGTTGAGCTTGAGACCGGACGCCTTGACCTTCCACAACACTGCGTCGAGATAGCAGTCATGCTCCTCCTTTGTAGATCCGTAAACCAGGATATCGTCCATCACAACCACAGTCCCTTCTAGGCCTTTGAGCAGGTCAGTCGTCAGCCGCTGGAAAATCTCAGGCGCTGATGTAATGCCAAAAGGCAGACGTTTGAAGCAAAACCGGCCCATTGGGGTAATGAAAGTAGTCAGTCTCTGGCAGCTGGGGTCCAATGGAATTTGTCAAAACCCGCTAGAGGCGTCCAGAGTGGAGAAAACCTTGGCTCCGGCCAGCTTAGGTGTTATATCATCCAGTGTGGGCAAAATGTAACATTCGTGCTTTACTCCCTTGTTCAAGCGTTTAAATCCACACACACTCTGACCTCATACTTGTTGCGGTTTGAAATGGGCACCATTGGGGCACACCAGTCTGTCGGCTCTGTAACTTCCTCAATGATCTCAAGGCTCAGCATGCGCTTTAGCTCTTTCTACACTTTTGGAAGAATTGGAACTCTGCGTGGTGTGTTGACGCTGTATGGGACTGCTCTATCTCTACAGGCTCACAGTTCAGTAGTCCTATTTCCCCAAACACATCGCTTGTTAGGTCACTAGTGATAGCATTGACCCTTGCTACCAGCCCCATATGCTTTGCCACAGCCTTGCCCAACAAGTTACTAACATATTGTCCTTTTATGACTGTGATCCAGTACTGGTATTTTTTACCTTTGTATGTAGTGGTGGCAAGGAACTTACCCACGCATCTGACTTTCCCACCCGAGCTGTACACTGTGGGTCTGGACTTGTTCACATTTGGTTTATGTCGTAGTTTGCTGAAAGTCTCTTCAGTCATAACGGTGGTATCAGCCCCAGTGTCGATTTTAAAATCCACCGGACTGCCATTCACAAGTGGCTCTACATCCCATTCAGTATCGGGTTTGACTCCTCAATGATGTTTGGCTTTGACTTTGTGGTTGCTCTCTGGAACAGTTCTCCAATAAAAAAAGAATCCTCATCTGAATCTAGAACAGCCTCAGCTCTGACTTCTTTTAGCATCTTGGATTTACACACAGCCTCGAAATTACCCATTTTATTACACTTTCTGCACCTTTTGTAATGGGCTGGACAGGTTTCCTTTTTATCATGCATCCTGTTGCATCTCTGACAGTTCAATTTGTTCTCACCGTATTGCTGTCCATGTCCCTGCCGTGGTTTATCATCGCTCCTCCTTGTGCTATTGTTCCGTTTCTGTCTCACCTCGTTCACTGTAGTTTCCGCACACTCTGCACTTTGTTGTTTCCCTTGTTCACTTTGACGAGCAAGCTGGATGGCTCTCTCCGGAGTCAGATCGGCCTCTAGCTGGAGTTTTTGCGAAACCTCTTCGTCCATGATTCCGATGACGATCCGTCCTTCCCCGCGCCGAACTCGCAGTGTTGCGCGAGCTCGTACAGGCTCCGCACGAAAGCCCTTTGGCTCCGCTTATGAAAACAGGCGCGATCGTGGATGACGTTTCTTTTCGGGACAAAGTGTTCGTCAACCTTCTGCATCACTAGATTATACTCATACTCTGGATGTGGCATGGCCTCGGTTGCCGCAGGAAACACAAACGAGCCGTAAATAGGTTCAGCATCTCTCCCCATGGAGTACAAGAGCGAGTTCACCTGCACTTCGCTGCTCTCTCTGTCAAGTTTTGACGCGACTCTAAACCGGGAGAATCTCTGCCGCCATGTTAGCCACTCCGCTGGCTGCGTGAAATGGGACGGCTCAGGAGGCCCAAACTTTGCCATCTTGCTCACAATGTCGGCGTGAAGTCCTTAATTCTGACACCATGTCATGATATGAGGGAAGACGTGGGTCAGTCAACCACAATACTGTAGTGCCCTCTAGTGGTTAGCATCCCAAACTACGGTAGCTTAACATGGACAAAAGACAATCTCACAACAATCTTGCAAGTAGATGTATGGGGCCCATGTGGGCCTTATGATTTTAACCCACTTTGGCCCCATATGTAACTCATTCAGAGCCCACTTTTAGCCCACACGGGCCGACTCAGATGGGGCCCTCATGAAAACTGCGGACAAACCCAGTTATTGCCCATGTGGGGATATGGGGCCCAAGTGGGTCACATGGTTTGGGTCACAGGCCACGTGTTTTCCCAGATGAATTCTCCGTAACAGCACAGTTCACGTCATGACCGCTAGGGGGCAGTGTGATGACAGACTGCACATTTTCAATGGAGACACTATGGCCAAGGTAGCCTGGCCTTTGCCATCCGTAAACTCTGGTCAAATATTTTTTCCTGCATGTACGTCTGGGTTTGATCTCAGTGGCTGCGATTCAATCGGTTGAATTTCATCCTACCATTCAGCGAGCGGGGGAGGCGGGTGTTGTAGGTGACGTCAAGCATAGCTTGACTCGGCCGGGCCCATTACTTCACAACCAAACGCTAGCGATTGGGTAAAATCAGACCCAATGGTTTCAAACTTTAAACAGAGTTCTCCCCTCCCACTTGTAAACGGAGCTCAATTGAGAAAGTCCAGACCCTCTGTACGAAACAAGTACGAGGGTATGTGTTGGAGCTGGTAGCCAACAAAACCACAAAACACAATAGTTAATGCAAGAAACGAGACAAGACAGTTTACCTTTTTCTGACCAGGAGAGACAGACATAGATGAGGGTCCAGCTCCAAAGGAGCTGTGCCATCATCCTGCTCGCTCTGGCTGTCCCTGCCTGCTCACATGGGTTTTATTCAGGTTTTCACGCCCCTGGTTTACAATTTACTGCTTGGGTCTAAGGGAGGGGGGACAGTACCCAAAGCAGCAAATGGCATTTACAACTTCACAGTGTTTACTTTTAATTTCCAATATTCTTGTCATCGACACCGTCCCAGGTCTCGGTTACACACAGCTGCTCTGCCCCCGTCAAAGGGCAGAGTTCATATACCAGACACAGTAACACTGTTTCAGCTTATACTCATAATCTGGAACTCAAAGCACAATGTGGAATTATTTATATACATATTTGTCATATTAGGTTTTAGTGATTATATATATAACTGTGTTGATCTGTAAACTGTGCTTTGAGATACATTTGAATCTGGCGGACATTTTAGTTTCTGCTTGTATGTATGGTTGATCCACTGGGGGGCAGTGTGTTCAAATGAGGAGTCAGATTGCGCAGAAGAAGAAGTGACGATCCAAGAGAGCTGATTGGTTGGGGGGGAAGACACACCTACTATATATGGTCCTGCTTGAGAAGCGTTCCGCCCTTCTCCTCGCTTCTCCCCCTGGGGTCTGCTCGGTCAACATGGAGTCGGCTCAACAGATGGACTGTTAGCTTGTAATAGGAAATAAAGTAATGATTTTGGATTATAATATACCGAGTCTCCATCCTTTCATCCAGCACTAAAGAATACGCTATTTTCAACAATTGGTGACACCCGTACGTGACGTTTTTGATTTGTGGAAGATTGGATGGATCTCGGGAATAGACAAAGAAAAATATGCTTTTTATTACTCTTTCGCCCAAAAAACAGACGTGCACACCGACTTTAAAATGGGTAAGAATACGATTTGTTTATATTGGCTATGATGAAGGAAGTGTGTGCGTGTGTTTTTGCTGGTGGTTTGAGATATTTGGCTATACTTTTAAAACATAAAAAAAAAAAAAAAATGAAACGAAGCTAAAGATGCTATGAAACTTGACTGGATTGTTCCGTGTTTAGACCATACGCCTTGCAGATTTTTAAGGTGTTTTTTTTTTTTTTTTTAAGGCATGTAAGTAGATGTTTTTATTGAAGTTAGACTAAAGTAATTTTAAAGGCGCGTTTGTGTAGGAAAAAGTAACTGTTGTTTGCGATGATTGGTTTCCCATTTTTGCTGTTGGCATGTTCTGTGAATCTTTAACTATATCCCCATTGTCTATGCAAAAGAATTTCCTCAATATTTTGGTCAAATTACAGCTTAATGTTGTGTTGTTAGCTTTCGTTAGCATCGTTAGCTTAGTGCGCTAGCATACCGCATGGTTAGCTTAGTGTGTTAGCATACAGCTTATTGTTGATAAACGTGTAATAAACCCACAAATGTGTTAAACCCAGCTCAGTGTGTGGACACTGAAGGCTGTTCTGTGTAGTAGTGTAGGATTTTATTGAAGTGTGGTGCATGGTTTGTTTTCAATATGATCTGTTTGCTGTTGGTATGCGAGGTTGCTAAGTTAGCTCTGAGAACAAAGGATTTGGCCTTAGCATTTAGCTTTTTCCATGTGGTACTGTTATTTGGCTGTTATATTGTAATACCGGAGTTTATGGCCGCCATTGCTATAGTCTCAAAATGTTGATAAACCGCATAAATGTGACGCATAAAACGCGTACATATGGAGCCCGATAAAACAGTTTTTTAAGAGCGGTACATTCAGACCAATGGATGCGGTACATTGAGACCGGGGCATTGAGGCAACGGTACATTCCGACTAACACACCTGTAGTGCCACCATATATCCACTACATTTTCATTGAAAGGCATCGGACTTTAGACACATTAAGAACTATTTTAACGCCTGTTTTCTATTTTTAAACACTTAATATGGCTACATATTCTTACTGAGATAACGCTGGGTTATTTACAATTAAAGGAATGAGGCTGGTTTTCGAAATAAATTTGTTTTACATCCGCCTTAAACAGTGACTTCGCAGGCATCTTTTATCTGAAAACGGAACAATTAGCAAAGCTAAAGCAACTGAAGTACATTTTTTTATCTGATTTTGTTGACCGGCGGGGAGAGAGGCGGGAGAAGTGTTTGTCTGTTTATCTGTTTGTCTGTTTTGCTGTTTTGTTTGTTTTTTTTGTTTGTTGGTGAAAATATAAAAAAATTATAAAATATAAAATACAAATAAAAAATTATAACATTAGAAAAACCACACAAAGAGACGGTAGACGTGGGCGCACCAAGTAGACGTCGATCTGCTAGTTTAGGAAATGAGATTAAGTTTGGCTGTAAATCTCGGTGAAATTTTGTTTAGGTGGACACGTCCGTCCGTGGGTTCATCAGAGGATGATCCTAAAAACGCTACAACTTAGCAGGAGGTGTATTGTAGACGTACAATAACCACGCGACGTTCTTGGTTATACGTTGGGGAAATTTGTGGCCCCCAAAAAACCAATGTAAATAACGGAAAAGGAGACTAAATTTGTGGGTCTCCAAAAATGGAGAAAATAGATGAAAAGACATATTCTACTGGCCAGATTGCAAAGAGCTCTTGTACTGGCCAGATGAGAGAATAAAAGAAGAGGAAAAATTGAAGAGTTAATGACTGGCCAAATAAGGGAATAGAATAAAGTGAAAATAAAAGATATTCTACTGGACAAATCCCAGATGAGAATAAGAGAAAATAAGCGTTAATGTACTGGCCAGATTATGTTTAGATGTTTGTGCACAGGGTAATGGGGATATTGTAAAAGTTATATGTGAAATTATTGTGTCTTGTTGTCTTGTCTTTTGTGTAATGTTCTTTTTATTGTAGAGTGACTGAGTGTGTCCTGAGTGACGAGTGACCAGTGTGATGGACGAGTGGAGAAGGACAAACAAAAGTGATATTTTTGTATCGCTGAAAGAGACTGTGAGTGGCGGAGAAGCAAACGGAGAGAAAGACTTGGAAAGTATTGGAGTGAATGCATCTGATCATTTAACGGTGATAGATGGTTCTCTGAGGAGACTGGATGCCGAAATGGCATTGAATGTGAAGCGTGATGGAAAGGTGATTGAAAGTGAGAAGGACGGTTGAAAGAAAGTTTTTAAGATAAGATAATTCCTTACTCAGAGATGTGGTGTATGAATGTGGTGTGGACACTGTTAATTTTAGAAAACTAAACGTGTATTTGCTGTGTCTGCAGTTATGTGGACGTAGGAAATGATCAAACAGGAAGTAATGGGTGCATTGGAGGAATGGCCATTCTCATTTGTACCCAGACATCCGTGTAGGAGGGGAAGTGGAGAAATTGCTCCGCCCCTCATTGAAAAAAAAAAGAAAAGAACATTTTTGACCAATGTTATTGTTTTAAAAGTTATTTTTGTTTTGTTTTTTATAGAGAAACATTTCTGCTGGTGGTAGAGTTATGTCTCCACAGCATACATTTGAAGAACAAGTATCCAAAATCAGTGTGAGACAAATGCTATTATTTTTTTGAGCCTGTGATTAATGGACCATTTAGGGCTCTGAGAGATGTTGCTAAAAAAAAAATTAGAACCTCTCTCCACACGGTGGCGCCATGGAATGAAAACTGAAGCAGGGAAGTCCTGTCGTGAGTTTGAATACATTGATTGAAAGTACAAACCACTATTAATTTAGAGTTTAAGTTGATCTTTATGCGCCATTTTGGACGCATTACCAAAAGTTATGAAGGAGCAATTATGCAAAATTCAAATTATTGTTAAAGAAAACCAAATAAATTAATGAATACATTTTGAGAATATGGAGAATGCCCTTGACCAGAAGCGAGAGCAAAATTGAACTGAAAGAAATTAGTGCAACTTTTAAAGGTGCAGCTTAAAGGAGCGAGTAATGAAAGTAATAATGAAAAAAGAGTAATAATGAGTTTACTTGAATGTGCAGTGACCTGTGGGTGTGGTGTTGGTAATTGTGGCCAAGGATTGTTTCAGACAAAGATGACCAACAACGTTCGAGGAGATCGAGGCGTTTACAACAACGCTGATGGGAACAATGCTACTCATCACTGGGTTCAGAGGCATGGGAGTCCAGAACTCTGTTACCTGTGAAGGTGAACGGACAGACTCTTGACGTGCTGGTGGATAAAGGTGAACGACACTCATCTGTGAACTATGAGACTGTGATCATTGACGGACACCATCTACTGGGTGGATACAGGAAGACCACCCACAACCTTTCACCAAGCCAGTGCCTAGTCAGCTCACAGGACTGAATCTGACACGCCAACTCAGACTCCTGTTTCTCTCCTCGGATGTGATATGCTGATGACAGTGAGAGCAACAGTTTTGTGCTCTCTGAATGGACTAACAGTGACTTTTCCCTGATTGGACAAACACCTTGCTGTCTGACAGTGGTTGCTGAATGCAGATATATCTACTGGGAAGAGCTGAAGGACTGTACAACTGACGTTTGACCTTGGATCCAACATTCACTTTGCCAAAGCCACCCACCCATTGATCACTGTACTTTAATATGATATAGAAAAGCTTTTAAGGCTAACCTTAGTGGACATGAATGGTCCTTTTAAAATTACAAAATTAATTAGGCAAACGAGGTGTGACTGCGAACTGTTTACACCCTATAGAACAGTAATATGATGTGTTTATAACTCGTTTGCTCTCTCTCCTGGACAATAGGCTAAAGAATTTGTTCCATGACCAAAGCGTGAGTGAAACAAAAGATTGGTAAGAAATTGAAGTTTCTAAAATGTCCTGTACCCTCCATCAGTGTCTGATACTTATGTCCGTTTTGGAACATCATTCCACGACACCATGATAGAGAATTATGTGTTTATGAACTGACTGAAAAATATCTTAATGCACCAGATAAAGATGGTCTTTAGGACCTACTGATGCTGGTTTATTTACTAAATTGAATCAATAATCTTTAAGTTACAACTAAATGCATTTGTCTGAATATTTTAATAGTTGAAACTAAATTGTCTGAAATTATGTCTAAAAGCTGAAATGAATTGGGCTTCGGTCCTTTCTCTTGCTCTGCTCCTGGCATCAATCCGTGAGCAGATCGAGAGGAAACTCTTATGAACTTGACACAGGCCATTTTGGCGCCTGAGATCAGACTCCTCTTTGATTCCACAGGAATCCAGTGGACACTGATCTTACGATTGTATGTTATAATCCCTATTGAAACCATCTACACTCATTAGTTTATGCACTCAGGTTGGAGGTGACTGCTGATCTCACTTTGGGAGCCGCTGAGAGCTCCTTTCCCAGCCTGTCTGACAGTCCTCTGCCGCGATTGGACTGAACCAGTGCTGGTCTGATCCCTTTTGAGGCCACTCCCAGGACCTCACATGCTGTCCAGGTCGCAAACCAGACGAGTGGTGTCCACCTCTCACTCGCCCTGTCGACCCATTTGAACCCGCCTTCAACCTCCCTGGACTGAACCTGACATTTGTTATTTTGCTATTGTTTTCTTTGTGTTATGTAGGTGCCGAAGGTATTAATCTCCAGTGAAATTGGAGTTGGTTTGTTGTGTTTCCTGTACAAGGATAGAGGTTTCACTTGTTTATGCATGTTACATGACTCTTTATTGGACTGAGTTTTCCTCAGTCCAAGAGGGGGTGTTAATTATATGGGAAAATTATTATAATTTGGTTTATTTTGGCATGGGAAAGAACTGATACAAATATATCTAAAAGATAAACAAACGAAAACATAAAGTGACGAATTGACAAATGTTATGGCCAACTAAGATTTCGGTTTCAGATAGGTAAATTAATTTATAATACTCTGTTTTTGACGTTTGCTGTGATTCTGAAGTGCACACAGAATCTGTGGTAAATGTGGGAAACAGAAGCTAAAAGAGAGTTTTTCTCTGTAGATTAATGAAACCTGAATTCCTGAATTTTCCAGATAAAATTGACCCTAGTATTCCAACAGATAAATTAAGTTAAATAGGTCTTTGAGTCCAGCCATAATTTGCAAGATTAGCTGGCATGGTCGCTCTCACGGTGAGCGGCCCTGATAATTTTTTTTGTAATTTTTGTCTGTTCTTTTGTGTTTCTGTTACAGATCTCTGTTGGTTCCTTGTCTCTGTAGGTGCTTGTGAGTGGTCGTCATTATGAGAGTTTTTGATCCAAATCCATAAAGTTGTATTTTTAAAGCGCCTTACAATAACCAAAGTTGACCAAAACATGATGTGGAAAAATAAACAATAAAAACCACCCTTAGTGGTGAGTGTATGTTTTTATAGCGGACGCCGAGGAAGCATGAACTGAGACAACGACCTGACAGAGTAAAGGCAACCAGTTAAAGGACATGCATCTGTCACTGTGATTTCATAGGACAAATATTCAATCTGATTTGTGATCTCTTTTGTAGAGATCAAAACGGGGAATGTGGAATTATTTATATACATATTTGTCATATTAGGTTTTAGTGATTATATATATAACTGTGTTGATCTGTAAACTGTGCTTTGAGATACATTTGAATCTGGCGGACATTTTAGTTTCTGCTTGTATGTATGGTTGATCCACTGGGGGGCAGTGTGTTCAAATGAGGAGTCAGATTGCGCAGAAGAAGAAGTGACGATCCAAGAGAGCTGATTGGTTGGGGGGAAGACACACCTACTATATATGGTCCTGCTTGAGAAGCGTTCCGCCCTTCTCCTCGCTTCTCCCCCTGGGGTCTGCTCGGTCAACATGGAGTCGGCTCAACAGATGGACTGTTAGCTTGTAATAGGAAATAAAGTAATGATTTTGGATTATAATATACCGAGTCTCCATCCTTTCATCCAGCGCTAAAGAATACGCTATTTTCAACAACAACATTAACAACATCTCTTCAGTCAACAGATATAAAAGTGTAAGATAAAGCAAAATATAGAGAATAATCAATATTTATCCAACAGTATGGTAAAACCAGGCTATAGCCAAGGAGACCACTGTCAAAAAATGACCTTAAAAACGGATCTTTCTGATATTTGGAAACATAGCTACTTATACTAATTCAAGCTAGGGCGCAGATTTCAAAAATCAATGTTGCCAAGCCCAATTCTTGTGTTAAAATGGTCAAATTGGTCATCAAAGATGACCTCATAATCCATATGGTAAAATATTTATTTTGTGTTTTAGTTTAGTTTTAGTTTGTTTATTTAAGCAGTTAATCTGCTCATAAGGAGTGGGCCGAAGCAAAAGGCTTATAAGTGCCCACCCCCAAAATAAAAACAATAACATTTTCATTTAACAATCAAAGCAAAGAACGTAGTGCAAGGTAACAAATCATAAACAGGGGAACATAGGGCAAGGTAACAACAAATAATAAAGAACAATAATAAAGAAACAACAGCAAAAGAATGTACTACAACACTCACAATATCTATATCCAGTCAATTACAAAACATCACACCAAATCTGCTATTCCGACACAGACCAAACTTACAATTTTAACTCATCCAGCAATAAACAGAAACGAGTAGATACAAAACACAACAGCTGTTTCATTTCTTGTACAATGTCTAGTACAGAGCAAGGAACAAATGATCATCATTAATATATTTCTTACAAATTGTTACCAATGCCAAACATTAGTACATTACTAGAATCACTAGTGTAACATTATTTTAATGTTATAAAGGCACGTTACTATGCAGTACATAATACACTTCGTGATCCTGCTACTTCCCAATTACCATCCTCAGTATAATATTAATTTGCAGTGTTTGGAATAACACCGTTTAAAAGAACGGCGTTAGGTAACGATGTTATTTTTTCAGTAACAGAGTAATCTAATTAATTCCTCTCCCGGTCGTTACAACGCTGTTATCGTTACTGGGTAAACAAAGTGGCCCGTTACAATTGGACTGAATGAGCTCCGCGGTGTCAGCAATGGGGCGAGCAGCGGAGAGGGTGGGGCTGCCTGTGTGTGCGGAGCTCGTGCTCTCTGCTCCAAAAACTACGCGTGTCCCCGATCTGCGGCTCGTCCTCCCCACAGCACGGGGCGGCCGCGGGACAATCGAGTTAATGATCGTTGATCTAGTGTTGGAACTTATTTTGAACCCAAAGATGCATCTCTCCTATTCTTCGATCTCTTCTATCGAAGAATTGAATGATGCCCTGCCTTACACTTGGGCCGAATGTCCATAGCATCAAAAAGTCCAAGAAGATAATGACCTCTGCAGCGACAGACGCCCTGAGCCTGTGGCGGAGGTTACAGACCCCACAGACTAAAGGCCAGCCCCTCTTCTGTCCCAGGAACCCCCGTCCCCTCTGCTCATGTCCACCAGAGAACATGATGCACAAAGAGCAGCTCCTTACCTGTAAATGTGCTGCCGCCTCTTGGCCGGGACACTCTTGACAAGTGACTTTTACCCTCAATGAGCTCCAGGTGGAATAAAGGTTAAACGATATGACGTGTCTCACCATAAAAAAAGTGGCGCTAACCTTTTGGAGCCACTGATGTGACGTAGACATGCCTCTATAAAAGTACCAGACACGGGACCGGAACTCATTGGAGGCGAACTGCAGGCGGAGAAATCGAAAGCTCTCCCGACGCACGGATACGGAAGACTTGTATATAATATAGCACCAAAATAACCCCAGAACGACGATGTCGGTCGAAAACGCAAGAGAGGCAATACTGAATACTGAATACGAGGAGGATGGAGCGCTGGTCAGAACCGTGAAAACGGGTGTTGGATTTGTGTTCTCAAATGTACTGTTAATGCATTTTATTGTGAAATGTATTGACCTCTAAGTTGAAGAAAAGCTATGTGGCTAATTTCCTGTTTGGTTGTTACTTCCAGTGCCCGCTCAAAATGATGCGATGCACGATGCTCTCTAATGCACATGTTTGAAAGAAATGAAGAAAACAAATAAGAAGTGTTCTGTCGGCTCATTCGACAATGGCCAACGAAGCTGAAGATGTACCAAACGCAACAACGGGCACACTGGGTAAGGACGAGTTCAAATGGCGTTTAAAGTCAGTCTTAAAGTCGTGAGGGAGCGGGATGCAGAAGCCAAACCACCGCGCGTAAAAGCACACGCAGCCGCAAAACTGGAGATAATCCATAAAGTCTATCTTGTGTAGGTTCGCAAAGTACAACTAAAATGCACTTCGTGATCGTAACCATGTCGGTGAACCACTATACCCGCTTTTACCAGATTTGTTAAAGTATAACTAGTTCATTCAACGCCTGTATCCTAAATCCCATCCGGAAAACCTCTTTGTATCTTACAGTGAGGAAAATAAGTATTTGAACACCCTGCTATTTTGCAAGTTCTCCCACTTAGAAATCATGGAGGGGTCTGAAATTGTCATCGTAGGTGCATGTCCACTGTGAGAGCCATAATCTAAAAAAAAAAATCCAGAAATCACAATGTATGATTTTTTAACTATTTATTTGTAGGATACAGCTGTAAATAAGTATTTGAACACCTGTCTATCAGCTAGAATTCTGACCCTCAAAGACCTGTTAGTCTGCCTTTAAAATGTCCACCTCCACTCCATTTATTATCCTAAATTTAGATGCACCTGTTTGAGGTGGTTAGCTGCATAAAGACACCTGTCCACCCCATACAATCAGTAAGAATCCAACTACTAACATGGCCAAGACCAAAGAGCTGTCCAAAGACACTAGAGACAAAATTGTACACCTCCACAAGGTTGGAAAGGGCTACGGGGAAATGGCCAAGCAGCTTGGTGAAAAAAGGTCCACTGTTGGAGCAATCATTAAAAAATGGAAGAAGCTAAACATGACTGTCAATCTCCCTCGGACTGGGGCTCCATGCAAGATCTCACCTCGTGGGGTCTCAATGATCCTAAGAAAGGTGAGAAATCAGCCCAGAACTACACGGGGGGAGCTGGTCAATGACCTGAAAAGAGCTGGGACCACCGTTTCCAAGGTTACTGTTGGTAATACACTAAGACGTCATGGTTTGAAATCATGCATGGCACGGAAGGTTCCCCTGCTTAAACCAGCACATGTCAAGGCCCGTCTTAAGTTTGCCAATGACCATTTGGATGATCCAGAGGAGTCATGGGAGAAAGTCATGTGGTCAGATGAGACCAAAATGGAACGTTTTGGTCATAATTCCACTAAACGTGTTTGGAGGAAGAAGAATGATGAGTACCATCCCAAGAACACCATCCCTACTGTGAAGCATGGGGGTGGTAGCATCATGCTTTGGGGGGGGGTTTCTGCACATGGGACAGGGCGACTGCACTGTATTAAGGAGTGGATGACCGGGGCCATGTATTGTGAGATTTTGGGGAACAACCTCCTTCCCTCAGTTAGAGCATTGAAGATGGGTCGAGGCTGGGTCTTCCAACATGACAATGACCCGAAGCACACAGCCAGGATAACCAGGGAGTGGCTCTGTAAGAAGCATATCAAGGTTCTGGCGTGGCCTAGCCAGTCTCCAGACCTAAACCCAATAGAGAATCTTTGGAGGGAGCTCAAACTCCGTGTTTCTCAGCGACAGCCCAGAAACCTGACTGATGTAGAGAAGATCTGAGTGGAGGAGTGGGCCAAAATCCCTCCTGCAGTGTGTGCAAACCTGGTGAAAAACTACAGGAAACGTTTGACCTCTGTAATTGCAAACAAAGGCTACTGTACCAAATATTAACATTGATTTTCTCAGGTGTTCAAATACTTATTTGCAACTGTATCATACAAAATCATACATTGTGATTTCTGGATTTTTTTTTTTAGATTATGTCTCTCACAGTGGACATGCACCTACGATGACAATTTCAGACCCCTCCATGATTTCTAAGTGGGAGAACTGGCAAAATAGCAGGGTGTTCAAATACTTATTTTCCTCACTGTATATAGCTACATAATAAACCCGTAACTGAAACCTGCTCTATCAATTATTCAGATTTCGACAAGTATAACTCATTTTGTGCATGTTATATAAGATGGATGACTAGCCTTACTGTGGTTATTCTTCACTTCTGCTTTTTTTTTCACTCTCTTTCTATTTACTTTTACGCGAGCGCAGCTTTGTGACTTTTGTGACACATTTCTGTTACTTTACTTGAGTCTTTTTTTCAATATAGGATTAAATGTGTGATAGACGACAACTATGTGTGACGTGTTCGACATGAACATCCCAGGGATGAGTTTATGAGCACGTTTCACTACTTTCAGAGAGGAATACTGTCATGGGAATGTAAAGAGCGACAAATAACTGCTAGTTCACAATCGACAAGGCTTTAAGATGTCCCGCTCACAAAGGTCGGGCTTCTGAGTGTTTATTTAAAGAAGAATCCGAGGCTCATTCATACTTCATGTTAGTACTTATTTGAAGTGTCACGTGCGGTCATGGTAGGGGGTGAGGTGCGGGAAATAGACCCAAATCGCAGAGCAGCTCAGAGCAAACTTAAATTTAATGGTGAGTCCAAGTGCAACAAACAGCAGGGGAAACAGAACAGGAAACTCACGAGAGTACCGGAAACAATGGGCATCCAAAAGGGGCACAACTCCGCGGGACAAGACAGACTGGAACACACGACATGAACGACAATGATCCGACAAGGACAAGGGAAAACACAGGGGAATATATGCACACACAAGGGAAACAGGGAACAGGTGAAACACATCAGGGCGGGGCAGGTAATCAACAGGAGGAAGGGAAAGCAGGACGACACAGACCAAGGCTGTGTCCGAATGTCCGCACTATTCCCTATATAGTGCACTATATAGTGGTCACGCCATTTTGTAGGGGTGTCCGAATGTCCAGAGAGAAAAAAGTAGTGCACTCAAAATTTCCCACAATGCATTCTGAAAAGTAGTGAGCATCAGCGGTCACTAAACGGGTCAATATAGCCCACAATGCATTGCGAGAGTCGGAGAAGAATGCCTGACAGCAACAGGTCTTTGAACTAAACAACACGACGGAATGAAATCAGCTGTTTCAATCGTGTGTTTGTATTTATCATGAATAAATGACTTAAATATAAACGGTTATGGTTAAAAATGCTAGCGTTAGCTGCTTACCTTTAGCTCGAGCTGTTAAATGACCGATAGCTTCCTCTCAAATAATCCAAGCCATTCATGTAAAATCCATGTTAAATAAATCTGACTCGTATTTATCCATAAATACTCCACTGTTTCATGAGTTTGGTTGATCTTTATCGCAGAAATAATTTTTTTCCGGAGTTTAGCGAACTTTTAGCAGATGTAGTCGCTCATTCTCCTGGCGCTTCGGACACCGGGCTGACCTACTTCTGCACGTCTTTGAGCCAACGCTGGAGTGATTTTTTTTTTATACATGATAGTTTAAATTGGAATTTAAATGTCAAATAAAACGCCTGTAAAGGTGCCAAAACTGTTGTTCTGTTTAATAAAATAAACGTTTGTAACAATAAATAAATTCAGAAAAAAAAAAGAAAAAAAATCTGCACGCCGCAGCGCGCCTGACGTCACGCAGCTCGGAGAAAGTAGTGGCTTCTGTCCGAATCGCCAACAGAATCAGTGCACTATATAGTCTACTATATAGTGCGGGCCTATGTAGTGAATGAGGGGTTAGGGAATAGTGTGGACATTCGGACACAGCACAAGACTATCAAAATAAACACAAGACAGAGACACAGACTAGGACAGGGGAGAAACTAACCAAAACCAGGACATAACTAATAACCAAAAACCCACATCATGACATGAAGTTTTGAGTCTGCGTTTCTGATGGGTTGTGGGAACCCATAAAAGATTGTAGATCATAGTATTTGACAGTATTGACAGAGGTGTCGTCACTTCGAAGCCACACAGCCACCTCTGAGCAGGGGCCAGTGAGAAACTGATCCCGTAAACGCTGACCTCCCCCGCTTGAGCTGTCTGGGAGGCAGAGAGTAGCAACACGTGTGCTAGCCTCTGTTTCTGCTCCGTTTTATTTATTTATTTATTGTTGCTGTTATTTCTAAAGCTGACAGGGCCCAAAATTAGAACTTTTATTTCTTGTTCCGCACATTAAATGTATCAAATTGAATCGAAATACGTATTGAACCGTGACTAACGTGAACATCCCTAACGATCACTACTATTACTATGAGCATTTCCACTACTGCTACTTTTCTACTACTATCACTGTTACTACTTCTGCTACTGTTACTATATGCTACTGTAGTAACTGCTGCTATAACAACAGCTACTTCCATTACTACTACTGAGCTATCACTGGGACACTTTGATTATTATACTACCACACTAGTAATTCTACTACAACGTCTTCCATTCATTTACCACCCACACTGTTGCCACGACTACCATTCACTCCGCTACTCCTACTACTATCACTACTATTACTGTCCTTTTGTCCTTTTCTCTTACCAATACTACCATTACTGCTACCTATTCAAATATTGTATGTGAATGTATGACGCCTTTTCTTCATCACTCGTGAATAACGGGTTGATTCATCCGTCGTTTTCCGGAAGAATCCGTCTGATGAGCGTGAACCCAGTCCTGCGCCAATTCCCCTTCGCAATCGGGTCAACAGGGAGCCAACGGAGCCCAAAAAGGTGAAGAAATCGGCCAAACTTGGAGAAAACCAGCTCCAGTTCGGCAAATATGAAGGCGAGACCTTCAAATGGGTGATGCAGAACGACCGTCAGGACGCCGTGTATCTGGTGGGCTCTCACCAGAGCGAGATCGATGACGGGAAAAGGATTGTGTTCAACAAGGAAAACAAGGTGCAACCACAAACGGTCAGCGACAAGAATGAACACGAGTCCGATTTTTCATTGTAGTTGTTGTTGTTTTTATTATGGTTAGAGAAAATGACACTGACGAAATCTCAGACGTTGTATTTTAGTTGAACACGGCTGGAGACGAACGCAAACATACTTCTGGTTGATTTCTCAGGACGCTCTGGCGGAGTACGTGTCCCTTTACCCTGATGCTGTGGAGAAGGTGCGCCTCGGCAAAGAGGGACGGGCTCTTGTTGGATTTGGAAAATACAAAAAACTAACTCGCAAGAAATTGTACGAGTCTACTGACGAGAAGACAAAGAAGTAAGAATTTATATTAAGCTGTTTGTAAATATTATCACTTCCTCTACTACTGTGACAGTAACGCCTACTATTGCTACTACTACAGTTGTGTTTACGGGTACTACCTGTGTAATTGGTCAACGGAGTGGTTATACTGTAGGATCACATATTCTAGTTTTATAACCAAATTGAGTGCACTATTGAGTCCTGAGTGACCAAGTATTATTGCTACTACTTCTTTTACAAAAAGTATTTCTCTCCATGTGTGTAGTTGCGTTAAGCGGCTCAAGTCAAAGAAAACGTATGAAAATCCTGAGATGGAGGCCACTATAAAATACATCCATGCCCGCTCCCCCACTAAGAGCGAACCGTCAGGAACCAGGTAAGACTAATCCACTGATCTAAACGTTACAAATCACATTTAGAACATTATAACCTCGAACAGCTTTAGATCCGTTTTAAACTCGGGTTTACTCTTTATATTTTTATTTATATACATCTCTATTCCACACTCACAATGACATTTTAAAAAGGCACAGTAGATTTAAAAATAAGCATTTGAGCTTTAGGAAAGTTAGAGGGCCTAGCTAGCACTGAATAGGGTTATTCTTCTTTATTAAAATGATGCATTGGAGATTATAAAGCAGCTTGTAGCATTCACTCAACATTTCAGACACTATTCCATCTCGGCTTCCTCCAAAAAGTTGAGGATAAGAGAAGTATAATTTCAAATCATTTACATGGTTTGACAAATAAAACATCTTGAATCTTAACCATCATTAGGGTGCAGCCTCTAAGTATGTTTTTCACAAATGTTTTGCAAAAAAAAGTTAAACGTACTCAAAGGAAGTGGAACAAAGTGAACTGTAACAAACCAAACCTACCACAGATCTACATAGGTACAACAGTGTCTTTACAATTGAGAAAAACACTAAATGCACCCATTTTAAATAGGTTAGTCCTCCGACCTGGTGATTCTGACCATCAGCCCAGCCCGACATCTGGAGATGAGTCCTTGGGCACGGACCTGCCATCGCCCACTGCTCCTGACGAGTCGCCCGAGCAGCATCTAGACATGGGTCAAATGCAGAGGACACATTTCTCTACGGGGACAATAAAGTACACCGTAACCTCAAATAAACCCATTTTGCGCCTAACATAATCATTTTCTCACAGACTGATTGTGTTGTGTTTTAGGTCTGCCGTGAAAGCCAAAGACATCATCAGAGGGAATAAAACTTCCCTTCTAGAGATTCTGTCTGCAGATCCCATTCTGATCCTCAACAAGGTTCAAGAACACAGCCTCATCTCTGACCGTGAGTACAGAAATCTTAAAGGCATAAACAAAGAAAATGTGGAAGGCCACCTTACTGAGCTGCTGGACAAGCTCCTGGGCAAAGGAGAAGAAACATGTCAGAATTTCATCAAACTCCTGAAGACAGACGAGAGGATTAAAGAGACTTTTCCAAATTTAAAGTCTATACAATTGACGGTGGACAACAGTAAGTTGGTATTACGGAGGAGTTTGGATCTGTTTAGCATAAGGAAAATAGCAATATATGTTGTAAGACAAATTTTCTATTGTATTCTCAAATATTTTCAGGGTTAGAAGTTTCAAAGTCAGATCTATTTCGACTTTTTTCTTATTTCGTGTTTCCATGCCAAAAAAAAAACATAATAGCGTAAACCTTTTATTGCCGACACATGTTACCACAGACATAGTATTTGTGATACAAAACAAGTACATATAGCCGCAGGTGTCTGTCCATGTTGTGACAGGAGCGCTCACACACACAGGCAGGTATCAAAGCACTGGCCTCTCCATGGATGCCCTTCAGCGTCTTGCGCTTCATGTCCGCGGAGAGCGCCTCTTCAACAGGTGACAGTAGAATCTGATGATGTTGATGTCTAAGGCGGAGGGGCGGGACCTAATAGTGGTAATGTCACGTACCGACCGTTATTCGTTTCCGCTTCGAAGAGGACACCCTATCTCAGGAGTGCACGCCTGACCTGAGCCACTTTGAAATAGCTTTAATCGTGGTGTGAACAAGTGACATTTATGCATCGAGGTCACCTCTTCACTGTGGTTTGGAAATGTTTTGATCAAGAGTAGCGTGCTGCGGTAAAAAGTAAACCTATTGCTGGTACGAGGAAGATACTACAGTGCAAGCCGAAACTATGCCAACCTTCAATGCACGGAAAGAAATCCTGGACGCGCTGGATGATCTAAACGACGGTGATTTCAGTAAAATTATTTTCGAGTTAGAGGATCCCAATGAGAATCGGCGCATCAGAACCAGTGAAGTGCAGGTCTCTTTCACTCCCTCTCTCTTTCTCTCCCCCCCTCCTTCTCTCTTTCTCTCTGCGCGCAACGGAAACCAAAGACAAAGTGAAAGCTAATAGAACATCCACACAGTCTTTGAACGATGTCCCCAAAAACGCAAGGGTTGCGATCCGGAATGCTCTTAAGAAACTGGAAGAGTCAAACTTCCGTGACTTTTGCGACGGGTTGGCGAAGCTGGAGGGGAAGCCGCGAATCTGGCCCAGTAAAATGGAGAAGAAGAAGAGCTGCAACGAGGTCTCGAAGGTCCTGATGTCGCGATGCAGCTCCGGAGCCGTGGACCGAGCCATTACAACAGGGGTCCTCAAACTAAGGCCCGCGGGCCGTAGTCGGCCCGCTTGACCAGCCACGCCCGTTTGACCAGCCCCCCAGCCCCTCTGCCTCCCACCACTTGAACCGGCCCGATGAGGCAATTCCCAAAAGTGGTTGTGTTTTTTATTTATTTATTTTTTTATTGCTTTTTGGCAAACAACATGTCCGTATGATCGTGTATTTTTTGTTTTGTTTATGTTTTTAATAAAAAATATATTTTTTTATAAAATGAGTTCTTATATTTGCAGAATTTTCGTCACCTGCGGCGGTGCAGAGAAGGAAAGAAAAATGGCTAGCAAATGAAAAGTTGACAGAGAGTGCAGGGTGTTAAAAGAACAGTGGACAGTGGATTATTGTTTTGTTCAGTGCAAGGACCGTGCCTTGTGTCTCATCTGTAAAGAAAGTGTGGCGGTTTTTAAAGAGTATAATTTACGTCGTCATTATGAAACCCGCCACAAAGAATATGCTAGCTTGCATGGACAAACGAGAGAAAACCGAATTCGGCGGCTAAAAGACTGGCTAGCAGCCCAACAGAGTGTCTTCCATCGCCAAACCCAAATCAACCAGGCTGCTGTCCGAGCAAGCTATAAGGTAGCCCACCTACTAGCTAAGGCTGGAAAGCCGTTTACTGATGGGACTTTATCAAGGAATGCGTGCTTGCTGTGGCCGAGGAGGTGTGTCCCGACAAGAGGGATGCGCTCAATGCCGTGAGTCTCTCTGCACCTACTATGACCAGGCGAACCAAAGATTTGGGGGACAACGTGTATCACCAGCTAAAAGAGAAAGCGCTAAAATTCAGGTATTTTGCTTTGGCCATGGATGAGAGCAATGACGTTCAGGACACAGCACAGCTGCTAATTTTTATTCGTGGAATTAGCGCAAGCTTTGAAGTGTCTGAGGAGTTGGCAGCACTAAAAAGCCTCAAAGGTACTACGACAGGAGAGTGTGCAAAACCTTGGAAGAGTTGGATCTACACTGGTCTAAACTGGTCAGCATCACTACGGATGGCGCTCCTAGTATGGTGGGCACCGCGAGGGGGCTAGTAGGGCGCTTGAACAGCAAATTCAAAGAAGAAGGTCTCACCCCGCCACTACCAGTCCACTGTCTGATTCACCAACAAGCACTATGCTGCAAAGTTCTGAAGTGGGTATCTGTCATGAAGGTGGTTGTGCACTGTGTCAACTACATCCGTAAAAAAGGGCTGAAACACAGACAGTTCCAGGCCTTTCTCTCCGACTCGAGTCTGCTCACGGGGATGTGCTGTACTACACAGAAATCCGGTGGTTAAGTCGAGGCAGGGTGTTGCGCCGTTTCTACGATCTACTACCCGAAGTCAACACCTTCCTCCAGTCAAAAGGTGAAACCGTACGAGAGCTGACCGATCCAGAGTGGAAATGGGAGCTCGCGTTTTTAACTGATGTGACGGAAATGTTGAACCACCTTAACGTGCAGCTACAAGGCAAAGGGAAGCTTATCAGTGACATGTATTCCCACATCAAAGCGTTCGATGTCAAGCTAGTGCTGCTCGTGCGACAGGTCCAAAAGCTGGACTTCACGCATCTCCCTACCACCCTGAGCTACTGCGCTGAGAAACCAGCTGTCCCGTTCCCAGTCGAAAAGTGCGAGGATGCACTGGAAATGCTGCGGGGAGAGTTCAGTGCGCGGTTCCGCGAGCTTCATGTCAACAGTAAAGAAATACGCCTGTTCCAGAACCCCTTTGCTGTCGACATAAATGATGCCCTTCCCCATCTTCAGTTTGAAATAGCCGATTTGCAGAATTGTGATATCCTTAAAAACGCATTCAAGCCCTACGCTCTCATTGATTTCTATGCTGCGCTCCCAGAGGAAACCTACCCAAACATCAAACAACATGCAATGAAGATGACCACAGTTTTTGGCAGCACCTACATCTGTGAGCAAACCTTTTCCCGAATGAAGCAAACCAAGAATCCAACAAGGAACAGACTCACAGATGAACACTTGCATCAGGCCTTGAGACTGGCTACTACTAGCCTGCAACCAGACATTGAGGTTCTCACCAACCAGAAACAAACACACAGTTCACACTGATAAGGTAAACATACTGATTTTAACAATAACGCTACAGATTTGTTTTGCTATACTAAATATGAAATATGAATGCTCTTTGCTCACAGGTTGAGCCCCGTCACCCAAGAGCTTTTTTCACCAACCATTCTGCAATCACAGCCCTTATATCACATTTGTTCTGACCTTTTTCGATTGGAATTTGGTGTAATTCAGCAAATTTAATGATTGTCCTTTTTGCATTGACCCTGCTCTTCAAGTGAGAGCGTGGGCAACTTCTTGTTCTTACCATTAAACGTAGCCATGAACAGAAATGAATCTGGCCTCTTTCCTCTCTCCCTCTCTCAGATATTATTTCAATACGTGTGGGTTTGAGTGTGTAGTACTTGTCTGTCCAGCGATCATGTCACGATAAAATCCCCTTAAAAACATATTTGTTATCCAGTGGGTCCTTTACAGCCCCCACCGTGTTTTCATAACGTTATTGAAGCGTATAATTCCTCTGATCCGAATGCCTGGGCTCCGGAAAGGCATTTCAAACCATAGGCTGCTTGACATGAAGAGTTTATTTATTTATTTATTTTTCGCGAATGTGTGTTTTTACTCCTCCTGCCTCCGCACACCGCGTTCACGCGCTCCGACACGCGTTGATTACCACCGCTCCTCCGCTCTGCCTTTTCAGTCCAGATCCAGCACACATAACTGCACTTTGTATGAAAAGCGCTTTAATAATAAAGATTACAGAAATAAATAACACATAATTTCGTTCCATTTTTGTTGCGCCATTGGCACAAACTCATTCTAGTCCAAAATATGTTTTGCGCGCAAAGAAAAGTGTGTGTGGCATCGGCTACACTCGGGACGCTACAGATCATATCGTCCACGTGCTCTGACACGCGTTGATTACCACCGCTCCTCCGCTCTGCCTTTTCAGTCCAGATCCAGCACACATAGCTGCACTTTGTATGAAAAGCGCTTTAATAATCAAGATTTCAACCTGATAAGACTCACACAGACAGAAAAGCGTTTTAGACGTTTTATTGAATGAATGCAAAACATCATTTGGGGCTCAGACCCCGGCGGAAGATTGGATGAACGATAAATCCGCACGGCGTAGAACGATAGCCAGGATCTTCCCCCGGAGCCTGGACACTGGTGGTGGTGGTAGAAGACCCAGGGTGACCAGACGTTCGAGCAGCGCCGAGAGAGCCCAGGTGGAGAATAGGGGTGGAGGAGGGTTGCAGCACGGCTGGGAAACTCGGAGTGATGGGCCATGGTGCTTATGAAGGAATCTTGGAGCGATGATTGGTTGATGTGGAGAAGCTGAATGGCTGGACTGTGATTGATGAGTGGAAACAGCTGCTGGTGATGAGCGGTGATTGATGCAGCTGGTGGCATGCTGTTGAGTCTTCCTTGTTGAATTTGCGCATAAGCTTCATTACAGAAATAAATAACACATAATTTCGTTCAATTTTTGTTGCGCCATTGGCACAAACTCATTCTAGCAGAGTCCAAAATATGTTTTGCGCGCAAAGAAAAGTGTGTGTGGCATCGGCTACACTCGGGACGCTACAGATCATATCGTCCACGTGCACACACAACATTGATTCAAAAGAGTTGTTACGTCAGGATATGTCTGATTGTAAGTTTTGTGGCGTGATAGTGACCTATTGTAGCTGCCATCAGAAACAGTCAAGGCTAGGGGATGCGCCAAAGGGAACTCTGGTCACATTACGCAATGATGTTTTATTTAAAAAAATAATAATAATAATAATAAAAAATAAAAAAATCACATTTCAAATTAAAACAAAGTGTGAAGACTTGATTACTATTTTTGCAAACCACTACTGCTAAACAAATATGTGCCTGGAATCAAGTGTTGATCTTGTGGATATAGTAGTGGGGATGACTGCCAGGCTAGAAATCTCTACTTCACAATGAGGACTGCTGCATTTTGGTCTGCGTCATACAATTCTATGTTATAGCCAACCCGGCCCGGCCCCCCATCACAGTCATGAACGATAATGTGGCCCCCAGAGAAAAAAGTTTGAGGACCCCTGCATTACAACTTTGAGAGACATCGGCTGCAACGACGAAGCGGATGGACTCGAGATGGACTCGTGTCACAGCAGTCAGCGGTTCTTAACTTTTCTGGGCCCGCTCACCACATCGAGTTTTAAACTTTGAAGAGAAAGACAAAATAATCAAAGCAAATAGAGCTCCCGCTAACAGACAGGGTTCGCACAGTCATGGAATTTTAAAATCAAATGTCCAGGTCCTGGAGAACATGGGCACGTCCACTCATTACCACGCTGTGTACGGACTTCTAGGCTTCTACCTGTCGCTCCAAACTCAAAGCGAACTGAACTCAAACATAAAGTGAGCTACACCTTTAGAGGAGGACAGAGAGAATGGGTCTGTAGTTGTGTTCCAACTAATGTGCAGCTGCACGAGCCGCCCTGGTCGTGGTCTCAGTATCCTTGGCTTTTCTCTAGTTTTCTGGTCGCGATGATGCTATAGGCGTACACCTAAACATCCCAAACTGAAAATGTAGCTCTGATGAATACGTGAGCTTAATAATAAATGTGGCTAATAAAATTGTGGCATGGGAGTCATGGAAATTATGTTACGGGTCATGGAAAACCTCAAGAGAAAATCTGTACGAAACCCTGAACAAAGCAAGGGATCTTATTGACAAAGTGATGAATAAAGGAGAAGAGGTCAGGTTGATCCTTCACCTTCAAATGAAAGACCTCCACTCTGTATAAACATTTGTGTCAGACCTGTGACTGTGTAATAATACTGTGTTGCAGCTGCACAGGAGACAGCTGGAGCATCCTCATCTACGGATGTAAGTTCAAAGAATATTTTCACTAATATTACCTTCATGAGGCTAAGGGAAAGGCGTGGAGCAGAGAAAGATGAGGAGACTATGGAGAAACTCCTCTCTAGTCTTGGATATGAGGTGGTCAAACTCAGAGACCTCACCGCCAAGGTATTTGCATAAAGGTGCATTGATTGTGTGTTAAGAATGTTGTATTAATTTGGAAACAAATATTACATTTTATAGAAAATGGAAGATGCCTTGGTTGAATTTTCCAAGCACCCAAAGCTGAAAAGGTCATCTCGTCCCACGGAAAACTGGGAGCCGTCCTTGGTGTTGACCATAAACCTGATGAGCCAGATGAACTGAAGGTCGACGACATTTACAACAATCTGAATGCGAAGAGCTGCCCTGATCATCATCATTCAGGCCTGCAGGGGAAGTAAGTGACATCACACTGTAACAACCCTCTGGGATTGCCCCATGTATGGAGCGATACTCACTCTCTCGGCCCCCACCGGCCGCTCCATTCCGAGCATACGCTCCCGGGCCTTTGGAAACGCATCCCATTTGTCCACCGTTCGCGCAGCCGGTCGAGCTGTTTGCCTTCCTGGTTCTTTAAAAATGTCAGTATGCGAAAGGCAGGAGTTGGAGTAGCAGTGCGTAGTAGCCGCGTGGGAGAGCACGATCATTGAAGACTGGAATTAAAGGTGTCAACTCCGCCGGTAGCCGTGTATCCTAGTAAACCGCTGGTTGTCCAAAATAGCACTATTTAGCCCTGTTCGAAGAATCCGTAAAACACGGAAGTCCAACAGCGGGTGCGTCCCGCATGTCGCTGACGTCATCACGTCACGCGTCATTGGACTACCTCCCCCGTGAGTTTTCTTAGATTTGTATTTTGCCCCATTGTGTTAATGCTTTGTATTTTGATGTAAAAATGTAATTATTCCTATGTAGACCATACCACTGCGCCTGAGTGACCTGACTGGCACACACGCGCCCAGACAGTGGCAGTGAGTTTGTGTTTGTATATTGATGCTGGTTAAATTTATTGATTGCTCATGCATTGTGTCAAAATATTTGTGATCCCTCTGTTAGAGTGGGGGTTTGTGTGGAGCTGCACTCCCCGAACCTTTTCGGAGCTGGACTATATTACTTCATTTGTAAAAGACATTTCATGGACAATTTGTATGCGGGTTATTTTGGGGAGTTTTGTGGGGTTCTCTTTTCTGTTATTCTAAAACAAACAATATACGGAAAGCATTCAACTGGTGTTCCTTGCCTTGTGTCATTCAGAAAAGGGTGTATGCCAAGCAGTGTATGTCCTTGTGTGTGCGTGTGTGTATTGGCCTAAGATATTCAAACTAAACACGAATACAGTATCCTATGTTCCAGGAGGGAGACCTGTATGGCACCCCGGAAAGAGAACCAAAATTAATACAAATATTATAGGGCCAGTCCGTCACAACACTACAGTATAAGTTTGATTTACAGGGGATTTATCAAATAAAAGTTTCATTTCTGGTGGCGACAGCTCTGAATTATTTTCGACCATTGTTCAGCTGTAAATGACACATCGTGAATGGGAATTGTAATTAAACATTCATATTAGAATGAAAAGTGAACATTTTTGGTGTGATTTTAATATCAGAGGAAACGGGGTCTGTGCTTGTGGAGGCTGATGAATTTGCCGTCCGAGACATCGAGGAGGATTTTTTGCGATACACACATAACGAGAAAGACTTCATCGCTCTCCTCTCCTCTACTCCTCGTGAGCCAAGTTCTAAGCACATAAATTATGAATTAAAATATAACAATTTATAATACATTATTTTGTTTTTGCAACAGATACCAAATCACGGAGAAATGTATTTAAAGGCTCTTTCCTGATCCGGTTTATAGTTGACGTTTTCCAAGCCAATGTACGGGAGGATCACATTGAGGATCTCTTCCCAAAGGTTTGTTGTGTTTACAGGCTAAAGTTGTTGTTTTTTCCATCAATTTTGAATTTGTAATAGAAAACTTACTCTTGCTCTACAGGTCATGAAACGATTTGAAGAGGGAAAAGAATTACCTGATCGTAGACAGATGTACTTTGACCCGACATTTTTTCCTTTTTGATGTAAAACGTGAGTAACCTTCACATTTCTGCACATGTATTTTTAGATCTTTTCATAGAAAACATGAAACTTTGCTACATAGTACTCAGTTTACAGCTTAGTAATGTAATGTCCCGTAAAAATAACCCAACGCAATGTCATTAAAGTCAAAAAAGATGACGACAAAAGGCCCGTTTGGAACCATGAGGCCGTCCTTCCGTGGACCCACCACCTGCAGGAGGAGCCATAGAGGACTGGTGCTATGTGATTTGGGCAGCTCCAACAGCTGCCCCCACGACCCGGCAACGGACAATTGGGAGAAAATTGATGGATGGACAATAAATATGAGTCAGATCATCAAAGAGATGTTTAAGGAATACATGTGTACTCTAAATGGTATGTGGTATCTTGCAAAAGTAGTATAGTGCCTTTGAATTGCCTTGTGCAAGAATTGTGCTCTACAAATGAACTGGCCTCGCCTTAAATGTTTTTTTTTCTCTTCATTCGAAGAAAGTTCAATTTGTATATCTTTGAAATAATATCTAATTGTCCCAAGTCGGTATCAAACAGGTACAACATCTTATTGATGATCTAAGGGTCTTATTCTAACACTTTGTCTTATTCATACATATGCAGAGTCCAAAATTCAGTCAAACTTTATTTATAAAGCGCTTTTCATACCGAAAGGTATCACAAAGTGCATCATACATCCATATATATATATATATATATATATATATATATATATATATAAATATACTGTTACGTGGCGGTGTGGCAGGCTACGACCCAAATGCAAAAACAGCCCAGGAATCGGAGCAGAACTGAAATTTAATGGCAAGTCCAAGAACAATACAGAGAAAGTGCCCAGAACGGACAAAAGGGCACGGACTCCAAAACACCAGGTACAGGTACGAACAATCAGGACCAGTTACATGAACAATGAACCAACAAAGACAGGGAAACACAGGGGTATAAATACATGAGGAAACGGGGCACAGGTGAAACACATCAGGGCGGGGCAGGTGATTAACAGGAGGAAGGGAAAGCAGGATGACACAGACCCAGACCAAGACTATCAAAATAAACACAAGACAGAGACACAGACTAAGACTATCAAAATAAACACAAGACACAGACACAGACTAGGACTATCAAAATAAACACAAGCCAGAGACACAGACTAGGACTATCAAAATAAACACAAGACAGAGACACAGACTAGGACTATCAAAATAAACACAAGCCAGAGACACAGACTAGGACTATCAAAATAAACACAAGACAGAGACACAGACTAGGACTATCAAAATAAACACAAGACACAGACTAGGACTATCAAAATAAACACAAGACAGAGACACAGACTAAGACTATCAAAATAAACACAAGACAGAGACACAGACTAAGACTATCAAAATAAACACAAGACAGAGACACAGACTAGGACTATCAAAATAAACACAAGACACAGACACAGACTAGGACTATCAAAATAAACACAAGACAGAGACACAGACTAAGACTATCAAAATAAACACAAGACACAGACACAGACTAAGACTATCAAAATAAACACAAGACAGAGACACAGATTAGGACTATCAAAATAAACACAAGACACAGACTAGGACTATCATAATAAACACAAGACACAGACTAACGCCCGGCTCACACTGAATCCGGTCCGGTCCGGTTTCGGTCCTGATCCGGTCCGGGTTTGCCCCAAACTACCACTCACATTGAGTCCGGCTGACACCGTGGCCAGCTCCGGCGCCAGAAGCTGCGCCAGGCACAGAAACGGCCCTCGCGAGAACAGAAGCGCACGTGGGTTCCCTTCTTGGTGCGAGGTCACGTCATAAATAGCCCCATATATATATATATATATATATATATATATATATATATATATATATATAGGTAGTTTTTGTAACAAAAGCCGTATTTGCCAGAACAACGACTCTCCCAGTGAAGTGGATGCTTTAAACACACTAATGCCCCCGTGTCACTGGTAATGGAGAAATGTTTACATTTACGACGTTACACGCGTTTACAGGCGAAAAACGAGACCAAATAAGTAGTAAGCGGACAGATTTTATTTTGAAATACACCGGATCTTCCTCTCTCACGAGACCTGACTTCCTGTTTGGCGCGTGTTTTTCGTCAGCTTGATCCGTTGGGGGCTCCGGTATCCGGCAAAGATAAACTTCTTGCGGATTCTTTCCGTTGCCGCCGGAAGGCCGCCGGATGGCCTCGGTAGCCGGAGCCGGACTTCGCGGAGCGGTGTGAGTGTTCTACATGGGTTTTAATGACTTATATAATATCTATTAATGTACCCTCATAACATAAAAGTAACTCTCGGTTATCAAGGGTAAAAATCTGGAAGAAATATATTAAGGATCACATTTTTTTTTTTTTGACTGCTTTGTTCTAGACATCGTACATGAAACGGGATTGTTGTTGTAGCTGTGCGTTGCTTCAATTAATTGTATAAACAGTTCATATATTATTATTTTTTTTGGTAAGTTTGTAAGTTGGTCTGTATGAATGTAGCTGCTTGAAATGTTCTTTTTTTATTTATTTTATTGCACTTGGGGGTGGGCAATCATAAGCTTTTGCTTCAGCCCACTCCTTTTGAGCACTATGTGTACTGCTCAAATAAACAAATAAACTAAACTAAACTTTCTAAGTTGGCGGACGCTGTACCTGGCGTTAACCGGATTCAGTGTGAGCCAGGGGTAAGACTATCAAAATAAACACAAGACAGAGACACAGACTAGGACAGGGGAGAAACTAACCAAAACCAGGACAAAACTAATAACTAAAAACCCACATCATGACACATACACATGTACATACATATACACATACATACATATATACATACATTTATACAAACATATACGTATACACACAATATACAGTTAAAAGCTAAGCTAAAAAGGTGGGTCTTGAGCTGCTCTTAAAAACATGAACGTTCTCTGCGGTCCTGAGCTCCTCCTCAGGTCGTCCCAGAGGCGAGGGCCATAATAGGAGACCCCTGCCAGAGGAGCGAAGGGACCGTGAAGGTTCATAAGGTAAAAGCAGTTCTGAAAGATAAGAAGGACCAAGACCATTAAGACATTTTAAAAACATGTATTTGATGTTTCTTGCAGCGTGTGTGGCATTAAGGATATAATGATGCATTGAAAACAAAGGTTTACTGTCATTTTTATTCCTGGGAGTTGACAGTATCCAGTATCGTTAGAGTCAATAATATCGTTTATCGTGATACTTTCCTGCTCAATATATCGAACTTCAAATTTGTTATCGTGACAGGTCTAAGAAGGGGTCATATTTATCCTATTGCATTTTGGGGATACATCTGAGCATATTTTGCTTAATCGTAATAGAATAAAAAAAATACTCTGTAGATAAACGTATAGTTCAGTTTTCTTATTGTGTTGCATGACATGTTCTTGCAGACATTACCGCGTTGTTGGTCAGCGAGATCAGTCTCCAGGTCCTTCTGACACAAGCGTCTCAATGCCATGCAGCTCTGGAATAACTTCGAGAGACAACGCGGAGGAACTGGGTGAGATGCACACGTCATTGTTTAGCACTGGTTCTCATACTTCATAATATGGCACTCAGAGTCATCTACATTTTTATATTCTGTTCATTTGAGATTCAGACCAGTTTGTCTAAATAGTTAGATTTACTTTTGAGAACCACTAGTCTACGGCACATTTTCCAAGCAGTTATAGGATACAAAAATCAAATAGAACACAAAATATAACAATGTTCACAAGACATCAAAAGCCTAAAAAATAAAATATCTAAATTGCCATTGGCAGTGTAAAAAACACTGCTTTCCCAATTTTTGGGAAAAAAAAATGTTCCCAAAAATGTCTAATACAGAGTGAGCGCTCACTCTTCCACAAACAAATCTTTGATTTCCTCCGGTGAGCTCAGACTCTGGGTCTGTCGCTAAAGGGAAATAGCCTATATCTTCCTGGCTGTCACTGCTGTGTTGTGCTTTTCTCTTGGTCTAAAAGCTCTAGTTTCTTATTCAGTCATGTAGGGATGGGACGAAGTATCGTTTGGCGAAACATCGCGATACAAAACGTGACGAAACGCATCAAGTTAAAAAAAAAAAAGGATCGCGAAATAAAAAAAAAAAAAAAAACATTTTATGTAAAGCAGGGGTGGCCAACACGCGGCTCTCGAGCCGCATGGTAGCCTACATATTCCCCATAAACTGTAACAGTCTTTAAGAATCTTGACCAAAAATCCAACCATAGTTCATGTGTTCCCATCTCTACACGCATGAATGTCCATATCTCCCTCCTTTTCGGAGAGACGCTGAGATCGAAAGAAGGCAAATAGGTTAACCATTCTTTACCACCACAGGGGGCGCCTTGAAGTGGCTAACAGCGTGGCCAACGCTGTTTTGGCCACATTTCACTGGCTAAAGGAGTGGCCAAAAGTCCGTTATCCTCATTCCGAGTGGCCAAAACTGCATCTAGCCAGGTTGTATAGTGGTTAATCACGAATTTACATTTGTGACATAGATTGTATCTGGCCTATTTCTCACTTTGTAATGATTGTGCTGCTGATCTAACGTTGTATTCTGCAAGTCCAAAAAGATCATCAGATCAACTCCGGTTCTTCAGTTTTATTTATTTATTTATTTATTTTGGAACTGAGCTCAAGGGGAGGAAATATAAATCATCTACACCCCGTTATTCGGAAGGAGGGTACAGGTACTGTTAGAAGTAGAAGTTAGAAGACGTACAGCATATCGTTGTTGTGTGGAAAACAAATGGCAGGTGAGAATGAGTTGTATTATTCCGTTAGTTGTTCAAAAGGGACACAAATCATATTCAAAGTTATACGAGGTATATATGGGCTATTGTATGGAATACTGACAATTCGGCCTTTTTTGTTGCCTTTTTAAAATTGCGTAAATGTAGATCAAGAGGGTAAACCTGTCGCTATATTATTTTACTATTTTTAATGCTAAAAACATAAGATGGTTGGGTGCTAGTCGGAATGCCCCATTCGGAATGCCCCACACCCATTGGTCTTAATGCCTCGGCTGAGTAGTTTGAATGGCCCATCCATTATTGTGTGAATGGTTAAGTTTTAAGTGGCATTACAGAAATAAATGAACTTTTTCATGATATTCTAATCATATGACGAGCACCTGTATAATAAAAGCGTATTAGCTGTATGCTTCTGCCTACTTAAGGTGTAATAAAAAATATGAAAAAAAGTTTATATTAATACACTTTTTAAACACCTAAAATTGTAATAATGTGAATACATATTAGGAAGCAGACTAATAGTGGGTATAAGGTTAACTTTGCCAGAGGTAGGTTACAGATTGAGATTATTTTTTGTATATGTTATCAACAATTTTGTTGATTTGTTTACATTTGTGAAGAAAAGTAAAATAGTGATAAATAAATAGAAAGAGCAATCATAAAAAACAGTAATTAAAGGACTAAATGGCACAATTCATTATAGGTGACAATCCAGTGGTTGAGAAACAAAATGAATATTTATCGCCATGAAGCAGAAAATTTGCTTAAAAAAATCGTATCTCTGTGCGACAACTACTGGTAAGTTTTTATCTGAAGTTGATCATCTCTAAGACATGGCCAATTATTTTTTTGTCATGCACAATTTTTAAATTTACCTGCAGGCATGAAGTTTGCCAGCTATCCACTCGGACCTTGGAGGATGTAATTGATTTGATTTATCTGCAGCTTCCAGACTGTGTTTTGGAGAGGATTTTCTCAAAAGTAGTTTTGTGCGAAGGAGACAAGGCTATCTGTAACCTTGCAGTGGTCTGCAAAAGATTCACTGCAATTGTGATGAATGAAGATTTTCTTAAAGAAGTCCATTATGAATGGCTTGACAGTAAGTATGCAAAAATATCAGATATATAATTGTCGAATCTTATTAAAGTAAGAAAAAATATAAAGTTTATATTTCTGTTTCATAAAGGTGTGGTCAACTTAACATCATTTAGCACCGAGTATCAGAAGGAGCTCAAGAAAATGTACACAATTCGTACATGTAATGCATGTGGCCGACTGTATAAGGCATTTTCAGGAGGTATAAAATATTATTCATGGTTTAAATATATTTGGACATGTTTTAGTTAGAGTTGCTTATATCGTCCTAATTACATCATTTATTTCTTCAAGGGTTTATTGGCCATGGAAAGAGAGATGAGCTGCTGGGCATTTATGATGAGCCACCTCACCCTGGTTATTGTTCTCATTCTTGCGCACCGCCTGGTCTGGATGACCCCCAGGATGTGTGACGTGGATGGATGTGGAAAGATTGTTCCGAGGTTAAACAGAGGTTATTATACTAGGCCCTCAAAGACTGAGTGAGTATTTATCTGAGCAGATCTCCCTGGTTATTGTTAGCATATCAACAAGCTCGACAGTAAAAAACCTCGAAGTTCTGTTTGACCAAGATCTCCCTTTTTAAAGCGTATGTAAGGGTTGTATAATAGCGTTCTTTTACTGCTGTGGGAAGTACGGTACACTGAGCGCTATCCTCTTCTTCTTCTTACTGCAAACTTTGTCTTATTATGATACAATATTTATTTTATCTGTAGTCTGTTCATTACTATTCACATGGTGTCTCCTGTCCCACTCCCGCTCGGAAGGAACCCGGCTGAACGGAGGAACCCGGCTGAACGGAGGAACCCGGCTGAACGGAGGAACCCTGCCTACTGACAACAAGGACTGGACGGTCTGTGATCTTGGCCCGTCTGAGGGACTCCTTCGGCCCTGGGTCTCTATAGCCTGTCCGTCCATGGGAGTGGATCTCTCCTTCTGTGGTTCTCCTCAAGATTTCTCTTTTCTCCCCTGGGTTTTTGAGTTTTTCCTCGCCGTGCTGGAGAGTCTAAAGACGAGGGACACCCACGCGGCTCCTCATCACCTGCTGCTGAAATTTAATTGGACATTATGTTTATGTTTGCCTGGATACTTCACTTGCCTGGACTTTACATTGTCTTATTTACTGTTTTGTTTTATTGCCTTAATGTTTAGTGCAGCCCTGTGAAGCAACTCCTGTTGTGATAACTTAATAAATAAGTTACTATTTCGTAGTGTCTGTGCTGGCTAATATTTGACATTGACCAACATTAACATTTCAGTGCGTAATTAGCATCCAAACAAGATTTGTTAAGATTGTTAAGATTTCTTGTTTAGAGTAGGTTTAGAAAGGTCACTATAACTTTTAATCTTTAGCCGCTCCTAAACATGTTAAGTATTGATTTCAGAGCGGTCAGACGCTTTTTACCACTCTTTTCAGAGTGGCCGATGATCATTTTAGAGTGGCCGATGACCTTTACCTGCTCCTAAACAATTGATTTCTGAGTGGTCAGTCACTTTCTACGAGTGTACCACTCTTTATGTAGTGTATGCAGTCTTGACCAAAAAAAACATAAAAAAAAAACTTACAGCCATACTATATTTATCACTTATGATGGTCCCTTTACTTTTAAAAAGCTTTTGAATGGTCCAGATACGACCCAAGTTATAAACTGGCCGGTAAACAGTGATTTTCTTCCTTTAAACCTGGACAAATACAGTTTTTGAAACTCTGGAAACGGATAGCAGCATTTTCGCCACTCATTTAGCCAGTGTGAAAAGGCCAAAACAGCGTTGGCCACGCTTTTGGCCACTTCAAAGCGCCCCCTGTGGTGGTAAAAAGAATGGTTAACCTATTTGCCTTTTTTCGATCTCGGCGCTGCTGCCTTTTCGAGGCGGCGTGTAAAAGGTGCAGCAGCCTCACTCAAAGCGGGATGTAGGTAAACAACAGTCAGGCAGATCGTGGCACTGGGATCAGCTCCTGTGCTTTTCAAGTTTCTGATTAGCCTGCTCTTTATTTGATGGAAGTTGGCCTCACATTCACAGAAAAAGATCAAAATTAGGAAATGGAAAACAGAATCTCAGTCGTCCTCCAGAGGCTCCTGGTTAAAGCTTATGAACTTTGTGCAGCCTAAAGTTCGTTCTCTGCACAGTCCAGTCAGGACCAAGCTGCGGGCAATGAGCGCACAGGCCAGGGGCGAACCAGAGGAGGGGGCTCAGTGGGCAGGGCCCCCCACACTAACACACTCCAGCATTAAAAATAAAAAAATATAATTCTATCCCAGTCAGAACAGAACAGCACAAAATGTCAGTTTATTTAATATACATTCATTTCAATCTTGGTGAGGAGTAAAACTATTACATCTAATACAATTATTAAAACAAAAGAAAAAGGCCAGGCATAAAGTTATACTTTATTGTGATTAAATATAACGGTCAGATTATATTTAATCCGTTTAAACTACCGCCCCTGGATCTCGCGAATGATCGGCTCTTCACAGGATCAAGGTTGAACATTTCGGCTCTTGGTCTTAGACTAGTTGGCCACCCCTGATGTAAAGCGTCTTTGAGTGTCCAAAAAGCGCTATACAAGTTCGATGTATTATTATTATTATTAAATGAAAAAAATATATCTATATATCCGGGGAATGGTGCAGTGCATCGTCACGTCACAGGTATCATATGTTAGTTTTTTTGAAGAACCAGTCCTGAGATACATTAACCTCGGGTTAGAGCAGCACAAAGGGAGTGTTCTTTTTGTGTTTGGCCTGTTAGGCCTCGTGTTTTCCTGTGTTCAACTGAAACAAAAATAAACAAGTTGTAATTATACAGTAATATTTTTTTCTTTTTGGATATCGTATCGTGACGTATCGTTTCGTGACTCTGACATATCGAGGTGCATTGTATCGTGAGTTTAAGTGTATCGTCCCATCCCTACAGTCATGGTTCAGTCCTGATTTTTAACCGGTGTAGTCTACGTCTTGGTTCAGTCCTGATTTTTAACCGGTGTAGTCTACGTCCTGGTTCAGTCCTGATTTTTTACCGGTGTAGTCTACGTCTTGGTTCAGTCCTGATTTTTAACCGGTGTAGTCTACGTCCTGGTTCAGTCCTGATTTTTAACCGGTGTAGTCTACGTCCTGATTCAGTCCTGATTTTTAACCGGTGTAGTCTACGTCCTGGTTCAGTCCTGATTTTTAACCGGTGTAGTCTACGTCCTGGTTCAGTCCTGATTTTTAACCGGTGTAGTCTACGTCCTGATTCAGTCCTGATTTTTAACCGGTGTAGTCTACGTCCTGGTTCAGTCCTGATTTTTAACCGGTGTAGTCTACGTCCTGGTTCAGTCCTGATTTTTAACCGGTGTAGTCTACGTCCTGATTCAGTCCTGATTCTTAACCGGTGTAGTCTACGTCCTGGTTCAGTCCTGATTTTTAACCGGTGTAGTCTACGTCCTGGTTCAGTCCTGATTTTTAACCGGTGTAGTCTACGTCCTGATTCAGTCCTGATTTTTAACCGGTGTAGTCTACGTCCTGGTTCAGTCCTGATTTTTTACCGGTGTAGTCCACGTCCTGGTTCAGTCCTGATTTTTAACCGGTGTAGTCTACGTCCTGGTTCAGTCCTGATTTTTAACCGGTGTAGTCTACGTCCTGGTTCAGTCCTGATTTTTAACCGGTGTAGTCTATGTCCTGGTTCAGTCCTCAGACCTGCCGCAAGTTTTAATGGGCTTTGTTGACACCGTGGGTAGTTGTGAACTGATAATGCTGATTTGGCTTATTCCCAGCCGTTGTCCCCACTCACACGCTCAAACACACTCATTTGTCCTGCCCTATTGTACATGTTTTTAGTGGTAGGGGAAACCAGAGAACCCCCACGCAGACACGAGGAGAACATGCAAACTCCACACAGAAAGGCCCCGTCCAGGTGGGAATCAAACCACCGCTAACCACTGTGCCACCCTAATACCCATTTTTGTAGGTCTTAGCTTTCAAATGAAGCCTATAGGCTGTGTCATTTCTCCAGTCAAGGAGCTTTTAGATTTGGGTATAGCAGAGTAAACGCGCTCGATTAAGGTGAGGGTTCAGTGCAATCCGAGGGGAATCTCTACAGCTTAAAGTCGGCTTCTGTAAACTTACAAATGTGCTGAAAAACTGATGTGTATGTTTTTCTTCCAGAGCCGTCGCTGAGCAGAGACGACTCCCGCCCCACTCCCCCCACTTGGAATGATCCCAAGGAGCTGCTGTGGTCTGTTCATGTGGACTTTGTTGACAATGTGTCTGACGGCGTGCTCGACCAACTGCTGGACCGACTTCTGCAGAAGAAGCTGCTGAACTCGGGGGAGGTGGAGAGAGCGAAGCTGAAACATCGATCGGAAAAGGCCCGATATGTGGTGGACACCGTCATCAGGAAGGGCCCAAAGGCTGCTTCATTTCTGATAAAGCAATACTGTGACCTCGATCCCTGTTCAGAGCTCTGCGACAAACTCAAACTGTAGCTTATGGGAGCGGGACGTCCCGTGCTCGTCTCCATAGAGATGTCGACAAAAGGCAGCCAAATATGAGATTTCAATAGGTTGATTAGTGTTTAGAAAGACTCATGCTAGAGAGGCTCCGCACAGATGTTGAACCATTAGTGGACAGGTATCAGTTTGCCTACACAAAAAAATCGCAGCACAAGTGATGCTATTGAAACACTCATGCATCTTATTCTAAAACATCTAGAAACCCCTGCTATGTATGCCAGACTACTTTTCATAGACTTTAGTTCAGCTTTTAATTTAATACAGCCACACATCCTCCTCAACAAGTTAGCCCAGGCAAAGGTAAACCCCTGTTTAATCAAATGGTACCACTCTTTTTTGACCTGTAGACCACAACAGGTCAAGTTCAATACTGCCCTGTCAGACAGAGTCATATGTAGCACTGGAGCCCCCCAGGGGTCAGTTAGCTCACCTTTTTTGTTTACTTTTTATACAAATAACTGTGTATGTTCGGCGCCCAAACAATACATTCTCAAATCTTCCGATGATACGGTCTTACTCAGTTTGTTGACCAAAACTTCCAACTCAAGCATCCACAGTGCTGCTGTAGAAGACCTGGTAGCCTGGTGTGATGAACACAAACTGCAGATCAACCCAAGTAAGACTGTAGAAATGGTGATCGACCCCAGACCAGACGTAGACTGTCATGGTTGGAGGTGGCGTGAGGAAAAATAAAACTCAAAATGCAGGACTGCAACGAAACTGGTGATGTTTAATAGACAAAAACCAAAATAACAAAATCCAGAGACACAAACCGGGGCTGACGTAGACAATGACACGACAAAGGACCAGGGAAACACAGGGGTATAAATACATGAGGAAACGGGGCACAGGTGAGACACATCAGGGCGGGGCAGGCAATTAACACGAGAAGTAAAGCAAAATCACAAGGACAAAACAGACATGTCAAAATAAAACACTGGACTAAACCAAAAACATACAAAACCAGGGGAACAAAAGACGAATCATGACAGTAGACCATGGCACTGTTGCCATCCATGGCCATGTGATACAGCAGGTGAGCTCCTTTAAATACCTGGGAGTTCACATTGACAGTGATCTGAGCTGGCACACACAGGTCACCACAGTCTGCAGCAAATACATCAGCGCCTCCACTTTCTGCACAGGCTCAGACTGTTTGGTGTCTGTCGGAACATCATGCTAATCTTTTACAGAGCAGCAGTTGAGTCAGTCCTCAGATACGGAATCACCAGCTGGTGTGGAAATCTGTCGGTCAAGTTAAAAACACAAATTTTCAATCTAGTGAAGACTGCAGGAAAGATAATGGGCTCTCCTGCCCCGCTGGCTCCACAGGAGCTGTATGAACAGGCAGGGAGGGGTCAGACCAGGAGCATCCTCTCAGACCACACACATGTACTATTCCCAGAGGACCAGCTGCTGAGCTCAGGGAGGAGGTACCGGGGGGGGTAAACACAACCGGTACAAACATTCTTTTATTACTCTCCCCGTCGTTACAATTGGACTGAAGGAGCGCCGCGGTGTCAGCATGGGGAGAGCAGGAGTCTCACAGAGTACTCACACTGCCTGTGTGCGCAGAGCTCGTGCTCTCTGCTCCAAAAACTAGGTGTGACCCCGACCCGCGGCTCGTCCTCCCCACAGCGCCGGGCGGCCGTGGGACAATCGAGCTGATGATCATTGATCTAGTGTTGGGACTTATTTTTAACCCAAAGAACCACCCCTCCTCTCTCTCAGCGCATTTTCTTCTTCCTCTCTCCCCGTCCTCCACTCCAGAGAGACAGCAGGCCGATAACCTTCTGTTAGGGCATTTAACCTTATATTTGCTGATGATTGTTTTACGTTTTGCCTGATGAATGAACGGAGAGACTTTATGCACAATGCCTGTGCGTAAAGTCTGCCCTGATCGTTGGCTGCGTTGGCACATGTTTCTTTTACTCCTGTTCCTCCTCATTCTCTTTGAATTCAGCCGTATTCCTACATTAATAAAACAGCGGCGCAAATACTGGTCAATACCGTTCAGTCACAGACCCCCCCCCCCACTCTACCCCCCATTCAGTTCATTCAGTTACTATGAACATCTTGTACATGATAGTACATACAAACACCTGCAAAACTAAAGACTCACCTGTTTAGAGACTCGCCTGTTTAAAGACTCACCTGTTTAAAGACTCGCCTGTTTAAAGACTCGCCTGTTTAAAGACTCACCTGTTTAGAGACTCACCTGTTTAAAGACTCGCCTGTTTAAAGACTCACCTGTTTAGAGACTCGCCTGTTTAAAGACTCGCCTGTTTAAAGACTCACCTGTTTAAAGACTCGCCTGTTTAAAGACTCACCTGTTTTAAGACTCGCCTGTTTAAAGACTCGCCTGTTTAAAGACTCGCCTGTTTAAAGACTCACCTGTTTAGAGACTCACCTGTTTAAAGACTCGCCTGTTTAAAGACTCACCTGTTTAGAGACTGTTTAAAGACTCGCCTGTTTAAAGACTCACCTGTTTAAAGACTCACCTGTTTAAAGACTCACCTGTTTAGAGACTCACCTGTTTAAAGACTGTTTAAAGACTCGCCTGTTTAGAGACTCGCCTGTTTAGAGACTCACCTGTTTAGAGACTCACCTGTTTAAAGACTCACCTGTTTAGAGACTCACCTGTTTAGAGACTGTTTAAAGACTCACCTGTTTAGAGACTCACCTGTTTAAAGACTCGCCTGTTTAAAGACTCACCTGTTTAGAGACTGTTTAAAGACTCGCCTGTTTAAAGACTCACCTGTTTAAAGACTCGCCTGTTTAAAGACTCACCTGTTTAGAGACTCACCTGTTTAAAGACTCGCCTGTTTAAAGACTCACCTGTTTAAAGACTCGCCTGTTTAAAGACTCACCTGTTTAAAGACTCGCCTGTTTAAAGACTCACCTGTTTAGAGACTCACCTGTTTAAAGACTCACCTGTTTAAAGACTCGCCTGTTTAAAGACTCGCCTGTTTAAAGACTGTTTAAAGACTCGCCTGTTTAGAGACTCGCCTGTTTAGAGACTCGCCTGTTTAAATACTCGCCTGTTTAAAGACTCGCCTGTTTAAAGACTCGCCTGTTTAAAGACTCACCTGTTTAGAGACTCACCTGTTTAAAGACTCACCTGTTTAGAGACTCGCCTGTTTAAAGACTCACCTGTTTAGAGACTCGCCTGTTTAAAGACTCGCCTGTTTAAAGACTCACCTGTTTAAAGACTCACCTGTTTAAAGACTCGCCTGTTTAAAGACTCGCCTGTTTAAAGACTCACCTGTTTAGAGACTCACCTGTTTAAAGACTCGCCTGTTTAAAGACTCACCTGTTTAGAGACTGTTTAAAGACTCGCCTGTTTAAAGACTCACCTGTTTAGAGACTGTTTAAAGACTCGCCTGTTTAAAGACTCACCTGTTTAAAGACTCACCTGTTTAAAGACTCACCTGTTTAGAGACTCACCTGTTTAAAGACTCGCCTGTTTAAAGACTCGCCTGTTTAAAGACTCACCTGTTTAGAGACTCACCTGTTTAAAGACTCGCCTGTTTAAAGACTCACCTGTTTAGAGACTGTTTAAAGACTCGCCTGTTTAAAGACTCACCTGTTTAAAGACTCACCTGTTTAAAGACTCACCTGTTTAGAGACTCACCTGTTTAAAGACTGTTTAAAGACTCGCCTGTTTAGAGACTCGCCTGTTTAAAGACTCACCTGTTTAAAGACTCGCCTGTTTAAAGACTCACCTGTTTAGAGACTCACCTGTTTAAAGACTCGCCTGTTTAAAGACTCACCTGTTTAAAGACTCGCCTGTTTAAAGACTCACCTGTTTAAAGACTCGCCTGTTTAAAGACTCACCTGTTTAGAGACTCACCTGTTTAAAGACTCACCTGTTTAAAGACTCGCCTGTTTAAAGACTCGCCTGTTTAAAGACTGTTTAAAGACTCGCCTGTTTAGAGACTCGCCTGTTTAGAGACTCGCCTGTTTAAATACTCGCCTGTTTAAAGACTCGCCTGTTTAAAGACTCGCCTGTTTAAAGACTCACCTGTTTAGAGACTCACCTGTTTAAAGACTCACCTGTTTAGAGACTCGCCTGTTTAAAGACTCACCTATTTAGAGACTCGCCTGTTTAGAGACTCGCCTGTTTAGAGACTCGCCTGTTTAAAGACTCGCCTGTTTAGAGACTCGCCTGTTTAGAGACTCGCCTGTTTAAAGACTCGCCTGTTTAAAGACTCACCTGTTTAGAGACTCACCTGTTTAAAGACTCACCTGTTTAAAGACTCGCCTGTTCAGAGACTCGCCTGTTTAGAGACTCGCCTGTTTAAAGACTCGCCTGTTTAAAGACTCACCTGTTTAGAGACTCACCTGTTTAAAGACTCACCTGTTTAAAGACTCGCCTGTTTAAAGACTGTTTAAAGACTCGCCTGTTTAAAGACTGTTTAAAGACTCGCCTGTTTAGAGACTCGCCTGTTTAAAGACTCGCCTGTTTAAAGACTCGCCTGTTTAGAGACTCGCCTGTTTAGAGACTCACCTGTTTAAAGACTCGCCTGTTTAAAGACTCGCCTGTTTAAAGACTCACCTGTTTAGAGACTCGCCTGTTTAAAGACTCGCCTGTTTAAAGACTCGCCTGTTTAAAGACTCGCCTATTTAAATACTCGCCTGTTTAAAGACTCGCCTATTTAAATACTCGCCTGTTTAAAGACTCGCCTGTTTAAAGACTCACCTGTTTAAAGACTCGCCTATTTAAATACTCGCCTGTTTAAAGACTCGCCTGTTTAAAGACTCGCCTATTTAAATACTCGCCTGTTTAAAGACTCGCCTATTTAAAGACTCACCTGTTTAGAGACTCACCTGTTTAAAGACTGTTTAAAGACTCACCTGTTTAGAGACTCACCTGTTTAAAGACTCGCCTGTTTAAAGACTCACCTGTTTAAAGACTCACCTGTTTAAAGACTCGCCTGTTTAAAGACTCGCCTGTTTAAAGACTCGCCTGTTTAAAGACTGTTTAAAGACTCGCCTGTTTAGAGACTCGCCTGTTTAGAGACTCGCCTGTTTAAAGACTCGCCTGTTTAAATACTCGCCTGTTTAAAGACTCGCCTGTTTAAAGACTCGCCTGTTTAAAGACTCACCTGTTTAGAGACTCACCTGTTTAAAGACTCACCTGTTTAGAGACTCGCCTGTTTAAAGACTCGCCTGTTTAAAGACTGTTTAAAGACTCGCCTGTTTAAAGACTGTTTAAAGACTCGCCTGTTTAGAGACTCGCCTGTTTAAAGACTCGCCTGTTTAAAGACTCGCCTGTTTAAAGACTCACCTGTTTAGAGACTCGCCTGTTTAAAGACTCGCCTGTTTAAAGACTCGCCTGTTTAAAGACTCGCCTGTTTAAAGACTCACCTGTTTAAAGACTCGCCTGTTTAAAGACTCACCTGTTTAGAGACTCACCTGTTTAAAGACTCACCTGTTTAAAGACTCACCTGTTTAAAGACTCGCCTGTTTAAAGACTGTTTAAAGACTCGCCTATTTAAATACTCGCCTGTTTAAAGACTCGCCTATTTAAAGACTGTTTAAAGACTCGCCTGTTTAGAGACTCGCCTGTTTAAAGACTCACCTGTTTAAAGACTCGCCTGTTTAAAGACTCACCTGTTTAGAGACTCACCTGTTTAAAGACTCGCCTGTTTAAAGACTCACCTGTTTAAAGACTCGCCTGTTTAAAGACTCACCTGTTTAAAGACTCGCCTGTTTAAAGACTCACCTGTTTAGAGACTCACCTGTTTAAAGACTCACCTGTTTAAAGACTCGCCTGTTTAAAGACTCGCCTGTTTAAAGACTCACCTGTTTAGAGACTCACCTGTTTAAAGACTCACCTGTTTAAAGACTCGCCTGTTTAAAGACTCGCCTGTTTAAAGACTGTTTAAAGACTCGCCTGTTTAAAGACTGTTTAAAGACTCGCCTGTTTAGAGACTCGCCTGTTTAAAGACTCACCTGTTTAAAGACTCGCCTGTTTAAAGACTCACCTGTTTAGAGACTCACCTGTTTAGAGACTCGCCTGTTTAGAGACTCGCCTGTTTAAAGACTCGCCTGTTTAAATACTCGCCTGTTTAAAGACTCGCCTGTTTAAAGACTCGCCTGTTTAAAGACTCACCTGTTTAGAGACTCACCTGTTTAAAGACTCACCTGTTTAGAGACTCGCCTGTTTAAAGACTGTTTAAAGACTCGCCTGTTTAAAGACTCGCCTGTTTAAAGACTCACCTGTTTAGAGACTCACCTGTTTAGAGACTCGCCTGTTTAGAGACTCGCCTGTTTAAAGACTCGCCTGTTTAAATACTCGCCTGTTTAAAGACTCGCCTGTTTAAAGACTCACCTGTTTAGAGACTCACCTGTTTAAAGACTCACCTGTTTAGAGACTCGCCTGTTTAAAGACTGTTTAAAGACTCGCCTGTTTAAAGACTCGCCTGTTTAAAGACTCACCTGTTTAGAGACTCACCTGTTTAGAGACTCGCCTGTTTAGAGACTCGCCTGTTTAAAGACTCGCCTGTTTAAATACTCGCCTGTTTAAAGACTCGCCTGTTTAAAGACTCGCCTGTTTAAAGACTCACCTGTTTAGAGACTCACCTGTTTAAAGACTCACCTGTTTAGAGACTCGCCTGTTTAAAGACTCACCTGTTTAGAGACTCGCCTGTTTAAAGACTGTTTAAAGACTCACCTGTTTAAAGACTCGCCTGTTTAAAGACTCACCTGTTTAAATACTCGCCTGTTTAAATACTCGCCTGTTTAAAGACTCACCTGTTTAAAGACTCACCTGTTTAGAGACTCGCCTGTTTAAAGACTCGCCTGTTTAAATACTCGCCTGTTTAAATACTCGCCTGTTTAAAGACTCACCTGTTTAAAGACTCGCCTGTTTAAAGACTGTTTAAAGACTCGCCTGTTTAGAGACTCGCCTGTTTAAAGACTCGCCTGTTTAAAGACTCGCCTGTTTAAAGACTCACCTGTTTAGAGACTCGCCTGTTTAAAGACTCGCCTGTTTAAAGACTCACCTGTTTAGAGACTCACCTGTTTAAAGACTGTTTAAAGACTCGCCTGTTTAAAGACTCACCTGTTTAAAGACTCACCTGTTTAGAGACTCACCTGTTTAAAGACTGTTTAAAGACTCACCTGTTTAAAGACTCGCCTGTTTAGAGACTCACCTGTTTAAAGACTGTTTAAAGACTCGCCTGTTTAAAGACTCACCTGTTTAAAGACTCACCTGTTTAAAGACTCACCTGTTTAAAGACTGTTTAAAGACTCGCCTGTTTAAAGACTCACCTGTTTAAAGACTCGCCTGTTTAAAGACTCACCTGTTTAAAGACTCACCTGTTTAGAGACTCGCCTGTTTAAAGACTCGCCTGTTTAAAGACTCGCCTGTTTAGAGACTCACCTGTTTAAAGACTCGCCTGTTTAAAGACTCACCTGTTTAAAGACTCACCTGTTTAAAGACTCACCTGTTTAAAGACTCACCTGTTCAGAGACTCGCCTGTTTAAAGACTCGCCTGTTTAAAGACTCACCTGTTTAAAGACTCACCTGTTTAAAGACTCACCTGTTTAAAGACTCACCTGTTTAAAGACTCACCTGTTCAGAGACTCGCCTGTTTAAAGACTCACCTGTTTAAAGACTCACCTGTTCAGAGACTCGCCTGTTTAAAGACTCGCCTGTTTAAAGACTCGCCTGTTTAAAGACTCGCCTGTTTAGAGACTCGCCTGTTTAAAGACTCGCCTGTTTAAAGACTCGCCTGTTTAGAGACTCGCCTGTTTAAAGACTCACCTGTTTAAAGACTCACCTGTTTAAAGACTCGCCTGTTTAGAGACTCGCCTGTTTAAAGACTCGCCTGTTTAAAGACTCGCCTGTTTAGAGACTCGCCTGTTTAAAGACTCACCTGTTTAAAGACTCACCTGTTCAGAGACTCGCCTGTTTAAAGACTCACCTGTTTAAAGACTCACCTGTTCAGAGACTCGCCTGTTTAAAGACTCGCCTGTTTAGAGACTCGCCTGTTTAAAGACTCGCCTGTTTAAAGACTCGCCTGTTTAGAGACTCGCCTGTTTAAAGACTCACCTGTTTAAAGACTCACCTGTTTAAAGACTCGCCTGTTTAGAGACTCGCCTGTTTAAAGACTCACCTGTTTAAAGACTCACCTGTTTAAAGACTCGCCTGTTCAAAGACTCGCCTGTTTAAAGACTCACCTGTTCAGAGACTCACCTGTTTAAAGACTCACCTGTTTAGAGACTCACCTGTTTAAAGACTCACCTGTTTAAAGACTCGCCTGTTTAAAGACTCGCCTGTTTAAAGACTCACCTGTTTAGAGACTCACCTGTTTAAAGACTCACCTGTTTAGAGACTCGCCTGTTTAAAGACTCACCTGTTTAAAGACTCGCCTGTTTAAAGACTCGCCTGTTTAAAGACTCACCTGTTTAAAGACTCGCCTGTTTAAAGACTCCCCTGTTTAAAGACTCGCCTGTTTAAAGACTCGCCTGTTTAAAGACTCGCCTGTTTAAAGACTCACCTGTTTAAAGACTCGCCTGTTTAAAGACTCGCCTGTTTAAAGACTCACCTGTTTAGAGACTCACCTGTTTAAAGACTCACCTGTTTAGAGACTCGCCTGTTTAAAGACTCACCTGTTTAAAGACTCGCCTGTTTAAAGACTCGCCTGTTTAAAGACTCACCTGTTTAAAGACTCGCCTGTTTAAAGACTCGCCTGTTTAAAGAGGCATTTGACACATAGTTCTGTGGCAACTGTTGTGGATGGTCTGTTTTGAATGAAATTGTACTCCTTTTTATATTGTATTTTTATTTTTATCTTTATTGTGTGCAGCGCTTTGGTCAACTTTGGTTGTTGTAAGGCGCTTTAGAAATAAAATTTCATTGATTGATAAATGCATCACTCGTTCAGGGCCGCTAACTTTCCCAAAGAGCTCCAGGCGAGCAAGGTCGAGGGATTCCTCTGTCGTATCTTATAATCGGTACGCGATTTTGGAGACCTCAAGCACTCCTTCAACAGACTCAAGCAGGTCATAGTTTTTAACAAAGACTTTACACTCTGTCTTCTTGGAATAACTAGAGATGAACGGATGCTATCACACCCTGTGACTGCGTGGAAAGGGAGCAGTGCCTCTAAACACGTTTGGGAAAGATGCGTCAAAACATCTCCCAAGGAGATAAACTTTGGATTTTTTGCAGTACCAGCCCAAAACCACATAAAGGTGGTGACTCTTGCACTATGTGCCAACAGGGGTATCAAGATGTCCGTATCTCTCGCAGACGCAGTAACACTATCAACATACTCATTGAGATGAACAAAATGCAATCTTTGATGACCGATTTGACCATGAACACAAAAATTGGGCTTGGCAACATTGATTTTTTAAATCAGCACCCTCAAATTAGTATAATAGATTAGTTTCCATTTCAAAACACAAATTAAATATTTTACCATATTGACGATGACGACCTCATTGATGACCGATTAGACAATGTTAACGCAAGAATTTGGCTTGATAACGTAGATATTTTCAACCAGCGTGCTTGAATTAGTAAAATAGATTTGTTTCAATTTCAAAACGCACAAGAAAATATTTTACAATTTATGGATGACCTGCGGCTCCATTGGAAATGTGCAGTCTGTCATCACACTGCCCCTAGCGGTCACAACGGGAACTGTGCTTTTTGCGGCGCATTAATCTGGGAAAACAGGCTGTGGGAAAATTGTGTCAAAAAGATCCTCGGCAGATCAAAGGCTTAATGCACGTGGTGAGTGATTCACAAGTGCAGATTCAAACTGCACTGCAAAACTAGAGATTTACAAATAATATGGGAATTATTTCGAATAAATTGAAACTTAATTTTTATATAAAAAAGAATGTTTGTTCAAAAAAATTGCATGCAAAACTAACTTTTTGAATAAATCGGGATTTTGCGAGGATTCAAAACTGTGCATAGATTTTTCCAACGTGTGAAACGTGTGAAATTTGTCTCAAAAATATCCACATTCACAAAAGAGAAGAATTCACCCTTTAGGTGATTCACAAATGCAGATTCAATTTGGCACATGCAAAAGCACAGATTCACAAACACAAAAATCTGTTTTTTTTAAAGAAGCAGAGATTCACAAACCAAAACATCCCTTTTATCCCCAAATATATACGTGCAAATAATATTTTACGTGAATAAGTCCAAGCACGCAAGTTAGACATTGTGAATACATCTGGGATTTGGAATTAACTTATATTTTTGCATCAATGAATCAATATGACACACATGTCACCCCATAGTTCCCTTCACAGTTCATCCCTTTTCCTCCCAGAAATAAAATCCAACTATTGTCCGTCTCCACAGCCAGACGCGGACTTAACCATTAGGCATAGGTCGGCGGCCACATAGGGCCCCCTAATGTTGGGGGGCCTCGGACCCCCTGACCACCTGTTAAACTTCAAATGAATCTTTTCTTACTTTTTAAAATTAAGAGTCATTAAACAACGGAATGGCTTTGATTTATGAATGAGTTGAGCACTGTACCGGCATAAACCCCCCCATGTTTCTGTCACAATGGGCTATTCCTTTAAGACGCTAATGCGCGCAACAGGAAGCGATTGGATCCGAATGAATGAGAGGCGGGAGCGGGAACTCACAGCATTCGTTGCAAAGTAGGAACATACAAAACAAGCATGAAAAGGAGTTATCCTAGTGGTGCCACTAAAAGAAAGAAGCAACTTGCTTCGAAAAAGCTGATGTCTTCACTTCCAAAAGTGACGTCATATTTCAGCGTACCATCCACCGGCAGCACCGACGGACAGCAGCCGGGAGAAAGTGCTGCAGCGGCTGCAAAACTTGTCAACAGTGAGGAGCTAACCGGTGTCGCTAGTTGCTCAGATGGTCAAATTAATGACAGAGAATGTGACGATCAGCAAAGAGATGTCACCAGCTGCTCGAGGAGGGATTCCGACGGAGAAAGTGACAGTGAGTGTGATGAACAGAACGAAGTGAGTAGAACTAAACAGTGTGTTCTTGACGATGATCCAGCATCCTGGCCTAAAGAGGTCACAGATGATCAACGTTGTTCATTAGTTCGGAGGGGCCCTGTTCAAGTAAAACAAAATGTTCCAAAAAATGCAGAGGGACGCAGATTTACATGTAACAACTACCAGATGCAAATGAGGAATGGGGAGAAAGTGAACAGATCCTGGTTAGTTTACAGTGTTAGAAAGGATGCCGTTTTTTGCTTTTGTTGCCGGTTGTTTGCTGACAAGGAGAAACGATCACAACTAAGTGGGGATGGGTTCAACTCTTGGAAGAATCTTGCAGCACACTTAAAACAGCACGAAAAATCTGCTGAACACATGGATAACATGGATACCTGGCTCACTTTATCTCAGAGGCTTAAGACATGTACAGCAATAGATCAGGTGAACCAAAACCTGATTTCTCTTGAAGTCAATCGCTGGAAAGAGGTCTTGAGGAGATTACTAGCCATTGTGAACCATCTGGCAGAACATAATCTTGCATTTCGTGGACACTCAGACAGGTTGTATGAGCCTGGCAATGGTAATTTCCTCGGGCAAGTACAACTCATGGCACAGTTTGACCCCATTATGCAGGAGCATTTGAGAAGAGTTCAGGCAAAAGAAATCAGTGACACCTACCTAAGCAAGCACATTCAAAATGAGCTCGTCTCCCTTGTGGCACAATGTACAATTAACGCGATTGTAGAGAGAGTCAAGACAGCAAAATATTATGCTGTAATAATGGACTGCACCCCAGACCTCAGTCACAACGAGCAACTGTCGGTGGTGCTGCGAATTGTGAATTGTGAGCCCTCAAAAGGTGTTTCTATTCATGAGCACTTTGTTGGATTTCTTCTGGCACCTGACACCACAGGAAAGGGCCTGTGTGATTTATTTTTGGGCCACCTAGATACACTTAGTTTGGATCTCACCAACTGTCGTGGTCAGGCTTACGACAATGGCAGCAACATGCAGGGCAAAAAGCAGGGAGTTCAAAGGAGAGTGCTGGAACTTAACAACAAGGCATTATTTGTTCCATGTGGGAGTCACACTCTAAACCTTGTTGTAGGAGATGCGGCCAAATCATCTGTCAGGTCCATCAGTTTCTTTGGTCTTTTACAAAGGCTGTACACTTTGTTTAGCTCCTCAGTTAACCGCTGGGCCATTCTCAGAAAGCATGTGAAGGACTTGTCTGTGAAGGCGCTGTCCACTACCAGATGGGAGTGTCGCGTAGAAGCCGTGAAAGCCGTCCGCTACCAACTGCCTGAAATATTAAACGCTTTGTCCGAACTCACAGATTGTGCCATGGAAAAGAGAGATGCTGAAGTTGTCTCAACAGCAAGAGGCATCTGCCAGGAGATGCAGAGATTGCCTTTTCTGGTAAGTACCATTGTGTGGTACAATGTGTTGTTCCAGATAAACAAGGTGAGCAAGATCTTGCAGAGCCCAAATGTGTCAGTGGAGACAGTGAGAAAAGAAATCACAGCTGTGACAGAATTTCTACAGGATTTCAGAGAGCATGGATTCAATGCAGCTGTAACTGATGCCAGGGAGATCGCAGATGGGACTGAGGTGGAGATGAGCTGGCCAGAGGTGCGCAGAAGAGTGAAAAAAAATCAGTTTGAGTATGAGGGAAGAGAGCAAACACAGCAAACTGCAGAGGAGCTCTTTAAAACAGAGTTTTTCCTCCACCTTATTGATACAGCACTTGTTACAGTAAGAGAGAGATTTTCAAATTTGGAGACCTTCTATGAACTGTATGGATTTCTCTACTCAAGTGAAATTATGAAAAGTACAGTGCAAAACGGAAGGCTGGCTGAAAGCTGCTACAGATTCCAGCAAACAACAGATGATGTTGATGCAGAGGACCTTGAGATGGAAATAACACGTGCTGTTAGAGCCTTTCCCACGACCATCTCATCACCATTCGAGATGCTCAATCACATTTATAAGGAGAATGTGCTTGATGTTTACCCAAACCTGAGTATAGCTCTAAGGCTTCTACTCACTCTACCTGTGACAGTAGCCTCAGGGGAGAGAAGTTTCTCAGCATTGAAACTAATCAAAACCTACCTCAGGACAACAATGTCCCAAGAGAGGCTGTCTGCTCTTGCCCTTCTGTCTATTGAGCAGAAAGTCAGGAAAACACTTGACATGGAGTCCGTCATTGCAAGGTTTGCTGAGGCCAAAGCTCGAAAAGTGAGGTTTTAGAAAAAATGTATTAAGGAAAAAAAAAAAATCTACGGATTAAAAATATCAACAGGACAAGACTATTTTAAAGAGGGAAATGGAAATATTAATCTAAGTGTGAATTTGATTTAAAAAAAAAATATTGAAGGGAGAGAAATATGTATGGAACTGGAAAAGAAGAGGAAGAATAGTCAGGAAACATCAATAGGAAGCAGAAAAGAAAGACAATGGAAATGTTTAAAGGGAGGAAAACATGGACAGAATTGGAAAAGAGAAAAAACACAGCAGCACTGACTGGAGGAAAAAAGTAGATTCACAGATGAAAGCACTCAAAAGGAGGGAAAGAAGGAATAAAGAGGAGGAGAAATATTAATGGAAAATACAGAAACCTTGAAAAGAGAACAGGATGCAATAACATGAGAGAAAGACAGACAGGAATAATTGGAAGAAGAAAGAGGCAGAAATGAAATGGAGGGCTAAGGAGATGAGAGGAGCAAAGCAATAAGGTATTCATTAAGTATAGATTGTTGTTATGTGTATGACTCCTATATTTGGGATCTCATTTGTTTCTTTCCCGCTCTAGTAAAAGAAGATAAATTTGACAGAAAGGCAGATCATCATCTTTACAAAATTCTGCAGAAAAAACAAGGTAATTGCTGGTATGGAATTTCAGATCTTCCTTATGAATGAAATCTAACGTGTTTGAGAACAATGTTATTTAAAAAACATAATCTTTATTTACTTTACTGTCAATAATTTCTGGAAACATTACCCTTTTCTCTCTTTACAGACGTCATCTCCAGCATCTAACTTATGGCAGAAGACTGGAGGGCTTCACAAATCAAGTTCAAAGTTAGATTCTCTTAAAAAATAAAACCCAAGGATTTAAAAAGATTTTGAACATTAAGTGTGAGGATGGCCCCATGTCTGTGTTCGCCTTGGGCCCCCAAATAGCTAAATCCGCCACTGTCCACAGCGAGCTGCCACGTTGAACATAACAGTCCATCGTTGTTGTGCGTTACTTTCCGGTGTAATTCCATCACTCGGTCACTCCCTGCTCCAAAGTGCTCGTTAATTTGAACAGACAGCAGCGTGGTACGATTGAAAGCTGCTGTCATTCCAAATTTCCGATAATCCAGAGCAGTCCATCCAATAAGCAGGTCCCTGTTATCAAGAGTCCAAAGGAAATATCTTTGATGTCTCCGACCGACAGGACCGCCAGGCAAACGACATCCATCGCAAAACTGAGCTGTGAAAATCCGGTCAGGGAAGACGACCTCCTCCGTGGCCTCACTTTGTGAAAATAAATTATCAATTGTGCTGAGATTCCAGTTAATCAATTCCATCGGGAGGACGCTGGAATAGATTGTAAAGTTATCATAGGGGAAAACGGACAACTTCAGACAGAGGTTTACAGGAAGGCAACTCATACTGACCAGTATTTGATGTTTGACTCTAACCATCCACTCCAGCACAAACTAGGGGTCATCATGACGCTCAGACATAGAGCTAAAGAGGTGCCTACCAGTGCAGAAGGAAAGACCAAAGAGGAGCAACATGTCCAGAGAGCCCTCTCAGACTGTGGCTATCCTAACTGGTCTTTCACTAAAGCACAAAGGGCAAGAAGACCCAAAGAACAAGACAGACAGACCACAGAGCCCAGAAGAAAGGGAGTTGTAGTGCCGTATGTAGCCGGGGTCTCAGAGGAAATTCAGAGAATCTTTAGGCAGCGCAGGATTCCAGTTTACCACAAACCGGTGAACACACTGAGACAAACATGAGTTCATTCCAAAGACAAAACTCCGAGCCACAAACAAAGCAATGTGGTTTATTCTATTCAATGCAAAGAAGAAGAATGCAAACAACATTATATTGGAGAAACTAAAAAATTTTTACAGAAGAGACTTTATCAACCCCCTCCTGGAGCCGCCACCTTAACGTGGTGGAGGGGTTTGAACACCCTTATGAGGTTCAGAAGCCCCTTATGAGAGACCAACAGGCCCGGTTAGAACCATGAGGCCGTCCTTCTGTGGACCCCCCACCTGCAGGAGGAGCCATAGGGGCTGGTGCAATGTGATTTGGGCGGCTCCAACAGCTGCCCCCACGGCCCGGCAACGGACAAGTGGAAGAAAATGGATGGATGGATGGTTACTAATTACTTACATGCGTTGAGCTGATCAACATCAATCTTCTCAAAAGCTGACAATCTAGATCCGCTGTACCAGCAGAGGGCGCACTATCGCAAATCTGCTGCACGGTAGATCAGCTGCTTTCTCCTACTCGTTTCAGGTCTGGAGCTGAAGTTTTCACAGAGTGCCCCGTCAGCGGCAAAGTTTACTACAACCTGCGTTTAGTAATGGTATTGGCCTAACAAGACATTTATCAAAGGTGAAATAGTTAATTCATAAATCAGCATCTTTGTTTTGTTTGTCTCATTTTTATCTTGACATAACATTTCTGGACTGATCACAAAGCAAAAAAACGCTTACACCTAATGAACGAACCTTAAGACGAACCTTACAGAGCCTTCTACGTAAACTTAGGATCTGCCTTGAAAGTTAACCCTCGAAGTTCCCTTTGATCCACACCCACTGTACTATCGAGATGCCGGTTCTATTCCTGGACTTGAGTTCATTGTGAATGAGTCACATTTTGTCGCTTTATAAATAGTCCCAGTGTCTGTGCTCCTCAGCTGTTTCCGTCCCGTCTCCCACTAAGAATACCTAAAGTACAAGCAAAAACTCCAGCGTCCTCTGCTTCTCAGCTGTTTCCTCCCATCTGCACTGCCCACCTCTGTCTTGGTGACTTTCATTACCAAAACATCACTGAAACGCCACCAAAACATACCTGAAAGATTTAGCAGTACCCATTCTTGGGATGGGTACTGCTAAACAATGCCAGAATGGTTTTAGACGCTAATTTGTATCTAAAGGAAAATCTCCAAAGGTCTGTACATTCATTATTGATTTCTAACGACGCTTTGATTCAAATGTGGTTGATGAGTTGACAACAGCTGAAAACATCTGGATTGTTCATCGTTTGCGGTGTTTGGTTGCTAATGCTAATGGCTATAGGAAAAATACATTGAAAATACTCTGAAAACTATCCCGGACTAGCCGACTTGCTAACTGTCCCCATACATTAGGCTCAAACGCCGCGTCTCCTTTTTATTTCTATGCTGGCAGTTACTTAAGTAATCACCTCCTGTACATTAATTACTTTTGAAGTAATGGAATAATGTAACAGAATTACAAGAGCAAAACCGGTAATTAGGTCATCATAACATAACAACATCACAGCAGGAGTTGCCTCATAAGAGAGATCCACTCCCATGGACGTACAGGCTATAGGTAGACCCAGGAGTCCCTCAGCAGACAGGGCTGAAGAGCGTCCAGTCCTTGTTGGAGCTTCAGTTTTCACCTGTGAATAACTCAGTGGAGCAAAGCTAAACAGCCAAAACTGAAGTAACTAGCAATCAGTAATCGGATAAAATTTGAAATAGGTTATTTCACAAGAGTGTGCCTGTGTAGATGTTGATCTGTCATCTTTTCTAAAAGGATTTTCACCTTGTTGCCATCTATCAGAAGTTTTTTTTTTTCCAGTTCCAAACATACTTTGATTCAAACAGCTGTTTGTTGAATTCTCCTACGTTTCAAATCGGAACGGCTCTTGTTCCTTAGATGGCTCACATTTGTCTCCGCTCTTATGGCTGATGCTTCATAAAAGAACTAACTTCCTTGTTAACAAAACACGCTGCATACAGGAGAACACTTTAAAGGCATCATCTTCCTCCAACCAGAATCAGACAGTGTGGTAAAGAAGGGGCTGAGGCTGTGTGCCAGGTGCCCTCCCATCCCGCCATCCTCCCCTGTGTGTGTCAGATAATGGACACAGGACACTGGCTCCTGTTCCCCCTGAGCCGTGGATCAACGTCGGCCAATCACAACGCAGATTCCCGGGTTAAAAGTGGAGCTGCTAAACCCTCGGATCCAGACCAGATCCAGGACCCGGTCTGGACGAGGACTAAACCAGGACTCTGCTGCTCCAGGTAAACTCTCTAACTTTAAAACCAGACCTTTGCTTTTGCTCTTCTCAGAGTCTGTAAAGGGAGTGGTCCAGATGTTACTGTAGTAGTTTGTTGTAAAGGTGAGCGGGAAGGATGGACATTTTGGAAATGTGACATTTGTATTTCCATGAATGATTAAATTAGAGCAGCCCATAACTTCAACTTGCTAGGAATAAAAAAATTATATAAAATGGCCTTAAAATTACCCACTTTTTATGAAAATTGTTTTCAGTGCTTAAATACAAATAAATCAGGTCTTTTTTCCCAGATGTTCCCATTTTAGGTATAAGTGCAGATAATCATCTTAATCAAAGCATAAAAATGATGCTCGGGTAAAGTGAGCCGTCTCTGGCTCTACAAGAAACAATGAAGGAAGAAATTTTGATTTTGTATTGTTTTGTGGTGGATCTGGATTTGTTGGAGACAAATTAAATATATATTCTTTATTCAATTCAATAATCTGCATATGGAACAGAAATACACTTTTTTTTCCTGCACAAAATCACTAATGGGACATGTGTAAAATAAGATAAAAAAAATTTAAGTTATGCTCTCATCAGTTTAGAATCAGCCCGTCCCGCCATTCAACCACAACTTACTTTTTACCTTGCCTTAAATGTCAAGATATTTTTTGGGCTTCAGTGTCCATTTTGTCTTTTCACTAATGGTGGATTTGTGTGATAATGATAATAGTAATAATAATATTCATGCAACTCCTGCTAAACCCTCTACGCCCAGGACTAAACCAGGACTATCGTTCTTATCTCCTGGGGAAAGTGCAACGTTTACCTGGACAGTGGAGCAGAAACAGCGGCTGCATCTGGTCCCCAAACAAAAGCTGTGACGGTGCTCTACAGTTTCCGTGGTCCCTTTCATACTTCTTGTCTCTGTGCTTAGAGACACCTTTCGCACCTTTCACATTGAAGGGTTGTTCAAGAGAGAAAATGTATTTGTATGCCGCCAAAACAACAGCCATATCCTAGTCCTGACAATATTCTAGATGTGTGTACAGAGAAACCAGGATACTCCTACTCTACAACAGTGACGGGTAATGTTCCCTTTAAAGTAACTCGTTAAGTTTTGCTCGTTCCTCTTCTGGAAAATTAGCCTGTTACGTTACTGTGTTACTTTATTATGAAAGTAAATGTTAGGCCACACCGCCTTTGCTATGTCCGATCCCGTCACCTCGGAAGCTAAGCAGGAAGGGCCTGGTCGGTACTTGGATGGGAGACCGTTTGGTAACACCAGGAAGCCTGGGTGAATGTAGTGAGTGAGTGAGTGGTTGTTGGTCAGAGGGGCCGATGGCACAGACGGGCCGATGGCACAGACTGGTTGCCTCGCTTCCGGCAGTCTACCCCAGGGCAGCTGTGGCTCCAATAGAAGCTTACCACCACCAAGTCTGGAGTGAATGAATAATGCAATGTAAAGCGTCCAGAAAAGCGCTATATAAAACCGATTATTTTTAGAGTCCTCATCCGTTACCAATAATAAACATCTATAAATAGTCGTCATTTGGCGATAATTTTTTCCGATCAGGAATCCTCCATTTTACAAACTGAGCCGCCGAAAAAGAGCTGACGCACGCAGACAGGCAAAAACCAGTAAATGTATTTAATAACACAATAAATTCACTTCACTGAGCTTGATTTTATATATGGACAAATTACAGCTAAAGGCTACAATAATGAGCATGAACGACAGGCCTGTAGTCGACTTCTAAAAGCTTAGCTCTGTTCGCTTTATGTAAACAGTTTGGCCCCGTCAGAAACGGAGACAGTTTTTCAACAAAAACAATGTCTGCAAAGGAGCGCTTACGCTTTACAAAGAGCATTGAATTGGTCATAATGAACAATGTTTGTTGATGACATTGGAAGGGCCAGTGCTGCCATAAGCTAAGCATTGTTGTTAGCTAGCGCTCGCGTCATTGTGGTTTTCCGCTTTAGCGTCGCCTCTAGCCCTGTATTGCCCTTTTCGCCACTAAATTCACAATAAACGCTCGCTGAAAACTGCCCCGTTGCTGACCTGCTGTAAAGTTTTAGTCGGACACAGTCTGCACGTGCACACTAGTACTGGATGTTTTGATCAGGTACCAGGTACAAATGCTGTAGGAAAGTTTCTGCTCCTGCTTCACCCACACGTCAGCAGTGGTGAGAATCCAGGAGACTTTGTTGACGTGGCAGAATCCTGGAAACTGTGGGAATATTCCAGTTGCAGGGTCCTGGTTTCCAATAACCTGGATATTGGCTTTTGCAGGAAACCCTAAAACCAGAAGGCTGGGTTTACATGGACACAGACAAAACCAGGGAACTTAAGATCCCAGTGGTATTGGGAGCCCTGTCCATACAAAAGGGGAACATGGGTACACACCCGCTTTACTGGACAGTTTCCACTTCTAAACAATAATCTCTTCCACAACAAAGCCCTGATCAAAGATGGGAGTTATGGCCCTTAAACAGGAGCCGCATCTTTGGGATCGTTTCTTATAAAAGAGCCGTTAAAGAGACTGGTTTGGATTTATATGGATTGTAAAGATTCAGCATGTGTTTAGTGTAATAGACACTATATTTGTACATTTGTGACATTACTGTAAAAAGGGTTTACTCTGAATATTTGCGTGTGCATCCATCCATCCATGTTCTTCCGCTTTATCCAGGACTGGGTCACAGAGGCAGCAGTCTGAGCAGAGATGCCCAGACTTCCCGATCCACGCACACCTCCTCCAGCTGTTCTGGGGGGATCCCGAGGTGGCCTTAGGCCACAGAGACATGGACCCTCCAGTGTGTCCTAGGTCTTCCCTGGGACACGCCTGGAGCAGCGGCTCTACTCTGAGCTCCTTACCTCGTTTCTGAGGGTGTTCCAAGCCACCCTGTGAAGGAAACTCATTTCGACTGCATTTATCAGCGATCTTGTCCTTTCGGTCATTACCCAGGTCACATGACCATATTTGAGGGTAGGAACGTCGGAAATGTAAGTTGGTCCTACATTAGTTCTGTTTGGCCTGGTTTATACTTGGTTTAACCAAGGTTTGGACCCGTTTTAGTCCTGGTTTGGTCTAGTTTAGGCTTGTTCATGTCCGGTATAGTTTCTGTTTGGACTTGGTTTAGTCCATTTTGTCCAGGTTTGGACCTGTAGTAGTCCATTGTGTCCTTTGGACCTGTTGTAGTCCGCTTTGTCCTAGTTTGGACCTGTTGTAGTCCACGTTGGCCCTGGGGGATTGTCCTGGAGAAGATGGGACTCTTGAAGGACATCTTGAACTTGATCCTGGTTTAGATGTGGCTGGATTTAGCCGTGGCTTCTCAGGACTCTGGACAGGGTCCAGAGACCTCCCTCTTGGTCCCCCTGATGGCTGTGACCCCTGAGTTAGACTGGACTTAGGGGCCCCCTTGTCCCTTAATCCCCCACTCACGCAGGAGAGGGAGGGGGGCAGCTGCACGGCATTATGGGAGTGGTTCTTAAACTTCTCTCACCAAGTCCCACATCATCAAACGGTTGACCTTCCAAGTCCCACCAGGCTTAGATCCAGATAACATCACTCTGCAATAAGTCACCGAGATTTAAGTCGCTTTTTCTTGAAATGAACACATTTGTCCTTGTTTTGAGAAACTGATTTTAAAACTCATTTACACTTACACGTCCTTCTCAGAAAATATATTAAACTTGATTCTACAAAGTTTTATTTTTATACAAAAAAAACAACAGCATAAAATGAGTCAATCTTTTGAACGGCTCTTGGAAAAGATTAGGTTCCCATTAAAGAGCCATAAATCCAAATACTGATTAAAAGCTGTCGGGGAGTCATTAACAAAGCGTCAAAACGAGCGCCACAAGCAACAGAGGACGTTTCCAATGTTGGGCTCGAGGCTGTGACATACGATTTCAAACGATGGATTAGGTCAGGGGTTCCCCAAGGTTATACATGAGGTGCATTATGGAACTTTCCATGCAGAAAAAATGAAATAAAAAGGTCAAATATGCACGAATACAATGTTTTTTTGTTTTGTTTTTTTCACATAAAAAGTTCCATAATGAACCTTTAATACTCTCGTCTCATTAATCATAATTCTGTTTTTACTTCATTTTGATGCGACGACTTTAGCTCCGGACTTTAAAGCTGCTTTACCTGAATCACTCCATTATCAAACCGTTGGAGTCGGCGGTAGTTGAGTAAGATCGCTCAGCTGTTGCCTAAACTCGTTTCTAGCTCTCACAGACCCTCCACGTCCCAGTAACAAGCTCATAGCGGGACAGGGCTGAGTCGTGGGCCGCTAATGCCAATGCTATGCTAGTTTAGCCTCTGACTTCCTGGTTTGCGCTGGAGGAAAATGCGCTATATTTAGACACACGCGCCCGAATGTCGCGTTTATAATGCGGATCTACAGTGCGGGAAGGCACTGTTTAAATCAAGTGTCCCGGGTCCTGACAGGGTCCTGGCCCAGACTGTTTACTGGGAAGACTCCTCTGGACTTCCCCGACCCTGGACCCGGATTTAGACCCGACTCTGGGTCTTTGGGGATTTGGAGGAATCACAGTCCTGAGATTGTGAGGAGTCGAGTTCAGACCCAGCTGTCCCGGATCAGCCCGAGCCACAGACCGAGGAGGACGGGGACGGGTTTAGACTTCTTCCGTCCGGCATCATCTTTTATTTAGGCTTCAATTGTGCAGGAAAGTCCCCCTGAAGAGGCACGCAGAGGTAGTCAAAGTTGTTTCCACTTCTCGAGTAAAAGTGCAGGTCAAATATTAAGTATTTAAATGGAAATACTGAAGTATTTACTGAAGAACTACTAAAGGCACTGTACTTATTTTAAAGGGACTTTTAGTCGCATTTATTATTTCGATTGACCATAGACAACATCAACAAATCACAAAAAGGTCATCGCTGTCCCAAAGTGAAGGGACAGGGGCAAGTTCTGGGGCAAAACGAATGCTAATCTTGGACCTTTTCAGTTTTAATGCTCGATCGGGGCTCTCCAGCTCTTTCTTGGTCAGGCCAGAGGATTTCTACCTTTCTACACAGGAGGTGTCGTGAGTGTCAGGGGCGTTGTTGTTGTTGTAAAAGTAACGAGTTCTCAACACCCGCACAAAACGACCCAAGTAAAGTACAGATCCTCAAACCCGCGTGTTAAGCACAGAACTGTACCGACTCACTACTCCGTGTGGAAGGAGAAGAGTCAACGATATTAGATACCTGTGAAATAACTTTAAAAATCCAGAAAAAAGCATGAATTATTTGTATGTTTCCAAGCAGAGCACCCTGTTGTGTGTGTGACCCCAGCATCTGTGGAAAGTGCTTTGTTTCAGGCGACAATTGGGAGGTTCGGCCCTTGGTGTTTTAAGCACTAAACTCGCCTCCCCCTGATTTTTCGAACATGAATGACTGACAGACAAAGCCCCTCACAGTTACAGCGGTCATCCCTGGTTTGGAACATGACTGACACACAAAGCTCCTCACAGTTACAGTGGTCATCCCTGGTTTGGAACATGACTGACACACAAAGCCCCTCACAGTTACAGCGGTTATCCCTGGTTTGGAACATGACCGACACACAAAGCTCCTCACAGTTACAGCGGTCATCCCTGGTTTGGAGCATGACTGACACACAAAGCCCCTCACAGTTACAGCGGTTATCCCTGGTTTGGAACATGACCGACACACAAAGCTCCTCACAGTTACAGCGGTCATCCCTGGTTTGGAGCATGACTGACACACAAAGCTCCTCACAGTTACAGCGGTCATCCCTGGTTTGGAGCATGACTGACACACAAAGCTCCTCACAGTTACAGCGGTCATCCCTGGTTTGGAACATGACTGACACACAAAGCTCCTCACAGTTACAGCGGTCATCCCTGGTTTGGAACATGACTGACACACAAAGCTCCTCACAGTTACAGCGGTCATCCCTGGTTTGGAGCATGACTGACACACAAAGCTCCTCACAGTTACAGCGGTCATCCCTGGTTTGGAGCATGACTGACACACAAAGCTCCTCACAGTTACAGCGGTCATCCCTGGTTTGGAACATGACCGACACACAAAGCTCCTCACAGTTACAGCGGTCATCCCTGGTTTGGAACATGACTGACACACAAAGCTCCTCACAGTTACAGCGGTCATCCCTGGTTTGGAGCATGACTGACACACAAAGCTCCTCACAGTTACAGCGGTCATTCCTGGTTTGGAGCATGACCGACACACAAAGCTCCTCACAGTTACAGCGGTCATTCCTGGTTTGGAGCATGACCGACACACAAAGCTCCTCACAGTTACAGCGGTCATCCCTGGTTTGGAGCATGACCGACACACAAAGCTCCTCACAGTTACAGCGGTCATTCCTGGTTTGGAGCATGACTGACACACAAAGCTCCTCACAGTTGGAGCGTTTGGCGGAGGGTGTGGAGCTGACAGTGAAGGACAGAGCAGCTGCTGCGGCTCAGACAAAGCCCCGAAACACGATCCGCTCCAGAAATACACTGCGCCAACACAAGGACCTGTCCCCTGTCCTTCTGTGGCACATGCCCAATCAAAACATGCACAACGGGGTCCAATCTGCCCCGACAACGAGGCTCTGAGTCTCAGCGTTGGGTAGCTTTATTACAGTCAGATCTGCTTCCGACACATTGCCTGATTCTCAAAAGACCTCATTTAGCCACATTTCAACAAATACCAACGGAACCAAATGTCTTTCAGACTCAAGAGTCAACAAACTGAGTCAGCTGACCCCTCAGCTTGAAACAGTAGCTGTGTCATTTACCAACGGCACAATGATATTAGAGAGCAAACCAGTGGTGTATGTTAAAAACCACAGCACTGTATGATAGACAGTTTATCAATGGACTTATGGCTCAGGCGACTGGTATCTGGGGAAAAGCCTCGTTGACAGGGCTAGCCTATCTCGCATTCGCTAAAGGGCCAATCGCACCGGCCTGGAGACTAGTTGGAGACCAGTTGGAGACTCAAGTTGCCGTTGGTCACGGGAATGTCTCCGAGACGTCCCCCGGAGATAAGGCAAGTCTCCAGGTGGAAATGAACAGGTTCAATTTCAGAGGAGAGACGTCTCAAGCAGTTCTGTCGCAGACGCCATTTGTAACGCTCGACCGGTGAGACGTTTCTGTGATGTTTCTGTGATGTCCCTTCAATGTATTTCATTTTATTTACTCACTGGTTTACAGTGGTCCCAGCCATAGGCAATAGGCGAAATCCACGAAGTAGTCAGCTTTATTTTTTACAATTATTATATATGTTTTAAGGCTGTTAAACCCCTCACCACACACTTTATACACTTTACTCACTAGTTCACACGGGTTCTCCCCCATGGCTGGTGAGATGTTTAGATTTTTGGTGTCACATTACAGATCATCGTGAGCTGCTCTCGTCTCCGCTGTACGACTGGCTCTTAGTTTGAACAATCGTAGCTGGGTCATTCTTTAAATGCGGTGCCTTTTGGGTGTCATAAAAGAAAAAAAATAAAAATTGAAAAAAAAAGAAAAAAAAGATTTACTCCTAAAAACAAGACTGTATACTTTATGAAAAACGTAATGGTCACACTCAATATGCAACATTTTATATTTTGTCAAACTTGTCACAGTGTCGCTAGGAAGATGTCCACTGTGTTAACCACAGAAGTATGTAACATTCCTTTGAAAAAGACAAGAATTACTAAAATGTGTTCATATATGGATTGTTTTCATATTTATGTACATTATTAATTACACAAACTTAAATAATCAATTCATTAATCAGTCCATTGATTGTATACATATGTCCACTATTTTAAATAGGACTCCACTATGTTATTCAAATAAGGTCAACATAGTGGACACTAACACGGTGGACATTTTACAATAAAAAATGCTATTACTCTTGCATGTATTAGCATTATAGCAAACAAAATTTTGATAGTTGATGAGAAATGTACATTTTTACCCAAGAACATTTAAAAAATATATAATTTGATTGTTTTCTGAACAAAACAGGGTCAACATAGTGGACGCTTTATGATTGACCACACTACATCTACTTCCTAAAACGGCTAAAATTACATTTTTAAACACATAAAAAGGAAGAACCTTTACCACAATCGAATTTCCCTCCACTGGTTTGACATCACATCAGAAGCTGGAGTCAAGGAGAAGTGGGTGGAGCTTACTTGAAGGGACATTCACTTAGGTTAACACAGTGGACAGTGAACCCAGGGACAAACATTAAACCAACATTTTAAACAATTAAAACAAAAATAAACAAAAATAACAATTCAGTATTTAAAATATTGTTTTGTTTTGATACAAGTATATATAAAAAATATATTATTATTATTGTAATTTTTTTTATTTTTGCAAATGAAATAGTGGAAACTACACTGGGGACAAGGCAAAATCACAAAAAACATAAAAACAAAACATTAAAAAAATAATATACAGAAAAAAAAGAGGTAATATCCTTGATTATACTATAGACCACAGTTTGTATTTCACAATAAATATATATAAAGAAAAAAATATTTATATTTACAGAAAATACAGCTTGTTTCAGAGTGGGGACGCAAAAGGCACCGCATTTAAAGAATGACCCAGCTACGACCAAAGTTTGATCGTAGCAGTTTCAGGCTTCAGGAAGCGATTGTTAAGCTAAGACATGCTAGCGGTGTTTATTTCCGCTGAAAAGTGCGTGCCTGTGTTGCTGTGAGTCTGGCGGTGTGCGCTAATGTGTTGGCGAGACGCTGACAGAGATCCTCTCAGAAGAAGGCGCAACTGCAACAGTATTAATATATATTATAAAAGACAAAATATTTGTGATGATGATTTGCAGTAAAAGGTTTGAATTTCAGAGTGTTATTGCTTCATTATTTAATACAATACACAACTAAATACCAATAAATCTGAGATTAGCGGACTCAAGGGGCAAGCGAGACAAAAAAGGTTCTGAACCACCAGTCAACAGGACAGAATTGTGTCTGCACATGTTTGGCCTCGCTTTGTACTGTTGTAGGAGGATGCTTGTTAATGCCATTTTGAATGCCCAAATACTATATTTCAATGTCACAAACGCAGAAACAAATCAGCAACTTTTGTTTTTGTCAATTTAAGCCAATACTGCAGCTGGATGTGTTTTAGATCATTTCGGTGTTTCGCTGTCGATTGAACAGATATAAAAACTCCTTTAATCTGCAATCTTCAACAAAATCATGAAGGACTCAACCGCTGAGCCTTGGGCCTGAGTGTGGTCTTTGTGAGGTTGAGGAGGCCGTGGTTCTGCTGCTGCGGTGCAGATGGGGCAGTGCTTGAGTCGCAGGAGGATGGAGCGGAGAGTGAAACTTTATACGAGTCTGAACAGTTTGATTAATGATCTGTTCTGTTTCAGGGGAAGAGTCGGCGACATGTCTGACACAGAGTGAGTTTCATACTGAACACACACACACACACACACACACACACACACACACAAATCAAATATCATATAATAGATCAATAACTCAAAAACATTCACTAACAAATGCCATCACTCTGGAGTGAATCGAACACTATCAGGACTTAACTTCACACAAGTGAAGAGTAAACTTTGTTTTTTCACTCTGTCCACTGCGTCTCGCCCGTCCATCCTCACGTCCGCTGGTGCTGCTGTTGTTGTCACCGCCGTTGCTCCCCGTGTGCCTGCTCCTCCGCCTTTTATCCTCCACTGCAGTCACCTGCAGGTGTTTCCCCTTCACTGCTGGGCAGGGCTGCAGGGCAACGAGCTTGGGCAATTAAGAACATGTATAAAATCATCTTAAAAAACATGCATAACAAAACACACTAAAAACAAAGTTAAAAACAGCCCGCTCGTGCCCGTGTCATATGTGCAGAACCCAACATGAGGTGTTCCATTCCACTCTTGCAACAACATCTTTCTTCACTTTAGTTGCTCCTAACTTTCCAGTTTTGGACTGAACAAGATTCCATCCATCCATTTTCTTCCCCTTTATCCGGGGCCCGATCTCGGAGGGTGCGCCCAGCCACCCTGCGAAGGAAACTCATTTCGGTCGCTTGTATTCGCGATCTTGTCCTTTCGGTCATTACCCAAATCTCATGACCATAGGTGAGGGTGGGAACGTAGATCGATCAGTAAATCGAGAGCTTTGCCTCAGACTCAGCTCCCTCTTCACCACAACAGTCCGATACAGCGACCGCATCACTGCTGACGCCGCACCGATCCGTCTACCGATCTCACGCTCCATCCGTCCCTCACTCGTGAACAGGACCCCGAGATACTTGAACTCCTCCACTTGGGGCAAGGACTCCCCACCGACCTGAAGAGGGGAAGCCACCTTTTTCCGGTGGAGAACCATGGTCTCAGATTTGGAGGTGCTGATCCTCATCCCGGCCGCTTCACACTCGGCTGCAAATCGCCCCAGAGCAGCTGATGGTCCTGATTTGATGAAGCCAACAGAACAACATCGTCTGCAAACAGCAGAGATGACATTCTGAGGTTCCCAAACCGGACACCCTCCGGCCCCTGGCTGCGCCTAGAAATTCTGTCCATATAGGTAATGAACAGAACTGGTGACAAAGGGCAGCCCTGGCGGAGACCAACACGCACCGGGAACAGGTCTGACTTACTGCCGGCAATGCGAACCAAGCTCCTGCTACGGTCATACAGGGAACGGACAGCCCTTAGTAGAGGGCCCCGGACCCCATACTCCCGGAGCACCCCCCACAGGGCACCACGAGGGACACGGTCGAACGCTTTCTCCAGGTCCACAAAGCACATGTGGACTGGTTGGGCGAACTCCCACAAACCCTCGAGCACCCGATGAAGGGTATAGAGCTGGTCCAGTGTTTCACGACCAGGACGAAAACCGCATTGTTCCTCCTGGATCCGAGGTTCGACTATAGGCCGGATCCTCCTCTCCAGCACCCTGGAGTAGACCTTACCAGGGAGGCTGAGGAGTGTGATGGTTCAACAAGATTTGGAAGTTATATTTTTCCCACTAATAACAAAATTATTCAAAAACTTAAGAATATTCAAAACCCGTCTGAGCAACTCTTTGTAACTAATAGGCAGTGGATATTTTTTTCAATTACACTATTTTTCCATAACTTGCTCGTAATTCATCAATTGGTAAACAGGAAAATGTTATCCTGTGATACGAGTTAACAAATTAGGAGCAAAAAGCCTAACTAACTAATATATCACAAAAAAAACACCTAAACTCAAACCTGGCTCAATCCTGTCTTTACAATTTGTATTGTATAAAAATGCTTTATATATATATACTATATATATATATATATATATATATATATATATATATATATATATACAAAAAATATATTTTTTCTCACATTTATGTTCATAATCTACAGCAAACGTTTCAAATGTATTTTTTCCTAATCACCTTACCTTAAAGGGATTAGATGCAAGTTGGTCATTGTCATGCTCACTACTGCCACCTCAGGTCTTACGCATAACTGCAGTCTCTATATTAAGCCGGACACACAGTGCCTGGGGGGGGGGCGTTGCTCTCCTGGTGCCTCGGCGCGTTCAGCCCATCACCAGCAGAGTCATGTATGTGTGAAGAAACATCTGACCTCCTCCTGTGTTTGTGTTCCAGGGAGCAGATCGAAGGTGAGGACTTTACTCTTGGACCTGCTCTCCTCCTCTCTCCTCTTCTCTCTGTCTCTCTGTCCTCTCCCCCTCTCTTCGGTCGTCAGGTAAAGCGTTCTCTCTCGCTCTCCGTTGGCCGTGTGGATGTGGAGTGTGTCGGTCACATCCGGGTTCTGCAAGAGAAACTCCTCAAACTCCGACCTCTGACCTCACCCTCAAAGCAGCGCTCATTCTGACAAACCTACCGCAGTCTGAAATATGTCTATAGATGGCTTTGAAGACAAAGGTCAAGATCTGAAGGTCAAGGATCCATTAAGAAAGCACTGGGATTTATGGAGATCTTTGCGAAATCAAGAGAAAGATGGCTACTCTCCTAAAAAACCCGCTCACACCTTAATCCTGAAAGGAGCAAAGTTCTTCAGTTACTCGCCCAAAAACATCTGAAGAACAGGCCTGCGGACACTGGGAAGAACCTTCAGTGTTTTATGCTAGCGATGGGATGTAGTTTTTGGGATCCGTTCATTTCAAAGGGCCGTTCATTAGACGGGCTCTTTTTAATATAACATTTCAATAACTATATAAAACGATAAAAGGCACACTTTTATTTAATCATCTAAAATTACAATGGGACTGATATTATGCTGTGAAAAAAAAAATGTGTTTGTGAATCAAATCTTGCGCCACAACTAATAAAAAAAGGCTGCGACTGTCTGACAAATGCATTTAGCTTTGACTGTAGTGCAAGGAGCTTTCACTTGTGTCGCCTGCTCCGTTGTTATTCCGGCTGATTCTTGTATCTCCTGGGGCTGGAGGATACTGGCAAACCTTTAATCACAATCATTTGTTCTCATATTGATCGATGTGTCTGTCTATCTAGCTGATGAAATGAAATTAGATGCACCTATGATTCAAACCCCAGCTCAAACAAACACCAATGCTTTCTCCCATTGTCCCGAAACTCCCCAAACTAGGTTCATTTTCTGCCAAAGAAATGGCTGTAAAGCTGATTATTTTAAAGTCCCATGACGATTATTGAGACTGACCAAAGTAGATTTGCGATTTCGATTAAATTTCGATTAATTGCCCAGCCCGAGTATCTCCTCCAGGGGAAAAGCCAGCAGGACTGTGTGACCAATCTTCAAAGAACTTTGATGAAAATACCTTTATAATCCAAATCTGAGGCCACAGGGACAAATGAGCCACAGGGCCTTTAACTGTGCACTGATGACAGGGATGAGCTCTGACTCTAAAGAAACCTAGGCCCCGGAACGTCTGCTTTGAAATGCAGGAGCCAAACAAACACAGGACCAGGTCAAAACATTTGAATCCACTTCTCTTCAAATATTAGGCCGTTTTCACACATGTCAGAGTAAAAACGAGGCGTCAAAGCGAGAGTGGATTCACACTGATCCAAAAGTGCCGCTCTCGGGCCGAAACCCCCATTAGGTCGGCCTATCTAGGGCCTGTGTGAAAACGCCCTTAAGCTGCACGCAGCATTAGTCTCTAAATATGAGCAAAAACAACAATACGCTTTGAGGGTCAGGGGTCGGGTCTGAGGATGGTTCTTTGCACAAAACTGATCCGACGAAGAGCTAGAGCTGTCTCTTCATCATGTGACCTGTGATGTCATCAGTGTGAGACAGGCGTGTTCTCCGTTTCATTGCTTCTCTCGGATCTCGATCTGGGCTTTGTTTGAATCCCATTTCACAAACTACCCTCCATAGGTGGTCCTCTTTAAGCCCCCCCCCCCTCTTCTCCTTTAGCCCCGCCTCCTTAGCCCCACCTACAGAGGAGAGACGTTTGAAGAAATGTGATTCTGTTCAGAACAAATATTTCCCATCAGTCCCCGGTTCCTCATTGGAACCTTTTCACCAAGTGACCAAAAATTCCAGTGGCGACCATTTTGGATCCTAATCTAAACAGAAACATTTGTCACTGCACCATTTGAAGAGGTAGTGCAAATATCAGCAAATACTGCACATGTGCAGCGCTAACTCTCCGCACTTTATCATAAATGTTTCATGATTTCAAATGAGTCTTGCGTCGCTTTAATGGTGATGGTGTTGAATACAGCTGAGCTTGTCCAAAAGAAATATTTTTATAATTTAGCATCTAGCTAGGCTAACTGCATATTAAAATTTATTTTTGACAAAATCACTTTTAAAAATCCTGCCTTAAACTTATGATAGTGCCTCTGATACAGACTCACAAATCCATCATCAAACTAGTACATTACAAGTAGGTATTTGGCCCAGGCTCGATCAACAACATTCAAATGGAAATATATCACTTTTACTTCAGTGTTATTCTTAATGTGTAATGTGTTTCAGAGTAATTTCTCCACATTCAGTTGTTTGTTGTTTGTAATCTGTAAAGCACTTTGTGTTACATGAAATGTAAGAAAAGTGCTTTATAAATAAATATTGATTGATTGAAACACGCTAACAGTTAGCTAAGCTAGATGCTGTTGCTCCGCCTCTCATCTGAAAGCAAGGCAAGGCAAGTTTATTTGTAGAGCACAATTCATACACAAGGCAATTCAAAGTGCTTCACAGTTGCATAAAATTACAAGAAAACAGATCAATTCAATCATTAAAACATCCAACATAAAAATTAATCAATTACAGTAAAAGGCAAGAGTGCTGATAAAATACTTTCAGTTTTCATCTGCTCGGGTAAAAAGAGCTGTTTTCAGCCTGGATTTGAACATTGTCAGAGTTGAGGCCTGTCTCACATCCTCATGAAGACTGTTCCAGATTTTAGCTGCATGAAACTGAAACGCAGCCTCACCGTGTTTAGTCCTGACTCTGGGAACCACCAGGAGACCCCTCCCTGAAGTTCTCAGGGCCCGAGATGGTTCATACGGCTCTAACATGTCAGAGATGGACTTTGGTGCTAAACCATGAAAAGACTTGTACACAAGCAGAGCTGTTTTAAATTCTATTCTCTGAGTGACAGGAAGCCAGTGCAGAGACCGGAGCACTGGACTAATATGGTCGTATTTCCTGGTTCTTGTCAGGACTCGAGCAGCAGCGTTCTGGATGTTCTGCAGCTCTAACAGCTCGTTTAGAAAGGCCAGTGAGCAGCCGTTACAGTAGTCTAACCTGCTGGAGACAAACGCATGGATGAGTGTCTCCAAGTCTGGTTTTGACACTATTCCTCTGATCTTAATGTTTTTCAGATGGTAAAAAGCTGATGATGTTATTGCTTTAATGTGGCTGTTTAAGTTCAGGTCTGAGTCCATGATTACTCCTAGATTTCTAACCTGATTTTTTGGTTTTAGAGAGAGAGACTCAAGGTGACTGATAACACTTTGTCTTTGTGTCTGTGGGCCAAAAACAATTATCTCAGTTTTGTCTGAGTTTAGTTGGAGAAAGTTGTTTTGCATCCACAAACTGATCTGTTCGATGCAGTGACAGAGAGTATCTACAGGCCCATGTTCACCTGTATCAGTGACAGAGAGTATCTACAGGCCCATGTTCACCTGTATCAGTGACAGAGAGTATCTACAGGCCCACCTGTATCAGTGACAGAGAGTATCTACAGGCCCCTGTTCACCTGTATCAGAGACAGAGAGTATCTACAGGCCCCTGTTCACCTGTATCAGTGACAGAGAGTATCTACAGGCCCGTGTTCACCTGTATCAGTGACAGAGAGTATCTACAGGCCCCGGTTCACCTGTATCAGTGACAGAGAGTATCTACAGGCCCCTGTTCACCTGTATCAGAGACAGAGAGTATCTACAGGCCCCTGTTCACCTGTATCAGTGACAGAGAGTATCTACAGGCCCGTGTTCACCTGTATCAGTGACAGAGAGTATCTACAGGCCCCGGTTCACCTGTATTAGTGACAGAGAGTATCTACAGGCCCATGTTCACCTGTATCAGTGACAGAGAGTATCTACAGGCCCCTGTTCACCTGTATCAGAGACAGAGAGTATCTACAGGCCCCTGTTCACCTGTATCAGTGACAGAGAGTATCTACAGGCCCGTGTTCACCTGTATCAGTGACAGAGAGTATCTACAGGCCCCTGTTCACCTGTATCAGAGACAGAGAGTATCTACAGGCCCATGTTCACCTGTATCAGTGACAGAGAGTATCTACAGGCCCAAGTTCACCTGTATCAGTGACAGAGAGTATCTACAGGCCCATGTTCACCTGTATCAGTGACAGAGAGTATCTACAGGCCCACCTGTATCAGTGACAGAGAGTATCTACAGGCCCACGTTCACCTGTATCAGTGACAGAGAGTATCTACAGGCCCACCTGTATCAGTGACAGAGAGTATCTACAGGCCCCTGTTCACCTGTATCAGTGACAGAGAGTATCTACAGACCCATGTTCACCTGTATCAGTGACAGAGAGTATCTACAGGCCCGTGTTCACCTGTATCAGTGACAGAGAGTATCTACAGGCCCATGTTCACCTGTATCAGTGACAGAGAGTATCTACAGGCCCACGTTCACCTGTATCAGTGACAGAGAGTATCTACAGGCCCCTGTTCACCTGTATCAGTGACAGAGAGTATCTACAGGCCCATGTTCACCTGTATCAGTGACAGAGAGTATCTACAGGCCCCTGTTCACCTGTATCAGTGACAGAGAGTATCTACAGGCCCATGTTCACCTGTATCAGTGACAGAGAGTATCTACAGGCCCACGTTCACCTGTATCAGTGACAGAGAGTATCTACAGGCCCATGTTCACCTGTATCAGTGACAGAGAGTATCTACAGGCCCATGTTCACCTGTATCAGTGACAGAGAGTATCTACAGGCCCACGTTCACCTGTATCAGTGACAGAGAGTATCTACAGGCCCACGTTCACCTGTATCAGTGACAGAGAGTATCTACAGGCCCACGTTCACCTGTACCAGTGACAGAGAGTATCTACAGGCCCATGTTCACCTGTATCAGTGACAGAGAGTATCTACAGGCCCATGTTCACTTGTATCAGTGACAGAGAGTATCTACAGGCCCCTGTTCACCTGTATCAGTGACAGAGAGTATCTACAGGCCCATGTTCACCTGTATCAGTGACAGAGAGTATCTACAGGCCCATGTTCACCTGCCGTCAGTGACAGAGAGTATCTACAGGCCCATGTTCACCTGCATCAGAGACAGAGAGTATCTACAGGCCCATGTTCACCTGTATCAGTGACAGAGAGTATCTACAGGCCCATGTTCACCTGTATCAGTGACAGAGAGTATCTACAGGCCCATGTTCACCTGCCGTCAGTGACAGAGAGTATCTACAGGCCCATGTTCACCTGTACCAGTGACAGAGAGTATCTACAGACCCATGTTCACCTGTATCAGTGACAGAGAGTATCTACAGGCCCATGTTCACCTGTATCAGAGACAGAGAGTATCTACAGGCCCGTGTTCACCTGCCGTCAGTGACAGAGAGTATCTACAGGCCCATGTTCACCTGTATCAGTGACAGAGAGTATCTACAGGCTCATGTTCACCTGTATCAGTGACAGAGAGTATCTACAGGCCCATGTTCACCTGTATCAGTGACAGAGAGTATCTACAGGCCCCTGTTCACCTGTATCAGTGACAGAGAGTATCTACAGGCCCATGTTCACCTGTACCAGTGACAGAGAGTATCTACAGGCCCATGTTCACCTGTACCAGTGACAGAGAGTATCTACAGGCCCATGTTCACCTGTATCAGTGACAGAGAGTATCTACAGGCCCATGTTCACCTGTATCAGTGACAGAGAGTATCTACAGGCCCATGTTCACCTGTACCAGTGACAGAGAGTATCTACAGGCCCATGTTCACCTGTATCAGTGACAGAGAGTATCTACAGGCCCATGTTCACCTGTACCAGTGACAGAGAGTATCTACAGGCCCATGTTCACCTGTATCAGTGACAGAGAGTATCTACAGGCCCATGTTCCCCTGTATCAGTGACAGAGAGTATCTACAGGCCCATGTTCACCTGTATCAGTGACAGAGAGTATCTACAGGCCCATGTTCACCTGTATCAGTGACAGAGAGTATCTACAGGCCCATGTTCACCTGTATCAGTGACAGAGAGTATCTACAGGCCCATGTTCACCTGCCGTCAGTGACACGTAGAAGCAGGAAATTATAATAACATTTCTACTGGACAAACTCAACTGCATTGTACACCCATCAGCATTAACGTGACGTAAACATTTTGGACAATAAAGCTGGGGTACCTGATTTTTTTGGGTGTTGTAGAATACATTTATTTTTGCCACCTCAGAGTATGTTGTCACGTCAGTGTATGTTTTGCCGTGTAGACACAGACCTTATTGTATTGTCTTCACCTAAAGTTTGATTGAGCAATGGATGATAGAAGTCTAATCTAAATGAGTGGAATTTATAATGGGGGTGGCCGCCCCTACTTCACTTAGTCACCACTCAGTGCTCTATATGTGTGTGAAATGTGCATATAATTCCATTCTTTGAACAATTTGAAGCTAGAAACAAGTTTGGGCCAAAACAAAAAATGTCACTGTTTGAACAGGAAAAATCCGGTACCCCAGCTTTAAGTGCGGCACATAGCTCTGCATATGCTCTGTTGTAGCTTCCATCTCAAATGGTGTAGCAACAGGTACAAATGCTGCTCAGCTCTCCAAACGGTTAGTTTACTGCAAATGTGGAAAACAAACAGAACCCGAGACAAAGCTCCGCCTCCAACATACCGTAGCATACGTCCCGATGCCCTCCCGTGCTCTTCCCAAACTTGCTGGTATGTTGGTCTCATCCTGTCCTCTTTTACTGCTGTATCTGTGGTTCGGGACGTCTGTCTGTCTGTGTGTCATCTCCATGTGTGCTTCCTCTTGGGGCCTGTGGGTGGCGCTGTAGCTCAGGATGAGGTGGTGGAGGTGGAGGTGGCTCCTGAAGCCGAGCCTGAACCAGAACCAGAGGAAGAACCAGAGGAAGAACCAGAACCCGAGCCTGAACCTGAGCCAGAGCCAGAAGAAGGTAGGTGTCTGTCCACTCTGTCCCATCCATGTGTGTGAGTCGACCCGGTCCAGACCCGGTCCAGACCCGGCCATGGTTCTGCAGAGGAGAACTGAAGTCCGGTTCAGTTTCTCCATGTGCTCTGCTCTGCTCAGACCGAGTGCTGAACCATGGCTGCCCAACGTCCTCAAACCCTCTGCTCTGGGAGAATGTGGTCCAGGATCCAGAACTGTCCCACACGCTGCTGTTCAAAAGTCTCAATCTCAGAAAATCCCATCTCTGAAAACATTGTAAAATTAGACATTTGTGCTGGAGACATGTCCCGCAGAATGGGACTTTTTATCTTCTAACCATGTTAGAAGTGAATTAATCCAGATCTGTTATTGACAATGGAACGACCATAGAACAGTAGCATTTATGTAAATTAAGTAGTATTGTTTGTGTCAGACTCAATGAATAGCAGGAACGTAGCGCACTCTGGTGGACGGATGTCTACAGTCGGTAGCTGCTACAAGTAATGAATAAAGTAGTGTCCGATCTTCAACTTTGTTACTTTCAAAATCAAGTCATCAGTGAAGAAACTGCCCATAATAATCCAAAAGGATTCTGCGCTCTTAACGCCATTAACATTATTCCTTGTGGTGGACTTTTTGAAAAGATTTTCTAAGATTCACGAGATTGTATGATTAGTCCTGACCCATCCCCAGTGGAGAGAGTTTTAGAAGGACCGGGCCCAAAGCGTGGTCTGTGTGTGTAGATGCGTGTGTTTGTGGACAGTCTGGGTGTCTCCATCAGGTAAGAGCCTCGGGTCCATTTCAACATAACCCATGTTTCAGGGTGAAACTGGTTGATCGAAGTTTGTTTCGCTCATTTATTATGCGCTTGTGTCGCTGCCCAATGTTGTCCACGAAGGTCTGTCCAGGTCTGACCCACGGACCACAGACGGTCCCGTCACAGCGTTCCACATGAAGTCATGCTTGTTCCAAACTGTTCAGAAAGTTGGCACCTGGGCCAAATGGCTTAGGATGCAAATAAAAAGATAATGCTCCTCTGCTTTATCTTAATAAACTGAAAGCACACACACACACACACACACACACACGGAAATCAGCTGTTCAAGTGAGTCCCGTTACTGCAGTATAGATACATGTTCTCTTAGTCTGTTCATCAAAACGTCTGACAAAAAGTTAAACAGGGTAGCATAGGTTTCTATAAGCCAACATAAAACCTACACAGCCTGGAGTAGATTGTGGCCCAATAATAATAATAATAGTTTATTTGTTTATTTGAGCAGTATACATTCTGCTCAAAATAATAAGCAGAATGTATGCAATAATAATAATATATATTGAAATAATTTCCTAATAATTATAATAACATTTATATTGTTTTGTATTATTCAATATATTTTTGTAATGCAAAGGAAAACCTTTTTATTTTTAAAAACAGTGGAATGTTTAAGTATTGATAAAACATTTAAAGACAAAAAACTGATCATCTCAGTCGTTCCCTTTCATTCGGTCGACGATCATAAATAATCATAAAATCGCAAAACATTTTCTCACAATCATCGTGACTCAAAAAGTTTCGATGCCCACCCCCTGGCCCTGCCGCTTCTTGGATCCATTTGAAAGGTAAATAACTGAAGTCCGGGTCCAGACCTGGTCCAGACCTGGTTTTGCTCAGTTGAACTCATATTGTTTCTGCTTTGCTTCGTTGCTTCTGCTGCAGACGCCTACGAGGAGGAAGGTAGGTCCACGCTCCGCCATTTTAGATGAACTACTACTACTACTACTACTACTACTACTACTACATGCAATACGACTACTTTAACGACTTCAAGTACTACAAGGCTACTACTAAAAGGATACTACAGCAGTTACTGCAACTAATGACTATTTACTGTGATCTCACTCATTCATTTGCCTGAGCAGAAGTCGTTTTTTTAACCCCATGTTTTACAAAAAGACTCGAATGTGTCACACTTGGGCTGGATACGGTTAAACGGTGTCGAGTAAAAAGAAAAGGATAAGGCACTGCTGGTATATAAAAAAAAAAGTGTGTCCGGGTGTCTTGAGACAGCTCTGAAGCTGTAATAAATGAAAGAAAAAATATAAGAAATAGGTCTTTTATGGGATAAATGAAAATTGTCTTTCTGTTTTACAGTTCTAGATCAGGATTAATGTAGGATATGTATCAAAAAGGACTGTTCAGCTAATATACCTGTAAACCAAGTTCTGGGATTTAATAAATAAAATGAAAGGTACTCAGCCCTACCAGTGTGACCCCAGTAAGTAAATCTTACTAAACACATTGAAGACACGCGTGTCCCGCAGAGCAGTGCTGTGTGTGTGCTTCCGTTCGTGCTGTTTTCTGCCATCTTTGTCAGAAGTGTGTTTCCGTGTGTGTTGCCGTTGTTGCTGTGCCATGTGTTGTCGTGCCGTGTTTGTCCCATTTTGTGCTGTTGCGTCCTTTTCTGCTCCGCGGCGCTCACCTTGTGTCTGTGCTTTCTTTCGCATGGCTCCAGCCGACGAAGGGGACCAGGATGGTAGCTCTGCTCATTCTCATCAGTGCAAGTGTTTCCTCCACGCTCACAAGTCTGGACCAGGAGTGGGACTTAGGCCTTCGAGGGTCTCAAGTCTCAGGGACACCAAAGGGCTGTTCAAAATGGAGGGCGGGTCACGTGTTGCTCACTACAACTATAGACTTCAGAGTTGTGGAGCCGGGCTTTTAAAAAGACGTTTTTGACATGTGTAAAGCCTCCATTTCCATGTCATGGCAAATTTCTGGAGGCGCCCCAGCCACAAGAGGGTGGTATTGCAGTATTGTCAGCCTCGCACCATGAGGGGCCCACTGACTGTAACCCTCCTCTTAATTTGGGGCACTTTATGTCACTCCAGCTTCCAACAAAACATACAGACCGTTCCCCGCTGAACCACGCGGCGAACCTTAAAGTCCAAGTCCTGGTTCAGATTTCTGCGTTTTTGTTTTTTCTCTCCGTTTGAATTCCTTTATTTGAACATAATCTTTCATATTTCATCAGTCTGTGTGAAATAGTCGACTGTTCCAGGGTGAACTGCTGTGATACATCTCCACTAACTCCACTCTCCTCTCCAGCTCTTCCTCACTCCAGCTCGAGTTCTTCCAAAGTCCTCCCCGACTCGCCTCAAGTCCCAACCCAGTGCTAACTAAAGCTCCCTTATGCCTGGTGCACATTGTATGATTTTGGTCTAATATTCCGGAATCTTCTTTGCTGAAGGAGTTGTCCTATCGTTCTTCTTGTGAAATTACAAAAGTCCAACATCAGCATCGTCAGATAAAGAGCTGCAGTGCTCAGCCATGAACGGACCGCGTTTGACCTTCCTGAGAAAATAATCATTGTTAGCGAAGCCTGAAGTTTGTGCCGACAGACGTTAGACTGCAGCTCCAGGGACATCCAGGGATCAGAGAAATACCCACACACTGTCTGGCTACCAAAAGTAACTTTATTCAATAAAGCCATTAAAGCGGAGTATTGTGCAAAATTGATACTTGAGTCTGGAGCCTTGTTTTTTTTTTACCATGTTATAATGTTTTAACCTGGAGCTGTGTCTCGAGCCTCCAGCCCAACTGCAGCTCCTTTTCCCAAAAAGCTCCTCATGAGGTCATGCGTACCCAGGAAATACTTTCCTTAGCCCTCTTTCTCTAGATAATCTTAATTCTCCCCTCGCAAAGTGAAAACACTTTGCTTCATTACAGCTGTTGTTTTTTCCTCTTCTCTTTATTGAAACAGCTGCGCAGCAAAGGGGAGCAAGAGAAAGGGGAGTGAGAGGGGCTTATTTTAGTTCACTTATAGGATCTGGAAGTGAAACTACTGGATGTTTATCTTCAATGAAGGCACTTGATTCGTCTTCTGTACTCAGTAGTTGAAGTCTTCGAACGTTTCGCCTCTCATCCAAAGGGCTTCGTCAGTTCATCCAAAAGGATGAGAGCCGAAACGTTCGAAGACTTCAACTACTGAGTACAGAAGATGAATCAAGTACCTTCATTGAAGATGGACAACTCCTGTACGACTGAGAACTGTTTAGCTGTTTTAGATCAATATTACATTTTCTAACCAACAAAGTGTAATAAAGATGTGTTTAACCAGAAAAGGTCCCGCTGAAAGAAAGAATCTCTTTCAGGGGAGTCCTGGCCCAGAGGCAAACCTATTGTGCAGGTTTATAGTGGAGTACCCAGATGAGTCCTACGTAGACACGTTGGATTCAATGGGGCCCTTCTGTGCAAACTCCACAGAAAGGCCCCGTCCAGGGATCAAACCAGGGACATAGCTGTGAGGATCGAGCACTAACCACTGCGCCACAGTGTCGCATAACCGCTGCTTAATGTTTCTGCGCTAAGGCTTTCATGAGTGAAGATCTTGGGGTGGTCAGGGTGTGGGTCTGCACTCAAGGGTGTCAATGAATTCAAAGAACAGTGCCCAATAAATCTGAAATAAAAATGAAAAAAATCTGCATTTTTTGTAAATAAATGGGCATGTTTTCTACAAGAAACATTTGTAAAACAAATGTTTATTTTTTACAATAAACACTTGACAGATTTGTTCATTTTTATTTCTTTTAAGTCACTGTTGCCCTTGGGTGCCAGCCACACCCTGTTGAAGGATGTCCCCTGGAGGTGTTCTCATTTGCCTGATGATGGCTTCAGTGCCAGACGGTCAACGTCTGAATAAAGTTACTTTTGTAAGTTCTGCAATTTCTCTTATCATTGGGTTGCTCCCTCGTTTCCTACACACTTTCCCCAAGATGTTGACGTGCGAAGTCTGTTTTCTATAGGGTGACATCAAATATCTTTGAAGACTAAATAAAATTGTGCAATCCACGACCTCCTCAAATCCTAATTCAGTTCAGTTCTCGTCCCGGCGCCGCCCCAGTTTAATCCAGCCTCACATTAATCCTAGTGCCGTGTCTTTGGTCAAACCGACTAAACCTTTTCTCCAGGTCTTTCCTCAGCTCTAACTCTCTGTCTTTCATCCTCTGTTTTGGATCAGAAGAAAAGCCCAAATATAAGTGAGTATTTGATCATTCTAAATGTAATGGTTGTAGACTCACAGCGGTCTGAATATCTCCTTGTGTTCCAGGCCGTCCGCTCCGAGGGTCCCTGACGGAGAGAAGGTTGACTTTGACGTGAGTTTCAGGGCAGAGGGGGTTGTTCCATGTCATTTCTCAATCTTCCAGATGTTCCAAGCGAAGAGGATTAATGAGGATGAAAATGACGGATTCTGAATGCTCTTCCTGGCGTTGATGCTGTGCCAGCGAGCGTTGATTGGTCCTCTTCTCCTTGCTGTTGTAGGACATCCAGAAGAAGCGTCAGAACAAGGACCTGGTGGAGCTGCAGAGTCTGATTGACGCTCACTTTGAATGTCGCAAGAAAGAAGAGGAAGAGCTGATCGGGCTGAAGGAGAGGATCGTAAGGAATACTCAATACTGCTACGGCGGCTGCCATTACTGTCATCCAACCAAACGCCGTGTGTGTTGCAGGAGAAGCGTCGTGCGGAGAGAGCCGAGCAGCAGAGGATCCGAGCTGAGAAGGACAAGGAGCGCCAGGCCAGACGAGAGGTGAGGCCCTTGATCAGGAGGACGCTGTTCCTCTAGGCCTCTGTGCATCTCTCTGATTGGCTGCTGTGTTCCAGGCCGAGCGCATCAGGAAGGAAGAGTTGGACCATCAGAAACGCGCCGATGACGATGCCAAAAAGAAGATCGCCCTGACCAACATGGGTTCCGGCTTTTCAAGCCATCTACAGAGGGTAGTTATTGTTGTTCACGTGTCTGATCAGAGCTACTTTACTGCAGCTTTAGATTCACCCGCTGTGGTCACAAAGAGATCACTGTGGAGAATACACGCAGTGGAATGGCTTCAGGACCCACCATTACCCTAGGACAAGCCGCGACACAAATCAAAATTGAATTTGTCATATATCAAACTAGAAGTAGATATGCCTTTATGACTGCAATTACGATCAAAACCCCAATAACATTAATTTGAACAGACTTCGTGTTTCCATACAGCTTCAGATGGGAAACAGTTAAAGAAGGTTCCCTGGAATAGGCTCGCGACCCACTGAGAATGGTTCTGTGACCCACTTTTGTGTCCCGACCCACCAGTTGAGAATCACTGATCTAAACCACTGTGAGAAATAATGACACTCACAAATGCAGCACCACCCCCACCCCTCTAGCCCCGCCCCATGGAGCGAACTTGAGAAGTCCCTGACAATAAAGTCAATAAATATGGGGGCATTTACCAAGCGTTCATGTGCAAACTGCAAAGAGAGTTACATGTGCAGCAGCAGAGTCATTTATGCATGTTTGACTCGTACAGCATTAGCTTGTCTTACTTACATATCAGATTTGGGGGCCTGATACTGTAATACAGGAAACATCAAATGGTAAACGGGAGTGCAACATGCCCACAAAATCGCAGATTTTACTTTTCAGCTTGCATCCGCCTTTATAAATGACCCCCATAGTGCAGCGACAGTCTAGAGCTGATACCAGTGATCCCAATGAGGCGGATGCAACTCCATTGAACTGGCGCCTCCTGCTGCTCGCTGCAGCTGATACGATGTGATACAAAATAAACACTGTTTTGCTAATCTACTTGTTGAAGTAAAAACAGAATCATTAAAAATTAGATTGGGTCTGAAACTATGAGGAGTCCTACAAGGATCAACACTCGGCCCAGTCTTATTCGCTTTATTAATGACCTGCCACATACTGCACAGTATGCAACATGAACACAGCTCTGTTGCACTGTGTGGTGAGACTCGCTGATATCACTCATCACTTTATAACACTTAATATCACTTTATATGCCTACACATCTGTAAATACAATCCCGCTGTTGTTCATTGTCAAATTGTTGTCGTCTTACCACACGTCACTTTTTTATCTTATTTATTTAATATTTTTTATGCATGCCCCGATAGCCTTATTGTTTAAAGTTCTTTAGCTTATTTTTTATCTTAACTCTGTGTTATATGTTCTATGTCGCACGTTTGCACCGAGAAAAATTCCTAGTTTGTGAACCTGTTCTCAAACCATGGCAATAAAACCTATTCTGATTCTGATTGGCCGATCGGGTTAAATGCTACTCTGTGGTCGGCTGCTGCAGGTGGAGGGAAAGCGAGGGAAGAAGAAGCCAACGGAGAGAGAGAAGAAGAAGATTATTCTGTCTGAGAGATGTCTGCCCCTGGAAGTCCGTGACTTCAGCGAGGACCTGCTCAGGTACTCACGTGTACTCCCTCCAGCTGTGTATTCACCCAAACCTTCACTAACACATACTGTACTGCCCTACTGTCCTAGGGAAAAAGCAAGGGAGCTGTGGGATTGCCTGCACAACCTGGAGGCCGTTAAATACGACTACGTAGAGCGACTGAAGAGGCAGAGGTACGAGGTGGTCTCCCTGAGGAACCGCATCGACGAGCTGCAGAAACAGTACGTACAACAAAACCAACAAAACTAACACCAATGAAAGATACAACCACGCAGACATAAAAAAATAAATCTGCAATTAACTAATTCTGACAGATACATCGGCCACTTTGGCGTGTTTCTCATTAGCCTACCGTATTTCTTACGGCGCCACCAGAGCTGGACTGGCAGAACAAAATCGGCCTGCGACTTTTGGGTCTAAAAACCTGTCATATTCAGAACTAAAACAGACAAACCCGACGACAATTGCAGCATGTTGTTTCTGCCAAATTCAAGCCAACGCCTTATGGCACTTATGTGACATAAAGTAACAAAATCAACACAATGATCACTCTGTAGATTTGGTTAATGAAATGATCCAACTCAGAGAGTTAGGGAGGTGTAGCGGGAGTTAGGGAGGTGTGGAGTGAAAATAGTCCCAAAAAGGCAAAAACATTGTAAATCCTTTCAATTGAAACTAGAAGCCATTTCCAAACTGTGCACTGTCGACCAGGGGCAGGAACGAGTCACCTGACAACTCCCAACATGCACTTCTTTACATACATTTGTCTAAAATGTATAAAAAATAGAGGCCTGGGGTTCTGTGGGTCCTGGAGGGTGTTACAATAAACTCTTTTCACTTACAGTGCCTTGCGAAACTACTAATACACCTTGAACTTTTGCACATGTCATGTTTACAACCATAAACAAAGATTTTATTTTGAATTTTTTACTGAAAGTTCACACACAAGTAACAGACAACTGTGAAGTGAAAGCAAAATGATACACGATTCTGTTATTTTTCAAAACACAGAAAAGTGCATCATAGCATGATGCTCCCCCCACCATATTTGACACTGGGGATGGTGCACTCAGGACGATGAGCAGTGTTAGGTTTGCTCCATACATAACGTTTTGCATTTGGACGTTATCAGTAGTCAGTGGTGGTTAGCATAGTAAGCATTAGCAATTGTTTTTTCTACGGTTTCTGTTGGGTTTTCTCTGCTGATTGAACCATCTCCATTAAATCGGTCATAAAGAGGAGTGATGAAACGCCAAGATAAAGACTCCTACAGTCACTTAAAGATCAAATACATACCTATATCAAGGGTTTTGAAAACTTGGTAAAAAACAAAAAACAGGTCCCTGCTGCTCAGATGTGCTTTTGGATGACTCCTGTTCACTGACAGTTGTACGTTTTAAAAGTTCTCTGAAGCTTCTGTCTGTTTGTTTTGAATCTGCAGCAGCAAAAAGGGCGCCGCCAGCCGCCGCAGGAAGTGAGCTCACCGCTCTGCAGGAAGCGGAGTCAAAATGGAGGAACGGACGACGTCAAAGCGCCACAGGAAGTGGCCTCGATGATGACCTTTGTGATGGAGTTGGAGTAGAATAAAACGATGAACCATTTAAGGGATTGTGCATTTTATTACAACTCCATTGTGTGCCAAAGCCCGATCTCACTAATCTAGGGTAACAAACTAGATTGTCCTTGACCGAGGAACAATTAGCTTTACCGCACTTAAATCTTACACGCATCCACAGAACTGACACCAATATTAACAGAAATGATCTCATGCTCAGCGAGACACAGCTGGAACAGATGAACAGCGGATTGTCAGGTCATGTACAAGAGACTTGTGTCACATTGCAAGATCGAGAATCAAGAATGAATGTACAGACCTTTGGAGACTTTACTTTAGATACAAATTGGTGTCTGAGCTTAATGTTTACTCATATTCAATTTCTGCTTTTTATGGCTCGAATACACATCCACTGGCCACTAATCATCTTATGCATGTTAATGATAAAGAAACCACAGAAATGACAAATGCATACAAACATACCTCGCCATACTTTAATATTGCACCTGGCTTCCCTTTTCATGTTATGTTCATTTATGTTGATAGAACGCTCAAAGTTAGAGGTCGGAATTTGCGGGTTTTTAAATCAGACGAAGGTGGCGTAAACCAGTAGACCAAGTTTATACAGGATTTTTTTTATTTCATATGTTACAACTGTGTGTCCCAAGACATAAAAGTAAACATGTTCAAAACAATATAATCCACCATGTGAACAGGGGAGACAGCGCCCCTGTGTGGTGCTCCGTGACTTTACTCAGAGGCGCAGGGATCAGGAGGTCAGGGGTCACAGGGACAGCAGGGCCTGGATCAGCTCTGAAACAGAAGCGTCTGAACGTGAGCCTCGAGGGACTGAGCTGGACGGACACTGCACCTCGCTCACACACTGAGACAGGAGCAGAGTGTGTTGCCCAAGGGCACAATGGATTAACCAAGATTGAACAAGCAACCAGTCCTGGGAGGGTAAAAAAAAAAGCTGCAATTGTGATTAAAACAATAAAATAAAAAATCATTTTACGACTCAGGTAGTGATACTATAACTTTTCTACACTGAAAGAAATGCTTTCTGGGAAAGGCTCGCCTACTGAAAATGTTCCTATGACCCACTTTTGGGTCTAGACCCACCAGCTGATTTAGATCATGCGTAGTTGGGGGCGAGTAGACCAGAGGACACAGCCTGGTCTTGGGTTAGCATTACCTGGGTTAGCTGCGCTCTGCTCCAGCTGCGTCAGCGTCTCCGTGGTCAGCGTTTCCAGTTCATCACGGAGGCGCTGGTGCCCGTCGGGCGTCAGATGCCAGCAGCAGGACTTCCTCTTCCCCTCGGGGCAGATCGGCTGCACAGATATGGACCAATAATGGTCTGAGAAGGTTCCAGACTGATGCTACATTCCAGGCAATTGAAAACTGCATTTTCCCCCTTGAAAATCATGACTTCCGGTCTCAGTCAGGCCAGATAAACTTGTGAACTAATGCTTTAACAACTGGATAATAAAAGACTAACATTATAATGTTTCTTCACTGCACACATCTTCACTGTTAAATAATATTACTTTTGATAATAATGCCTTTACAACCTAAACCGGTTCGGAAACAAATTCAAGTGTGGAGTAAAGACTCTTTAGAGAAACTTAAGGACTGCTTTCACACAATGGATTGGAATATGTTCAAGCAGGCTGCCATTCACAACAATATCACTGATCTCCAGGAGTATACAGAGACTGTCACTGCCTACATCACCAAGTGCACTGAGGATGTTACAGACTCTAAGACCATCATTATCAGGTCCAACCAGAAACCTTGGATTACAAGCTCAGCATTCAACACTATAATCCCACAGCAGCTAATACACAAATGGCTCCACCTGGGGATCAACACATCACGGTGCAACTGGCTGCTGGACTTTCTGACGGGGAGACCACAGGCTGTACGTGTCGGCGGAAAGTCCTCCAGAACCATCACACTGAACACGGGAGCTCCCCAAGGCTGTGTGCTGAGCCCCCTCCTGTTCACTCTGCTGACCCATGACTGCGCTCCAAAGTACGACTCAAACCTCGTCATCAAGTTTGCAGATGACACAACAGTGGTGGGTCTCATCAACAACAGAGACGAGTCAAACTACAGGAGTGAGGTGAGCAGTCTGGCCATGTGGTGCACACAGAACAACCTCTCTCTAAATGTGGAGAAGACAAAAGAGATTGTTGTGGACTTTTGTAGAGCACGGGTCCAGCATGTTCCTCTAACAATCAATGGTGCTGCAGTGGAGAGGGTGACCAGCACTAAGTTCCTGGGTGTGCACATCACAGAGAACCTTTCCTGGACCATGCACACTACATCTCTGGTCAAGAAAAGTAACCAGCGTATCTTTCTCCGCAAGTTAAGAAGAGCTAGAGTCCCAGCCTCTGTTATGTGCAACTTCTACAGAGGGACTATAGAGAGCATCCTGATCAGCTCCATCACTGTTTGGTTCTTCTACAGAGGGACTATAGAGAGCATCCTGACCAGCTCCATCACTGTGTGGTTCTTCTACAGAGGGACTATAGAGAGCATCCTGACCAGCTCCATCACTGTGTGGTTCTTCTACAGAGGGACTATAGAGAGCATCCTGACCAGCTCCATCACTGTGTGGTTCTTCTACAGAGGGACTATAGAGAGCATCCTGACCAGCTCCATCACTGTGTGGTTCTTCTACAGAGGGACTATAGAGAGCATCCTGACCAGCTCCATCACTGTGTGGTTCTTCTACAGAGGGACTATAGAGAGCATCCTGACCAGCTCCATCACTGTGTGGTTCTTCTACAGAGGGACTATAGAGAGCATCCTGACCAGCTCCATCACTGTGTGGCACGGCGCCAGCACTGCCTCCTGCCGAAGGAGCCTCCAGCGCATTGTGAGAGCAGCGGAGAAGATCTGTGGAGCTCCTCTCCCCTCCATTAAGGACATGTACTCCACCCGTCTCACCCGCAAAGCCGTCAGAATCACCAGGGACCCTACGCACCCATCACACAGTCTCTTCAGAGTAATGCCTTCTGGGAGGTCGAGTCGACTTAAAAACTGTTTCATACACAAGGCCATCGGGAAGCTCCCACCCCTCTTCCCCCACCCCACAATCAAGGATGAGAGAAATATAATGTCAAACCATTCACATGGTTTGACAAATAAAAAATCTTGAAGTCTGTATCACACGGCTACAATCCAGTGTGGCGTTTGTATTAACATTCATCAAATGGCCAAACAAAGTTATTTTTTCACTCATAGTTAGACGTTGTGTGAAGCCATTTATGGTCAAACAATGGAGTTTGCTCTTTTAAAATCATAATGGCAAAAGACACTAAACTTTTCATCAGGGTCATTTTTGTACATACCCCAGTGAACACTGAAGACTGTGTATTGCCTCTTTTATCAACAACAGCTTGGATTCTTTAGTGCTAGTTGTGGATGGGCCTCTTTATTTTCTCAGACAGTAAAACTGGCCATTCTTTTTGGCTAAAAGCCTCCAGTTCCTGTACATTCCTGGGCTGTCTTGCATGAACTGCACATTTGAGCTCTCCCCAGAGTGGCTCAATGATATTGAGGTCAGGAGACTGAGATGGACACTCCTGAACCTTCACTTTATTCTGCTGGAGACAGTGAGAGGTCGACATGGCCTTGTGCTTTGGATCGTCGTCATGATGGAACGTCCAAGTGCAGCTTCCAGGCTGATGAGACACTTTTCCTCCAGTATTCTTTAACATGTGCGTTCATACTAAAATCCATTTTGACCAAGTTCCCTGAAGCTCACACATCCCCAAAACATCGGTGATCCAGCTCGTGTTTCACTGTAGGAATGGTGCACCGGTCATCACAGGCCTCGTTGACTCCTCCAAATGTAACGTTTATGGTTATGGCCAAAAAGTTCCATTTGTGTTTCATTATTCCAAATGACATCGTTTCAGAAAATTGGAGGCTTGTCTCTGTGCTGTTTGGCATACTGTAAGCGGATGTTTTGTGGTATTTGTGAAGTAATGGTTTTCTTCTGGTGACTTGGCCATGCAGCCCATTTTTCATCAAGTGCCTCCTTATTGTGCATCTTGAAGCAACTACACAACTTTTTCCTGTCCTGTATTTCAGAAGAAGTTATCTCTTGTTTTGTTTTTTTTGCATCCACAATGTTTCCTGCCAGTTGTTACTGAATTTTGTGTTTGTGGTTTGGTTTCAACAACTGCTGATTGATACTCTCTTTTTTTATAACCCTATCCCATTGTATGCAGTTCAAGTACCTTTTCTTACAGATCCTCTTACAATTCTTTTACTTTCCTCATGACTCAGAAACGTCAGTGCAGCCCTGGATGACAGATGCGAAGGTCTGTGAGGAGCCCAAAAACTCACTGACCTTTTATACGCACAATAATTACAAACTCAGGTCACAGGTGAGGATGCTTACCTTTCAAACCTGTGAGCACATTATCAGGCCAAGATCACCAGGGTATGTAAACTTTTGATCAGGGTCATTTTGGTTTCATTTTCATAAAAAAAAAGAGTAAACTCAGTTGTTTGACCATAAATGGCTTCACACAACCACTAACTATGAGTGAAAAAAATGCATCTTCTTTGAAAATTAATTTAAAAAAAAAAAAAATCAATAAAATACATTCTGCCAGGGTATGTAAACTTTTGAGCACAACTGCACATGAGTTCCATGTGTGTTCATCAACATGCACTGTCCAAAGCAAACAAACCGGTCTCCCTGTGCTGGGGGGCTGGAGGTTGAAGGTTTTCCTGAAGCTGTTGTTGAAGCACAGATTGTGGCGGATGGTGTTTTTCCAGCCGTCAGGAGCCGACTGAAAGAACGGGAACAGATCCCTGAAAATGAAACAGCGAGTTTAGGCCGGGTTTTAGATATGGTTTAGTTCCTTACTCTGTAGTTCATGGTTTTCATTTATAGTTTGTGACAAACTCTGTAACCCCTTTCATTGATTTTGAAGGAGGTTGATTTTCAAGGAGGTCTCGGTTTAGTCGTGGGTTCAGTTCCCGCCTGTACCCGGTTTAGTCGTGGGTTCAGTTCCCGCCTGTACCCGGTTTAGTCGTGGGTTCAGTTCCCGCCTGTACCCGGTTTAGTCGTGGGTTCAGTTCCCGCCTGTACCCGGTTTTGTCGTGGGTTCAGTTCCCGCCTGTACCCGGTTTAGTCGTGGGTTCAGTTCCCGCCTGTACCCGGTTTAGTCGTGGGTTCAGTTCCCGCCTGTACCCGGTTTTGTCGTGGGTTCAGTTCCCGCCTGTACCCGGTTTAGTCGTGGGTTCAGTTCCCGCCTGTACCCGGTTTAGTCGTGGGTTCAGTTCCCGCCTGTACCTGGTTTAGTCATGGGTTCAGTTCCCGTCTGTACCCGGTTTAGTCATGGGTTCAGTTCCCGTCTGTACCCGGTTTAGTCATGGGTTCAGTTCCCGTCTGTACCTGGTTTAGTCATGGGTTCAGTTCCCGTCTGTACCTGGTTTAGTCATGGGTTCAGTTCCCGTCTGTACCTGGTTTTGTCATGGGTTCAGTTCCCGTCTGTACCTGGTTTAGTCATGGGTTCAGTTCCCGTCTGTACCTGGTTTAGTCATGGGTTCAGTTCCCGTCTGTACCTGGTTTAGTCGTGGGTTCAGTTCCCGTCTGTACCTGGTTTTGTCATGGGTTCAGTTCCCGTCTGTACCTGGTTTAGTCGTGGGTTCAGTTCCCGTCTGTACCTGGTTTTGTCATGGGTTCAGTTCCCGTCTGTACCTGGTTTAGTCGTAGGTTCAGTTCCTGTCTGTACCTGGTTTAGTCATGGGTTCAGTTCCCGTCTGTACCTGGTTTAGTCATGGGTTCAGTTCCCGTCTGTACCTGGTTTAGTCATGGGTTCAGTTCCCGTCTGTACCTGGTTTAGTCGTGGGTTCAGTTCCCGTCTGTACCTGGTTTTGTCATGGGTTCAGTTCCCGTCTGTACCTGGTTTAGTCGTGGGTTCAGTTCCCGTCTGTACCTGGTTTTGTCATGGGTTCAGTTCCCGTCTGTACCTGGTTTAGTCATGGGTTCAGTTCCCGTCTGTACCTGGTTTAGTCGTAGGTTCAGTTCCTGTCTGTACCTGGTTTAGTCATGGGTTCAGTTCCCGTCTGTACCTGGTTTAGTCATGGGTTCAGTTCCCGTCTGTACCTGGTTTAGTCATGGGTTCAGTTCCCGTCTGTACCTGGTTTAGTCATGGGTTCAGTTCCCGTCTGTACCTGGTTTAGTCATGGGTTCAGTTCCCGTCTGTACCTGGTTTAGTCATGGGTTCAGTTCCCGTCTGTACCTGGTGAAGCTGTAGATCTGTTGGACTCGGAGGCTGCCGTTGCACTTCAGGGCCAGACCAATCAGAACGCAGTAATTCACAGGAGGGCGTGGCCAGGAGCCGCAGCCGGGGCGCCACCTGCTGTCAGACTGAAGTGCTGCTGTTACTACACAAAGACTATGAGAACTTCGACACTGCAGCACAGATACCTCATAAATACAGTAAAACAAGTCAAGTTCACAACACCCCAGAGAAAACCCCAGCCATTTGAGAACGGCAATAATGATCAGGGTTGGGCGATGTCCTCTTAATTGGCATTTGACGAGGTTTACTGTAAATCGTGAAAAGCATTTTATTAAAGACATTTACCCTGCATAATATTTATGTGAGGAAAAATGTGAGGTTGCAGGATAAATGTATCTAAACATTTGAACACACATTTTGCAACAGAAATGTGTTAAAACTCGTGCGTTAAAGTCTCAGAGGAGAACGACTTCGCGCCTGCTCGTACCCCCTGCACCGCGACTCTCCTCTCTCGGTCTCTCAGTTAGCTTAGGGTGACCAGACGTCCCAGTTTACCGGGGACAGTCCCAGTTTTGAATCCTCTGTCCCATGTCCCCACACATTCCTCCAAAACCATTCATTTGTCCCAGTTTTACACAGGATCTGTCCCAAGTGTCCCAGTTTTTGGCCAATATGATCCACAAAGTAACAAACTTCGCTTGAAAATTAATTTCTTTGAGCCATGAAAATATCCATCAAGTAGAAACCAATAAAAAAAATTACGTCTATCATGTTAATGCTGATTGGTGTATGATGTAAGACATTAACAAGCAGATTTACCATTTAGCGTGGGAAAAACAGTCAATAAGTGGTTGACCATGCAACTAAATCCCAAATAGTGTCCCAGTTTTTTAGTCAGAAAATCTGGTCACCCTAAGTTAGCTCCGATGTGACATCCATCACAGCACTTTAAAACTGTTTAGTTGCCGAAAAGCAAAGCCACGCGGTTTTAAACAGTGAAGCAGCGCTGCGTCTTTATTTTAATTACGGCTAACACATCATGTCTCTGGCAGGCTACTTAAACTAGCATGCGTTAGTTATATGTGTGATTTAGAGAAGATCAGCGTGTTTCTAACAGGAGGGGGCGTGGCGATGGCGGCTCATCCATCACGATGGACGGTAATATCGTCCATTGGAACAACCCTAACAACAATACGATATTTCACTAAACCACTTCATTGAGGTGAGACGCTGCAGCAAAACTCCATGTTCTTGTAGGTTGTTCTAGACTCCTCAGCTGAGCAGGGCTGCAAGAACACTTCACTGTGATTGGCTGAATTTTTAGTGGACGGGGTAAAGACCTTTGTTCTCGTTCTTTTTGCCTCGAGAACATCCAATTCCTGCCTGATTTACTGAGTTTGTAAACCACAAAAACAGAGAGAATTGTTCATGTTGTCTGAAATCTTCATATGCCATATGTCCCCAAAATGTTCCAACAAAAATCTAGACAGTTTGCCATTTGGATGCATGCATTCCACACCCACAGATGTTTCAGCCAGAGCTTAGAGAGTGGAGAAGTGAACTGGGCAGACCGCCCAAGAGAACTGTGGGCTGATTTAAACAAAATCTGTGGAGTCAGGCTCATGGTCAGAATCGCCTGACTGGACTATTGTACATGTTTTGGTGGGAGGGGAAACCAGAGCTGTACGAGAAAACAGTGCAAACTCCACTTAAAGGCCTCATCTGGAAATTGAACCTGTGCCACCGTGTCATCACGTCCATATTCAAAACAAAGTGCTTTCAAACACTCTTTTTACCGTAATTAGTGCACGAAGCACCAACAAATTAAACATTTGAGTGAATCGGACATTATGGGGGGGGGGGGGGGGGGGGGGGAATTCAAAGTACTTCTACCCGTTTGGAGCTGGTCCTGGGTTTGCGGCGACTCTTCACCGCTTCACCGGAGACCTGAAAACAAGAACAAAGACCAGACTGAGCCAGAATTGAACCAGAACGAGCCAGAACTGAACCAGAACGAGCCAGAACTGAACCAGAACTGAGCCAGACCTGAACCAGAACTGAGCCAGACCTGAACCAGACTGAGCAAGAACTGAACCGGAACGAGCCAGAACTGAACCAGAACTGAGCCAGACCTGAACCAGAACTGAGCCAGACCTGAACCAGACTGAGCAAGAACTGAACCGGAACGAGCCAGAACTGAACCAGAACTGAGCCAGACCTGAACCAGAACGAGCCGGACCTGAACCAGACTGAGCAAGAACTGAACCAGACTGAGCCAGAACTGAACCGGAACGAGCCAGAACTGAACCAGACTGAGCCAGACCTGAACCAGAACGAGCCAGACCTGAACCAGACTGAGCAAGACCTGAACCAGACTGAGCAAGACCTGAACCAGACTGAGCAAGACCTGAACCAGACTGAGCCAGAACTGAACCAGACCTGAACCAGACTGAGCCAGACCTGAACCAGACTGAGCCAGACCTGAACCAGACTGAGCCAGAACTGAACCAGACCTGAACCAGACTGAGCCAGACCTGAACCAGACTGAGCCAGACCTGAACCAGACTGAGCCAGACCTGAACCAGACTGAGCCAGACCGAGCACGAACTGAACCAGACTGAACCAGACTGAGCAAGAACTGAACCAGACTGAGCAAGAACTGAACCAGACTGAGCCAGACTGAGCCAGAACTGAACCAGACTAAGCCAGAACTGAACCAGACTAAGCCAGAACTGAACCAGACTGAGCCAGACCTGAACCAGACTGAGCAAGAACTGAACCAGACTGAGCCAGACTGAGCCAGAACTGAACCAGACTAAGCCAGAACTGAACCAGACTGAAGCGAACTGAAAGTGAAAGCCGCCGCACCGTTTTGCGATTGGTCGAGGAGCAGCAGACCACTTCCTCCTGGGGCAGTGCATCGTGGGATCCGGGGGGCAGGGGCGGGGTTTGCTGCACTGGGGGCGCGGCTCTGTGTGCAGGAGGGGGCGGAGTCTCATAGTGAACGGGGCACGCGATGTTCGGGTTCACCATGAGCCACAGGTTTGGTTTGACGAACGAGTCTGAAACAAAAGCGCCGATTATTTTGTCGACTCAAATATTTCAGCTTCATTTTAGCCCAAGAAGAAAGTTCACACGCTGGGTCCATTTGTAAAAAAAACAATACACACGTTTTAACCTTTTTACCCCCACTTTGATGGAGCGCACTTTCTCCAGTTTGGCTTTACCCAAATCTAAGTTTTTCGATTTGAGTCAGATCTTGATAACGGGAGTAAATGTGGTCGATTAAGGTGGGAGTTAAGAGAATAAAAATCCCAATATCGAACAACATCAGCCAATTCAAGGTTCTTGGGGGCGGGGCATTTTGTGAGTGGTCAGCTGTGGCGCCCCCTGCAGACCGCTGTGGTCCTACCTGAGGCTTTGTCGTACCAGATGAAGTCGTCTTTGCGTCGGGAGGTTCTGGAGGACGGTCTCTGCACCAACAGTGTGTCCGTCGCTCGATCGTCTGAAATGACGCCAAAAGTCGGAGAAATGGACTGAGACGAACGAACGCGTTGCAGCCGGACTATTCTCAATCAGACGCGGTAAACGGATACAGATGTACGCGCTTCAAAAACGCTTACAGAAAACCTGAGAAAGAACTGGCCACGTCAAGAGTTTGAGAGGAGTCCGGGCTGGATTTGTGTCATTTCTGTGGCTCCCCCTGGTGGACACCGTTTGTCTCAGTCTCCATACTGTTCCATGCAGTCACCCTGTCGCTCCGTCAAGCGTGTAGCCACCGCTGTCCTGGGGCAGAGTGTGGCTGCTGATATGTGCCATCGGCGTAGATCATCAGCCACACCCACATCACTCACCCAACATTTTACCTAAAAATGTTTAAACGTTTCTTTTAGAAAGACACTGGGTATAACATGGTTTAAATACCTTGCGTGTTTCAACGGACAGGGAATTTTAAGTTTTCAGTGTTGTAGCTAAAAGCAGAGTATCATAACAATTCACTAAAAGATATGAAAACGCCTTATCGCTGCTCTCCGTCGTGTTGAAAGGTCAAAGCTCATCTCCCAGTTTCCCTGTGGTAAATACGAGATGAGTGGGATTTACCATCATTACGAGAGCACATGAAGGCAGCATGTCCTCATTTTACAGTGGGAAATAACTCAAGTTTCCAGTTTATCCCTTCAACTTTTCTCTTACTCAAAATCATGAGTAAAATTTACCACAGAAATGATCCATCAAAATAAGCTATATAGTAATAATTAGGGCCGGGACTCGATGAAAAAAAATTAATCTAATTAATTAGAGGCTTTGTAATTCATTAAATCGCATATAAATATTTGACCTGAGAACAGTGAGAAGTTTTTTCATAAGGATTTTTAGTATACCATTGAATAATGACTGAATACATGAGCTTAAGCAACAAAATATTGTTTATTTTTGTTCAACCAAGTCCAACAGACCAGTGCAATATTGCGAGTAATTGTGCGTCTGCAGGAAAAAAGGAAACTGAAGTGTGGAAAGCAAAGTGTGATTAATTTTGATTAATATTTTTAAATCGCACTAAACCTCATGTAATTAATTAATCGCAATTAATCGAAAAAAAGTCCCGGCCCTAATAATAATTTTTAAAAAAAAGATTCAAAACATATGCACTTTTAAAAAGATTCAGGTGGCTTTAGAATGTTCCCTGGTCCGTGGAGGTCTCCCTCACAGCGCCGGCTCCAGAACAAACTGACTGAAGGTGCATTCGAGTTTCAGACGGGTGAAAAATAGAGTTTCTCGCCATTAAAATACACTAAAACTCAGGGGGCAAACATTTCAAAATGAGGTTGCAATGCACCCTCTTGCACCCCCGTGGACCCGGGCCTGCTCTCTGATAACACTCACCCTGGTCCGTGGTGGTCTGCAGCCTCAGCTCCTGGTCCAGGTCCCACTCGGTCAGAGCCACAGAGCAGTGAAGGTCCAGCAGCCAGCCGCGAGTGCGAAGAACCAGACTCATCCTGGATCAGACCCAGATCTACAGTGTAAGTCCCAGGTCAGAGCGCTTCCTTCCCGGTTTCAGGATGTGGAGAACCTCTCTGCTCTCACACCGGTGCAGCAGCTGCAGGTCGTCAGCCATCAGCAAATGTAGGAAACGCAACAACTGCACGTTTGTTTAGTGGAAGAGCAGGTATTTGGGAAAAAAGTCAAACTAACACTACCTTAGAAAATACTATTTTGATCTAAGACTAAATATCCATCCATAGGACACTTTTGAATCCCTGTCATGCTGTGTGGCAGAGGCACACACAACAAGAGAGGACCTCACGTTCATAAAACTACGACGTGTTGGTGCGTGTGAGGAAACGATAAGTACTCTGTGTGGTAGTGATGAGATAAATATCGACACATGTATCAACGCAGCAGCGAGCAGCAGGGGGCGCCAGTTGAATGAGAGCAACATCTGGCTCATTTACTCATTTGTCATGTATGCACCGGCTGCCGATCCCGTGGGTGCTGCTGGGCCTCCAGCGTCGTCCCAATCTTTGGGCACGAGGCGGATCTGCCCCGATACAAAAGGATTCAATATGACGTAACGCACAAGAGCCTTCCCTTTACGTCCATGTTGAAATGAAACGCAAAAACATGTACAGCTCTGTGAGGAGAGCGTCCGGTTTGGAAGAATCATCACTCAAGCAGATTTCCATCAGAGCTAAAGCTGATGAAAGTCCATGATCTGGTTGATCTTAGTACTTTAGTAATCGTGTACGAAGCACACCTCCTCACATGCAGCAGCTTTCTGAACACAGGGAAAGTCAGAATAACCTGGGAGGAACTGGCATTTTCAAAAAAGCAAAAGTCGATGTATTTCTGTAAGAGGTGTTAACCTGTGGAACGATTTGGAAGATCAGTTAAAACAGTCTAAAACAGTCAAAGCTTTCAAAAAGTTGTATAAATCTACTATCATTCAAAAATATATAAGTTAAGGATGAACAAAGTAAGAAACTAGTGAGAAGACTTTAATAGATCCGTAACGGATGAATATGAATTTAAATGACATGATTTAGTTTGAAATATGTTAGCATGACACAAAATGTATATATACATATATATTGGAAAACTGAGATTTATGTTAAAATCTATTCTAAATACATGCGTATTTCTCATTTGTTGATATTGTTTATTATTAATATTTGTGTTCTCATGGAAGTCTGTAAACTGAGTTAGGCATAATACGTTTTTCACTTCAGCCTAAATCCTTTCGGTCGACGAATAATGGAAATGTTTGTTTAATGTTTAAAGGAATGAAATGACCGAATAAACTACTACTACTACTACTACTACTACTACTACTACTATATAATCAGGGGTTTGTGAGTTCGAGTCACATGATCTATGATGGTTTAGTCATTTGACTTGACTTCCACTGGTAAACAAAAACACGCCTGGTGCCGTATTATTGTCACTATCCTTTATTAAAGCTCGGTCATGATGCTTGTGTCACAGATACTTCTCATCATTCTCATTCCTTTGTTTCTGTTCTCATAATCCAGAGCCGTTTTCCTCTTTCTAACTGATCCCTCACAGCTGGTTAAACTGCTCAATCCTTTGCTTTACATTTCTGAACAATGAGCTCAGTCAGTGTTGAGGTCGCTGCTGTAATGCTTTTTCACCACCAGATGGCGCCTATAAGCCTCCCAACACAGTGTGATACCATTTTGAAAGTGTGACCCACTTTGAGGTGTCATCTACCCATCACTACCACGAGGTTAATAAATGTTGTGACAATCATACTGGATGGAAAACAGTACAATATTTTTGGGATTTGAGCCGAATGATCCTGGAGCTCTGTTGTCGGGGGCTTCGTGCCCCTGGTAGGGTCTCCCAGGGCAAACAGGTCCTAGGTGACGGGTCAGACAAAGAGCGGTTCAGAAGCCCCTTATGAGAGACCAACAGGCCCGGGTAGAACCATGAGGCCGTCCTTCTGTTACATGGATTTTGTTTAGATTCCATTGTTTTAATAAAAAAGACACCTTTGTGCACTAGGGTAACGCTTCATCTGAAAGCTGATGTTTTTGTCACTTTTTCATCGCTTTTTTTTTTAACCTAATCTCAACTGATCTTTTTCCTCGCATTGTTGCCATGTTGTCGTGATTTTTTTTAAATGTTCTTTCTCATCGCTTTTATGTGACTTTTTGTTGCGTTTGTGCTAGTTTTTAGTTACATTTTCATCCTCGTTTTTCTTCCCGCTTTTGTCGCTATTTTGACCCTTTTTTTTCCAAGAAGCTTTTAGACTCGCGTATTGCCAAACTGGAGAAAATGTGGTTGGTTCAGGCGGTAGTTAAAGGGACTGGATGCAAGTTGGTCATTTTTCTACTCACTACTGCCACCTCAGGTCTTACGCGTAACTGCAGTCTCTATATTAAGCTCGTGAATGACGGAGCTTTGAACATGAACGAACACCTTTCTGGGCTCATTCTACTTTCACATTTGTAAACTCCGTATAGTCCCTTTAAGAGGTTAGGTAGGCTATATCCTTCTGCTTTAGCGTGATCCTTTTGTCTATAATGAACTCTGGGATCAGAGGATGAAGCTCAGTCAGAGAGGGATAGGTGAGAACAACATGTCCTCGATCCGTACCACCTCACTTAAAGAAGCATGTTGAGCACTAATACAGCTGCTGGGTCAAATACCCTCAAATATAAACTTTTTTTTTTCCACATAAAAAGTTGCAGAAATGCACCTTTAATTGTGGCGCATTCCTTTAATGACTTATAATGCTTTGAATGCCCCTCTTTAGGTACAACCGTGTTTTTTGCCTTTTTCTGCAAACTGCATTTGTGGTTTTTGCTTCACATAGTTTTACCGGATACTTTAGTACATCGGTCCTGTGTTTTCGTGAGCTTCAGTGGATTTCTTTTACTGCAGAGAGTCCGTACTAAAAGTTTCTCAAAGTAAACAGCAGCTTATCAATCAATCAATCAATGGTTTTGTATAGCCCAATATCACAACAGGAGTTGCCTCATAGGGCTGTAACAAACATTAAGGCAATAAAACAGAACAGTAAATAAGACAATGTAAAGTTCCGGTGAATCAAATATCCAGGCAAACATAATGTCCAAATAAGCGTCAGCAGTGGGTGGCGACGAGCAGCTCGGGTGTCCCCTGTCCTTAGACTCTCCAGCCCGGCAAGGAAAAACTCAAAAACCCAGTGGGAGAAACGAGAAACCTTGAGGAGAACCACAGAAGGAGAGATCCACTCCCATGGACGGACAGGCTATAGAGACCCAGGGCCGAAGGAGTCCCTCAGTAGACGGGCCAAGATCACAGACCGTCCAGTCCTTGTTGTCAGTAGGCAGGGTTCCTCCGTTCAGCCGGGTTCCTCCGTTCAGCCGGGTCCCTCCGTTCAGCCGGGTCCCTCCGTTCAGCCGGGTCCCTCCGTTCGATCTAGACAGGCACTCCCAAGGCTTATGAGCTAAAGGCATTTGAGACCTACACATTTCTTCTTCTGAGACACTGAAGAGGCACCAAGAGCCCCCACAAAACCGGGACAAAGGAGAAGAAGACGGTGGAAGACTGTTGTGGTGCAGAGGGGAGGAGCTGACCAGTGCAGGACACCACGCTCTGAAACAGAGACAAACCGAGGAGGCGGAGCACCGTTTCAGAGGATCAGAAGAGACTGAAGGCAGTGCTCCGGTTTCCCTGAACTCCAAAAACATTCCGCTCAGGACCTGAACGGATGTTTGTTGTACAACTGTACAATAAAAAAATAAAGCACTTCATTTATAATCTGATCTCTAAACTCTGAAGAAATATATGTCAAAAAGAAACAAAATAAGTATTTTAAAATACTTCATACAAGAGCACTAGAGTTATATACTTCAGGTCGGTTAGGGTTAGGGTCCTTGCCTCAAGTGGAGGAGTTCAAGTATCTCGGGGTCGTGTTCACGAGTGAGGGACGGATGGAGCGTGAGATCGATAGACGGATCGGTGCGGCGTCAGCAGTGATGAGGTCGCTGTATCGGACTGTTGTGGTGAAGAGGGAGCTGGGTCTGAGGCAAAGCTCTCGATTTACCGATCCATCTACGTTCCCACGCTCACCTATGGTCATGAGATCTGGGAGCTCAGTTACCCGGGAGGAGCTTGGAGTAGAGTCGCTGCTCCTCCACGTCAAAAGAAGCCAGCTGAGTGGTGGGACTATGTCTCTGAGCTGGCCTGGTGTCGTCTCGGGGTCCCCCCAGAACAGCTGGAGGAGGTGTGCGTGGATCGGGAAGTCTGGGCATCTGAGACTGCTGCCCCCGTGACCCGACCCCGGATAAAGCGGAAGAAAATGGATGGATAAGAGTTATATAATAGCACAGTGGATTCTCTCAATGTCAATAGAGGATTGAGAAAAAACTATTTTAAAAAGATTATGGCCAGAACTCGAAAAAATCCACAGTGAACTTGAACGTGTGAAAACTGATTCAACTAAAACCCAGGACCTTGTTTGGTCAAAGAGGGATAATAAAGTTTATTTATGAAACAAAACTGAGATTGTACAGAGAGGTGCATTGTGGGAAACAAAGTCCCAAGTGACAGAACAGAGGGTTAATATTAAAAACAAATATTACACAGTAATAAATGTTATTCTGTGATCAAATACATAGCCCAAAGTATCTGCTCCCCTCCACCCATTCTTAATCCAAACGCTTTAACAGGACGTGGGCCCAACAGCTACAACTCCACTGGACACGTGGTTTAGGAGTGTGTTCACTGAATATACTTTATATACCAACCTTAAACCTTAACAATGAATTTTGTCCAGTTTGGCTTTACCCAAATCTGAAAGCTTCTTGAAAAAGTTGTCAAAATAGCAACATAAGTTTGAAAATGGAACAAAAACGTGACGACAACGCAGCAACAAAGTGAGAAAAGGCTACATTTAGATTTGTTTTGTAGCTTTCAACTGAGGCGTGGCACTGGCCTGTAGGCTGTAAACGTGTAGATTTGGGTAAAGCCGAAACGAGAGAAAATGCACTCGGTTAAGAGGTTAAGGCTAAACTCTGTTGGAAAACAAAGTGAGATCGTCATATTCGCTTTCACTGGAACTAAAGGCTCATTTATGCTCCCACACCTTCCTAATGGCCAGCATGTGTTACCGGAGGTTACCACCAGAGGGTGCTGGACGTGCGACCGAAAAGACAAAACGAGGGGGAAAAAGTAAATAATATCGCGTATGTTTTTTACACCATATAAACAGAAGAAGAAACACGGACATGAGGTAAAGCAGTGATGGGTTCTTTGCAAATTTAACCTCTTATCGAGCACATTTTCTCCAGTTCAGCCATATCCAAATCTAGAAGCTCCTTTAAATAAAGCATCTAAATCGCAACAAAAAATGAGACAAAAACGAGGATGAAAATGCAACAACAGAGCAACAAAACCGTGATGAAAAAGTAACAAAAACATAAACAACTGATAGTAACTTTTTTGTCGCGTTGTAGCCGCATTTTTGTTTCTTTTTAGTTTTGGTTTGGGTGATGCCAAACTGTAGAAAAAGTGCTCAGTTCAGGCGGGGGTTGTTCTGCTTCACCTGTGGAACGGTGTGTAGGAGTGTCCCGCTCGCGCACTGGGCCTCAGGGGAACAGAGAAACATCACGATGTTAGCTCCAAGTTTGTTAAACCCAAGTTTCACTAAACCTCAGTCAATATGGACGTGCTGTCTGTCATTTTGAAGCACAGAACCTGGAGAATGCACTCGCCGAGTTAGTTTTAACCTCCGCAATTGTATTTTTGATCGCCACGCGACTAGCACCAGCTAATGCTAACAGCAGGATGCTAAAGCTAACGGCAACTAATCAAAGCTGAAACAGAAACTCTTACTGAATCACCTCAATAAACTAAAATTGGCCACTGCTGGAGTGGCCAATTATTTATGTTTTTACAGGATTATAGACCAGACTTTTTTTTTTTTAAACGGCCAATAATATCGGTCGACCTCTCGCCATAATCCCCTCCACTAGACTTTGCACTTGGCCCGACGCAGTCACACAAGTCCTGAAATCTCCAAACCCAGACTGGTCCATCATATCATCAGGTGGCGGAGTAGATGTTTGGAGTCTGGAGCTCTGACTCCCAGGGTGAGCAGATACTTTCGCCCATGTAGAGTATTTTGTTCGTCAGTAAAATATAAGGTCCGTTTTAGAAAATGTAAAAAATTTAAATACAAGTTTACACAAGTGCACTGTTTAGTCCTGGTTTACTTCCATAGTTTTTTGTTAATTTAAATTTGGTTCAAATAAGCTGAAAATTAGTGCAAACATTTTAAAAAAGTCAGTGATGTCTTTTTTTTTTGTGCTGCCGTTTGATAAAATATATACTTTTCAAACTCCACAGAAACCCCTCATTCATTCACACAAATAACATAAGAAAATATGACTTTAAAAATGGCTGTAAACACTTGGCCCTTTTTTTGAACAATTGCATTTAAAAAAGCTTCATTTTATGATTCAACACAAAACCAGAGCAGAATCTGAGTCTCTCCATATAAAACCACTTTCTTATTCAAATATTACATTTACACATTTATAGAACAGATTAGATTTATTTTTACTTATAACTCATTCAAACTTCTGCAGATTCTGGTTTGGTTTTAGTGAATCCTTTACATTATTCTAAAAAACAGATTTATTTTTTTTAAATAAAATGTAAAAAAAAAAAATATGTTTCTGAATGTAGTCGTTAATAAAATACAAATAATAAAAATGTCTTTTCTTCTCTGGTTCTATTTACAGTCCTCCAGCCGCTCTCTTCTTCTCTGACTGTAGTTTATTCACCGTCAGTCCTTTTCTTCTTCTGCTGTTGTAGTCCTGTTTTCTTCTTCTGTGGTTCAGAGCCGGTCGTTGCGGAAAGAGTCCTCCACGGCGGGGTCAGGCAGCACCAGCTCGGGGTCACTGAGCATGCTCAGTCCGTCCAGAGTCAGAGGCTCGATCCGGAGCTCGTCGTCCAGTGAGAAGTTCACAGACTCATCTGGAATGACATGAGGAGATGACACTAAGTCCAGTGCACAGGAGCTTTGAGAGAAGCCCAAGGGGCTCTGTCACCTCCAATATCAAAAGAGCTACAAACACACTGTGCTTAGTTATCCACCTGGACGACTGAGAATGTGACCTGTTGACCTAACAATAATTAACAAGGCTGACAATACACTTGTACAGTGAGAAAAGTGGCACCTGTGAGGACGATGTTGGGGAGGGCGGCGTTGGGGAAGAGCATGGGCGGCGGCCTGGAGGAGGCGTTTCCGCGGAGACCGTGCTGCGGGGCGTGGTGGTGGCCCACGCTGCTGTGGCCGTGGTGACCGGTCTGGGGGGCGGGGTTATAGAAGAGCGACGACGAAGAGGAGGAAGACGGGCCGAAAGAACAGTTTCCCCCGAGTCCAGCTCCGTCCAGGAAATTGAAGCTCTCCATCTGAAAAACACAGGTTAGTTTCCTCCATTTCAGCCTCGTTTTAGTAAAGTCTCGTTGTGACACAATCTGATGGAAAACAAACACATTGCTCTATATTTCTGCATTCTGCAAATGCTTTATGTTGAAGTGGTTTAGTGAAAATTCTCAATAATATCATTAACAATCTTCTTAACAGTCAGTACCTCCAGGACTTCGAGAGACACTTTCCCAAACGTTGCACTTAAAAAGGTTCTGCTTTTCTCCCATTATAATATATTTAGAGTGAAACTGTAGCACCCGGAGGAAACCGGGCGGGCCGCCTTCAGTGTGTCATATTTCAGAGAAGAGATTCCTACAAATGTTAGCATAAAGTCCACTGTGCCTCCAGACAGAAGCCCCTGTCCGCTGTGAGTCTGTGACTAAACACTCCGCCCTGACTGAGGTGCTTCAGGGGGATCCCGGGTGTGTTTCAATCAGTGGGCGTTTCCATCGGTTCAAGCACGTACAGGCACATGGACACACCTGGAATGCACAACATTTATCCCTCACACGTGCATCGTAAAACCAGGGTCCTGTGAGCAGAGTCAAGAGACTCTCGCCAGGATTTTCACAGTGTAGGAATCGAAATTCAAACACTATTTCCTGCATTTTATCTAGTGCCGATAAAGGCCGGTATCTCAGTTCTTTTGTAAAGAGCAAAGGCAGGGCTTTAAAATGAGTCCTACCACAACTACCTAGGCCTCCAGGAAGCGGAGAAACATCATAATACAAATTGGTTCAACTACAAGTTTGTTAAATACAATCAATCAATCAATCAATCAAGGTTTATTTATATAGCACTTTACAACAACACCAGGAGGACCAAAGTGCTTCACAGAAAGATTTAAACAATATAAAAACACAAAATGATTACAACCAAGACACAATTAAGTGTGCCCTAAGTATTAAAAGCAAATTTGAACAGATGAGTCTTTAATCTGGATTTAAACAGGGACAGGTCCGTGAGAACACGTAGGCTGAGGGGCAGGCTGTTCCACAGTTTAGGCGCTGCAACCCTAAAGGCACGATCGCCCCACTGTTTGTAGTGGGACCTGGGCACGTCCAGAACCATTTGCTTGGCAGACCGGAGAGCACTGCTGGGGCGATGTACGGTCAACAACTCAGTCAGATATAACGGAGCAAGACCATGAAGAGCTTTAAAAACAAGCATTAACATTTTAAAATCAATCCGAAAACGGACCGGGAGCCAGTGCAGGGAGGAGAGGACAGGAGTGATGTGGCTGTGTCTGGATGAACCAGTGAGAAGACGGGCTGCTGCATTCTGCACTAACTGTAACCGGTGGAGTGACGACTGTGGGAGGCCAGAGTAGAGAGCGTTGCAATAGTCCAACCGAGAACTGATGAACGCGTGCGTTGCCTTCTCGAGGTCTTTGCGTGAGAGAAAGGGCTTCACCTTGGTCAAAAGGCGCAACTGAAAAAAGCTGGCTTTGACAACAGCATTTATTTGTTGTTTAAAGTTCAGTTCTCGGTCAAAGACAACTCCCAGGTTCCTGACGGCATCACGGACTGGACCCATGACCCTGGACTGAATCTGAGGAACGTCCCCGGAGCCAAAAATAATAAATTCGGATTTTGTTTCATTGAGGTGAAGAAAATTCTGCGTGAGCCATTGTTTAATGTCCGAAAGGCAGTGATGGAGGGAGTCAAGAGCAGTGGCAGTGTTAGGGAGCACTGGTAAATAGACCTGGACATCGTCAGCATAAAGATGGAATGATAAATTATGTCTGGCAATGATGGATCCGAGTGGCAGCATGTAAAGTGAGAACAGGACCGGGCCAAGGATGGAACCCTGTGGCACCCCAGATGACAACGGGGTGGAGGAGGAGGAATAGTCATCGACCATCACAACAAAGCTCCGGTCAGTCAGGTAGGACCTAAACCACTGCAGGGCCGTGCCCTGAACACCAACATGCTCCGCCAGCCGGGAAAGGAGAACTGAGTGGTCCACGGTGTCAAACGCCGCAGTCAGGTCCAGCATCATCAAAAGCACTGGCTGCTTCGAATCCAAAGACAGCAGAATGTCGTTGTGCACTTTAAGAAGAGCTGACTCCGTGCTGTGACGCGATCTGAAGCCTGATTGAAATTTCTCAAAAATAGAATTATTTTCCAAAAAAGACTGCAACTGAATGAAGATTAGCTTCTCTAAAATCTTAGACAAAAATGGAAGGTGAGAGACGGGTCGAAAATTTGACAGAACAGCAGGATCTAGATTAGGTTTTTTTAACAGTGGCCTAACCACGGCATGCTTGAAGGCTGCAGGGACAGAACCAGTGCTTAGGCTGCTATTGAACAAAGTGAGAAGGTATGGGCCCACGGTGTCAAAAGCATGTTTGAGAACCTTAGATGGAACGATATCCAGAGGACAACTTGTGGGTCTCATCCCCTGGACCACCTCAGAGAGGAGAGTCAGTGTCACAGGCTCAAACTCTCTGAGAACAGCAGGGGGCAGTGGAGGGATATACAAGTCAACAGAGTGAGCATTACAGCCAATGCCCATCCTCACTGATGCCACTTTGTCCACAAAATGTTCCAGGAATCCATTACATGTAGACTCAGAAACATTCTTTAGCACACTGCCAGGTGGACTAATCACAGACTGTATTGTGTTAAAAAGCACCCTGGGGTTGCTAGAGCTGGAGGAGACAATATTTGATAGGTATTGGCATTTAGCCTCTCTGACTGCCTTTTGGTAGCTGGCAAGGCTCTCCCTCAGGATCTCCACAGACACCTGAAGCTTGTCCTTCTTGTACCTGCGCTCAGCCTGTCTGCATTGCTGCCTCAGAGCTCGGGTGGTTTCATTGAGCCACGGGTCTGGTTTGATTTTAGTAGATTTGCACCTAAATGGTGCAATACTGTCCAGAATGTCAGCGCAGGTGGAGTGGAAGGAGGAAACTACATCATCTGGACAGACATGGGGAGCCACAGCTGTCTCCGTGTACAGAGCAGTGGTCTTAAAGGCAGTGGCAAACTGAGCAGGGGTGGAGGAGGAAATGATGCGGCGACAGGAGGGTGTAGTGAGGGGGTTGGATGCAGAACGGGGTGCAGAGAACTTAAAAAGAATTGGGAAATGATCAGAGATGCATGTCTGAGATATTTCCTGTAGTATTACAGGGAGTCCATGTGAGATAATAAGGTCCAGTGTGTGGCCAAGATTATGTGTGGGTTTATCTACTGATTGTGACAGGTCAACAGTATTTAACAGGCAGAGGAACTCAGATGCTAAATGATTTGATGGACAGCATACATGAATGTTAAAATCCCCACAAATTATGATGTTGTCATATGTTGGGACAAACTCGGCCAGAAAATCTGAAAACTCAGTTATAAAATTCTTATTGTGCTTTGGTGGGCGGTAGACAACGCCACACAAAACAGGAGTGACTGACTCAAATAAAAAGAGCTGCAGTTCAAAGCTACTGTAGGCTTTGGTGGGGAGAAAGCGACAGATGTATGTATGTTTATACACAGTAGCCAGGCCACCACCACGGCCTGAGAGCCGCGGTGTACTGAGGTATGAATATCCAGGTGGGAGGAGCTCAGTGAAGGCGCTGTTATCACCAGATTGCTGCCAGGTTTCCGTCAAAAAGCAAAAATCCAGATCGTGCGTAGAGATGAAGTCGTTTATGATGAAAGTCTTGTTTGAGAGTGAACGGGCGTTGAGCAGTGCTGCAGACAGAGATCCACAGCTGTCATGCTCCGAGACAGCGCGGACCAGCGGGCGGAGATTCTCCTGAGCGCACCGCCGACTCTGGATCCTGACGGGCCGCCAACGCGGAAGGGGGTGCCCGGCGTCAGGGCTAGCTGGATGTAGCCACCGATAGCAGAGCTGGAGGGGACGCCGGAGGTCGAAACCGGAGTCTGCTGTCCAGTTACTAAAGTGTCTTGGATTATCCACACCGGAGGACGCGAGGTATGCCTTAAACCTGACAGAGATCCCGCCTCTCTTTCCTCGTCTTCTGCGCCTCTTGTTGCGAGGCAACCCGCTCACAGGACGCTGCAGAAAGGGTGGGACAGACTCGAGGACAGGTGGTGGGGTCTTCGAATGTCCATCAAAGGCTTGAACGGGCAGATTGTTTACCGAATCCCGGATCTTTAAAAGTGTCAGGCGATCATAAATCAACAGCGATGTCACATCAAAAATAAGCCCTATAATGAGCAGAAAAATCACCAAATGTGGTAGGGACAGACGGCGAACCATACACAGTGGCGCCATCTTGAATCATCTTTTGTCTTTTAAAGTTAAATCTCAGTGAATATGGACATGCTTGTATGTCATTTTGAAGCACAGAACCTGGAGAATTTCATATTTTTTGATCACTGCGCAAAATGCCGTGGCTAGCGACAGTATGCTAATGCTAATGGGAGCATGCTAATGCTAGCAGCAACTAATCAAAGCTGGGACAGAAACTATGACTGAATCACCTGAAGTAATAAATACAAACGGACACTACTCCAGCAGTGGCCAAGTGTTTATGTTTTTACAAGATTATAGACCAGACATTTTGTCAAATAGGCCGAGCATATCAGCATTAGCAAATAAAAAAATTAAAATAATCGGCATCAGCATTGGCTTTAGAAAAACAATCAATTATTTGTGCCGTCCTTTCATCACGATTAGCGATATTATTGTTTCGCTTTCCCTCTCTGTATGTGAAACTGGACATGTACAGTGAATACTATGGAGGCTTGGAGCTAATCATTTTTCAACCACAAAACTAAAAAAACATAGATATTGTGACGCCGATATAGGTGCTTTCCACACACTCTACCTCCGGACTTACTTACTTCCGAAGTCTGTGCCATGAATCCTGGAGGGACTGAGTGGGTAGTGGCTCTACACTGAAACAGAGTCTGAGGAGGAGGTGAAGTACCTGAAATGGAAGGTTCTTGTTCTGTCCAAACGGCGCTTCCATGAACGGGTCTGAGCTGAACATGGACTGAAACACAGCACACTGCGGTTTAGACCAAATATGAGGAAACATCTGCATTTAAGGCCAGACACTGCAGGTGAAAACAAGGATTATTAGTTCATCTCTGTTAATCTTAGTTTTAATGTCAGAGTAAAAACAAACAAGTTTATTTCATGGCGTTTTGTGGCTTTGAGCCGGAGATTTATCCAGGAAGTAACTCCAACATGGCTGTGGCGCTCCCTGGCCTTTCACACACAATTACTGACATGTTTGGTATCCACGTGTAGCACGAGATGACACTGTCGTCCAAATATGGTCATTTCCTTTGTGGGAGACAGCAGCGGCTTAAGACGGGAGAAATATACACAGGGCGCATGTGCAGACATTAGGTTGAGGTTTTCAACTTGTGGACAACATCTCCGCTTTAGTCGCTCCTACAGACTCCAAACTTTACAGTCTTAGATTTTGAAGGATTTTTTTCCTTCAAAAAAACAAAACAAAAAAAGGATCCTGGCGCATCATAGGAGCCATTGGGATGGGAAGTAAAGGCGCTAGGCTATACAGCCACTGGGCCACTGAAAGCTCAAATACGCACTCATATCAACTTTTTTTTTCATGAAAGGTTGCCATTTAAACCTGGCTCTGTCTATTATTTTGATGTCGACGCTTTTCATATAAAACCATAAAACAACCAAAAACATGCAGTACCTTATTTCCTCATATTTAGTTTTACATTAATCTCTCTATATTTATTTCCCCCTGTTCACCTGCAGCGTCTTGCTTTAAATAATAATGACCGAAGCAGATCCGCACCTGTCCCCCGCCATACTGCAGCTGCCTCGGTTGGCCCTGGGGCGTGTGGGGGCTCAGCGGGGTCGGAGCGGTGGGGCTATGCAGAGGGGACACAGTCTGCTGTAGTGGCGCCCCCTGGAGGTGTGGAGCAGAGATGGTCTGAGGGCTGTTCAGAGGCGACGTCATCTGCTGCTGCTGCTGTCCCGGGGCAGAGTGAGGCATGGAGGCCTGCCCCGAGCCGCAGTGGGGTTGTGGGTAGCGTGGGTAAGGAGGGGGCGGCTCTCTCATGGGGGAGTCCAGAGGAACGCCCTGAAACAGATGCGGAACAGAGTTAGCACGGCAACAGCACGGACTCCACACCGCACTTTAGTTTACCTGTGTGAGAGTGGGCGGGGCTCTCTGTTGCTCCGGCGACAGCGTCAGGGGGCTGATGGGGGTGTGGCGTCGCCGTGGAGACGAGCAGAGGGAGGGGTTACTCAGAGATGACGACAAACCTGAGGAGCACCAAAGAAAGAACTCATAATCCCGGTTTTCTCCAGGTTTTCTCCCAGTTTAGTCCTGGTTTAGTCCCAGTTAAGTCCCGTGGGGGCTCAGCGGGGGTCGGGGTGCACTTTATTATTGGTTTTATTGTTGTGTATAAGTGTTTTAAAAGTGGCGACACAGGGTTTAGAGGACGACATGACATAAGATCATTTTTAATCACATAATAGTTGGAGTGTGAGATACAATGTTAATGAAGATTGTTGAACCGCTCAGATCAGACTCGTGTTGCTCATGGAGCAGGAGGAGATATTTTTGTTTTGTATTTGGATGAGCCGTCTACCTGAGTCAGAGACACTTATCCAGGACAAGTTCAACCAGCTTCGTAGTACAGCCCTCAGTCCCACTTTAGTCCCGGTCCAGAGCACATTTAGTCCTACTTTAGTCCCTGTTTAGTCCTCACCCAGCTGCATCATGGCATGGGGCAGGTGGTGGTTGTAGTTTTCCTCTGAGTCATAGGGATTGGACTGTAGCGGCAGGTTGGTCAGGTCTGGCAGAGACCCCCCGCTGTTCAGCCCCAGGCCCGACCCAGGACCCAGACCGGGAGCCGGGCCGACGTTCTGACACGACGGGAACTGAGGGGCCGCCATGTTCTGATCCGGAGACGGGAAAATACTGCGAGGAAAATAACACAATTACATGGGCATCATTCAGATCCAGGTGTTTTATGTTCAGAGCTGCAAAATCTCGATCCAAATGATGGTTATGGCCATCTGTCAGTGACACAATCTGCATAACCACAGAGGCAAAAATATTTGAGGCTGTGTCAGCTTGATCCGCGGGGCTCAAAAATAGACTTCTTGCGGATTTTTTCCCTTGCCACTGGATGGCCTCAGTAGCCGAAAACAATGTTGCACACTCACACTGCTCCGCGAAGTCCGGGTCTATTTTTGCCGGACAAACAGGAAGTCCGGTCTCGTTAGAGAGGAAAATCCGGTGTATTTCAAAATAAAACCTGTCCGCTTACTACTTATTTGGTCTCGTTTACCACCTGTACACGCGTGTAACGTCGTAAATGTAAACATGTCTCCATTACCAGTGACACGGGGGCATTAGTGTGTTTAAAGCATCCACTTCACTGGGAGAGTCGTTGTTCTGGCAAATACGGCTTTTGTTACAAAAACTACCGATATATATATATATATATATATATATATATGGGGCTATTTATGACGTGACCTCGCACCAAGAGGGAAACTCACGTGCACTTCTGTTCTCGCGAGGGTTTCTGTGCCTGGGGCAGCTTCTGGCGCCGGAGCTGGCGGAGCCACAGTGTCAGCCGGACTCACTGTGAGTGGTAGTTTGGGGCAAACCCGGACCGGATCAGGACCGAACCCGGACCGTAGTTAATGTGAGCCGGGGGTTAATGTGAGCCGGGGGTAACTCCCTCCGCTGATTCGCGAACAGGCCGGCTGTAGTGCATGGATTTGACCAATTTCACGTTTAAAGAAGTGTACGATAGTCCTTTTATATATGTTGTTTTGCTTTTTTGCTATTTTTGTCTCGGGAAAGGGGTGGAGGGTGAGTGAAACACATTAGAGTCGGAATTTTCCCCGATTGGCGTGGTAAAATAATAAGAACCGTATCAGCCTTACCTACGGCGATGATAAATCATAGCAATCGGCGGTTTATGGTCCTGGTACGGTAACAAAGCTAGTTTTCCTTGGATAACTTGTGTCAGCTCGATACTCTTTTCTCTTTGCTCCAGTGCAGCGCGTACTCATTTGCATAAAGCCACAATGCAGAGTTTTTGAACTACAATTTGGCACTTTTAACAAACTTATTCACGTAATTCATTTACCAAATCAACACAAATAGGATCATTTTAGCTTAATTTTCCACTATGAAATTACAACATTGTCAATTTTTGCCATTTTTACACATAAAATGCCTTATTGTTATATGTAATCATTATCTTACAGAAAACTTGCAATGCATTTTTTTCAGGTTTTTGTAAATAATATACAGCAAAAGTTTCAAATTGATCTTGATTGATCTTGAAATCTTGCCTTGATGATATGTTAAAATATGCAAATTAGTTGCTTTGTCTTAACTCATAAATAAAATCCGACATCATATTTGAAATCACTGACTATTGTTCTTTTAGGGAGTGAATTTTGAGAACAATATTTGGTGAAAGTTAGAGAACACGGAAGCTGGAAATCGTACCAATTTTTGTGATAATTGGTCCAGCCTATAATACTTTTATTCTGGCAGTTGTTAGGCCTGTAGCGGCGACAGGTCCCCCGCCTGTGGGGGACATAACCGTGGAAATGCAGACCACGTGAATTTGGAGATGGACTTTTTCTCAGGCGAGTAAAGAATCAAGGATCTTGTTTCTCCGCTCTTGCATGTAAGTGTTTAAATTGGCTACATTAGCTCATGAGGACTCCGGTGCTTTATACTTGCATGTTCTTTGGCTATAACGTAACAGCGGGACTATAGCAGGTACCGCGCGCTGGACAGTGTTTGTGTACGGACGCTCTCAGAGCATCCGACCATGAGCCTGATTTTAAATCGGTCTCCTGTCTCTGCACTGGCTTCCTGTCGCTCAGAGAATAGAATTTAAAATAGCTCCAAGCACAAAAGTACACTTCTGACATGTTACAACCACATAAAGAGTAAAGAGTCTTTGTGGCTCAGTTTAGGAGGCTCATGTTTGGGAATGTTGTGGATAAAGAACTCATCTCAAAAGCATAATGACGGTTCATGAAGTATCCGTGGAGGCGATGTGCCTTTATTTACTTTTGCATCTACCGCACGCTAGATATAAACACTAAACTGCTGTATGAAAATGGTTGGAAAATACGATCCGAGGTAGGAGTCCGTCCATCCATCCATCCATCTTCTTCCACTTGTCCGTTGCCGGGTCGTGGGAGCAGCTGTTGGAGCTGCACCAGCCCCTATGGCTCCTCCTGCAGGTGGTGGGTCCACAGAAGGACGGCCTCATGGTTCTAACCGGGCCTGTTGGTCTCGCATACGGTAGGAGTCCGTGTCATGTCTTATTTTGCTGAGGAAATGTGCTGTTTAAGCTGAAATGTCACTAAATGACTGCGAGTCAAAGAGACATGTCTGTGTTTGGCCTCATGTCGCCGTTTCCTTGCATCACTTTTCTTCTCTTTCTTCATATTGTCCAAAGTTACATCCCAAAACCCAAATTCTGCACCTAATTCCACTGTGTTTTGGCGTGTGCTCCATCTGGCCTCTCCGTGTCCTTCAATAACACGCATCTGAAGCAACTACGAGTTGCAGGTCAGACAGGGATTTGATTGGCCCAAATAATAAATAATAAATAGTTTATTTTGTATTAATTGGGAGTTTGATTTCCTAAAACTTGTTCAACTAGTTAAAGCACGCGTTTGTACTTGTCCTGCACTTTAGTATGGTTGATGTAATGCATGAGTGAGTAATATATATATATATATATATATATATATATATATATATATATATATATATGATAAAATTATAAAACTCACTCATGCAGTCAGTTACATCAACCATACTAAAGTGCAGGACAAGTACAAACGCGTGCTTTAACTAGTTGAACAAGTTAAAGCAATTTATCTTTTTCATTTATTTATCGACTGTACTGTTGAGTTCAGACAGTTTTTAAGAAGTGCAGTTCACATGTTCACTTCAAATTAATCTAATATTGTTTATCATGAAACAGACTGATTTATTGCTTGTGTCAGGTGAAAAATACATGAGAAGGGGACCTTACAACAATAATTGCATATTTAATTGCAATCGCAATATCCAAGAAAAAAATCTCAATTCGATTATTTTCCAAAATCGTTCAGCCCTAGACACGACTAAACACAGTGAGGCTGCGTTTCAGTTTCATGCTAGCCGGGCTAACGCCAGACTAAAATCACAAGTGATATTTAGTCTGGGGACCACCAATTCATTTTCTGGTAGGGGAGGTGTGGTTTACCATTGTTCATAGTCGTTTATTGTGCTGAATGTCTCTCATGTGTCTGCACGTAGCCATAGCCAATCTTATCGTATCAGATGACGTATGATGTACCCGCTGTAAACTTTCGAGCTAAACTATTTAGAACACGGTCTAAAGCTTGATCGAAAGATGGCGTCGCGTCTGCTGCTGTCATGTTGGATCCGTAATTTTTATTTATTTATTTTTTTTATCCCTAAACAAACGACATGTCGAATGGCGCGTCATCGTCTTACTGTCCCTCCTCGTTCTGTGATTGGTCCCAAATCCATGCGAAAATTTCGGCCATGGTCCCCAGACTGCTGTGAAGTTAGAAAAGATTCGAGCGCACGCAGCAGTCTGGCGTTAGCTGGGCTAGTTTCATGCAGCAAAGGTCTCTGTGAGGACGTGAGACAGGCCTCAACTCTTACCATCTTTAAGTCCAGACTGAAAGCATGCCTTTTTACTGTTGCCTATAGCAATTGAATGTACTTTAATGAATGTATTTTAACAAATAATTGTGTGATTTGTATTTCATTGTATAAATGTGTTTGGTGTGAGGCACATTGAGTTGTCTGACATGAAATGTGCTTTATGAATGAACTTGTTTTGCCTTTTAAAGTCTTACTTTGTCTTGTGACTCCTTTTAAAGTTTATTGGATGTACTGTGTTGAAATAGTTTAGTCAAATCACATATCACTATAACATCACAGTATTCGACACACGTCCTCCACTTTCCACATTTGTTCCCTTGGTGCTGCACGTGTTAAAAGGATCTTACCTGATCCCAGGCACTTCACAGGATTTGGGCCTAGAGGCCAAAGACTGGACCTGGATCAGACCAGAACACACAGCGTTAGACCAGACTGTAAGAAAAACCATCATCACATGCAGCCGCTTTATACTTCAGACAGCCCGATTCCGGAACTGGAAACTGCAGTGCACACTTTAGTGAACATTTATTTTATTTTTTTGAGCTGTTTGTGTCAAAAATAAACAAGCATTATTTGTGCCATATGTACCTTATATGTTTACATACACTTTATAAAGAGACACATTTGCATTTTTCCTCACTGTAGGACATGAAACCATGTTAACATGAGTTAACTTTTGTTTTTTTTAAGTCAAGTAGATTTTTTTGTATTATTTCTATTTGCCAAATGTTGTTAATGTTTTTGTTACTTTTTACAAAGTCAGAAGTTTACATACACTAAGATTACAGTACCTTAAAACACTCTGGGAAAGCCCAGATGACAATGTCATAACCTTAGAAACACAAGTCTGGTTCATCCTTGAGGGAAATTTCAAGACACTTGAAGGTGCCAGTTTCATTGGTTAAAACAATGATGGAAATGACCAATCATCATACAGATCAGAAAGAAGGCGGGTTCTGTGTCCCAGAGATGAACGTGCTGTGTCTGAAATGTGAATATCAACCCAAGAACAAATGCAAAAGACCTGGAAGAAGCTCTTACTCCAAAAGAAACATCAAAAAGACAATTTGGAGTTTGCAAATAAAAAAAGGATAAAGACTTACATTTTTGGAGACATTTCCTGTGGTCTGACAGAAAAATTTAATATTTTTTGGCCATAATGACCATCATCACATTTGGAGGAAAAAGGGGGAATGTGGCTATACAGGGTGGCAGCATCATGCTGTGGGGTTGTTTTGGTCCAGGAGGGACTGGTGCAATTCTCAAAATGGATGACATCATGTAGAAAAAACACTATGTGGAAATATTGGAGCAACATCTCAAGACATCAGCCAGGAAGTTAAAGCTTGGGCACAGATGGGTCTTCCAAATGGACAATTCCCAAAGCATATGGCCAATACTGGTTACAAAGTGGCTTAAGGATAACAAAGTCAATGTTTTCAAGTGGAAAAAAGTATGTCCTGATCTAAATACAGTTGAAAATGTATGGGCAGAGCTGAAAAGACATAGGCACGTAAGGTGGCCTACAAATGTGTCTAAGATACTCCAGTTCTGTTTGAAGGAATAGACAAAAACTCTTGCCAACTATTGTGAGACGCTTGAGGAAGGAAATCCAAAACGTTTGGCCCAAGTTATACAGTTTAAAGGGAATGCTACCAAATAATAATGAAATGTATGTAAACCTTTGGCTTTGTCAAAAATAACAAAAACATTTCCAAAAAAATCTGTCATTTTTCTAGACTTTGACAAATAGAAATAGTTTTTAAAATTCTACTTCACCTAAAAAAAAAGGTGAATTCTGGTTTCATTTCAGACAGTGAGAAATGTCAAATAAATTGACAAAAAAAATACAAATTTTGAACTTTCTTGCTGCTGCATTATTTCATGAGCCTCTCTAAACTTGAGAAAACAAAACATGCTAATGATACGTTTACCCAAAAAACTGGACATTCAACAAAACATCGCCTACTTTGAGAGGCATTTATGGATAAGACAGAAATGTATGATGCAAGACAACAATGTAAGGAAAAAATAAAATAAATGCGCTTTCTAACCCAATTTTGTGCTGTATATTTGAGGAACACGATAGGAGTATTGGAGTATTCAAATGATAATTCAAGGGACATTTAGAATAGATAAAAAATTGCGATTAATTGCGAGTTAACTATGACATTTATGAGATTAAACAGAATTAAATATTTTAAATCGTTGGACAGCACTAGTTTAAATGTATAATACATTTTAATTGACAAATTAAATATTGTTAAGGCCATGAATGTGAAAGATTTATAGTTTTTTTTTTCTCAAGATTTGTAATCTGGGCATTTACTGTATATTAAATTGAAAGAGTGAATGATTAATGGGGGCTTTAACGCAGCTTTGTTTAAAACTGAAAGAAAACGGATAAATGTCAGCAAAACCTGCAGTACTAAAACCATGGTCAAATACTAAAACTATTTCACTATGAATTAACTCGAGCAATGCCATTATTTTTTAAAGAAATGTAGATTAAATGTAGGTTAAATGCAAATGATCCAGTGAATGTTGATCCCTCTTAACCAAAGGTTCATTTGGAGTCCTGCATACATCAGAGTATTATGAATGTGTCTTTTCTCTGACCTTGGCGTCCCACAGCTGTTTGGGCAGTGGCCTGATCCCCATCAGAGCGTCTTCCCCCAGAGGAAACGAGAAAACTGTGGAAGGGACACAGCACACAGGGGTCAGTCAGAATCACACACTCCGTTTAAATCAGGTTAATAACACTCACTGTCTGCAGATCCGTCCTCCCCCTCATTCAGACTCACTGTGAAACAGGAAACTACTTCGGAATCTGTTAAGCTTCAAAACTTAAAGCTTAAAGCCGCAGTACCTGATTTTTATCATTTTAAGTCACATACTGTAGTCAGAGGTATTGGAGAATAAATTGGTAGCATGGTTCCATCTCATTTCTAGCGTTCACAATCCCTCACACAAAATACATGGTTTAAACTAGGGCTGAACGATTAATCACATTTTCAATTTTATCGCGATATTACACAACGTGATTTCGAGAGATCGCAGAGGCATGCAATTTAGGCCCATGCAGCAGATGGCATCAGTGAGTGGAGTGGCAAGATACGGCGGCGACGTGTGCCCGTGTGCTCCACCGCGTGCTTTTGTTTACTTTTAGTTTTTAGTTTAGTTAACCCTTTCAACTCTAAAGAGCCACATATGGCCCCAGTTATGGTCCCGGTATTTGGATGCAAAGGGTCACAAGGGCAACCCCGTGAACTGCTACCTTAACGTGGTGGGGTTGTTTGAGTGCCCGAATGACCCGAGGAGCTATGTTGTCTGGGGCTTCATGACACTGGTAGTGTCTCCCATGGCAAACAGGTCTTAGGTGACGGGTCAGACGAAGAGCACTTCAAAGACTTCTATGGACAGTACAATAACAAGGACCGTTACGTCGCCCGGTATGGCGCAGCCGGGGCCCCACCCTGGAGCCAGGCCTGGGCCTGGGGCTCGAATGCGATCGTCTGGTGGTCGGGCCTCTGCCCACGGGGCTCGGCCGGGTACAGCCCGAACGGACGACGTGGGCCCGCCCTCCTGTGGACCCACCACCCGCAGAGGGATCCGTAGGGGTCAGGTGCAGAGAGGACTGGGTGGCAGTCGAAGGCAGGTGCCTCGATGACCTGGTCCTCGCTGGGGAGGAAGGAGCCTGAGCTCGTGCGGGAGGTTGAGAGATACCGGCTAGATATAGTCGGGCTCACCTCCACGCACAGCCTGGGTTCCGGATCGCAACTCCTGGAGAGGGGCTGGACGCTCCATTTTTCTGGAGTTGCCCGCGGGGAGAGGCGGCGGGCTGGGGTGGGTTTGCTTATTGCCCCCCAGCTCAGCCGTCACGTGTTGGAGTTCACCCCGGTGAACGAGAGGGTCGCGTCCCTACGCCTTCGGGTCGGGGACAGGTCTCTCACCGTTGTCTCGGCCTATGTGCCCAACATCGGTGCAGAGTACCCGGCCTTCTTGGAGTCCCTGGGAGGGGTACTAGATGGTGCTCCGGCTGGGGACTCTATTGTTCTACTGGGGGACTTCAACGCCCACGTGGGTAACGACAGTGAGACCTGGGTGGGGGTGATGGGGAAGATTGGCCTCCCCGATCGGAACCCGAGTGGTGTTCTGTTATTGGACTTCTGTGCTAGTTACGGTTTGTCCATAACGAACACCATGTTCGAGCACAAGGGTGTCCATCAGTGCACGTGGCACCAGGACACCCTAGGCAGGAGGTCAATGATCGACTTTGTAGTTGTGTCATCTGATCTCCGGCCGTGTGTCTCGGACACTCGAGTGAAGAGAGGGGCTGAACTGTCAACCGATCACCACCTGGTAGTGAGCTGGATCCGCTGGCAGGGGAGGAAGCCGGTCAGAACTGGCAGGCCCAAACGTGTTGTGAGGGTCTGTTGGGAACGTCTGGTGGATCCCTCTGTCAGTAGGGTCTTTAACTCCCACCTCCGGAAGAGCTTCACCCAGATTCCGAGGGAGGTAGTGGACATGGAGTCCGAGTGGACCATGTTCTCCTCCTCCATTGTCGATGCGGCTGCTCGTAGTTGTGGCCGTAAGGTCTCTGGCGCCTGTCGCGGCGGCAACCCCCGAACCCGGTGATGGCGCCCGGAGGTAAGGGATGCCGTCAAGCTGAAGAAGGAGTCCTACCTGGCCTTGTTGGCTTGTGGGACCCCGAAGGCAGCTGAGAGGTACCAGCAGTCCAAGCGTGCTGCAGCTCGTGCGGTCAAAGAGGCAAAAACTCGGGTCTGGGAGGAGTTCGGAGAAGCCATGGAGGAGGACTATCGGTCGGCCTCGAAGAGATTCTGGCAAACCATCCGGCGCCTCAGGAGGGGTGGGGAGCTGCTGACCTCAACTGGGGATGTGGTCGGGCGGTGGAAGGAGTACTTCGAGGCAACATCGCGTGGCGATTGGGGACAGTGCCTCTGGATTGGCAGACCGGGGTGGTGGTCCCTCTCTTCAAGAAGGAGGATCGGAGAGTGTGCTCCAATTACAGAGGGATCACACTCCTCAGCCTCCCTGGTAAGGTCTACTCCAGGGTGCTGGAGAGGAGGATCCGGCCAATAGTCGAACCTCGGATTCAGGAGGAACAATGCGGTTTTCGTCCTGGTCGTGGAACACTGGACCAGCTCTATACCCTTCATCGGGTGCTCGAGGGTTTGTGGGAGTTCGCCCAACCAGTCCACATGTGCTTTGTGGATCTGGAGAAAGCGTTCGACCGTGTCCCTCGTGGTGCCCTGTGGGGGGTGCTCCGGGAGTATGGGGTCCGGGGCCCTCTACTAAGGGCTGTCTGTTCCCTGTATGACCGCAGCAGGTCTCCCTTCCCTCTCACTTGCTCTTGCCGTACATGAGGTGAGAGCTGCTCATGTTGGTCAGTGTTTTCTCTCTGCAGCATCAGGCTGAGGTTCAGAGTCTGTATCTGAGAGCTGCAGGGGTGGAGCTGAGAGAAGAATCAAGGGCCTGCTTCCTTGAAAGATAACTGATCCATTACATTAAAAAAAACAAAAAAAGCTTTACCCCATGTAAATTAACCAGAAATTATTATTTTCACAGCAGCATAATGGCCAAAAATAGCTATTATTTTTTGCTTAAAATGCACCAGAATGCAGGAAAACGCTCCTATATGAAAAAAAAAAATTCGATTATAAAACTATAATTCATATGATTGTAAAGGACTTAAAAGTAAATAATACTTTAATAGGTCAGTTGTAAATATCTAATTGTCTCAGTTTAGGCTATAGTTTAGTTATACGCTACAAAAGGTTGTTAACGGTAAAATCAAAATTGCAATATTGATTTTTGGCAAAATCGTTCAGCCCTAACTCATTCCTGTGTAGGGATGAGTACCAACGGTACCCAGTATCATGACGGCCCCGGGGCCACATCTGCCGGTCCACCTGGACCGATAAACGACAGCCTTAAAGGTCTCTCTATCAGTACTGGAGTCACACTGATGCCACGCAGCCCTTAAAAAGGCTCTCTCCATCTCAGAGCTTACGCTACATCTGATTTTATTTATTTATCCTCGCAGCCCGCACATGTAGAGCGCACAATGTCCAATCCCCGCGCAGTCCTTCTCTCCCTCTGCTGCCGTACATGCAGCACCAGCGCGCGGTGAACATGCCTCTGCCGCACACAAGAAAGATGTCAAGAAAAGCGTGCTTTTACTCGATTCTGCAGAAGCTCAAGCTCCTGCTGCCGCTGGTTTCAGAAAGCCAAACTACGCCCTCCTTCCTCATCTTGTAAAGATAGACTCACTGCACTTTCGTCTTCATTCATATTACCAGTGCCCAAACTAAACTAGAAGATATTCTGGGGAGAGTCATGCCAAACGGCTGCACGGCCACGGCTCAACCTGAACACACAAGAAGACAGCAAGAAGAACACAGGCTGTGTCTACAGTTCGTTTTACTGCACCTAAACTTAATTTGTAAATATGTCAGGAGTAAAATCTATATTTTATAAAGTATCGATAGGAGTACCCGGTAAAGTACCAGATCGATTAGGAGTATCGATAAGAGGAGTAGTATCGATAAATCCTTAACGATACCCGTACCTATTTCCGTGTTTGCAGTAGATCTTGATCCCATCAGATCTCTGTGGCTCAGCTGGGTGGGCCTGGTTAGGGCCTGGAAGAGGTCGTGAGGGACTAGAGCCTGGGTGAATGTAGTGAGTGATTTGTTGGTGAGAGAGGTCAACTGGCGCAGACTGGCAGCCTCGCTTGTGTCGGTCTACCCCAGGGCAGCTGTGGCTACAAACGTAGCTTATGGAGTGAATAAGTAATGCGATGTAAAACGTCTTTGAGCGTTTGGGAAAGCGCTATAGAAGATACAAAGAAATATAAATTGTTATGTATAACCCTAAGTATGTTTACCAGTAGATGGCGCAAGGCAACTAATGCTTGTGAAGTGTAAATGAAGCACAAAAGAAGTAAGCCAAACGTGTGTCTGCGTAGCTCTGTGTGAAATGTACAAGTGTTTGCACATCGACACTAAAGGGAGCAACATGACAGAAATGTACTTCCATACGACAGAATGACTCAAGTACTGCAGCTTTAAGGGGAGGCTCAGAGCGGTCTTGGTTCTTACTGTTCCTCTGTGGCGCCCGGTGCAGGTGCTGGAGCTGCTCCTGGCTGTGGTCGGGTCTAAATCCACCTGGGGGGTTCATAACGCTGGTGTGCAGCGCAGAGTCCGAGTTCGTCCTGAAAGATGTCAGATCACAGGTCAGGCTCCGAGAAGGACAGAGCCAAATGGACGCAAATGTGACGCAAGAGTGTTATCGGGAAGAAGAAGAAGAAGGCCGCATGGTGTTAGTTCTGTGGCCGAGAGCGCCCTCTACAGACAAGAAGCGAAGACAGAAGAAAGTTAAAAGGTAGTGAATGTAGGTCTTCGTCCACATACACTGCCTTCAGGAGAAACCACCTGTGTTTGAGCTGCCCATCCCGTTTTTTTTTTTTTTTTTTTTCATTTTTTTCTTTTGTAATGACTTCATCTCGTAATTAAAGCCACTGTTCCCAGTTTGTGGTTTCCCTCTCTCTCAAACAGCTGGTTTCACAGAGCGCCCAGAGCTAAGAACAGGAAGTGGTTCTGCAGAGGTCAGAGGTCACAAGGGTCACCTGTTGAGCTGAGACATTAATCTAAATCCAGGCCATTTGTCCTCCATCCACGAGCCGTCCCTTCAACACAAACCAGGGTTAGAACCAGGACTGGAATAAAATAATAACTCCTTTAAACACAGAAACCTTCCCATGTCTTCGCCACAGAGGGAGCAAGACCGGACTATTACAGCGACCTGAACAATGACTGAGACCAACCAAAGTAGGGCTGAGAACGTCTGGGTATTTCACCATTCAATACAGTACGCGACACGTGGCTCACAAAAATGTGTGACCAAAACAAAAAGCGATGAAAATGTGATGAACAAAAAAAAAAAAAAGCAATGGTAAAAATGTCAAAAAAGTGACGGCAACGCAGCAATAATATGAGGGAAAAGATGCGTTTAGATGAGTTTTGTAGGTCTTAGCTTTCAAATGAGGCGTTACAATGGTCTATAGGCTGTAAACTTTTAGATTTGGGTAACCCAGGACTGGAGAAAATGTACTTGGTTAAGAGGTTAGATTATAAACCTAGTAAATCATAAATTTTACTACAGTCTTATTTATCCCTATGTAACGTATGGCAGTATTGTATGGAACAATGCCTTCACTACTTACCTAAGCAAAAGGTTAATTCTACAAAAGAAGTTTGTTAAATGGCTAAACACTCTGACTTGGAGTTAAAGTATGGAACGGACATATCCATCTTCTGGACTCATCCACAACATTAATCATATAATAACAAACTAAAACATAAATGAATGGGTATTTGCACTGACTAGAGATCAACGACTCATAACAGAAATTATTGTATGAGTATTGTATGTTTGATACTTTGTATTTGACGTGGTATTTTGACTATGAAGTGACTTGGCCCCCATGATCCTGCTATTAGATTTTTTCAAAATGGATGTTTATGTTCTTTCCTTTTTTCTGTAATGGCTACTCTTAAGTGCTGAATAAATAAATACATCATATTGTGTTGCAAAATAATGCATATCGAAATCAATATATCGCCCCACTCCTAGACCAGAGGCTGAGACTAACGCTACCAAAACAAGAAATAATTATATCAATGCAAAAATGTCCATATCTACCAGTGATTATTGAAGTATAACTACTAATGCAACCATTTGTTGTTATTAGCACATCAAAAAAAAGAAGAAAAGAAGGATATGGATTATTTATGGATTTTAACCAACAATGACCAAATCCGTGATATATGATTGATTTATTGTTTTGGTAGTTTCAGTCCTCCATACAGCCCTGTGTCTGTGTCACAGAATGCTGCAGTTGTAAATGTCAGTCCCTCTGATCCTGATCCGCCTCCAGAGACCGGGCTGAAAACAGAACCAGGACAGAGTTTGGAGCAGAGTCTGTGGGAGTGAAAGAGCTGAGAGCGTGGGAACAGCTCCATCAGTGCTTCAGCTTCTGCTCAGGGCTGGGCCAAAGACACATCTCATTTTTAAAGATCTCAAAGCACAGACCTGTTCCTTTGGTGCTGGATTGAAACGATATGTGGCTCTTTCAACTGTGTCATTGAAGTTCACATGTTTACTTTGGATTTAGATATAGTCACAAAAACCTTACATTTAAAACATACTCGCAAATTCAAATGCAATCTTAAAGCCATATTTCTGAGCTTTTTTCCAGATGCTTTAGTTACTGCAGCCAGAGAGAGAGGAATCAAAGAGTTATACCTCCTCCAGGTGTGGTCAGGGGGCGGGGACAGGTAAACTGGGCCATACGGAGACGAGCCATCGCCGTGAAAATGCAGTTAAGGACGATACACGGAGAGAGATCACAATGACATGGGCTGTGTCCGAATGTCCACCCTAGTCCCTAACCCCTCATTCACTACATAGGCCCACACTATATAGTAGACTATATAGTCCACTGATTGTGTTGGCAATTCGGACAGAAGCCACTACTTTCTCCGAGCTGCGTGACGTCACGCGCGTTGCGGCGTGCAGATTTTTTTTTTTCTGAATTTATTTATTGTTACAAACGTTTATTTTATGAAACAGAACAACAGTTTTGGCACTTTTACATGCGTTTTATTTGACATTTAAATTCAAATTAAAATTATCATATAAAAAAAAAATCAGTCCAGCGTTAGCTCAAAGACGTGCAGAAAGCAGGTCAGCCCTGTGTCCGAAGCGCCAGCAGAATGAGTGCACTACATCTGCTAAAAGTTCGCTAAACTCCGGAAAAAAAATATTTCTGCGATAAAGATCAACCAAACTAATGAAACAGGGGACTATTTATGGATAAATATGAGTCAGATACGTTATATTTTACATGGATTTTACATGAATGGCTTGGATTATTTCAGAGGAAGCTATCGGTCACTTAACAGCTCGAGCTAAAGGTTAGCAGCTAACGCTAGCATTTTTCACCGTAACCGTTTATATTTAAGTCATTTATTCATGATAAATACGCAACACACGATTGAAACAGCTGATTTCATTCCGTCGTGTTGTTTAGTTCAAAGACCTGTGGCTGTCAGGCATTCTTCTCCGACTCTCGCAATGCATTGTGGGCTATATTGACCTGTTTAGTGACCACTGATGCTCACTACTTTTCAGAATGCATTGTGGGAAATTTTGAGTGCACTACTTTTTTCTCTCTGGACATTCGGACACCCTTACAAAATGGCGTGACCACTATATAGTGCACTATGTAGGGAATAGTGTGGACATTCGGACACAGCCACGGATTTAATAAAACAAACAGATTTGATTGTGTTAAATCTGCAGCTGGACTTGTATCTAAAAACGGTGAAAGGATATGTGGCGGTGCTTGTCGTTGCCGCGGCGATGAGTGTGTGGGGAGCTGATCCTGGGTCTGTGGACTCTCTCCACCAAACCGTGGTGCCGTGTGCCCCTGGGGTCCAGCGCCGGAGGAAACGATGCCTGAAGAGGAAATTAAGTATGTTACTGAACATTTCATATATATTTAATTACACAGGTGACTGGGCCACAGCGTCTGAGGGAAGGAACTTTGAAAGTTACAGATCCGGCACACATTTGCGGGTTTAGCTGTATACGTTTTTAAGTGGCACGGTAGCACAGCGGTTAGCGCTCGTGCTTCACAGCTAGAAGGTCCCAGGTTCGATTCCCAGCTGGACGGGGCCTTTCTGTGTGGAGTTTGTATGTTCTCCTCGTGTCTGCATAGGTTTCCTCTGGGTACTTCGGTTTCCCCTACCACTAAAAACATGTACAATAGGTCAGGATGAATGAGAGTGTGTTTGAGAGTGCGCATGGAGGACGACGGATGCAAATTAGCCCAAGGCTACAATCCAGTGTGGCTTGTTTACATGCTTGAGATGTATGTTCATTAACACGCACTGTCCCGACCAAAAAACAAAAAAAGAAAGTGTGACATCACACACAATAATTAACTACCTGACTACGAGGTTAAAATCAGCTAAATCCCATTATAATGAATATGGCTAAAGCTCCGTTGGACCCAGAAGTTAAGCAATGACATCATCACTTGACAAACGTATTTTTACCTGCTTTTCTGCTGCAGTGTTACAGATCCGGTAGGGCACACATTAGCGGTAGCCTGGTTTTACCAGACCCTCGTACTCATTTAGTTTCGTACGCATGTAATGTGCCCGAGTGAGTGAAGCGGCTATCATAACTCTATCATAGCTCTATCATAACTCTATCCCAACTCTATCATAACTCTATCATAACTCTATCATAGCTCTATCATAACTCTATCCCAACTCTATCATAACTCTATCATAACTCTATCATAGCTCTATCCTAACTCTATCCTAGCTCTATCATAGCTCTATCATAGCTCTATCATAGCTCTATCATAACTCTATCATAACTCTATCATAACTCTATCATAACTCTATCATAGCTCTATCATAACTCTATCATAGCTCTATCATAACTCTATCATAACTATTATAACTCTATCATAGCTCTATCATAACTCTATCATAACTCTATCATAGCTCTATCATAACTCTATCATAACTCTATCATAACTCTATCATAGCTCTATCATAGCTCTATCATAGCTCTATCATAGCTCTATCATAACTCTATCATAGCTCTATCATAGCTCTATCATAGCTCTATCATAGCTCTATCATAGCTCTATCATAGCTCTATCATAGCTCTATCATAGCTCTATCATAGCTCTATCATAACTCTATCATAGCTCTATCATAGCTCTATCATAACTCTATCATAGCTCTATCATAGCTCTATCATAACTCTATCATAACTCTATCATAACTCTATCATAACTCTATCATAACTCTATCATAACTCTTGGGAGCATTCCTTGCGCATTCCAAGGCTTCAGTTTTAATTTCTGGGCCATTAGCCATTGAGTCGAGCCAGAACGGATTAAAGAGCTTCCGTTACTTTCGTATCCGCCGCCATTGCCAAACTACAACGAGCAAATGCCGCGTAAATGCTTGACGTCACCTACAAGCCCCGCCTCCCCCGCTCGCTGATTGGTAGGTTGAAATTCAACGGATGAAACGCAGCCACTGAGATCAGACCCAGACGTACATGTAGGGAAATTATGATTGATCAGAGTTTACGGATGACTAAGGCCAGGCTACATTAGCGGCTTTAGCTGTATTTTTTACCGGGTTTCCTACTACAGTGTTACAGATCCGGTAGGGCACACATTAGCAGGTTTAGCTGTATTTTTTACCGGGTTTCCTACTACAGTGTTACAGATCCGGTAGGGCACACATTAGCAGGTTTAGCTGTATTTTTTTACCTGGTTTTCTGCTGCAGTGTTACACATCTGGTTGACGTTGGGCAGGGAGCCGCCATAGTACTGTCCTCTGGACTGAGACAAACGAAGCTGCTGCACTTTCTGAAACTCCACCTGCATCAAAACACAAACATATCATTATTGGGTTGGTACTACATAAACTGTAACATGGGGACCTCTAATCTCTCTGGGATCACTTACAGTTTATTCATATTAAAAAAGGTGTCTTTAAAAAGGTGCTCACGCAGTTCAAATGAACTTGGAGAGGTTTGAAATTGTACTTAAGAGTTCGACAGTTATCATTTCAGTCTGGGGGAGTCATCTGGGTAAACATATTTGAATATTTTGACACTTACAGAGCAAATTTTATTAAAGTCACACAATACAAAACCTGCTCATGAGCTAATGAGCAGCTCAACACAGAAAAGTCTATTTCTGCAGTGGGTAATCAAAGTTGAACGATCTTCAGGTCTGTGGTAACTATTCACCTGATTCACTTATGTTTAATTAGAAGTTTTAGCAGAAACTTTAAAAAGTTATAATAGTATTATGTCACATTTGAAGTATTTTTTTGCATTTATATAAAATATCCATGCAACAGACAGTAGTCAGCACAGAGCCTGCCGTCATGCCTTTAAACTCTTATTATATTTGTTTTAATCCCACAGGGGGAAAGTGAGTGAAAAATGTATTTTCAGAATCCTGGGGTGGGTGGGACTGGGACTGTTTACGCTCCATTACACCATTAAAGTTGTGTAATGTGTTTATAAACTCATCCCTGTGAAGAACTGGGATGTTAGAAATGTGTTAGTCCCATTTTCACATCTATTTAAGGTGTCTGTTCACCCAGGTGCCATGAGTAGCGAGCTATTTTTTTTTTTTTTTTTGCCAACACACCCTATGACAAAACACATGGGAAATGAAATCTGAGCTAATTCCGTTTTAATCATGATTTAAGACTATTTTGGTCTTTATGTCTTGTTTTGCCAAAATTTGATAGCCAAAAAAAAATGCAATAATATTTTGCCTCAGATAGTGCGGCCCTGGTTAGATCAGGGGACTACAGGTGTATCAGGTAGTGACAGGTGCAGCAGGTAAGGGGGCAAAGGGCCTGTAGTTTCTGTCCCTGGTGAAGTGAGTGGAGAGCCGGGTGGTTAGCAGCCGTACCCTGGACACGTTGAGGTCGGTCATGAGCTGCTCGAAGGCCCGCGTCTCCTCCGCTTGTTTCTGGTTGTGGAGGGCGATCTTCTCGCTGAACTTCCGTGGGTTGGTGCCCCCAGAGCCCGGGCCCGACATGGTTCGCTCTTCAGCCGCTGGAAGGGTATTCCCAGGAGGCCCGAGGGTTCACAGCTCCCAGTCCGCCCCACAGCCCATCAGAGGCGGCCACACTTCCCCCAATGTCCCCGCTGAGCTCAGGCTAATGCTAACGGGGCTGCTTTATTATTTGCACGCAAACTTTACACATTTATGAACTAAAACTTGTGTCATGTGTGGTTTTGTCTCCTCATATACCCACATAACACTAAAATACGAATTTAAAAATACGCTAATCGTGTATTTAGATAACAATCGTATTTTAGCTGCTAAATGCTAGCAGCCATAGGAAATCTTTAAACACAACTTGTTAGAAAGCCCTTCGTGCACACAAGCTAAACCCGTCCAGCATTACTCTTAACAGAAATGGGTTATACATCTATTATTTCTGACATAAAGTGGTCGGTGATGTTAAAATGTCATTCCGAATGGTTTGTTTATGTCTCGGAGCGTTAGCTGTCAGTGCTGCTAATGCTAGGCTAGCTAATGTTTATAAGTTGAAATCGACAGCTATAGCGCATTTATTATCGCTTTAACAAACTGACAGCAGCACAAACTTTACGATGGCAATCACGTCATTTTTTCAAAAATTATGATTCGACTAAAAATGGCACGAATGGCACTTAATAATGAGCCACGTTTGAATGTTAGATGTCAAAACTAGCCCAGATTCACCTCCAACACATTACCGTCAGATTAGTGAGTTTCCTGGACTTTTAGCACTGGATTCGAATGTCAAAAAGTGGGGGGGAAATGGCGTTCAAATAGTTACGAGAATTTAGAACTGTGATATTAAATCGAGAATGAATTACAAGTGTCCCGTTTGACTCAACAAGTGTCCTTCCAAAGCTGTCCCACGAACTTCCCGCAGCAATAAACCGTCAAAACTCCAATAAAAGTGAATGAATCCGCTTAAACCCCGTCCAGTTGGGTTGTGCGGTCCTGTACTCCTCCGCGTTAGTCCCAGATTCGCGAGGGCATCCGTTTTCGGGTGTTTATCTCGAGTTGAAGAAGCCCGTTTTCGCAGAGACCGAAGGACTGATGAGGTTTACAGAAAAAAAACAGCGCAGTGCCGGAGCTGACCGCCAGAGGGAGACAGAGCACAGTGTTCGGCTCAGGTTTCAAATCACTGCACTGTAAATAAAAACGATTTATATTTTATCGGAAAGGCATTGCAGCTACTTTTAACAATAATGTTTTAATATGATTTCATCAGTATGACGCTGTAGATTTTGGTTTATTCTTTCTTACGTTCCACAGGTTCTTTGGTGTGGCGTGGGTCCCCCTGGTGTCGGGCTTTGAGCGATTCTCAGGGTCATCTGCCATTTTATACATTTTTTTCATTAGATACCTAAAGTCATGAATGCTTTTCAGAATCAGACTAGGTTTATTGCCCTTGTTTGAGAACAAGTTCACAAACTAGGATTTTTTCTCGGTACAATCGTGCAACATGAAACGTAACACATTATTTAGATAAAATAAACTATAAAAGAGGTATAGGTTTGTTGGAACCGTAGCCTCCTGTCTGAGGGGAGAGGGGTGAATAGTCCGTGTCCAGGGTGAAAAGGGCTAGCTGTGATCCGGGTCCTGCAGGTGAACAGATCTTGGAGAGAGCTCACAGCCAATCACCTTCTCAGCAGCACGCACAATGTGCAGCAGTCGATGCTTGGCTTAAAAAATAGTGACCCAAATAAATATTCAAGTTAAAGTAAAAAAAAAGTAATTTATTTTATGTATGTTTGCATGCTTGAAAAGGATCACAAAGAAGACAAACCTCCGATCACAAAACAAAACATAGAAGATTGGTCTGCAACAATATACAATATAACTTAGTCTTCAAGCCACACAGACAGGTAATGTTTCAACAATGTTTCATATACTGTACATACATATATATATATATATATATATATATATATATATATATATATATATATATATATATATACAGTGCCTTGCGAAAGTATTCGGCCCCCTTGAACTTTTCGACCTTTTGCCACATTTCAGGCTTCAAACATAAAGATATAAAACTGTAATTTTTTGTGAAGAACCAACAACAAGTGGGACACAATCATGAAGTGAAACGAAATGTATTGGATATTTCAAACATTTTTAACAAATAAACAACTGAAACATTGGGCGTGCTAAATTATTCAGCCCCTTAACTTTCAGTGCAGCAAACTCTCTCCAGAAGTTCAGTGAGGATCTCTGAATGATCCAATGTTGACCTAAATGACTAATGATGATAAATAGAATGTGTGTAAACAAGTCTCCGTATAAATGCACCTGCTACAATACAAAAAGATTTCCCAAGCCTTAAACATCCCAAGGAGCACTGTGCAAGCGATAATATTGAAATGGAAGGAGTATCAGACCACTGCAAATCTACAAAGACCCGGCCGTCCCTCTAAACTTTCAGCTCATACAAGGAGAAAACTGATCAGAGATGCTGCCAAGAGGCCCATGATCACTCTGGATGAACTGCAGAAATGTACAGCTGAGGTGGAGACTCTGTCCATAGGACAACAATCAGTCGTATACTGCACAACTCTGGCCTTTATGGAAGAGTGGCAAGAAGAAAGCCATTTCTTAAAGATATCCATAAAAAGTGTTGTTTAAAGTTTGCCACAAGCCACCTGGGAGACACACCAAACATGTGGAAGAAGGTGCTCTGGTCTGTCAAACATGGTGGTGGCAGCATCATGGTTTGGGCTTTTCTTCAGCAGGGACAGGGAAGATGGGAAGATGGATGGAGCCAAATACAGGACCATTCTGGAATAAAACCTGATGGAGTCTGCAAAAGACCTGAGACTGGGACGGAGATTTGTCTTCCAACAAGACAATGATCCAAAACATAAAGCAACATCTACAATAGAGTGGTTCACAAATAAACATATCCAGGTGTTAGAATGGCCAAGTCAAAGTCCAGACCTGAATCCAATCGAGAATCTGTGGAAAGAACTGAAAACTGCTGTTCACAAACGCTGTCCATCCAACTTCACTGAGCTCCAGCTGTTTTGCAAGGAGGAATGGGCAAATATTTCAGTCTCTTAATGTGCAAAACTGATAGAGACAAACCCCAAGGACTTACAGCAGTAATCGCAGCAAAAGGTGGCGCTACAAAGTATTCACTTAAGGGGCTGAATAATTTTGCACGCCCAATTTTTCCGTTTTTTATTTGTTAAAAATGTTTGAAATATCCAATAAATTTCATTTCACTTCATGATTGTGTCCCACTTGTTGTTGGTTCTTCACAAAAAATTACAGTTTTATATCTTTATGTTTGAAGCCTGAAATGTGGCAAAAGGTCAAAAAGTTCAAGGGGGCCGAATACTTTCGCAAGGCACTGTATATTTATATATATATATATATATATATATATATATATATATATATATATATATATATGTATGTGTGTGTGTGTGTGTGTGTGTGTGTGTGTGTGTGTGTGTGTGTGTGTGTGTGCGTGTGTAATGTAGGCTATAAGATGTATTTTTGTGTCAATTTGAATCATATCAGTTGTGACATAAAAACTCTATTGGGAGTCTATTGAACATGTTTTTAGGGGAAACCGGAGACACAGGGAGAACCCAGGACCTTCTTACTGTGAAGCTAAACGCTGTGCCACCATGCCGCCCAAATCAATAAAGCAGGAGCATTCAGTTGTAGGCGATACATACTCTGTCCTTTATGTTTGGAATGTTATGCGAAACAAATGAGAAAATATAGCCGCCAAGTGGCGATTATCGGCCCTCGCCGACCGCCCTGCCCAAAGCCAGGGGGCGCTTCACGCCCTTTTGTCTCGCTCAATCTAAAATTACGGTATTGCTACTGCCTTTATGTTATGTCTATATTTTTCTTTTTTTTTTTCTTTTTTTGTTCTTACAGGCAGAGGAAATTCCAATGTAACCCTTTTCTGGGCGGACGAACTAAAGAAAAAAGGTTGGTCAAGACAGGCCACTCCTATCGCTCAATTTGTAGCAACAAAACAAAATTGTAGATTTGAGCCAGTGCTCTACCTAAAGGGAAAGCAAGCCGGTCTTTCTACGCTCAGGGGCGAAAAGGGACAGCCCTATTACACAGTTCTGGTTTATTACTTAATATCATACTTTTGGCAGACCATTGTTGCTTTTACTGCTTTTTTATGCTCAGAGTACTTTGCAGTACTAATGTATTGTTCTATATCCTTTTTAAACACTAAAAACAGAGGTTTTGAGTTAGAGTATTTGGCCTATGAATGTGAAATTTCGCAAGAATAATAATGAGATTGATCATAAACACCTCATTGTGGGAGTTTTTTTCCGCTTGGTAGCCAAATATGACATATTTGTAATAAAGCACAACCGCTGGGTTAACATGAGTGGAGACGAGCGTATTCACATCCTTCCAAAAAGCCTTGGTGACGGGGCAGGACACTGTTTCAGGGCAGCTCTTACAGAATGTGTAATTTACTTCAATATCTTTTTTTAAATTTAGTAAAAAATTGGTTCACTGGGTAGAATCGATGTAATAATTTATAAGAAATCTCATTGACTTTATTTGAACATCAGGAGCCAATCTGTCCCAGTGCGGAGTCGCTGCTGGGAGGGTTGAGAGGTTTCCCTGGAGCAGTGCCCTTATTCTGTCCATTTTCTAAGGATGAGAAACAGATTTTACCAACATACGTTTGGGAAGGGTCCATAGGTGACACTGATATCGAGGCCTGAACATTTGAGCTTTTACATAACACCTGCAAACCAGCTTGATGTTGCCTACGGGAAGCTAGAAGATAGATAGACATGTGCTTGTGCTGTGTATGCAGTAAAGATTTAACTCAACTTGGAGATGTTGTGGCAAGTTATTTCGGCCACGATGCAACAGTTATGTTAAACATTTTAAGAATTTGGGTATGACTTTTTTTTCTTTTTCCTTTGGATATCGCACACACCCGTTATATCCGGACACTTTATTGCTGCGTGATTAATCATGGATAGAACCTCTCGACGCTCCTCAAACCTTTGGCAAGTACATCTTCTTTTAAATAACTATTTGAAGTTAAACTGCAGCTGCTTAATTAGTTATGAGGGAAAACTTTGATATTTTAGCGGGTAAACTTAATGGTTAGCGCCACCCAGTGGTATATAAAAAGTAAAGCATGCTGTGTTGTAGTGTTAATTAAATAATGACAAACGCTTTTACTATAACAGTTCTTTATTAACAAAGCTCACATACATTTTTGCATTATACGTATATGCACGTTTTCTATACGATTACATGAGCGCCTTCGGGCCTAACTACATGAACTTTGATACTTCTAACACAGCTCGCGAATGGATTTGCTCATAGCAGCTTTGAATATAAATAATGAGGTTTAGCACAAAATATAAATAATAGCAGTGTAAAAATTATACTTGAAATACTTAAGACTCTTGTAAATACTTGATAAAGGTAAAAGACCAAAAACTGTTAGAATAATATATCTCTATATATCGGTGGCGGGTGGGTTGGTGTTGTGGCAGGAGCTCGGTGAGGTAGGGCGGGGCCAGGTTATGGAGGGACTTGTTGGTGAGGAGGAGGAGCTTGTATTGAACGGGGGGCCCGTGGAGCTGTTGGAGGACGGGGGTGATGTGTTCTCTGGACCGGGTGTGGGTGAGGAGGCGGGCAGCAGAGTTCTGGATGTATTGCAGTTTTTGGAAATGAGACAGAAACCCAGTGTAAGGGCTTATGAAAGTATTTTTGATAAACTGCTTCCGGTACAATTTCCTGTTAGGGAAGGAAGTGTTTAAATATCATGGAGGGCGGGAAACTGGTATGGTCTGGTTTCCCGCGCCTAGCTAGTTTTATTTCTCTTTTACGCTTGTATTGTTATGAAAGTGGATAACTAATTCACTGTATGTATTTTTAGCCTTTATGGTGGAGATGTGCTAATGAAAAATGAAAGGAAAAACGGCACAACCCATTTGTACGCTTATTATGTCAGCTAAATAAACGTCTTTATAAAGAACTGGAACAGTGTTTTGTTTGCTACTCAGGGATCACTCTCTCTGCCTCTCACTGTCTCCTCCACGTCGTCTCATCAGCTCCTCCATCTCCACAAAAGTACCCCCCTCTCTTCGTCCCATCAGCTCCTCCATCTCCACAGGAGTACCCCCCTCTCTTCGTCCCATCAGCTCCTCCCTCTCCACAGGAGTACCGTGTCTTCTTGCATTGCGGTCATTGACAAACTGCCCTATAGAAGAACAAGGAGCATTAGAGAAGCCCACAATCACCCGAGGAACTTTCCAGCCAACCGGATCACTTACTGAATTTGAGAACAGCAGGACAGAGGGCGATGAGGAAAGTGCAAAGTACCACAGTCGAATTAATGGATTGGACAATAATGTTGTATTTCTCAAGAATGGACCAGAGGTCAATAGGCCGGGGTGTTTCTGAATCAATAGAAGGTAAAACCAGGATAAAGCCATGGCCAGAACAAAAGAGACTACTCCAGGACTAAACCACCGTACCTGCTGGGGTGGTGGAATCAGGGGCAGAGGTGGTGGTGCACACAGGGGCAGAGGTGGTGGGGGTGGTGCACACAGGGCCAGAGGTGGTGGGGGTGGTGCACACAGGGGCAGAGGTGGTGGTGCTCAGGCCAGTGGTGGACACACCTGTGATGTTGGATAAATAAAAAAAACCTATTATTTTTTTTTTTTTTTTAATAACGTTTTTTTTATGAATAACACAAATAAATGTCCACACAACAGTAACACAAATAAAACAGAATATTAGTACCTCATCGTGAAGTGCACCTACTGAACCTGAAGCCTGAAGCCACTGACTGCAACAACATTTCACACCCTATTAATATACATCTTATGACTGAAAAATGATATATTTATATATATCATATTATGTCACTTTCGAACAGAGGAGCAACTCCTGTTAAAGGAATGATCAGCCCCAGCCTGGCCTTACTTCTCGTCTGTGTTAGAGCCCGTCTCCCCTGTCACATGACTCCACCTGACCACACTTAGGACCACCCCATCACGCCACCCTCAGGCCCGCCCCTGCCCCCCTAACAGGGCTCCCTCCCTTGATGATGTAACAAGTGAATTTCTCCATTGTGAGATCAATAAAGTCCTTTTCTTATCTTATAAATCCAGAACATGCCCGTCCTTATACTCAAAACACAAGGGTTATACTTGTATGTTACTAGCCTGCAGTTTCTATGGCGACCGTAGCGTTAGACTACGGGCGAAATGACAAACAGCGAGTCGTCACCTCATGCTCCAGGGCACTCTGCCTGCTTAACAAAGCATAAACCAGCCAGATCATGTCCCAAGCACAGAGCTAGCACCGGGGCTAGCCTTGAGGCTTACTAGCATCGAGGACAGACTTGGCAGCCGAATGGCGTGACTGCGCTAAAGGCATCGCATGACTTCACTGCACACTTTCTGAAAGTTCCTTCATCTCTTCATACTGTATCTTAACTTTAGTGATACGTTGCGTAAATACGGGAATAACGTTAGCATTAGCAACAGCATGGCACCTGGACTAGCATGGCGACATGAACAGGGTTAGGTGCGAGTACTTTATTAAGTCTCTGGAACATTCTGAAAAGTTCCGTTGAAATGTTTGGACTCTAAAAGCTTTACTGCTCGTAGAATCATGTGTTCCATTGATCGAGGCCTGATTTTAAACCTGCTTTTGAACCGGTCTAACTCTGTCGCTAAAACATCTCCGAAGGCTCGGGAAAACAAACATTTCTGTACGAAATCAGAGGGTGAGTGAGCAACAGTGCGACAGTGTCACACAGATAATGGACTTACCGGTTTGGACAGTTAGTAGAGCCAAAAACATCTTGTCAAGTTTGCACATGTTATGAGCAGGTGAATCACGCTTTACCCGCCCGTGTTTCCAAAAGGAAGAGCAACATGACCGCCACCATATTTATACGTAGTTAAAGTATCGCGAGACTGTCCACTCACCGTTAGGTGCTTTTCTGGGCTTAGAATTAAAACCGAAATGTGCCTAAAATTAACCGAAATTGTCTGAACTTGAAATATAAGATTTTTGAGTTGAACAAACTTGCTGAGTTTTACAGTGTTGATTTCTGAATGTTGCTGCAAACTCCTGACTGTGCCAATCCTTCACCAGGATAAGGCCTGTGACAGTGTTGATCATATTACACCAGTGAAGTGACCATTTATGAGTAAAAAAAAAAGAAGAAAATATAGTAGCATAGTTTAAGGCTTTTGGGTACTACTGTGATTTTTGTAACAAGTCGTTTAGTATAGTAATTTGTTGACAGTCTCTAACCAAAGAGGAAAGGAGTTTCTGACCAACCAAAAGCTGAGTATGGCTCCCCTCAGGCGAAATATCCGTTTAACTTCACCGCACACCAGAACAAAAAGACACTTTTACTTTTTCCTCACTCACTTTTTGATCATAAAAACAAGATTTGAGTCATTGAAATAGAAATGTCATTTCTCAAAAATGATATATTACACAGCAAAGACAAATCAATAATAGATCCAAAGAATAAAGCCCATCCATTGTATTTGTGGTATAGAACATTTTAATAGACCATTTCCAAAGTGCAAAACATGTAGTTGAGAATATTAAATGAACAACAAACTTCATATTGACATTCTAATCTACTTAGTGGTGAAGTAGTTCAGTTCTATTTAGTAGTTCACAAACAAATGTAATCTACAGAAGCAAGCGCACATCTCTATTTATTTATTTATTAAGCAACACAATCAGCATAGTTACAACACAGGTTTGCAGCAAACATGATGCACAAATCACCAGCATTGGCCGGGGATAACATTGCACATTTAAAGAAACGGCTTCATGTTGGAGAAAATTAAATTAAAAAACACAATCAAAGGTAAATTACATCGCAGGAGGTTTTCTTTTCTCAACTTCATGTAGCAGTATGGGGCCGCTAGTCCCGGGCTCACCTATAAAAGGCGCTGCTTCCCCCATTCTTGCCCCTCTCTGACCTGTCACCCCTGACGTCATCCACCAGTCAGGAACCGGCCTAGCTGCGAGGAGCTCCTCGCGATAGGCGCACTGCAGCCGCAGGGAGCGTAAAGCCGGCGGTTTGGCGAGAAGTGTGCGGGCATCGGTGAGTTGAGCGTATGCAGGCTAGCCCGTGTAATATGGTCGTCAGGGCTAACAGATGTGTGTCTTAGTGGCCTCGGCGTTGGACTCCTCGTGTGCGTGATGGGGCGACCTGTGGCGTGCCAGGTCCTGCGCCCTCCCCCGGTATGTTAGTAATTTGGCCTTACAATTATTTTAGCGTTCAAAACTCATATGCCTTTCCATAGGTTTCTGGTCATGTCAAGCCTCCTCTTTTTGGACAGCTCTCCCTCTCCGCTGTCGTTTGGAAGCGCTTTGTTTTGGAGACTCTCCTGTACTGTCCCGTCAAGATCCAAGAAACTGTATGTGCCTTGGACAGAATTTAATGCTGTCCAACGTTGTCCATTTTAATGAAAATGCCAAAACAGAAAAAGATATTTATGAAATAAATTAACATAAAGTAAATGGCCACGTCTCTGTCATAATTAAGCCTGATAAGAATCTGTGTTGCCTGCTAGTACGAAATTACGTAATGTGTGTATATACATACGGAGTTTATGGCTGCTTACTAGTGCATTTCCATTCGGTTACATTCATAAATGAATTTTCCAAACTTCACATTAAGTCAACCTTTAAATATAAATAGGGTGACCAAGATATTCCAACTCATAAACTGGGACACACCATAATGAGTCTTTTCCCATGCTGAATGGTAAAACTATTAACAGCTTATGGTAATTATATCAGCATTGACGGTTTGATTTCTTTGATGGTTTTACATCTGGGACAGATCCTGTGTAAAACTAGAATAAATTAATGGTTTTGGACAAATCGATTAGGACATGGACAAAGGCCCCAAACTGGGACGTCTGGTCACCTTAAATATGCGATCACATGATCAATCGTTTAATACAAGCTCATACTGATACTGTCCTGGTCTTAGTCTGAACATTCGTTGTCCTCAGATTAACAGAATTGTGTGAGAGATGCCTGACATTGATGCAGGCAAAATGTAAAGTGATTATATGTTATGAAAGTATGGCTTTCAAAACACTTACACCAAATTGGAAATTAGCTCAGTTTAAACCGTCTTTAATCTGTGATCAAATCCCCACGTTCTGGCCTAAAGTTCACATGAGCACAAACTAACCGGGAACAACGACGGTCCATCTCCGGGAACACGAGCTCCTCAGTTCACATGAACGCGGCATTAGTATCTCGGAACTCCATATCAGGGAGTTCTGTTCCTCCGAAAACAAGAACGGCTGATAGTAAAGTCATGACAGGATTAGCATTTCACCAAAAAGCTCCTGATAACAGTACACCATGGAACGTTTTATCAGAAGAAAAACGTTTTGTTAGTGTATATTTGGACATTGTAGTACAATCAGTCCAGTCGGTAAAATCATTCCAATCAGTTCAGTCAGTCGGTGCAATCAATCGAATACTTATAGTCAGTCTAATCTTTCAAATTAATTCAGTTAGGTCCAATAATAGGTAGCGTTCACGTGACATCACAACCTTCTAAAGATCCTATAGTTTAAAATTGAGGTGGAGGGCAACTGAAAATGCAATGGCTGTAACCATAGTAACGCTCAAAATGCAGATTTCTAGTCTTAAATCATTGCTAATATCTCTGTAATTCCTGAGGCCAATTCACATGAAACAAAAACTGTCACAAAGTTCAAAGTCATATCTTTCAGCAGATATGAACATATGTCTAATTATTTCTTCACAAAGGCGTACAAAAGTGGAGACAATATTCAATAACATGTGCTTGATGTTGACCAGAAAGGACTTTCAGCCATCGTCAGGTTTGTGAATCCAGTCACTGCCACATGATGATCAGAGAAAACATTTGGACATTTTCTTTTTGGAAATTTCTTTCAAAAACTGTTTCTCTCCTGTATTGGCACCTGCCCTCCAACTGAAATAGAATTCTATAACGTGAACGCTACCTATTGAGTCAAAAAAAATCGTCAATACAATCATCAGTCCAATCCAAACACCATTGGCCTGAGGTTAAGCCTTGATTTGCTGAACAGGAGAAAAGAACATTTAGCCAGGACTAAACCAGGACTAACCCAGGTAGGGCTGGGCAATTAATCGAAATTTAATCGAAATCTGGTCAATCTCAGTAATCGTCCTGGGACTTTATAATCAACAGGTTTACAGCCATTTCGCCCGGTATAGACTCAGAGACAGAGTGTGTTATTGGGGCTCAGACCCCGACGGAAAGTTAATGACAATGAATAGACGGCGATGATGGAGGATAGCCAGAATCTTCCCCCGGAGCCCGGACACTGGTGGTGGTGGTGGGAAGAGACCCAGGGTGGTCAGTTGACACGACAAGCAGAGCCGAGGAGAGGCCAGGCGGGGGACGGGCGGAGGGGGGTCGCAGCACGGCTGGGAAACGGCCGAGTGATTGACCGGGGAGCTTGAGAATGGGATCCTGTGCGGTGAATGGCTGAAGCAGGATGAGCAGCTGCAGTGATTGGCTGACGCGAAGGTGCGGCCCGAGATGGGGCCGTGATTGGATGATTGGATAATGAAGGCTTCAGGCAGGTCTTCCAGGTTGACTTTGCACTGAAGCTTCATTTCTTTGGCACAAACAGTGCCTAGTTTGGACGGGACAGTGGAAGACCTTTGTGCTTTAAATGAGACTTAATGGAAAGCATTTTGTTTTTGTTTGAGCTGAGGTTTAAATAAAAGATGTATCTTATTTTATGAATCAGCTAGATGTATTTCATTTATTCTGAAATAAAAAAATGTAATCGAAAATCTAGATCGATCAATATGGGGAAAATAATCGTGATTATTATGTTTCCGAAATCGCCCAGCCCTAAACCCAGCTATAAATCACTTTACCTGAGTGGAGTCAGAAACTGGAGAAGCTTCTGATCACACCTACGTTTGGTTCATTCTTTACATCTACAAATACATCAAGAGGTTTAACAGATCTAAGCCCGGACCAGGACTAAACTCGATTAAACCTGGACTAATCCAGGTTTTACAACTGCAGTTTTTCTGCAACATTTGGGGAGTGAAGTTGTGCCCCTCAATCTGACAGTCTCCTTTAAATCTGTCTGAAGGTGGTTCTGGATAGCGTTTATAGCAGGAGAACCAGTGCTTAATTTGATCCCCCGTTTAGGGGAACGCTTTTCCCCAATTACCAGTTTTCCAGGGTAAAGGAAATATTTAGGAGGATCCGGCAAAGATTTGATCTGATATAATGGTGTTTAATGAGAGTGTTCCGGCAAATGTTTTGGCCTGTTCCCCGAATTCATAACATCAGACCAAAAGTGTTCCTGAAAATACTCATTTACAAATTAAGCACTAAGGAGAACATATTGCTTAGTCACTGAAAAAGTAATCTATTTTTGTAATTCATTACAAAAATACGTTACCCCCAACACTACAGGAGAAGACTTGTACATCCACTGTACCAACAGGCGTAATCTTCACGATGGACCAGTGGTGTCCCAAGCATCTTCTGAAAGTGAAGGACATGGTCAGCTGTCCATTGACCATTTGCAGACAGGGCTGAAGAACAGCGGTTAGCGCTCATGCTTCACAGCTACAAGGTCCCAGGTTCAATTCCCACCAGGGAGGGGTGTGTGTGTGTGTGTGTCTGTCTGTGACTGTTGGCAGAAATGTATGCAGTCGCGTCAGTGTTTCTGTCAGTCTCCCCCAGGAGAAACTGAACACCACCAAGTGTGGGGTAAATGTATAATTGTCTCATGTAAAGCTTGTGACCACGCCTGTGAAAGGTGCTCTATAAATAAAGAGCTTCTTCTTGAAGACTCTCGTGAGGCCTGCACAACACAAAATGAACGAGCTAGAGAACAATGTTACGGTTATTGAAATAATCCTGCACTTTGTGGTACAAAGTAACAATGACATCACTCTCATAAATATTTTGTAAAAAATGAGGTGAAACTGGACAACATATTTTACAGTATTCAACATTACAACAATTAACCCATGTTCTTACAATGTTTAAATGTGCCTCTTTCTCATTGACGACTCTTTTTGGCCCAGACGAACCGGAGTGAAGTCGTTCCCGCTGTTACGACCCAGCGCAGCTAGGTAGAAGAGGAAGTAACAAAAAACAAGATGTACAAATTGATAAATAAAGTTGTAATTTAATAAAAGGAGTGTAAATTTAACAAAGGGGTGTAAAATACTCCACTCCTGGAACCGTCACCTTAACGTGGTGGAGGGGTTTGAGCCTGAATGATCCTGGGGGCTCTGTTGTCGGGGGCTTCGCGCCCCTGGTAGGGTCTCCCAGGGCAAACAGGTCCTAGGTGACGGGTCAGACAAAGAGCGGTTCAGAAGCCCCTTATGAGAGACCAACAGGCCCGGTTAGAACCATGAGGCCGTCCTTCTGTGGACCCACCACCTGCAAAGGCCAGCAGCCCAGAATGTTCCGTGGTGTGGGTTTGTATAGGTGTGGTTAATGGGGCCAAGTGTTCAGATGCCACACCAATCAGGACCAGGGACGAGCAGCCAACCAGAACCGAGCTTGGAACCATCTTGGTTTTTCTTTACAACACGAACAATTTTCCTGCCAGTTGTTGCTGACATTTTTGTTGGTCGACCTGACCGTGGTTTGGTTTCAACAGAATCCCAAATTTTCCACTTCTTAATTAGAGTTTGAACACTGCTGATTGGCATTCTAAGTGACTTGGATATCTGTGTATATCCCTTCCCTGTTTTATGCAGTTCAACTACCTTCTCTCATAGATCCTTTGACATTTCTTGTACTTTCCTCAGGACTCAGAAACGTCAGTGCAGAACTGGATGAAAGATGCAAGGGTCTGTCAGGAGCCCAAAAACGGGATGCTTTACCTTTAGTAGCCATTCAAGCCCGTTTGTGTCAACATTTGAGCAAATTATCAGGCCAAGATCACTAGGATGTGTACATTTTTGATCATGGTCATTTCTTTTTTTTCTCGGCTTCACACAACCACTAACTGAGTGGGCAAAAGTTGAAAAAAAGTAATAGTCAAAAAACGAAATCAAATTCTGCCAGGGTATGTAAACTTTTGAGCACAACTGTATATATAGAATAAAAACCTCTTCCTCACCCTCCGCGGCGGTCTCCTTTTCCTCCAGGCTCAGGTCCTCTGCAGTCATGTGCTGGATTGTATATATATTTTTATATAGGTATATAATGACTGTTTGAAAGAGCCTCAAATCATTTGAATTCACTTCCAAAGGAACAGCTCTGTGCTTTGTTCATGAGGGAGAAGACCTTCATTAAAAAAATTAAAAAAAGTATTTTCCTCCTAATGTGTAGAATGAGCCCAGACCTGTTCACCACAACTGCCTCTAAAATCCTGCACTGTCACTCAGGAAGTTGTTAATTCGGGTCCAAAGTTCCGTCATGCACGAGCTTAAAGCATTACCAAGCAACTCGTTTACCGTTATATATTGTTTTTGTCCCTCTGTGGGTAATACGAGTATTGGGACGATTGGGGGCCTTTCATCTCCCCCTTGGTGTCTCTTGCCTGCCACCGGACCGGAGAAACCAATACACACTAATGGAATCACGAAGAAGCTAACAGGCTAATGGGCAACGCTAACTGCTAGCGACACTTTAAAGAGTATTTACTGCCAAGTTTGAGTAAAAAAAAAAGATCTCCATTGTGTAATTGGATGTACAATATCCCTCTCTCCCTTTGTCTTTTCTGCCAGCGTAGTATTTACTCTCACGGACGATTAAGGAGTAAAAAAACGCAACTTGCTACGACACCTGCAGGTGTGCTTATGGCCTCTAGGGGCAAGAGTTACTTAGTACTGCTTTAATATAGAGACTGCAGTTACGCATAAGACCCGAGGTGGCAGTAGTGAGCATAAAAATGACCAACTTGCATCCAGTCCCTTTAAATATGATTATTATAAATATTATAAATGCAAGTTGACTAAATTGACATGACTAAATTGACGAGACTAAAATTTAATTTTTTAAGTGTACCTTAACCTTGACCTTAAATTACATTTTTGTCAAAAGACGAAGACTAAAACTAAATGAAAATATGTCATAATTAACACTGTCTGGAAGGAGGCCATATATTAGACCCTATTCTGTTCTAAATCCTTAGTGACATTGGCCCATAGGTACAGAGTGGTTGCACAGCAACTGTTATGGAAATTCTAAATCTTCTCCCGTCACTTCCTGTAAAAGTGAATCCATGTGTGATGCGTTTGAACATTGCACCTGGAAAGTATTGACTACACTTTCCACACATTTTGTTATGTTACAGCCTCATTCCAAAATGACCACAGACACGAGACAAGGAGCAGCATTAGATAAAAGTTTATTGAGTTTCTGCCAATAATAATAACATTAACAATAAAAGTGGATTATTTTCCGTAAAACTTCTTGTTGAGGAGGAAGATGAGCAGGTTCACGTTGATGGTCGCTCGGTCGAAAAGCTTCATCAACGCCACACCCTCGTACTGTAACTGCAGCAGGTCCTACGGCACAGGAAAACCACGTCAGAACCAGAACTAAACCAAAACTAAACCACGCCCTTGTACTGTAACTGCAGCAGGTCCTACGGCACAGGAAAACCACGTCAGAACCAGAACTAAACCAGAACTAAACCAGGAGCCAGGCTTTTAATTCCGAGCAGCTTCTCGCCTGACCTGCTGCTCTGTTCCTCTGATTTATTATTTGTGTAATAAATCCACATTCTGTAATAATGTGCTACATTTTGTAGTGATTATCTCATTTTGCAATGTGGGGTCCTGCTAATGGTGACTGTAAAAGACAGGGGACAGGAAGTACAGAGCTCATCCAATTGTCCAGGAAGAAATCACGCGGGGACACTGTAAATAGAGCCCATTATAGTTTCTGTAAGGACCCCTACTTTTATTCTGTTGCTATGTATGGCGTCATGTCCTGTCTTGGGAGTCGTAAATGTTCAAACGTGTCGTGGAGGGTGAGAAAGATGGTCTAGGTATGTTTTGTTTTGTATTGTGACGAGGAACTAATTTATTGCACATGTTCGTTAACTTTAACAGCGGTACTGTGCAACACGGAGAATAAAAGAAAAGTACACATCCACTTGTAGGCAGTTCATTCAGCTGCTCCTAAAGGCCATCCAGGTCTATTGCATTCAAAAGCAGGCGGTGGCTTCCGTCTCCCTCGGCGCAGCAGCGTTTGTGTGGCCTTTTGCTGTGAACTGCCTTTCTCAGGACTAACCCCAACATCTGACCCACGCGATGTCGTTGTACTACTGTATAAGGACAAATGAAGCGTTTACTTATAGTGCACTAGGGCTGGACGATATGGTAAAACATGAATCACAAGTTTTCTCTCACATTCATCACTTACTTATTATGTTTAGGGCCAGTAAAAGACAGAAGCACTAGGAGCACATGACTAATTATTCTGCACTCTCGTCTCCGCTGTTGAACTGGATTCTGCCCGAGTTTCTGGCTCCTTTGTAAATGACCGCACTGCAAAGGACACGAGGAACCTTTCTCTGACATTGTTATGTTTTCAGCGGCTGCAGAGCGTCCTCCGGGAGATTTGAAGCTGCTATGCTGTTAGCGGTTGTAGCTTAGTGCTAGCATGCAGACTCGTGAACATCAGACTCAGACCTGATCCTCTCAAAATGAATATCGGATCAGGACCTCCCTAATTGATAGTGTGTAGTTACCACATCTAAAGATAAAATACAATGAGAGTGTAATTACATTAGGCGGTTTTATTACACAAAGAAGTGGAGATGTGATTATATTGTGAACTGTAAACACATAATGTGTGTTGTTACCAATTCGGCTTAAATCCAGCAAGTCTCAAAGAGGGACAAGCCCTGTATAACCCAGTCTGACCCCGGACTGACCTGGTACTCCAGCTGAACGGTCTCCAGGTGGACTCCCATCAGTTTTGCTTTGACGTCGAAGACTCCCACCGTTTCGGAGCGAGAGATCTCGAAAATCACGTTCTTAAACCTGGAATGGAGAGAGTCAGAGCTGAGGAGTTTTTCCTCACGGTATTTTCATCTTTTTTAGCGCCTTCTGTCCCAAGACTTGGCAATGAGTCGTGAGTGGAAACATTTCGGTTTCATAAATGACTTTGAAAATGCCCCGAGAACATCCTAAAAACAGGTCCAGTGGCGATACTTCAATTATATTGGCTGTTGACTGTTCAGGTCATCTTCTATTAACCACATTTTACATCATGATAAATATTTAAAGGCGCTATACTTCAATTGTTTCTATAGTAGTGGAACAGAATTTGCTTTGTCCTCCTGAAGTACTGTATATTGTAAACTCAGACATTTGTGTGAAACAAAACACTGCCTCTGATTATAATTTAGATATGGAACATCGTTATGAACTTTGTGAGTTTTCTAGCATTTCTGTGAAAGTGACCCGTCAAGTAGTGAAATATATAAACTCTTCCCTGTGAAGAATTGGGATGATACAGATATGTTTGGACATGTTTCTATTTCGTGGCTTCCTCTTTTATTGTTTGTTATCAAAAAAATGTTTTTAGTCAAATGACGAAATAGCCATTTTCCCCGTCACAGCCGTCCTTGGGAGTCAGTTTATGAGGAAAAAGGTAAAGCCCTCTTTGTCATGTTGACTATTTGTCATGTTGCATTTTTTGTATCCAGCACACTGGCTTTATATGTCGGATGTGCGTGTATCTCCTCCTCCATCGACTATTTGGGTTGACCATACACAACAACAACAAATCAGAATACAACGCAGGCAGGATTCTTTCACAAATTACGACTTTTACAACATACCTTTATGGGACAGAAAAAATGTCAGGGATGGGTCCTTTAACAATGACATTTTTAGTTTTATGAAGCAGAAGGGATTGTGTTTAGACATTGAATTGCTATATAACATACCTCCCAGCTTCTGGACTGGAACGCGTCATATGAAAACTAAGGCCTACAGACTCATCTAAGCTTTTTCCTTGTTCGTTTTGTCTCGTTTTTGTTGTGTTGTCGTCCAAAAACCCAACAAAAACCAACAAAACAATTCAAACGTGGCACAAATGTTAAAAAAAACAACTAGGAAGATGCTTAGACGAGTTTTGTAGGTCTTAGCTTTCAAATGAGACGTTACTCTGACCTACAGGCTGTAAGCTCCAGTCGAGAAGCTTTTAGATTTGGGTAAAGCTGAACTTGAGAAAATGCACTCAGTTAAAAGAGGGGGTCTTAAGAGAACAGCTGAAATAACTGAATCCAGTTAATGGAACTGATGGCCGGTGAAGGGGGGGGCACCAAACATGAACACTGCCGTTTGTTTCTTACTGGTTGGGCTGCAGGTCCTCGATGGAGAGGAGCACTCCTTTCTCGTGGAGCCGCGACGCTGTGTATTTGTGAGAAACCTGTTTTCTCTTCTTCGTCTTGGCATTCGAAACTCTGGAAAGACAGTAACAGTGGGTCAGTCGCGGGTCAGTCCCCGGGCCCGGGTCCTGGGTCAGCCCCTGTGGTACTCACTTGCCCTTGGTGAGGTTGTCCATGCAGGTCTTGATGTACTGGTGGTACTGGTCGATCTGGGCGTTGTAGAACATGGTCTTGGAGTTCAGGGCGTCGTTGGTCTGCTGCAGCCGGACCAGCTCCGCCTTCCTCCGCTGTCGGTACCGCCGCTGGTTCCTGATGTCCTGGGAGGACATTAAATACAGAGACGTGAACATTTGAAATAATGGAACGTCAAATGTCATTAATGAACATATTTACAGCAGACGTATCAATGTTTCTGCCACTGGCCTCAACATCAGCATCAAAAGCAGCGTCTTATTATCAAAAACTATGGAGCAGCGTCGCCCTAGTCTTTGGGAAAAGGTTCAGAGGAAGCATTTAGAGGAAGTCGATTCTAAAGAGGAACAGTTGATTTGAAATGCCCAAATGACCCGCTCGAGTTGGAGGACTTGTGAGACCATACCGCTAGGATCTTACGTATTTAATAGTGTGTTGTGTTCAAAATGAAGTTAAAATACTCTCATCAAACCTTTACTGAAAAAAATCATTCAAACTAACTTTCCTTCATTTATTCTCCTTTATTAGGCCCAAGCGGCCTGCCGTCGCTAAGGCCATGTTGCACCACAGGCATGGCACAACATAGAAGCAATCACACAAAGGAAATGGATTACAGCGTCATCTCGGTCGCAGCCTTTCGTGCTACACGTGGATCCCAAACTTGTCCGTATTTTGAATGAATAAGCGTGGGAAAGACCAGGGAGAGCCGCGTGGTCGGAGTTGAACCTGGGGCTCACCTTGGCGATGTCGTTGATGAGGTCTTGGTACCGGTTCTGGGGCTGCACTCGGCCCAGCTCCGACAGGACCTGCAGGTTGTGGCGGATCTTGTCCTTTTTCCCCTGGAGACTCAGGGAATCGTCCAGGTCTCGCTTGGTCTCGATCTGGTCCTCCGTCTGAGCGTCTCTCTGGGCTCGTCTCTGCATCGCCCGCTGGTACTCCGCCTCCTGAGGAACGGCACGCGGGTTACACTTGTACTCATTCATAAAAAGCATCCCACTACCACACCTACACAGATAAATGCTTAGTTACGGAGATCAGCAAAGAGAGGGACTTGATTATATATTTACTTACTTTACATCAGAGTGCAGGCCCAGAAGGTCAATTATATGCATTCTATTACATTTGTAATACTTTTAGACTTAAAGACCATCACTGTGGGACTTACGACTCCTCCCTTGATGCAGTGCATGCATGAATGTAAGGAGTACTGGTTTTGAATGGATTTGAATTTTCTATGGAAAGGATTTGACATGTTTTGGGACGTGATTATCCTAGTCTACAGAGTGATTGTTTGTGGTTTTGAGGGGCTCAAAAACATTAGCCTGATAAACCACACCCACTTCTTTTCTGCACGAAAGAAGGCGGGTCTGGACACACACGGTACACAAGTTGCTGATTGGCGGCTGAGGCCTAGCCGAACCAATCACGACCGTCAGAGAATTGACACTCGCTGCGCCGCTATGTTAGTTCCATTAACATGAACATTAGCCAAAACTAACCATGGATGAAGGAGTCGAGGATTTTGCCTCCGCGTTCTCGTGAGTTTATATTCAGTTCATATTTTGTGGGTTGGACTACAGCTGTCGACACGTCCGCTAATTGCTGATTGGTTTATTTCACTGACTATCTGTGCGCGTTAGGCCCGCCCACTCAAACGGCTCCAATTGCCCCGTGACCAGACTAACTCCCCCGCGTGGAATGGACAGGGAATAGTGTGGCAGAGCCAGGCAACAAAAACATTCGATATACAGTGTCTTGCGAAAGTATTCGGCCCCCTTGAACTTTGACCTTTTGCCACATTTCAGGCTTCAAACATAAAGATATAAAACTGTATTTTTTTGTGAAGAACCAACAACAAGTGGGACACAATCATAAAGTGAAACGAAATTTATTGGATATTTCAAACATTTTTAACAAATAAAACTGAAAGATTGGGCGTGCAAAATTATTCAGCCCCTTTACTTTCAGTGCAGCAAACTCTCTCCAGAAGTTCAGTGAGGATTGATGGGGAACAATAGAATTCATTCGGTCTTCACATAGTCCCCTTATCATATTGTACTGTTAGATTAAGACACGGCGGCCTCAACCCTCTACATGACATGTGGCCTAGTAAACGTGGCACATCGTCGATGCGTAGAGTCAAAGCTTACGTGTCACTACGACTATTTAACTCCCTCTATGTGGATAGATCAGCAGACTGAATGCCCTATGCCCTAACCAATGTGTTGGCTGTTCAGCTGTCTCCAGGGCTGTATTAATATATGTGTGTGTTAATATACTTCTCTCTACTTAAGACATCCAGACTCCGTTCCATCCTTCCACTCGTGTCTCTCCGGGCTCACTCCAGTAATCTCCCTAACAAGGATCTCTGAATGATCCAATGTTGACCTAAATGACTAATGATGCTAAATAGAATCCACCTGTGTGTAAACAAGTCTCCGTATAAATGCACCTGCTCTGTGATAGTCTCAGAGGTCAGTTTAAAGCGCAGAGAGCATCATGAAGAACAAGGAACACACCAGGCAGGTCCGAGATACTGTTGTGGAGAAGTTTAAAGCCGGATTTGGATACAAAAAGATTTCCCAAGCTTTAAACATCCCAAGGAGCACTGTGCAAGCGATAATATTGAAATGGAAGGAGTATCAGACCACTGCAAATCTACAAAGACCCGGCCGTCCCTCTAAACCTTCAGCTCATACAAGGAGAAAACTGATCAGAGATGCTGTTCACTCTGGATGAACTGCAGAAATGTACAGCTGAGGTGGGAGACTCTGTCCATAGGACAACAATCAGTCGTATACTGCACAACTCTGGCCTTTATGGAAGAGTGGCAAGAAGAAAGCCATTTCTTAAAGATATCCATAAAAAGTGTGGTTTAAAGTTTGCCACAAGCCACCTGGGAGACACACCAAACATGTGGAAGAAGGTGCTCTGGTCAGATGAAACCAAAATACAACTTTTTGGCAACAATGCAAAACGTTATGTTTGGCGTAAAAGCAACACAGCTCATCACCCTGAACACACCATCCCCACTGTCAAACATGGTGGTGGCAGCATCATGGTTTGGGCTTTTCTTCAGCAGGGACAGGGAAGATGGTTCAAATTGATGGGAAGATGGATGGAGCCAAATACAGGACCATTCTGGAAGAAAACCTGATGGAGTCTGCAAAAGACCTGATACTGGGACGGAGATTTGTCTTCCAACAAGACAATGATCCAAAACATAAAGCAACATCTACAATAGAGTGGTTCACAAATAAACATATCCAGGTGTTAGAATGGCCAAGTCAAAGTCCAGACCTGAATCCAATCGAGAATCTGTGGAAAGAACTGAAAACTGCTGTTCACAAACGCTGTCCATCCAACTTCACTGAGCTCCAGCTGTTTTGCAAGGAAGAATGGGCAAATATTTCAGTCTCTCAATGTGCAAAACTGATAGAGACAAACCCCAAGGACTTACAGCAGTAATCGCAGCAAAAGGTGGCGCTACAAAGTATTAGCTTAAGGGGGCTGAATCATTTTGCACGCCCAATTTTTCAGTTGTTTATTTGTTAAAAATGTTTGAAATATCCAATAAATTTCGTTTCACTTCATGATTGTGTCCCACTTGTTGTTGGTTCTTCACAAAAAATTACAGTTTTATATCTTTATGTTTGAAGCCTGAAATGTGGCAAAAGGTCGAAAAGTTCAAGGGGGCCGAATACTTTCGCAAGGCACTGTATATTTCCTTAAAAGGAGTGCACATTTTAAGATTGCTTTGTAGCGACACAGGCTGCAATTTACAAACGTTCCAAGATGTAAGAGACAAGATTAATGTAATGAGTGCTAGGAGCAGAAGTTCAGAAGAACTGATATGCGGCTCTAATCTTGTGTTTTATAGCTTTGTAGTGTTTGTGTACAAGGACCCATTGTTTTTCTAATGGACTCCTATCGCAATGTTTTCTCTCTGTTTTTCTATAGTTGCTTAACAACACAGCTTTGTTAAATGACACAGTATTGATATTGCTAAAGCTCTGATTTATGATGGAATGAAATAGTGATAATGGTCTCTAGTCTATTATGTATAGCAGCCTTAACAAAATATAATATAGGGCCCCGTGAACTTTTGCTTGGGGCTGCAGGGCACCCTACCAAACTGCAACAGTAGTGATAACAATAATTATTATCGATACAAAATGCCCAAATAACAAATTCTCCAGTTCTCCACTTTCATTTGCAAAAGTATATTGTCCAGTTTGAACGTGAACATCCTCAAAACTCAGACTAATGCATGCTAAACTAGTCCTGGGTCAGTACCTGTTCAGTGGAGGCGGTGGAGTCCAGGATCTCGGTCAGAGTCTCTCCGGGCTGGAACCGGATCACGTCCACGATCAGCCTCTTGGTGCTGGAACAGAAAGACAGGGTTAGTCTGTGTTCATTTTCACGACATATATTTTATTTTAGTCTGAAGTCTTCGGACAAAAATGACACCTAGTTTTAAACTAAATCTAAAATAAATCTCCATGAATGAATGAATGCATATATTGTATGTATGTAGTGTATTTAAACTTATGTAAACATATAAAACATGTAATGATATTGTGTGACCCGTTTCTCTGGCAGTGAGTTGAAATGATATGAGGCTCTTTCAAACTGTGTCACTGAAGTTCACTTGTTTTTAGTCCTTCTTTTACTTTTTATTTCGTTTTCAGTCCGCACAAATATTACTTGGACTAAAATATTGTAGTAGATGAAAACAAGGCCGGCCCGTACTTGAGCAGCAGCGTCTTGGCGTCCGTCTCAGCGTTTCCTTGTGCGCTCACGTCAAACTTGTTGGTGAGCGTCAGAGACACCTCGGTTTTCCCAAGCAGCTCGCGGTTCGGGTCATCAGGTGGCAGAGGGTTTTCACCTGGAACAGACCAACGGGAGGTTATAGAGCACGGTTCAGGGCCCAAATGCGGCCAGCGAGATGATTTCTTATTTATATGATGAGCCCCAGCAACTGCATTAAACACGTTAGAACCACGTTTCCCATGACACGTCTGATGCAGCTCTGTGGTTCAACACTGACCTTTGCAGATCACTTCCTGACCAAGAGATGGACACTGTTTTTTTGTTTTGGAATCTGCTGAACTTGTCTTTCAAATGAGCTCCCTGTGAAGTACTGACTAAACATGAATGTCCTGAATAAATCAGCCTTCTGCCTCTAATAAAGCACCCCCTGCTGTCACAGGCAACACTGACACATTTTACTGTTTAGAAGCTTCATACAAAGGATTCTAGACATTGCATTTTTAAAAATCAGCAAACAATTTCGGCTGTGCCTATCGGCTTTGGCTTCAGAAAAACTCAAATCAGTCGACCTCTATTACGGGTTACTGTAAGTAATTAGTATGACATGACTTCACTATTAGCTAACATTTCTAAATTCAAAATCACAGCCAATTTTGACCTAATAAAAAAATTAATTAACTGGAAGCTTAAAAAATGTACACATAGGTAAAGTGTTACCGATGAGCGATTCCACTGTGGGCACCTCCCCTAGGTCCTCCAGCAGCTCATGGAGCGGGTCGTTGTGGTCTGGGGCAATGGCGTCGGCGTGGTCCAACAGCAACTGAGGAAAAAAAATTAAAAATACATCAAGCTAAAAACAACCACTGAAGACAGAGAGACCCTAAAATCAGACTAAAAACCACCACTGACTACAGAGAGACCCTAAAATCAGGCTAAAAACAACCACTACACACAGAGAGACCCTAAAATTAGGCTAAAAACAACAACTGCACACAGGGAGACCCTAAAATCAGGCTAAAAACAACCACTGCAGACAGAGAGAACCTAAAATCAGGCTAAAAACAACGACTGCACACAGAGAGAACCTAAAATCAGGCTAAAAACAACAACTGCTGACATAATGACCCTAAAATCAGGCTAAAAACAACGACTGCACACAGGGAGACCCTAAAATCAGGCTAAAAACAACGACTACACACGGAGAGACCCTAAAATTAGGCTAAAAACAACCACTACACACAGAGAGACCCTAAAATTAGGCTAAAAACAACAACTGCACACAGGGAGACCCTAAAATCAGGCTAAAAACAACCACTGCAGACAGAGAGAACCTAAAATCAGGCTAAAAACAACGACTGCACACAGAGAGAACCTAAAATCAGGCTAAAAACAACAACTGCTGACATAATGACCCTAAAATCAGGCTAAAAACAACGACTGCACACAGGGAGACCCTAAAATCAGGCTAAAAACAACGACTGCACACAGGGAGACCCTAAAATCAGGCTAAAAACAACCACTGCAGACAGAGAGACTCTAAAATCAGGCTAAAAACAACGACTGCACACAGGGAGACCCTATAAAATCAGGCTAAAAACAACCACTACACAAAGGGAGACTCTAAAATCAGGCTAAAAACAACCACTACACAAAGAGACTCTAAAATCAGGCTAAAAACAACAACTGCTGACAGAGTGACCCTAAAATCAGGCTAAAAACAACGACTGCACACAGGGAGACCCTAAAATCAGGCTAAAAACAACCACTACACAAAGGGAGACTCTAAAATCAGGCTAAAAACAACCACTACACAAAGAGACTCTAAAATCAGGCTAAAAACAACGACTGCACACAGGGAGACCCTAAAATCAGGCTAAAAACAACCACTGCAGACAGAGAGAACCTAAAATCAGGCTAAAAACAACCACTGCTGACATAATGACCCTAAAATCAGGCTAAAAACAACACCTGAAGACAACAATAGTGTGGCTAATTGAGGCACAGTTACCGTGTGTGTGTTGATCATTTCCCCGATGGAGATGTAGATGACCGGTTTGGTGACCGTGACCAGGTCTGAATACTGATCCACATTAAACTTGTCCTCCAGAGACGGGACGTCACACGCCGCCAGGAAAAAACGCCTGGCAAATAAAATGAAAACGATTTAAAATTAACCCACATTAAAGAAAAACAGACGCCAAAAAATATGTTTAAAACAATTTAGAGTTGAGAAAAGAAAAACACAGATAGTAAAGGCAGAGCTGCATTGAATCATTTGTTAAAGTGATTTATCCAGTGTTTCCCAACCAGGTGCATGGGGACCCATTATTGGCCGTGATTGGAAAGAGGACAAAAGCACTAACTTGTTTTAGCCAAACAATTTAAACTAGCACGATCCAAGGTCAATGTTCGTGTAATACAGAGGGGGTCAATGAAGTAAATTTACTACAGTACTTAAGTAGAAGTCTTTGAAGACCTGTAGTATTGGAGCAGAAGGTTAAATATAACTACATTTCTCTAAAGGCTCCAAAGTCAAAAGTTCATTCGCGAAAAACTTAATAATGCACACTCTATGAACAGTAGGTGGCGCTGAGCAGATGTACTGTCAATGCCACCAACTGTTTCCATCAAAAGGTTTTAGTAATAAGTGATGGAAACACTAAAATTAGCATTTAAAACCCCTTAATTTATTAAAAAATATATATTTTCCCAGATGTGCATGAGCTCAAACATCGCTGCACCGTCTTTGCTGCTGCATTTATGCCAACAATGACCCCAGTAGCCAAATAAAAACTTTCCCAGGGACAAACACTCTTGTGTTTGTTCATCATTAAAAGTGCTTTGAATTATCTATAAACTACCATTTATTCGTGGAATTACAGGTAAAAAAAAAAAACAAGCAACTAATCCCAAAAAGTTAAATGAATGCGGTCAACAACAACAACAAAACAAGAACAGAAAAAGATGCACGTGTGGTTAAATCACAAACGCACCGTGCGCCCTCTGCTGGGTAAAAGCTGCGATTGCTCCATCCAGCCGACTGCTGTAACCAGGAAACCACCGGACTTCGTTCGCAAAAAAACGTTTTTGATGGAAACGCATCTAAATTCACTTTTGTTACGCTAACACTTGTTTAAAAGGATTTGAACTTTAAAGGACTTCCACTTGCAACTTTAGCTTTTATTGGAGTAATATTTTACCTGTAGTATCTGTACTTCAACTCAGGTAATAAAATCAACTACTTTGACCACATCTGGAGAAATCCGTCTGACAGGAAGTACACATTTATTACATTTAGGCAAACCTCTGACCCCCAGACCCTGCAGCTCTGAAGGTTCTGACCTGAACTTTCCGTAGGCGCTGGTCAGATACTCGTTGATGGGCGTGAGGTGGGCGTTGTCTCCGAGGAACATTTTGCTGGAGGCGGCGTGTTGCAGCATTTTGGCGATGGAGCCGAGGTTCCGCCGCTGCTCCGTGGTCAGCTGACCGCCCGCCGCCACCTCGATGATGTCGAAGGCATCGGGCGCCACCACCGCGGGGTTCATGTAGCGGTAATACAGCAGGTTCCCCACGATCTGGAGCACAAATACAGAGGTTACTACTACTGCTACTACCAATGCTTGAGTAGGGGAGAGCGGGGGAAGTGCAAGCTTTTTATTTTCATGCATCGTTATGAAATAGAGCAGTGATTCTCAACTGGTGGGTCGGGACTAAAAGTGGGTCGCGAGCCTTTCCCGGTGAACATATTGTGTGAAAATATATTTTTATATGTGTGTATTTCACTTTTCAGTAACCCAGTGGTGGTGTGAGTGTTTTTTTATATGGCGGCCCCCTATGATGTTTCAGGATCAATTGCTGACGGACCCTTTTGCTAGAAAATCCTGGAGCGTTATAGAGGCCATCCGTCATGCTAACCACTCATACAGCCATTGGGTCACAAAAAGTTTTTTGTTTTTTTTCAAATAAAAAGTTGCATAATACATCTTTAAATAAACACAAATTGGTGCAAAAATACAGTATTTTAACACATTCAAACTTTAAAGTGCTTTATGGTTTCAAATGAATGGCCTTACTTGGGCTATTTTGGCCACTTAGAAAAAATATATATATAAATTATATATCTTTATTTATTTATTTTGTATTTATTTTTATTTTATTTGAACAGGGACAGTGTACAATCTACATTAGCCTCAGAAAGGAGAGATGCATTGTACCAGGTTATAGCACTTGTGCTAATTTCCACCTGCAGTCCCTGGGCCTATTGTACATGTTTTTAGTGGTAGGGAAAACTGGAGTACCCGGAGGAAACCTACGCAGACATGGGGAGAACATGCAATTTAGATTTCGATTTTTTTTTTTCATTTAAAAAAATATATATACACATTATTATTTATTTTCAGAAAAATGTATTTCTGTGCTATAATATATATATATCCATCCATCTGGGCCTCTATTGCTCTGGTGCTCAAGGCTCCTGTGCAGCCATGATGAGCCTCTGTGCTGTCCTTCAGGCCAGCTCTGTCTAGCCATTGGTAGGATTTCTTGATATCCGCCACTTCCGTTATGTTTCGGTGGTACATCCCGTGTAGGGCCATTCAAGGACCTCCAGCGCCTCATCTTCTGTTCCCCATTGAGACATTCACTGAGCACATCATCTGTTGGAGCCTTGTCCTTGATGTACTTCTGGATCTTGGATGTTTCTTCCTGGATAGTGGCTCTCACGCTCACTAGTCCTCGGTCTCCTTCCTTACGGCTAGTGTACAGTCTCAGGGAGCTGGATTTGGGGTGGAACCCTCCATGCATGGTTAGGAGCTTTCGTGTCTTAACATCTGTGGTCTATATATTGCACAGAAATAAATTTTTGATTTGTTCCCAAAACCCCTAAAAATATATTCACAGTAGTTAGTGAAAATCTACACACATCCCTACACTTTTTCCACATTGTTTTTTGTTACAGCGTCATTCCAAAATTTATTACGTTTGGGGTGTTATTTATTACCCAACATGTTTTATAATGTTTAGAATGTACAAATGTATTAAAAATAAAACTGCATATTGCATGTGCATAAGTATACACACCCTTTTTCTGCATGAAATCTCGCTCATGCTATTTTAACCATTCCAAAGTAAAGTCTATGCATTTATATGATACATTGCACCTCTACCACTATGGAGCACTAATTTTTGTGATAAATATAAGTATTTTATGGGGGTATTTTCCAAACCCGGAAGACAAAACGCTTGGATTCAGTTAAGTCCGCCTCTCACTCCGCTCATACAAAATTTACCCTAGTAGAAAAATATAAATATCACAGCAATGTCAACTCCTTTATGACTGCATCATGAAGTAACTTCACTTAAATTACTTCATGATGCAGTTATAAGGAGTTAACATGTGCCACACAGCTTCATAAATGTCTAACACAAACGTTAACATGCATTTTGATCGACTCACCAGTCTGGTGTTTCCATTATGGGACTCGCGTTGGTTATAAAAGTGAATCCACTTTGATTCTGGCCAAGGTTCACCAAAAATCCATCAGTGACAGGCACAGACAAACACTATTGTGGCTGATAGTCGCTGAATCCTGGAGGGAAATTCCAACTTCTGGCGAGCGGCCTCTTCTTTAGGAAGGTTGAATAAAGTCCTGTCCTCGCAGCCAAACGCAGTTTTCTCCGTGACATTATCGTGAGGTAAGAAAAAAGAACAGGTGTCCAGAGTAGGTTGGAAAAAGCTCCTTCGGTGCAGAGCCGTGGGAACTTATTTTTGTTAGGGGGTGCTGAGGGACAGGATTTCCCAAAAAAACGCTTTTTCTGTGCTTATTTCCTATTTAATAATATTGCTTGCAATACACAAACTATCCACCAGGGGTGCTGCAGCACCTACAGCACCCTGGGTTCCCACGGCCTTGCTTCGGTGCAAACATGACATCTGTTCAGACACTCAGAGGGTGCGTTTTTTTTTCTTCTTTATGACAAATACTGAAAAAGCTGTTTTACACATTTAAATCAGGCCGTAAGGCATTAGATTACAGACGTCGAGCACTTCCGTTCCGCTCTGACGACACAACGGGACAAGTCCGTGGTTTTCCAGGAGAGGGCGGAGCAGCTGCTCAGAGAGCAGGATTCAGGAGGATTACCGAGAACTGCGTGAATGAAGCCAAAAACCACTCTGGGGTGTTTTTGAGAAGGAAATAGTATAACAACATGGTTAAAAGCTCCAAAAAGTTGATTTAAATCTGATGGTTTGACGTTGCCTTTCTGTGAACCAATTTCTCTAAAAAACAGAAATGTTTTTAGGCATGAACAGTTGGAAAACCTCCTAAAATGTCTGTAAATAGTTAAAAACATTATCAATGTTCTATTGTTTTTATGCTTCACCACCAAAGCGAAGTTGTCTCACTATTCCACACCAACTGACACTTAAGTTTGTACTAAATGTTAAAGCGGAAAGAGAAAACAATCTCACCTCGAGCAGAGACAGAGCCACAGCAAAGACTGGAACCAGCGACAAGGCGGTAAGGTGGTAGGAGGCAAGGCAAGGAAGGAGGGAGCAAGGAAACGAGGAGACAAGGGCGTGAGGAGAAACGGCAGAAGTGAGTGAAGCTTCTCGTGGAAATAAAGCCAGAGTGTGAACCGGTCTGTGATTGGCCGAACCTTGAGCAGCTCGTCTTCTGTGGCGTCGGGAAACTTTTCGTGGAGAGAGTCCTTCAACACTCTGGAGATGAACCTCATTCCGTATCTGCAACAACAACACGCCGTCAGAAGCATTCCTACAGCTCCACATGGAAACGGGACAATCTGAAGGCGCGTTCTTACGGTATCTTGTCGACCGAGGTGGTGATGGCCGACATGAACTTGTCATTGATGGTCTTCATGTTTTTGATGCACGCCTCCAGCCGAGTCCTGACCTCCTCGTGAGACATGGCCTGCTCCGGGGTCACGTCGTACGGCAACTTACTGTCGAAGAACAACGAAACCACGGTCAGAAACACGGTCCAATAATGTGGAAGGAGTCCTGACCTCCTCATGAGCTTCTCCAGTCTGTGTTGGGTATATCAATACTGCTGCTCTTATCGATACCCCTTCTCCACCATTACTTTAATGGTCTCTTATCGATACTTTGAAAACAAATATATATACAGTATTTCCAACATTTCTTTACAGCCATTTCATGGACAAATAGACTCTGGGTACCGTTAGTTCCCCCCCCCCCCCCCCCCGATACTGGTACTTTAACCATACTTTTTCCAGATTCCTATACTAAAATATTTCTCGTCTAGAACCAGAAAACAGAGCAATAATATGTGGAAGGTCTGCACATTTACAATATCGGGTTCATCTCCAATGTCAAGAAGTGTGTGAGGGAATAAAATGGGGAATAATAATAACATTCAGAAAAAACATTTATTTGAGGTGAAAGAACCACGTCACTTCCTTTAACGCTGTCCCTGGACCAACAGCATCAACATTGGGTTCCTCACCTTGCCTCTCCGGTCTGCGACTCCATGTGGTTGACCCAGCCCTTGTAAATGTCGACCGGGTCCGTTTTGATGTTGAGTGCCTTGTCGTCGATGGCTTCCTTGACGACGGGCGCCAGGATCTGCCGCAGGGCGTTCTGACCTCGCGCCCCTCGGTGGAAACTGACCACCATCTTTATCACCGTGGGGTTCCCGGTGACCACCTCCTTCAGCTGGTCCACCTTCGACCTGGAACCACATCAGAGCACCAGAGTAGTAGCAGAAGCAGAAGCAGCAGTAGCAGTAGTCATGGCAGTGTTGCGTCGTACTTGATCTCCTCCTGCAGGGCGCTCCGGAACAGCCGCAGCAGCAGGTACTCCTCGCGCTGGTTCGACGCGTAGTTGTACAGCGTGAAGATGACGGAGTCCATGAACTTCGTGGATTTATTCTGGGGCATCTGGAAGATCAGCTTGGCCAGGTACGTGGGGTTAGTCTAAGGGACACAACGGGAACATTCATTTACTTTGATGACTTCACTCTCTGGTCTCTGCCGAGCGCCTGGACAGGTGTGCATTTACCCGCCGCAGATAGAAAAGGTACTCCCTCTTCACTCTCTTCTTGTGTCTGTGCATGTTTATGTTGGGTGAGTGTACAGGTGTGGTGTGACAAGCCCTGCCTGTCTACAAGTCTTTTCAAGGTCGAGCACCTTAATATACAGTAACATAACCAGTGTTGGGAATAACGCCGTTTAAAAGAACGGCGTTACGTAACGACGTTATTTTTTCAGTAACAGAGTAATCTAATTCATTCCTCTCCCCGTCGTTACAACGCCGTTATCATTACTGGGTAAACAAAGTGGCCCGTTACAATTGGACTGAATGAGCTCCGCGGTGTCAGCGTGGGGAGGGCAGCGGAGAGGGTGGGCGGAGTCTCACGGAGACTCACGCTGCCTGTGTGCGCAGAGCTCGTGCTCTCTGCTCCAAAAACTAGTGTGTCCCCGACCCGCGGCTCGTCCTCCCCACAGCGTGGGGCGGCCGCGGGGGAGAATCGAGTTGATGATCATTGATCTGTTGTGTTGAACTTAACGAAAAGATGCAGAATCGGTGGAGACGCGTCTTTCCCCGCTCCCTCTCGCTCTCTCCGCTCCAGAGAGACAGCAGGCCGATAACTTTCTGTTAGGACATTAACCTTATATTTGCTGATTGTTTTACGTTTTGCCTGATGAATGAACGGAGAGACTTTATGCACAATGCCTGTGCGTAAAGTCTGCCCTGATCGCTACGTTATACATGTTTCTTTTACTCCTGTTCCCCCCCATTCTCTGTGAATACGGCCGTATTCCGACATTAATAAAACAGCAGCACAAATACTAGTCAATACCGTTCAGTCACAGAGGCTTTCTACCCCCCATTCAGTTACTATGAACATCTTTTACATGATAGTACATAAATACAAACACCTGTCTGTTCTACTCAGTTCAACTGACTATTGAAAACTGTAAAAAAAAATCTACATAGTTTGATATAAAGCCTTTTTTTTTTAAACAGTAACGCACATAGTTACTTTCCCTGGTAATGAGTTACTTTCATTATAGAGTAATTCAGTTACTACCTCAGTTACTTTTTGGAACAAGTAGTGAGTAACTATAACTAATTACTTTTTTAAAGTAACGTTCCCAACACTGAACATAACCGAGCCATAAACAGGGCCAGCGCTAACCAGTAAAATTCCTGGTTGTGAACCTGTTCATAACAACGGCAATAAAACCTATTCTGATTGGGCTTTGCACTCCTATAACAAGGAAAAAAACGTAATAGTTAAAACGCAAATCCATCAATAATATATATATAGATTTATAGCATTATAGCGTTTATTGTCTCAAATGGTATTCCATATTTTCCCGCTGTAGTATTGCTGTTTTCTGATACACATGAATCCTAAAATGTGCGCTCCACAGTTTTGCTAGAATGGGGAAGCCTCCACTTCTGATGTAGATGTACAAGTTTTCACCGCGATGTAACACAGCTCCCCAGGAGGTGTCATTTTAGATGGCTCAGTTGAAAGCTTGAACTCCCGAGACACAAAAGACTGAAAGTTGCTACCACTTTTCAAGCTATGTTCAAAAGTCGGTGAACAGTGCTCCGTGAGATGTTCAAATCTTGGGAAATCTTTGTATAACTTAACGCTGCTTTAAACTTCTCCACAGCTTTATCCCTGACCTCTCTGGTGAGCTCCTTGGCCTTCATGATGTTGTTTAGTGACCAATACACTCTGACCATAGCTCTGAGGCCCTCACAGAACAGCTGGAATTATACTGAGAGTAGATTACACACAGGTGGCCTCTATTTAATGGTTAGGGCAAGGTGTGAACTTTCTGCAGTCATTAGGAATGTTATAAAGGCAATTTAATGCACTCAGGAAAATAACAGAATTAATTGCTTTCACTTCACAATTGTCTGTTACTTGTGTGTGAACTTTCAGTAAAAAATCAAATCTTTATGTTTATGGTTGTAAACATGACAAAATGTGCAAAAGTTCCCGGTGTATTAGTACTTTCGAGAGGCTCTGTACGCCCACCTCCTGGAGAGCGTTTCTGATCTGACCTATTGTTGTGAAGGGCTTTTCTTCACCAGGGCAAGAATTCTTCGCTCAATCACCACATTTGTCTTCTGTGGTCTTTCAGGTCTTTTGGTGTTTTTCAGCTCACTGGTGTGTTCTTTCTTTTTTATAATATTCCAAACTGTTCCAAACTATTTAGCCACACCTAATATGTTTGCCATCTCTCTGATGGGTTTGTTTAGATTTTTCAGCCTAATAATGGCACTGATATTGATAGCTCTTTGGATCTCATATTGAAAATAACAGCAACAGTATCCAAAATGCAAATATCACACTTGAAATGAACTCTGGACGTCTCATCTGTTCCTTATGAATGGTACAATGAGGGAAGAGCGACCAGGCCATGGAACAGCTGAGCAGCCATGCAAAGGGTTGTACAGTAATTCCTACACAATTCATCCGATTTGGACGTAAATACTCTCAAATGAAAGCTTTGGTGTTTCATTTCAAATCGATTGTGGTGGCTTATAGAGTTTAGTTTATTTGAGCAACAGATGCATACATGTATAGTATACATATAATTTACAGAAATGATTCACAACATAAGCAGCATTAGTTACTTATAAGGCCCTACCCCCCTCCTTAGAGCCAAAAACATAAGAATTGAGTCTATGTCCCAATATTTATGGACCTGACTGTAAGTTGAGACCATTTACCATTTTCCCATTTACTCCAGCTTCACTCTCCTGTCCTTTGCTGAGCGCATGTTGATGTTAATGTCGGGGTGTGTACAGGTATGAACTCACCTGTAGTAAGTAGAACAGGTGCTGATAGGCCTCCAGCTTCACTCTTTTGTCCTTGCTGAGCGCCTTGAGCCCCCCACGCGTCTTGTTCTGGGACATCATGTTGGACAGCTGACCGTGGTTCTTCTTGGTGAGGTGCTTGGAGTGCGACACCACGTCCTGCAGCGTGATCTTGTTCTTGACGAGGAGCCCGATCTTGATGTCCATGAGGTTGAGGTCTTTCTCCAGACTCTGGTTGGACCGGATGTTGGTGACCACCTCCTCCCTGAGACGCATGAGCTCCAGCTCCTCCTGGAAGTCCTGGTCACTGCTGTCCAACAGGTGCACGAACTTACGCACCACGCCCATGGGAGGGTCGCCTGCGTTTACTGCAGAGGGGAAAGATGATTCAAATATCGAAACAAAAAAGCAAAATGAACCAAAAGCACGCCCATTAGAGGGTCACCCACATTTACTGAGAAAAAGTGCTTAAAGCTGTGGATTATTAAGACAGGCCCCTTCTGTACCCGTTTTTAAATCTCTTCTTAAAACTCGGCTTTTTAATTTGGCTTTTGTTACACCCTAAAAAGTTGACTTTATTCAATTTGAGTATTTGCTTTTGTGTCATTTTAACTGTTTTATATATTTTAAGTTTATTTGTATTTTGTAGCACTTGGATCGTATATAAATAAAGTTGTTTTCAAAGTCATGGGTCACTGTAGTGATCATAGTGTAGTGAGTTCACGTACTGAGGGTCTTGTAGTCCTCCCGGGCTTTGTTTGCTCTGATAAACGCTTGGATCTTCACCACGTCGTCGATCTGAAACAAAACAATTCAAATGTAAGAACATTGCTGTAAAGTTTTCCCGTTTGGAACTGGAACCTCAGACTCACGTGGTCCTTGAAGTATTTCAGTCGATCGTTGTACTTCTTTCTCGCCTGATGCATCCGGACCATCGACTGGATCTGAGCGAAACATCAAAGTCACTTTCAAAACAAAAACAAAACTCTCCAGAGAAAGGAAACTCTAGAGTATTACTGCAGTACCATGGCCCTGTCTCACATATGCACTGCTAGTATTAGAAGTAATGGTACCTTGACGGCCTCATCACTGTGGTCCTTCAGGTACTGCTTGCGTTTCTGGTAGTTCTTCCTCTGTTTGAAGCCTTTCCAATGAGCCTGAGCAAAAAAAAACATTCAATTACAATTTTTCTCATTTCATTCACAGATTTCAACATAACTGTCACCGACTGCCCCATCACTACAAATGTTGAATTAGGGAAGTTTTTTTTCTACCAAACAGTGATATGGGGAGTGGCAAAGTGGTTTAACAGCCCATAAACACACATAATGGAGAATGCTAGCCATAATGCAAATGTTAGCTTTATGCACCAAATTTAAATCTATGTTTCTGTGTGGTTACTGACCACCAGCTCCTGCAGCCGTACTTGGACTTCTGTGACCTAGCTAGCCTAAACCAATTTATTAGTATTAATAATACATTAATATTCATCTGCGAGTCCCGAATACCCGCTACACTAACAGCTGGTTGCTGGTGTATTTTTTGGTGTATGCTCTATTTAATTCCTCCATTTAATTGACAGATTTTTCCCCTCCTGCCATACGGACACTAAACAAATGCCTATAGTAACTGTACCTATATCTGTTGTCTGTAATGTTGCATTTATCTGTATGTGTGTGACTGACACAGGAGTGTCTCCTGTGTACCAAAAACAAATTCCACCAACTCTGTTGTGTGGCCATTAATAAATGATGTTGGTCTCTCATAAGGGGCTTCTGAACCGTCACCTAGGACCTGTTTGCCATGGGAGACCCTACCAGGGGCACGAAGCCCCCGATAACAGAGCTCTCAGCATCATTCGGGCGCTCAAACCCCTCCACCATGTTAAGGTGGTGGTTCCAGGAGGGGTACATAGAAATAAAAAAGACTTAAACAGACTCACCAGAAATTAGCCAAAAATAAGTTTATATTTAATATGCAAAATGAACACTGAAAAGAGCACACAGACAGGAGGGTATTTTGAGAAAGTTTAACCCGGACTCTGACCTGGATGGTGGTGACTACGGGGGTCTGGTTCTGTAGGTAATCTCTCCGCTCACGCAGCCCCTTCCGGATGAGGTACCCCCTGCACCGCGCCTGCAGCCGGGTGATCAGCGTCTCGTTGGCCCGCCACAGCTGCTCGCGGTTATATGCGGTGGTCACTCCGGAGACAAGGGACTGGACGGAGCAGAAACAGAGTGGGAAACGTCACCGAAACATCACCAAACCCCTGACCCCATCCTGCAACGGTCACTCCAGAGAAAATGCACATCAGGGAGTGCCTGACTGAAACATGTGCTGGATACTACGCTCTCACCTGGATCTCGTCCTTGGTTAACTGGCTGTTGTTGGGTTCGAAGTCGTCTGGTTCGACCCAGGTGCCCTCCCCTGAGTGCAGGTTGTAGTAATAGTTGTGTCCTCCCTTCACCCAGTGCTTCACCCACTCACTGCCGTCATCTGAAGCCACAAAAACAAAACACTAAGAGCCTCACCCACTCACTGTCATCGTTTAAAGCAGAGGTGTCCAAACTTTTATCATACAGAAGTCTAAACGGCACGGAGGGCCACAGATCTACTGCAATTAAGAGAGTTCTCCAAACCTTTATTTAGACAAAGGTAGCTCCGTTTCACAATAACACGTTAGCTTTTGATGTTCCTAGAATTATTACATTTGCTGTAAAACATACCATTATTCACATATTCAAGTGTGGCACTCTAACGAAAAATCAAGGGCCACATGTGCACTTTAAGCACCCCCATTAAAAATAAAAAAATAAAGAAAAAAAGGTGATTCACCCACTGTGGAATAGAAAAACGTGATTTTATTTGATAAAATACAAACAAACACTTCTCCCACTCACGGTCGTGGTCTGAGACATTTGAAATTATTTTACAAATTTGAAACGTCGCCTACAAAAATATCAAAACAAATGCAGCAAACACACATACATGATTAAATAAACCCATAACCATTACATGAAACAATCTCCATCCCATGGGGAGTGGTTAACATCAGTTATAGTCTTGTCAATTAGTCAAATTAATATGACAATACTGGGTCTACTTTTGCTGACTGCACCATAATGTCTGGGCTGAATATTTAATGATCTTAGTGACGTTTTCTGTATTGGTGTCAATAGTGTGCATTTTAAAAAACCATAACCAGTACATGTACCCCTAGACAGAGGGACGCTCCAGGGCTGTCCACTCACCCCATTACTATTTGCGCCTGCTTTGATTGACAAACGTGGGCTTTCAGTCCGCAAATTTTGAGATTTAAAATGTGTCGATGCTGTCGATGTGTTCTTGTTCATCACTAAAGCAGAGTCATCTATCAAAATGATAATATTTTTTGTTATCAATCCTTATGACTCCTCTGGGATCAAAGGACCCTCCAACTATTTTGATCACTTTTTGTAGAACGTGAACCTTTCTGCCTCAGGACTTGATGGATGTACATTTTCTCCAGTACAGTAGAGTTTTTGTACTTTACTCGAGTAGTATTGGTGTTGAGAACTTTTACCAACTTTTACTCCACTACATTTATAAGGTAAATTATAATACTTTCTACTCCACCACATTTCTATAAAGGCTGGAAAAAGTCAATTAATTTTGTCCATGTGTTTTGTTCATATTAAAACTAAAAATAAACATTCTATGAACAGAAGATCGGGTGAGGAGCTCAGTTACCCGGGAGGAGCTCGGACTCGAGCCGCTACTCCTCCACGTCGAAAGGAGCCAGCTGAGGTGGCTAGGGCATCTGTATCGGATGCCTCCTGGTCGCCTCCCTCGGGAGGTGTTCCAGGCATGTCCTATTGGGAGGAGGCCTCGTGGAAGGCCCAGGACACGCTGGTGGGACTATGTCTCCGTGCTGGCCTGGTGTCGCCTCGGGGTCCCCCCAGAACACCTGGGAGAGGTGTGCGTGGATCGGGAAGTCTGGGCATCTCTGCTGAGACTGCTGCCCCCGCGACCCGGCCCCGGATAAAGCGGAAGAAAATGGATGGATGGATGGATGAACAGTAGGTGGCGCTGTGCAGATGTACCGCTAATGCCACTGACTCACAACAAGGAAGGTTTGTCCCCGTTGTGTTGCCGTACAGAGGAGACTTTTTTATTTTTAAAGTTATTTTTCCTACCACTTACTTAAACTGATTTGTACTTCATGCTTTGGATACTTAATTATTTTCCACAGCAAATACTTCAAGATGTAATTTCATCAAATTTGACTGAGCAACTTTTTCTGTTGTTGCAGTAATATTTGACCAGTAGTATCTGTACTTTTACTCAAGTAATGAAACCATGTACTGTGACCAGTTCTGTTTTTAATAACGTTTGTGACGTTACCCTGAGCCTTCTGGTCCTTGGCGCCCTTCAGGTCGTTCTGGTAGGTCTCCTGGCACTCGGAGGTGAGGCCGTACAGTCCGGCGCCGGGGTTCTTGAGGGCCGACAGCGTTTGGGCGGGGTCTCCCTGGTCCACAGCAGTGTTTATGGCCTGGATACACTGAGAGACTGCGGGGCAACAGGGAAATACATCTCAGAAATGAAAGGTTCGTACAAGCTTCTGTTCTTACTCCTGACTTAGTCTTAGTCTTGTGAAGCATTCATTGTATTTGCCTCCGTCCAGTAACACTGCAACTATAACACAAATCTATGCCTATATTTGCAGTAGTAGTAGTAGTAGGAGTAGTAAAATGGTAGTTGTAGTATTTGCAGAAGCAGTAGTTGTACTTACAGAGCAGGGCATCCTCTGTATCCTTATTGGCTCGGCGAATGGCGTCTTGAATCTCATCCAACCACAGAACAGCGGACGGGTCCTGCGTTTCCTGTCACATGGAAAATAAAATCTATTTATAGAAGTGTTTCACGCAACGTAACAAGAACCAACAGTTAAAAGGCAATTTATTTATACGTTTAAATTCACAGTGTTTTATTATTTCAAAGCCTAAAGCAGTGTCCTCAACACCTCGCTGCACGACTTCTGGATGAAATAGGAGAGAGCAAACTCTTTTGGGGTATTCATACATAATGGTGCTAATTTAGCGCTTGTGAAGCAAGAAGGGTCCCGGGTTCAATTCCCAGGCCTTTCCGTATGGAGTTTGCATATCCTCCCTGCGTCTGCAAAGGTTTCCTCCAGTTTCCCTGACCACTAAAACATGTACAATAGTCCAGGATGAATGATGTCGGTGTGTGCGTGTATGGCGGTGGTCGGAGGGTGTGAAAGGAGCTATACAAATAAAGCTCTTCCATCCATCCTTTCTTCCTATAAGTGATGAGCTGAGCTGTAGCCAGACATTTAGACTTATTTATTTTTCATTCTTATGCAATCAATACCATCAAAGATTTGACATTAACAATTGATTTTAATTAGTTTATTTATCATCAGGGATGTACGCGCTTCAGTTGGCGGCTCTTTGGGGTTTTCTTTTGGTCTGACACAGGCTGAAGTGGCTCTTTGATGTTGAAGGTTGCAGACATAAAAACCTCTGTAGAGAATCAGAAACTCATCCCTGCAGATCCCCTGTTTCTCCAGCAGAGGGTGCCCTCCGCCTGTAAACCCGCTCTGTTCCCGCCACAGAGCGGGTGTGTCTTCGAGACCTGGCCTGGTTCAGTTCAGACAAAGGCTCTTCTGTCCCAGTTTGTAAATATGTGAGCGTAGCCTGTGATTTCTGGCTCTTTTTTTGAAATGTTTGGTCATTTGTTCTGTCAAGAAACGTCACCTCAGTGTAAATGACAGAAATATTCTTTAAGAGAGAGAGAGAGAGAGAGCGCCTGCATAACCTCGAGATTGGGTTTCCCAAAGTGTCACAACACTGACCTTCACTTCTGCTTTTCACAAACTTTTAGAAGTCACATCTAAACTCTGCACAATCTAATCGCAGTGTGAGCGGTTACCAAACTATTAAGTGGCCATACCGCCTTTGCTATGCCCGATCCTGTCAAACCTCGGCAGCTAAGCAGGGAAGGGCCTGGCAGGACGGGGATGGGAGACCGTTTGGGAACACCAGGAAGCCTGGCGAATGTAGTGTGAGTGGTGGGGCTGATGTGCGCAGACTGGTTTCCTCGTTTATCATCACTGAGGATGGAGTGAATGAATAATGCACCAAATTGTAAAAGACTTTGAGCGTCTGGAAAAGCGCTTTATAAGACTAATGCATTATTATTATTATTATTATTAACAACAAATCACAAACTGCAATTAATTAAGCGACCAAGCTCTTCCACGGGCACAAAGACCAGACAGGTGCGTATCAACTCATCTAAGCTCAGATCTCAGTATGGAAAAACGATGGCCTGTTCCTTTAAATCAGCTCAACTTTATATCTTACTAATATCTTTGATTTCAAGGAATATCACCATATTAGTCCAGTGCTCTGGTCTCTACACTGGCTTACTGTCTCTCAGAGAATAGAATTTAAAACAGAGTCTTTTCATGGTTTAGCACCAAAGTACGAGTGACGACTTCAGGGAGGGGTCTCCTGGTGGTTCCCAGAGTCAGGACTAAACACGGTGAGGCAAAAGCTATAATCTGGAACAGTCTCGTGAGGATGTGAGACAGGCCTCAACTCTGACAATGTTCGAATCCAGGCTGAAAACAGTTATTTTAACCCGCAAATATGACAACTGAAAGTATTTTATCAGCTCTTCGCTTTTTACTGTAATTCATTTGCATGTTGATGTTTTATGGATCGATTTTATCTGCTTTATTCTAATTTTAAGCAACAGTGAAGCACTTTGAATTGTGCTCTACAAACAAACTTGCCATGGCTCACTTTCAGTGATAATGAAATATCTTCAACATAACCGGATATTCCCCTGACATTTGCACTGCATGTGTCCCTGGTACATGTGTGTGATCTGGGGGGGCTGCAGCTGGTCAGGCTTAGGTTCAGGAACATTGTGTCCAAACAATAAGCTCAGTGACAACTTGTTTGGCTGCAGTCCAGACTGTAAACTTATTGAAAATCTGTCCGTCATCAAAGCAAGATCTTGGGGAAAAGTTATTTAAATAAATCTTGGTGACACTGTACGTGTGCAGTTGTCATTAGCTACGGGTCCATCAGAATATCGGGGGGGCTTTGTTTTGATTTGTACTTGAGGTGGCAATTCATATATTTATTTAGATCCTGTGGTAAAATCTGGATGAATACTTGTCAGATGATGTAGCTCTGTCCAGCGGCGCTCACATCACTCTGACCTCATGTTCTTTACAAACTGGATAATGGAGGTTATTCATGTCCCGGTGTTTGTTCAGTGTCCTTTATGACCACATTTGGAGAAACAGGAAGTCCCGCCCACGCTTTAAAAGGAGGCTTATCTCTACCAGCGTTTCCTCCGGAGTCTGGACAATTACCTCCAAAAACACCCAGGCTGCACTGAGGACGGGGCAGAATTTACGTCCAAAGAGGCCATTCTGTCCCAAAACAAGTTCTACAAAGAGGCGCTGCCAGTTTTAATGAGTGTGTTTACTGTAAATGGGAAAACCGAACCAGGATTAAGGCGAGAAACTGCTGGTGAATAATAATGTAATCTCAATTGGAAACTTTTGCTGTAGATTACTGACATAAATATGAGGGGAAAAATTATGTAAATATCAGTTTATGTTTTCATATAAAAATGTGTCTTTGTTTTATGTAAAAATGTAAATTTCTTCTTGTTTTATGGGGTTTAAAGCACATAAATCAAGCGTCCTTTGTATATCTCCGCAGACTTTGATGGCTGGCATCCCCCCCCTCAAAGGAAAGGACCATATTGGGGTTTCAGAGTGTTGTCGGAGGGATTCTGTCTGTCTCATAGATACCAGGTATTCACAATGTGCTAGCGCAGCGGTAGTATTTGCAGCACTCACATGAGCCTTCTCCCTGCGGGCCTCCAGCAGGACGTTGTGGTAGTGCGTGGCGAGGTCCGCGTTCAGGTCGTCGAACTTGGCCGCCGGGTTTTGGAGCGAGGCCAGAGTCTTTTGGGGGTCGCCTTCGTCCAGAGCCTCGTTGATCTCACCAATGGCAGCGATCCCTGGAGGAACCAAAGAGTTACTGCTCTGTTCCTGTAGACATCAGGATTGTGACACAACTGCAGCAATTCCCAGTTAGTGTTTAGTTAAACCGGAGGAGGCTTTAGAAGGTCAAACAGTCAGTGTGGAGTTCGTTTAGGTGTATTGTTGCCTGTATGTATATATTCATCTGTTTGTGAGTCTTACTCTGGTGCTCTTCGTGCACGGTCTGGTTGACCTGGTCGATACACGCCTGGATGTCGTTCCATGTCAAAAAATCAGTTCCCGCTTCACCTTTCAGTCGTAACAGCTCCTCCATGTATCTGCAAACGAGCGCCAGATGTTAGTTTTACAGCAACAAACGTGTGTGTGGCGTGTGCGGGATTGTTTCGTCACCTCTGTGCGTACTCCTGGTCCACGTTGCTCAGCCCGGTCTCTGGGCTCGAGAGCAGGTTCCACAGCGCCGCCTTATCCCCTCGATCCAGCGCCGCGTTCATCATCACCACCGCGGACAGCATCTCCACCGCCACCATCAGCTCGGGGTGGGACAGCGCGTCCTACAGGAGACACACTGTTATTACACCCTCAGCTCCTCTTGTCCCACTGTCTCCTCTAAGTGATGGTCGGGTTATTGGAACTCCCCAAAGACACGGCGGATTTATTCTGCATTCATTCGTTTCCCCATCAACATATCTCTACCTCCTGGCCCAGCGCTTTTTCTTTTCCCCACGCGTATACGTTTGCGAACAGCAGCTGGGCAAAGTTCAAAGTGTGTGCGAGTCGGAAGAGTCGGGAGGTTTCTCTGTGGGCTGTGGTTGAAAAGGCGAAAAGAGACGCACATACCGTCTATCACAATAGTTTTTTCCCACGCCTTCGCTCATTTAATCTATAGGGCTCTTCTACCAACCGGGTACTTTGAGAGCACCGTAGATGTGGAGGTGAAAACATGGCGGTATTAAACAGCAGTTTTGCCTGTAAGTGACAGATTGTCTTCGATAAATTTAGTTTTTCTCAGTAAATCCATCCTAAAAGCTGTTGTGCAGTCGGATGTTCCATTTTGCTGGAACTACAGCTTCAATCTTGTAAACCGAGTGGGTTTTATGATTAGAATCGACGTCTGCAGATCTAAACACATTGTGTGGATTATGTTTTAAAGTTTAACGTAACTGTGCCAGACACATCAGGCTCTAAATTCTACCATTTACTTTGCTTTAAACATAAAATAAATTGTTCATCAAATGTTTAATGTCATGACATGTGCTAGCCAAGTCATGCTAGACAGAACGTCGCCTAAAAGCTTCTAAAACATTTTCTCGTCAGCATTACGTTTCACTTAGATAATGATTATTTCCCGAAAGGCGAAACATAAATGTGTGAAATTCAACACAAAGTTACGATGGATTAGCGACGCGTACCAGGCGACCTCTTGGCAGTTTGTACAAACATTAATCGAGACCAATTAAGTCCAATTTCTGTTTATATCTTTTGCCTCACTAGGCAGCTTATCATAGTAATCAAATCACATTTAATCACAATCTGACAATTATTCACCTTAAGAAATTATCTATTAGTCTGGCTTAAGCCCGTTCTGGCCCAGTTTGGTCTGGTTACCGCTGGACTCTGCTGCTGGAGGCCGCTCAGCTCTCTCTGATACAGGTTTGTAGCTTTAGCATTAGCTTGTATTAGCCTGGTTTAGCCCGGTTACCTCTGGACTCCGCTGCGGGAGGCTGCTCAGCTCTCTCTGATACAGGTCTGTAGCTTTAGCATTGGCTTGTATTAGCCTGGTTTAGCCCACTTTAGCCCAGTTCCCTCTGGACTCTGCTGCTGGAGGCTGCTCAGCTCTCTCTGATACAGGTTTGTAGCTTTAGCATTAGCTTGTTTTAGCCTGGTTTAGCCCAGTTACCTCTGGACTCCGCTGCTGGAGGCTGCTCAGCTCTCTCTGATACAGGTCTGTAGCTTTAGCATTGGCTTGTATTAGCCTGGTTTAGCCCACTTTAGCCCAGTTCCCTCTAGACTCTGCTGCTGAAGGCTGTTCAGCTCTCTCTCATACAGGTTTGTAGCTTTAGCATTAGCTTGTATTAGCCTGGTTTAGCCTGGTTACCTCTGGACTCTGCTGCTGGAGGCTGCTCAGCTCTCTCTGATACAGGTTTGTAGCTTTAGCATTAGCTTGTATTAGCCTGGTTTAGCCTGGTTACCTCTGGACTCTGCTGCTGGAGGCTGCTCAGCTCTCTCTGATACAGGTTTGTAGCGTTAGCATTAGCTTGTATTAGCCTGGTTTAGCCCGGTTACCTCTGGACTCTGCTGCTGGAGGCTGCTCAGCCCTCTCTGATACAGGTTTGTAGCTTTAGCATTAGCTTGTATTAGCCTGGTTTAGCCCGGTTACCTCTGGACTCTGCTGCTGGAGGCTGCTCAGCTCCCTCTGGTATAGGTCAGCAGCCTCAGGGTAGACCGTGGGCAGCTGCGCCTCAGGGTTCATCAGCTCCTCCACCGTTTTCTCGGGCACTCCGGCTCTGATCGCCGCGTTTATCCTCTCCACCGCCGCCACCACTGAGGAGTGAAGAGAGAACATGTGAGAGTACATCCAAATTCCATGGAAACTTTGGCTCTGGGAGCTGCTGGTGGAGGGAAGCGTCTGGGGAGAGGGAGACTCACTCTTGTTAAATCCATTGCTGAAGTCGTTGGCCGCGTCGACTCCGTTCTGTAGCTCGTCTTTGGTCAGAGCTTTGCCTGGAGACACCTGCAGGAGAGAGACAGTACTGCACTGTGAAGTTCCACTCAAGCCTTTTGACCTTTAAAACCCTTTACTGTCATTACCTGGACAAATCCAGACTCACCGCTGTACCGGCAATTGAGTCAGGTAAAATAGTTTAAAAAAAAGAGTAGATAGAAATAAAAGTTGTACCACCCCCATCTGGTTTCTTAATAAAAAACAATATACAGTGGTCCCTCGTTTATCGCTGATTATCCCCTATGCCTGGTGAACACTGATTTTTTTTTGTCAAATAAGATTTTTAGATGTGACATTACAGACGTGGTGAAGGAAACATCGTGAGCTGCTCTCGTCTCCGCTGTGTGATCGTTCAAAGGGCTGAAAGATATATCGTTATCGTATCGATCATTTAAAGGAAGTGGTTGTTTCAGCTCAAATAAATGATATAAATTCCATAAAATAAATAGTCTTTTATGGAATAAATAAACATTATAGCAAATATATTAGTATGGGTATTTGGTTCAGGTATTGGTAGGTACCCCAGCCCTACATTCAGGTAACTAAATTGTTCCCACCGGTAGCTTACGCCAAATTCCTGACCTTTCACATAAACAAAACAAAACAAACAACAAAACCTTTATTAATTAGGAGTTGTGGTAATTCATTTGTCTTCAGCAAACCCACAGAACACATGCTATTTGTTTTAAATTGGTCAAAGTGAAGACAGTTTTTCACATCCTCACTTCTCCTGTTGCACAAAGCACCTCCACTAATCCAGAGAGACATACCCATTAGCTTCTGTGCAGTCGTTTTAGGTACTCTCAGCTACTCTCACCTGCTCCTTGGCCTCCCGGTCGGCCTGCAGCTGTTTGAGGTACCAGCCCTTGTTGTTGGGGTCGAGGTGTTGCAGTCCCAGGGCTCGGAGCGCCTCGTATAGTCGGCCCTCGTCTCCGCTGAGGAGAGCGGCCTCTGCTGCCTGCAGCGCGGTGGCCTCTGGAACAACAGGTCTCAATCAGCAACAGCACCGGGGATTACACACTGCAGCACATCATTAGGCAAGTGAGGTTTTGCGAGCATTTCTGGTTCTTTTCCTTGACATTTTCTGCAAACTACAAACTATATAACCGATACCAAGAGACTTTCTTAAAAGTGGCAGCTATGTATTTTGTATTGGCAATTATACCTATTAATAAACTATTGGAAAAACATTAAACAAGGAGCACTGGACTTTTCTACACTAAATATCCTTGGCTATATGACACATAGTCTGATCATTACAACTTGTGTTTAACATCTTATATCAGTTATTCTTTAAAAGCATTTCATTAAATACAAATACTTGCCCACTTCAATTTCTGTCCCAGCTTTTATCAGTTGACGTTAGCATTAGCATGCTGCCTCTAGCTTTAGCATGCTGTTGCTAGCCACAGCATTTTGGGCGGCGATTAAAAACACTTTTTTGGGCGGTTAAAACTAACCAACTACAGAATTATCCAGGTTCAAAGCTTCAAAATGACAGCATGTCCATATTCACAGATTTATTTGGTGAAAGTTGTGTTTATAACACGTTGAGAGCCACACCTGGTACTGGTTCATATACAGAATATTGTTACATTTGTGGCTGATATCCCATTGGAAACAATATAATATTATTATATTGTTTCCAATATCGGCTCTAATGTCCGATACCTGTATCTGATCGGTGCATCCCTATTGAGAACTGGGGATGGGAATTGGGTTTTCTCTGAGCAATTTATCGGAATTGTAGATCTCCTTTGTCAACAATTCTTCTTCTCGATGTCGAGCTTTACCTCCTGTGACAGTGCTGTGCTGGTTCCCAGAAACATGGCAGCTTTCCATGGCAACAGTGAAACACCCTATAGTCGCTGGAGCTGTGTTTTGAGGAGGGGGATAGCGGGGGTGGGGGGTTACTCACGGTTGACTTTGTTGACGTTGCCCTGGATCTCTGCCTGTGTCAGCAGCTCGTCGTAAATGTCGCGCTCAGCTTCAGCGTTCTCCATCTGCTGAGAGGACAACATGGCCGTCAGCGGAAAGCACACTGCCGTGTTTAATGTACTTTTATTAGGTTTTATTAAGGGGCTCCGAGGCCCCGGGCTCCGAGGCTCAGCGGCCCAGAACGGCACCTTCATTTACCGCTTCGTCTGAAAGGACTCGCTCCGGTCGCACATTGGAAAGATAAATTCTTTTTTTATTTATTTATTTATTTATGCTTATTTAAGTTTCTCCGGGAGACTGTGATGTCGGTCACTAGAGCTGGGTACCATTAAACAATACCAGTTTGGTATCAGGATAAAATGACAGTATAAAAAGAAGGTACTGAAAAAAATATCTTTTTCATTTGTCTCCCCATTTAAATAATATTTTTTTTTCCAATTGTTGTCCCTGTTTTTAGAGAGAAAAAACAATGTATTTTTTTCTATTTTTCATTCAGATTTGTGTTTGTGAACGGTCTGACGAAACACTTTCTCCCATTTCCATCTCGTCTCATTGACGTAAACTCATAAACGTCTCGTCTTGTTTTAGTCGCCAAAGACCTGTTTTTAGCTCATGGTCGTTAGGTGCGTCAACGAAATGATATCGTTATCGCCTTCGTTGACGAAAACAACAGTGGGTGGCGCTGTGTGTCCCGTCACTGAAACTGACTCTACCAGGAAGGTTTGTCCTTCCTGGTAGGTTTGCCGCCATGCAGAGTGGAATTCAGGACACACTTTCATGTTTTGAGGCAGCGAAGTTGTCCTTTCGATCATTTATTTAAACAGATTTGCACTTGTTCCATCGGCAGTGATGCTCTGTCTTATCCTAAACTCGCTCAAACTGGCTCCGAGTCGTTAAAAAGCGTTAGATTAGAGCAGTTTCCCGCGGCATCTGTTAAATCTCTGTGACGTGGTTATTGTTGATCTGATTGAGTTCATCGCCAAACAGACGCCGCGGGCGCGAGTTCCATTCACACAGCCCTGAGGAACCCCACACACGTTTCATCATCCAGACACTTTTACACCTGTGTGATCGATCCCTGCCCCGGGGCACGACAGGGGTTCATTCAAGCCCCGGCCCACTCTTGGTCTTAATTCAGACCACATATTTATTTTTGTATTCAATTTTATATTTTCGCAATTTATTTTAATTTAAATATATTTTTATTTATTTTTAATATACTTTTAATATTTACATGCTGTTGGTTTTAATATATTTTATTATTGTATTTATTTTTAAGTATTGGTATATTTCTATAATTATTCTTATATTTATTTTTAAACTTATTCATTCATTCATTCATTCATTCATTCATTAACAGTAGCAGTGAGGTTTTTTGCAAAACTGCTTTTTCCGGTGAATTTAAAATGCTCTCATGTAAAGCGCTTTGTGCCCATGTCTGTGAAAGGCGCTATGCATCTTCTTTTTCTTTCAAACTGTCACTGAAGGTTACATGTTTTTAGACCCTTCTTTCACTTTAAAGGGGCTCTGTGAAGTTTTACAGTTTTGTACTCGCAATTTCCCCCTCAGGCCAAACGCGCAACTGCAGCCTCGATGATGAGCTCGTGCATGAGGCGCCAGAAATAACAGTCCCGTCCTGGTCAATTTACAGATTTACAGGCATGACTTCAACGGAGGTAAGAAACGTTACTGTTTTGTAAGATATTTAGACCAAATCAGTTTAAGTGAATAAGATGCGACACTTGAGCAAATGCAGCAAAGTGAATCGAGGGAAGAAGCAAAATAATACAGATAAACGAATGAATGACATTTGAAGGAGAAAAAAAAAACGTGTATACTTTGTATGCATAAACGCAGGCCTAATTGTAAAATAATTCCACTGGTAGAAATGCTACTAGGAGTACTAGAGTGCCCTTGGCAGAAAGTTAGCGTAGCTAACTCGTAAACTATATTGTGAACGGCACATGTCCACTTTCGTAGTCGTTTCACTTATAAATCCGTGAACAGTCGTGCTTATTTTGCGGCCAAGAAAAGCTAACATTAGCAGCATTATTTGTGCCATTGTAAATACAGCACCATTACCACCGTTACTACTCAAATGTTTTGAAGGTCCAGCACAATTACTGTTATTACTGACACTACTAGTCTGCTACTAATACTACACAACTTCTCTGTAGGTATAAAACTATTAGATCAACTATTTTGGTAACTTCCATATATGATTATTTTATGGCTCGTTTCAGTGAAGTTTGTACAACATGCACGGACAGTCGGACACCGTTGTTTTGAAGCATCAACACTTTTGCCCTACGTATTTAGTCATAATTTCTTACCGTTCAAGCAAAAATAAGCTGCGGGACGGGTCTTTTGAGAGATTCTCTCAACATTTTCCGATGTTTACTCTGGTTCTTTGTCTACGCCGATCAGACTCAACTTTTTTTTTGTCACACTCGAATAAACTCTGTGTTTCTTTTCGTTAGTCAGGGTCTGTGCTGGAGTTTCGATGGTTCTTGAAGCCGGTCTCCTTTTATTCTCCACTAAATCCATCCTTCCGAATTTACCACTCGCTCGGCAGCGTCAGTATAGAGGAGATACAGCTAACGCTACAGCTAACGCTACAGCTGACGCTACAGCTGACGCTACCGCTGACGCTACAGCTAATGCTACAGCTGAGCGTGAACGCGCATTACGCATTACGCTGTTTGCTTGTTCGCCCCGAGTAGAGACTATTTAAGTGACTTTACAGTCATGTAGAGGCAATCACGGTGAAAAGGCCAGTGCTCATTCTACTCACCAGGGCATTGCTGGAGCATGTATGAGGAAGATATTTTAAATTTGTATACATTTATTTGTGGTTAAACTTATGTATAGTCCCTTTACGTTTTTTGGAGTCGACTGAAATATCTGCAGATTTTAGTCACAGTTTGAGTCTAATAAACTAGTCTAACCCTGGTCCAGTGGCAGTTCTTACCCGTTTCCTGGAGCTCTGGACCTTCTCGTCCTTGGCGCGGTGGAGCGTGGTCTGATAGTGCTGGGCAGACTCCGGGGCCAGCTGGCCCAACATGGCGTTGGGGTTCTGCATGGCCGTGAACGTGCCCTGGGGGTCGCCGTGGTCTACGGCCTCGTTGATGGCGATCACCGCTGCGTGCACTGAGGAAGAACGTCCAGAGAGCGTGATTACAAGGTAGTAATAATAATAATGGAAATGGACCGTTTTTTTCGGGGACTTTGTGCTTAGAACTGGCCATCAAAGTGTTAAAGTCTTTGATTTTATTATATGCTGTAGTTCAGAGCAAAACTGAAGTGGATTAACAAAAAATATTTCATAAATCTTTACTTTTGTTCCACATGGAGACATCTACTGCTACTTTAGCGTAACATTGGCAATTGCCCCAGCAATGTTACAATATAATATAATGTATTTCACCCAAAAAAATCATTTGATTATCTGCAATATGGCCAAACAAGGGTTAAACATGATGCGCTGTGATTGGCTGTTCTTACGTGCGGCCTCGTCCACCGACAGCTCATTGGCCAGAATCCCTCCGATCTTACTGAAGGCCGGCATCTGGATCCCGTATTTCTCCAGCTCCGACTTCATGTTGTTGATCTCCTCCTCTGTGTTACACGGAAACAAGTATTTATACAGAAACAAGTGTTTACACATCAAGGAACCACTCACCCATTCACTCTCTCATGCATACACCCATGTACGCAACATTCACATACAAGTATTTACACACAGTAATGACTGAATGAATGGCCAGTCCTCTCAGCCCGTTTGCTTTTGTGTTTACAAATTTAAAACAATTCTAAATGGTCAATTTGTTTATTGTTCTTTTAAAAAACTAACAGCCCCCGCAACTCATTCATCTCATTTCCCTTAAAGCAGTACTAAGTAACTTGTTTACCTTAATACATCCTTTCCGTAGTCCCTCGGGGGGCAATACAATTGTTAATGGGATGATGGGGGGGGGGGGGGGGGTCTTTCATCTCCCCCTCGTGTCTCTGGCCAGAAAATTACAATTTCAACTTTCCTGCCACCGGACCAAAGCAACCAATACACACTAATGGAATCACGAAGAAGAAGAAGCTAACAGGCTAAGCTAACTGTGGGCTAGCCCCACTTAAAACAGTATTTACAGCCAAGTTTGAGTGAAAAAAAATATCTCCATTGTGTAATTGGATGAACAATATCCCTCTGTCCCTTTGTCTTTTCTGTCAGCGCAGTAAAAAAACACAACATGCTACGACACCTGCAGTGGCGCTTATGGCCTCTAGGGGTAAGAGTTACTTAGTACTGCTTAAAGAAAGAGATCCACGTGTATTTAACTCAGAGTAGCAGTCTGTTGTGAAATCTGGAGGTTGGCGCCTGTTTACCCTTTTGAGGGTTTTTGTCCACCGCGGTTTATGCATATAGATTCTTTTTCTTATGTGAAAAGAATCAGTCTGGTGGGGTGGGGTCTCACCTGTGAAGTCCACTTTCCCGTACAGGTCCTGGATCTGTGGGGCCAGGCCCAGTTTGAACAGGTACAGACTGCACCAGGAGAAAACAGTCAGTCTTCAAATCTGCGTCACGTTTCACATTTGTGCCATGTTCAGAACAAATATATCTCTCTACAGTCTGACCTGAGCGCGTGGATGCAGTAGATGCAGCGAGGCATGTTCTTTCTGTCGTAAATGTCCGTCGTCTCAGGATAAAAAATCTAAAAACAAACACATAAAACCCAAATATGCTATTGAAACTGAAATCCTCAGTCATCCAGGTCGACAATAAAAAGGAACATAAGGCCATAAATGGTACGGGATGCACAGAAATTATACTGGTATCGGATATCGGAGCCGATCCTGGAGAAAAAAACAATATTGGGGATCAGTTCCAAATGTCCGATACCTCACCATTTTAAAAACGCATCTTTCTCCAAGTGAATATGGCCAGTTAGTACTCTTGCTCGCGGTTAGCAGCAGCATGCTAATATGCTAACTGCAATGAATCAAGGCTTCGACAGATAATGATTGGGACATCTATAGTAATATAATACTATACTATATCTGCTGGAGCGGCCAATGTTTGTATTTTAGTTTATGAAATGCTGTTAAAGAATGACAGATCTAGCACATTTGTAAAGCACAAGTTAATGTTAATGCTCAGATCCCTTTATGTTGGACCAAACAGCCCGAGTCATGTAGCCGAGGATATGAAGAGTCCAGATCCTTAATTTTTTTTTTCCCATTACAGTTTATTATTAATAGATATTTATTTTATATTATTATTATTATTATCATTATTTTATAATATAATTATATTTCTCAAAACCATCTCCGTGGCCCTTAGAAGATACATGCCTCAACATCGAGCACATCGTTTGGGATCTCCACTCTTGGACACCTGAGACAGTCATGTGACCCTGTTCATTTGTGCTGAGAGAGAAGGCTTTGGACTTTGCGATTGTTTTCGTCACATGTAAGGCTGGGAACGGTCACATTTTTGTCCGGTAACGGCACTTTAACGATACTTGGTTTTCGATATCTATACTTATACTAAAATATGTCTAGAACCAGAATAATGTTAAAAAACTCTGGAAAAATTTGAAAACAAAAATACAAAATGGGAAAAAATTCAGGGGAAGAAATGGTATAATTTGATATGATTTATTTGAGCTGAAACCACCAAGTCACTGCCTTTAATGCTGCCCTTGAACCAACAGCATCAAAACTATACCATACTAATATCGTTTAACTAGCCCTATAGTCTCATGCGGATAGGTCCAGCCATTACAGAGATATTAACCATAAACCAAGTCCAAAATTCAGCATTTGTAACCATAATTACCCCAATACAATTCTTAGCTGCACCAACGCCATTTTAAACTAAAGGCAGATTACAATGTGGTGACATCATGTGAACGCTGCCTGGTTTGGTCGTAGTTTATGTGGATGCAGAAGATGCAGGAGCGAGTGGGGACTTGTTTATGAAGAAATCTGTGATTCAGGAGGATTACCCAAGAGCCGCGCCCCAAACACAGGAGCAAACCGTTAATCAGCGCTTTCTACAGGACTATACCGTCATTATACCGTCATCCAGGGCAGAGCGCTTATCCCGGAGGCACTGGCTTGCACTCCTGATATCACTGTGCCACTTTACATATATATGAAAGGTCTGTTTGAATAAAGTCAAATGGGAGATATTTATCAGGCTGGACTTGGCCCGAGCGAGACACAGTAGGAGAGTGTGAGGACCAGACACGGCTAGAGCTAATGAGACCCATCCCAAAGAGAACGGACCCATTTCATAAACTGGACTCTTTTTGGAAACAGAAATAAAAATACAAAGCAATCCGGGCTCTGCCGTCTGCCTTTGGTCCACACACGGTTATTTTGTCGGATACACTGAATATAAAAGATGCTGTACCTTAGGTAAACCTTTGGCCGACATGGCGTTGAGCCACTGGATCACGTTGTCTGTGTGTCTGAAATGGAGACCAGTTGCCTGCAACGAAAACACAACAACTCAAAAAAAGGCTTTACAAAACTGTTGAAAGGATTTACAAAGACTTTAATGAAACTGAAGAAGTACTGCTTCGTGGAATTTCCCAAAACACGCTCGATTCGGTCTGAAAGCACGTTTGCAGCAATATAAAACCTGTTTATGTTTTCTCTAGAAGAGGATAAGCCAGACAGCTGAAACTGATACATGCTGCCGAGTCCCAGCATGACCTGGGCCTGCACGTTTGGCCAAAATATCTCAAGTAGTTTTTCCACCATCACTGTGTTAATCTGGAAATCCACTGTTTTTTGTAATTAGTGAGCCCTAAACACTTGAATGTTCATTTCTACCATATCCAATGTACACGGCCTGAGCAAATAATAATAGGATGGATGCAAACTTTTTTGGTGACAATCGTTTCTTCAATCAGGCTAAAAATTGCTCTTTGAGCTGTGAAAAACACTTTTTCATAAAAAATTTGATTATTTTCAGGCCAATTCATCCGAGAGGGGGTTGTAGCCAAAAGTGTGGTCTGGTCCGTGAATATTAAAGACCAGTCCGGACCATTACGGACCATGACCTCTAGGGGCGCTGTGCACTGGTCCCTCAAACGGTCTTTGGGCTGAATTAATGGTCCCTGTGGATTATGTGTGGCAGAAGTGGAGTCCTGAGTGGTCTCTATCAATATTTTTCGTTCATTTTGAGGAAAACCAATGATTTGCGTTGGGAAGATTTTTTATTTCAAAGTCATATTATTTTTTTGGATGCTTTTCGACATCATTTACCAACTGAAATACACAAAATAGCGACAGTGTGATTTCTTTTTATTATACTCATTAGGACTGTAGACAACACGTACATTCAGTCATGCGTTAAAGAAGCTGTGTGGCCTAATGGTTCCGTGCGGCGCTGTGATACCAAAGGTTCGTGGTATGAATCTGATAAAGACAATCTTTTGGTTTCACAACACGGTAGCATTTTCCGGTTTATGGCCGTTAATAGCCGTGCAGTTTTTTAAAATCTTCAAATAAATTGAATTACAAAAATGCATTTATTTACAGGATTTATGTTTTTCCCAGTGGGTTCCCAGTCAACCTGTGGAGCCCCACGAGCAGAGCAGTTGGCACGTATTTGTTGACAGAATCCATTGCAGTAGGCTATATGGTGATCAATGATTAAAAGTGAACTTTATTTATTAAAATATGTTACACTCCCCTTTTTATACACTACCCTTCTTAACTTGTTTTACAGTTCTGTAACTACATAGTGCAGATGGATTGATTTCCTGTATATCTCTATAAATGTATTTGTTTATTGTAACAATGTGATATTTGGATGATTTTTTGCAGGTTGGTCATCAGCTTAATCCCAAATAAAGTTTATGCATTGAATAGTAGTATTTTCTCCCATTTTATGAGTCCCTACGAACAGACCAGTAGTTATCATATTAAATGGGTCAATTCCCTTCTGTTACTGGGTCATCAGTGGTCTGTAACAGCAGAGACCTGTGGATTATGACTGGTTCCTGTCACACCGCTGTGAAGTTTGAAATGATTCAAGCGCACACAGCAGCCAGGGTAATCCCAGGCTAGGGAACCCACTGATCCAGTAAATAAATGCATTTTTGTAATTCAATTTATTCGGAGATTTAAAAAAATTGCACAGCTATTAATGATACAAAGAATCATTATCATAAACCGTAAAAGTGTACTGTGTTTTGAAACCAAAAATGTGGTCTAATGTTAGATTCGAACCACGAACCTTTGGAATCCCAGCGCTGCACGGAACCATTAGGCCACACAACTTGTATAAAACCGCCGCAGCGGTCAATTTGACACACACAGGCCCCTCCCCTTCGTGCACACTGCGTGTCTCCATCAGCGATCACCGCTGGAAGCGTGGAAGCTGTGTCTATCTGGTGCAGAGAAGACGGCTGGTGAAATTCTCTAAAGGGCCCCCGACCGCGACAACAACTGCTGCTTTCCAACTACACTGCCAGACCATAAAGAAAAGTGTCCTTTACGTTGATGTTCAGTAACACCCTGAGCCCACCGCTGAAGACCTGGACATCCTGAATGACCAGGTTATTCCATCAGTGATTTCTTCTTCCCTGATGGCATATTCCAAGATGGCAATGCCAGGATCCATGAGGCTCACAATCGACCGCCACAGAGTCCAGATCTTAACTCAACTGATCTTAACTCCTGCACATTAATGTGCGAGAGGATGTGCTGTAGAAGGCTTTGCACAGTGGCCACACTCTCCCATCATCAACACAAGATCTCTTTAGCTCTTGGATGCTCCACAGCACTACTGGCAAAATATGCTGTGGACTGATTAACCCACAGTTGAATAGTTTGGGAGGAACACTCAACATCATGTGTGGAGGACAAATGGAACAGCGCCAACATCTAACCCTCTCCTCACTGTGAGGTCTGGACCATCATGGTGTGGGGGTGCTTTGTTGCCTCAGGGCCTGGACAACGTGCTATCATCAATGGGAAAATTAATTCACACGTTTATCGACATTCACAACAGCGTGGAATAAGTAAGTGAATATCTGTTTTTTGGCAGCGATAACTTCATCCAGACGTTTCCTGTAGTTGCAGATCAGACGCTCAAACGTTCAGGATGAATCTTAGACCATTCCTCTTTACAAAACTGCTGCAGTTCAGTCACACTGCCCTGTGAATGTTTACATGTTATGGCCAATAAAAATATGATCAAATGTAAATGTTTGGGTGGTATTAGTTTAAGCAGACACTGTTTATTCATTCTTATGATTTTAATAAAGATCGGACCACGTTTTATGACCAATTTAGGGTTCACAGACTTTTTCCTCCCACTGTAGTCACCGTACCTTGTATCGCGTCTGCTCTCGGTCGTAGATCTTCTTCAGGGAAACCGTCTGTGGAGCGAAGAAGTTTCCGAGTTTGGCCAGATACACACCGTTCCTCAGCCCCTCCTCCAGCTCCGTCGTCGGGGGCAACTCCTCATCGAGACACGCCTCCATCCACCTTAGAAAAATAAAATAAAAAGAATTGTGAGTGGACACCAAAGACAAAGAAATAATGGACACCAGACTTGGGGAATAATTATCTTTTCACTTTCTGCTAAATATTGGTGCCAAAGTGGTGCAGCAGAGACATGCTTTCTCATTGGCCCTGGTTAATCTGATGTATAAATGAGCCTGTGGTGTCAGTTCTGGGTATTGGCAAAATAGGCGGCCAACTATAGGTGCCAGCTACCGAAGGGAGGGCACATTACGCTTTCATTTCAACCCTCCGCCATCGCTAACTAGCACATAGCTTTGGAACAGGAAGTGCTGAAGGCGTCTTATGTTGGAGACCTCGCTCTGCCTGGTCCTTCAAAGCCTCCGAGGAGCTGTGTAACATTGCAGAGAAAATGTGTTTTTTTCTGAATGTTTGCCCCATTTTTGCCCCAATTGTTTTTATTACTAACATTGTATCTATTTTTCTATATAATTCTATACATTTCTGTCTTTTTTGCCAAAATTTCCTCCCCATTTTCTTCCCAAATTATTCCACTTTTTTCACACATTCCTTGACAGTCGAGATGAACCCGATATTGTACATTCGCAGATCTTCCACACATTATTGTTCTGTTTTCTGGTTCTAGACGACAAATATTTTTTTAGTATAGGGATTGTTAAAAAGTATCGTTCAGCTATCGGCATCGTAAACCAAGCATGGTTAAAGTACAAGTATAAAAAAAAAAAAGCAACGGTACCCAGCCGCCGGCACAAGGGAAGAAACAAATTCCACAGAAAGGCCGTGTCAAGGAAGTGTGTCCAAATGGTGGGATAAAGAAAGGTAAATGGAACACATGGATTACCATTTGTGTCCAAATCTTTCAGAAAAGGCTTTGTCCACGTCTGCCTGAGAGTTGTAAAAATATAAACGCCGATTAACATATGTCACTTTATTTTATCTTATTTATTTAATATTTTTTATTTTATGCATGCCCTTATAGCCTTATAGTTTAACGTTCTTAGCTTATTTTTTATCTTAATTCTGTGTTATATGTTTTATGTCGCACGTTTGCACCAAGTAAAATTCCTAGTTTGTAAACCTTGTTCACAAACCTTGGCAATAAAACGAATTCTGATTCTGATTCTGATTCAGATGTTCATTCATTTGTTGTTTTGTGCTTCTTTTTTTTTTTTTTTTCTTCTGCAAGTCCCAATCTTGCCTGGAGCACCAAACTGGCTAGAACCGGCCCTGCCACTGTTAACATGCAGTGTCAAATAAGAATAGCGGTGAGACATGCAGTAAAATACAAAGTGCCTTTGGAGTATTTGTGACAACATTCTGCAGTAAAGATATAGTCCTCATGTTCCAGCATACGTAGAGTTAATATCTGTACCTTTAATGACGTTTAAGGCCTTGATTGTGGCTATTGTCATATTAATGCCTCCAGGGCATTAAAAAGCTGGAAAAGTCATTGAATGAATGATGCCAAACGTTTAGGCCTTAAAAGTCATTAAAAGGCATTAAATCAGATTAAAACGGAGCACATTCTCTCCAGTTCGGCATTACCCAAATCTAAAAGCAAAAAAGAAAAGTGGCAAAAGTTAAAGTGACGAAAATCGTTAATAACACAATACAAAAAGCAACAAAAACACAAGGCTAAAGGGTGATAAAAAAAATAAAGTGACGAGAGCGCAGCAAAAAAAAAAAAAAAAAAAAAAAAAACAAGACAAAAAACAAACAAAAGACAAAAACACGATAGAAACGCTTCAAAAATGTGGCGTACACTCGGCGGCGACAACACGGCAAAAAAGTCTAGAAGCATTTAGATTTGGGTAAAGCCAAACTGGTCGGTTCAGGGTTCAGGGCTTTTAAAAAGGACGAGAATACAACAAAAACACTACCAAAATGTGACAAAAACACGACAAAAACGCGTCAAAAAATTTACAATCAGTTGTGTAGGTTTCAAATGAGGCGTTACACTGGCCTATAGGTTGTAAACTCCGGTCAAGAAGCTTTTAGATTTGAGTAAAACTCAACTGGGAGAAGATGTGTAACGGCCCATGCCACTGACTTCCCACAAGGAAGGAGCTTTGTCCCCGTGGTGTTGCCGTACAGAGGAGAATTCAGGACTCACTTTCATCAGTTATTTTTCCTAACACTTAAACGGATCTGGACTGTCTACTATGAATGCTTATATACTTTCAACAACAAACACCGCACTGTTATTGGAGTAGTATTTGACCAGTAGTAAGAACATGTGGTTTAGTTCGTAACAAAGGGAGAAAAGTGAACTTGTGTAAATGTCAGGTCTGTTCAGCGTGAGCTCAGCTGCGCCGCCGTGAGAGAAAGTGAAAGGCTTTTTTATAAAGGGCTCGTTTAGGGCCACCGCCTTCAACACAAATAACAAGGAGTACACACAAAGTACATGCACACTACACACACACACACACCACAGGTATTCATTAGCACTGCACGCACACCGTATACACATGACTAGACACAGCTCAACCTTCACAAATCTGCCAGGCCCATGTGTCGGATGCCCTCCCAAATAAAAGGCGCAAAAAGACAGAAAATTACCGATAAACTTCCGGGAAAGTGCCTGAGCTGGGAACTTTAGCTCAGAAACTTTGGGAAAGTCTTTGGAAAAGGCTGTTGGCGCCTCAGTTGGAAATACAGTAAACATATGGCTATTTGTGAGCATGTTGCACCTCATTTGCCATTTGAAATAGCCTGCATTACAGTTTTAGAGCCCCGAATACGTATATACAGTAACTTTAAACCTTTTCAACGCTCTAAGAGACTGTAATATTGTAATATAGTAATATAGTAATATTGTAATATTACTCACAGTGACTGGCCTGTCCATCCAGAACACACACTTTTCTTATTCTTTACAAAGACGTGTATCTGGGATCAGGGCCGTTTTCTTCAAATTCACGAGGGGCGTGATGGACAAGCGTATTGAACAATCAGAGACTAGCCGGATACGACGCAGTGGAGTCTCCACCCCGACATTGCAGGGACGTCACAGAAACGTCTAACCCTTTGTATGCGCGCAGTCAGTCAGAGTTGCGGCACGGTAGCGCAGCGGTTAGTGCTCTCGCTTCACAGCTAGAAGGTCCCAGGTTCGATTCCCACCTGGACGGGGCCTTTCTGTGGAGTTTGCATGTTCTCCCCGTGTCTGCGTAGGTTTCCTCCGGGTACTCCGGTTTCCCCTACCACTAAAAACATGTACAATAGGCCCAGGGACTGCAGGTGGAAATTAGCACAAGTGCTATAACCTGGTACAATGCATCTCTCCTTTCTGAGGCTAATGTAGATTGTACACTGTCCCTGTTCAAATAAAAAAATAAAAAAATAGTGTCTGAAAAGAACCAGCCTTCAGACATTATAATTCCCTGTTCGGTCCAAAGGGAAGTGTCCGACTTAGTTTGAAAATTCCCGAAATATAAAAACCGTTTTGGATTTCGGAGCTTTGTGATGTGAGAGCCACAGATAATAATAACTCCACTGTAAATACTAATACATATGTGACACGACATCTGTGTCGTCCTAGTAACAAACGCTGACAATAAACACAAAACAACACACGACGCTGCACAAATGTATCGCCAGAGTCATCCCAAGACGCTTATGAAAGGAGCACAACATGACAATATAAATCGCTTAAAGAAATGTTCTGTGTAGAAATAGTTTTGCAAAACAACATTGTTGTCTCTGTCAGGGCTGAACGATATGGACAAAATTTCAATTCTCGATATTCATGCCAGATATCTCGATATCGATACGATACAACTAAGGGATCGGTCAAAACCAAAAAATTTTCAGAGAAATAAAAACATAATACAAAAGAGTGCAGTTTCATTGATGAGAATCAATATAGTGTATATCTTGCTTTTACGATATTCATATCTTGATATCGATACGATAACGATATATCCTACAGCCCTAATCTCAGTATTCAAGACCGTTTGATTTTTCTCATATTGTGCCGCTCTTGTCCAAAGCCGGTCTCAGGTTCGTGTCTGTGTGACAGGAAGAAGCTGCAGCTCAGAGGAAGTCTGGGTCAGAGGTGGATCTCATCAGGATCTGAGCAGCACTCCAGGAAATATCACACACTTCATACTGCACAGACTACTGCATACTGTACACAGACTACTGCATACAGCACACAGACCACTGCATACTGTACACAGACTACTGCATACAGCACACAGACCACTGCATACTGCACACAGACTACTGCATACTTCATACTGCACACAGACTACTGCATACTGCACACAGACTACTGCATACTGCACACAGACTACTGCATACAGCACACAGACTACTGCATACAGCACACAGACTACTGCATACAGCACACAGACTACTGCATACTGCACACAGACTACTGCATACTGCACACAGACTACTGCATACTGCACACAGACTACTGCATACTTCATACTGCATACTGTACACAGACTACTGCATACTTCATACTGCATACTGTACACAGACTACTGCATACAATCCAATCCAACTTTATTTATAAAGCACTTTAAAAACAACAGCGTCGACACAGCGTCAACACAGACTACTGCATACTGCACACAGACTACTGCATACTGTACACAGACTACTGCATACTTCATACTGCATACTGTACACAGACTACTGCATACTTCATACTGCATACTGTACACAGACTACTGCATACAATCCAATCCAACTTTATTTATAAAGCACTTTAAAAACAACAGCGTCGACACAGCGTCAACACAGACTACTGCATACTGCACACAGACTACTGCATACTGCACACAGACTACTGCATACAGCACACAGACTACTGCATACAGCACACAGACTACTGCATACTGCACACAGACTACTGCATACTGCACACAGACTACTGCATACTGCACACAGACTACTGCATACTTCATACTGCACACAGACTACTGCATACTGCACACAGACTACTGCATACTGCACACAGACTACTGCATACTGCACACAGACTACTGCATACTGCACACAGACTACTGCATACAGCACACAGACTACTGCATACAGCACACAGACTACTGCATACTGCACACAGACTACTGCATACTGCACACAGACTACTGCATACTTCATACTGCATACTGTACACAGACTACTGCATACTTCATACTGCATACTGTACACAGACTACTGCATACAATCCAATCCAACTTTATTTATAAAGCACTTTAAAAACAACAGCGTCGACACAGCGTCAACACAGACTACTGCATACTGCACACAGACTACTGCATACTTCATACTGCATACTGTACACAGACTACTGCATACTGCATACAATCCAATCCAACTTTATTTATGAAGCACTTTAAAAACAACAGCGTCGACACAGACTACTGCATACTGTACACAGACTACTGCATACTGCACACAGACTACTGCATACTGCACACAGACTACTTAATACTGCACACAGACTACTTAATACTGCACACAGACTACTACATACTTCATAATGTACACGGACTACTGCATACTGCATACTGTACACAGACTACTGCATACTTCATACTGCATACTGTACACAGACTACTGCATACTGCACACAATCCAATCCAACTTTATTTATAAAGCACTTTAAAAACAACAGCGTCGACACAGTGTCGACACAGACTACTGCATACTGTACACAGACTACTGCATACTTCATACTTCACACAGACTACTGCATACTTCATACTTCACACAGACTACTGCATACTGCACACAGACTACTGCATACTGCACACAGACTACTGCATACTGCACACAGACTACTTAATACTGCACACAGACTACTTAATACTGCACACAGACTACTACATACTTCATAATGTACACGGACTACTGCATACTTCATACTGTACACAGACTACTACATACTTCATACTGCACACAGACTACTTCATACTGCACACACACAACTGCATACTGCACACACACTACTGCATACTGTACACACACTACTGCATACTGTACACACACTACTGCATACTGTACACACACTACTGCATACTGTACACACACTACTGCATACTGTACACACACTACTGCAGGGGTGGCCAACCCGCGGCTCTCGGGCCGCATGCGGCCCTTGGCCAATCAGAGTGCGGCTCTTTGCATGATTGGATATGTTTAATACAATGCGGCTCTTTGCAAAAGAATTGGTACATGTTGCCCATAAACTGTAACAGTCTTTAAGAATCTTGACCAAAAATCCAACCCTAGTCCTACAGACCCGGTTTTCCATCTACACACATGAATGAGAGTCTGTCTCTCTCCTTTTCGAGGCGGCGTGTAAAAGGTGCAGCAGCCTCACTCAAAGCGGGATGTCGGTTAAACAACAGTCAGGCAGATCGTGGCACTGGGATCAGCTCCTGTTTTTTAAGTTTCTGATTAGCCTACTCTTTATTTGATGAAAGTTGGCCTCATATTCACAGAAAAATATCAAAATTAGTAAATGGAAAAAAGCGGAGCTCTAATGAAGCGTATGATGCGAAGCGCGACATCGTAACGCGGAAATACGCAAAGTCATTGACTTTTCTGTCACATGTTGTAACTGTAACAAATGCAACATAAAACAGAATCTCAGACGTCCTCCAGAGGCTCCTGATTAAAGCTTATGAACTTCTCTCTCTGCACAGTCCAGTCAGGACCAGGCTGCAGGCACTGAGCGCACAGGCCAGGGGCGAATCAGAGGAAGGGGCTCAGTGGGCAGGGCCCCACACACAAATATACACCAGCATTGAAAAAAACAAAACAAGCAACAACAAAAACTATTCGAAATAATAATATTGTTAATAAATAGATCAAATGTTGTCCCAGTCAGAACAGAATAGCAGAAAATGTCAGTTTATTTAATATACATTTATTTCAATCTTGGTGAGGAGTAAAACTACCACAATTATTGAAAAGAAAAAGGCCAGGCATAAAGTTATTGTTTATTATGATTAAATATAACAGTTTCATTACATTTAATCATATTAAACTACCGCACTCGGATTTCGCGAATGGTCGGTGCCTTTGTGGCTCTTCACAGGATCAAGGTTGAACATTTCGGCCCTTGGCCTCTGACCAGTTGGCCACCCCTGCACTACTGCATACTGTACACACAGACTACTACATACTGTACTCAAACTACTACATTCTTGTGGCTCCTCATTGCAGCTAAACTTCCCCCAATCAAAAACTACCAAATGAAATACATTTTATTTGGCAAATGTAGGTATTAAATATCACCATAAATCCTGTACTGTGTGTTAAACATTGTTATTGAAGTGTTTCAGTTTGGCCTTCCCTGTCGTCTCCCTGAAACTCTATGGGAAATCCCATTGAAGCTCTGCTTTAGAAAGCAGCCTCTGATTGGCTAACTATGAAGCTTGACTACACAGCAGGGGGCGATGTGTAACACCCTCCAGCTGAATGCTGATTGGCTGCCTCCGCAAAAAGGGGGAAAACAGCTCCTGCTGCATTAGCATTAGCATTAGCTGCTGTCACTGTGAAGCTACAGGAGGAAACTGAAGCTGCTGTGAGCAACATGACAGAGATGGACTTTATTTCATTCATGGACGACGCGTCTTATGGAGCTTTCAAAAGAATGTACTTTCAGAGATAAGACATTCTTGTGGAGAGTAAAATGTGTTTTCTGGTTCCTGCTTCCACTGCTATTAGCCACATACAGCTACATCATGACACAAGCACCACAGCTCAGAGTTTGCTCCCAAATGTGGACCTGGTTTCTTTGTTCTGCTTTAGTCCCAGGTTTTGTTTTGTTCCGGTTTAAACCCTGTTAACAATATACTGTTTGGACAAAAAAGCCTAATTCAATTGTTTAATTTTAAAATTTTTATTTGAACTATGAGTCTAAATAAATCCTGTCTGCACAAATGATCGTGTGTAGAAATGTAGGTTACAATTCTGGTACAGGTTTATGCAGGTCTGTGATAATAAATAGAAAGCATCAAAAGCTTCCTCTGTTTGAAAGACCTCCAGCCGCCACTGACTCGTATTGGGCACAAGCGGTCCAAAGGAATTGCACATTCGGGTTGCCAAAAAGTCACCATGTGTGTCTTTTATTCCTTCATGTATCGCCGACACCAAAAGTTAGGAACCTAAAAGTTGGAAGTTCCAAAACCGTTTGCTCCTTGTTCCCTGAGACGACCTTCCTCTCCTCTTCCTCACTCACTCGTTCGTTCGTTCTAGTATCACGTGACTCGTTGGTACAGTGCCCTCATTTCCAGCTCAGGCCTGGTCGTGTGCTGAGGTTTAGACTCGGTTTAGACTTGCATGTGTAGAGTGTTAGGCATTGAGTCATTTCCTGTTTGAATCTGACTCAATTCTGCTTTTAGACTAAACCCCCGCTCCCTCCCCTTTCTCTCACCACTCTCCTCTCTCTCGATCACGGCAATAGACCAGACGTGTCTCAGTACCAACTCCTGCCCATGCCTCAGTTCAGTAACACTTACAGACAGAGAGCCTCTATTCTGTGGACCAGGGCCGAGACCGGGATTCCCTTCAACGTTACAGCTTTACATTCAAACAGGACATTTGGCGACAGCTGTAGTTGTGGCCATCGCTTCAGGAATTAGGTATTGAAAAATCCTTGTGAAAAAAGCTTCCAAATGTTGTTCGGTCCAAGCCGGTCAAGTTTAATCTCTTTCTCTGCACATGTATTATGTCTCCTGTCTTTAGCCGCCGCCGTCTCCCACAAAGGAAATGACCATATTTGGATTACAGCGTCATCTTGGTCACAGCCTTTCGTACTACACGTGGATACAGAACGTGCCAGTATTTGTGAATGAATACATTTCTGCCATCATTGTGCATGGTAGACAGTAAAGTTTTTCTATTCTATTCCAAGCGTGGGAAAGACCAGGGAGCGCTACGGCCATGTTGGAGTCACGAAACGTCAGAACAAACATCAGAAAGTGGTTTCTCCTTGTTTCACATTAAAGCTAAGCTCTGCATAAACGTGACTGACTAACATTTTCCCCACGCCTAGTCCCTCACCACGCCCTTCTGTCCCTGCAGCTCGGAGCACCTCTGTGTAACCCGCGGGCATGAAGAATACCTGACATTGTGCCGAGGCGAGCGCACAGGCGAGCCTCAGGCGGGAGCCCCGGGCGTGACCAGGTGAACACAAAATCTCTGTGACAACAAGAGCGGCTCAGAAATGCCAAGACTCCGAGGCGACGCTGAGAAAACACCGCGACATGAGTCTTAACGCGTTTAGGCTGGACTGGAATTCAAAGGATCAAAAAAGTGAATGAGGCAATTTGTGGAAGAAAACCAAAACAGACCGGGCACCGTTTGCAAATACAGCACATTTTGATCAATCGCAGACACAGACGTCCTAATGTGTGTCTTTGGAGGTCCACCCCGACTTACTGACCACAACATCGAAATAACAATACTTTCAGTCACGTGATCTTTCTTGTCATGGTGCATCATCTCATATCAAAATGTGCCTCTACACTGACTGAAGTCAAGTTGCTACACATAAAAAAAATTAGATGTGATTGTTGTTATAAATTGCCTGGAGAGTTCCTAACAACACTTAAAAAGCACAAAGCCCTGGAGAACATTTGTGGACATGAGCTACAGGCCATACAAACCGCCCCAAGAAAAAGCCCCGAACCCCAAGGATCTTTAATACAACTCTATAGGAAACACCACTTATTTACTTGAATCTCCTTTGATCCATTTTAGTTTTTTCCTGACTCTTTGATAATTGTGACAGACCTCATGTCATCTGGTTTTTCAAATGTTATTCCAGTTTTATCGGAGGCTCAGTCTTTAGCTCCATTTGTTGATGGATTTTCCTCTGTCAAACCCTTCAAATCATTCATTTCTATTTATATCAAAAATAACATTTGTTTCCAACTTTAAAACAGTATTTCTGTACTTTTTAACACCACATGACTAATATTTAGTGAACATGGGACAGTGATACAGTGAATGCTAACCACTGAAAACAAAGCTAACACGACGTTTCAAAGACATGAGCTGATCCTGCCTGAGATACGAGACATACTGAAGTAATAAACCAATCACACACAATGAGTCTTGGTGGCTATAGGGGTTAGCCTCACCGGCCAGTCACAAGATGGCCGCCACATTTGCCACATCAACGCGCGTCCTAGTCGATCTAAAGGTTTTGGTTTAGTTGTTCATGTGATTACTGTGTGAAGGCTAAATGCTAACCGTGGAAGCATGCTCACATTACGCACTGTAGACTGAGGCTCTGTGACAAAGTGAAAGGTTTCCCCGTGCCTCTTGGATGCGTTCATTTAGTCTGAGGAGTGAAGCAGATCTTTGGTAAATCCTGCTGCAGCTGGACGGACTGCGCTGCTACGTCTGCGCTTTGGAAACGCAGCCATGTCCTGGTCCGTTTACGTAGCCATGTGCCTCGTGGGTAGGGTGACCAGATTTTCCAACTAAAAAACTGGGACAATATCCGGGAATAGGCCGCAGGGGTTCCAAATCTAAACTGTCTTTACCCTCGATGAATGGAAAAACTATCAACGACATGACATGCACCAATCCGCATTCTGAAATGAGATTTTGAATTGGTTTATACTTGGTATACGGGCCAAAGACATACATTTTCAAGTGTAGGCTATGCTATTTCGGGGACTACATTAGCCAAACCCGGGACAACTGGGACAGATTACGAGTAAAACTGGGACAAATCAATGGTTTTGGAGAAATCTATTGGGACGTGGGACAAAGGACTAAAAACTGGGACTGTCCCGGGTAAACTGGGACATCTGGTCACCCTACTCGTGGGGCCGTAGTTAACAATGATTACGATCGCATTCAAATGCTGTGGTCGATCAGTTGTCTCATTTTCATCCCAAGTAGAGATATTAAATGTTGTAGTACAGTATAATTTCAACTCAGGACTTTCATGTGTTGGAAAAGGGATAGAGTTATATTTGTTATCACCGCAGAACGTTCAACACAAACGGTTCCCGCAGTCTCTTCTTCCTGTCCGTTGCATTTTGTACCACCGTTCACAACAGACTTCTGACTTTTTGGGTTTTAAGCAGGAGGAGTCGGAAAACTTACCACAGGGATAACTGGCCAAGCGTTCATAGCGTCGTCGCTTTTTGATCCTTCGATGTCGGCTCTTCCCATCATTGTGATGCAGAATAAGCGCTGGATTGTTCACCCACTAATAGGGAACGTGAGCTGGGTTTAGACCGTCGTGAGACAGGTTAGTTTTACCTTACGGATGATGTGTTGTTGCAATAGTAATCCTGCTCTGAGCTCAGTCCTTAAAATAAAACACCTCATTCAATTTGGAATATTTTTATAAATGTTATGCAAGTTTATGTGATTTCTAAAACAGCACAACAGTGGACAGCATTTTGGCCAATAAAGGGTTAAAAATCATTTAAATAAATTACAAATATTTGATATGTATGTGTCAAGCAGAAGTAGCTCTATGATTCTGAGTTTTTAAAGTATGAAAACATATGAAAGTATAGTGATTGTATGGCTGTTGAAAGTAGAGGCCCCGTTTTGGGCCTTAGGAAGTGAAAGTGTCATTTTTTTTAAAGGGAGCCCTGAGGGTTAAACCAGTCACCAAACATCTCGCCTTGGATACAACACGTGACAGAGGTCAGAGCTGAGCTGTGACATCAGAGCGATCATAGCTTGTTCATCTCAGTCCTTCAAAACGAAGCAGGTCCAACAAAGAAAGGGTTTGGACCTGGACTTGGAACCCAGCGAATCGGCGGTGGAAGTAAAGCTAATGGACTTGTGATGAGCCTGAACTCTCTGCAGCCCGGTGCTCAGTGGAGACAAACACAGTGTCAGGTGTAAATGGAGTGAGAGACATGTGAAGGATTCTGTCTGCTCTCAAATATGTCCTGAATGTGGAGTCGTGTCACTCTGGAATCTGTGGCAGCTTCGCCCTCACTGGAAACATCCGCGTGTTCATTTTTGTCATTTTGCAGACAAAGAACGACTCCAGCAACCGACCTTCGCTCACAAACTCGGCCTCAGCGTCAAAACCATAGAAACAACAAAACAATCAATCAAACGGGAACTATACCCGTTTGTTTTTTTACTAGTGAAGCCTTTAAAAGTGCATATGACATCATCTTTGCTAAAACATGAAACACAATTATATTAAAGATTTTGCCAAAAATGTAATTTAACAGGAAGTGACACAGTTAGAGGCAAACCATTTGAAGAGTTTTCAGAATCCTAGGGAACTTTCCCTCCATGTATGTCAGTAACTTAAAAAGGTGCATTATGCATTATTTTATTTGGAGAAAAAAAAGTGGATATTTGTGTGTATTTGACATTGTTGATTAGAATTTCTGGTATGTTCTCACGGCTGATCTCCATGGTTACGTATACATTTCATCCAGGAAAACCTACCAGAAAAACATGAAATAAAATGTATCCTAGCGCGTCATAGAGGCCACTGTGACGGAAAGCGCTAAGCTAACCGCCCATTCAGCCTCTGCGTCACTCAAAAGGTCAAATACACACTAATATTCACTTTTTCCCCACGCATGTAAAGTTGCATAATGCACCTTATGAATAACTTTTCTTACCGACTCTTCTTAATCAAAAGGTGCATTATGCAGCTTTTTATGAGAAAAATAAATTGACCCTATATCTGTGCAAAGCTGACTTTTGTGTGACCCAATGGCAGTATGGGCGGCTGCCACCGTGCTCCAGGATCAATCGTTTTGTGGGTTTTCTGGTGAGAAAACCTCACAGCAGTGAACCCGGGCCTAGAGGCCACTGTGATGGAAAGTAAAGGCGCCCCCCCCCCACACACACACACACAGAGCCTCTGCGTGACTCACTACAAGGTCAAATGCAGGCGTTTGAGGAAAAACTAAAGAAATGTAGAGATATCAATTTGTCAGACATTGTGTGCATAAAAATTGCCAAATCTAAATAATGGATAGACCCAGATTTAAATGTATGGTTTTATTTTGTTTGCTTATTTTGGTTTATTTTTTTAATAAACTAACTAATAAGTGAAAAAATTGTTTAAAAAACAAACAAAACAAAAAAAGCTCAATAAATCAGGCTGGGAATTAGATAAAAAAAATCCCTCTAAAAAAAAAAACGTCAAAGTATTGCTGGGTCGCAGGTTCTAGAATGTGATGATGTCACCGGGGGGCAGGAGCCAGTTTTTCCTATTAACAGCATTACACTTTCACAAGTCGTAGCTCAAAAGAAAGAGTATGAATTACAGAAATGAAAACAAAATAATTTTTCCTATAAGAGTATTGGCCTTTAGAACGCTGTGATGTCACGTGCAACCCAGCAATTGTTAAGTCCGAGTCATTGGAGTCCGTGGGAGCGACTAACGCGATTAGGTCATTGCATGAGTGGAACAAAAACCTCATTTTGAGAGAACGGGCCTGAAAGTCTTGTAACGCGTGCGAGTCCATGTGGTTCTCCCAGAAAGGAAATGACCATATTTGGATTATAGCGTCATCTCGGGGAGCCTTCAGGACAAGTAGATGTCAAATACAGTAAGTCAGTATTTGTGAATGAAGGTGCGAGGGAAAGACTTTGTGAAGTGACGTAGTTGCTACTAGCACTGTTGTGCACAGGTGAGACATTACCTCTTAAAGGCAATGTTTTACTTATCTTATCATATACAGTGAAAAGGGTGGGACTATAATTACTGTTTAGTTACTGTTTACACGTGACATGAATGATCAGAGTTCGTGAAACACTTAAAAGTTTTATATTTATCTTTCAAGTGAAGTGAAGTAAAAGAACTTCTCAAACACAAATACTACTCAAGTAAAGCACAGGTCCTTTGAAACTACAGCCCTGTAGTACATTTACTACAGACCTGTAGTACATTTACTACAGAGATTGCTGACACCTCTGGCAGAAAGTCAGAATCATCAGGGCTAAACCAATGGCCGCTGACTGCTCTGCTTTGTGACTACGACACTGGAGGCCGCCATTGCTCCACCTTTGCTGTAGTTCCTCCATATGGCCGCTATTCCCCCATTGGAATGCATTGGACTTTAGACACGTTAAAAACAACTTTAATGCCGGTGCCTAATGTTTTAGAAGTGGCTAGAGCTAGATGTTCCTCCTGTGATTACGCTGAGTTAAAAACAATCCGGGGCACCGGGCTGGTTATCGTAGAAATACATTTTAGAAATCTTGCATAATTAATGAGGGCCTGACTTTGATTGACAGGCCGTTCACGTCGCTGCCTGGCCATGGGCACGATTACAACAGAAATACACGCTCATTACACGCCCCGCGAGGGCCAAGCAGGGCCGGGTCTACAGTCAAGATCCCTCCCTTATGCCCTTTTTAGGAACATGCTTCGTCAGAGCTGGAGAGGAGGAGCCTGTAAATCCGCCATGATTTCCCCCTCGAACGTGGTCATTGTGGGGAACGAAGGGGCGTGAGGAGGAGCGGTCTATTCTTTATACAGTCTATGGGCTAACCCAGGACGGTGCTGTAACTTGAGCTGCATTCAGCCTCACACACTCCGCTGTGCGTCGGGGCAGAGAACCCTCTGGACCAGGTCCGAACCAGGACAGGGCCCTGACAGACCCCTTGATCAGTCTGAAATCCGGGACAGGAAGCGGTTTCCACGACGACGCGGTGTTTCTCTAAAACACTTCTCTCTGACTCACTTCCTTCCTCTTTGCGATACACGCAATAAGCTCTAATAAAGTCACAGCCGAGCCCAACATCTCAGCACAGACCCGCGGTGGCACAGCGGTTAGTGACCTGCGTGCGGAGGTTTTACCCTCATGTCGACGCACCTGCAGTGTCCCAGAATCTGACCCACAACCTTCTTTGAGAGGGGTTTGGTCAAACATAAATCTCGAAAGTTTACCAGTCGCTGAGAACAAAGCGTCACGAGTCAAAGAGAACTCATGTCATGGCGGTTTACAATGAGCAGTGGGGGCATAGAAATCACCCAAATGTCTTTAGGTCTGAGCCTGTTTTTCAAATGTGCACATTTTGTTGCTGACGAATCCCGGACTAGATTTAAATTGAACGTTCCATCCACCATACACATGAATAGCCCATACTAACGAATGGAGAGCTAGGTTTGTTCTTTCCCTGACATCATTTCTGTGGTTTCCTTGTCATGAACATATTATAAGATGTAGCGGCCACTGGATGTGTATCCGAGCCACAAAAAGCGGAAACTTAACTGATCACGAGTTAGCATTTAGCTCAGAGGACACATTGAAACACTCATGTTTGGTGGCTAATGCTAACGGCTATAGAAAAAAAAATACATTGAGGTAACAGACTCGAAGTCTCCTGGACTAGCTGACTTGCTAACTGCCCACATACGTTTTTTCTGAGTGGAGAAATAGCCTATAGCGTATATAAGGGGACTCTACAACAGTCTTTGGCTAAAGCAGGGGCCCCAAAAATGTATCCGCTAACCACCCCCAGGCCCCCACTGTATAAAGTTATTGCATGTCATGCTACTTTAGGGCAAAAATACATTTTGAAATCAAGTTAATATGTATTTAAACAGTTTGTTTTAAGTATTTGAATGGATTTCACTAATTATATGCCGTTTTACACTCAAAAATATACTAAACACAGTAGCATGTTTCTTTTAATTTCATCTTGAAATCATCTGGGAACCCCAACCCAAGGCCTCGCGACCCCCACTTGGGGAACCACTGGGCTAAAGGAACTCGTGTGGAACCGGAAAAACCCTGGACGAGTCCTGCTCTTGCATTACCGGATCAGTTCTCTTCTTTCGTTAGTCTTGTATGGATCAAACATGAGTGTTATTGTTAAGTTAGCCGCTAGCAAAACCTACAGGAGCGGAGTGCACCAGCTGCTCGTGCTCCCTTATCTGACACGTGTAATGTTTACTTTTACCAGCCTGACATCGGCAGAGGTCCTGGCACAGCCCTGGAGTGAGGGCCACAGCTGCGACGGTTCTCAAGGCTTAGCTCAGAGCAACTGAACACTTCCTGTAGCACAGTAATTGTGCCGATATTCCAGCTGCAGAAACAGCTTTTTTGTGACGATGTCCAGCAGCGACAGCTTGGCACTCTTGGCAAATGACAAGACGGATTGTAAACCATTGTTAGTCGACTTAAGAGATGTATTTAGCTGTGAATGAAAAGCAGCCAACAATAATGCAATAAAGTTTCCATCCACCCATCTATCATATCCGCATTAGCTTGTGTTACACGTTAGCAGGCACTGCTCCGGTTTGGTTTTTAGTTTCATAATGCTACATTGTGAAAAATGGACACCCAAAAGCTGCAGGCTTGTCAACGGGGCCCATCACACCGCCACCCTGCACAGCTTAAACCAGGGACAGCTGAACAACCAAGAACTAGCTCCCGCTGACATCATTCGTGTGGAGATGGGACACAATGGGGCACAAGAATCCCACTAAACAGTCCAACTGCTTCACACTGAACTCTGAATGAATGGAACACTCTCGTTTCTGAAGCGTTGTTGTGGATCTGCAAGGTTTGTTCAGGACCTCGGCTTTGAACAAAAACATAAATACATTTGTAGTTTTCTTATTGAATGACAGGGGCCTTAGATGTAAACGGCTAATGGTGAGTTCAAGGTCATGTGCTGTGCTCTGGGAAAACTGATGCTATGATGCGACAAGGTTGGTGTAGTACCTCTTGGCCTCCTCCAGGTGGCACAGATACTCGTAGGCCATGTTCTGCTGTCGCTGCTCGTCCATCTCCTCCGCCGTCAGACGCTCCACTCCGTCCAGGACCGCTGGGACACCAGAGAAACGGGTTAACGCCACAGCAAACCCAAAACACTGCAGGTGTTTATTCATTTATGTTATTAATTCGTATCAGCGAACACTGCCCTAATGTCTCTTTATACTACTGTTTAACGCTAAATACTCAACTTTGGCACTTTTCAAAGGGAATTAACTGGAACATGTGGGAATTAATGGGAATAAACAGGGAATTAACACACCGGAAGGCTGCTTCTTTACAGACAGATATAAACTGAAGCTACATCTGATTTGATAGTTATACACTGAAATATCCATCACAGCAGAGATGAAAAGTCTCAATGAAATCATCAGACACCAGGGGTTGAAGAGGACACTGTTGTAGGTCGAGGTCGATACAAAGAGCAGCTTTGGGAAATGGAACAGACTCATTCCATCTTTGCATTTATCATACACACTGCATTCACCAAGTGTGTGCCGTATCACAATATTATGTTGTTCGCTCAGACAGAGGCCCCGACCACTCCTCATCGGTCAGTGTCTGTCGTGATCTGAATGAGAGACTTTGAATTTAACCAGGCACAGTCTGATGAAGGAAGATCATGCTATAAAACGTTGCCGTTTGTGCCAGCGATCATGAAGGTTAAGGTACTTTATTTGTCATTCCAACATGCCACAAAGAACATGACAGAACGAAATTCGGTCCACAAGGCCCAGAGATGTGGCCAAGTAAAAAAACTATGAATATAAATATATATCGTAATTAGAAAGAGGATTCAGCAGACTTTAGTTTTAGAAAAGTTTATACGGGGCCTCACACTTATGTACGGGTCTGGGGTGTGACATCACTCAAATATGGTTCAAAAACATAATCAGTGGGTAGGTAATAATAATATTACTAAAATGGGATCGGTATGGCCAAGTAATAGTTCACCAGTTGTTTATTCAACAACAAAAATGCAGAAATAGCTTTTTACCATTTTTAATTCCTGAACATTCCCAAAATTTCAGAGATAAAAGTTCCCATGGAAAGTTTCACGGACATTTAATCGGGAATTTTCTGCCCCTTTGCCACTCTACATTTATCAAACTTTTTCCACATACATTTGTTAATCGACTTCATTCTGCACAAAACTAGGACTTGAAAAAATATAAAAATATTGAACCGTTTAATGGTAAACAAAAAATAAACTAAATGTTACCTCCTCCGATCAGAAGAAACCACGAATAATCTTGAATGTATGATTTCACAGTGTGACGGAGCGATGAAAGTGACTTTATAATAGAAGTCAATAATGTAACATCTGGGAGAAAACATAAAAACTCTACTTTACATAAACACACTATCCAAATCAAAGTTGTTACTAATCTTTGATTTACCCACAGGGGTTTTACAAAGCAAATACAATTTCAGCCCAGACTCCCTTTTTGTATCGAAAATAGCAATTGTGTGTTCTTTTTATAAAAGAAGAAAGACAAATTGTCTAAAAAATAGTAACATATTTTTTCAAACTTTAGTAGTTTTGTGCAGAACTGAAGTGGATTAACATAATTTTGTGAACAGTTTGAAAACAGTGGCATTAACCGCCACTAGCGGGACATACGTGCAGTATTCAAGCATCACACCACATCATGGAAATGCAAGTCAAATCAAGGTTTCTCACCAAAAATCATCCAGTTACCTCCAAAACAGGAAAAGTTAAATGAGAAAATTGACAAAAAGTGGAAGGAAACCCCCGGGCACGAGGGTCAATGAAGCCGTGAACTGCTCTGAGCTGAAACTGAAGGTCAGTGTCGGAGGAGGGCAGACCCTGAGCCGCAGAAACACTAAGGACGCCGGTGAGAGTCCCTCTCCCCCTCCAGCAGCAGGGGATCGGAGCGAGCTGCAGAGTGGTATTTATGTCCCTCGGAATAAATGTCCACATGGAGCCGGTCGCCACGGAGACGCGTCGTTCCGTCTGACGGGGGGGTCGGTGAAGACGAGGGCTGGAAAAACTGCCCTGGGATTGTTTTCATTCTAAAACAGGTCCCGCAGTAAATAAACACCCCTCTGAAGTCTACGCTGACACTCGACTTCTGTCGTCATGCGGAGGGACGTCATCTCCATACCCTTTTGGCCTTAAGCTTTGTTCACTTGACTTTATTCGTGCTTCTAAACAGCAGACATTCCTCACTTCCACGAGGCAGACCAGCGCAAACCTGAATCCCAAAGTCAGGACGAGGTTTCTACACGACACAATCTAACCTTATGAACGCACTCGTCCCAAAGAAGATTCCGGACCGTCCTACGACGGTCAGTGTTTAAAAAGGAGACGGCTGCGTCACCTGCAGGAGGCCGATTACGACAGAGGCTGTGCCCAAATGTCCACCCCCGCCCCTCACCCCTCAGTCACACTATAGTAGACTATATAGTGCACTAGGTCTCGAGTTTTGATTCCATTTTACGTTTTCATAATAAAAACAAATACATGCAGCCGATTCAAGGACTTTTGTTTTCCAGAGATGTGACGTCACGGTCATGTGCTTTTTATGTTGGAAAGTGGGGATTTGATCTTTTACATTTAGCTCAACTAACCGATTGAATTTGGCATCTAAAAAGCTACATTTTGGTTTGAAAAAAATTATTACATTAACTTTTTGTTAGCATTGGCCTTGGACAAATTGTCCAACTGTTCCAGAGGACCACATGAACGCGGCATGAGACGTAGTTTTCATACAAAACTCAACAGCTCAAACAAAAACACATCCCGTTTCATTTACACACACAAATCTTCCATTTGAGTGCGAGGACGTTTCTTTTTCTTCATTTTCAGTGTAAAAAAAAAACTCCCCTCATGGACAGATCTTCTGAACTTCTTAAAGTTTGAGAATTCAAGAGGGTGGCAGTGGCGTCCTCCAGCCGTGGCCACCATCCGCCCAAGGTTAAGGTTTATTTGTCATTATACAAACACCTGGACAATGACATTTGCCCTCTGCATTTGACCCATCCCTCGATGCCACTGGGACGACCCGTTAAGAAGCAGTGGGCAGTGCTACACCCGGGGACCCATCTTCTGGTCAGAATCACCCGGCTGGAGGATTCATGTTTTTAGTGGTAGGAGTACCCGGGGATACCACGCAAACTCCACACAGGAAGCCCCCGTCCAGGTGGGAATCAAACCGGGAGAAGCAGATTAACATCATCTCCATTCATTCACATTCATTTACTCCTGTTGGATTACACTGTCCCTGATGGATAAATAAACACATTTCATAATTATATTTTATTTTATTTTATCTGTAGAAGCAGTGGAGATGTGATCCTCGCGACTCACGGCTTCCGTTTTGTTCGAGGTTTTTTTTTTTCCTGCAGCGAGTCCTCGTGCGACCCCAGAGACGGAGCTGAACTTGATCACTTTTCGGCCGTAGCTGCAGCTCAGACGTGACGCAGCGGAGGGAGTGCACGCCGAGAAGACTGCAGCGTCAGATGCCCTCCCGTCCTCCTGACATTTCTCCACTGCTTTGACCACGCCCCTGCTCCGAAATCTAACTTTAACCGGCCCTGCACATGAGACTTTTTACAAACACCTTTCAGGAGCAACACTTTTTGATTTGATTCTATTTTTTAATAATAAGACCAAATCCCTGTCACCGATTCCTGAACTTAGACACATCTTTTACACAAACCACAGCTCGAACAAAAACAAAAGCTTTTCCTCCAGGATCATGTATCACGTAAACATCTCCCATTGTCTCATCAGTCCCATGATGACCGAGACTGACCAAAGGAGCGCTTGCAATATCGATAACATTCTGAACCATTACAAAGCCTAATCGCTCGCCCGTGTGAAGGTAGCCCCCCCATGTGTCAGTTTTCCACATAGTCGTTCAAACCCAGCCCCGTTTGCCCCACGGACGCCTTCGCTGGAATACACATTACTGAAGGAAAAGCAGAACGGCGACGGAAACTTGTGTGAGAAGTGTGTAAAAACAATGTGGATAAGTGATCCCTTTGGTGGGGCTTCTGGAATTATTTAGAGATGCCAAGGCAAAAAAAAAAAGAGGAAAGGAGCAGCTAAAGACGAGCTATGAAGCTAACCACGTGCGAATGATATGCTAGCACAAGCTAAAGTAGTGCGTACACCGGCTCAAGTTGTGCTCGCACCGGCTAAAACTATGCTAACAGCGTGTAAAGTTGTGCTAACACCGGCTAAAGTTGTGCTAACAGCGGGTAAAACTATGCTAACAGCATGTAAAGTTGTGCTAACAGCGGGTAAAACTATGCTAACAGCGTTGTTTGTAAACAGTTTGTAAGTATGTAGCTTTATCAGAGTTGTTTCGTAATCAGTATTGCTCCGTTTTGGGGTATGGTCCTGATGGTGTGTAGGGTCTATTTTGTTTTGCTGTTGTTTCCTTGTTGCCATTTTGTTCCTTTGTTGTTCCACTATGTTCTTGTGAAATGATGATTTTAATTGTATTGATTTTGGGGGTGGGCCCACTCCTTTTGAGGGTTTGCTGCTCCAACAAACAATTTCTTTCTTTTATAGATCGACAACAACAAAGCCCCCAGGGCCTTAACCAAGTGAGTTTTCTCCAGTTCAGCTTTACCCAAATCTAAAAGCTTCTCGACTGGACAGTTTAAAGGCTACCCGCTAAGTGCAATGCCTCATTTGAAAGATAAGACCTGCAAAACTGATCGGAACTTTGTGGTCGCATTTTTGTTGCAGTGTTTTCGTTAAAAAAAAAAAAATGTCCTTCCGTTTTTGTTGCCTTTTCATCTTTTTTCCGTTGTTGATGCCATTTTCCCTGTTTTGTTGTGTTTTCCACCTGTTTTAGTTGTATTGTTATCGCTCTTGTGTTGCTTTTTTGTGGCTTTTGTTGCCATTTCTGCTCGTTTTGACACTTTTTTCAAGAAGCTTTTAGATTTGGGTAAAGCCAAACTGGAGGACATGTGCTCGGGAGTTCAGAGGCCAAACGCTGCTGTCAACTCAAACAATAAATACCCAAACCTGACATCTGCGTTACTCAGAAGGTGTTTCCAAACTCCGCCCGCGCGCGCACACACGCACGCACACACACACGGTGCTGCAGTTTCGGCTCAGAGCCAGAATTTCGAAACGCATTTTGCAACCGAGGATGAAGCCAGACTCCGCCGCAGTTTGCACAGGAGCTACAGCCGGACCCGCCCTGCGTGTCCCCGGGGAGCCTCCTCGCTCCTCAGCGGGGGGGCCAGAGAGAAACTAAACCAACCCGACCGCGTCAACGTCCAAACACTACACGTTAATGCTACAAAAGGGGAAATAATGTCTTAAGATTGGCAAACAGTCCAGATGACATGTGGGTGAAACGTTTACGCAAAAAGACGTGTGCGGTTTCAGCCCAAACTGCAGCTGAACGAGGACCAGACCAGATGTGTGCATTTCTGACAAAAAAAAATATGACACATTATTGCTTTTCAATAACTGGTCTAACCCGGGTCAGAAGCGGGGCTAAACCCGTACTAAACCTGGTCCTGGTTTAGACTTCGCTCGTGCCCTGTGCGTTCATTCAGCGTCGTTCAAAAACCACGCACTTTCAGAACTTTGCAAAACTCCTTCCAGACTTTTTACTTCAAGCAGCTTGAACCCGGACTAAACCCGGACTAAACCCTGGCCCGCGTTGGCCCCAGTCCAGGCCCATGGTTCTGTGTGTGCGTCATTAAACTCAGTCACTTTTTCTGGAGCTGCATATTTGGCACAGGTCTTTGATGTGTTTTTTTTTTTTTTTTTTTTGCTCGAACGCGGAAGTCCCGTGCGTGTGTGTATGTGTGTGGGAGCGTGCACTCACAGCCGTAGCGGGGGCGCGCTCCGTCGGGTTCCTCGGACACAGACATGGTCCTGGCTTGGTCCATGGCTGCGGTTCGTGCGTAAAAGCCTCACGCGTCTTTTGGGTCTTGGAGCCGCTTTTACGCCACACTTCTTATTGTAGGGGTTTCCTCCGCGGCGGCTCCTCCTGCGCCTCGCCCAGGTCCTGGGGTTAGTCCCGGGTCAGTCCTGGTTCGGTCCCAGCTCAGATCAGGTTTTATCCCCGGTTTGAGTCCCTCCCTGCGGACTGTTTTGGGGAACTCTTTTGAGGACTTTCTGGCTCCTCTTGCTGCTGCTGGTCTCTACAGTTTGAGGCTGAGACTCGCGGCGTCGGTGAGTGCGCGCTGACGTCACTGGGTGTGTTCGGAAAAAGTTTCAGAGGAGGAAAAAAAAAGTTAAGCGAAGAGGGCGATACCTGCGGGACACGGGGGGAACTGCGCGGAGTTTCTCCATTTCATTTATTTATTCATTTGAGCAGAGAAGTAGTTTTAACATCTGTTACAGAAAAAAAGACTATTGTGCTCAACAGGAGAAGTTAAAAGAACTTGTATAAACCTTGTCTCTCATTTATAGCAACATCACACCAACTTTCAACATACACGCATGCAACTACGGAGCCCTGGAAGTGACATCAGACAAAAACAAAAAAATTGGTGGGTTATAAATATTTTTTTTTTTACATTTATATTTTTCCATAACTTTTTTGGGGTGTTTTTTTTTTACACAACAAATTATCTCGGGGGAACGAGATAATTATCTCAGGGTACATATTTTTTGGCAAAAAAACAACAACATTCTTTTATATATTTCTTTTTACCAAAAAATATTTACCCAGAGATAATTATCACGTTCCCCCGAGATAATTTGTGGTTAAAAAAAAATTTAAAAAAAATTAAAAAAAAGTTTTTTTATATTTCTTTAAAATATATATATATATATATATATATATATATATATATATATATATATATATTTTTTTTTTTTTTTCAAAAAATATTTACCCAGAGATAATTATCTCGCTCCCCCAAGATAAGAAAAATTAGGTACATTTTTTTTTTTAAATTCACCCCCAATTTTTCTTTTATTTTTTGTCTGATGTCACTTCCAGGGCTCCGTAAGCAACAGATGCACGAGTCTGAGCTTATGCATTAATATCAGTCATACAAAAATAAACACACCATACGGTACGGGAAGATTTAATCATGTGATATGAAAAGATGATTATAGGAGCATTCAAAACAAAATATCCACTTCCTTTGTTTAAACCAATCAGCCCCATTTCCGGTCTTTAAGTCCAAAACATGTAATATTTTTCTCTGTAACTCAGTTGAGTATCAAAAGTATTGCAATACATGGTTTCCGATACGATACACGCATAGGTGTATTCAAACTGAACTCATTTATTATTATATATGTTGGTCCACACCCTTTAACCCTTTAACTGTTGAACCCTTTAACTCTGTGCTTCTGGGGCGACGGTGGCGCAGTTGGTAGAGCGGGTCGTCTCATGGTCGGAGGGTCGGGGGTTTGAATCCGAGCTCCTGCACATGCACACTGTTGTTGTGTCCTTGGGCGAAACACTTCAGCCTCCAGTGTCTGTGTACTGTACGTTGGTGTGTGAATGTGAGCGGTTCCTTTCTGTGCTTTGGGCCTAATGAAGGTAGAAAAGGAATACAGCACGTTTATTTAGTGTGCACTGTTGTGACAGACCCCTCCTGGAACCGCCACCTTAACGTGGGGGAGGGTTTGACCTGAATGATCCTGGAGCTCTGTTGGCGGGGGCTTCGTGCCCCTGGTAGGGTCTCCCAGGGCAAACAGGTCCTAGGGGACGGGTCAGACAAAGAGCGGTTCAGAAGCCCCTTATGAGAGACCAACAGGCCCGGTTAGAACCATGAGGCCGTCCTTCTGTGGACCCACCACCTGCAGGGGGCGCCATAGGGGCTGGTGCAGCTCCAACAGCTGCCCCCACGACCCGGACACGGACAAGTGGAAGAAAATGGATGGATGGATGTTGTGACAGAAGTGTGACTGACTTCAGTACGATTATTGCAGCATTTTTGGTCAAAATGTGTCACTTGTTCATGAGGCTAACGTGCACCAGAATGTTAGCCGTGACCTCGAGTCCAGACCCCCAAAGGGTTTGACAATATTCAACCAAACGTTTGGCCCTTGGATACACGTATTACGGCATTTTGCTGCAGCCCTAGTAAATATTGACACCGATAATAGTTTGATAGAACGTCCCGTGACGATGCAGGGGCCGATACGACTCAACGGGACAGGCACAGCTTTGGAAAGAAACATTTCCCCTGATGTGACCTTAGTTCATCTGCCTTTATAGAAATGTATCGGAGCAGAAAGTGTTATATTGATCTTTCATTATTGACGGCTGCTCTGGGCCAATCGGCAGCGAGCTCTGGGTCTGAGGGAGGGGCTTGTGTCTCGTATAAAACGCCCTCCTCTCCTGCTTCTCCTCCTTCTCTTTCTTCTGGTCTCTGGAGTTTCTCCTCCTCCTCTGGCTCGACATCTCTCTGGAGGAAACCCTTCTGCTCCTGACTCTGGTAAACCTCTCTTTCATTATTTCATGGTAAGAAGGTTTTGGTTTAAGGAGGCAAAACTCTTTTATTTATTTATTTATTTTAGGTTTTGCGTCAAATTGGTCTCTGAACATTTAAACTTTCAACTGGAAACAAAAAAACAACATGTTTAATTATTCACTGACTCCATGTTTTGCAATACATTCATTTGGGGAATTGTAACTTGAACGCATCGTTCTCACATGGTGATATCTCCACGTCCTCCTACAGACTTCAAACGCTCCTGCCTCAGACTGATGAAGGTCTTTCTGTTTAATATCTCATTTCCAACCTGATTTTGTAATAAAAAAAAAAAAAAAAAAACAAGGCAAAATTTCAATGTTTACAGATTTTTCCACGAGATCTCAATTTGTATTTTATTTTTCTATTTTAAAACCCTCTCAAAAAGTCTTTGCAACTGATACATCTAAACTTTGCTCGATCCACTTTTCAGATTCCGTTGCCGAAAATAAATGATGGGGATTTGGGGCATTTTTTAGGCACTAAACGCCTTATTTTTATGCGAAAACATCAAATGAAAAAAAAACGTGCAATACATTTTTTCTCTCATATTAATTTCAGCAAAGTTTCAAAAGTTTATTTTGTCACATATTAGTAGCAAAGATTTGATCGTTATTTACAAACCCGCCACATTCCTCTTATCTTATCACGCTCATGTGTTTGAATATTGTCTCCGCTTTTGGACGCCTCTTTCATGTGGACTGTCCCAGTGAGGACAGAGATAATAGCCACAAAAATAAATAAAACAAGAGACAAAGAAATCTGCATTTTGACCAGGTTTGGCGTCTGAGTCGGTCCAGAATAAAAGCAACAGAAGCTTTAGTGGCGTCTGGGGGGTGTGTGTCCCCCTCAGTGGGAGGAGCAGCTCACACACAGCTACAGGAGCAGGGGCGGAGCTGACACAGGCAACAGGGGGACTGGGGCCCCACAGCAGAGGGACTGAGGGGGCCCCAGGAGGACACACAAACGCTGAATATTTACTGTAAAATCATAAAGTAATTCTACCTTTAAACACCGCAGTAGTAAGTACTCTAGAAATAAGTACACCTCGTTACATTTCATTTAGATCATAAATTAGATAACATATATCAATTCACTTAAAAAAAATAAAGTATTTCAGCGCTTAATTTTAAGTTCTAAAATACTTCCACTGCAGATTATTATCATGTGGCCTGTTTTCCTGTTGCGTAATAAGCAGTGTTGGGCATAACGTACTACACAAGTCACAAGTTACACAAATATATGACTTCTTTCAGTAACTAAACAATATTATATCACATGTTACTTACACAAAAGACGGGGATTGATATTTCTCGTTACAATTGAAGTAACTCGAGTTACAAGTGCATTTCAATGGTTTGATGTACAAAAACAAAACCAATCTCCCCCCAAATCAAATACAGTCCACATAAAGTTGGACACTGGTGAATAAGATCTGCAGTTGTAGCTAACGTCGTCGAAACCAAACCCGAGGGAATGGGGGAAAGCGAAGGAAACTGAAATATTTAATAACTGAAAAGTAACTGAAAGTAGTGTGACTCATATAGTAGTGCGTAATACAAACTTATGTCATTTTTAAAGTTGAAACTACTAATATAAAATATAGTACAATTTGAAAGTAACTCTGGTAATAAGACTGATTATAATAAAATATATGTTTCTAAAATACACCAGATTGCTCTAAATTGCATGTGTTCAAATCAAATTTCATGGGGGAGGACTCCCACTCCCCCTACTGAAAGATGAATATGGGCCTCACTATCTCTAAACTCCTGACTATGACCCTGGGCGTAAATACTGAAGGGCCATTCGATCACACTGGCCTCAGTGTGGGGCCCTTGGAGCACCGATGTCCGACACACAGTCTGTTATGACCGTTACCATGGTTACCACAAAAGGATTCTTACCCGCCCACCGCCTCAATTTTAAACACGGGCTGTTTACAGTGATGTGATGTCACGTGAACACAGGAAAACCTTCACAGTCTGACGTCAACAGATTATTGTAAACATTATTTATTTATTTTATTTATTTATTTAGGGAAATGATTTGTTTCCAGGTGAAATTCTGTTCAGAGCAAACTCGAAATGATTGAGTTTTGCCACAGCGTCTCACTTTGTAAAACCTTTTCACTTCACTGTGTAATAAACAGCCTTTTCTATACATGTTATTTGTATTTTGATTGTACCCATGGCTTAATGATGTATACTGTAAATGAAGAAAGTACAGAGGATTTACAAACTGGAGTAACCAAACGATCTCCTTCTTCCTCCAGCCCTCGGTCGGAGAAATGACTCGCTGCTGCCCCCTGCTGCTCCCCCTGATCCTGCTCTTGTCTCTGGGCCTGGGCCGGACCTGGGCTCAGGCTGACCAGTCCAGGGAAGACCCGGACTCGGACCCCGAGCCGGGACTGGGCCGACAGCAGGACCTGGTGAGGACATGTAGACGGCATGGGGTGAAAGGCTGTAGCGTAACGGGCGGTATCACTGGACGCTGAAAGAGCTGAGTGGGGTGTTCAAACTTCAAAGTTCGAGTTCAGAAAAAGAAAGACAGGAGTATAACAAGTGAATACAGTGCCTTGTGAAAGTACTAATACACCTTGAACGTTTGCACATGTTGTCATGTTTACAATCCTAAACGTAAAGATTTTATCTTGCTTTTTTACTGAAAGTTCACACACAAATAACAGACAACAGTGAAGTGAAAGCAAAATGGTACATGATTCTGTTATTTTTCAAAAAATAGTAAAGTGAAAAGTGGGGCGTGCATAAGTATTTATACAGCATGACTTAATACTTTGTGGAACCCCCTTTTGCTGCAATAACAGCAGCGAGTCTTCTGGGGTTTGACTCTACAAGGTTTGCACATCTAGAGACTGACATTTCACTGTAAATAATAATAAATGTTATTTATATTACATTTCAAAGAAACCTCAAAGTGCTAAATATCAATAAAACAGTGCTGAGTGTACCTTGTAAAAATGAGGCATCTGAGGCAGTCCTTTATTTAACGTGGACAGCCAACGTGTTTCGACACACACGCGTGTCTGCGTCAGGGTAAGACTTTGTGAATGAACAAGGGCTGCTACCTATTTGACAGCTGATTAGATCATGTGACACAACATGTGATCAATAGATGCCGTACCAGGTAAAAATCAAACACAAAATACATCGGAAATTACAAATTCAAAAAGTCGTGCAACTTTGAGGGAGACAAACTGAAAATACTGGAGGTTCTGGAAACATGGGACCCAGGGAGGGGTATTCTTGATGAACACCCATGGACCACATTATTTATTTTATTTATTTATTTGAACAGGGACAGTGTACAATCTACATTAGCCTCAGAAAGGAGAGATGCATTGTACCAAGTTATAGCACTTGTGCTAATTTCCACCTGCAGTCCCTGGGCCTATTGTACATGTTTTTAGTGATGGGGAAACCGGAGTACCCGGAGGAAACCTACGCAGACACGGGGAGAACATGCAAACTCCACACAGAAAGGCCCCGTCCAGGTGGGAATCGAACCTGGGACCTTCTAGCTGTGAAGCCCGAGCGCTCTCACTCAGCACACAAAGTGGATGTGTTCGATACACGTCTATTTATCTGTGGAGATGTATCACGCTGTTTGTGTTTCCGTCTCTGTCCAGGTGGAGGCGCTGGAGGTGCTGCTGGGTCAAATGCACAGCGTGGACAAACGCGGCTCCATCCCCACGGTCAGTACCAGACCATCACGCTCCTACACTCCCCTCCACAGGGCTGTGTCTTTGTCCTCACTGTTTCCTATGGTGGTCTCGCCATTTGGTCCACATCATTCCGACCAACCGGATCATCATGAGCTTTTTTTTTATCCGTCATTAATTCATCTCTAATAAAGATGATAAACTAAAACCGATCGGACTAATATTTATCATAAATATGAAACTGCTTCTGAATTTGGTCGGTGTTTATCGCACACATCCATTGTTACTGGAGTCTGGAGATCTGGAGACAGCTCTCTCATTTGTCCATGTGACAAAGCCAAACGTGACCAGTGTGTGGAGAAAGTGGTGAGCAGTGAACAGGTGACTATAATCTGCAGTAAATGAGGAGTTCATGGCGACTGGGACATTGGCACGCAAGCCTTGTCTCCTTGTTCTTTTACAAACTCATTAGGTCCTTGTTAATGAAACGTGTCTATTTAATGACTCCCAGTGTTTGAGCCGCCCCATTAACGCTGTGTCAGCACCTCGTTCTGTTTAGCTGTCCGGTGTTAGACTTTATCTTTTAATGAAAACGCCTCGTGACAAACGGCAGTGACAGAAGGCGAAAGAGCTCAGGACAAACTCTGAACCAATCAGGGGCCAGGACCTGCACTGAACAGGACGTTTGGACACAAACAGGTGAAACTCTGAAAATTAGAATATGGTGAAAAACTAAGATATGAAACTAATATATGATATAGACCCATGACATGCAAAGTGACATCTGTCAAGCCTTCGCTTTCATTTTGAAAATGTTGGCTTGTCTGGAGAGGACTGTCAGGAAAAGGCCATTCAAAAGTGTGGGGGACCTTCACAAGGAGTGGACTGAGGCTGGAGTCAGTGCATCAAGAGCCTCCACACACAGACGGATCCTGGACATGGGCTTCAGATGTTCCTCTGGTTGAAGCATCCTGGTCTTCCATAACACCTCAGCAGAGCCACAGGCTGAGAGCATCCATGCCACGCAAACGCATTAAGGCCCAAACCAAGTACTAAGTACATATGCATGATTATAGTTTTCAAAGGGCCCACATTCCACATTTCTCTGTTTAAAATGATTTTTTCAATGCTTTCAGGTAATATTCTAATTTTCTGAAATGTTCATTTGGGGGTTTTTACAAGTAGTAAAATTAAACAAAGGTTTGACATATGTCACTTTGCATGCCATAAGTCTATATCATATATTAGTTTCACATTTAAACTGAATTACAGAAATAAATCACCTGTATTTGAATTTAGTTTTAGATTTCACTGAAACCTTTCCTGTAAATGTGGTGGACCCAATAGATACAGAAGTGTCATACAAGGGGGCGTGGCCTAGCCCAGGGGGGAGAAAACCCCGTCCTACAGTAAAACAGTAACACCATTTTGCTCCACATTAGTTTAAGTCACAGGCCGCTGCAATCTCTATGTACGTGTAAATAAATACTATTAATTAGCAGCAATTTGGGCTGTTTGCAAACATGGGTCCCCTTATTTTTATATGAAGACATAAAATGACAGAAAACATATTTATGTCATTAATCTACATGTCATTCTTTCCCCGTTCACCTGCAGCAGCCTGCCTTAAATTTGGGATTTGGAGACCGTAAATTGGTAATAAAATGATGTTTTAATCATATTCCTGTCCCGTCCCAGTGCGGAATGGGCGACCGCTGCGCCATGAAGTTCGGCCCCCGCATCGGGAAGCTGTGCGACTGCGGCCGGGGGGCCAACTGCAACTCCTTCCTGCTCAAGTGCATCTGAAACCCCTCGCCCCCCCTCAGGTCCCGTCTCAAAACAACGTCCTGCTCCTCCCTGTGGCTCCAGCATGTTTATATTGTGACTGAATAAAAAACACAAACCGGCTTCTGTGACTTTCAAAACCTGACATTCCTCTGTCGAAATGTAACTCTGACACACTTGCATCATATTCACACTTTCAGATCAACACACTGGTCTGCTTTATATAAAACACTGCAGTCTTTGATTTTCAGTTTATTCAGGAGGCACATTTTCAAACAACCAAAACAGCCAACTCAATGTTGTACATTTCAGCTCTCTACACGGCAGCAAACTGGGTTCAGATAAAGCAAAAACAAAACAAAAACAAAAAAATGCAGTAATAGAAAAAAACACTATACTGTAAACACAGTCATGGCACTTGTGTTTTCATGGTCCATAATGTTCCTCTTATATCAACAGAACTCCGGGTTTGGAAAATATCCCCAGAAAATACTTATATTTCTCTCAAAAAGGTACTCCATAGTGATAGAGGTACAATATATCATAAACGCGATACTTTACTTTGGAACGGCTAAAATAGCAGGATACAGATCCTTAACACGCGGACCCGGTCAAATGTGTCCAGATTTGGTCAGACTGGTCCGATGTATTTTTATTACAAACCCGAGGTACGTTTAGGTTGACCTCTGACCCTGGGTCTGTGCTCTGTCAGGTGTAACGGCTGAGGCTCTCTCTCTTCCTCATGACTAAATACAGTAACCACACAAAAAGCAGAGGAGAGCGAGGCGCTCTGGAGGAGAGGACCTCACAGGAGAAGTGCTTTGGATCGCGGTGGAGTTGGGTTCACCGTGTACGTTCACCTCCAACACTTTGGTCTGAGTCTGAATAAAACACACAGACTAAAGAAGAAGAAGAAGAAGAAGAAGATCTTTATTTATAAAGCGCCTTTCACAGACATGGTCACAAAGCGCTTTACATGAGAGCGTTTTACATTCACTCCACACTCATACCTCTACGGGCTGCACTTCTTCACCGCTTAAGTCCCGCCCATCATAACCATAATAAGATGCATGTGGACAGAGCTCCTGCAGGGGAAATAAAGAAGATGTTGGCCGCGATAGCGCCCTCTGCAGATTGACATAAATACTTACATGGAGAGGCTAGAATGTGGTTGATGTTTGGATGTTTACTGAGAAGGGTTGAAGACCCACCAGGGCAAAGTAGTATTTACTCTAAATGTGGGCGTGTCAGCGCGGCAGGGGGCGTGTCAGCGCGGCAGGGTGACGGGGGGATGTCTGCGAGGGCCGTTTGATGCCAATAAAAAAAAAATTATCCTCCTCTTCCTCCTCGTCCCTTCTTCCTCCACTTCTCCTCTTCTTCCTTGTCTCCTCTTCCTCCGCTTCTCCTCTTCTTCCTTGTCTCCCCTTCCTCTGTGTCTCCTCTTCCTTCTTGTCTCCTCTTCCTCCTTGTCTCCTCTTCCTCTGTGTCTCCTCTTCCTCCTCGTCTCCTCTTCCTCTGCGTCTCCTTTTCCTCTGCGTCTCCTCTTCCTCTGTGTCTCCTCTTCCTCTGCGTCTCCTCTTCCTCCTCGTCTCCTCTTCCTCCTCGTCTCCTCTTCCTCCACGTCTTCTCTTCCTCCTCCCCCCTCTTCCTCTGCGTCACCTCTTCCTCTGTGTCTCCTCTTCCTCTGCATCTCCTCTTCCTCCTCCCCCCTCTTCCTCTGCGTCTCCTCTTCCTCTGTGTTCCTCTGTGTCTCCTCTTCCTCTGTGTCTCCTCTTCCTCTGTGTTCCTCTGTGTCTCCTCTTCCTCCTCGTCTCCTCTTCCTCTGTGTCACCTCTTCCTCTGTGTCTCCTCTTCCTCTGTGTCTCCTCTTCCTCCTCGTCTCCTCTTCCTCTGCATCTCCTCTTCCTCCTCCCCCCTCTTCCTCTGCGTCTCCTCTTCCTCTGTGTTCCTCTGTGTCTCCTCTTCCTCTGTGTCTCCTCTTCCTCTGTGTTCCTCTGTGTCTCCTCTTCCTCCTCGTCTCCTCTTCCTCTGTGTCACCTCTTCCTCTGTGTCTCCTCTTCCTCTGTGTCTCCTCTTCCTCCTCGTCTCCTCTTCCTCTGCATCTCCTCTTCCTCCTCCCCCCTCTTCCTCTGCGTCTCCTCTTCCTCTGTGTTCCTCTGTGTCTTCTCTTCCTCCTCGTCTCCTCTTCCTCTGTGTCACCTCTTCCTCTGTGTCTCCTCTTCCTCTGCGTCTCCTCTTCCTCCTGGTCTCCTCTTCCTCTGCATCTCCTCTTCCTCCTCGTGTCCTCTTCCTCTGCATGTCCTCTTCCTCCTCGTTTCCTCTTCCTCTGCGTCTCCTCTTCCTCTGCATCTCCTCTTCCTCCTCGTGTCCTCTTCCTCTGCATGTCCTCTTCCTCCTCGTTTCCTCTTCCTCTGCGTCTCCTCTTCCTCCGCGTCTCCTCTTCCTCCTCGTCTCCTCTTCCTCTGCGTCTCCTCTTCCTCTTTGTCTCCTCTTCCTCCTTGTCTCCTCTTCCTCCTTGTCTCCTCTTCCTCCTTGTCTCCTCTTCCTCCTCGTCTCCTCTTCCTCTTTGTCTCCTCTTCCTCCTTGTCTCCTCTTCCTCTGCGTCTCCTCTTCCTTCTTGTCTCCTCTTCCTCTGTGTCTCCTCTTCCTCCTCGTCTTCTCTTCCTCTGCGTCTCCTCTTCCTCCTCGTCTCCTCTTCCTCCTCGTCTCCTCTTCCTCTGTGTCTCCTCTTCCTCTTTGTCTTCTCTTCCTCCTTGTCTCCTCTTCCTCCTCGTCTCCTCTTCCTCTGTGTCTCCTCTTCCTCCTCGTCTCATCTTCCTCCTTGTCTCCTCTTCCTCCTCGTCTCCTCTTCCTCCTCGTCTCCTCTTCCTCCTTGTCTCCTCTTCCTCCTCGTCTCATCTTCCTCCTTGTCTCCTCTTCCTCCTCGTCTCCTCTTCCTCCTCGTCTCCTCTTCCTCCTCGTCTCCTCTTCCTCCTTGTCTCCTCTTCCTCCTCGTCTCATCTTCCTCCTTGTCTCCTCTTCCTCCTTGTCTCCTCTTCCTCCTCGTCTCATCTTCCTCCTCGTCTCATCTTCCTCCTTGTCTCCTCTTCCTCCTCGTCTCATCTTCCTCCTTGTCTCCTCTTCCTCCTTGTCTCCTCTTCCTCCTCGTCTCCTCTTCCTCTGCGTCTCCTCCTCTTCTTGTACCTGTAAGCTGAAGCCCCAGTGTTACAGAAGATGATATAAAGTCTTGTCCTGTCACAACGCTGACCTCTGACCTCTGACCTCCGAGACGAGCTGCACTCAGGCTTGAATGCTCCCCCGGGAAACGCCTTTACAGGATCCTCTCTGATTGGACGCTTCGATCGGACGGTGACTCACATTCCTCTGAACACTCCGGCCCCGGGATCCAAGACGGGGCTGCAAAGGCCAGAGCCGGGAGAAAAGTCTTTGCTTCATTGTCACTTCGAGGGGTCGGGTTATGTTTCGGGTGAGGCGAACATTTCGAAACTAGAGAAAAATTCATCATGTTTTGGTGAAATCCTAAATGTTTGTATTCATTCAGAATGTTTTACCCGCTGAGCTACTTTTACAGAACAAAACCATCGCAGAGCCTCAAAGACACGTTTTGTTTTGGTGGAATTTACCCTGGAGAGTTTGTGGCCAATCCTTCAACTAAATTAGAGACAGTGACTTTCGAGGGTTATCAATCACCCTTGTTGGCAGACCAGGAGCTAGCTGTTCCCTCAGTCCAGGATCACCTGAGGCGGATCATTGGGCACGCTCAGCTCTTGTGCGTGCCTCTAAGCGGTCCCAGAGCCAGGCTAACCGCCGTCGCACACCGGCTCCTTCGTACATGCCTGGGCAGAAAGTCTGGCTCTCCACACGAGACCCGCCTCTCAAGGTGGAATTTAAGAAGCTTTCTCTTAGGTTTATCGGGCCATTTGAGGTAGAGAGGGTGATCAACCCCTCAGTGGTGCGTCGAAAACTTCCACCTTCCCTGAAGGTTCATCCTATGGTCAAGCCTGTCCTGTCCAGTCCCTTGTGCCCTTCCGTTCCGCCTCCTCCCGTGTTGATCGACGACCCCCCTGCCTTCACGGTTTGACGTATTCTTGATGTTCGGCGTGGATTGGGAGGACTACGGTCCGGAAGAGCGGTGTTGGTCCCTTGTAAGAACATTTTTGACCCGTCCTTGATTCGAGAGTTCTACCGCGATCATCCTGAGATGCGCAATCGGCCGTAGAAGGGGGGGGGGGGCACTGTCACAGCCCCTCCAGAACCCCAGGCCTCATCTGCCACTCCCTGAGTGGCTGGCTCCTTCCCCTCCCCATTCGTTTCATTGCAGGAGTGTAGACAGGTGTGCTGGAGAGTCCTCAGCTGAGTTCACTCTGCAAACGAGGAGATGGAAAAGTCCACTCCAGTGAGCTCAGCGCTCAGATCGTAGAACACTCTTCAGTCAGTACCGCGGTCCAGCTGTTTCCCATTATACGTACCGTTCGAGAATACTTACCTGTGTTTCCATCCGTTCTCCAGCCGCCTGTCTACCGAATCAGTTGTTTGTGTCTATGTGCGTGTACTTTATCTGTCCTTCACGTTTGTGTTCAGAATGATTATGGTGTTGCCTGTTACCGTGACCGGGCATCTTGTTCTGTAGCCTGTGAGCAAAGCATGAGTCAGGAGTTCAGATATCGCTGCAACCCTTACAATGGTCCATCCTGCTTGGTCCCGCTCCGTCCTGCTTGGTCCCGCTCCGTCCTGCTTGGTCCCGCTCCGACCATGCCCCGTCCCGCTCCATTCAATAAATACTTTTGCACTGTTTTTCCTGTGTCTGCTTCTGGGTTCAGCCTGATACGCAACATAAACTTTATTTAAAAAAAATCCCTTATCTGAAGATGAACGGGATTTCCTATGATTTTGATCAATCTCGTGGTTAGAAAAATGACCAAATGTTTTATCAGTTGTCCATATCGTGTACAGAGAGGAGCTGTGGCGAGCCTCGAGACACGACCCTCTGCGACATCCTTCAATTATAGTCCTGACTTGGGAGGCCTCACCGCGACTGGAATGTCAAGCAAAAAATGGTGTAGTGTGTGTGTGAAAGTGGTGGAGCCTACAGTAGCAGCTGCTCTTCCTCCTGTGTGCTCCTCTGGTCCTCCGGCCCCTCTTTAATCCTCGAAGTCATTGGCATGTGACTCTCCTGTCAGAGCTAAAGTTGACTGTCAGCAAAAATAAATGAAGCTAAATTAATCACATAATCAACTATTATTGCTGCTAGGGAAACAGATCTTTCCGTGGAAGTTACTGAAGATAACTGCAGATTAGTCGCTAGCTCCTGAGAGATTATAACGTCGACTTCATCACAATTAAAGCCAACAAATCAGTCACACTTACTTACTAAATGTGAGTAAATGTGTCTAAAATGATTAAAGTCACGGTCGTTGGCGGGGAGTTGGGTTGCCACGGTAACGCACACAATAACCAAGCTACTTCGGGGTCCAAACAGATAAAAGGCCATTAACTGTTTAACACCGGATTAGAATAATATAGCTCAGCATTTCTCCATGCACAATGTCGATGTGTTCTGTTTAAAATAAGCCTTCGTGAATCCAGAGTCAGTGTCATAGTTCTCCGTGGTCAGATGTTTAAAAAGAGCCTTGTAGTCGGCTCTGGACTTGGACGGTTCTGGGTTAGTCCAGGATGTAGACTCATAGAGAGTTTATATTTTTTCCTTTTGCTAGATTTAGTTCTGAAGCTTTTTCCCTGTAATGATATTTATTTGTGATATTTATTGTAAACTTTCTAAAGCTCGGGATGGATTTCCCTGAGCTCCTCTACACTAATAGATATTAGTTGATATTGGTTGTTTTTTGTTTCTAATGGACTTAAAGACTTGGATGAAGAGACAACTCTAAGTTCAGTCACTTATGGCTCCGCTCTGAAAGAATCGCTTTAACTCAGTGAGGGTTTGGTTTCAACAGTCTGCTCTGTGTCCCCACACAGGCCAGCAGGGGGCGCTGTCAGACCACACACTGGACAGTTCAAGGCCACATACTGCACGTGGATGTGGGGATTCCAATGAAGCCAGGCTGGCTCTGGGCTGCCCACTCGTGTGGGGACAGAGCTCAGCTGAGCATCATGACCGTCTCTCATGGCTCAGAGTAGAAGATAGACTCAAATGTCATTTAATGACTTTCTTCACAAATATATGCTATAGTCAAAAACCTACTAATTTGTACAACCTTTTACATTATGTGAGAGATCTGCACAACTATCCAACTAGGCAAGCGGCTCAGGGTCATTTGACCCGCCCCAAACCCAGAACAGAAGCCGTGCGTAGGTCGGTCATATTTAGAGCTGTGACTTTATGGAACAAACTGCCACCGGCTGTTAAACAGGCTGAAACAAAGCTCTCTTTCAAAAGACTATTGAAAAGACATTTTCTGATGGAAGCCTAAGTCTGTTTGTGTGTGTATGTCTATATCTTCATATACAGTATATTTAAATTCTTTATATGTACAGTATGTGTGCGTATAACTGAGGAGAGGTTTTGTATGTGAAGTGTTTTTTTCAATTTAACTGCATGATGTGAATATTGTAATTGCTTGAACCGGACCCCAGGAAGAGTAGCTGTCCATTTGGAGACGGCTACTGGGGATCCAAATAAATAAACAAATAAACAAATGAAGGGTTTGGAAAATCAGGTGTTTTAAGTGTAAAAAATGCCAACATTGTCCATGTTTCTAAGAATCTAAATAATGGGCACAGCCATGTTTGAATGTAACTTTTATTTAGTGACGCATTCGTTCTAAAGGTTTTTGCTCAGAGGGATTTTGGATCTTGGAAAAAATCTCTATCTTTTTAAGTTCAAAACTAAATAAATTAGGCAGGAATTATAAAGAATCCCCGTGAAATCTTGTTGCGTCCCAGACTTTAAAACGTGGGGTCTGCAGATGATGTCCCAGAGTCAGTGGGAACGGCTCTCGACATAAATCGGTGTAGAAACAGTGACTGCAATAATGAAACTCTTTGGAAATGTGTTTGTTCAGAGCAAACGGACTTAACGTTCCTCTGCAGCGTCTCGCCTTCATAATAATAAACGTGAATGTGACTCAGAGCAAGGCTTTGAACAAAAACAAAAAACCATCAAAGAATCCTCAGAGAAACGCTCTTCAAACGCAATCATGACTTTAATGACCGGCTCTTCATTAATTATGATTCCAGCCCCGAGGTGAACCAGCGTCTCCTCTCGGCCAAAATGGAGACGAGAGAACTGAGAGGAACACCAGAAACACAGGGCCGCCATTTAAACGCTTTGGACTTTCTACTTGAATACGTTGGTGTTACTGTTTTACACACATAGCGCCCCCCCCCCACTGTCTCCCACTGACTCCCACTGTCTCCCACTGTCTCCCACTGTCCCCCCACTGTCTCCCACTGTCCCCCCACTGTCTCCCACTGTCCCCCCACTGTCTCCCACTGACTCCCACTGTCTCCCACTGTCTCCCACTGTCCCCCCACTGTCTCCCACTGTCCCCCCACTGTCTCCCACTGTCCCCCCACTGTCTCCCACTGTCCCCCCACTGTCCCCCCACTGTCCCCCACTGTCTCCCACTGTCCCCCCACTGTCTCCCACTGTCCCCCCACTGTCTCCCACTGTCCCCCCACTGTCTCCCACTGTCCCCCCACTGTCTCCCACTGTCCCCCCACTGTCCCCCCACTGTCCCCCACTGTCTCCCACTGTCCCCCCACTGTCTCCCACTGTCTCCCACTGTCTCCCACTGTCCCCCACTGTCTCCCACTGACTCCCACTGTCTCCCACTGTCTCCCACTGTCCCCCCACTGTCTCCCACTGTCTCCCACTGTCTCCCACTGTCCCCCACTGTCTCCCACTGACTCCCACTGTCTCCCACTGTCCCCCCACTGTCTCCCACTGTCCCCCCACTGTCTCCCACTGTCCCCCCACTGTCTCCTACTGACTCCCACTGTCTCCCACTGTCCCCCACTGTCTCCCACTGTCCCCCACTGTCTCCCACTGTCTCCCACTGTCTCCCACTGTCCCCCACTGTCTCCCACTGTCTCCCACTGACTCCCACTGACTCCCACTGTCTCCCACTGACTCCCACTGTCTCCCACTGTCTCCCACTGTCCCCCCACTGTCTCCCACTGTCCCCCCACTGTCTCCCACTGTCCCCCCACTGTCTCCCACTGTCCCCCCACTGTCTCCCACTGTCCCCCCACTGTCCCCCCACTGTCCCCCACTGTCTCCCACTGTCCCCCCACTGTCTCCCACTGTCTCCCACTGTCTCCCACTGTCTCCCACTGTCCCCCACTGTCTCCCACTGACTCCCACTGTCTCCCACTGACTCCCACTGTCTCCCACTGTCTCCCACTGTCCCCCACTGTCTCCCACTGACTCCCACTGTCTCCCACTGTCCCCCCACTGTCTCCCACTGTCCCCCCACTGTCTCCTACTGACTCCCACTGTCTCCCACTGTCTCCCACTGTCCCCCCACTGTCTCCCACTGTCTCCCACTGTCTCCCACTGTCCCCCACTGTCTCCCACTGACTCCCACTGTCTCCCACTGTCCCCCCACTGTCTCCCACTGTCCCCCCACTGTCTCCCACTGTCCCCCCACTGTCTCCTACTGACTCCCACTGTCTCCCACTGTCCCCCACTGTCTCCCACTGTCCCCCACTGTCTCCCACTGTCTCCCACTGTCTCCCACTGTCCCCCACTGTCTCCCACTGTCTCCCACTGTCTCCCACTGTCTCCCACTGACTCCCACTGACTCCCACTGTCTCCCACTGACTCCCACTGTCTCCCACTGTCTCCCACTGTCCCCCACTGTCTCCCACTGACTCCCACTGACTCCCACTGTCTCCCACTGTCTCCCACTGTCTCCCACTGTCCCCCCACTGTCTCCCACTGTCCCCCCACTGTCCCCCCACTGTCTCCCACTGTCCCCCCACTGTCCCCCCACTGTCTCCCACTGTCCCCCCACTGTCTCCCACTGTCTCCCACTGTCTCCCACTGTCTCCCACTGACTCCCACTGTCTCCCACTGTCTCCCACTGTCCCCCCACTGTCTCCCACTGTCCCCCCACTGTCTCCCACTGTCCCCCCACTGTCTCCCACTGTCCCCCACTGTCTCCCACTGTCCCCCCACTGTCCCCCCACTGTCCCCCACTGTCCCCCACTGTCCCCCCACTGTCTCCCACTGTCTCCCACTGTCTCCCACTGTCCCCCACTGTCTCCCACTGACTCCCACTGTCTCCCACTGACTCCCACTGTCTCCCACTGTCTCCCACTGTCCCCCACTGTCTCCCACTGACTCCCACTGTCTCCCACTGTCCCCCCACTGTCTCCCACTGTCCCCCCACTGTCTCCTACTGACTCCCACTGTCTCCCACTGTCTCCCACTGTCCCCCCACTGTCTCCCACTGTCTCCCACTGTCTCCCACTGTCCCCCACTGTCTCCCACTGACTCCCACTGTCTCCCACTGTCCCCCCACTGTCTCCCACTGTCCCCCCACTGTCTCCCACTGTCCCCCCACTGTCTCCTACTGACTCCCACTGTCTCCCACTGTCCCCCACTGTCTCCCACTGTCCCCCACTGTCCCCCACTGTCTCCCACTGTCTCCCACTGTCTCCCACTGTCCCCCACTGTCCCCCACTGTCTCCCACTGTCTCCCACTGACTCCCACTGTCTCCCACTGACTCCCACTGTCTCCCACTGTCTCCCACTGTCCCCCACTGTCTCCCACTGACTCCCACTGTCTCCCACTGTCTCCCACTGTCTCCCACTGTCCCCCCACTGTCCCCCCACTGTCCCCCCACTGTCCCCCCACTGTCTCCCACTGTCCCCCCACTGTCCCCCCACTGTCCCCCCACTGTCTCCCACTGTCCCCCCACTGTCTCCCACTGTCTCCCACTGTCTCCCACTGTCTCCCACTGACTCCCACTGTCTCCCACTGTCTCCCACTGTCCCCCACTGTCCCCCACTGTCTCCCACTGTCCCCCACTGTCTCCCACTGTCCCCCCACTGTCCCCCCACTGTCCCCCACTGTCTCCCACTGTCCCCCCACTGTCTCCCACTGTCTCCCACTGTCTCCCACTGTCTCCCACTGACTCCCACTGTCTCCCACTGTCCCCCACTGTCCCCCACTGTCTCCCACTGTCCCCCACTGTCTCCCACTGTCTCCCACTGTCTCCCACTGTCCCCCACTGTCTCCCACTGTCTCCCACTGTCCGGGAGGACGAGTCGAACTTGTAGTTTTGACGGTGATTGGCTGAGTGCGTCACCTGATAAATGGCACTTCCGTTTATTATTTGACCTCTGACCTCCTGTACGCCCAGTCTCTCGTGTTGTGGTCGCTCCTCGACGCTCTCCAGTCCAGTTGCCGCGGCGCCGCCATGGGCCGCGTTCTCCCGGCCGTGATAGTGAGTCGGACCCCGCTGTCAAAGCCCTGAGCCGCTAATGCCTGAACAGTGACATGTGGACAGTTAATGTGCATTATTTCCCCTGATTACCGGGGGTCCCCTGGACTTTGAGGTGCGGCTGCAGCTGCACTGACGCCGGGCGCACACTTACGTACGCTTTCACAAGGCGGGACGATTGTTGGCGATATTCAGCAGGTTTTCACTGAAGAAACTCAAACGTTCATCAGCGTGACTGGGGAGTAAAGTCTTCATTTATTCGGCTTCATGCGTCTACACTGCCCACGTTTTAGACACAGTAACACACGGTCACACGGCCCCCCCTGGCATCGGCGCGCCCCACTATTTGAGAACCACTGCTTTACTGTTTGTGATGCAGGTCCATGGAGTGTTACATATACTGCATACAAACAAACTGACCGCAGATTGTCTTCTCTCCTTCTCCCCTCTCTCCTCATCTTATCTCCTCTTCTTCTTCTCTCCTCTCTGCTCTTCTTTGCTCTGCTCTTCTTCTCTCCTCGTCTCTCCTCTTTCCCCTTGTTCGCTCCCCTCTCTTCCCTTCTCTCTCTGACAGATGGATGGATGGAGTTGTTTTAATGAGGACATGAATCTTTAATGAGACAGAATAAGACAAAACTCTGACTCACGGCTCATCAAAGACACAAACTACACAAGCACACACTGTACTCACAAAGTACACACACTATAGGACCAACAAGACCTACACCAGAGCTCATTAGCTCATCTCTCCATTCAGACGCTGCATGGAGTTTGGGCTAAATCGAGTGGTTACAGACTGTGCTCTTCATTTTCTGGTTTAACAAATAGAAGCATAAATGTTGTGGATGTCAAAGGGTCAGAACCACAGCTGTAGCCGCTGTAACATTCCAATGGTGAAGACTCAATACAAAGGGACGAATGCACCATCCTCACTGACACACAGCCCTGTCTTAGGGCTTTTCCACCGCGCTGGTGCTGGTTCCAGCTTCAGAACTGGTTCTTTCGTTTTCCACTCAAAGAAGGCTGGCTCTCGGTTCCAGCGTGAGCACCAGTTTAAGAGCTGGACCTAGAAAAGAGCCGGGGGCGTGGCTTTCGTTCAGGAGGACCACAGACACCCGGCCATGTCCATAACAAACCTCCAGTAACAATGGAAAAGCCAAAACAGTGGACCGTGGAGGAGACTGTCTCCTTGGTTTGTGGTCCTCAAACTCCAGGGGGCTGTTAGGACCAAACCGGTCTTTGTGGAGATCCAACGGGAGATGTTAACGGCTGGGTAGAGGAGCGTTGACCAGCTCGTCAACAAACTTAAAAAGCTCAAAAAAGATAACCGGGACATGAAAAGGGTATTTGGGAAAAGTGTGACCGGCCAAGGAAAAACCCGCATTAGGACATCTTGGACGCTATTCTCGGACCGACCTGCGTGTGACGCAACAGGAGCGCTCAATTCGGCCTCTGCCATATTGGAGGCCGTGGTGGAGGACAGCGCTCAGGGTCCTGCCCAATCGGGTAAGTCTTTTCTTAGCTGTTCTTACGTGCTGAAGTTGCCTTTACGCTACGCTGCTACTGTATCATGCTACAATGTCGCTACGCTGCTACTGTATCATGCTACAATGTCGCTACGCTGCTACTGTATCATGCTACAATGTCGCTACGCTGCTACTGTATCATGCTACAATGCCGCTACGCTGCTACTGTATCATGCTACAATGCCGCTACGCTGCTACTGTATCATGCTACAATGCCGCTACGCTGCTACTGTATCATGCTATAATGTCGCTACGCTGCTACTGTATCATGCTACAATGCCGCTACGCTGCTACTGTATCATGCTACAATGCCGCTACGCTGCTACTGTATCATGCTATAATGTCGCTACGCTGCTACTGTATCATGCTACAATGCCGCTACGCTGCTACTGTATCATGCTACAATGCCGCTACGCTGCTACTGTATCATGCTATAATGTCGCTACGCTGCTACTGTATCATGCTACAATGTCGCTACGCTGCTACTGTATCATGCTACAATGTCGCTACGCTTTCAAACTTGTTTTAGTCAGCGCCAGCTAGCAGGGACGATTAGAATGTTTTTTAGCCAAAGAAACCGTTATTCTCCTAAACTGCAGTAAGTCTTAGTCCTGGCTTCCTGTCAAGCCAGTACTAAGACTATTTATGTATTAGTATTTGTGTTAGACTATAGTATTAAAACACGACATGCCAGCACAGCAACAGGCCAATGTTATGCTCAGATGTGGCGATCAACGGCCAAGTCGTCCTTGTAAATGATGACTGGTTTTCTATTGGCCTTACCTGGCTATATAAGGACAATAAGTACCTTTTAAAAAGTTATTCAGGCCTAAAATCTCTCATCAAAACTAGTGTGTCGAGTTTATATTTGGTTGTTCGCCCCTCTAGTGGAGTAATCAATAACTGCATGCATATACTGTGACTAACTAACACAACATAATTAAAATGCATTTATGTACAGACATCCCTCTAATGAGGTGCATGTTGAGGAGGCAGCAGTGGCACCAACTCCTCCACCAACCGTCCCAACCACTGGACAGACGAGGTGAGACGTTCTATTTGTCTTTTTACACAACTGCAAATCATTCTATGTTCACCCTGTTCTCAAAACTGTTCACACCAAGTATCACTTCATAAAAAGTTTGACTGTCCCACCAGGCCTAGATCAAGATCAAATCAAGACTAAAGTGGATCTAAAACAGGTTTAAAATGGATTTGAACAAGTCGAAATGGGACGGAAGATGGTATTATTAATTGCTTTTACTCAAGAATATGCATTGAATATGTTTTTGAAGTAAGGAGTATTCTAAATATTTTAAGTTAAAGTTACTCTTCGTCTTACTTGATTGAGTCAATTATTTTGCTTCTTCAACCTCAGTTTATTTCTGCACTGGATTTAAACCAGGTGTAAACCAGAAAACAACTTGCATTACCAAAGCATAAATATATATTTTTTTGCAAATTACAATTAATAAAAAGACAGATGAGCCCAAGGACCACCTGTGGTATATGTACCACAGTTTGGAGCAACTACATTGTTCGGTACTTTTGAAAAACAATGATGGACAAATGTAGACAGAAGGCATCTAACTAAGATGTAGGAGGTGCAGTCTTCTCCTGACTTTGCCTCACCTCTGGCAACATGTTCTACCTATTAAATGCTTCCCTTAATTGTCCTCTATGGAGACAGAATACTTGTTCTTACTAAAACAGTGTTTTAGTAAGAAACTAAAGAACTAAAACAGTGAGGGGCATCTTCACAATTCTGTCTTTCTTACAAACAATGTGTATGTATATTTTGATGTGAGATTAATTCAGCTTCATAAATAATTACGGTACATACAATAACCTATTAATTAATTAATTATTAAGTATATGTTTTGTTTGTGAACAGGAAAGAGACAGTGGGATCAAGATGATCTTCTTGAATTCATGGAGAAATCTGATGAGAAGTTTCTCGAGATGAGCAGGACGGAGGCCGATTCAGCAGCTCTGCTTGGATTCATGGGACGGATTGTGGCCGTTATGGAGTCACAAACTAAATGACAATCTAGGCCTTTTTTGTTTTGTATTTTGTTTTGTTTTTTACAAATGATTATACACATTGTTTATTGTTGATATTGTGTCTTCACCAGCTAACTTTATGTACATTTATGTTTTCTACAAATTAGTTTATAATCTTAATATTTATTGTTTATTTTATTAACCAAAGCTAATAACAATCTGTATATATTAGGCTAATCATTTTTCTGCAAATTAATATTAATTGTATATATTTCATCTTCACAAATCTATTTGCCAATAAAATGTTGTCAGTGTTAAAAAGCAGGTGATCCGAGGCACTCTGACTGAAATGAACCCATGTCACGTGTGTGCACATGGACATAAGAGACCACCCAAAGAGACCACCCAAAAGAATATACAGACATACAGTGCCTTGCGAAAGTATTCGGCCCCCTTGAACTTTTTGACCTTTTGCCACATTTCAGGCTTCAAACATAAAGATATAAAACTGTAATTTTTTTGTGAAGAACCAACAACAAGTGGGACACAATCATGAAGTGAAACGAAATTTATTGGATATTTCAAACATTTTTAACAAATAAAAAACTGAAAAATTGGGCGTGCATAATTATTCAGCCCCCTTAAGTTAATACTTTGTAGCGCCACCTTTTGCTGCGATTACTGCTGTAAGTCCTTGGGGTTTGTCTCTATCAGTTTTGCACATTGAGAGACTGAAATATTTGCAAAACAGCTGGAGCTCAGTGAAGTTGGATGGACAGCGTTTGTGAACAGCAGTTTTCAGTTCTTTCCACAGATTCTCGATTGGATTCAGGTCTGGACTTTGACTTGGCCATTCTAACACCTGGATATGTTTATTTGTGAACCACTCTATTGTAGATGTTGCTTTATGTTTTGGATCATTGTCTTGTTGGAAGACAAATCTCCGTCCCAGTCTCAGGTCTTTTGCAGACTCCATCAGGTTTTCTTCCAGAATGGTCCTGTATTTGGCTCCATCCATCTTCCCATCAATTTGAACCATCTTCCCTGTCCCTGCTGAAGAAAAGCCCAAACCATGATGCTGCCACCACCATGTTTGACAGTGGGGATGGTGTGTTCAGGGTGATGAGCTGTGTTGCTTTTACGCCAAACATAACGTTTTGCATTGTTGCCAAAAAGTTGGATTTTGGTTTCATCTGACCAGAGCACCTTCTTCCACATGTTTGGTGTGTCTCCCAGGTGGCTTGTGGCAAACTTTAAACAACACTTTTTATGGATATCTTTAAGAAATGGCTTTCTTCTTGCCACTCTTCCATAAAGGCCAGAGTTGTGCAGTATACGACTGATTGTTGTCCTATGGACAGAGTCTCCCACCTCAGCTGTACATTTCTGCAGTTCATCCAGAGTGATCATGGGCCTCTTGGCAGCATCTCTGATCAGTTTTCTCCTTGTATGAGCTGAAAGTTTAGAGGCACGGCCGGGTCTTTGTAGATTTGCAGTGGTCTGATACTCCTTCCATTTCAATATTATCGCTTGCACAGTGCTCCTTGGGATGTTTAAGGCTTGGGAAATCTTTTTGTATCCAAATCCGGCTTTAAACTTCTCCACAACAGTATCTGGGACCTGCCTGGTGTGTTCCTTGTTCTTCATGATGCTCTCTGCGCTTTAAACTGACCTCTGAGACTATCACAGAGCAGGTGCATTTATACGGAGACTTGTTTACACACAGGTGGATTCTATTTATCATCATTAGTCATTTAGGTCAACATTGGATCATTCAGAGATCCTCACTGAACTTCTGGAGAGAGTTTGCTGCACTGAAAGTAAAGGGGCTGAATCATTTTGCACGCCCAATTTTTCAGTTGTTTATTTGTTAAATTTTTTTGAAATATCCAATAAATTTTCACTTCATGATTGTGTCCCACTTGTTGTTGGTTCTTCACAAAAAATTACAGTTTTATATCTTTATGTTTGAAGCCTGAAATGTGGCAAAAGGTCAAAAAGTTCAAGGGGCCGAATACTTTCGCAAGGCACTGTATGTCCATCCTCCTTCTATAATTACATAAGGAGGAAGGAAACATATACATATGAAGGACATGGATTACACTGGACAGCACCACATCACATACACATGAAACATTTTAGTGCATAAAATGTTCTCAGTGTTACACATTCACACATTCACATCAATCATGCAAATTGCAAACTATTTGCTCTTTCTCAATCTATGCACACACACACACACACACACACACACACACGATAAAGCCCAGCTCTTCAGAACCCCGAAAGTAGTAAGTAAGAGCACAAAATGAATGAGCTTGACGCCCCAATGCGAAATGAGTGGATGGAGTAATGCGAAGAGGATAAACCGGACAGGTGAAGAATCTTGAGGAAATGATTACAGAACCAGAATCTAGAAGCCATCTTCCCCGCTTCAGTAAGGAGCCGAGGGTCGTGCGAGAAACGCACTTAAGCAGAGCTTTGTAAGGCTGATGGAAGAATCAAGGAGGACTGGTGAGATTGGGAAAGAAGGCCCAGCAGATCTGTTAACTCCTGCACTCCTCGAGTGGAATTAGCGAGTCAGAAGCATGAATGGTAGGGTCGAATAACCTCGGACCAATGGATGAGTCATAGAAGCTGAATTACGGCGCATATCCGGAACATCGCAGAACCCGAAAAGCCCAAAGGAACATGCACTCTGAAGAAAGGTAGACTGCAGGGGTGAAGTAACTGGAGCATAGAGTGCTTATGCAGCATCATAGAGATGTGAGGCTGAGACAGTGCGGGGCAATCAGCCGGGAGGAATGTGATGAATATGAAGAAATGACTCGAAGCTGTGGTACGAAGACAGCGAGACTGAAGCTAGGGAATGGCCCTCGGGAGACAACATTCAGATGAGAGAGGGATGGATCTAAAGGTAGACCGTGGCTAAGAAACGGAGGAACCGGCGTAGGGTGAATGTCAATCAATCAATCAATCAATCAATGGTTTTGTATAGCCCAATATCACAACAGGAGTTGCCTCATAGGGCTGTAACAAACATTAAGGCAATAAAACAGAACAGTAAATAAGACAATGTAAAGTTCAGGTGAATCAAATATCCAGGCAAACATAATGTCCAAATAAGCGTCAGCAGTGGGTGGGACGAGCAGCTCGGGCGTCCCCTGTCCCTAGACTCTCCAGCACGGCAAGGAAAAACTCAAAAACCCGGTGGGAGAAACGAGAAACCTTGAGGAGAACCACAGAAGGAGAGATCCACTCCCATGGACGGACAGGCTATGGAGACCCAGGGCCGAAGGAGTCCCTCAGCAGACGGGCCAAGATCACAGACCGTCCAGTCCTTGTTGTCAACCCAGTAGGCAGGGTTCCTCCGTTCAGCCGGGTTCCTCCGTTCAGCCGGGTTCCTCCGTTCAAGGGTTCCTCCGTTCAGCCGGGTTCCTCCGTTCGATCTAGACAGGCACTCCCAAGGGGGAGTGGGACAGGAGACACCATGTGAATAGTAATGAACAGACTACAGATTAAATAAATATTGTAAATGTCGGAGTTTGGCGCCAAGCATCTGCACTTAAACTGATTAATCACGGAGACAGGGTGAGCCTGGCTGCGAGATAACGGGGCAGCAGGAATGTCCTATGTTGATAATGTCGCCGGCTGAAGAGTTGTCGGAATGAATGAGGATACATCATTATCTCCAGGGGACGTCTCCAACTCGAGTCTCCAACTAGTCTCCAATAGTCTCCAGGCCGGTTGAGTGAGGCCCTTCAGTAACCATTTTCCTCAGGGGGATTCCTCCTTGTTTTGTAGGTTCAAAGCTCAATAGATCAGGCAGGAATTTGATATTGAAAAATCCCGTTGCAAAAAACGTATGGAGCGACTAAAGTGCAGATGTTGTTAAAGAGTGGGATGAAAACGGCCCTAAAGTTTAGTCCCTCTGTCTGCACGTGCGCCCTGTGTTTATTTTCTCCCGTCCCACAAAGGAAATGACCATATTTGGGTTTGGTCTTGTTTTTTACTATGACGGAGTTTATCGCGGCTGTAAAACATGAACATTTACATTCAGGAGTGTTTCCCGAGGCGCAGAGGCATGAGTCGTTACCGTAATGTCTGAGATAAAGGCTCCTCATCAGGGCCAGTCGATAGTTTTAATCAGCTCCGTCTGATTACAGCGGCACTGGGAGTGTTCATCCATCACCGGCCCGAGCTCACAGCGAGGAGCAGTCGTCATCACGCCAACGACACGCCAACTCACACTGGACACGGGGGGACAGAGGTGGACTTCCAGAGGGGGACGTGAACCAGGCAAAGTGCTTAATCCATCAAACAATCAATAGTTGTATACAGCCCAATATCAATAACAGCAGATGCCTCACAGGACTGCGCAAACCTTAAACCAATCAACCAAAAACAATACAATGCAATGTCCGAGCAAACGTAATGTCCAGCAGAGGAAATGTCCAAATAAACATCAGCAGCAGATGGAACGAGCTTCTTGTCCTTAGACTCTCCGACACGGCGAGGAAAAACTCCAAAATCAGAATCAGAATCAGAATCAGAATAGGTTTACTTGCCATGGTTTGAGAACAGGTTTACAAACTAGGAATATTTCTCGGTGCAAACGTGCGACATAAAACATGTAACACAGAATTAAGATAAAAATAAGCTAAAGAACTTTAAACTATAAGGCTATATAGGGGCATAAAAAATATTAAATAAATAAGTGACGTGTGGTAAGACAACAACAATTTGACATGATGACAGATGAGTAGCATATAAAGTGGTATTAAGTGTTATAAAGTGATGAGTGATATCAGCGGGTCTAAGTGTGGACACACCGCACAGTGCAAGTGCAGATTCATCCATGAGTCTGTGACTAATCGTGAAATATCGTCCCGTGATATATCGGGAAATCGATATATTGTCACACTCCTAATCGGGACGCCGAATACAATGCGCGTGTGGCGTTCATACGCTGTAAGAAAGCACACCCAATTGTGCTAAAAATAAATCGGCGAAAGTGCGAGGCTGCGAAAGGAGAACCGCGTTACAGCGAGGAGGGACCGCTACAGGAAAATGCCACGTTGTCTTTCTTTTATATCCTGAGTAGAGATATTGTTACATAATTCTACTTCGGTATTCAAAATGGCCACCATAACAATCAAAGTCACATGACTGAAAGGCACGTATAGACGAGGCAGTTTTAAAAATGCGCCAGAAATATCGGCCTGTAAATATCGGCAGGGCATATATCGGCATCAGCCTTGGAAACACCCATATCGGTCTGATTAAACTGGAATCAGAGTTTTCAGATCAGTCCTGTGGACCCGGAGAGCTCATGGATCCAGACAGGGATGAAAACAAAGCCGTTCATCTGGGCGTGTTCATTATCTGTTCATTATTGGAGCGCTGAACTGAGAGGATTCTTTACTGATGACAAACGACTGTCCTGGGGTCATAAGTCATGATCTGACGAGGCGACTCACCATCCGCAGAGAGGCTTTAGCCAGGCTGCGCTCCCATTGGCTCGGCCCGTAAACGCCCGTGTCTGATTGGCGGATCCTCTGGTCCCGTTACAGCGGTGACTCACGGTCATTACAGTAAACACTTTTATCCACCGCCACGTTCGCTTCTGCCTACCCTTTAAAGGCCAAACATAATTGTGGTAAAACATTTTCTTTTACAAACGCGCCCGAACCCAAACACGTCCCGACGGCTTTAGTCACTTCCTCCTCCCCCCCCCCTGCACGCACTCGCATCCTGTGGCAGAGTGGTTAGCCCCCGTCGCCGGTACCTGGCAACCTGAGGAGAAGAGCCGCTCAAACCGCCCCGTCCAGTCGACTGCTTTGAACATCTCAAAGGAGGCGGCCAGTAACAAAGTATTTTTACTACAGTACACAGGCTTTTGAGGATCAGTACTCAAACTTGTATTGGGGCGAATGCATTAAAGGCTCCAACGTACATGTTTGGTCCCATTTCAAGCCTAATAACGCACACTCCAGAAACAACACAATCTTTATGTTGTCGATGCTTTTGTAATTATGATGGATAACATCTGTTGTAATTAATAACTATGATTTAATTTCAGTGAAGCAGCATATTTAATGAAGAAAGTTTATCTAGAAAAGTGATTTTTATTTACATTTTTAAGCCAATGTATGCGTAAATTCACCCTGGGGGGGGGGGGGGGGGGATCAATTTCAGCGTCACCTACCTTCAGCCAATGATCGTGTCCATGAGGGTCACGCCTCCACCTCAGCCTATCAGCACAGAGCCACACCTTCGTAGCCAATCATCGCCCTCGGTTCTGCTTTAAAGCCCCCGGCATTCATGGTTCGTTCGCTTCCCGGCGTGCTGCGACCCACCTCCACCCCTTCGCCGCCCGTTCCGTCTACAGCTCACCCTGGCTCATGTTCGTGCAGTAATATCTTCAGAATTCTTTAGGAGTGAAGATATTACTGCGCGGACGCCGAAGTGCTCCTAAGGTGTTATTACGCCTTACAATATAGTTCCCCTTTTTATCCGTTTAGAAAATGAACATGTTTGATTTTGTGTGACTAGACTTGGGTCGTGTAACTACTCACGTAACCGTATTTAAATAAGGGAAACGTGGAGGAGCTCGGTCACTTCTAACTTCACCCCTGTTTGACCCCATAGAGGAGAGGCTAAACGCTAACAACAGGTACTCGTCTGAGCCCAGGTAAGAACAAATCTCAGTGTGGAGAAACGGTGGCCTGTCCCTTTAAGGAATAGTGGTGAAGGAAATGGCGGATGAAGGAAATAGTTGTGGGCTTTTGGAGAAGTCGCTAAGCCGCCCTGATTTTGCGAAGTTTGCTTGATTTTGCGTTAGTTGTGATCGCAACATTGCAACATCCTGGAGGAACTGAATACTACTTGAGTAAAGTAGAGATCCTCAAATACTGGTAAGTACGTTCACCTTGTTTCTGACCACCGCAGCGTTGGTAAAAAAAAGCTCTGAGTAAAAGTCTTTCCCTCGGGATCAATAAACTCATTTCCTTCAGACTTCAGGTAATTTTGTTCCACTCGCTCTGTAGCTCACAGACATTCACATACATGTGCACAATGTTTCTGGATGACTCACTTCACCACAGCTTCACGCATTCATTTAGAATCATCTGTCTATCTCCCCCTGCTCTTCTCTCGCTTGTTCTCTCTCTATTCTCTCTCTCTCCCTTCTATTCTCTCTCTCTCCCTTCTCTCTCCTGTCTATGCCCTCCCTCTCCCTTCCTCTTTCTCCTCTCTCCCTCTCTCTCTCTTCCCCCTCTCCTCTTTCCCTCTTTCCTCTCCCTTTACTTTCCCTCCCTCTCTTTCTCTCATCTCTCTCCCTTTCCTCTCCCTCCCTCTCTCTTTCCTCTCCCTCGCTCTCCTCTCTCTCTTCCCCGTCTCCTCTTTCCCTCTTTCCTCTTCCTTTACTTTCCCTCCCTCTCTTGCTCTCATCTCTCTCCCTTTCCTCTCCCTCCCTCTCTCTTTCCTCTCCCTCTCTCTCCTCTCTCTCTTCCCCGTCTCCTCTTTCCCTCTTTCCTCTTCCTTTACTTTCCCTCCCTCTCTTGCTCTCATCTCTCTCCCTTTCCTCTCCCTCCCTCTCTCTTTCCTCTCCCTCTCTCTCCTCTCTCTCTTCCCCGTCTCCTCTTTCCCTCTTTCCTTTCCCTTTACTTTCCCTCCCTCTCTTGCTCTCATCTCTCTCCCTTTCCTCTCCCTCCCTCTCTCTTTCCTCTCTCTCTCTTGACGTTTTGTGACGCAGTAAATGCCCAATATATCCCCCTGTACCTCCTCACTTCTCACATTCTAACCTCTACAACTACTACAACTACTACAGCAGCTACTCCCCCAGTACTGCAGTATTTGCCTTCTTACTCCAGTCTGTGTTCCGTTTCTGCCGTTGTCACCTGTTGAATGATGGCGTCTCGTTGCCGGCGCTCCTCGCTGTTGATGCTGGCGCTCCTGGCTGCGCTCGTGCACGTGTCTCTCTCCCAGGACTCGGAGTCCGGACTGTGGCCCCGGGCTCTCAGAGGCCTCTACTCCAAAGGCCCCAACCTGACAGCAGAGAAGCAGCTGGTGAGTCTGCACTGAATCTTTATTAATTTCATAAAGTCATGTGGATTTCCTGATTCTGTATTTGCTGCAGATGAACAGGGGAAACTATTTATTTAGACATAAATATAAAAGATTACTGATCAGGTCATTTTATGCAGAAACATGTCTGCGCTGAAATCAAGATAACGGATAAATGTGTGCTTTTATTTTGTGGAATATTAGTTATAAAGATTTGCTTTGAATAGTTTTTGAATAAAAATCTGTAAATAAAATCTTATTATTATAATTATTATTTTTCTGGGTCAAAACGCAATATATATTTGTACAGTTTCACCTTATTGTGAAAACTAGTTTGATCCTGGTGAAAGCTTATGTTAATGAGGCAAAAACTGAAATTTGACACTGAAAAAAAAAGTCCTGCTGTGATTTAAAGCCACACTACATTTAACTCCTAAATAAATAGAATCAAATTCATTACAGTTTGTTTTATTGGAGAAAAATAGCTTTAAAATCGGAGTTATAGTCTCACATGTACAATCAATGCAGAGCTTCGCCCCTCCCACAGAATCCAATCATTTACAGTAAAAGATCAAATCCTTTCAGTGTCATATGCAGATAAACAGGCCTGTCTCACGTCTTCAGGTTTTAGCTGTGTTAAACTGAAACAGAGCCTCACTGTGTTTAGTCTTTACTCTGGGACCAGCAGGAGAGCCCGTCCTGAGGAGCTGGCTCATATGGCTCTAACATGTCAGAGACATACGTGCTAGACCGTGAAGAGAGCGAAGCTGTTTTAAAGCATATCCTGTGAGCGAAGCCAGAGCAGTGGTGGGGCCGGGATCTAATTTGTGGGTGGGCAGTGAGAAAAGTGGGGGGGTCTGTACATACTTGGCAGCCGCGGCGCCACACTGAGGCCACTGTGACTGAATTATTAATGCAGTTGACAAAAAACAGCCCATGTTCAATGAGAACGATGAGGAATAGGAGTAAACGCCACATACTTCACATACCGGCAGTCTGTCTGTTCATTCATCAGGTAAAACGTAAAACGATCAGCAAACATCAGCTCAGATGCCTCGTCAGAAAGTTGGTGGGCTGTAGTGTTCACTGGAGCCGATCCCAGCGGAGAGAAAGAAGAGAAGCAAGGAGCAGAGGGAGAGAGCGAGGAACAACTGTTTGTGTCATGCATGTCTGTGTCCAGCTGGGGGAGCTGCAGGACGTTCTGGAGAAGCTTCAGACCAAACGTCTGCCGCTGTGGGAGAAGAAGTACGGACAGGTGCCCACGGTGAGTCCGTATTCTGGTCCGGGGTCGCTGCAGGACACTTTATTTGGGCTGCGTCCTGTTCCTACAGCCATTATGTCGAGGTCACACCATTTGGTCCTGTGTCCGAATGTCTTTAATGCAGTCCCTGGACAAACAATATCAAAACATTTTCTCTAAATTATAAAAAATAATAATAATAATTTTTTCCTGGACTTTGATTTTTTCGATACCAGTAGTACCAACATCTTTTTTCGTTGTTGACACCATACGGTATTGTATACCCGGGCCCTAATTCTGAAAAGTAGTGAGCTGCGATGGTAACAGACGGGTCAATATAGACCACGATGCATTGTGGAAGTTGGAAAAGAACATACAGAGACTTTGAGTCTTTGAACTAAACACAACAGAACATCATGAAAAAGTTCATGTATTTCCGTAATTCAACTTAAAATGTATAATAATAATAATATATGAGCTAATGCTAACACTGTGCTATTTTTTTTTTCCTTAGAGACTCATGACATGCAAAGTGACATTATGTCAAACCTTTATTTTCATTTTGATGATTTTGGCTTACATTCAAAATCTCAGATTAGAATATTACATGAAATAAAAATAAAATAAACTAAGAAATGTTGGTCCTCTGAAAACTATAGGGGTAATCCTGCATATGTACTTAGCGCTTGGTTTGGGCCCCTTTTACTTGAATGACTGTTTGATGGCTAATGCTAACAGCTATAGGAAAAATACATTGCGCTAACAGACTCTGAAAATTCTCCTGGACTATGGGATTATTTCTATGGCCACAAACGGGTCGATATAGACCACAATGCATTGCAAGACAGGCCTTTGAACTAAACACAACAGCTGTTTTAATCACGTGCTGTGTATTTATCAAGAGTAAACCACTTCAATGGGCTACACATCATTATGGTGAAAAATGGCCACCGTTAGCTCTGACCTTTAGCCCGAGCTGTTAAAGCTACCATAATTAAGGCAGAGGTTGTTGAGTCAAATCTCTCAGCGTTTGTTCACTTCATAGCGAGGCAGAGCTGAGACGTGAACCGCTAATGCTAACACTGTGCTATTTTAGCCAATCACTTCCTGGTTCGCACTGGAGGAAAATGCGTCCTAGGCTAATTTGACACATAGCATGGTCTGCTTTTGTTTCCCAGATGTTGTGTTTACAATGTAGATCGAAGGTGCAGAGTGAAGTTTACTTTGATTATCACAGCTTTAACTGATCGATAGCAGCCCGAATAATCCAAGCCATTTTATTTGTATTTTATGTCAAATCAAAGTGAGCTGACTGTGTGTGAAACAGTCTCCTGGATTTGGTCTGTGTTTATCGCAGGAATCCATTAGCAAGTGGATGTAGTCACTCATTCTGTTGATGAGTCATTTGGAGGAAAAATACATGTTTAACGTGACTAACATTCGCCCTGGTCCTGGTGTGTGTGTGTGTGTGTGTGTGTGTGTGTGTGTGTGTGTGTGTGTGTGTGTGTGCGTGTGTGCGTGTGTGTGTGTTGCAGTGCGACCTCGGGGAGCAGTGCGCCGTCAGAAAAGGCGCTCGCATCGGCAAACTCTGCGACTGTCCACAGGGGGCGCTCTGCAACTTCTTCCTGCTCAAGTGTCTATAACTTACAGCGGCTGCAGAGGGACAAACTACACTAGCAAGAGCCCGAGTCTGCGGCGTCCTACCCCGGGGACGGGACAGCGGCGGTGCCAGAGGGACCAGTCAAATGAAACCTCAGAAACCACAAGCGCTCGGTTCAAACGCCGTCCGCCTCGTGCTGTAAAAAGATATTTGTTTTGTGAAAATGTGTTTCTGTTGAAAGATGTGAAAAAGAACATTTATTTTGTTGAAAATATATATATATATATTTTTATTTCTAAAAATCTTTGATAAAAATTGCCCAGTGAAAAAATACTGTAAAAATAGAAAGTGTAAAGAAAACCCATGGATGTCTAAAGGGTTGTTAAATGCATGCAAAAAATTATAAATAATAGAACAAAAGAAGCTGAGGATAAATATTAAAATATAAAAACGAATTAACAGCTATCATTAGAAAATGTAAACAGGATTATTATAATAAATTGTTAGATAGGAATAATAATAATATTAAAGGTTTATGGAACATCTTAAATAGTTTAGTTAGAAATAAACCAAGATTGTTTGATTATCCAACATTTTTTAAAGATTAGGATAAAACTATTAATAACATGGATGAAGTTGTCAACACTTTTAATAAATTCTTCGTAGATGTTGGCCCGAATCTTGCTGCAAAAATTGCAAATGTTGAGAAATATAATTGTGAGCTCATACACATAAATCCAAAGACTTTGTTTCACAATCCTGTTGAGGAAAAGGAGATTCTGGATATTGTTAGATGTTGTAAAAATAAAACCTCTACTGATTATTTCAACATGGATATGAAGACCTTAAAAAGTGTCATTGAAAGTATCTCTAAGCCGGTAACTTACATCTGTAACTTATCGTTGCAAACTGGACAATTTCCTGATAGTATGAAAGTAGCAAAAGTGATTCCTCTGTTCGAGGCAGGAGATAAACATTTCTTTACAAACTACAGGCCTGTTTCCCTTTTACCGCAATTCTCTAAAATCTTAGAAAAGGTTTTTAACTCTAGACTTGATATAAGTCATGTCATTCTATTGCTCAAAATTACAAATAGAGAATTAGGGTAGGCGAGCTATGGAGCAGTTGAGAGGGACCCTCCCAACGGGCTCCTAATCCTCGTCTTTTAATGCACCACACAGCATTGGAACATTATCTACAAAATCAACTAGTTAGGGCAGCTGCGTAGGGGTTTGTTGATGAGGAGCTACTGCCCTCTAATTATTGGCCCTCTCTGCACCTGGCTTTTTAACGCACTACACTGTGTAGGGCTTACATAATAAATGTACACAATAATATTCATGGAGTATAATATCTATATTAATCTAACATAAAACTAGTGACTTTTGGTAATGCTAACAATGTTAAGCATGGTAACCATCTGAAAGAAATTTAATGATCGCCTTTTGTTACTTGCTTTGTACTAGACTTCGTACTCGTAATTGTGCTTCTTTCTAATGATGGATGCTGCGGGTGTGTAGGGTCTATTTTGTTTTGCTGTTGTTTCCTTGTTGCTATTAGGTCCTTTGTTGTTCCACTATGTTCTTGTGAAATGATGATTTTAATTGTATTAATTTTGGGTGTGGGCGCTTATAATCTCTTGCTTCGGCCCACTCCTTTTGTGCAAAGTGTTTGCTGCTCAAATAAACAAATAAACTAAACTAAACTAAACATAATGAAGAAAACAGCCGGTTTTCCTGTGTTGTCGTTGTACACAATAAAATAGTACCGCTACGACGGAGGTTACTTTTTCCCTCTTTAACATTACCTTTAATTGACAACACCGCGCATTCAAACTGGAGGAGGAGTTGAGAGTCGTCAAAAACTACTCTACATAAACTAATAATTAAATACCAGGAATTGATGACACATCAAGGAGTTAAACAAGTTAAAAGGTTTATTTCCTTAACATGTCATCTTAATACAGAATTCTGTTTTTCCTATCCATCGTGAGTCTGCCTTCAGCCGTTCCCATGGTCAGACTGCCGCTTCCTTGGGGAAGCACAGCACTCCACTCATTCCATTGTCCACAAGATTTATGAGTCTAAGACCACATGTAGTGTTTTCATCGTTCCCATTGGCTCCCCAAAGCTGTCCATTCAGTTCCGTCGTAATTTGACCCCTTTATTGACCATGTGGCCAGTGGACTGGGTGGGGGTCGCTGTGTCTTTTAATCTTTCCTTGAAACAAAGGACTGGAGAAACCACACCTTATACAAACTCAATGACAACTTTTGGTTAGTTTGCTAAATAGCCAAAGGAACAAAACATCGTATAAAAATATTATATCTCTTCAGACCCCCTTTTTGACCTCCCAAAGGAGGACAACAAAACCATAATATTTTCAAGTTCACAAAAGTACAGCCTGTATCAAAAATCACAGTACAATTTCACATATTATAACACCAAAAAAACATGTTCACTGTATGTAGGGCATACTCAACCAGCCGCTGAGTGGTTTCAAAATCATCTCTCTCTTCCCATGTGTAACTTCCGCTCACTAATCTTTCCAGGCGGAACTTAGCTGGTTTTTATTCCGTGTCAACGGTACATGTCAACTTTTACGTCCCCCTGGGACCGTCTCTGATTGACACAAAAATAAACATTCCTGCACACAAAACACAGCAAGCGCAACAACACCGAACAGTGTTGTTTAGATATTATCTCCACCACAATTTTCTCCATCACAGCCTTGTCGGGGGTCGTTCCATTCATATTTCAAAGCCTTCCGTACTCTTTCCAAGTACCGGCTGGAACCACCCCCTTCTGGCGTTTCCCTTGTCCCGAGCTCCGTGTCCCCCTGGGACGCATCACCCATCGTATAGATGCCCCCAGTGGAACCCAGAGCCCTGGAGACCATGCTGCGAATGAGAGGCACAACACAACAAAACACAACAAAACAAGAGTATTACACCTATAAGAATACCCCCCTTTTGAAGGATATGGATCCAGGAACCGGAATTCAACCAATTTAGCCAGGTCCACTGAGGACCCTGGTCTTCTTGAGACGCGAGGAAGTCTTTGAGTTCCTTTACTTTATTTTTAATGGCTGTCCAATTGCCAGTGTCGTTGGGAATATATGTACAGCAGTGGTCAAGGCCAACTGCTGTGCACATACCACCCTGTTCAGCGTAGAGGGCATCCAACGCCACTCTATTTTGCATAGCCACAACAGCCACTGCCTTAAGTTCTGGACTCCGTTCCATTTGGTCCAAGATGTCGCCTATTACCTCAGTTAGGTCCTCCAGGATCCACCATACCTCATTTAGACACTGCATGGAGGACGCCACACCGATCATAGGGATCAGCGTGGCGATAAATCCTTTCCCATCTCCGAACAGGGGCTTACGGCCGCCGTCATCAGAGAAAGGTACGTATGATTGACCGAGGGTACGGTTTCCCACCTGCAGGGTTGAGTTGGTAATCATGGCCGTGTGCTTAGCTAATTTTACCCATTTATTCTCTCCTGGTGTATGACCCCCCGTATTGAAAGACCGTCGCTTCCTAGATCCATCTCCCTCTGTGGAAACAGACATGTTAGATACATCATAAATCACAGGTTTCAAAACAGCGTAATTTTGTTCCTTCTTTGTTTTCCCATGTTTTTATCATTTTTTCTGTACAATGGGTGATCCAGTCTAGGGTGTGTTGGTCCGACACTGCTTCTCTCATTGTCACCAACATTGTACCTGCATTGTTGCAGTAGATGACCAGATTTTCTCCAGGTGTTTTACCCACTTCTTTGCATACCTTGTAGAGGGCCAATTTCAATTCTTTGATAGGGTGTCCTCTGACCCGTCCCTCACCACTATGTGGATCGTCTATTTTTAATACTGTTGGTATGATGAGCAAGCAAAGAGCAAGTGTCAGGCCCCACACCCCGTATGGACACCTTAAAGGTCCTGGTTTTAAAACCCAGCCTTAAGTCCATATTTGTTAGTCTTTTTTATGTCTTTGTGACCGTCTGGGTTGGGGTTGGTGTCCCCCACCCCCTTCAGTGGGGCTGTTAGACCCACTACCATATTCGTCAGGATGTGTCAACCGTCTGGGATGCGTATGAGTCCAATGTAAGCCGGTTTTCTCAGAACAGGGCTTCAAGTGTGACCAGTGGTACCAGTTGTCACGCCCCTCGACCTCAACTGCAGTGGCAGTCCTTAGAGTCACTTCAAAAGGTCCCAAGTATCTGGGAGCTTTCCAACAGGTCCTGGTGTGGTTTTAAATGTAGACCCTCGATGGTAAGTCCGCTCAGGCAAGGTCGCTGAGTTAGACTTAGGCGGGCACCCGGGCATGGCCATTTTTATGCTCTTCCGCTGATAACAAGTTCGCAGCCGCCACGTCCACCAGTCCATGAAGGGTTATTAACTGGGGGTAAAAAGTGGAGCCGGACGCCCCGCTCTGTACATATGGAGGAGGGGCCGATGGGGCCAAAGCGGGAGCTCCTCCGCTCGGGAGGGGCTCTCGAATTCCTCCCCGTATTGATTCTGTCAGGTCGTTGTCTCGGTTCATGCTCCCTCGGCGTCCGCTATATTTTCTACATCACTATGCTTTGGTCAACTTTGATTATTGTAAGGCGCTTTAGAAATAAAACTTGATTGATTAATTTGGGTCAAAAACTCTCACAATGACGACCACTCACAAGCACCCACCGAGACAAGGAACCAACAGAGATCTGTAACAGAAACACAAAAGAACAGACGAAAATTACAAAAACAAAAATTCTCATCAGGGCCGCTCACCGTTAGAACGACCATGCCAGCTAATCTTGCAAATTATGGCTGGACTCAAAAACCTATTTAACTTAATGTATCTGTTGGAATGCTAGGGTCAATTTTATCTGGAAAATTCAGAAATTCAGGTTTCATTAATCTACAGAGAAAAACTCTCTTTTAGCTTCCGTTTCTCACATTTACCACAGATTCTGTGTGCACTTCAGAATCACAGCAAATGTAAAAAACAGAGTATTATAAATTGATTTACCTATCTGAAACCGAAATCTTAGTTGACCATAACATTTGTCAATTCGTCACTTTATGTTTTCGTTTGTCTTGTCATTTAGATATATGTGTATCAGTTCCTTCTCATGCCAAAATAAACCAAATTATAATAATTTCCCCACATAAGTAACACCCCCTCTTGGACTGAGGACACTCAGTCCAAAAAAGAGTCACGTAACATGCATAAACAAGTGAGACCTCAATCCTTGTACAGGAAACACAACAAACCAACTCAAATTTCACTGGAGATTAATACCTCCGGCACCTACATAACACAAAGAAAACAATAGCAAAATAACAAATGTCAGGTTGGTTCAGGGAGGTTGAAGGCGGGTTCAAATGGGTCGACAGGGCGAGTGAGAGGTGTGACACCACTCGTCTGGTTTGCGACCTAGACAGCATGTGAGGTCCTGGGAGTGGCCTCAAAAGGGATCAGACCAGCACTGGTTCAGTCCAATCGCGGCAGAGGACCGTCAGACAGGCTTGGGAAGGAGCTCACAGCGGCTCCCAAAGTGAGAATAACAGTCACCTCCAACCTGAGTACACAAACTAATGAGTGTAGATGGGTTTAATAGGGATTATAACATACATTTTTAAGATCAGTGTCCACTGGATTCCCGTGGAATCAAAGAGGAGTCTGATCTCAGGCATCCAAATGGCCTGTTTCAAGTTCATAAGAGTTTCCTCTCGATCTGCTCACAGATTGACCCCAGGAGCAGAGCAAGAGAAAGGACCGAAGCCCAATTCATTTCAGCTTTTGGACATAATTTCAGACAATTTAGTTTTAACTTAAAGATTATCGATACAATTTAGTAAATAAACCAGCATCATCAGGTCCTAAAGACCATCTTTATCTGGTGCATTAAGATATTTTCAATCAGTTCATAAACACATAATTCTCTCTCATGGTGTCGTGGAATGATGTTCCAAAACGGACATAAGTCTAGCATTAATGTCTATAGAGTAGGCAGACATGGATGGAGAGTACAGGACATTTTAGAAACTTCAATTGCTTACCAATCTTTTGTTTCACTCACGCTTTGGTCATGGAACAAATTCTTTAGCCTATTGTCCAGGAGAGAGAGCAAACGAGTTATAAACACATCATATTATTGTTCTATAGGGTGTAAACAGTTCACAGTCACACCTCGTTTGCCTAATTAATTTTGTTATTTTAAAAGGACCATTCATGTCCACTAAGGTTAGTCTTAAAAGCTTTTCTATATCATATTAAAGTACAGTGATCAATGGGTGGGTGGCTTTGGCAAAGTGAATGTTGGATCCAAGGTCAAACGTCAGTTGTACAGTCCTTCAGCTCTTCCCAGTAGATATATCTGCATTCAGCAACCACTGTCAGACAGCAAGGTGTTTGTCCAATCAGGGAAAAGTCACTGTTAGTCCATTCAGAGAGCACAAAACTGTTGCTCTCACTGTCATCAGCATATCACATCCGAGGAGAGAAACAGGAGTCTGAGTTGGCGTGTCAGATTCAGTCCTGTGAGCTGACTAGGCACTGGCTTGGTGAAAGGTTGTGGGTGGTCTTCCTGTATCCACCCAGTAGATGGTGTCCGTTAATGATCACAGTCTCATAGTTCACAGATGAGTGTCGTTCACCTTTATCCACCAGCACGTCAAGAGTCTGTCCGTTCACCTTCACAGGTAACAGAGTTCTGCCGTCCCATGCCACTGAACCCAGCAGCTGCCAATGATCAGAGTAGCATGGTTCCCATCAGCGTTGTTGTAAACGCCTCGATCTCCTCGAACGATGTTGGTCATCTTGTCTGAAACAATCCTTGGCCACAATTACCAACACCACACCCACAGGTCACTGCACATTCAAGTAAACTCATTATTACTCTTTTTCATTATTACTTTCATTACTCGCTCCTTTAAGCTGCACCTTTAAAAGTTGCACTCATTTCTTTCAGTTCAATCTTGCTCTCGCTTCTGTTCAAGGGCGTTCTCCATATTCTCAAAATGTATTCATTAATATATTTTGTTTTCTTAACAATAATTTGAAATTAGCATAATTGCTCCTTCATAACTTTTGGTAATGCGTCCAAAATGGCGCATAAAGATCAACTTAAACTCTAAATTAATAGTGGTTTGTTCTTTCAATCAATGTATCCAAACTCACGACAGGTCTTCCCTGCTTCAGTTTTCATTCCATGGCGCCACCGTGTGGAGAGAGGTTCTAATAATTTTTTTTTAGCAACATCTCTCAGAGCCCTAAATGCTCCGTTAATCACAGGCTTAAAAAAATAGCATTTGTCTCACACTAATTTTGGATACTTGTTCTTCAAATGTATGCTGTGGAGACATAACTCTACCACCAGCAGAAATGTTTCTCTATAAAAACAAAACAAAAATAACTTTTAAAACAATATCTTCGGTCAAAAATGTTCTTTTTTCATCTATTTTTTTTCGTAATGAGGGGCGGAGCAATTTCTCCACTTACCCTCCTACACGGATGTCTGGGCACAAAGGAAAATGGCCACTTTCCCAATGCGTCCATCACTTCCCGTTTAATCAGTCCTTTGCTGCGTCTACACAAATGCAGACACAGCAAATGCACTTTTAGTTTCACTCCGGACACACTCAGTCACTCTACAATAAAAAGAACATTACACAAAGAGACAACAAGACACAATCATTTCCACAAACAAAACAACAGTTAACAAAAACCAAACAGACTAACAAGAACAACCAAAACAATTTAGTATTCTCCCCCTCCGATCAACAAAATCAGGTAAGTGTATAAAAATAAAAACACGCGTTAAATAGTATAATGTGCCTAAAGTCCGATGCCTTTCAATGAAAACCTAGAGGCCTTACGGTTGCACTACAGCGATGGCGGCCAGAAACTCCGGTATTACAAAATAACAGCCAAATAACAGTACCACATGGAAAAAACTAAATGCTAAAGCTAATCCTTTGTTCTCAGAGCTAACTTAGCAACCTCGCACACCAACAGCAAACAGATCATATTGAAAACAAACCATGCACCACACTTCAATAAAATCCTACACTACTACACAGAACAGCCTTCAGTGTCCACACACCGAGCTGGGTTTAACACATGTGTGGGTTTAGTACACGTTTATCAACAATATGCTGTATGCTAACGCACTAAGCTAACCATGCTGTATGCTAGCGCACTAAGCTAACGAAGCTAACGAAAGCTAACAAAGGCTAATATACATAGAATTTAAGAAACCCCGTTTCTAAGGCCTTCAACCTGTTTTTAAGAAACCCCGTTTCTAAGGCCTTCAACCTTTCTTTTAGACAGACCCCAAGACTGTCAACGATTATTTCAACGTTGTATTTCAGACCGTGCGTCCACGGCCTTGGGACGGTCCCACCTACGTGCCTTTCAGCTTTTACAGGGGTAAAACCCCAACGCGCAGCCCGTTAATTACTCGTAATTTCAATTTATCCCACTTTTTTTTTTGTGGTATCTAAGATATCAAATTATAACGTTCCTTTCCTTAGTTCCACCATCAATTCACAGATTACACCACACAACAGCCAACTCCGTTAAAAAGTAATCTAAAATTTGGAAAAATATGCCAATAGACTTACTTTGAGACTCACACAATAATAGGGGTCAAAAGTAGTCTCACCTTAATCTAGATGGACGTCCATGAAATTGCTTTCGTGTGATTGTGGAAGAAAGGACCTGGTATTCTGCCTCCGATCGATCGTTGTTGTTTTTTTTTCACGAAGACCGAACCTCGTCGCGTCTCCGTTTGACGGCTCTTCAGCACCCCCTGCAGTTCTCCCGGGGTCACCACATGAAGAAAACAGCCGGTTTTCCTGTGTTGTCGTTGTACACAATAAAATAGTACCGCTACGACGGAGGTTACTTTTTCCCTCTTTAACATTACCTTTAATTGACAACACCGCGCATTCAAACTGGAGGAGGAGTTGAGAGTCGTCAAAAACTACTCTACATAAACTAATAATTAAATACCAGGATTGATGACACATCAAGGAGTTAAACAAGTTAAAAGGTTTATTTCCCTAACATGTCATCTTAATACAGAATTCTGTTTTTCCTATCCATCGTGAGTCTGCCTTCAGCCGTTCCCATGGTCAGACTGCCGCTTCCTTGGGGAAGCACAGCACTCCACTCATTCCATTGTCCACAAGATTTATGAGTCTAAGACCACATGTAGTGTTTTCATCGTTCCCATTGGCTCCCCAAAGCTGTCCATTCAGTTCCGTCGTAATTTGACCCCTTTATTGACCATGTGGCCAGTGGACTGGGTGGGGGTCGCTGTGTCTTTTAATCTTTCCTTGAAACAAAGGACTGGAGAAACCACACCTTATACAAACTCAATGACAACTTTTGGTTAGTTTGCTAAATAGCCAAAGGAACAAAACATCGTATAAAAATATTATATCTCTTCAATAATATATTCCTCCATGTTCCTCATTTATAATATCAGACAAGAGTCCACAGTAGGGATTAAATAGAATTGAAGGTTTCCATGTCTCCATGTTTCTCCATGTCTTGAGTCCAACAGTCACAGACGCACAAGTGCCGGTCAGAGAGGACCGGGGACGCGAGGAGTAAACCGGTGTAGAGTCAGAAACAGTGATGTTTGTTCTTACCTGGGTTCACTCTGATTTCCTCACAGTTAGAAAGACTAATGTAGGGCTAATGTAAAGCTAACAGCTGCAGCTGTTGTCAGAGTTAAACCTGCCCCTCAGCAGCATTAGTGTATTTTATTTGGGGTTGTCTGCTTTGGCTAATAAGAAGCTCTATAGCCATATTGGTTAACTGGAATAAGGCATATTAAATCCAGAAAATATAAAAATGCACAGTGCTGGGGACAGACTTAAAAATATAGTTTGCCAAGAGAATATACTGCAGGTGACAGTGATGTTGCATATTTGAAAAGAAAGAGATGAACAATTGTCAAGAAAAATTAACAAGAAAAGTTTGATGGAAATGACAAAATTGACAGAAGAGTGGAACATTGCTAGAAAAAATCCTTATGTGCATTACGCTTGTATCCATATTAAAAGTACATTTGAATTTTGTTGTGCATAATTTAGATTAACTTAGACATGATTTTATTTGACAAGTAGATTTAAAAAAAGAAATAAAACTGCTTACAATTATGGAAAATGTTAGAATTTGTTTTATTTTTTTATTTTTTTTTACAAAATTACCACATTTTCAGTGTATCCTGAAACCAAGGCTTTGCATGGGCATTGACTTGTAACTCCTATTGACTCCTATTTAACACGCCCCCACATGCACCCACAGAGGGTCTTTGGGTATTGAACATGAAGGTACAAGTCTAAGTTGTGCGTTTTCACAGTTCAATCCCAAAAGAATTAAGATTTTTTTTATTTTACCAGTAGCTCGCAGGCCTTTCTAGGTAGCTCGCCAAAGACTTTCTACATCTCTATACGCATGATAACTCAACTTTTAGATGAATTTTCTGTTTCTTCTGAACATGCTGTACACAATCTGAACAGTACGGTCAATATTGTAAAGTATAAGCACTAAAATCAAGTCACATGTCATTTCTCTTTTTGATTTATGTGTGTAGAGGTTTTATTTCAGAATTTTGGCTGTAGAGAAACAGTTAAGTGCGTTACCGCAGCTTCCTTCTGCTCCCCCAAAGTCTGCTGCTGTTGTTCATTCATTTAAGACACGGAACAGGTGAGTAAATGTGTTCAATTTGTGTTAATAATGTTTTATAAGCATCTTTAACACCTTTTTGGGGATTTGTGTTCAATATTGTTGGCCTTAATCTTGATGAAGTTTAAGTTAAATTCTCTCAGGAGCTAGCAGCGGCAGTTAGCTCGACAAGAGAGTAACTGCCACAGAAAATATTTGTTAACGTTTGTTAACGTTAACTATTATGTGACCACTTTATGGTAAGTCTACACCCAAATATTTCAAAACACAAATAAAGTTTGGTGACAATTTTAAAATCTAGGTCCAGCTCTATTTGACTGGAGAGTAATATGTCAATGATCAGCTGAAACCTCTTTGTTTTCTCTGTTGTCTCCGTTTAGGGCTGTTTGTAAAAATGTGTGATGGCCAAACGTTCAGAGCTTTTGTGAACGAGCGGCTGGAGAGATACGTGCGCTGTTTGAAAGGACGAGAGCGAAGGAGAGGGAACTGTGTCGCTCCAAAAAAGAGAACCAGAAGAAACAGCAGCTCCTGGACCAGATAATGAGCCCGAGAGTCCAGACGCCCCGAACGAGTCCCGGTCTGAACCAGGAAATCACACAGACTTCGAGGATTGAAGAGGAGCCGGAGGAACAGAGGATCAAACAGGAGGAAGAGCAGCTGCTGGTGTAGGCTCCACCACTTTCAAACACATCTAGGTCATATTATTGTTCAGTTTATTCATATTTAAAACATGTTTCAGGTGTTTCCCAAAGTCCAGTGCTGTGTGCGTGAAGAGGGAAGAGCCCTCACTGCTTCGACAGGGACAAACAGAGCAGAAATGTGGCTCTGAGCTGATGTTCCCGTGCTCTGAGACAGAGGAACACACCAAGTGCTCGTCTGACACTAACGACAGTGATGAAGACTAGGAACCTCCATTCAGCCGCTCAGAGCCACAGATGGAGACAGAGGCTGATGGACAAAATCACCACGACCAGGTCCAGCACAGACACAGAAGCACAAAAGTCTCTGCCCAAAACAAGTCTGCACCAGAGACGAGCGCTATTGTCAACAACGGAGAGACGTCCGGAGCTGACGGAGGAGAAGAGAAGAAGAAGTACCAATGTCATGTTTGTGACAAGAGATTTAGTAGAAAACAGGATTTAACAAGACACATTAGAGTGCATACAGGAGAGAAACCTTACAAGTGTTCACTCTGTTAGAAAACCTTTGCCCAAATTGGTAATTTAAATTCACATAGAAGAACACACAGGGGAGAGGCCTTACAGCTGTCAGGTCTGTGACAGTTTACACAGCTCTCTGCCCTCCAAGACACATGGACGAACACACACTGGAGAGAAGCCACACGACTGTTTAATCAGTCAGAAAACATTTACCCTAAAGTCTTACTTAGATACACATAGAAGAACACATACAGGAGAGAGGCCTTACTGCTGCTCATTTTGTCAGAGATTGTTTGCCCAGAGAAGTATACTCTGAACAGACACACAAACACTCACAGTGTTTAGGAGCAAATTTCAACATCCAACACTTGGAACATTTAGTATATCTGAAGTTGTCTGATTATTCTGTTTGAATCAAAAATCAATTTACATGTCGCTTAAACCAAAATGTTTAAGATTGTTCATAATTGTTTTTGGCTTTGGGAAAACAATTAATTACCATCCATCCATCCATTTGCTTCCACTTTTCCATGGCCGGGTCGTGGGGGCAGCTGTTGGAGCTGCCCAAATCACATAGCACCAGCCCATATGGCTCCTCCAGCAGGTGGTGGGTCCACAGAAGGACGGCCTCATGGTTCTAACCGGGCCTGTTGGTCTCTCATAAGGGGCTTCTGAACCGCTCTTTGTCTGACCCGTCACCTAGGACCTGTTTGCCATGGGAGACCCTACCAGGGGCACCAAGCCCCCGACAACAGAGCTCCAGGATCATTCGGGTGCTCAAACCCCTCCACCACGTTAAGGTGGCGGTTCCAGGAGGGGACAATTAATTACAAGTGATTTATTTTGTTTGAAGTGACTTGAGACACAGATCTTTGGCTTTTTAAAGACTCTGGAAATACCTTTTTAACAACCCTGAAATGTTTTAATGTTGTTCTCCTTACGAAAATATTTGTTTGTTTATTTGTTAAATGGTTTATAATGAGAAATGTTTTCATTGATTTGAGTTGACTGTATGTCTCTGACAATAGCCTGTTTGCCATTTTGATTCCTAGTTTGGAAATCGTAAGTGAATTGTGAAGTAAATTTAAATTGTAAATGATTTTTTTTTTTAAAGCTCATGTCTGCAGTCTGTTATGTTATGGACTTTTACTTTTGGCACTGAAAAACAAGAGACACTTTCTGTGGTAGAGAGCACTACCACAACGTCAAAAGAACTTGCAGTTTCTATTGTGGGTCCATGCCTGTTCACTCCTCTGGTCTGACCAGCTCCGAAGTACGTCGGCTCACCGGGAAAACTCCTGGTGCTCCTGATGGCCAGTCCAGCCCTGGTCACGGTGATTGAGGAGGTAAGGATGGACCACACGGTGATTGAGGAGGTGAGGATGGACCACACGGTGATTGAGGAGGTGAGGATGGACCACACGGTGATGGAGGAGGTGAGGATGGACCACACAGTGATGGAGGAGGTGAGGATGGAGCACACGGTGATGGAGGAGGTGAGGATGGACCAGACGGTGATGGAGGAGGTGAGGATGGAGCACACAGTAATGGAGGAGGTGAGGATGGACTCGATGATGGCCGTGTAGAACTGCACCAGCATCTTGGTTGACAGCTTAAGTTTCCTCTGCTTCTACAGGAAGAACATCCTCTGCTGGGCCTTCTGGATGAGGGAACTGATGGTTGGCTCCCATTTGAGGTCCTGGGTGATAGTGAAGGAGTCCAAAAGGAGATGGGGGTGGGAGAGTCTGTCAGGGCAAGGGGGGGCAGTGGGGCTGCGTCGTTCCTGAAGTCCACGATCATCTCCACTGTCTTCTGGGCGTTCAGCTCCAGGTTGTTGTTGCTGCAGACTCTGCCGCTCTGTGTCAGGCACAAGCCCCGCCCACTCCTCGTTGATCAGCATCTGTCATGGTCTGAGTCAGAGACCGGTGAGTTAAACCAATCAACCATCCAATAATGGGACTTATTCTCTTTAGTGAGCACTGTCTGTTGCAAAGAGTCGTTCAAAAGACCAGCTCATTTTTAGGATTTTTTTATTTATTTACGTCTCCAGACAGAAAACTAATTTTGTGGGAAACCTGCCTGCTGGGGTTCAGGTGGGTTAGGGGTTTAAATGACACAAACTTGGGAATATGGAGAGCAGTTTGCACAATAATTGATAAAAAGATTCTACAATTCTCTAAGATATTTGGGATTACAGCTTTGACTCATGTAACAAAATGGAATGCTGCTGTTGAGCTGATTCTTGAGTCTGTTCTGGCCAGGCAGCATTAACATTTGCTTATTAACATTCATGTTGTCTACTTGCACTATAGCATTAATAGTCATTTTATTTTGGATTATATCTTGGTAAAGATACCCCACTCAATAAATTCGCCATTCCCCACCTCCAAACAAACGTGCCAGCCCCCGCCAAGAGGGCCAAGAAGGAGAGTGGAAGCTTCAGTCACATCCAAGGCTCCGACTCACTTTATTGTTCTCAAAATACTACATTCTTTGTGTGTTTTGGTTTGATCTTTTTCAGATTTACAGACAGTTATTGGATGTTAGATAGATTACTCACAGAGTAGAGTCAATCAAGTGATCTATACAAAAAAATGTATTAAAAAATGTAGATACACATATAGATTTTCTTTTTTGCTGAGGATTTAGGTCCAGTCCTCTGTAAACAGTTTGTTTGAAAAACGCTGTTGTCTTTGGGCTTTGGAGGAAATGTGTTTGAGCATGAATTATTCAGAGACACGAGACTTCACTTTGAATCAGAGACGACACGAGTCAAACCGAGGGACACGCTGAGACAAACGGAGGGACGGGAGCGGAAGAGAACAAAACAAGCAAAATTAAAGCCGCAAGCGGCATCGAGAGGCCCTCGCGGGGGTTCGTTGGCCGGTTGACGCCGGTTCCCGCACGCCGCCGCAATAACCGGGAGGCGCTGCCGCGCCCTACGTGGTTATAATGTCGCTGCCACCCTAGGTCGAGATTATAAAAGAGCAAAGGCGAGAAATGGCGCCTTCGGCGTTGATTACTCTATTTTTCCCAAAATGGCCGACCACCTGTTGGTCGCCTAGCAACCATGTAATGGAGGCCTCCCTCAGTGCCTCCATTGCCGCGCCATAACCCTACCGAGGGCGCCAACGTGGCCACATTACATTTTATTGCCCTGATGTGCCATTAATCCTTGTGAGTAAACATCAAAACGAGATTTTTAGCGTCTCCATGTGAATGATGGCTCCAACCTGCAGAGGGCGCTAGAGCGCCCCAAATCTGTTTCATTTCACAAGCAGCATCGGACGTCCTTAACGGGCCGTACTTCAATGACTACTGTCCACAAGCTCCTTACAGGGGGCGCTAACGCGCTGTAATTGTGTATAATGTGTGATATGCGGGTCAGTCCTATTGGATTAACATGGGGAGCCTCGGTCGTCTCCATGGCAACACCGTAGAAAATACGGTATGGGTCTCATTGGCTTTTTGGATCGGGATGCCATCAGCTATTATTGTGCCGAATTTTATCAATTTCCGAGAAACTAATTTTTTTCCCATAATGCATATTTTCTTCTCAGCCTAGAGGGGGCGCTATCGCGCCAAATCTCACTTTTTCACATTTGTTGTGTCCGGGGGTGAAAGGTCAATAAAATGTATATTTCCGATTTTTAATCGGAGTTCGTTTGTGCAAATGGGAGCATTTTGTTGTTTTCGGAAAGTCGCAAAAATCTTCGTAAAGATTGCGGCTTCGCCGCAAACAAACCGTAAAACTTAGCCAAAAAATTTGGATAACTTTTGATGCCCCACATCTCGAGATGAAGTGGAGCGATTTTGGGCTCATTTGGTGAAACGCCCTAGGAGGAGTTCGTTAAAATGCGACGTCAGCGAAAACGCTGACTCAGCATTTTCCCGACTTCCTGTCAAAATGGCGGACTTCCGGTTTGTCTGGGGGCGTGGCCACAATAATATATTTTGTTTGTCCTCACAGGACGAATGTCTGTACCGAATCTCGTCGCTCTATGACAACGTTTATGTTGGCCCCCTCCCCATAGGCGCAATGTATTTTCACTTTTGTAGGTGGCGCTGTCGCGCCATTTTTTATTTCCCCAAAACGAAACACACATTTTAATTAATTTTTCACCGGACCTGAATTTTGGGCAAAGTTTGGTGAGTTTTCGACTATGTTCAGGGGGTCAAAATCCTGCTCAAAGAGCAGAAGAAAGAAAGAAGAAGAAGAAATTAAAGCCGCAAGCGGCATCGAGAGGCCCTCGCGGGACGCGGTGGCCGGTTGACGCCGGTTGCCGCACGCCGCCGCAATAACCGGGAGGCGCTGCCGCGCCCTACGTGGTTATAATGTCGCTGCCACCCTAGGTCGAGATTATAAAAGAGGCAAAGGCGAGAAATGGCGCCTTCGGCGCTGATTACTCGATTTTTCCCAAAATGGCCGACCACCTGTTGGTCGCCTAGCAACCATGTAATGGAGGCTCCCTTAGTGCCTCCATTGCCGCGCCATAACCCACCGAGTGCGCCAACGTGGCCACACTACATTTTATTGCCCTGAAGATCCATTAATCTTTGTGAGTAAACGTCAAAATGAGATTTTTAGCGTCTCCATGTGAATGATGGCTCCAACCTGCAGAGGGCGCTAGCGCGCCCCAAATCTTTTTTATTTCACAAGCAGCATCGGACGGCCTTGACGGGCCGTACTTCAATTACTACTGTCCACAAGCTCCTGACAGAGGGCGCTAGCGCGCTGTAATTGTGTATAATGTGATATTTGTGTGTCAGTCCTATTGGATTAACATGGGGAGCCTTGATCGTCTCCATGGCAACACCGTACAAAATACGGTATGGGTCTTATTGGCTTTTTGGATCGGGATGCCATCAGCTATTATTGTGCCGAATTTTATCAATTTCCGAGAAACTAATTTTTTTCCCATAATGCATTTTTTGTTCTCGGCCTAGAGGGGGCGCTATCGCGCCAAATCTCACTTTTTCACATTTGTTGTGTCCGGGGGTGAAAGGTCAATAAAATGTATATTTCCGATTTTTAATCGAAGTTCATTTGTGCAAATGGGAGCATTTTGTTGTTTTCGGTAAGTCACAAAATTCTTCGTAAAGATTGCGGCTTCGCCGCAAACAAACCGTAAAACGTAGCCAAAAAATTTGGATAACTTTTGATGCCCCACATCTCGGGATGAGCTGGAGCGATTTTGGGCTCATTTGGTGAAACGCCCTAGGAGGAGTTCGTTAAAATGCGACGTCAGCGAAAACGCTGACTCACCATTTTCCAGACTTCCTGTCAAAATGGCGGACTTCCGGTTTGTCAGGGGGCGTGGCCACAATAATGTTTTTTGGTTGTCGTCACATGACGAATGTCTGTACCGAATCCCGTCGCTCTATGACAAAGTTTATGTTGGCCCCCTCCCCATAGGCGCAATGTATTTTCACTTTTGTAGGTGGCGCTGTCGCGCCATTTTTTATTTCCCCAAAACGAAACACACATTTTAATTAATTTTTCACCGGACCTGAATTTTGGGCAAAGTTTGGTGAGTTTTTGACTATGTTCAGGGGGTCAAATTCCTGCTCAAAGAGCAGAAGAAAGAAAGAAGAATAAAGAAGAATAATAATATTTCTTGCAAAAACAATATAGTCGCTTTCGCGACTACAACATATTATGCATTTTTTTAAAGCTTTCGACTTCCCCCACACACCCGTGGGGCTCGGAGGTGGATGACGAGCGCTTCGCGCTCGTCATCCACCTCCGTATGACAGTTGGCCATATTCCCCCATTCATTTTGCTGCAATTATAAGTATAAGGGCCCACACCAGAGGTGTGGGCAGTCACTGTTTTACACGGTGAGTTTACGTTTGACATGGGGACAGCGCTTCGCGCTGTTTTCGTGCGCTCCGCGCACCTAGGTACAGTGCGCTGCGCGCACTGCGTTGCGATTACAATAGGCCCTTGCTACGGCAGGCCGCTCGGGCCTAATAAATAAATTAAAGCCGCAAGCGGCATCGAGAGGCCCTCGCGGGTCTCATGGGCCGGTTGACGCCGGTTCCCGCACGCCGCCGCAATAACCGGGAGGCGCTACCGCGCCCTACGTGGTTATAATGTCGCTGCCACCCTAGGTCGAGATTATAAAAGAGCAAAGGCGAGAAATGGCGCCTTCGGCGCTGATTACTCGATTTTCCCCAAAATGGCCGACCACCTGTTGGTCGCCTAGCAACCATGTAATGGAGGCCTCCCTTAGTGCCTCCATTGCCGCGCCATAACCCACCGAGGGCGCCAACGTGGCCACACTACATTTTATTGCCCTGATGTGCCATTAATCTTTGTGAGTAAACATCAAAACGAGATTATTCGTGTCTCCATGTGAATGATGGCTCCAACCTGCAGAGGGCGCTAGCGCGCCCCAAATCTGTTTCATTTCACAAGCAGCATCGGACGGCCCTGACGGGCCGTACTTCAATGACTACTGTCCACAAGCTCCTCACAGAGGGCGCTAACACGCTGTAAATGTGTATAATGTGAGATTTGTGTGTCAGTCCCATTGGATTAACATGGGTAGCCTTGGTCGTCTCCATGGCAACACCGTACAAAATACGGTATGGGTCTCATTGGCTTTTTGGATCGGGATGCCATCAGCTATTATTGTGCCGAATTGTATCCATTTCCGAGAAACTATTTTTTTTTCCATAATGCATTTTTTGTTCTCGGCCTAGAGGGGGCGCTATCGCGCCAATTCTCACTTTTTCACAATTGTTGTGTCCGGGGGTGAAAGGTCAATAAAATGTATATTTCCGATTTTTAATCGGAGTTAGTTTGTGCGAATGGGAGCATTTTGTTGTTTTCGGTAAGTCGCAAAATTCTTCATAAAGATTGCGGCTTCGCCGCACACAAACCGTAAAACTTAGCCAAAAAATTTGGATAACTTTTGATGCCCCACATCTCGAGATGAGCTGGAGCGATTTTGGGCTCATTTGGTGAAACGCCCTAGGAGGAGTTCGTTAAAATGCGACGTCAGCGAAAACGCTGACTCACCATTTTCCCGACTTCCTGTCAAAATGGCGGACTTCCGGTTTGTTTGGGGGCGTGGCCACAATAATGTTTTTTGGTTGTCGTCACATGACGAATGTCTGTACCGAATCTCGTCGCTCTATGACAAAGTTTATGTTGGCCCCCTCCCCATAGGCGCAATGTATTTTCACTTTTGTAGGTGGCGCTGTCGCGCCATTTTTTATTTCCCCAAAACGAAACACACATTTTAAGTAATTTTTCACCGGATCTGAATTTTGGGCAAAGTTTGGTGAGTTTTCAATTATGTTCAGGGGGTCAAATTCCTGCTCAAAGAGCAGAAGAAGAAGAAGAAAAATTAAAGCCGCAAGCGGCATCGAGAGGCCCTCGCGGGTCTCATGGGCTGGTTACCGCACGCTATCGCACGCCGCCGCAATAACCGGGAGGCGCTGCCGCGCCCTACGTGGTTATAATGTCGCTGCCACCCTAGGTCGAGATTATAAAAGAGCAAAGGCGAGAAATGGCGCCTTCGGCGCTGATTACTCTATTTTTCCCAAAATGGCCGACCACTTGTTGGTCGCCTAGCAACCATGTAATGGAGGCCTCCCTTAGTGCCTCCATTGCCGCGCCATAACCCACCGAGGACTCCAACGTGGCCACACTACATTTTATTGCCCTGATGTGCCATTAATCTTAATCGCCATTAATCGCCATTTTTTATTTCCCCAAAACGAAACACACATTTTAATTAATTTTTCACCGGATCTGAATTTTGGGCAAAGTTTGGTGAGTTTTCAACTACGTTCAGGGGGTCAAATTCCTGCTCAAAGAGCAGAAGAAGAAGAAGAAGAAGAAGAAGAAGAAAGAAAGAATAATAATATTTCCTGCAAAAACAATATAGTCGCTTTCGCGACAACATCATATTATACATTTTTGGAAAGCTTTTGACTTCCCCCACGCAGCCGTGGGGCTCGGAGGTGGATGACGAGCGCTTCGCGCTCGTCATCCACCTCCGCATGACAGTTGGCCATATACCCCCATTGATTTTGCTGCAATTATAAGTATAAGGGCCCACACCAGAGGTGTGGGCAGTCACTGTTTTACACGGTGAGTTTACGTTTGACATGGGGACAGCGCTTCGCGCTGTTTTCGTGCGCTCCGCGCACCTAGGTTCAGTGCGCTGCGCGCACTGCGTTGCGATTACAATAGGCCCTTGCTACGGCAGGCCGCTCGGGCCTAAAAATAATAATAATATTTCCTGCAAAAACAATATAGTCGCTTTCGCGACTACATCATATTATACATTTTTGGAAAGCTTTTGACTTCCCCCACGCACCGGTGGGGCTCGGAGGTGAATGACGAGCGCTTCGCGCTCGTCATCCACCTCCGTATGACAGTTGGCCATATACCCCCATTCATTTTGCTGCAATTATAAGTATAAGGGCCCACACCAGAGGTGTGGGCAGTCACTGTTTTACACGGTGAGTTTACGTTTGACATGGGGACAGCGCTTCGCGCTGTTTTCGTGCGCTCCGCGCACCTAGGTACAGTGCGCTGCGCGCACTGCGTTGCGATTACAATAGGCCCTTGCTACGGCAGGCCGCTCGGGCCTAATAAAGAAGAATAATAATATTTCTTGCAAAAACAATATAGTCGCTTTCGCGACTACAACATATTATGCATTTTTTTAAAGCTTTCGACTTCCCGCACGCACCGGTGGGGCTCGGAGGTGAATGACGAGCGCTTCGCGCTCGTCATCCACCTCCGTATGACAGTTGGCCATATACCCCCATTCATTTTGCAGCAATTATAAGTATAAGGGCCCACACCAGAGGTGTGGGCAGTCACTGTTTTACACGGTGAGTTTACGTTTGACTTGGGGACAGCGCTTCGCGCTGTTTTCGTGCGCTCCGCGCACCTCGGTACAGTGCGCTACGCGCACTGCGTTGCGATTACAATAGGCCCTTGCTACGGCAGGCCGCTCGGGCCTAATAATATTTCCTGCAAAAACAATATAGTCGCTTTCGCGACTACATCATATTATACATTTTTGGAAAGCTTTTGACTTCCCCCACGCACTCGTGGGGCTCGGAGGTGGATGACGAGCGCTTCGCGCTCGTCATCCACCTCCGTATGACAGTTGGCCATATTCCCCCATTCATTTTGCTGCAATTATAAGTATAAGGGCCCACACCAGAGGTGTGGGCAGTCACTGTTTTACACGGTGAGTTTACGTTTGACATGGGGACAGCGCTTTGCGCTGTTTTCGTGCGCTCCGCGCACCTAGGTTCAGTGCGCTGCGCGCACTGCGTTGCGATTACAATAGGCCCTTGCTACGGCAGGCCGCTCGGGCCTAATTAAAGCCGCAAGCGGCATCGAGAGGCCCTCGCGGGGGTTCGTTGGCCGGTTGACGCCGGTTGCCGCACGCCGCCGCAATAACCGGGAGGCGCTGCCGCGCCCTACGTGGTTTATAACGTCGCTGCCACCCTAGGTCGAGATTATAAAAGAGCAAAGGCGAGAAATGGCGCCTTCGGCGCTGATTACTCTATTTTTCCCGAAATGGCCGACCTCCTGTTGGTCGCCTAGCAACCATGTAATGGAGGCCTCCCTCAGTGCCTCCATTGCCGCGCCATAACCCTACCGAGGGCGCCAACGTGGCCACACTACATTTTATTGCCCTGATGTGCCATTAATCTTTGTGAGTAAACATCAAAACGAGATTTTTCGTGTCTCCATGTGAATGATGGCTCCAACCTGCAGAGGGCGCTAGCGCGCCCCAAATCTTTTTTATTTCACAAGCAGCATCGGACGGCCCTGACGGGCCGTACTTCAATGACTACTGTCCACAAGCTCCTGACAGAGGGCGCTAACGAGCTGTAATTGTGTATAATGTGTGATATGCGGGTCAGTCCCATTGGAATAACATGGTGGGCCTCGGTCGTCTCCATGGCAACACCGTACAAAATACGGTATGGGTCTCATTGGCTTTTTGGATCGGGATGCCATCAGCTATTATTGTGCCGAATTTTATTCATTTCCGAGAAACTAATTTTTTTCCCATAATGCATTTTTTGTTCTCGGCCTAGAGGGGGCGCTATCGCGCCAAATCTCACTTTTTCACAGTTGTTGTGTCCGGGGGTGAAAGGTCAATAAAATGTATATTTCCGATTTTTAATCGGAGTTCGTTTGTGCAAATGGGAGCATTTTGTTGTTTTCGGTAAGTCGCAAAATTCTTCGTAAAGATTGCGGCTTCGCCGCAAACAAACCGTAAAACTTAGCCAAAAAATTTGGATAACTTTTGATGCCCCACATCTCGAGATGAACTGGAGCGATTTTGGGCTCATTTGGTGAAACGCCCTAGGAGGAGTTCGTTAAAATGCGATGTCAGCGAAAACGCTGACTCAGCATTTTCCCGACTTCCTGTCAAAATGGCGGACTTCCGGTTTGTCAGGGGGCGTGGCCACAATAATGTTTTTTGGTTGTCGTCACGTGACGAAGGTCTGTACCGAATCTCGTTGCTCTACGACAAAGTTTATGTTGGCCCCCTCCCCATAGGCGCAATGTATTTTCACTTTTGTAGGTGGCGCTGTCGCGCCATTTTTTATTTCCCCAAAACGAAACACACATTTTAATTAATTTTTCACCGGACCTGAATTTTGGGCAAAGTTTGGTGAGTTTTCGACTATGTTCAGGGGGTCAAAATCCTGCTCAAAGAGCAGAAGAAAGAAAGAAGAAGAAGAAAAATTAAAGCCGCAAGCGGCATCGAGAGGCCCTCGCGGGTCTCGTTGTCTGGTTACTGAACGCTATCGCACGCCGCCGCAATAACTGGGAGGCGCTACAGCGCCCTACGTGGTTATAATGTCGCTGCCACCCTAGGTCGAGATTATAAAGGAGCAAAGGCGAGAAATGGCGCCTTCGGCGCTGATTACTCGATTTTTCCCAAAATGGCCGACCACCTATTGGTTGCCTAGCAACCATGTAATGGAGGCGTCCCTTAGTGCCTCCATTGCCGCGGCATAACCCTACCGAGGGCGCCAACGTGGCCACACTACATTTTATTTCCCTGATGTGCCATTAATCTTTGTGAGTAAACATCAAAACGAGATTTTTCACGTCTCCATGTGAATGATGGCTCCAACCTGGAGAGGGCGCTAGCGCGCACCAAATCTTTTTTATTTCACAAGCAGCATCGGACGGCCCTGACGGGCCGTACATCAATGACTACTGTTCACAAGCTCCTTACAGAGGGCGCTAACGCACTGTAATCGTGTATAATGTGTGATATGCGGCTCAGTCCCATTGGAATAACATGGCGAGCCTCGGTCGTCTCTATGGCAACACCGTACAAAATACGGTATGGGTCTCATTGGCTTTTTGGATCGGGATGCCATCAGCTATTATTGTGCCGAATTTCATCCATTTCCGAGAAACTAATTTTTTTCCCATAATGCATTTTTTCTTCTCAACCTAGAGGGGGCGCTATCGCGCCAAATTTCACTTTTTCACATTGGTTGTGTCCGGGGGTGAAAGGTCAATAAAATGTATATTTCCGATTTTTAATCGGAGTTAGTTTGTGCGAATGGGAGCATTTTGATATTTTCGGAAAGTCGCAAAATTCTTCGTAAAGATTGCGGCTTCGCCGCACACAAACCGTAAAACTTAGCCAAAAAATTTGGATAACTTTTGATGCCCCACATCTCGAGATGAGCTGGAGCGATTTTGGGCTCATTTGGTGAAACGCCCTAGGAGGAGTTCGTTAAAATGCGACGTCAGCGAAAACGCTGACTCAGCATTTTCCCGACTTCCTGTCAAGATGGCGGACTTCCGGTTTGTCTGGGGGCGTGGCCACAATAATATATTTTGTTTGTCCTCACAGGACGAAGGTCTGTACCGAATCCCGTCGCTCTGCGACAAAGTTTATGTTGGCCCCCTCCCCATAGGCGCAATGTATTTTCACTTTTGTAGGTGGCGCTGTCGCGCCATTTTTTATTTCCCCAAAACGAAACACACATTTTAATAAATTTTTCGCCGGATCTGAATTTTGGGCAAAGTTTGGTGAGTTTTTGACTACGTTCAGGGGGTCAAATTCCTGCTCAAAGAGCAGAAGAAGAAAGAAGAAGAAGAAGAAGAATAAAGAAGAATAATAATATTTCTTGCAAAAACAATATAGTCGCTTTCGCGACTACAACATATTATGCATTTTTTTAAAGCTTTCGACTTCCCCGACGCACCGGTGGGGCTCGGAGGTGAATGACGAGCGCTTCGCGCTCGTCATCCACCTCCGTATGACAGTTGGCCATATACCCCCATTCATTTTGCTGCAATTATAAGTATAAGGGCCCACACCAGAGGTGTGGGCAGTCACTGTTTTACACGGTGAGTTTACGTTTGACATGGGGACAGCGCTTCGCGCTGTTTTCGTGCGCTCCGCGCACCTCAGTACAGTGCGCTGCGCGCACTGCGTTGCGATTACAATAGGCCCTTGCTACGGCAGGCCGCTCGGGCCTAATTAAAGCCGCAAGCGGCATCGAGAGGCCCTCGCGGGTCTCGTGGGCCGGTTGACGCCGGTTGCCGCACGCCGCCGCAATAACCGGGAGGCGCTGCCGCGCCCTACGTGGTTATGATGTCGCTGCCACCCTAGGTCGAGATTATAAAAGAGCAAAGGCGAGAAATGGCGCCTTAAGCGCTGATTACTCGATTTTTCCCAAAATGGACGACCACCTGTTGGTCGCCTAGCAACCATGTAATGGAGGCCTCCCTCAGTGCCTCCATTGCCGCGCCATAACCCTACCGAGGGCGCCAACGTGGCCACACTACATTTTATTGCCCTGATGGGCCATTAATCTTTGTGAGTAAACATCAAAACGAGATTTTCCAAGTCTCCATGTGAATGATGGCCCCAACCTGCAGAGGGCGCTAGCGCGCCCCAAATCTTTTTTAGTTTACAAGCAGCATCAGACGGCCTTGACGGGCCGTACTTCAATGGCTACTGTCCACAAGCTCCTCACAGAGGGCGCTAATGCGCTGTAATTGTGTATAATGTGAGATTTGTGTGTCAGTCCCATTAGATTAACATGGTGGGCCTCGGGCGTCACCATGGCAACACCGTACAAAATACGGTATGGGTCTCATTGGCTTTTTGGATCGGGATGCCATCAGCTATTATTGTGCAGAATCTTATCTATTTCCGATAAACTAATTTTTTTCCCATAATGCATTTTTTCTATTCAGCCTGGAGGGGGCGCTATCGCACCAAATTTCACTTTTTCACATTGGTTGTGTCCGGGGGCGAACGATCAATAAAATGTATATTTCCGATTTTTAATCGGAGTTCGTTTGTGCGAATTAGAGCATTTTGTTGTTTTCGATAAGTCGCAAAATTGTTCGTAAAGATTGCGGCTTCGCCGCAATCAAACCGTAAAACTTAGCCAAAAAATTTGGATAACTTTTGATGCCCCACATCTTGAGATGAACTGGAGCGATTTTGGGCTCATTTGGTGAAACGCCCTAGGAGGAGTTCGTTAAAATGCGACGTCAGCGAAAACGCTGACTCAGCATTTTCTGGACTTCCTGTCAAAATGGCGGACTTCCGGTTTGTCAGGGGGCGTGGCCACAATAATGTTTTTTGGTTGTCGTCACGTGACGAATGTCTGTACCGAATCTCGTCGCTCTACGACAAAGTTTATGTTGGCCCCCTCCCCATAGGCGCAATGTATTTTCACTTTTGTAGGTGGCGCTGTCGCGCCATTTTTTATTTCCCCAAAACGAAACACACATTTTAATTAATTTTTCACCGGATCTGAATTTTGGGCAAAGTTTGGTGAGTTTTCAAATATGTTCAGGGGGTCAAATTCCTGCTCAAAGAGCAGAAGAAAGAAAGAAAGAATAAAGAAAAATTAAAGCCGCAAGCGGCATCGAGAGGCCCTCGCGGGTCTCATGGGCCGGTAGACGCCGGTTGACGCACGCCGCCGCAATAACCGGGAGGCGCTGCCGCGCCCTATGTGGTTATAACGTCGCTGCCACCCTAGGTCGAGATTATAAAAGAGCAAATGCGAGAAATGGCGCCTTCGGCGCTGATTACTCGATTGTTCCCAAAATGGCCGACCACCTGTTGGTCGCCTAGCAACCATGTAATGGAGGCCTCCCTTAGTGCCTCCATTGCACACACACTACATTGTATTGCCCTGATGAGTCATTAATCTTTGAGTAAACATCAAAACGACATTTTTAGCGTCTTCATGTGAATGATGGCTCCAACCTGCAGAGGGCGCCAGCGCGCACCCCAAATCTTTTTTATTTCACAAGCAGCATCAGACGGCCTTGACGGGCCGTATTTCAATGACTACTGTCCACAAGCTCCTTACAGGGGGCGCTAACGCGCTGTAATTGTGTATAATGTGAGATTTGTGTTTCAGTCCCATTAGATTAACATGGTGGGCCTCGGGCGTCACCATGGCAACACCATACAAAATACGGTATGGGTCTCATTGGCTTTTTGGATCGGGATGCCATCAGCTATTTTTGTGCCGAATTTTATCCATTTCCGAGAAACTAATTTTTTTTCCATAATGCATTTTTTCTTGTCAGCCTAGAGGGGGCGCTATCGCGCCAAATCTCACTTTTTCACATTTGTTGTGTCCGGGGGTGAAAGGTCAATAAAATGTATATTTCCGATTTTTTATCGGAGTTCGTTTGTGTAAATGGGAGCATTTTGTTGTTTTCGGTAAGTCGCAAAATTCTTCGTAAAGATTGCGGCTTCGCCGCACACAAACCGTAAAACTTAGCCAAAAAATTTGGATAACTTTTGATGCCCCACATCTCGAGATGAACTGGAGCGATTTTGGGCTCATTTGGTGAAACGCCCTAGGAGGAGTTCGTTAAAATGCGACGTCAGCGAAAACGCTGACTCACCATTTTCCCGACTTCCTGTCAAAATGGCGGACTTCCGGTTTGTCTGGGGGCGTGGCCACAATAATAGTTTTTGGTTGTCGTCACATGACAAATGTCTCTACCGAATCTCGTCGCTCTATGACAACGTTTATGTTGGCCCCCTCCCCATAGGCGCAATGTATTTTCACTTTTGTAGGTGGCGCTGTCGCGCCATTTTTTATTTCCCCAAAACGAAACACACATTTTAATAAATTTTTCACCGGATCTGAATTTTGGGCAAAGTTTGGTGAGTTTTCAACTATGTTCAGGGGGTCAAATTCCTGCTCAAAGAGCAGAAGAAGAAGAAGAAGAAGAAGAAGAAGAAGAAGAAAGAAAGAATAATAATATTTCCTGCAAAAACAATATAGTCGCTTTCGCGACAACATCATATTATACATTTTTGGAAAGCTTTCGACTTCCCCCACGCACCCGTGGGGCTCGGAGGTGGATGACGAGCGCTTCGCGCTCGTCATCCACCTCCGTATGACAGTTGGCCATATACCCCCATTGATTTTCATGCAATTATAAGTATAAGGGCCCACACCAGAGGTGTGGGCAGTCACTGTTTTACACGGTGAGTTTACGTTTGACATGGGGACAGCGCTTCGCGCTGTTTTCGTGCGCTCCGCGCACCTAGGTTCAGTGCGCTGTGCGCACTGCGTTGCGATTACAATAGGCCCTTGCTACGGCAGGCCGCTCGGGCCTAATTAAAGCCGCAAGCGGCATCGAGAGGCCCTCGCGGGTCTCGTGGGCCGGTTGACGCACGCCGCCGCAATAACCGGGAGTTATACGTGGTTATAATGTCGCTGCCACCCTAGGTCGAGATTATAAAAGAGCAAAGGCGAGAAATGGCGCCTTCGGCGCTGATTACTCGATTTTTCCAAAAATGGCCGACTACCTGTTGGTCGCCTAGCAACCATGTAATGGAGGCCTCCCTTAGTGCCTCCATTGCCGCGCCATAACCATACCGGGGGCGCCAACGTGGCCACACTACATTTTATTGCCCTGATGTGCCATTAATCTTTGTGAGTAAACATCAAAACGAGATTTTTCGCGTCTTCATGTGAATGATGGCTCCAACCTGCAGAGGGCGCTAGCGCGCCCCAAATCTGTTTTATTTGACAAGCAGCATCAGACGTCCTTAACGGGCCATACTTCAATGACTACTGTCCACAAGCTCCTCACAGAGGGCGCTAATGAGCTGTAATTGTGTATAATGTGTGATATGCGGGTCAGTCCCATTGGAATAACATGGTGGGCCTCGGTCGTCTCCATGGCAACACCGTACAAAATACGGTATGGGTCTCATTGGCTTTTTGGATCGAGATGCCATCAGCTATTATTGTGCCGAATTTTATCCATTTCCGAGAAACTAATTTTTTTTCCATAATGCATTTTTTCTTCTCAGCCTAGAGGGGGCGCTATCGCGCCAAATGTCACTTTTTCAAATTGGTTGTGTCCGGGGGCGAAAGGTCAATAAAATGTATATTTCCGATTTTTAATCGGAGTTCGTTTGTGCAAATGGGAGCATTTTGTTGTTTTCGGAAAGTCGCAAAAATCTTCGTAAAGATTGCGGCTTCGCCGCAATCAAACCGTAAAACTTAGCCAAAAAATTTGGATAACTTTTGATGCCCCACATCTTGAGATGAACTGGAGCGATTTTGGGCTCATTTGGTGAAACGCCCTAGGAGGAGTTCGTTAAAATGCGACGTCAGCGAAAACGCTGACTCAGCATTTTCTGGACTTCCTGTCAAAATGGCGGACTTCCGGTTTGTCAGGGGGCGTGGCCACAATAATGTTTTTTGGTTGTCGTCACGTGACGAATGTCTGTACCGAATCTCGTCGCTCTACGACAAAGTTTATGTTGGCCCCCTCCCCATAGGCGCAATGTATTTTCACTTTTGTAGGTGGCGCTGTCGCGCCATTTTTTATTTCCCCAAAACGAAACACACATTTTAATTAATTTTTCACCGGATCTGAATTTTGGGCAAAGTTTGGTGAGTTTTCAAATATGTTCAGGGGGTCAAATTCCTGCTCAAAGAGCAGAAGAAAGAAAGAAAGAATAAAGAAAAATTAAAGCCGCAAGCGGCATCGAGAGGCCCTCGCGGGTCTCATGGGCCGGTAGACGCCGGTTGACGCACGCCGCCGCAATAACCGGGAGGCGCTGCCGCGCCCTATGTGGTTATAACGTCGCTGCCACCCTAGGTCGAGATTATAAAAGAGCAAATGCGAGAAATGGCGCCTTCGGCGCTGATTACTCGATTGTTCCCAAAATGGCCGACCACCTGTTGGTCGCCTAGCAACCATGTAATGGAGGCCTCCCTTAGTGCCTCCATTGCACACACACTACATTGTATTGCCCTGATGAGTCATTAATCTTTGAGTAAACATCAAAACGACATTTTTAGCGTCTTCATGTGAATGATGGCTCCAACCTGCAGAGGGCGCCAGCGCGCACCCCAAATCTTTTTTATTTCACAAGCAGCATCAGACGGCCTTGACGGGCCGTATTTCAATGACTACTGTCCACAAGCTCCTTACAGGGGGCGCTAACGCGCTGTAATTGTGTATAATGTGAGATTTGTGTTTCAGTCCCATTAGATTAACATGGTGGGCCTCGGGCGTCACCATGGCAACACCATACAAAATACGGTATGGGTCTCATTGGCTTTTTGGATCGGGATGCCATCAGCTATTTTTGTGCCGAATTTTATCCATTTCCGAGAAACTAATTTTTTTTCCATAATGCATTTTTTCTTGTCAGCCTAGAGGGGGCGCTATCGCGCCAAATCTCACTTTTTCACATTTGTTGTGTCCGGGGGTGAAAGGTCAATAAAATGTATATTTCCGATTTTTTATCGGAGTTCGTTTGTGTAAATGGGAGCATTTTGTTGTTTTCGGTAAGTCGCAAAATTCTTCGTAAAGATTGCGGCTTCGCCGCACACAAACCGTAAAACTTAGCCAAAAAATTTGGATAACTTTTGATGCCCCACATCTCGAGATGAAGTGGAGCGATTTTGGGCTCATTTGGTGAAACGCCCTAGGAGGAGTTCGTTAAAATGCGACGTCAGCGAAAACGCTGACTCACCATTTTCCCGACTTCCTGTCAAAATGGCGGACTTCCGGTTTGTCTGGGGGCGTGGCCACAATAATAGTTTTTGGTTGTCGTCACATGACAAATGTCTCTACCGAATCTCGTCGCTCTATGACAACGTTTATGTTGGCCCCCTCCCCATAGGCGCAATGTATTTTCACTTTTGTAGGTGGCGCTGTCGCGCCATTTTTTATTTCCCCAAAACGAAACACACATTTTAATAAATTTTTCACCGGATCTGAATTTTGGGCAAAGTTTGGTGAGTTTTCAACTATGTTCAGGGGGTCAAATTCCTGCTCAAAGAGCAGAAGAAGAAGAAGAAGAAGAAGAAGAAGAAGAAGAAGAAAGAAAGAATAATAATATTTCCTGCAAAAACAATATAGTCGCTTTCGCGACAACATCATATTATACATTTTTGGAAAGCTTTCGACTTCCCCCACGCACCCGTGGGGCTCGGAGGTGGATGACGAGCGCTTCGCGCTCGTCATCCACCTCCGTATGACAGTTGGCCATATACCCCCATTGATTTTCATGCAATTATAAGTATAAGGGCCCACACCAGAGGTGTGGGCAGTCACTGTTTTACACGGTGAGTTTACGTTTGACATGGGGACAGCGCTTCGCGCTGTTTTCGTGCGCTCCGCGCACCTAGGTTCAGTGCGCTGTGCGCACTGCGTTGCGATTACAATAGGCCCTTGCTACGGCAGGCCGCTCGGGCCTAATTAAAGCCGCAAGCGGCATCGAGAGGCCCTCGCGGGTCTCGTGGGCCGGTTGACGCACGCCGCCGCAATAACCGGGAGTTATACGTGGTTATAATGTCGCTGCCACCCTAGGTCGAGATTATAAAAGAGCAAAGGCGAGAAATGGCGCCTTCGGCGCTGATTACTCGATTTTTCCAAAAATGGCCGACTACCTGTTGGTCGCCTAGCAACCATGTAATGGAGGCCTCCCTTAGTGCCTCCATTGCCGCGCCATAACCATACCGGGGGCGCCAACGTGGCCACACTACATTTTATTGCCCTGATGTGCCATTAATCTTTGTGAGTAAACATCAAAACGAGATTTTTCGCGTCTTCATGTGAATGATGGCTCCAACCTGCAGAGGGCGCTAGCGCGCCCCAAATCTGTTTTATTTGACAAGCAGCATCAGACGTCCTTAACGGGCCATACTTCAATGACTACTGTCCACAAGCTCCTCACAGAGGGCGCTAATGAGCTGTAATTGTGTATAATGTGTGATATGCGGGTCAGTCCCATTGGAATAACATGGTGGGCCTCGGTCGTCTCCATGGCAACACCGTACAAAATACGGTATGGGTCTCATTGGCTTTTTGGATCGAGATGCCATCAGCTATTATTGTGCCGAATTTTATCCATTTCCGAGAAACTAATTTTTTTTCCATAATGCATTTTTTCTTCTCAGCCTAGAGGGGGCGCTATCGCGCCAAATGTCACTTTTTCAAATTGGTTGTGTCCGGGGGCGAAAGGTCAATAAAATGTATATTTCCGATTTTTAATCGGAGTTCGTTTGTGTGAATGGGAGCATTTTGTTGTTTTCGGTAAGTCACAAAATTCTTCGTAAAGATTGCGGCTTCGCCGCAAACAAACCGTAAGACTTAGCCAAAAAATTTGGATAACTTTTGATGCCCCACATCTCGAGATGAAGTGGAGCGATTTTGGGCTCATTTGGTGAAACGCCCTAGGAGGAGTTCGTTAAAATGCGACGTCAGCGAAAACGCTGACTCAGCATTTTCCCGACTTCCTGTCAAAATGGCGGACTTCCGGTTTGTCTGGGGGCGTGGCCACAATAATATATTTTGTTTGTCCTCACAGGACGAATGTCTGTACCGAATCCCGTCGCTCTGCGACAAAGTTTATGTTGGCCCCCTCCCCATAGGCGCAATGTATTTTCACTTTTGTAGGTGGCGCTGTCGCGCCATTTTTTATTTCCCCAAAACGAAACACACATTTTAATTAATTTTTCACCGGATCTGAATTTTGGGCAAAGTTTGGTGAGTTTTCAACTACGTTCAGGGGGTCAAATTCCTGCTCAAAGAGCAGAAGAAAGAAGAAGAAGAAAAAAAATTAAAGCCGCAAGCGGCATCGAGAGGCCCTCGCGGGTCTCGTTGGCCGGTTGACGCCGGTTGACGCACGCCGCCGCAATAACCGGGAGGCGCTGCCGCGCCCTACGTGGTTGTAATGTCGCTGCCACCCTAGGTCGAGATTATAAAAGAGGAGAAGGCAAGAAATGGCGCCTTCGGCGCTGATTACTCGATTTTTCCCAAAATGGCCGACCTCCTGTTGGTCGCCTAGCAACCATGTAATGGACGCCTCCCTTAGTGCCTCCATTGCCGCGCCATAACCCTACCGAGGGCGCCAACGTGGCCACACTACATTTTATTGCCCTGATGTGCCATTAATCTTTGTGAGTAAACATCAAAACGAGATTTTTTGCGTCTCCATGTGAATGATGGCTCCAACCTGCAGAGGGCGCTAGCGCGCCCCAAATCTTTTTTATTTCACAAGCAGCATCGGACGTCCCTGTCGGGCCGTACTTCAATCACTACTGTCCACAAGCTCCTGACAGAGGGCGCTAACGCACTGTAATTGTGTATAATGTGTGATATGCGGGTCAGTCCCATTGGAATAACATGGTGGGCCCCGGGCGTCACCATGGCAACACCGTACAAAATACGGTATGGGTCTCATTGGCTTTTTTGACCGGGATGCCATCAGCTATTTTTGTGCCGAATTTGATCAATTTCCGAGAAACTAATTTTTTTCCCATAATGCATTTTTTCTATTCAGCCTGGAGGGGGCGCTATCGCACCAAATTTCACTTTTTCACATTGGTTGTGTCCGGGGGCGAACGATCAATAAAATGTATATTTCCGATTTTTAATCGGAGTTCGTTTGTGCGAATTAGAGCATTTTGTTGTTTTCGATAAGTCGCAAAATTGTTCGTAAAGATTGCGGCTTCGCCGCAATCAAACCGTAAAACTTAGCCAAAAAATTTGGATAACTTTTGATGCCCCACATCTCGAGATGAGCTGGAGCGATTTTGGGCTCATTTGGTGAAACGCTCTAGGAGGAGTTCGTTAAAATGCGACGTCAGCGAAAACGCTGACTCAGCATTTTCCGGACTTCCTGTCAAAATGGCGGACTTCCGGTTTGTCAGGGGGCGTGGCCACAATAATGTTTTTTGGTTGTCGTCACGTGACGAATGTCTGTACCAAATCTCGTCGCTCTACGACAAAGTTTATGTTGGCCTCCTCCCCATAGGCGCAATGTATTTTCACTTTTGTAGGTGGCGCTGTCGCGCCATTTTTTATTTCCCCAAAACGAAACACATATTTTAATTAATTTTTCGCCGGATCTGAATTTTGGGCAAAGTTTGGTGAGTTTTCAACTATGTTCAGGGGGTCAAATTCCTGCTTAAAGAGCAGAAGAAAGAAAGAAGAAAAATAATAATAATATTTCCTGCAAAAACAATATAGTCGCTTTCGCGACTACAGCATATTATACATTTTAGGAAAGCTTTCGACATCCCCCACGCACCCGTGGGGCTCGGAGGTGGATGACGAGCGCTTCGCGCTCGTCATCCACCTCCGTATGACAGTTGGCCATATACCCCCATTCATTTTCATGCAATTATAAGTATAAGGGCCCACACCAGAGGTGTGGGCAGTCACTGTTTTACACGGTGAGTTTACGTTTGACATGGGGACAGCGCTTTGCGCTGTTTTCGTGCGCTCCGCGCACCTAGGTTCAGTGCGCTGCGCGCACTGCGTTGCGATTACAATAGGCCCTTGCTACGGCAGGCCGCTCGGGCCTAATTAAAGCCGCAAGCGGCATCGAGAGGCCCTCGCGGGGGTTCGGTGGCCGGTTGACGCCGGTTGCCGCACGCCGCCGCAATAACCGGGAGGCGCTGCCGCGCCCTACGTGGTTATAATGTCGCTGCCACCCTAGGTCGAGATTATAAAAGAGGCAAAGGCAAGAAATGGCGCCTTCGGCGCTGATTACTCGATTTTTCCCAAAATGGCCGACCACCTGTTGGTCGCCTAGCAACGATGTAATGGAGGCCTCCCTTAGTGCCTCCATTGCCGCGCCATAACCCTACCGAGGGCGCCAACGTGGCCACACTACATTTTATTGCCCTGATGTGCCATTAATCTTTGTGAGTAAACATCAAAACGAGATTTTTAGCGTCTCCATGTGAATGATGGCTCCAACCTGCAGAGGGCGCTAGCGCGCCCCAAATCTTTTTTATTTCACAAGCAGCATCGGACGTCCTTGACGGGCCGTACATCAATCACTACTGTCCACAAGCTCCTTACAGGGGGCGCTAACGCGCTGTAATTGTGTATAATGTGAGATTTGTGTGTCAGTCCCATTAGATTAACATGGTGGGCCTCGGGCGTCACCATGGCAACACCGTACAAAATACGGTATGGGTCTCATTGGCTTTTTGGATCGGGATGCCATCAGCTATTTTTGTGCCGAATTTAATCTATTTCCGATAAACTAATTTTTTTCCCATAATGCATTTTTTCTTCTCGGCCTAGAGGGGGCGCTATCGCGCCAAATCTCACTTTTTCACATTTGTTGTGTCCGGGGGTGAAAGGTCAATAAAATGTATATTTCCGATTTTTTATCGGACTTCGTTTGTGCGAATGGGAGCATTTTGTTGTTTTTGATAAGTCGCAAAATTGTTCGTAAAGATTGCGGCTTCGCCGCAAACAAACCGTAAAACTTAGCCAAAAAATTTGGATAACTTTTGATGCCCCACATCTGGAGATGAGCTGGAGCGATTTTGGGCTCATTTGGTGAAACGCCCTAGGAGGAGTTCGTTAAAATGCGACGTCAGCGAAAACGCTGACTCACCATTTTCCCGACTTCCTGTCAAAATGGCGGACTTCCGGTTTGTCTGGGGGCGTGGCCACAATAATATATTTTGTTTGTCCTCACAGGACGAAGGTCTGTACCGAATCCCGTCGCTCTGCGACAAAGTTTATGTTGGCCCCCTCCCCATAGGCGCAATGTATTTTCACTTTTGTAGGTGGCGCTGTCGCGCCATTTTTTATTTCCCCAAAACGAAACACACATTTTAATAAATTTTTCGCCGGATCTGAATTTTGGGCAAAGTTTGGTGAGTTTTTGACTACGTTCAGGGGGTCAAATTCCTGCTCAAAGAGCAGAAGAAGAAAGAAGAAGAAGAAGAAGAATAAAGAAGAATAATAATATTTCTTGCAAAAACAATATAGTCGCTTTCGCGACTACAACATATTATGCATTTTTTTAAAGCTTTCGACTTCCCCGACGCACCGGTGGGGCTCGGAGGTGAATGACGAGCGCTTCGCGCTCGTCATCCACCTCCGTATGACAGTTGGCCATATACCCCCATTCATTTTGCTGCAATTATAAGTATAAGGGCCCACACCAGAGGTGTGGGCAGTCACTGTTTTACACGGTGAGTTTACGTTTGACATGGGGACAGCGCTTCGCGCTGTTTTCGTGCGCTCCGCGCACCTCAGTACAGTGCGCTGCGCGCACTGCGTTGCGATTACAATAGGCCCTTGCTACGGCAGGCCGCTCGGGCCTAATTAAAGCCGCAAGCGGCATCGAGAGGCCCTCGCGGGGGTTCGTTGGCCGGTTGACGCCGGTTCCCGCACGCCGCCGCAATAACCGGGAGGCGCTGCCGCGCCCTACGTGGTTATAATGTCGCTGCCACCCTAGGTCGAGATTATAAAAGAGCAAAGGCGAGAAATGGCGCCTTCGGCGCTGATTGCTCGATTTTTCCCAAAATGGCCGACCTCCTGTCGGTCGCCTGGCAACCATGTAATGGAGGCCTCCCTTAGTGCCTCCATTGCCGCGCCATAACCCTACCGAGGGCGCCAACGTGGCCACACTACATTTTATTGCCCTGATGTGCCATTAATCTTTGTGAGTAAACATCAAAACGAGATTTTTAGCGTCTCCATGTGAATGATGGCTCCAACCTGCAGAGGGCGCTAGCGCGCCCCAAATCTTTTTTATTTCACAAGCAGCATCGGACGGCCCTGACGGGCCGTACTTCAATCACTACTGTCCACAAGCTCCTCACAGAGGGCGCTAACGAGCTGTAATTGTGTATAATGTGTGATATGCGGGTCAGTCCCATTGGAATAACATGGCGAGCCTCGGTCGTCTCCATGGCAACACCGTACAAAATACGGTATGGGTCTCATTGGCTTTTTGGATCGGGATGCCATCAGTTATTATTGTGCCGAATTTTATCCATTTCCGAGAAACTAATTTTTTTCCCATAATGCATTTTTTCTTCTCAGCCTGGAGGGGGCGCTATCGCGCCAAATCTCACTTTTTCACATTTGTTGTGTCCGGGGGTGAAAGGTCAATAAAATGTATATTTCCGATTTTTAATCGGAGTTCGTTTGTGCAAATGGGAGCATTTTGTTGTTTTCGGAAAGTCGCAAAAATCTTCGTAAAGATTGCGGCTTCGCCGCAAACAAACCGTAAAACTTAGCCAAAAAATTTGGATAACTTTTGATGCCCCACATCTCGAGATGAAGTGGAGCGATTTTGGGCTCATTTGGTGAAACGCCCTAGGAGGAGTTCGTTAAAATGCGACGTCAGCGAAAACGCTGACTCACCATTTTCCCGACTTCCTGTCAAAATGGCGGACTTCCGGTTTGTCTGGGGGCGTGGCCACAATAATATATTTTGTTTGTCCTCACAGGACGAAGGTCTGTACCGAATCCCGTCGCTCTGCGACAAAGTTTATGTTGGCCCCCTCCCCATAGGCGCAATGTATTTTCACTTTTGTAGGTGGCGCTGTCGCGCCATTTTTTATTTCCCCAAAACGAAACACACATTTTAATAAATTTTTCGCCGGATCTGAATTTTGGGCAAAGTTTGGTGAGTTTTTGACTACGTTCAGGGGGTCAAATTCCTGCTCAAAGAGCAGAAGAAGAAAGAAGAAGAAGAAGAAGAATAAAGAAGAATAATAATATTTCTTGCAAAAACAATATAGTCGCTTTCGCGACTACAACATATTATGCATTTTTTTAAAGCTTTCGACTTCCCCGACGCACCGGTGGGGCTCGGAGGTGAATGACGAGCGCTTCGCGCTCGTCATCCACCTCCGTATGACAGTTGGCCATATACCCCCATTCATTTTGCTGCAATTATAAGTATAAGGGCCCACACCAGAGGTGTGGGCAGTCACTGTTTTACACGGTGAGTTTACGTTTGACATGGGGACAGCGCTTCGCGCTGTTTTCGTGCGCTCCGCGCACCTCAGTACAGTGCGCTGCGCGCACTGCGTTGCGATTACAATAGGCCCTTGCTACGGCAGGCCGCTCGGGCCTAATTAAAGCCGCAAGCGGCATCGAGAGGCCCTCGCGGGTCTCGTGGGCCGGTTGACGCCGGTTGCCACATGCCGCCGCAATAACCGGGAGGCGCTGCCGCGCCCTACGTGGTTATGATGTTGCTGCCACCCTAGGTCGAGATTATAAAAGAGCAAAGGCGAGAAATGGCGCCTTCGGCGCTGATTACTCTATTTTTCCCGAAATGGCCGACCTCCTGTTGGTCGCCTAGCAACCATGTAATGGAGGCCTCCCTCAGTGCCTCCATTGCCGCGCCATAACCCTACCGAGGGCGCCAACGTGGCCACACTACATTTTATTGCCCTGATGAGCCATTAATCTTTGTGAGTAAACATCAAAACGAGATTTTTCGTGTCTCCATGTGAATGATGGCTCCAACCTGCAGAGGGCGCTAGCGCGCCCCAAATCTTTTTTATTTCACAAGCAGCATCGGACGGCCCTGACGGGCCATACTTCAATCACTACTGTCCACAAGCTCCTCACAGAGGGCGCTAACGAGCTGTAATTGTGTATAATGTGTGATATGCGGGTCAGTCCCATTGGAATAACATGGTGGGCCTCGGTCGTCTCCATGGCAACACCGTACAAAATACGGTATGGGTCTCATTGGCTTTTTGGATCGGGATGCCATCAGCTAATATTGTGCCGAATTTTATTCATTTCCGAGAAACTAATTTTTTTCCCATAATGCATTTTTTGTTCTCGGCCTAGAGGGGGCGCTATCGCGCCAAATCTCACTTTTTCACATTTGTTGTGTCCGGGGGTGAAAGGTCAATAAAATGTATATTTCCGATTTTTAATCGGAGTTCGTTTGTGCAAATGGGAGCATTTTGTTGTTTTCGGTAAGTCGCAAAATTCTTCGTAAAGATTGCGGCTTCGCCGCAAACAAACCGTAAAACTTAGCCAAAAAATTTGGATAACTTTTGATGCCCCACATCTCGAGATGAGCTGGAGCGATTTTGGGCTCATTTGGTGAAACGCCCTAGGAGGAGTTCGTTAAAATGCGACGTCAGCGAAAACGCTGACTCAGCATTTTCCCGACTTCCTGTCAAAATGGCGGACTTCCGGTTTGTCTGGGGGCGTGGCTACAATAATATTTTTTGTTTGTCGTCACATGACTAATGTCTGTACCGAATCTCGTCGCTCTACGACAAAGTTTATGTTGGCCCCCTCCCCATAGGCGCAATGTATTTTCACTTTTGTAGGTGGCGCTGTCGCGCCATTTTTTATTTCCCCAAAACGAAACACACATTTTAATTAATTTTTCACCGGATCTGAATTTTGGGCAAAGTTTGGTGAGTTTTCAACTACGTTCAGGGGGTCAAATTCCTGCTCAAAGAGCAGAAGAAGAAGAAGAAAAAAAATAATAATAATATTTCCTGCAAAAACAATATAGTCGCTTTCGCGACTACATCATATTATACATTTTTGGAAAGCTTTTGACTTCCCCCACGCACTCGTGGGGCTCGGAGGTGCCCCACGAGTGTGGGGCACTCGTATGACACCTCCGTATGACAGTTGGCCATATTCCCCCATTCATTTTGCTGCAATTATAAGTATAAGCGCCCACACCAGAGGTGTGGGCAGTCACTGTTTTACACGGTGAGTTTACGTTTGACATGGGGACAGCGCTTCGCGCTGTTTTCGTGCGCTCCGCGCACCTAGGTTCAGTGCGCTGCGCGCACTGCGTTGCGATTACAATAGGCCCTTGCTACGGCAGGCCGCTCGGGCCTAAAAATTAAAGCCGCAAGCGGCATCGAGAGGCCCTCGCGGGTCTCGTTGGCCGGTTGACGCCGGTTGCCGCACGCCGCCGCAATAACCGGGAGGCGCTGCCGCGCCCTACGTGCTTATAATGTCGCTGCCACCCTAGGTCGAGATTATAAAAGAGCAAAGGCGAGAAATGGCGCCTTCGGCGCTGATTACTCTATTTTTCCCAAAATGGCCGACCACCTGTTGGTCGCCTAGCAACCATGTAATGGAGGCCTCCCTCAGTGCCTCCATTGCCGCGCCATAACCCTACCGAGGGCGCCAACGTGGCCACACTACATTTTATTGCCCTGATGTGCCATTAATCTTTGAGTAAACATCAAAACGAGATTTTTCGTGTCTCCATGTGAATGATGGCTCCAACCTGCAGAGGGCGCTAGCGCGCCCCAAATCTTTTTTATTTCACAAGCAGCATCGGACGGCCCTGACGGGCCGTACTTCAATGACTACTGTCCACAAGCTCCTCACAGAGGGCGCTAACGAGCTGTAATTGTGTATAATGTGTGATATGCGGGTCAGTCCCATTGGATTAACATGGTGGGCCTCGGTCGTCTCCATGGCAACACCGTACAAAATACGGTATGGGTCTCATTGGCTTTTTGGATCGGGATGCCATCAGCTAATATTGTGCCGAATTTTATTCATTTCCGAGAAACTAATGTTTTTTCCATAATGCATTTTTTGTTCTCGGCCTAGAGGGGGCGCTATCGCGCCAAATCTCACTTTTTCACATTTGTTGTGTCCGGGGGTGAAAGGTCAATAAAATGTATATTTCCGATTTTTAATCGGAGTTCGTTTGTGCAAATGGGAGCATTTTGTTGTTTTCGGTAAGTCGCAAAATTCTTCGTAAAGATTGCGGCTTCGCCGCAAACAAACCGTAAAACTTAGCCAAAAAATTTGGATAACTTTTGATGCCCCACATCTCGAGATGAAGTGGAGCGATTTTGGGCTCATTTGGTGAAACGCCCTAGGAGGAGTTCGTTAAAATGCATTGTCAGCGAAAACGCTGACTCAGCATTTTCCGGACTTCCTGTCAAAATGGCGGACTTCCGGTTTGTCAGGGGGCGTGGCCACAATAATGTTTTTTGGTTGTCGTCACGTGACGAATGTCTGTACCGAATCCCGTCGCTCTGCGACAAAGTTTATGTTGGCCCCCTCCCCATAGGCGCAATGTATTTTCACTTTTGTAGGTGGCGCTGTCGCGCCATTTTTTATTTCCCCAAAACGAAACACACATTTTAATTAATTTTTCACCGGATCTGAATTTTGGGCAAAGTTTGGTGAGTTTTCAACTACGTTCAGGGGGTCAAATTCCTGCTCAAAGAGCAGAAGAAAGAAGAAAAATTAAAGCCGCAAGCGGCATCGAGAGGCCCTCGCGGGTCTCGTTGGCCGGTTGACGCCGGTTGCCGCACGCCGCCGCAATAACCGGGAGGCGCTGCCGCGCCCTACGTGGTTATAATGTCGCTGCCACCCTAGGTCGATATTATAAAAGAGCAAAGGCGAGAAATGGCGCCTTCGGCGCTGATTACTCTATTTTTCCCGAAATGGCCGACCACCTGTTGGTCGCCTAGCAACCATGTAATGGAGGCCTCCCTCAGTGCCTCCATTGCCGCGCCATAACCCTACCGAGGGCGCCAACGTGGCCACACTACATTTTATTGCCCTGATGTGCCATTAATCTTTGAGTAAACATCAAAAACGAGATTTTTCGTGTCTCCATGTGAATGATGGCTCCAACCTGCAGAGGGCGCTAGCGCGCCCCAAATCTTTTTTAGTTCACAAGCAGCATCGGACGGCCCTGACGGGCCGTACTTCAATGACTACTGTCCACAAGCTCCTCACAGAGGGCGCTAACACGCTGTAATAGTGTATAATGTGTGATATGCGGGTCAGTCCCATTGGAATAACATGGTGGGCCTCGGTCGTCTCCATGGCAACACCGTACAAAATACGGTATGGGTCTCATTGGCTTTTTGGATCGGGATGCCATCAGCTAATATTGTGCCGAATTTTATTCATTTCCGAGAAACTAATTTTTTTTCCATAATGCATTTTTTGTTCTCGGCCTAGAGGGGGCGCTATCGCGCCAAATCTCACTTTTTCACATTTGTTGTGTCCGGGGGTGAAAGATCAATAAAATGTATATTTCCGATTTTTAATCGGAGTTCGTTTGTGCAAATGGGAGCATTTTGTTGTTTTCGGTAAGTTGCAAAATTCTTCGTAAAGATTGCGGCTTCGCCGCAAACAAACCGTAAAACTTAGCCAAAAAATTTGGATAACTTTTGATGCCCCACATCTCGAGATGAGCTGGAGCGTTTTTGGGCTCATTTGGTGAAACGCCCTAGGAGGAGTTCGTTAAAATGCGATGTCAGCGAAAACGCTGACTCAGCATTTTCCCGACTTCCTGTCAAAATGGTGGACTTCCGGTTTGTCAGGGGGCGTGGCCACAATAATGTTTTTTGGTTGTCGTCACGTGACGAATGTCTGTACCGAATCTCGTTGCTCTACGACAAAGTTTATGTTGGCCCCCTCCCCATAGGCGCAATGTATTTTCACTTTTGTAGGTGGCGCTGTCGCGGCATTTTTTATCTCCCCAAAACGAAACACACATTTTAATTAATTTTTCACCGGACCTGAATTTTGGGCAAAGTTTGATGAGTTTTTGATTATGTTCAGGGGGTCAAATTCCTGCTCAAAGAGCAGAAGAAGAAGAAGAAAGAATAAAGAAGAATAATAATATTTCTTGCAAAAACAATATAGTCGCTTTCGCGACTACAACATATTATACATTTTTTGAAAGCTCTCGAAGTCCCCTACGCACCCGTGGGGCTCGGAGGTGGATGACGAGCGCTTCGCGCTCGTCATCCACCTCCGTATGACAGTTGGCCATATACCCCCATTCATTTTGCAGCAATTATAAGTATAAGGACCCACACCAGAGGTGTGGGCAGTCACTGTTTTACACGGTGAGTTTACGTTTGACATAGGGACAGCGCTTCGCGCTGTTTTCGTGCGCTCCGCGCACCTAGGTTCAGTGCGCTGCGCGCACTGCGTTGCGATTACAATAGGCCCTTGCTACGGCAGGCCGCTCGGGCCTAAAAATAATAATAATATTTCCTGCAAAAACAATATAGTCGCTTTCGCGACTACATCATATTATACATTTTTGGAAAGCTTTTGACTTCCCCCACGCACTCGTGGGGCTCGGAGGTGGATGACGAGCGCTTCGCGCTCGTCATCCACCTCCGTATGACAGTTGGCCATATACCCCCATTCATTTTGCTGCAATTACAAGTATAAGGGCCCACACCAGACGTGTGGGCAGTCACTGTTTTACACGGTGAGTTTACGGTTGACATGGGGACAGCGCTTCGCGCTGTTTTCGTGCGCTCCGCGCACCTCGGTACAGTGCGCTGCGCGCACTGCGTTGCGATTACAATAGGCCCTTGCTACGGCAGGCCGCTCGGGCCTAATAATAATATTTCTTGCAAAAACAATATAGTCGCTTTCGCGACTACAACATATTATACATTTTTGGAAAGCTTTCGAAGTCCCCCACGCACCCGTGGGGCTCGGAGGTGGATGACGAGCGCTTCGCGCTCGTCATCCACCTCCGTATGACAGTTGGCCATATACCCCCATTCATTTTGCTGCAATTATAAGTATAAGGGCCCACACCAGAGGTGTGGCCAGTCACTGTTTTACACGGTGAGTTTACGTTTGACATGGGGACAGCGCTTCGCGCTGTTTTCGTGCGCTCCGCGCACCTCGGTTCAGTGCGCTGCGCGCACTGCGTTGCGATTACAATAGGCCCTTGCTACGGCAGGCCGCTCGGGCCTAAAAATAATAATATTTCTTGCAAAAACAATATAGTCGCTTTCGCGACTACAACATATTATACATTTTTGGAAAGCTTTCGAAGTCCCCCACGCACCCGTGGGGCTCGGAGGTGGATGACGAGCGCTTCGCGCTCGTCATCCACCTCCGTATGACAGTTGGCCATATACCCCCATTCATTTTGCTGCAATTATAAGTATAAGGGCCCACACCAGAGGTGTGGGCAGTCACTGTTTTACACGGTGAGTTTACGTTTGACATGGGGACAGCGCTTCGCGCTGTTTTCGTGCGCTCCGCGCACCTCAGTACAGTGCGCTGCGCGCACTGCGTTGCGATTACAATAGGCCCTTGCTACGGCAGGCCGCTCGGGCCTAATAAATCACATTAGGATTCAAAAGAGAGAGGGGGGGGGGGGGGGACAGGGGAGGGTATCCATCATTCATAACGGATATGCCACGACTGTAATGAAAGTGAGTTTGACAGATGTCGTCATCAGATCTGATCAATAGGTAATCTGGTTACTCTAGTTATCTGATTTTTCGCATCATGTAAACCCAGGCACTGTGAAGGTGTTCCAAGTTTCAGAATCCAAGTAACCAAGTACGTTACAAAATACATTTCAACTTAAGTAACCTAGCCTGGCTAACGGCAGACTAAAATCACAAGTTACATATAGTCTGGGGAGGTGTGGTTTACGTTTATTGGGCATTACGAATGTCTATCATCTGTATCTGCACGCAGCCATAGCCGATCGTATCATCGTATCCGATGACGTATGACATACCTCAGTGTGCGAAATACCGATATTCAATATTCTTCCTATACTTCTGAAGTAACTGTACACATTTATATTGCGATTTAGGGGTCTTTTGAAATAATAATAATAATAATAAATTGTATTTGTAATGCACTTTACATTTGACACCAAATCTCAAAGTGCTACAGTGGATAGCATAGTTAAAAACAATACACTACACAATATAATACAACATGTTAAAAAACGGGACTAAAATAAAACAAGCATTAGCTGTTAAAATAAGCTTGTGTAAAAAGGTGGGTTTTAAGTCCTTTTTTAAATGTGTCCACCGTTTGCGGGGCCCTGAAATGTCTAGTTTCCAACACAAAAGACCATAAGTCTCTGTCACTTTCTGTTATGCTATGTTGCAGACAGTGGGAGCGTGACTCCCTACTTTCTCCGCAAGTTAAGAAGAGCTAGAGTCCCAGCCTCCGTTATGTGCAACTTCTACAGAGGGACTATAGAGAGCATCCTGACCAGCTCCATCACTGTGTGGTTCTTCTACAGAGGGACTATAAAGAGCATCCTGACCAGCTCCATCACTGTGTGGTTCTTCTACAGAGGGACTATAAAGAGCATCCTGACCAGCTCCATCACTGTGTGGTTCTTCTACAGAGGGACTATAGAGAGCATCCCGACCAGCTCCATCACTGTGTGGTTCTTCTACAGAGGAACTATAGAGACCATCCCGACCAGCTCCATCACTGTGTGGTTCTTCTACAGAGGGACTATAGAGAGCATCCTGGCCAGCTCCATCACTGTGTGGTTCTTCTACAGAGGGACTATAAAGAGCATCCTGACCAGCTCCATCACTGTGTGGTTCTTCTACAGAGGGACTATAGAGAGCATCCTGACCAGCTCCATCACTGTGTGGTTCTTCTACAGAGGGACTATAGAGAGCATCCCGACCAGCTCCATCACTGTGTGGTTCTTCTACAGAAGTGCTATAGAGAGCATCCTGGCCAGCTCCATCACTGTGTGGTTCTTCTACAGAGGAACTATAGAGAGCATCCTGACCAGCTCCATCACTGTGTGGTTCTTCTACAGAGGGACTATAGAGAGCATCCCGACCAGCTCCATCACTGTGTGGTTCTTATACAGAGGGACTATAGAGACCATCCCGACCAGCCCCATCACTGTGTGGTTCTTCTACAGAGGAACTATAGAAAGCCTCCTGACCAGCTCCATTACTGTGTGGTTCTTCTACAGAGGGACTATAGAGAGCCTCCTGACCAGCTCCATCACTGTGTGGTTCTTCTACAGAGGACCTATAGAGAGCCTCCTGACCAGCTCCATCACTGTGTGGTTCTTCTAAAGAGGGACTATAGAGAGCTTCCAGACCAGCTCCATCACTGTGTGGTACTTCTACAGAGGGACTATAGAGAGCATCCTGACCAGCTCCATCACGGAGTGGTTCTTCTACAGAGGGATTATAGTGAGCATCCTGACCACCTCCATCACTGTGTGGTACTTCTACAGAGGAACTATAGAGACCATCCAGACCAGCTCCATCACTGTGTGGTACTTCTACAGAGGGACTATAGAGAGCATCCTGACCAGCTCCATCACTGTGTGGTTCTTCTACAGAAGTGCTATAGAGAGCATCCTGGCCAGCTCCATCACTGTGTGGTTCTTCTACAGAGGAACTATAGAGACCATCCCGACCAGCTCCATCACTGTGTGGTTCTTCTACAGAGGGACTATAGAGAGCATCCCGACCAGCTCCATCACTGTGTGGTTCTTCTACAGAGGGACTATAGAGAGCATCCCGACCAGCTCCATCACTGTGTGGTTCTTCTACAGAGGAACTATAGAGACCGTCCCGACCAGCTCCATCACTGTGTGGTTCTTCTACAGAGGAACTATAGAGAGCCTCCTGACCAGCTCCATCACTGTGTGGTACTTCTACAGAGGGACTATAGAGAGCATCCTGACCAGCTCCATCACTGTGTGGCTCTTCTACAGAGGGACTATAGAGAGCATCCTGACCAGCTCCATCACTGTGTGGTTCTTCTACAGAGGAACTATAGAGACCGTCCCGACCAGCTCCATCACTGTGTGGTTCTTCTACAGAGGAACTATAGAGAGCCTCCTGACCAGCTCCATCACTGTGTGGTACTTCTACAGAGGGACTATAGAGAGCATCCTGACCAGCTCCATCACTGTGTGGCACTTCTACAGAGGGATTATAGAGAGCATCCTGACCAGAAAGTGGATTCAGTGAGAAAATAAAGACGATTGTGGAGACTAGACGTTTCGACCTGTCCTGGAGATATGGATAAAACATGCTGCTTAGTCTAAATTTGAGGAATAAAACGGTGGCCAACCAAGAGCGGAGGCCATGCAGCGATCAGGAGGAGACAGGACGTGCGCTCACTGGTCCTATACGGTCCACGTCGTCAGGGCAACGGCCAAAACAAAACAACCCCCCCGACCAAAACGACCGCCTGAAGTGTGAGAGCAATCATCAGGCCACAGGGCACTCAGGAGAGGCACGTGAAGGATGACCGAGGACATTTACTACGGTGTTACAATACTCAAATTGACCTTACTGAAACACTTGCCCTCAGTGTCTGCCTCTTTTACAGTCCTCAAAGCATTGATCAAATCTGACAGAATATAATGCAGTTTAAAAGTCGGCATGAAAGCTTTTGCCAACATTTTCACTGTTTCAAAGTGGAGGCAAAGACGAGGACATCCAGGAAAGATCGAACAACGTTAACCTGAAGCATGAATTAGAATAGGCCCAATACTAAAGTATGGCGAGGTATGTTATGTAGACATTTTTCTGTGGTTTCTTTATCATTAACATCTCATAAGATGATGTTTAGTGGCCACTGGATGTGTATCTGACCCACATAACATGATGCAGCTAGCATTTAGCCCAGTCTCAAAACATCTGTATGTTCACTAATGATTTCTGACAAGACTTTGACCTCACCTAAATGTGAGCTGAACACATCTGTTTGGGGCTAATGCTAGCTTGTCTGGTTGGCATCAACTACATGTCCAGAGCAGAACATACTCAAGCAAACAGGAAGTGGAGTTGATGCAGTGTAATTAGCGGTTCTGCGTTAACATCAGTATATATATTTACTTCAATGGTTAATATTCAGACAGGTTTATGAATCACAAAAGTCACCTACTGTCCATGTGTTGTTGGTCCTTTGGATTATAAAAAAGCCCATTCTGCCCCTGTGCACCATCTGCATTGCGATTGAGGAACTTCGCGTCCCAAGAGTGACGCTGCTGAAGGAAGTTTACTCTTTACATAGTGTTAACTGTAAGGGGCAGTGGGGTAAGTCGAACCACCCATTATATTTTAGAAATAAAACATTTTTATGTTCATGTAAGTTTATAGATTTGATCTTCACATGAGTGTTGGCTTCTAAACTGACCCACATTATTTTAACTCTAAACCTAGAGAATCGCAAAAGGCAGCTGAGAAGAAGCTGCAGACTGATAAAGTAAGGCATACAGTGCTGTTAGAATGGGGCCGAACAGACACCGATCAAAGAGGAGCTAAAGGAGATGGTGATGGATAAAAGAACTGAGAGCTGGAAATGGAAACCTCCCGGAGTGAAACTCATTTACTCCGCCCAGGACGAGAGCCACTGGGGGGCTGCCGGTGAACGAGCTGAAAGGCCAAGAGAGAAAACTAGACTATGATCTGAGTGAAGGTGTCGAAACAAAGACTTGGTCCAAAGGTCGGAGTGGCCCGATGGTGGAGGCAGTGACGGATGGAGGAGAGTCAGGGCTGATGGAGACAAACGACCCGTCTGTGATGAAGGATGGAGGAGAAGCTTCAGGCTGTGACTGCTCTGTTCAGACCGGGATCACTCCATCTTCGTCAGGTTCTGTTTACATGACGACAATAGAGCTGTGGTTCCCAAGAAGGGCGAGCACCTGTCCTTCTTTAGGTCGAACTGCACAGCCATTTAAACCTTTGTCCCACCTATTTAGATAATGCCTCTTTTTTAATAAAGTTAGATTTACACAGAGAGCGACAAATTATCCGCCCGGGTTTCAAGGAATTGAATTAAATCATGCAAAATACAAAGTGTCTGGTACAAAGCACTTTCCACTGCATGCTGTGATGACATTTGAGGCAGTGCGGATTGTTGTTGTGCAAACGTGCTAACGGTATTCAAGAACACGCGAGTGGTTTTGTAGAACGACACATTATGATCAGGCCCAATATTGAAGCGGTTGATTTGCATTAGATCCTGCTGCGCACGTTTGGGAACAGAGGTCAAAGTACAAAGTGAATCCATCCACACAACGCGCATTAATAAACCAGATGGTCCCGGTTTTGCTGCTGGACACAGTTTTATTACTGTATACATTCTTGAACTAAATCACTTAAACGAAAATCGACAAACGTTGAAATGGATCGTGATTTGAGAGTCCCTTGTACTGACCAACGTCAGGCACATCATTTTAAATATTGTCTCCACGTTTTGACTCCTTTATTGCCAAATGTTTGGAGAGAAGATACTGAACCTTGTAACCGTTTTTGTTTCATTTGGATAGTCCCAGGATATTAGACAAACACAATCTGCATTTTAACAGTTAGCAGAAAAGCATCACTAGAGGAAGTCCAGAGTAAATGTAATATTTCTGTGTGATCAGATGTTTATGAAGAGCCTGTGGTCGGCCCTACAGCAGGTTATATCAGATAAATCCCATTATAGTGAATAGAACTAAACAATCCCATGGCACTAATGTGTGATTTTTCTGCCTATATCATTTGTAAACGTGCCAAACTCATGTGTTACAATGTCAGGTGGTTCTTTTGTGCTCGTGGTATTATGCACCACAGCTTGAGAATCACTGGTTAGTAGTTTATGCATGTGATGTCATAACAGTGTTGTCCCTGAATGTCTAAATGGCTTGTCCACTCTTATATATATGTACTGTATTTAAATAGTACTTGCATAACCTATGTTTTGTATGGAAAAGTGAAATGCTGCGTAATAAGTAATACTTAATACAAGATCAATGAACTCAAATAAAATGACATGTGACTCCTCTACGGTGGATCCACACTGCCCCCGTGTGGCGCCGGGGCGTCATCATTTGCCCCCTCAGTCTCGTCATAGCAACAAACGTCAACAAACATTCAGCCACATGTGTAAAGTCCTCTCCCTCTGAGCAGCAGACCACACACACCTTTGTCCTCCACCTTAACCATAACCCCCCCTCAACTTGTCTCCAGTTCGTCTTTACCCAAATCGAAAAGCTTCTTGACTGGAACTCACAGCCAATAGGCCAGAGTAACACCTAATTTGAAAGCTAAGACCTACAAAACTGTTTTTTTGGAGCATTTTTGTTTCACTCTTTCGTGTTTTTCTTGTTGACTTTTGTTGCTTTTTCATTACTCTTTAGTTGCGTTTGTGTCGCTTTTTTTGTGTGTGTTTTTGTTGCTTTTCCAGCACGTTTTCATCGCTCCTTTGCCACGTTTTTGCTTTTAGATTTGGGTAATGCCACACTGGAGAAAATGCCTCTGCTAAAGTGGGGTTTAAGAGACTAGCCTTAACCTCCACTAAACATCACTAATGTTAAGGTGAGGAGGAACCCATTATTGGCCAAAACGTGCTCACACATGGCGCGGCGGTGCAGTAGTTAGCGCACTGGTTAGCACTCGTGCTTCACCACTAGAAGGTCCTGGGTTTCGATTCCTGGACGGGGCCTTTCTGAAATAGAATATGAAAGGGTGTTACGTTTGCACCACCCAAAGAGAAGTCCCCACAGTCAGGGGCAGGAGGCCACCCAGGGGTGTTCCCCGAATCACACAGCAGCATCAGCTCCCTCTGCGGCTGATTCAAGGGACCAAAAAGTCACAGTAACAGATTATGAGTAGGGCTGGGTACTGTTAAAATACACTGGTAGGTACAACTGGTATCGAAAAAAGGTTGGTTGTTTCATTGCAAATAAATATTTTAATCCTAAATTTTTTTTTCATTTATCACTATTATTTTCTCTTTTATTCCCTCCATTTTCCCCCAAATTCTTCCCCATTTCCAACACATTTCTGGTCCTGTTTTCTGGTTCTAGATGAGATATATTTTAGTATAAGTGTCGGGAAAAGTATCGTCCAGGTATCGGTAACATAAACAAAGTATCGTTAAAGTACAAGTATCTAAAAAAATATAACGGTACCTCAGCCCTAATTATGAGCCGTTGTTACAGATTGAGCAACAGGAAAATGCAAAATGCAAAACTCTGGGTGTGATTGGTTTACTCAGTCATGTGACAATCGTGACTACAGCTGTTCCAATGACTGATGAAGGGTCGATGCTCGAACAATCACATTTCTCCTGTGAAAGGCATTCCATTTCTTGGCGGCGTTACTAGTTTTGCGGACATTTATTCTTGCCTCATTTTTTATTTAAAAAAATGATTTGACCTCTGTGTGACCTCAGACTGGTAAGTCTTTCTAGTTACTAAGTCTGAAACTTTACATTTTTACATTTACTCTCTTAACTTCTCTGGGCCTGCGTCTTTCTAACCCACGGGTCCCCAACCTTTTTTGTACCACGGACCGGTTCAAAGTTGGCAATATTTGAGCTGGTTTCTTTGCGATGAGTAGGTCCCATCTGGGGGTAATGGGTGACGATGACACCCACAGTGTGTTTCTTATGTCCAGGTCTGCTCCGTAATCTTGTCTTGGTTGCGGTTACTGCAGAATGATGTTGGCAATGGTAGCAGGGTTTTCAGCGCATTTTTGTGCTAGCCAGCCTTTCCCCAGGGCGTGGATTCACATTCAGGTGCAACCTCCTTAATCCTAGAAGATAAACCACACAGCCGTCCCGTCATAGCAGCAGCTCCATCTGTGCACACGCCGACACAATAGGACCAATTCAGTTGTTCTGATATATAATCATTCAGAGACTTGAATCATTCTGCGGCTGTAGTGTTGGTTGGCATCAAAACATATCCTCATGCACATCCTCCTCATAAAGAGATGAGGAACAAGTATTGGCTTGTTATCAGTAGACTCGTCAACGTGGATAGCTCTCCAACAATTGCACCTCAATATCCTCCGCTATGTCCTCAATGCGTCTGGTGACTGTGCTAGCCGAAAGAGGCACCTGTGCCGGCTTTTCCAAAACGTTCCCGACAAATATCCTTGGTGGCAGGCATGATACGTTCTTCTCCAATCGGGAAAGGCTTTATGGCCTTTGCAATACAGTTTGCCACTAAGAATGATGCTCTCAGGAATTGCTGCTGTCCTTCTTGGTCGCGTTTTTTTTTTTTTTTTCAAAAAACTCCAAAGGCTTTTAATCCAGGGTGCTTAGTCTCCATGTGTCAAAGATCTCCAAAGATGTTTTTTTTTTCGCTAGCTTGTTTTTTCCATCTATGGGCAAATGTAGCTGATGCGTCATGCGTGACATGTCATCGCGGACAGCGCTTTAAGTGGGCCGGTACGCGCCGGTACTCAGTACCGCCACTTCCAAAAATAGCTCGAGCGTACCGCCACCTCTCCGCAGGTGGTGGGTCCACAGAAGGACGGCCTCATGGTTCTAACCGGGCCTGTTGGTCTCTCATAAGGGGCTTCTGAACCGCTCTTTGTCTGACCCGTCACCTAGGACCTGTTTGCCCTGGGAGACCCTACCAGGGGCACCAAGCCCCCGACAACAGAGCTCCAGGATCATTCAGGCTCTCAAACCCCTCCACCACGTTAAGGTGGCAGTTCCAGGAGGGGGGCACAGCGGCATTCGAAATAGTGATTTTGATCAAAAATTAAGATAGAAATGGCCAATTTCACATTGAAAACAGCAAGGCAAAAAAAACAGTTTTTTTCACTTCGTGGCTTCAACTGAACGATTTCTTGACTTGTGTCCCAGGTTCCCACGGTGGGTCACATATTCCCGCTGTATTTTTCATGTATGAACTACTTGAAAAGAAATGATTACAGTGCAAAGTTGCTAAAGTTAGCTGCTTACCTCTAGCTGTTAAAGTGTATAGTATATAACAGGTTTTAATGCTTTTGAAAATATGACTTATTTAGATGGATAACAATAATAATAATTATCATAATTCATGAAGCAGCAATGTTAATGAAGAAATAATGGGCAGAAAAGTTATTTGTATTTACATTTTTAAGCTACTGACAGAAAGTGACGTACAAGTAATCAATCAATCAAGTTTATTGTCAATGTCATTCAAAAAAGAACTGCAACATTTTTGGAGCATACAACAGTACATGGTATGTTGTGAAGTGCATGAATACCCGTGCAGATCAGATCCTCATACCGGTGCAGATCCCCATACCGGTGCAGATCAGATCCCCATACCGGTGCAGATCCCCATACCGGTGCAGATAAGATCCCCATACCGGTGCAGATCAGATCCCCATACCGGTGCAGATCAGATCCCCATACCGGTGCAGATCAGATCCCCATACCGGTGCGGATAAGATCCCCATACCCGTGCAGATCAGATCCCTATACCGGTGCAGATCAGATCCCCATACCGGTGCAGATCAGATCCCCATACCGGTGCAGATCAGATCCCCATACCGGTGCAGATCCCCATACCGGTGCGGATCCCTATACCGGTGCAGATCCCCATACCGGTGCAGATCAGATCCTCATACCAGTGCAGATCAGATCCCCATACCGGTGCAGATCACCATACCGGTGCAGATAAGATCCCCATACCCGTGCAGATCAGATCCCCATACCGGTGCAGATCCCCATACCGGTGCAGATCAGATCCCCATACCGGTGCAGATCCCCATACCGGTGCAGATCCCCATACCGGTGCAGATCCCCATACCGGTGCGGATCCTTATACCAGTGCAGATCCCCATACCGGTGCAGATAAGATCCCCATACCCGTGCAGATCAGATCCCCATACCGGTGCAGATAAGATCCCCATACCGGTGCAGATCAGATCCTCATACCAGTGCAGATCAGATCCCCATACCGGTGCAGATCCCCATACCGGTGCAGATAAGATCCCCATACCCGTGCAGATCAGATCCCCATACCGGTGCAGATCCCCATACCGGTGCAGATCAGATCCCCATACCGGTGCAGATCCCCATACCGGTGCAGATCCCCATACCGGTGCAGATCCCCATACCGGTGCGGATCCTTATACCAGTGCAGATCCCCATACCGGTGCAGATAAGATCCCCATACCCGTGCAGATCAGATCCCCATACCGGTGCAGATCAGATCCCCATACCGGTGCAGATCAGATCCCCATACCGGTGCAGATCCCCATACCGGTGCGGATAAGATCCCCATACCCGTGCAGATCAGATCCCCATACCGGTGCAGATCAGATCCCCATACCGGTGCAGATCAGATCCCCATACCGGTGCAGATCAGATCCCCATACCGGTGCAGATCCCCATACCGGTGCGGATCCCTATACCAGTGCAGATCCCCATACCGGTGCAGATCAGATCCCCATACCAGTGCAGATCAGATCCCCATACCGGTGCAGATCCCCATACCCGTGCAGATAAGATCCCCATACCCGTGCAGATCAGATCCCCATACCGGTGCAGATCCCCATACCGGTGCAGATCAGATCCCCATACCGGTGCAGATCAGATCCCCATACCGGTGCAGATCAGATCCCCATACCGGTGCAGATCCCCATACCGGTGCGGATCCCTATACCAGTGCAGATCCCCATACTGGTGCAGATCAGATCCCCATACCAGTGCAGATCAGATCCCCATACCGGTGCAGATCCCCATACCGGTGCAGATAAGATCCCCATACCCGTGCAGATCAGATCCCCATACCGGTGCAGATCCCCATACCGGTGCAGATCCCCATACCGGTGCAGATCCCCATACCGGTGCGGATCCTTATACCAGTGCAGATCCCCATACCGGTGCAGATAAGATCCCCATACCGTGCAGATCAGATCCCCATATCGGTGCAGATCAGATCCCCATACCGGTGCAGATCCCCATACCGGTGCAGATCCCCATACTGTAGATCGGAGAAGGGTCTGAACGCAGCCGATGATCCAGTGGATCACTGGAGCTCCCCTTTTCCACAGGACAGCTCTATCTTAAACGAATGCCTAATCCTAACCTTCAGGATAGTGGAGTTTACTAAGGCGTTTTATTGAACTAGATATTACGGAAGCGTGTTGGGTTCACTTGCGTGTGTGTTATTTTTTCGCTGGTATCACGTTATTTCAAGATAATTTCATGTTCGTACAACATACAGATCACGTTATTTCATGATACCCATTTATCACAAAATAACGAGATAATTATCACGTTATTTCAAGATATGAAATGATCACGTTATTTCATGATACCAATTTTATCATGAAATAACGTGATACTGTAGCAGACGCCAGACGCAGGGAGGTGCGCCGAGAGGCAGGTCTGCAGAATGGCTGTGAGATGAAGGGTCCTACGACCACGATGAGTGTCAGAAGGACGTTTATCGCGGATGCAAGAAGATCCATTCTGCAGACCTGCCTCTCGGCGCACCTCCCTGCGTCTGGCGTCTGCTACAGTATCACGTTATTTCATGATAAAATTGGTATCATGAAATAACGTGATAATTTAATTTATTGAAATAACGTGATCTGTATGTTGTACGAACATGAAATTATCTTGAAATAACGTGATACCAGCGAAAAAATAACACACACGCAAGTGAACCCAATACGCTTCCGTAAGATATATATACATGGATATTTTAAACGTTTGCCGTTATCTATGGTGGCACAGCAGTTAGCGCTCGTGCTTCACAGCTAAAGAAGGTCCCGAGTTCGATTCCCACCTGGACGGGGCCTTTCTGTGTGGAGTTCGTGTCTAATAAAAGGCAATAATCCAAGAAGAAAAGAATCCATTTTATACCGTTGTGTTGCTTGTTGTTGTGTCAACACTTTTACTGTAAATGTTATGTATGCTCTTTGTGCGGCACCAACTGTACAGATTTGAAAGTGTTTTCTAAATATAGTTGGTGATGGTATGGTTTTCTTCATTCATGTAAAAATACATGTTAACTCAAACTGTTATGACTAATATTTATTCATTAATGTGAAACTGTCTCTTGAATTGTTTCAGTCTTTATCTCAGAAATAGAGACAGTAATTCCCGGAGTTTAGTGAAGTAGAAAGTAGTGGGCTACATATCCAAACTGCCAACACTATCAGTGCTCTATATAGTCTGCTATAGCACGGGCCTATCTAGTGAATGAGGAGGTAGGGACTAGAGAGGACATTCCACTGACAGCCACTGACTTTAAATCACCTTCAATAAACGGATCCCAAACACTCAGCCCCCATTAAAGAGCCATAAATCCTGTCCCGAGTTAATCGGTGTATCTGAGCTGTTGGTGCTTTAGTCAAAGTTTAGTCAAAGTCTGAGGGCAGGACAGGGCAGGGCAGTTCAGCCTCAGGTGAATCCAGGCCTGACCTGAGAAATGGGGCTGGATTCCTTAGTCAAATGTGTCATCGCTGAGTTTGAATCTCTATTTCCAAATGTCCTGAGACTGCACGCACACACACACACACACACACACACACACACACACACGCACACTGACTGATTTTAGGGGCAGATACTGATAAACAAAATGTTACGACCGGGTGGGACACAACATAAATGTTTGTTCAAAGACAGTACTTCTTTTGGTCCCTCTTTGATTTTCCATTATAATTATGTTATCCTTCGAAGGAAGGAACAAAATGAGAACCCTTCCCACCCCGTGTCCAAAGAAAAGCAATGTAACAACAGAAAAGCCAAACAGAAGCAAACGGTGAAACTGCAACTGTATGTTTTTACACATTTATAGAAGATGAATATTGAAAAAAATCTACTTTGGAAAAGGCTCACGACCAAATTAAAAATGGTTCTCGTTCCACCACTGCCATACAGGACCATAGGAGCCACTGCCGATACCTGACTAAGGGAAAATGTAAACAAAAAAATCAAATCAAAAGAAAAGTGAAAAGAGTTAAGACGCTGTCAGGTCGGAGCATCAGATGCAGATACTGATGCACATACTGGAGACACATGCACAGGTACGGCGGGGACGAGGAGCTGGGAGAGTTAGAGAGCACCCTGAGACCGGCCCATTTATAAATACAAAAATAAAATAAAAATAACTGCAAAAAAAGATATTACCTAAAGTAGGACAAAATAAACAAAAAACAAAGCTTACTGACAAAAAGAAAACTTAAAATAACAATAACATGTGCCCGGATAACTTAACCTTACCAGGAATCAGTCAGAAATTTTACATGTATTTATTTAACTATTTATAAAGTGGAGTGAAGCAATGATGTGATAATAAAGCTCTTTACCAGAGACATGTTTGACTCACACGCAGTGGCGGGCCGTGGGGTTTCAGTCCGGGCCTTCAACAGTAACCTGGGTTCACGCAGTCAAACGCATATAAACTGATCGACAGTAGGCGTATGGATAAAACTGCCTTTTTGCGTGGCATTTGTAAAGGATGTATCAACAACGCAAACCAAAGCAGTGGTGCCTCCGACTCCAAACAAAAGCAAAAACCTTCGGGAACACTCGTGCTAGCATACGGAAACACACGACACATGACAGGCGGAGACGAGCGTGTTATGACGTGGAGACCGCTGGCTGATTTTAGGAGATGTTTTGTTGACAGAGCGGGTAAATCAATAAAAGATACTAAACTTAAAGTTTGGTGCTATTTGAGATCCTTTTTATAGCGCTCGTGGTCTCGTACCTGTTGCCTGCCCGAGTCCCAGCGCAGCTGACGCGGGGAAACCCTTCTCCTGTCCGGGGAGCCGAGCGTCTACGTCCCGCTGTCGTTCCCGCTGCTTTGCTCTCGAAGCTCTTCATAATGAAGCGGCGCAAAATATCCGTGATCAGTAAATCCACTTGATTTTGCCTCGTTCGGACGTTTCCAAGAGGAATATCTGTTTATCCGGTTCATTTCTGAGTGGAACTCCTTGCCCATGCGCAGCTACATTAGCGGTTTTCCCGGGCGAAGAAAACGGAGGGGGCGCTGCTGAGCTACTGAAGGCCCTGGGGGGCGTACTGTCAATGTATATCGAATTCTGATTGACAATAATTCTGTCAGTCACGCTGGCTGTTGAACATGTGTGCGGCCTGACAACACAGGGCCTGCAGAATCTGTTCTGAAGGCCCTGAGGAGGAGCAAATTAAATATTTCTAAGACATTTTACACTTGTTTTCTTCTTCATTTGGCCAGGGCTAGCAGAGAAGGCCCTGCTGGCCCTGACGGCACACCACTGCTCACACGTGACAATGGAAAGTTTCTGCAGTTATAGTATTTCCCGGTCTTGTTTTTGTCCCGGCTCCTCTCTCCTCAGGGCGTATGGCGAGCACTGTTCTGAGCACAAACACACACATTACCACATAAACAGCCAGCCAGCCAGTGTTCACTGAAGATGCCCTGCAGCGGTGATAGAGGGACGCCTATGATCTTCTCTGCTGTTCTCGGAATCCGACGAGTGTAGTGTGTCCAAGGTTTTCCCTTTATTGACCGATATATTGAAACCCCTTTTTTCCCACAACAGTCCAATACAGCAACCACATCACTGCAGACACTGCCCTGATCCGTCCCTAAATATATCCACTATAGCAGTATTGCTCAAACTGGTACTCTGCGTGCCACTCGTGGGCGTCGGAACCATTCAGTGTGGGTTGGATGTGTCCCCCCCACTTTTGAAAAGTGGTTGTTTGGTCCCGTCCACTTTCACAATGTGAATTTGCTGTGACTTTACATTACTTAAAGCTAGACGAAGCCACTCCTTGGTTGCCCGGGCGGTGTGTTTGGGATCATTGTCATGCTGAAAGACCCAGCCACGTTTAATTGTCAATGCCCTTGCTGATGGAAGGAGGTTTTCACTCAAAATCTCAGGATACATGGCCCCATTTATTCTTTCCTTTACACAGATCAGTCGTCCCGGTCCCTTTGCAGAAAAACAGCCCCAAAGCCTGATGTTTCCACCCCCATGCTTCACAGTAGGTATGGTGTTCTTTCTTTCTCCTCCAAACAAGACGAGTTGAGTTTTTACCAAAAAGTTCCATTTTGGTTTCATATGACCTTCTCCCAGTCCTCTTCTGGATCATCCAGATGCTCTATAGCAAACTTCAGACGGGCCGGGACATGTACTGGCTTAAGCAGGGGGACACATGTGGTACTGCAGGCGGCGTAGTGTGTTACTGACGGTAACCTTTGTTACTTTGGTCCCAGCTTTCTGCAGGTCATACATTAGGCCCCCCCGTGTGGTTCTGGGATTTTTACTCAACGTTCTTGTGATAATTTTGAGATCTTGTGTGGAGCCCCAGATCGAGGGAGATTATCAGTGGTCTTGTATGTCTTCCATTTTCTAATAATTGCTTCCACAGTTGATTTCTTCACACCAAGCTGTTACCAATTGCAGACTCAGTCCTCCCAGCCTGGTGCAGGTCTACAGTTTTGTTTCTGGTGTCTTTCGACAGCTCTTTGGTCTTGACCATAGTGGAGTTTGGAGTGTGACTGTTTGAGGTGTGATTTTCTGGATTTTTTTTTCTCATTTGGTCTCTCATAGTTGAGGTATACCTATGATGAAAATTGCATGCCTCTCCACACTGTACTTAAACCCCTCCACTTGAATCATGGCCTCGGATTTGGAGGTGCTGATTTTCCTCCCAGTCCCTTCACACTCGGTTGAAGGTCCTGTCTGTGTTGCAGGTGTCTCCTGGAGCTGGAGTGATAGAAGTGTGTCTGCGTACAGGTCCTGGGGTCAGGTCAGGTGAGTACAGCAGCTCCTCAAGGCGGACCGCTGCGTCGTGTCCGTGGCTCTGACCTGGTTCTGGTGCAGGTTCTGACCCGGGTCCCGGTTCTGGCTCGTGTGTGGCCGTCTCCTCTCAGTCCAGGCTCATGTCGGTGCACAGCTGCTCCGACGCCTTCCCCTTTCTCTGCTCCAAACAAAACTACAGCCTGACTCTGCTGCTGGAAGAGCTGCGCTGGGAGCAGGTCCCTGGCTGGGTCTTGGTTCTGGTACGATGGGGCTCCTGTGTCCCTGTCACTGCCGCCGTGCCCTGATGTTCACTGTGGAGCTCTGGTCGTCAACACCAGCTCCAATCGAACCCTCCGACTGCAGCGAGAAGCTCAACGCGCTCTGCTACTCCGAGCTGTAGGACTGCTCACCTCACTCCTGTAGTTTGACTCGTCTCTGTTGTTGATGAGACCCACCACTGTTGTGTCGTCTGCAAACTTGATGAAGAGGTTTGAGTCTTACTTTGGAGCGCAGTCATGGGTCAGCAGAGTGAACAGGAGGGGGCTCAGCACACAGCCTTGGGGAGCTCCCGTCTTCAGCGGGATGGTTCTGGGGGACTTTCCGCCGACACGTACAGCCTGTGGTCTCCCCGTAAGAAAGTAAGAAAATGCAAATGTTTTCTAAATACATGCGTAAAGCACATTACTTTCAAAATTATATTGGTATCATGTTCATGTAGTCTAGTCTAGATTGTGAATAACCATGAATTAAAGGTGTTACGGTTCAGTAAACATTTATGACATTTATTACGCTTAAATCTCTCAGCTTCATCACTCCTGAGGAGGTCATACAGTCAACTTTTAGAGTTGGTTATTGTAATAACAAACAGTCATGAAGATTATGTGTATTACAGCGCTAAATAATTAAATGGTAGTGAACATACGTACTTTGACAGTACTTTCAATACATACATATCCTGATCTGTCACATACTGAAGTCTCTGTCGCTCCTCTGCAACATAACAACTGTTTGGAATAACGCTGTTTAAAAGAATGGCGTTAGGTAACAACGTTATTTTTTCAGTAACGGAGTAATCTAATTCATTCCTCTCCCCGTCGTTACAACGCCGTTATCGGTACTGGACATAAACAACGTGGCCCGTTACAATTGGACTGAATGAGCGCCGCGGTGTCACAAACACCTGTCTGTTGTACTCATTTCAACTGACTTTTGAAAACTGCAACAACAACAAAAATCTCAATTCTTTGATATAAAGCTTCTTCTTTTTTTTTTTACAGTAACGCAAATAGTTACTTTCCCTGGTAATGAGTTACTTTCATTTTAGAGTAATTCAATTACTACCTAAGTTACCTTTTGGAACAAGTAGTGAGTAACTATAACAAATTACTTTAAAGTAACTTTCCCAACACTGAACATAACACACTTCAAGCTTTGGCCTTTTACACTCTAGTCCTTTTTGATATTTCTGTAAATGTTGTTGTGGCCATCTTTTCTTTGGAGTCCAAACAAATGTGAAGATTGGCGGGACATAGGCTGGGGACAATAGGTCATCACATTTTTTTTTTTTATCTTTAAAGGGACTATACGGAGTTTAAAATTGTTAAAATTAAGTATTTTCCTCCTCTTACAGCCATGTCCTAATGTGTAGAATGAGCCCAGATCTGTTCACCACAACTGCCTCTAAAATCCTGCACTGTCACTCAGAAAGGTGTTATTCGGGTCCAAAGTGCCGTCATGCACGAGCTTAATATAGAAACTGCAGTTACGCGTAAGACCTGAGGGGGCAGTAGTGAGCATCAAATGACCAACTTGCATCTAGTCCCTTTAAAGAAACAACAAAAACTTACTTTCAGCTAATGAACCAACTTCTAACATTAGCATTTTTTGAAATAAATAGTAACAGCAGCTTACAATCCTGAGGCTTGTAAACCTCTGAATAATATACACCATTTGTTGAATTTGACTATGCATAGTTTTAGAATGATTCCACATACAGATCTGTTTAAGATGAGGAGAGCACATTTAAACTAAACAGTTTGAAAAAATGTTTGAGAGGAACGTACCGCCGACAAAGTGCTCGCTGGAAAGTCAACTGTTTTGCCCGTCGCTCAGGGTCCACAGGGGATCTATAAAATGAAACCTCAATGTTTGTGGAGACATCACGCGATCTTTCTGAGCTCATCTCTGATGTAAATAAAGGATAATTGTGCTAGTCAAATGTTTAGTTCTTTCCTGGATCAGCTCTGAGGCGTGTCGCCCTGGGCGCTCCAGACTGCCACTGCTCTTTGCTCCTGTCGGCTCCTGTCGGGCTCAGAGCGTTGCCATCTCTCCTGCTCTTCGTTTTGCCTCTGTTGGTTCTTCACTGGCGCTCTGTTGGCTTTCTGTTGGTTCTTTGTTGACTTTCTGTTGGTTCTTTGTTGGCTTTCTGTTGGTTCTTTGTTGGCTCTCTGTTGGGTCTTTGTTCGCTTTCTGTTTGGTCTTTGTTGGCTTTCTGTTGGTTCTTTGTTGGCTCTCTGTTGGGTCTTTGTTGGCTTTCTGTTTGGTCTTTGTTGGCTTTCTGTTTGGTCTTTGTTGGCTTTCTGTTGGTTCTTTGTTGGCTCTCTGTTGGGTCTTTGTTGGCTTTCTGTTTGGTCTTTGTTGGCTTTCTGTTGGGTCTTTGTTGGCTTTCTGTTGGGTCTTTGTTGGCTTTCTGTTTGGTCTTTGTTGGCTTTCTGTTGGGTCTTTGTTGGCTCTCTGTTGGTTCTTTGTTGGCTTTCTGTTGGTTCTTTGTTGGCTTTCTGTTGGGTCTTTGTTGACTCTCTGCTGGGTCTTTTGCAGACTCTTTGTTGGCTTCTTCTTGGCTCTCTGTTGGATCTGGTCTTTGTCGGCTCTTGCTCTGTTCTCCGTTGGCTTCTTCTCTGCTCTTTCTGTTTCTCTGCGATGAAGACCCTGCTCCTCCTCCTCCTCTGCTGCTGTGGACTGGTGCAGCTCTCTGTGATTCGGACTGAAACTTTTTACAATTCTTGGCCTCGGACCTGGAACGGGTCAAGGACATTCTGCCAGTAGGTCCTCAACAGGTTCTATATATGGGGAAATTGAACTCGATAACATTTATTAATACAGAAATAATGTTAATGCTGTGACTCTGCATGACTCTGGGGTTCCATCAATGGAGGAAGTGACTGTGTGTTTATTCTTCCCATCAGGGACCACAACGCTGACCTGCTTATTGTTCAGACTGCTGCGGATGTAAACATCAGCACACATTTGTATCGGGTCTGGTATGGCCTCTACAGACCCAGGCCTAACACCAACTCCTCTGAGTCTACGTCCCCAGACTTGCAGTGGGTGAACGGCGACCACGCCAGTGTTCCAGAGTTTCATAATGAACCAAACGCCAACCACACGACCTGTGCTCTAGCATCGTCTGAAGATAAGTGAGTACACACTGCTGTGTTCAGACTGTAGGGGGCGCTTTGTGTGTGACCATATGACGGGGCTGAAAATGTGTGACGGAACATGATAGCGTGCACGAGCGTTGATGTGCATGTCATGGCTCTGCACAGATGTTGTTCAGTAATCAGGAAACATGTGGCAAACTTCAGAGTTCTTTGATGATATTATAATATTTCATTCGTTTGTAACTCTCTCAGCTGACAGGCTATATCCACACAAACACAACATGGAAGGTGCCGAATAGAACACGACTGTAGGTAGTGCATGTGCAGTAAACCTTTTGGAAAGTATAAAAAAGCAACACGCCATGAAAAGGAAAATGTTTCATGGATTTACGATCTACAGAAGAGACGAGGAGGTGAATTCATTCTTCAGACTCACGGTACTGAAGCAGAAATACTTCCATTGACTGGACTGTCACTGTCAGTCCAAAAACACAGACTGGATCGAGACTAACTCCACTGTGTTTGTCTCTGTATCACCTGTGGCTCGAGGTGGAGTATAGAGGAGCGGAGTAAAACTCATTCTAAGGTCAGTGAAGATGATGAGACTGATATCGAGTCTATGTGGATCAAAGAATTCTTACTTTTAAGACAAACAGAAGTCCCAGCTGTGAGCGGACTTGGAGTTTCTCTGCCTCCATTTTATTTTGTATTTGTTTGTTTATCCCTTGTTTATCCCTGTTAAGGGAAATCTGTGTATCGAAGGGAATACCTGTTCCGATAACTTTTGCTGTGGTTTTTCAATTCCCATCAGCACCGAGGTGTGTTTTTACATGTTTTTAAAAATATGTGAGTTTCATTTGGTTCTGATCAAACATGAGAAGTGTTATCCCTCTGGGAGTGTCTGGAAATCTGCGTACCCATAGACTCTCATTATAAACTCTTTTTTGTACTACTACATTTAGATATTTTTTAATTTGCATTAAACACATTTTGTGCATATAAAGGATATTAAGGAGACATATCAGTCCCTATCTTATAATTAATAGTGCTGCTTTAGAGTGAACCATGAGGAGTTGTTTTGAGTTCAGTACTACTCTAGAGACTTCGTCCCCGCTCCGTGGCAGTCTGAATACATGCTGTTCGCCGCGAGGTAGTTCGGCTGCAAAGGGCGCTCGGCTCTGCGGTCGCCCCCAAACGCCAACGCTCTCATGTTTTCTCTGCTCGGACTCGGGGCTGCATCGCCACACTCTCGTCTTATTGTCTCTAACGGAGTATCAGGACAGTAGTTTGGCGAATAGACGAGAGTAAAGCCGTTCACGTGGCCTTTGGTCTCAAAGAGGAGTTGACTGCACACGGTTCTCATGAGCACAGTTCCTGTAGTAACTGGTTCTCTGAATGTGCACAGCCTAAAACAAATTAGGCTAATTCTCAGTGGTGACACAGAAATAACCGTCAGGCGCAGGTTTCAATTAGTTTTAAATCAGCGGTTCCCAATCTGTGGGTCAGGAACCAAAGGTGAGAGAATGTGACCATTCGCCCCGGTCTGCCGGTGGCTAAGTGGTTAGTGGTTCTCACACAGAGGGGCAGGGCCTGAATTGAGGTCATAATGTTCCACTTCTACCCTGCCCTGTGCACAGTGGACCTGTTTCTGACCATAAAGGGGTTCGCTCCTCGTTGATAGCCATCGGATGCGAACTGTAGGGCCCCCGTGTGGATTTTGCTAGGGCCCCAGAAGGGCCAGCACCGGCTCTGGTGACACACATTCGGCGCTGTGTCTTGGCCTCAATGGGCTGCTGCATCCCGGCCTCGTCGGACACTGTGTTCCTGCCTTGTGTTGTGGCTCGTGCAGCCACGTGTCCGGGCCTCATTTGTCGCCATCTTCTGGCCTTGTTGGCAGCTGTGTCCCGGCCCGTCTCTCTGCCCCACTGGCTGCCGTCCGGCCTTATGTCTTTGCCGTGTCCTGGTCTCGCCGGTGGGTGTGCCTCTTTGCCTCGCCGGCTGCTGTGCCCCGGCTTCAGCGCATGCTGTCGCCCTCTGCCTCGCAAGGTCGCTGTCGGATTTCGTCTGCCATTCTGTGTACCGTCCCCTGCTCGCCGGTCTTTCGGGGTCAAACCGGCTAGTTTTTTTTTTTAGGAGGGGGGGTATCTTCTCCTAGGCTCCATCAAGCACATATTAACTATTGATCTTTCACCAAGTGCAAGAGCGAAGCAAGACAATCTTAGAGAAATGGAAGTGTATTCCCCTCCCAATCATGACTACGCTTCCCGCGTCATATTAATTGGGCCGGGTCGCGGGGGCAGCAGTCTCAGCAGAGATGCCCAGACTTCCCGATCCACGCACACCTCCTCCAGCTGTTCTGGGGGGACCCCGAGGCGACACCAGGCCAGCTCGGAGACATAGTCCCACCAGCGTGTCCTGGGCCTTCCACGAGGCCTCCTCCCAATAGGACATGCCTGGAGCACCTCCCGAGGGAGGCGACCAGGAGGCATCCGGAACAGATGCCCTAGCCACCTCAGCTGGCTCCTTTCGACGTGGAGGAGTAGCGACTCGAGTCCGAGCTCCTCCCGGGTAACTGAGCTCCTCACCCGATCTCGGAGGGTGTGCCCAGCCACCCTGCGAAGGAAACTAATTTCGGCTGCTTGTATTCGCGATCTTGTCCTTTCGGTCATTACCCAAATCTCATGACCATAGGTGAGGGTGGGAACGTAGATCGATCGGTAAATCGAGAGCTTTGCCTCAGACTCGGCTCCCTCTTCACCACAACAGTCCGATACAGCGACCGCATCACTGCTGACGCCGCACCGATCCGTCTATCGATCTCACGCTCCATCCGTCCCTCACTCGTGAACACGACCCCGAGATACTTGAACTCCTCCACTTGGGGCAAGGTCTCCCCACCGACCTGAAGTGGGGAAACCACCTTTACCAGTGGAGAACCATGGCCTCAGATTTGGAGGTGCTGATCCTCATCCCGGCCGCTTCACACTTAGCTGCAAACCGCCCCAGTGCGCGCTGGAGGTCCTGATTTGATGAAGCCAACAGAACAACATCGCGACCCTCTCGTTCACCGGGGTGAACTCCAACACGTGACGGCTGAGCTGGGGGGCAATAAGCAAACCCACCCCAGCCCGCCGCCTCTCCCCGCAGGAAACTCCAGAAAAATGGAGCGTCCAGCCCCTCTCCAGGAGTTGGGATCCGGAACCCAGGCTGTGCGTGGAGGTGAGCCCGACTATATCTAGCCGGTATCTCTCAACCTCCCGCACGAGCTCAGGCTCCTTCCCCCCCAGCGAGGTGACGTTCCATGTCCCGAACGCCAGAAGCTGCGCACGCGGACCAGGTTGTCGAGGCACTTGCCTTCGACTGCCACCCAGTCCTCTCTGCACCCGACCCCTACGGATCCCTCTGCGGGTGGTGGGTCCACAGGAGGGAGATCATTTGTGTCTCAAACATTCCTAATTGGTCATCACATTCTCTGGAATTTGAACCCAATCCAGGGTCCCGTCTTCATAGTTCAGCTCAGGTCTGTCAGGCTGGTCAGACAGGTGCCGCATCTTAGCTGCCACTCAAGGTGTATCACAGCCTCCCTGAAACAGCCGGGCCGCTGATCAACCTCAGCATTCCTCATTAGCAGCTCAACGTTCTTTCATTCACAGCAGCTACGCACAAATAACTGGTGTGTTTGAAGACGGGGCGGGGGGTTATCCAACGCTCTCCCACACACAATGATACAGGCGATCAGTGTGTCGGGCTTTAATCAGGCAAAAGCTGCTGATCCGAGGTTAGAGCATCGTCTCAGTACTATTTGTTTGAGCTGGGTTTGGAATCTAGGACAAACGTCTTTTCCAGACGCTGGAAATGGCTTTTCAGTCAGGGAGAACCTGCAAAGTCTTACTGGGTCCTGTTTGTCTCCTCAGGGTGTGGATGCATTGGTGCCACTATCACCACTTCTCCTTCTGCCAGGACTCCACCGGAACCTTCACCTTCGTCAACAAGACTCTGAACTGGGGGAAAGCACGAGCCCACTGTGGATCCATCAACCAAAATCTGGCCATGTTCGACCCAAAGGCCAGTAACTCCCCGGCTAAAGTCAAGAGGGACTTCAACATATGGACAGGACTACACCACAGCGATGAGGACTCATGTGTGGCCATCTCCTCCCTGTCCCGGCGCCTGTCACTGCAGAGCTGCTCCGAGGCCTTCCCTGTGCTGTGCAGCAGGTCAGTGTTTAATTCTGAGCTACTCCCAAACAATAACATGAGACTACAACCAAATGAAAAGGGACTTGTTTTACATGTTTTAGTTTTGTATTTTTATAAAAAGCTTTCATTCATTGGTTGGTCCATCGTCACAGACATAACCTGGTGCTGCAGCAGGAGGCGCTGAGCTGGGACCAGGCTCTGGAACAATGCAGGAACCTCAGCTCCTCCAACTCCTCGACCTCCTTCAGGCTCCTCAGTGTGGACCAGGGCCACATGCAGTACGTCCTGAACTACGCCCTCAGAGCCAACACCAGCAAGGTACTCCCTCCCTCTGCTGCAGGGGGCGCTCTCACAGCCCTCTGCTGTGGCGTGTAATGTTAAAAGAGTTTGAAGTGCAGGAGACTCAGTCGCGCTCCTGGCCCCTTTGGCGTCCCAGGCAAACAACTTTTGATATTCAAAAGTAGGACAATTTTAAAGAAAGTTAAATAAATGAGCCTATTTTTTATAATCATATTCACTCGGCTCAATCCCGGTCCGCACATAACCTACTTAACCGGTCAAATCTGGCATCACCATACATCCACGCGCGACATTTTACACTTAATTTAGCATTTTTGACAACAGAGCTCCCAGGATCATTCGGGTGCTCAAACCTCTCCACCACATTAAGGGGGCGGTTCCAGGAGGGGGGCTGCTTAAACTAATAAGTAAGTACACCCCCTCACTGAATCTCACTGAACTGCTGCAGTTTAGTAAAGAGGAATGGTCCAAGATTCATCCTGATCGTTTGAGCGTCTAATCTGTAACTACAGGAAAGCAGTTATTGTTGCAAAAGAAGAATCAGCAGATATTTAATACAAGGGTTCACTTACTTATTCCACGCTGTTGTGAATGTCTCAAGTTTTTCTGCAAAATATCTTGATAAACTTGTGAATTTATTGATGATAGCACGTTGTCCAGGCCCTTGACATTCACAACAGCATGTGAATAAGTAAGTGAACCCTTGTATTAAATAGCTGGCTGATCCTTCTTTTGCAGCAGTAACTGTTTTTCTGTAGTTACAGATTAGACTCAGAACGATCAGGATGAATCTTGGACCGTTCCTCTTTTCAAAACTGCTGCAGTTCAGTGAGATTCAGGCGGTGTACTTACTTATTCCTCCCTGTCTTGTGAATGTTTACATGTTATGGCCAATAAAAATATGATCAAATGTAAATGTTTGGGTGGCATTAGTTCAAGCAGACACTGTTTAATCATTCCTGTGATTTAGATCAGACCACATTTTATGACTAATTTAGGCAGAAATGTGAGAATTTCCAAAGGGTTTACTTTTTCCCCCCTCCCCACTGTATCGGACTAAAGGCTGGATCAGCCGGCGGCGGGCTGTGCTCGGCTCAGGGCTGTTCTCTGTTGTCAAGGCGCAGAGGAGGGACAGCAGTGAACGGGTGTACAGGCTGTTTGTGATTTTCTTATTCTTAATTGTTTAGGTCAATTATACTGTCCCCATAGGGAAATTTGACCCATCCTTCGATGCCGCTGGGGCGACCCGTCAGGAGCAGTGGCACGCCCAGGGACCTATCTCTAGATGTGGAGCCAGGCTGATGGCCACAATCACCTGGCTGGAGGATTAACCTAGTGTACATGTTTTTGGTTGATGAGGTAAACCGGAGCACCCTAAGCGTGCAGTCTGCATCCTAATATGAATCGTTGATGTTGAGTACGGTCAATCCAAATTGTCAATATTCAACGAAAAGGGGGTTTGTCAGATTTTGACTGAAAAGGTTTTCCATCAACATACCTCCTTAGTCCAAATCTGACCAACACAAGTTAAAAATAAATTGGGTACAGTGACTTTATTGGAGTAATATTTGACCAGTAGTATCTGTACTTTTACTCGGGTAATGTACTTTGCCTCCCTCTGACAGCAGCTCATATGTGTGTGCTCAGGTGTGGGTGGGCCTGCGCTTCCTGGCTGGGTCTTGGTTCTGGTCCGATGGGGCTCCTGTGTCTCTGTCTCTCCCGCCGTGTCCTGACTTTCACTGTGGAGCTCTGGTCGTCAACACCGGCTCCATCGAACTTTTCGACTGCAGCGAGAAGCTGAAGTCGCTCTGCTACAAAGAGCTCTAGGACTGAAACTCCCGACGAGGCCTGTGTTCCATCTTTGTTTTGTTTCTGAATCTGGGAATACCCAACCGTGTGTTGTACTAATACCAACTCAACTCCGCCTGCTCCTTTTAAAACCTGGGCTGAGAAAGGCTTTATTGTGCTGGGTCAAATGGCTGAGAGTGGAAGTCTGAAGTCCTTTCAGTATCTCCAACACAAACATGAGCTTCCAACCCAAGATTTTTTACAAATACCCACAATTACTTGCAGACAAATAACTATTTGATCTCCTTACAGATCCCATCCTCCAATATAGAACTTTTTTTTATTTCACTAATTAAAAGAGAAATGAATAGATCTTATGCTTACAAAATACTCCAACAGGAAAACACAGAGAATACCTTAGACATTAAAAGGGAAAATGGGAATTGGAAATGAACATAATGATCAAGGATGAGAACTGAGATCAGACACTGCGGGAGGGACATAAAATTCTTCCTTTGTCACATCTAGGTTTGGAAGAACTTGGGACCAGTGTTCTGGCGAGAGAACACACTCACTTTGGGACTGTCCAAAATGAATAATTGGAAAGACATACCAAAAGAAATCCAAAATTATTTATGTGGTAAAATTCCATTGGAACCGGATGTCAAAATATTGGGAATATTCCCTTGCAGCCTCAGATCAAAGTGTAACATTTCTCAATTAAAAATACTACCGTGACTCTTTTGGTGTCCACAAATCTGCAGCTTGTCGACGTGAGAGCGTCACACCAGTGGGTTTTTAGAGTTGATTTTAAAATTCTTTTATTCAAATCAAATCAAAACAGACTTTATTTATAAAGCGCTTTTCATACAAAATGTAACACAAAGTGCTTTACAGTGCTTAAAAATCATTAAAAATAATAAAAATCGTCCCCACCAGTAAATATACATAAATAACTATAACCCCCCCACCCCACCCGCACACACAGACACACAGACACATATACGTACAGACAGCCCAGCAGTTAAAAGTCTTAAATAAAAATGGACATAGAGTTGAGTATAAGGCTGGGTACAGATGGACCGAAAGAGGAAACATCATCCAAGGAGCGTCTGCACCAGGAGCAGCCCATCGGCCACAGAGCGCCAACCCAGGGGGCCCGGAGGAGGTGTAGGAGAGACGTCCTACCTCCATCCAGGCACCCCCACGAGAGCGCCCGCACGGCCACAGCCAACCAGCACTCCCGGGGCAGAGGGCTCCCTCAGAGGAACCACTAGGAGAACATACAAAATAAAGAAAGAAAGAAAATAAAATAAAATAAATAAAATAAACATTATTAAATGTTACCTTTAAATGTTCAAATGGCCTCGCCCCCTCCTACCTCTCTGACATGATTCAGCCCTATGTTCGCTCTCGTGCCCTCAGCTCAGCAGATCAGCTGCAGCTTATTGTCCCCACGCCTTTGGAATCAGTTGGTCTCAGTCTCTGCCTGTTTTTAAGTCATTCTTAACATCTTTTTTTCACTTGCCTTTGAAAATGTTTGATTTTAGTCATTATTGTTGCTGTATATATTTTTGGCCTACTGTATTATGTGTGTTTTAGTGCTCAGCACTTTGGCCAAGCTGTGAAGTTTTTAAAACTGCTTTATGAATAAAGTCGGTATGGTAAAATATTGTATTTATTTTATTTGGATAGGGTCGACATTTCGGTCTTGAGACCTTCATCAGGGGCTAATGCTAACTAACTAATGAAACTGAAAGTTAATGTGAGTTACCGAATGTAATGGAACCTGAATTGAAATGTCGGTCAACTAAAGTATGAAACATGACATTCGATAAAAGTACAAAATAGAGATAAATGATATGTTAAAGGAACATGCTGCCTCTGTCCTTCTGCGTTGAACCTGTGTGCCTTTAAGCACATTTATTTTCCAGTTACACTGGATGCTGTTGTCCTGGTTTTTTAATGCTACACAAAGAAAGTCCAAAAGCGGTGACACAGGGGGTCCCCTGGGTCCCAGGGGGTCCCAGGGGGCTCTATTCTTCCAGAATTGAGCTGCCTATTGGAGCTCATTCAGCACTGGCAGACAGAAACAAACATCCAAGAAGAAGTAAGATAATGTATGCTTTTATTTGTTAAAAGACATATAAAACATCCATCCATCCATCTTCTTCCACTTGTCCGTTGCCGGGTCGTGGGGGCAGCTGTTGGAGCTGCACCAGCCCATATGGCTCCTCCTGCAGGTGGTGGGTCCACAGAAGGACGGCCTCATGGTTCTCGGCCTGTTGGTCTCTCATAAGGGGCTTCTGACCCGCTCTTTGTCTGACCCGTCACCTAGGACCTGTTTGCCATGGGAGACCCTACCAGGGGCACGAAGCCCCCGACAACAGAGCTCCAGGCTCATTCAGGCTCAAACCCCTCCACCACGTTAAGGTGGCGGTTCCAGGAGAAGCATATAAAGCAACAGCGCTAAAACAAGCGTTTAACTGTAAAAGTTGTCGTGGGTGAACTTTCCCAAAAGTTCCCAAAACTTTCCCAGCACCTTCACCTCCTCTTCTGTCTCGGAATACAGCGCCATTTGTCCTTCAGCTCTTCAAAGTTCTTTCATCTTCGCTGCACAGGAAGAACATGAATTACATTCCCCTGCTTCATGTCGTGGTAAGGACTATGTTCCTGTTGCTTATAATATAATGTTACAATTGTGACATTAAGATAAGATAAGAGTATAGTCAGAAGAGGAATAGAAAGTTTACCCTTTGTGTACACTGGATAGAATTGCCATGCTTTTCACTTGGAACAACCTCTGCGTCTCTTCACAGAGCAACGGGCCTCAGCCCCGGACGTAAAGAGAAGAAGAAGAGGCTGGAATGCATAGATCAGGAGAGGGCCTCCTCAAAGGACTATGTTGACACTAGGTCTGGCTTTGTGGTGGCAGACCCTCTGGCCAAAATTGAGCCATCCAAAAAGTTCTTCATCAGGTCATCAAGGAAAATAACTAATAGATTTGGATCCATTTTTTTTTTTTTTGTAAGTATGGTCACTTGACACAAATGAGTTACATTAGCATAGCTCGGGAATGTGATGTCATACTGCTAAGCATTATGGGATTAGCAGCAATTGTAAACTAATGGATATTTTAAAAGTTAAAGTACTGGCGTTATTGTTCACGTTAAAACACGTGGACACCACAGTGAGTTAGATGTTTTTACCAGCAGTAACTCACGGAGTTGATCCACGGCTTTTTTCTCCACTTTTTACACTGTTTTTAGCCCGTGTTAGTCAATGGAAATGTATGCTAACAGCTGCAAAGATGGCTGATCTCCATGGTAACTGTGGAATTTTATTTGTGGGCGCTTTTCCAAATGCCCAAGGTCCCCTTACAGACAGCATTAAAACTGTATTAAACACACATTAAAAAAAGTACAGTACAAGTCTAGCAGTGGGATGGCAGAGGTTCAAGAAAATGGTGCGAGAAAATACAGGACTATGTGGGTGTGCAGGTCTGAATGAGCTGAATGGGTATGAAGTGCTTTAAAGGTGAGAAGGAGAATGTTGTAGTCGATGCGGAAGGAAACCGGTAACCAATGAAGCTGTTTGAGGATCGGAGTAATGTGCTGGGTAGAAGGACTTTTGGTGCAGCTGCGTTCTGAACCATTTGAAGCTTGTGGAGAGACATTACTGATCACCTACCTGTGTTTGTGACACTGCAAAACTTTTTTTACAAATACTAAGCAACAGCCAGATAATTGTACATTTGTGAGGCGCAAAACCTTAGCTGCCATACATGCACTAAACAATGTCATCCTGGGATGAGGTGTATACAAAATATGAGCCAAACGACTCCTATGACGCTTTTCTTTCAATTTTTTACATTAATCTACGATAAACACTGTCCAGTTGGCATGCACAAAATGCAAACGTTTGATTCAAACCCTTGGATAACAAAAGGGCTACAGTGTGCAATTAAAAAGAAAAAACTATTATATAAAGAGTTTGTCAAAAGCAGGAATAAAAAATATTAAAACAAGCTTATAAGAATACTGAGGACAAGCAAAGAACAATATCATAATAAATTACTACGACGAAACCAAGGAAAACATAGAATATCCAGAATATTTCAAGAATGAACAACATACTATCTTAATTGTTAATTAATGTAATAAATACTTTGCAAAGGTGGGACGTGATCTTGCGAAAACAATAAAAGAGTCCAAATCAAAACAAGGAGTAGGATTAGAGCTCATTGATAATAATATAAATATATTATTTATAAAACAGGTGGAGGAACATGAGGTGCTGAAAATTGTTAAAATGTTTAAAAGCAAAAACCGATTATAATGACATAGATATGAAACTAATAAAAGATGCTATTGCTTATATTGTAAAACCACTAACCTACATCTATAATCTGTCCCTACAGTCTGGTTTGTTTCCGGACAATCTGGGGATAGGCACATTTTTTCTAATTACAGACCCATTTCCCTCCTACTTCAGTTTTCAAAAATACTAGAGAAGCTTTACGAGCAAAGACTGTCTAATTGTCTTGACAAACACACACTTTTGACAGACAATCAATATGGATTTCGTAAAAAATCGCGAGAACAGAAGTGCACGTGAGTTTCCCTCTTGGTGCGAGTTCACGTCATAAATAGCCCCATATATATATATATATATATATATATATATATATATATATATATATATATATCGGTAGTTTTTGTAACAAAAGCCGTACTTGCCAATGAAGTGGATGCTTTAAACACACTAATGCCCCCGTGTCACTGGTCATGGAGACATGTTTACATTTACGACGTTACACGCGTGTACAGGTCGTAAACGAGACCAAATAAGTAGTAAGCGGACAGATTTTATTTTGAAATACACCGAATCTTCCTCTCTCACGAGACCTGACTTCCTGTTTGTTTTTCTGTCAGCTTGATCCGTTGGGGCTCCGGTATCCGGCAAAAATAGACTTCTTGCGGATTCTTTCCGTTGCCTCCGGATGGCCTCGGTAGCCGGACCCGGACTTCGCGGAGCGGTGTGAGTGTGGCTACATCGGTTTGAATGACTTTCTAAGTTTGCGGACGCCGTACCTCACCTTAACCGGATTCAGTGTGAGCTTGGGGGTTGTGCATCTAAACGCGTCTTGGACTCTCTGATCCGCTAACCCACTAACTTGGGCGAGCAGGTGTGAATAAGGTTCTGAAACAAGGTGGGCTACACAAGACTTAACAAATGGTTCCCTACGAAGCGCGTCAGCGACCACATTCTTAGTACCCGGGACGTAGTTAAGGTCGAAACTATAAGCAGCTAGTTTTACCACCCACCTCTGCTCGCAGGCGTCTAGTTTGGGCTTAGTCAATGTACAGGTCAGTGGATTATTGTCCGTCCAAACAGAAAAAGTCCTTCCCTTTAACCAATGGCCAAATTTGTCGCACACAGCCCACTTAAGAGCCAAGAACTCCAGAACAGTGTTAATTTCGTCGACTAAAACATTTAGTCTTAATTTTAGTCAAAGTGATTTTTCTGACGACTAAAATTGGACTAAAACTAAATTTAAAGTTTTTCATGCGACTAAAACTATGACTAAAATGTCCAGATATTTTAGTCGACTAAAATGAGACTAAATAAAAATGAAAAGGAGAGACTAAAATCATCCAAACTTCTATTGACCGTCTGAAAGAGCCTCATATCATGTAAATTCCCTGCCAAAGGAACAGCTCTGAGCTTTGTTCATGAGGGAGCAGCTCCATGAAGCAGGACCTCGATTAAATATGATTATAATGAATATTATTAATACAAAGTCGACTAAATGTGTCTTAAATTTAGTCGACTATATTGACTTGCAATTTTAGTCGACTAAAACTCGACTAAAATTGAAGATATTTTTTTGACTAAATCTCGACTAAAATGTAATTACATTTGCGTCAAAAGACTAAGACTAAAACTAAATTAAAATATGTTGTCAAAATTAACACTGCTCCCGACGGTGTGCTGGATAATTTAGCTGGGCGTGAGACAAAGTCTTACTGGCAAAAGCCACAGGCCTGGCGATCTCACTACCGGGCGGCAATTGTGAAAGAACAGCGCCTATCCCGTCAAAAGAAGCGTCAACAGCTAGGATAAAAGGAGCGTCAAAGTCTGGATGAGCCAACGTCACACTGTGTATCAAGTCACGTTTAAGAGTCTCAAAAGCTTCCCTACAGTCGTCAGGCCAGTCAGTGGGGGTTAACCTCACTAAACCTTAGGTTTGGGAGTCCTACCCCTTTGCTTGGTGGTGGAGGCCTCTGACACGAGATTAAACAGGGGCCTAGCTTTAGCTGAACAACCCTCGATAAAGGGATGATAATACTTTATGCCTTAAAAAGATCTTTTAGCACTGGGGGTTTTACCATCTGCCTCCATGAGATCAGCGTCCCCTCTGTCACCGATGGTTTGAACTTTACTGGGATTGGTTTTCACGCCTTCATCACCGATAATGTGACCCAGAAACTTTACACGAGAATACCATCTCCAGCCGTTCTAGTGCAATCTGTTCAGACGGCGCAAACACCATGAGGTCATCCAGGTAACATACCTGATGATGTCACCGAAGATCGATCATCATGCGCATGAACGCCGCGGGGCTGTTGGTTAGTCCTTGAGGCATCCTGTTATAATCGTGCAGGCCAAACAGGGAGGAAAAGGCGGTACACTTTTTGTCATCCTCATGTAACGGGACGTTGTAAAAACCTGAGGTGAGGTTTTTTAGTTTTTAGTTTTTTAGTTTTTTAGTTTTTTAGTTGTTTTTTTAGTGGGGCGACGGTGGCGCAGATGGTAGAACGGGTCGTCTCCTGATCGGAAGGTTGGGGGTTCGAATCCCGCCTCCTGAAGGTGCACATTGTCATTGTGTCCTTGGGCAAGACACTTCACCCTCCTTGCCTCCAGTGTCTGCGTACACTGGTGTATGAATGAGAGTGTGAATGGGCCCCCTATGAGAGACCAACAGGCCCGTTTGGAACTATGAGGCCGTCCTTCCGTGGACCCACCACCTGCAGGAGGCGCCATAGGGGCTGGTGCTAAGTGATTTGGGCAGCTCCAGCAGCTGCCCCCACGACCCGGCAACGGACAAGTGGGAGAAAATGGATGGATGGATGGATAGTTTTTTAGTTTAGTTTAGTTTATTTGTTTATTTGAGCAGTACACATTGTGCTCAAAAGCAGTGGGCTGAAGCAAAAAGCTTATGAGCCCCCACCCCCAAGTGCAATAAAAAAAGAACATTTCAAAACATTTCAAGCAGCTACATTTGTACAGACCAACTTACAAACTTACAACAACAAAAATATATGCCCTGTTTATATAATTAATTGGAACAACGCACAACTATAACAACAATCTCGTTTCATATACGATGTCTAATACAAAGCAATTAAAAAAATGTGATCCTTAATATATTTCTTGCAGATTTTTACCCGTGATTACCGAGTTACTTTTATGTTATGAAGGTACATTAATAGATATTATAATCTGAGATCTTGATACTTTCCAGTTGCCATTACCATTCTCAGTATAATTTTAATTTGGGTGTAATTTTCATAATCATTATTATTATATATTTATTTAATTGAGTTATATGTGAAGTATGATGAAAGCCCTGCATAGTGTGGTGCATTAAAAAGCCAGAGTGTAGAGTGAGCCAGTTGAAGAGGGCAGTAACTCCCCATCAACAAACCCCCACACGGCTGCCCTAACAGCTGATTTTGTAGAATATGTTCCTATGCTGAGTGGTGCATTAAAGGACAAGGTTTAGAGCCCGTTGGGAGGATTCCTCTCAACAGATCCATAACCTGCCAACCCTAATTCTCCATTTGTGAATTTGAGCAATAGAATGACAACCGTTCCAAGCAGCAACACTCTTCCAGATTATAGAGGAAACAATACACATAATTGATCCCACTGCTCCCCCTAGTGGCAACACATTTCTTCTTGTCTGTATATTTCAAAAGTCCTTTGTTTGTATTTATATTTGAACAGGTTGATGTTTGGACATCGTTTCAACTCCATCACCAGTTTATTCCACAACTGTACACCATTAACTGTTGGGCTAAAACTTTTCAAAGTTGTGCTATGTTTCTGAATCCTAAAGTTTAATTCATCACGTAATTCATAACGACCAGTACGTTCTTGGAACCTTCTTTGTAATTGGTTTGGTAACAGTTTATATCTTGCTTTGTATAACATCTGTACAGTTTGGAACTCAACAATGTCACAAAACTTCATGATCTTTGATTTTAAAAATAATGAGTTTGTGTGGTCCAAAAACCCAACTTTATGAATTACTCGGATAGCTCTTTTTTGCAACAATATTATTGGTTTAACTGTGTTTTTATAAGTACTACCCCAAACCCCAGTACAATAATATAAGTAGGGCAAAATCAGAGAACAGTATAAGGTATGTAGAGCTTTGATGTTTAAAATGTACTTTGCTTTTGCAATTACTGAAATGCTTCTAGAAATGTTCGTAGATATATATTTAATATGAGATTTCCAAGTAATTCTGTCATCAATAATCACACCAAGGAATTTGATTTCATGCACTTGCTCGATAACAACACCCTCTATCTGAATCGCTTCCTGAGCATTGGAATTACAGTTGCCAAATATCATCATTTTGCTTTTACTCAGATTTAGAGATAATTTATTTTGTTTGAACCACTTGTTGACACTTTTGAGTTCCAAGTTAACAATCCGACACAGCTGCTGTAAGTCGTCTCCTGATGCAAAAATATTTGTATCGTCAGCAAACAAGATAAATTTAAGTATTTCAGACGTTTTACAAATGTCGTTAATATACATATTAAACAATTTTGGGCCCAGAATAGAACCTTGAGGTAAACCACAGACAATTTGTCGACAACTCGACTGATAATCACCGATTTTCACACACTGTTTTCTATTTTTTAAGTAACTGGTAACCCACTGTAGAGCTACCCCCCTAATCCCATAATGTTCTAGTTTATTAATTAATAAATCATAGTTTATTGTATCAAACGCTTTACTCAGGTCAATAAATAACCCTATTGCATATTTCTCGTTATCTACAGCATTGGTTATTTCTTCAGTTATATCAAAGAGCGCGTGTGAGGTTGAGTGATTATTCCTAAAACCAAACTGATTGTCCGAGACTAAATTACACTTTTCGATAAAGCCGTCAAGTCTAGAGTTAAAAACCTTTTCTAAGATTTTAGAGAATTGCGGTAAAAGGGAAACAGGCCTGTAGTTTGTAAAGAGATGTTTATCTCCTGCTTTGAACAGAGGAATCACTTTTGCTACTTTCATACCATCAGGAAATTGTCCAGTTTGTAACGATAAGTTACAGATGTAAGTTAACGGCTTAGAGACACTTTCAATAACAGTTTTTAAAGTTTTCATATCCATGTCATAATAATCTGTCGAGGTTTTATTTTTACACCCTTTAACAATGTCCAGTATCTCCTTTTCCTCCACAGGAGGAACAAGGACATAGGATTTGTGTCTATCAGTTCACAATTATAGTTCTCAACGTTTGCAATTTTTGCAGCAAGGTTCGGTCCAACATCTACAAAGAATTTATTAAATGTTGCGACTACTTCATTCATATTATTTAAAGTGTTATCCTCATCTTTGAAATGTTTTGGATAATTAATCGTTCTTGGTTCATTTCTAATTATACTTTTTAAGATATTCCATAAACCTTTAATATTATTCTTATTAGTATCTAACAACTTATAATAATAATCCTGTTTACATTTTCTAATGATACCTGTCAGTTTATTTTTATATTTCTTATATTTATCCTCAGCTTCTTTTGTTCGGTTATTTATAAAGTTTTTTGTAAAGATTATTTTTTTTCTTGCAAGCATTTAGTAAACCTTTAGACATCCATGGTGTTTCTTTACACTTTCTGTTTTTACTGTATTTCTTAATTGGGCAGTTTTTGTCGTATACCTTTTGAAATACTCGCGTAAACTCATCATAAGCCATATTCGTGTCATTCTCTCTGTACACAATACTCCAGTCTTGAGCTAAAAGTTCCTTTTTAAATGCATCAATAGTTTTCTCTGTTTTTACCCTTCTAAACCAATACTTGTTTTCCTCTTCATCCTTTACATATCCATTTTTATACAAAACGAAAACTGGAAGGTGATCACTAATATCATTTATCATTAACCCGCTGACTGTATCATTTTCTATTTCATTTGAGAAAATGTTATCAATCAAGGTGGCACTATGGGTTGTAATTCTACTAGGTTTGGTTATTTGAGGAAACAGACCTATACTAAATAAAGTATTTATAAATTCGTCCGTCTTTTTATGTTTATATGGGTTTAACAGATGTTGAGGTCTCCCCCCACAAACATGACTTTATGATTTAATCCTGAAAAGTGCTCCTCCATCCACTTAGAAAAAACATCTATATCAGAGCTAAAAATAGAACTCACAATAATATTTTTCTTTTTTTGCCTTGTAATCTCTACAGTAAGGCATTCAAGTGTATCATCCACCACCACGGTCTTATTTTCCATTACTTTATAACTATAGTTGGAGTCTATAAACATAGCTACGCCCCCTCCATGCTTGTTCCTTCTGTTCATACTTATAAATTCATAACCATCAATAGGAAATTCAAATTCTCTGTCATTATTGATCCATGTTTCTGTGATTAGAATGACACTGAATGGTGTGGAGAACTGTTTTAAGAAGCTTTTGATGTGGTCAAAGTTTGCATAGAGACTTCGACTATTGAAGTGGATTACAGTGAATGCCTTAACGTTCTTAAGTTTACTATTGTACAGATCCTCTGTGTAGTATTGACAGTCATTGGTAGCTCTAGAAAAAAAGTTATTTTCAGGGTCGATGTCGATCTCAGTGTTCTGTAGGTCGTATGGTGGAGACCTCTCGGTGCAACATTCGCAATAATAACATTTCAACCTGGATAGGCTCAGACAGACAAAAGCAGCAATAAGGAAGATTTATTGCCATGAGTATTTTGCTTGGCGGTAGACATTGATGTAAGAACTGAAGTATGGTTGGACAGGTAGAAGTTAGGGATGTCTTCCCCCGGAGCCTGGACACTGGTGGTGGTCAGGAAGGCCTGTGAAGATGCAGCAGGTAGAGGCCGTGGACGGAAGAGGCGGAGAAGGGGTGGAGGTGGGTCGCAGCGCAGCTGGGAAGCGGACGAACCATGATGCTGGAGGCTTCAAAGCGGGACCGAGGGCGATGATTGGTTGTCACGGAGATGCGCCTCTTCGCTGATGGGCTGAGGTGGAGGTGTGGCCCTCACAGAAGCGATCATTGGCTGGAGGTAGGTAGAGCTGAAATGGGTCTCCCAGGTTGAATTAACGCCTAGGCTTCATTTCTATGGGGAGTAAAAAATTTGGCAGAAAATTCCATTTGGTCGTTCCAATCAAAAAGTCAGTGAAACCCTCGTTATTGCCGTAGCGATGACCAAAACTCCCTATTTACTCTAATGGGGAAAAAAATGCACAATTTTATGAAATGACAAGGGAAAATGGAAACCTTGTTTTTTTTCTCTCTCTCGTTGCTTTTACTTTAAGGTTTCAAACCTATCGTTTTCATACTCTCCACAAAAATCCCACAACAGTGGAAATCTAAACATAGTGAACTGGACTTTCATCTGTTGCAGCTGCACCTGTGATCGCAGGCCTCGACAATTCTGATCAGTGACATCACTCAAATGTCAGAGACAGAAGAAGAAGAAAAAACCCTGAGCCTCTTGAGGTTTGGTTATTGCAGTATAAAACCTAGATTGAGATTTGATATCAATAAACCTTACAGACCTAGCTTGGACTTTGAATAAAATCCATTCAGAGTTAAAATATGTTTGAGCTGAGCTTTATTTTGAAACGTCTCATACGTTTAAAATGAATATGGACTTTGTATCCACAATTTAGTCGTGTTTTTTCTTTTCAGATGAGTGGTTTTCCACCAGTACTGCTTCAGGACCCACCAAAACCATAGGAGGACGCCATGACCGAATTACAACTATTCATGAAACACTTGTGTCTCCAACCTTTTTTACACTTGTGTAACCGTGCAGCTTAAGCAACTTCACTAAAACAAAAGATCAACACTGATCAATAATGTGTCAAATAAAATGTTGCATGTTTGGAAGGTTACTGGTAACTTTGTTCATGGCTTTCCACGAGCGCCGAGTTGATCAAAATCAATCTTCCTAAAAACTGACGGTCTAGATCTGCTTTTCCAGCAGAGGGCGCACTATCACGGTGGGTCTGCTGTGCCTTCCCCTGCTCAACTCCAGATTGAATAAGGTTGGGACAAACTATTGTATCGCAATACTTTCAATGTTGGTTTTGCAGTACCAGTTCCACTGCACTGGTTGGTTTTCTTTAGTTCTTGTGACGCCGCTGCTTTTAAACAATCCTCAGCCTCTGTTCTCACTTCTGGAGTCCATCGTAGTCTCTCCAGTAGTTCAATCACCTGTACTGTTGCTACATACAACTTCTCCATAGTTATTTATAGAACATACTTGGGGCAGAGGCGTGGCGGCCATTGCGTGTCAACAGTGTCTGCGCCCCCACCCTCACTCACACACTTTGAGCTAGAAGGCATAGGACGGCTGGGATATGTGGGAAATAAATGTTTCCCTTATGTTGATCAGCCTTGAACATGACTTTTTGTTTAACTAAAGTTCATTTAGATCCAGTGTGTCCGTGGTGTTCATCATTCTTCAAGAAAATGAACAAACAACATTGGGTCCACAGGAATTTTCAGTCAATATATTTTCTATCTCAAGTTTCATGTTAGGGACGGAGTCAGACACTGTAGACATCTGAGGCTCAGCTCCATTACCTTATAGGTTTGCAGGCATTCTAGTTTTCCATAATAAACCTGATCTACTCTATGCCATGATGGAGTTTTTAATGTGTTTTGTCTTCAAACATTTACAAGCTGTGGTCTATGGTTAAGAGTCGTCTCCATGGAGACATGACTCACACCTTTAGCCTGGTGCCAGTCAGAGACTGTAAAAACGACATCACGCGTGACAAAAACACAACATGTAAAGTTCTTGTAAAGCAAAGGTTCTCCAGAACCTGTTAGCAAAAGAGAAACGTGACAATTATTATTATTATTACTATAAAGACTGTAACAAAAAACACGGTCCATAGAGTAAATAGTTTGTGACATTTTAATATTTCCACATAAAGCCTGACCAGTGACCAGCATATACATATTATATATATATATATATATATTATGTTTATATCAAATATATTTGAGAATGATGATGATCTCCTCGTGTTGTCAATCTTGTTAAAATAGTACAAAATAATGTTTAGAATACATTTGTATGAACACTCCAACAGGTGGACAGATGAACAATGTAAAATAAATGTACTTCAATAATAACTGTAAATATTGGTTAGTGCATTCATGATAGACAAAGTCTTGTTTATTCATAGAAAGCAAATTGGCAAACGGAAAGTACAGGCAAAATGGGTTCGATTCCCACCAAAGCCGGGGTCTTTCTGTGAGAAGTTTGCATGTTCTCCCCGTGTCTGTGTAGGTTTCCTCTGGGTACTCTGGTTTCCCCTACCACTAAAAACATGTACAATAGGCCAGGAGGAATGAGAGTTACCAGTACTTTGTAGTTAAGTGTTGGGACCTTTCCTGAGGCTCTCTGAAAGGTCTAATACCTAGTTTTAGCACATAAATATTAACATTTAACGTATAAATAATACTATTCATTAAATCATAATTAACAGAATTAATTTGATCCAAAGCGCAATATAAATGGTACACTTAAATCCAAATTAATATTGTTCATTAAATCCAAGGTAATACTGTCAATAAAATGAACAAAGTGTGATTAGGTTCTAATTAATGCAATTAAATAATGATGATTGCACCAAGCTGTAGCCTTAATGTAACAATTTCACTTCTGATATACGTGACCATTGAGATTGCAGATAATAACCATATGGCTTTACACTTAATTGACAGAGTTTTGTGGAAAAGATTCCCTTAACTTTATTAATTAAATCCAACATTTTATTTCTTAGAGTGCAGAAACGTTCTGCTCAGTGTCTCCTGAGGATCTCATCCGCTGTGTTAGGATCTAGAATAACTGGGCTGTAGGACACGATGCTCCTCGTGTTGCTCCACACTCGGAAGCCCAGGTTGCCCAGGACTTTGGCCTGGTCCAGGAGCAGTCCTGCTTTGGGCCGTAGGCGGGGCGCGGGGATCATGTGGTGGTGGGCTGGAGCTGCCTGTCTGCAGATGTTTCTCCAGCTCCTTGATGCTGTTGCTCAGAGAGCTCAGCTTCTCCCGGACCTCCTGTAGCTCTGGGCCCATGTTCTGAGTCTATCTGAGCTGCTCCTCTCTCAGAGCAGATAAGGCCCTCTGCTCCTCCTCTTGAAGGAAGCTCTGCAGCCGAGAGAACTCCAGTCGGATCACACGCTCACACTGGAGCACCTGCTTCTCAGAGAACTGGACCATTTCATTATAGGTTTTCTCCAAATCTTCATAGCTCTGACTCTCTAGCTAAGAGTCTGTAGCTCAGACTGAAGCTGCTCTGGTCGTTCCTCTGTCTTCTCTTGTGAAGACAGTTTGCTTTCTCTCACCTCCTTCCACTGCCTTTGGTTTCTCAAACACTTCCTTTGCTTTCTCAAACACGTCCAGTCTGTCACACAGTTCTCTCAGAGCAAAGTTCACATGTAGCTCTTTAGAAAATCTCTTCTGACAAAGCAGACACTTCCTGGTGTGGTATTGTTCCCAGTCGTCCTGAATGCAGCTGACAGAAGCTCCTTAAACGTCTCCAGACACAACACTTTTTCAGAGCTGTGTTTACTGCCATTTTTAAACAAAGCGACTCAAACGCCCCGGTAAACTCCTGCAGTGCAGAGTAGACTGCATCAGCAGAATGTATACTGCTCAAATACACAAAATAAACTCGACTGTCGTCAAATGATGACACACCTCACCTTTGTACCAAATTCTTTCTGTAAGGATCATTCTTGCTCTGCCTGTTACAGCTGCATGTTATTCTGACAGTGTCAACATGACTAATGTTGAATTGAAGAAATGTGTTTTTTTTTTAACATAAATATAATATTTCTGTAGCTTTGTATCAATTGCATTTTCTTGTTTATTTTCTTTTAAAATAAAACTGACACAGAAATCTGTCTTTCTCAGCACTCAAATAGTATTTTGGCCAATAATTATTTTTTCATTTATTTGTGTTTACTTATTAACAGTTGTCTGAGCGGCAGAAGAGAAGCCCATGTGCTGCATGAGGATTTGGGTGATATAATGTTTTGTTATTGATAACTGTATTTTATTGTTAGCTAACATACAAGGCCTTGCGAAAGTACTAATACACCTTGAACTTTTGCACATTTTGTCCTATTTACAACCCTAAACATAAAGATTTTATTTTGCTTTTTTACTGAAAGTTCACACACAAGTAACAGACAACTGTGAAGTGAAAGCAAAATGATACATGATTCTGTTATTTTTCTAAAAATAGAAAAGTGGGGCGTGCATAAGTATTCATACAGAATGACTTAATACTTTGTGGAACCCCCTTTTGCTGCAATAACAGCAGCAAGTCTTCTGGGGTTTGACTCTACAAGGTTTGCACATGTAGAGACTGACATTTTAGCCCATTCCTCTTTACAAAACAACTCAAGCTCTGTCACATTAGAAGGAGAGCGTTTGTGAACAGCAGTTTTCAGGTCTTTCCACAGATTTTCAATAGGATTTAGGTCAGGACTTTGACTGGGCCATTCTAACACATTAATATGTTTGTTTTGAAACCATTCCATTGTAGATGTAGCTTTGTGTTTAGGGTCATTGTCCTGCTGGAAGGTGAATCTCCGCCCCAGCCTCAATTCTCTTGCTGACTCCAGCAGGTTTTCCTCCAAAATGTCTCTGTATTTGGCTCCATCCATCTTCCCAACTATTCTTACAATCTTCCCAGTCCCCGCTGAGGAAAAGCAGCCCCATAGCATGATGCCCCCCCCATATTTGACACTGGGGATGGTGCACTCAGGACGATGAGCAGTGTTAGGTTTGCTCCAACGTTTTGCATTTGGGACAAAAAGTTAAATTTTTGTCTCATCTGACCAAAGCACCTTCTTCCACATGGTAGCTGTGTCCTCCATAGGACTTCTAGCAAACTTCAAACGGGATTTCTTATGGCCTCCTTTCAATAATGGCTTTCTTCTGCCACTCGTCCATGAAGGCCAGATTTGTGTAGAGTACGACTTATAGTTGTCCCATGTACAGATTCCCCCAGCTCAGCGGCAGGACGTCCCAGCTCCTCCAGAGTCATCTTGGGGCACTTGGTTACATTTCTGACCAGTGCTCTCCTTGTTCGGTCTGTTAGTTTAGGTGGACGCCCGTGTCTTGGTAAGTTCGCAGTGGTGCTATACTCTTTCCATTTCTGAATGATGGATTGAACAGTGCTCCGTGAGATGTTCAAATCTTGGGAAATCTTTGTATAACTTAACTCTGCTTTAAACTTCTCCACAGCTTTATCCCTGACCTCTCTGGTGAGCTCCTTGGCCTTCATGATGTTGTTTAGTGACCAATACACTCTGACCATAGCTCTGAGGCCCTCACAGAACAGCTGGAATTATACTGAGAGTAGATTACACACAGGTGGCCTCTATTTAATGGTTAGGGCAAGGTGTGAACTTTCTGCAGTCATTAGGAATGTTATAAAGGCAATTTAATGCTCTCAGAAAATGCTGTATGAATACTTATGCACGCCCCACTTTTCTATTTAAAAAAAAATTACAGAATCATGTATCATTTTGCTTTCACTTCACAGTTGTCTGTTACTTGTGTGTGAACTTTCAGTAAAAAATTCTAAATAAAATCTTTATGTTTATGGTTGTAAATATGACAAAATGTGCAAAGGTGTATTAGTACTTTCGAGAGGCTCTGTATTGAAAATGTTATTTCAGACGTATTCCCAGTCTGTTGTGGTTTTGGTGCTTACATTTTTCGCCATTTATCAAGAGGTATTTTATGATGTTTAAAGATTTTATAAATTTCAGATTAAAGAGGGGATGATTTTAGGGAGTGCATCTTGGAGGAGAGTGAGTGAAGTTGTGGAAGTTGCTGATGTCTAAATGGTGTTTGAGGGTTTCTTTTATTGGAAGTGGAAGTATTTGACAAAAATGATGCAGCAAGAGAGAGACAACGCAAGTTTCAGTGTCATATTCACGGGTAAAAAGAGATTTACAGATTTGGAGCTCCACTCCTCCACTTGCTGCATCCAGATCTTGATCTCGCCACTCTCCTGTGTTTTTCCGGAGGCTTCTTTCCGGTCGCCGGGCAGCATAGAGAAGGAATGGAAGCTGCTGTGTCAAAGACACCTTTTGTAAACGGCACTATCCTTAAGGTGAGGGTTCGTTTGTAAAACTCCCCTAGCATGCCGCCACCTCTCCGTGAGCCAAGAACGTATTTTCAGCGTTCCGCCTGGGAGAGCTTGGTGTAGAGGCCCACCTCTTTTGGGCCACTTAGGCCGGACTCACACCAAGCCGGGGGAAAAAACGCTTTCCGTCGCTCAGCTTGCTCTACTTCCTTGGCCAGCCCCCCTTGTGCAGGAGCTCGTGGAGGTGTGACCTGGGCCAGAGCCACGCAGACGCAGATCCTAACCCAAACCCGTGGCAAGACCCACGAGGGGCCCTCGCGCGATCACTTCGAGCCACGTGCACGGTGCCACCGAAGTGGGAACAATCAATTACCAGGATTTTTATATCAATTTCATCATTATTATTATTACTATTACAGGTGCTTGTCCTATAACTAGAATATCATGAAAAAGTGCATTCACTTCTGTTATTCAACTTGAACCACTCATTACATGCAAAGTGAGATATGTACAGCCTTTATTTGTTATAATTTTGATGATTATGGCTCAGCTTGTAAAAACCCCAAATAAAAAATCTCACAAAATTAGAATATTTTGAAAATGGACTGTAAGCCATAATCATCAAAATTATGACAAATAAAGACTTGACATGTCACTTTGCATGTAATGTGTCTATCATATATTAGTTTTACATTTTAAGTTGATTTACAGAAATAAAAATACTTTTTCCCGATATTCTAAATATATGACAAGCACCTGTATATGTATATATACATATACATATACATATATATATATTAGCAAAATAAAAAACTCATAGAGACTATACAAATCAAACAATAGGGGGCGTTTGAAGGTATTTGGTGGCTGGTGATCCGTGCAGCTGTTAGAGGCTCTTTAGACACAAACAGAGGCGTTTAATATTGGACAAATGTGTCCGGAAAATCACCAACAAAACAATAAAATACAATTAAATAAAAATTACTTTCCCCCCAACTTTTGTTTATTACATTTCCACTTCTCTAAAATAAAACCATGAGTACCATGATTCATTAAACTAAATCCAAATTACAAAAGGATTAAAACCTTTCATCAAACTCCCTGCAAAATGTCCTGCTCAAAGTGTGGTCAGAGTTCATTGTAGATTTTGGGTTTGAGAGTGACCTCAGGCCGACTCTCCTTTATTCTCCCGTGTCAGATGCCCTCCCGCCCACAAATAATTCAAACCAAAGATTTGAAAAATAGGAACCATTTATTTCACATTTTAACTGAATAATATAGAAATATTTAGGCGAGAACACGCTGGAACATTAAAACTGAAGAATGTGAAAGTATAAAACTTTGAAAGCAGGTTAAGGCGCGGTCACACAGCATTGTGGGAAACGTAGGAGAAAGCTGAGCGGTTAGCGTTATTAACACACATAAGAAACCAAACCTATGAATACGTCTGCGCTGGAGCCAAATCATCGACCTTTAACCCAGAGAAGGACGGGTCAAACGCAGACGATGCTGTCTCACTGTAAATAAATAACTTAAGGCCAGACGCTGCAGCTGAACAAGGAACACATGTTCATGTAGATATCGATTTGAAACTTTGAAACATAACTATGAGGAAAAAATAATAATCATTTCAGTCATTTTATTTTTCATATAAAAATAACATTTTATGAAGAAAAAAAAAAAGGCGGAACTTTTCAGTGAGGAATCTACATAATGTAGGCAGGTTTAAAGGTATGGTTTTATTTTGTGACATATTAGTTCAGAGATTTTGAATCTTATTTAGTTTTGGAATAAACTAGTTATTAATGGGATAAAATCTCTACCAATTCAAATGTCTCCTTGTTTCTGGGTTCAAAGGGTTCAATAAATCGGGCAGGAATTCGATCCTTGTGAAAACATCTGGTTGAGTGGAGCGTGTGAAGAGTGGAGTCTTCTGGAGCGACTAAAGTGCAGATGTTGTTAAAGAGCGGAATGAAAACGGCCCTAAAGTTGAGTCCCTCTGTCTGCACATGTTTATATTCCTCCCGTCTTTAGCCGCTGCTGTCTCCCACAAAGGAAATGACCATATTTGGATTACAGTGTCATATTGGTCACAGTGCTACACGTGGATACCAAACATGTCAGTATTTGTGAATGAATAAGCGTGGGAAAGGCAAGGTGCTACGGCCATGTTGGAGTCACTTCCTGGATAAATCTCTGACTCAAAGCGGAAAGAGAGAGTTTGGTGTGATTTTTACTCTGACAGAGCTAAAACTAAAACATATCATGTTTATCATAATACAAGAAAAATATTTCTATGTTTTTATTTGAGGAGGAAAATGGCCCTAGTGAATAAATGGGTCAAATGTAAGAGCTTCCTTTGGGCCTGAGGAGAAGACGGACAATAAAAGTGTAAAAAATAAGTTTTAATTGAATAACTTCCGATAAAAATCAGAAAACACATAAAAGTCCTTCACTTTAGAATGAGACGCGGACAAATGCACATATTTGGCATTTGACCCGTTACGAGTCTGTATGCTGTTATTTTCAACCATTCTCTCTGGTTTAAGCGTCTGTGCGGAGCATTTGACCCAGTACAACCCTGTTTCTGCTCTGCTCTTGAGGTCAAGCATTTAAATGGGTGGCTTTTTTTGTTGCATTTGACCCATTTCCAACCCACTCTCCTCCCTATTCTCCTGGTTAGTAGGGCTGGGTACCGTTAACGGAGTCTGGTAACGGAGAAAAAGGTTAACGTTTCTAAAGCAGGTACTGAAAAAAAGATCTTATATCTTTAGACCCAAGTTTTGATAATGTTGACTTGGTTGTTTCAGTTCAAATAAAATATTTTCCCCTGCTATTTTTTTCTAAATTTTTTGTACACGTTTTTTTCTTATTCTTGCCCTAATTTTTTCTCGTTTTCCAATTTTTTCCCCTTTAATTTCTTCCTGTGATTTTTTCCCCAGTTTCGACCCAATTTCTTGACATTGGAGATGAACACAATATTGTAAATGTGCAGATCTTCCAAACACTATTGTTCTGTTTTCTGGTTCTAGTTGGCAATTATATCTTTCACTTGCTTAAATTGTCCGTACATTGTACTTGACCCAGTTACAACCCACTTTCTCCCCTGTACCTATGGTTACCTAAAGTAGTCTCTGTATGCTGTCGTTTTGACCTATTCTGCTCTCTGGCTCTTGGTTTTAGTATTAGTTTGTTGCATTTGACCCAGTAATGACCCGGTTTCCAGCGGTAAAAGCATATTAACTAACCAGCTCTCTGTTGTTTTGATCTACTCTTCTCTCTAAACGTGTTTTAAGTCTGTACGCTGCATTTGACCCAGTATAATGCAGTTTTTCCGGAGGTCAAAGTATTTCAATTATGTTTATTCAATCTATTCCCTTGAGTTCCGGATATAGTGGATGAATTATGTTGTTTTGACCCATTCCTCTCTCCTACTCTTGGTTTTAGTGCCCATTAGTTGCATTTGACCCGTCAATGACCAAAACGCCAGTGATAAAAGCGTCTTAATTACGTGTTTTGTCGCGTTATTATTTGACCCGCTATTCTCATGTGTTTTCAAGTGCGCACACTGCATTTGACCCAGTTACAGTCGAAGCGTCTCAATAGCCTTCATTGTCACTGTTCTCCCTGTGTGTATGCCGTTGTGTTGTGGTCTGGGAGTCCGTGCGCGGCGTTTGACCCGCCTTACGAGCCGCTCTCCTCGCTGTACTCGTGGTGGAAGGGGTAGCTGAGCGCTGGGGGGAAGCCCTGGCTGCGCGGCTGGTCGTCCAGCAGCATGAGGTCGTCCACCTCGTGGCCTGTGAACTTGCGGCGGCAGATTTTCACCTGGACCTTTCTGCCCTGGAACACTTTGAGCGCCTCCTTCGACGCCATGGCCCGCGCCGCCGCCTCGTCCCGGCCATACCTGTAGGGGGCGCAATTCACAATGAGGAGAGGGGAGCACCGTCTGTAATGGGCTTAAGGCGAGACAATTACATTTGAGATATCAATCTGAAACTTTTCAGTCTCTCCAGGATTTTGCTGCCTTTTTGTGATTGTTGAGTTTGTGGGTCATTTTTACAAACGTTGTGATACAAGGAAAATAATTTATTTTTAACATCAAACTGTAAATTGACCAAAATTGCCTATATTCTCAGCAAATAAATAAAATAATGGCCAGAGCCAGGTTTACATGTATGGTTTTGTTTTGACATATTAGTTACAAAGATTTTGGATCAGGTTTAGTTTTTGAATAAGCTATTTATTCGTGAAAAATCTATAAGAAATTAAAATGTTGCCTTGTTCTCAATAAATCAGGGGAATTAGATTTGTAAAAAATCCTTGAGTGAAAACTTCCAAATGTAGTGTGGAGTCTGCTGTTTGGCGGCTGCTGTCTCCCACAAAAGGAAAAAGATTACAGTGCCATCTCGAACACAGCCTTTCATGCTACACATGGATACCAAACCCGTCAGTATTTGGCAGTGTTGGAGTTACTTGCTGGATAAATCTCGGTCTCAAAGCCACAAAACGTCAGGCAATAAAATTCTACTTTTTCTCTGACGTTAAAACTATGATGTTAAAGGGACTAGATGCAAGTTGGTCATTTTTATACTCACTACTGCCACCTCAGGTCTTAAGCGCAACGGCAGTCTCTTTATTAAGCTCGTGCATGACGGCACTTCGGACCCTAATTAACACCTTTCTGAGTGACAGTGCAGGATTTTAGAGGCTCATTCTACACATTAGGACACGGCTGGAACATGTAAGAGGAGGAAAATGAAATCCCTTTAAGGAGACTAGCTAAACACCTCAACATTGACCACAGCGGGACGTATTCTCCGTTTTCCTCCGTCTCCTGGGCTCAGACGTACCCAGTGCCCATGTAGACTGTCTGGCAGCGGATCTCGCACACGTGGCCCTCCTTCTGGGTGCGTCCGGCGGGCAGCCCGGCGATCTCCCGCAGAGGCACGAACACGCAGGTCAGACTGTCCTTGCACGACTCCACGCAGCCGCGCAGGATCTCGAAGTGGTCCAGGTTTGGCCCGAATCCGCCGGCCGACACCAGCTTCCAGCACACGGCTTTGTACAGGCGATTAAAGAAGGGCTGCAGCTGCGCCGGCGCCTGGAATGGGACAGAAGCAGCTCGAAACCAAAGGGGCAGACTGAGGTTTAAGAGGTGCATTATTGCATTCTCTGACCTGGGAGGAAGGGCCACGCTTCTGATGCGAGCTGAAGGGCGCAGATGGAGTGGGCGCAGAGGAGTCTGAAGGTTTGGGCCGCTTCGAGCAGCCGTTCGCCTCTTCATCTGCAGGAAAACAAAAAAGTACGGCTGGACGATACGACGTGATTGACAAACGTATTAAACAATCAGAGAAAAGCCGGATATGTGTATTTTGTAAAAAAAGGAAGTTAATAGATTTACAGCGGCATCGGCTGAAGAGCGGAGCCGCAGAAACTGAAGGATACAAGGAGTCATGAGCAACCGTTCAGATTTGAAATGTGAAAAATTACACACAAATGCCCAAATGACCGTTTCAATCAATGTACGTTTGGAACGGGGGAAACAAACTTGAGATAGACGGCAACAAGAAGAAAATCCTCTCAGAGAAGATGAAGCAGGTACATTCTTGTTAACCTGCTTCAGAAAAAGTTAACCCCACCTGAAACGAGCTCATTTTCTCCAGTTTGGCATTAGCCAAATCTAAAAGCTTCTTGTAAAAAGTGCCAAAATAGTGACGAAAGAGCGACAGAAACATGCCAGGAAAGAAACAATAGCACAGTAATAATGCAGAGAAAAAACAAACGAAAACGACAAAGAGGTTAAAAGCACATTTAAGATAATATTTTACTTAAGGTTGATTCGGTTCCTGTTGTGACAGGGCGCTCTGTGATTGGGTTGATAACAGAGGTTACTTTAAAGGAATAGGCCACCGTTTTTACATACTGAGATATGTTCTTACCTTACCTTTGACGAGTTCATTTGTACCGGTCATCTCCATGTACAACACAGACGGCATTAGCATTTAGCCTCTCTTCTTCTCTATAGCCCCAAACAAGGTGAAGATAGAAGCTACCAAACCCTTCTACGTTTTCCCTATTTAAATATGGTTACGTGAAGTGTTACACTATAAAGTATAATTACACAAAATTAAAAAATGTGGATTTTCTAAGTGGATAAAAAGAGGAACTATATTGTAAGGCGTAATAATACCAGAAGTACTTCGGCATCCGCGCAGTGATATCTTCACTTTACTGTTACGTGGAGACCAGACAGGTACAAATGAACTCGTCAAAGCTAAGGTAAGAATATATCTCTGTATGTAAAAACGGTGGCCTATTCCAATTACACAATGGAGATCTTTTGTTTCCACTCAAACGTGGCTGTAAATACTGTTTAAGTGGTGCTAGACCACAGTTAGCTTTGCCTGTTAGCCTGTTAGCTTCTTCTTTGTGATTCCATTAGTGTGTATTAGGGTTAATACACACTAATGGCAGGGCAGGAAATTTGCCAATGTGGTTTTCTGGCCAGAGACACCAGGGGGAGATGAAAGACCCCCCAATCATCCCATTAACATTTGTATTACCCCCAGAGGGACTACGGAAAGGATTTATTTTTTGTAGCCCCTCTTGGGGTAAACAAGTTACTTTGCAGTAGGGGTGTCACGAGAAAATATTGCGATTTTACGATTATTCACGATTATTGACCAAATGACAGGGATAAACTGATATTCTTAGTTTTTGTCTTTAAAAAGCTTTTTAACACTTGAACTTGTAAACATTCATCGTTTCTAAAAATTAAAAATGCTTTAAGATTGTTTCCCATTAAAATAAATAGGCCTACATTGAATAATACAAAACAATGTCAACTTTACTTCTTTATAATGACCATCATTATTTTACTATATAGTATTAGGCCACAGTCTAGGCTAGGTTTCATGTTCTCAAAAGTTATGCTGCTGCTTAATTATTTGTCAGTGATTTTGTAAACACGTTTCATTCATAAAAACATCTAAGGAGACTCTTTTGAACCGCTGACTTCCACATGTGTGCGGTTTCACTTTCATTTCTTTTACGCTGAAACAGAGTGGAGCGTTAGCTCTTTGTTTACATCCTGTGGCGGCTATTTCCAATCATTTGGGCAACTTTTGGAATTATGTAGTTCGTTACCTTGACCTGGGCATTTACAGCGACGGATTATCTCCAAGATGTTGTTTATATTCGACGGAGCCGATATCGGCGCCTTTTGCTGCAACTTTCTGACGACAGGGTTTGCATAACGGACGTCCATCAACAACAACACACCTCCCTGGTCACTCCCAAGTTCAAATACAAAAAGTTTGTATTATTTTATAATCGTGGTAATCGTAAAACTGGTTAATCTTGACAGCTCTACTTAGCAGTACTAAGTAACTCGTTTACCATATATATTATGGCAAACAAGTTACTTAGAACTGCTTTACACACCAAGTTTAAATTGAGAATGTGCTAATAAGCAGCTCCAATTTGCATCTGTCTGAGCGTCGTCGTCCTCTGAGACTTTTACACACACGTTTTAACACATTTCTGTTGCAAATTTCCCGCTCTATGATTTTGTTCAGATCATGTTTAGTTTGGCTACATTAATCCTGCAATGTCACATTATTTCACACGTTACATGAATAATATCTTTACACACTTAAAAATATGAACGGTTAATAAATGATAGCTCCTTACTGATTTTTTATGACCCTATCGACACAATGCAGGTACTGGTTTGTCTGTAAAGCTCATAACTACAGGTTTAACGTCTTTTCGACACTATAAGACCCACTACAGACATGTAGGACAGTGACCTGTAGGTGGCAGGCTCCTCTTGCTGCGGGACATGATCTGGTCTCTGGTGGTGAACTGCGGAGCCTCGTGGACCTCAATCCCTTCAGCCATGGGTAAAACTCTGTCCATCACTGACTGAGGATATCTGAGGGGGAACAGAGATCAGAAAAACAGGACAAAACTAGGACTAACCCGGGACGCACCTGCAGCCCATGAAGATGTGGTTGGCCCAGACCATGGAGAGGGCGAGCAGCCGGTCCAGGTCCGGCCCGGGTTGGGGCACGAGGCCGAGTCCCAGTGACTCGCGGTTCTGGAGGATGAAGGCTTGGCGGGCGCTCCACTGTTTGTTGGTTTCGCAGGTGCCTCTCAGAGACTCCACCCACTCTCTCACCTGAGGGTTCTGCGCCAGGAAATCCTCCACCGTCTGCGCCGACATCCTCTGCACCGCAAACGATCAACATTAAAGGAAAACGTCAACAAATCCCAGGGAAAGAACGGGGGAAATGGGATAAAACTATGAAAAATATGACAAAAAACATAAATAAAAAGGCTGTGGTTGATTGGGTTGGGTAGAGAGTACCTTTGAGTTTGTTTTCAGTCCCAGTAAAGATTTGACATCTTCTGCACCAACAAAGAACCCTCACTGCACACAGTCAATCTTCTGCACAAGTGACAAAAACAGTTGTACAGAATAAGTATGAGTTCAAATAATTACATTCATGTTAGAAAATAACATCCAATGGTGCCTTTATATGCGACAATGGCACCATTCAGTTCAGGTTCAAATCAAGAGTCTGTGTACCTCGGGCAGCAAAGTATTTCCCTTTTTAAGTTTTTACATGCCCAGAGTTCAGAGTGCCTAAATCCTGCAAGCTTCTACTATAGTTAACCTCTTAACCTGCTTTACCCAAATCTATAAACTTCTCAACTGTAGCTTACAGACTATAGGCGGTGTAACATCTAATTTAAAAGCTAAGACTTATAAAACTGATCAAAGATTTTGCTGCTTTTTCATCACTTTTTGCCACAGTTTTGTCACCCTTTTGATGCTTTTTTCAAGAAGCTTTTAGATTTGGGTAAAGTCGAACTGGAGAAAATGTGCTCAGTTCAGGCAGGCATTAAGAGGTTACGGAAGTTACAATCTCATGCTAGGGATTCTCCCAAAGGGCAAGGAAAGCTCTTCTCTTTGGTCCTCATGGAGCTGAAATTGCTGTAATACCACCCCCTGGTGGCCAGGGGCGACTCCAAACGACACTTTAGAAACTAGGTTCCTATGTACAGTAGTTTTGTGCCTCGTTTGTACTGCTTAAAAGCCTGGCTCAAAAGAGTTTTCCTTTCTCTAAACTTTGCTATGACCCATGTGACAAAGCTGGGTTAGGTATCATATTTTGAACTGTGCTGTTTTTTTGTATATTAGAAATAAAAAGTAGAAGCCTAAACCACTCTTACCATGGAATTCCATGTTCCAATTGCCATGTTTCTGGACACCTTACATTTGTATCCAGAAACAAATTAGTGAAGAAAAAATAACAAATTCTATTGTCCAAATGTTTGAACGTGAACATTTGGACACATTCAAATCAATATCACTAATATTGATTTTACCTATTAAAATCAATATTAGTTTATTATGGAATAATCCCGCTGCAATTCCCACAATGAAAATTACATAACATAAGAAATAGTTATGTCTGTGGCATAAAAATGTGACTTAAAGTAGCACATTTTAGCAATACTGTATCAAATTTGGAACCACTTTTTGGCACTAACACTACTTGGGAACCATACGGTCAACCTTTAATGATGCCCAACACCAGGAGTTTGGATCATGGGTCAGATACGAGACACACATTTCAGAGAAAAAGCATTAAACCACCTCTCCTCTGTGTTCTTCTCTGCATATATGGCCTTCCTCTAGGCCTCCTGTTTCCTGACAGCTCTAACAACATTGCCATTGTAAACAAACACGGATGTTGGGTTTACTGTTTGTAAAGACAACTATCCACACACGCAGACTGTGACGAAAGAAATATGTGCATTTGCCTGAACATTTGACTAATCCTCCCCACGCTTTCTCTTCTCGTTATGTTTTAAAGCCTAACATTAAATACAAGTAGCAGAAATAGACCCAGGGGTGTACATGTGTGTATCTAACATAACAACAACTTAGTACAGGCACAAACTATGAATACTAGGCCGTGTTTGAGCTGATAAACGATGGTAGAAATAGAAACATCTGGAACCTGTCACTGAACATAAACATCACTAATGCACGGCTGCGGCGGAGTTTAACGGCCACACACATTCACACAGCGGTATTACGTCACAATCAGAAGCATTTTGCTCCGTTAGCTATGTTTATAATCGATTAGAATTTGATTTAAAAGCAAAAAAAAATACCAAATATGTATCCACTTGGAGATGCTCCCGATCAAGCTACGTCGCACAAAAACGACGAACTTCCGGGTTACCTCCCGAAGAATACAACATTCCGGATACAAAAAGTACTACAACTGGCACTAAACGACGCCGAACGGCTGCCATTTTGAGAGACACGTCGTTATATTGGGTTATACATTTGGCAAAGGTGAAGAAAACGTGATTAACATTCGCGGAGAAGCAAGAAATTAAGGTAGAAGCTGTTTGCCTACACTTCCCAGTGCGCTTTGCGGTGTCTGACGTCAATACGCGGCGCCGGATGTGTGGTTTGTTTTGACGGAGGAGCGAAGACGCGGTAAAACGGCGATAAACCCAACGTTAACTCGGGGCAGATTGGGCGTTTTTATCTGTAAATGAAAAGGGAATAAAGTGAGGATGATCCACGAGCTGCTGCTGGCGCTCAGCGGGTTCCCGGGAACGATCTTTACGTGGAACAAGCGGAACGGGCTGCAGGTGAGGCAGAAGGAGGAGGCTGGAGGAGGAGGTGATGGGAGACAGACAATGTTAAAACAAGCGATTAATAACTAGGGTTTCCGCGAGGCACTAAATGAATAAGTCATTGAATGTGTTGTGGCTTCCAATTGGCATTCAATCTTAGTAAGTTTCTTTAAAAATAATGACATTACTCGAGTATTTCGCCCTTTAATCAAAAATACCCCCCCCATAACTTCCGCCTCAAGTTAACTGAGCAAATGTTCTAAATCTAAAAGCTTCTTGACTGGAGCTTTCAGGAGTTCGGGAATGTGATGTCATATTAGAATCCGAATCAGAATAGGTTTTATTGCCATGGTTTGAGAACAGGTTCACAAACTAGGAATATTTCCCGGTGCCAACGTGCGACATAAAACATGTAACACAGAGTTAAGATAAAAATAAGCTAAAGAACTTGAAACTGTAAGGCTATAGGGGCATGCATAAAACATATTAAATAAATAAGCTAAAATAAAAGTGACGTTTGGTAAGACAACAGCGGGATTGTATTTACAGATGTGTAGGCATATTAAGTGTTATAAAGTGATTGCAGCGGGTCTAAGTGTGGACACACCGCACAGTCTAAGTGCAGATACATCCATGAGTCTGTGACTGAGCTACAGAGACTTGTTTTTGTTCATGAGTCTGATGGCGAAGGCGAAAAAACTGTTCAAGTGGCGGGACGTATGGGTCTGGATAGACCGTAGCCTCCTGCCTGAGGGGAGAGGGGGGAATAGTCCGTGTCCAGGGTGAGAAGGGTCAGCTGTGATCCGACCCACACGCCTCCGGGTCCTGGAGGTGAACAGGTCCTGGAGAGATGGAGCTCACAGCCAATCACCTTCTCAGCAGCACGCACAATGCGCTGCAGTCGGTGCTTGTCCCGTTCTGTAGCCCGGGGAACCACACGGTGATGGAGGAGGTGAGGATGGACCACACGGTGATGGAGGAGGTGAGGATGGACTCGATGATGGCCGTGTAGAACTGCACCAGCATCTTGGTTGGCAGCTTGAGTTTCCTCAGCTGCCGCAGGAAGAACATCCTCTGCTGGGCCTTCTTGTTGAAGGAGCTGATGGTCGGCTCCCATTTGAGGTCCTGGGTGATGGTGGTGCCCAGGAAACGGAAGGAGTCCACAATGGAAATGGGGGTGGGAGAGACTGTCAGGATGAGGGGGGACGGTGAGGCTGTGTCTTTCCTGAAGTCCACGATCATCTCCACTGTCTTATCGCTAAGCATGATGCCATAAGCAGCAATTGTAAACTAATAGAGATTTTAAAAGTTAAAATACTGGAGTTATTGTTCACATTAAAACACGTGGACACCACAGTTAGTTAGATGTATTTACCAGCAGTAACACAGCAGCTAACGGAGTTGTTCCATGTCTTTTTTCTTCACTCTCTTTACTGTTTTTGCTGTTAGTCAATTGAAATGTATGCGAACAGCTGCAAAGATGGCCGATCTCCATGGTAACTGGAATTTCCCGAACTCGAACCTCTTTTGAAAGCTACAAAACTCATCTGCTGCTTCCTTATTTTTGTTATCACGTTTTAGTCGTTTTTGTTGTGTTTGTATCATATTTTTCGTGCTTTATTGCATTTTTGCCATAGTTTGATCACATTGTTGTTGCGTTTTTGTCACGTTTTTGTTGCTTTTTTGTCACGTTTTTGTGTGTTTTTTGACACATTTTTACTGCGTCTTCGTAGCGTTTTGGGCAACACTTTTTGGTGTTATGTAATTGTGAAAATGTGAGCAAACCATGTCAGAAAAAGCAACAAAAACGTGACGAAAACACAAACAAAAAGGACGACACCGAGACAATCATAACCAGGAAGAAGCTTAGATGAGTTTTGTCGGTCTTAGCTTTCAAATGAGGCATTACACTATAATGCTTAACTGGAGAAAATTTGCTCGGTTACACAATGTAATGAAATTTCCCTCATTCCTCTGTTTGATTAAATCTTTAGAAATGAAATAAGCACAGATATTTTGCGTTTGTGTGACATTGTTACAAATACAAAAAAATATGAACCGCTCTTTATGATGGAAAAATTGCCCAAAATGGTTCTGTTTGTGACACTTTTTGCTACTTTGCCGTTTCCTTTTGATAAGACGTTAAAATACCCCACCTGATCAAGGGTTCACAGCAGCATATTTTCTTTGAACGTATCGTCATGTGATCTTACGTTTACTTAAAGGTGTTTCTATTCACATGGTAATATTTGAAAGATAAAACGGTGAGTAGTTGTTTGACTGAGTTGCATTCAGCTTGTGTCAAGTATTTATTTAGCACTAATGAAATCCAACGCTTTTCTTCACCTTATTTGTATCCCAGTTCCTTAGCCCTAATAATGAAGGAGTTTATGATGTTGACAGGATGATCTCTATAAACACATGTGACGTAAATGGTAAGGAACCACCAGGGGGCAGCGCAGTCATTTTATAAATCGGTGAAGCACTTGGGAGGCTGTGGCTTTGTATTTAAACCTTGCTATAACACTTTTTAAACCTCTTACCTTAACCAAGTGCATTGTCTCCGGTTCAGCTTTACCCAAATGTAAAAGGTCACAATTTACAGGTATAGGCCAGAGTAACGCCTCATTTGAAAGCTAAGACCTACAAAACTCATCTAAATGAATCTTTTCCCCCGAGATGTTGCCGTGTTGTCACTTTAAAAAAAAAAAATTCCATTGCTTTTTTTGTTGCTTTTTCGTCACATTTTTGTCATTTTTTATTTCTTTTTTCTCAAGTTTTTGTTGCTCTTTTGTTGCGTTTTCGTTGCTATTTTGCCGCTCTTTTCAAGAAGCTTCTAGATTTGGGTAAAGCCGAACTGGAGAAAATGTGCTCGGTTCAGGTGGGGGTTAAGAGGTTAAAAACTGCTGTAAAAATGAATCCGATGCATTTTTTTATCACATGAGTCTGTTAAATGTCTGCGTCTCCTCTGCAGGTGTCCCAGGAGCTGCCCTTCCTCCACCCGTCTGAGGTGGGCGTCCTGAACAGACAGTGCAAACTGGGCTCCGACTACATCCGCTTCACCGAGTTCATGGAACAGCACACGGGCCACGTGCACGCTCAGGTGAGGCACGTGGGGGGGTTTAATGTCAGCAAATAAAAAACATTCATATTTAACAAAGCCATTACCATCAATTTGGTGTCAGCGTCTTTATAAACAGACCTCAAAATCCGTCAGCTTTGGCGAAATTCGCCGTTTTGAAACCAAAATAGGCGACCTACGTGAATTGTGTAGAATCGATTAGAAAATGTTTAGGGGGGGGGAAGGGTTATGGTATATGAGCTTTGGTGCGGTAAATATCTTTGATTTAAAGGAACAGGCCACCGTTTTTCCACACTGAGATATGTTCTTACCTGAGCTTAGACGAGTTGATACGTACCCGTCTGGTCTTTGTGCCCGTGGAAGAGCGTGGTATCATCTAACTTCACCCCCGTTTAGAGCCATAGGAATATACTGGGAGAGGCCAAACGCTAACAACATCTTTGGTCGTTTTGCGTGACCAGACAGGTATATATCAACTTGTCAAATCTGAATTACATAACATTGTATTGTCTGTCAGGAATTATTGGAGAGTAGACGAGTTACCATTTCATGTTTGGGTTATGCATTAAGCCATGTGTGGTGCCCTCACCACATTGTGCTTCATATACTGTAAAAGTTAGACCCACTGACAGGCATGAAATGGCTTGCATAATACTAAGGAAGGAGGCCATAATTTGTTTAACTCATGGCTGAAGTAAATGCATCTCAAATACATCAGATTGATGCTTTAAGATATGGAATAAAAACAATTATTCCGGGGAAACATGCCCCCATTAATGTTGGCCATTTCTCACAATTCTGTTTCTCCGAGGACAACGGCAGCGCACACTAAAGTCTGAAAGTAGCAGAGTTTACCTAAAATGCTCACATGAGGGCTTAAATGAACAGATCACATTTACGTCGAGATGTTTGTTTTTGCCCTGAGTTCCACAGTTGTTCTGCGTTTATGTGCCTTTCGTTCCTAAGGACCACATGAATGCAGCATTAGTGTCTCATTTACAAGACAGGCCTGGTTATAAACTTACAGTCGCAGTTGATTCAAATGTCCCGTCCAGCCTTCGTTAAGCTATGTGTGCTCCAAAATGTAAAGTTCTTTCTTTGCTCAAATAAAAGAGGCATACGACTTTACCAAGGTGGACAGCCTTTACTCGCCCAGAGGTGACAGGAGCTGCTTCTAAGACACACCTGTTTGACCTGGTCTTTAGCTCGTCCCAGAGGGCGATGTTCACACTGGCCCAAAAGTATCACAACAACAGCTCCTTTAAAAACACCCTGACATGAAAACAATGGAATTAAATGAAGCAGATGTTTCCACGGGTAGGGCTGGGCACCGTTACTGTACATTTTCTTTCAATACCAGTAGTTGGTTTTCGATAGCGATACCTGAACAATACTTTTTCTGATACCTATTCTAAGATATTTGTCGTCTAGAACCAGAAAACGGAACAATCATGTGTGGAAGAACTGCACATTTACAATATCGGGTTCATCTCCAATGTCAAGAAATGTGTGAAATTGTGTGTTTCTACATTATACATAACTAAAAACTTTTTTTTAAATGCAGAAAATGGAGCAAACATTCAGAATTGGGAAATTGGTATCTGCTTTCTCGATACTTTTTCAATACCAGACTGTAGGTGTGTTACGGTTCAGCGAGCTTACGGTTTGGTGCATCACGGTGCAAGAACGATATAGAATTAAATCCGCAAGCGGCAATAAAGGCCCGACCCTCGCCCTGGCGCAGTCTTCCCCTTGCGACCGCCCCTGCTCGCTCTCGCCCAAACCTGCTCTCGCCTCGGCTTCACACCCAACATGGTTTCTTGTGCCATTTAACTCCGGCCCACTCTCACCTGAGGCTTCGTCCCACCCCGGTCTCAATCTTGTCCCAGGTAGCTCCGGTACCGGCCCACTCTTGGGTCAGCCTCAAGGCCCCGGCCTCACACTCGCCTCAGCTGTGTTTTTCACTCGTTCTATATTTGAAATACTTTCTAAGGCCAGTGAACTGCAATACTCAGGAGAAGCCACCAGGCTAAACAGCATCTGGACAGATGTGCCAAATTCCATGGAAGTCCTTTCCACGTACTTCTATTTGTAGGCACCGAACCCGCTGCAGGGCTGGAGCACCCTCTCAAATCTTTGGGCACCCAGGTGAATTTGCCTTGATTACAAAATGATTCAATGAATATCGCCAAATCTGTAAAGCCGCTACTCAGTATACAGCAAATACACGAGCAGGGGGCGGTAGCTAATATACGTGTACTTGCACCACCCATTTAGCTACATAGGTAGAGTGTCGGGCTCCCCCAGTTCATAAGTGATTAAATCTCCAACTCAATCCGACAGGTACGTGAGAATTATAGAGGATATTATGCAGTCTCTGGGACATTTAGCCTGGTCACGCCCAAATCTTAGAAAATATCATACACATGTAATATATTTTTGTGTTTGTTTTAATGTGTAGAATATACCTGCAACGTTTCATGTAAATTGCATAAACTAACATTTTCAAGGTATAGAAAAGATGGCGCTGTGCTGTGGTGAAGTTGGTTCTAAAAATGAGTGTGTTCATTTCCATCAATTTTCACGTCACCCAAATGACTCAAATCCGGAGAGTTTTTGTCGGCGTTTAGCGGGTCAAAAATGCGATCGTTGACGAAAAATAAATACAAAATATATAAAAAAATAAACCACCCAAACACAATAGTCCCTTGCCGGGGAAAACAAAATAAAAATAAATGCTTTCTAATTTTTCAAAACTGATTTATAATAAAATGTGCTCCTGGACTCAAAATATAAAACAAAATGGAAAACAGAACTGCAATGCTTTAAAGTAAACAAAAGAGCAGTGTAGGCCAGTGCAATGGCGATACGTTTCAGTTTTGCTTTCCAAACCCGGCGGCTAAAGCACTCCGAGCTGCCCTGGATCTCTAATACACCGCCTGGTCCCCAGCAGGAGAAACCTTCACCAAGACAGGATGTAACTGTACAGGCCTGGAGTGTCTACAGCCTTCAGTTTAGCGGTTAGTGACGATGACACACATGCGACGGAGCTTAAAGCAAACAGAGACGTGCACCCGCCCCTATCCACCGGTCGGTCACAAACGGGGGCTCGTTGTGAAGCCTGCAGACTGTATAGTGACACGAGTTTGGTCTGTGTTGTTTAGGACCATGTTGCGGCGCAGGCCCAGGCCGGGCTCCACGGCGTGTACCTCCGGGCCTTCTGCACGGGGCTGGACTCCATGCTGCAGCCGTACAGACAGGCTCTGCTGGACCTGGAGCACGAGGTGAGGCTGCGTTACTCACATGATGTCCTTCCATGGTGAGGGTGGGGAGTACAGACACAGCACAGAGAGAACACACCTGTAGTTTCCTGTTTTCAGCAGAATACTTAAGCAGCGATAAAAAGAGAGAAAGGACCTCCTGAGCTGCAGAGACGGATCCACATCAGGACACGGTTTTCAGATGAACCTTCCTAAATACGAGCTGTGAATAAAACGAAACCAACTCACTCTGTCACTAATACTTTACCAAAACTGTACCAAAAATGTGTAATACAGAGTGAGCTCTCATTTTACCACAAACAATCTTTGATATTCCCCTCGCTGCAGCTGCAGTTTAGTAAACAACATAAGCTCCGCCTCCGTGGGTCTGTCGCCAAAGGTAAACACGCCTGCTCTGTTTTACTTTTCATTATCGCCTTGGAAAACACAGGTACATTGTTACAGGTGGATACTTATTGAAAGAAATGTTGCCTGAGAAAGGTTCGGTCGGGACGGTCGGAAAAGTGAAGGATTTTACTGAAGGGGGCAGTAGAGAGTGACTTAATGATCATGTGTTTGTGTTTCAGTTCCTGGGAGATCCTCATCTGACCATCTCACACGTCAACTACAAACTGGACCAGGTGGGGGCGCCACACTCTGTTTACTAATCTATGTCCTTTAACACATATTTAACTCAATCATGGTTTTTCTGTTCCAGTTCCAGCTGTTGTTCCCGTCGGTGATGGTGGTGGTTGAGACCATCAGAGCCCAGAAGGTAATAAGAATTAATATTTCATTAGTTACATTTTTGTAACTCAAATTAGACGAAGGCTAATTAATGAGACTAAAATGAATCAAATGTCCACATATTTTTTTTGTCAACCCATAAAACCTAAATAAAATTGAAAGAAGGGACCGAAAACACAATTCAGTTTTCAATGAAAAAGACCACGAGGAGATGTAAGATCATTGAAACTGTGAATACAAGAATATAAATGTGTCACAGATTTAGTCCACTAAATTTACTTGAAATTTTCATTTTGACAGAAGAAAAAAAAGAAGTATGCCAACAGATTAAGACTAACATAAATGAACATCTTGCATATCGCATCACAACTTGGTCTCTATCAACCAACACTGCGTTACAGCCGCTCCAGAGCTTGTACAAACAGGCACTTAAAAAAATCAGTTTCGTACCACTGCTGTAACATTGTGAAGAAATATAAATGATTAACGTTTCAAAATTTAATTTTGTTTTCGAATGTCAGTTTAGTGTTTAAAATTCTTCATGATTTGGCCCCACAGCCCCTGAGAATGTTTGTGAAATCTTGTGACGAGGCAGGACGTAGAACAGCGCGAGCTCCTCCAGAGGAGACTGTTCTGTGAACTTTAGATCCTCCACCTTTGGACAGGAGCTTCTCTGTGAGGCTGCTGTCCACCTTTGGACAGAAGCTTCTCTGTGAGGCTGCAGGATGTGGAACTCGTTGCTATTAACTGTTCGAGAGAGTAGCACCTCAAACAGTTTAAACTTAACCTGAAGAAGTGGTTAAAGACGGTCAGATTTGTGATCATTAGCATGAACTGGTTAATCGGTGTGTTGTTAAGAAGATACAATCTTTTATTTTTTTTAAACTGTAGATATTTTTTAATTGCAAGTGTAAATACCGTAAATATTGCATCTGAATGTTTGTTGAAGTGATCCTTTTGCTGGTGCTTTATCTGTATTGTATATTGTGAATGGACTTAAGTAAGAATGCTCACTGATTACTGTATAAACCTGCTGTCACTTTGCCTCTGCCCCGGGACTACAGATAAACATTAGCTTGTAGCATCTCTGGGCTGTGCAACACATTTGTTGTGCAATGTCCCTGTCAAATAAATAACTAAATAAACAAAAGGTGCTCTTCCAAGACTGGGCCAGCGGTGCAAGATCAGGAAGAATTTGACTTAAAGCTTTATAGAGCAAATGCAGGAGGTGGAGAAATGAAAAGTCAAAGAAAAGAGAAGCACTCTGTTGTATGAAAAAATGAAAAGCCCTTTAATGGGAATTGGACAGCCTACACGTTTCGACACCATGTGTCTTCATCAGGGCATAAGAATTAGCACCAGGTGTGTCCCTTTGAAAATGAAAGGTGATTGGAAGTCACATGACCAAAAATATTTACAAATATTTACAAGGTTTCTTCACAATGCATGGAGAAAACCTTAAAACAGAGCAATATTCAGGAGATAAGGATGAATGATAAAGGCACCAACTGTACATCACTGTATATAGAAAGCAGTGTATAACGGTAAACGCATACATCAAATCAATAAAAAAAATAAAGATACAAAATGAAGTCCAGTTCGTCATTTAACCCTGGGTAGTGGGTAGCCCCAACGGCATCAAACCAGTAAGTCTCTCTTTGGAGCAGTTTTTTCAGTTTATCCCCTCCTCTGAGGTCCATTTGTATTTCCTCTAGGACCATGACTCTGAGGCTGTTGATGTTTGTGTGGCTCATGGTTTTGAAATGTTTGGCAGTTGGGTAATCCAGGTTTTGTGTGTTGATACTTCTGTTCGGCAAACCTTTCTTTTCATTTTACTTGTGTGCGTCCAACATAAAAGCAGCCACATCCGCAGTCAATCCTATACACTACAACGGTTGTGTTGCAGTTGCCAACATTTTGGCATTTTCTTAGCATCCTTCTTCTTAGCATTCTCTTTACTGAAGTACATGCAGTAGAAGTTCCTGAAGTACTTGTTTTTTTAAATGTATGTTTCAGATTCACGGCTGTCAGATCCTGGAGACGGTTTACAAACACAGCTGTGGAGGACTGCCGCCCGTCCGCACTGCACTGGAGAAGTAAGAGCACGCCAGCATGCTGAGGACTTTTAAAACAGACCAAACTCTCTCTTTACGATGTTTATTCTCTGACGTTGTGTTTAGTATCCACGTGTAGCACGAAAGGCTGTGACCGAGATGACGCTGTAATCCAAATATGGTCATTTCCTTTGTGGGAGACAGCAGCGGCTACAGACGGGAGAAATATACACAGGGTGCATGTGCATATTTTGTTTAAAATCTTGGTGCTAATTTTAAATTAGATTTGGCTTGATTTATTGTTAGCCGTTAGCTTCAAGACAAAAACTCCTTAATGAACAGGAAGTTTCCTCCAGTGAATTCTCTGCTTTGACGCAATGTTTTTAACATGATGTTGTGACTGTCCACCAGTAAATCACTGTCTGCCACGGAATCTAAACTATTCATTTATTCAGACAAGACGCTGCTACTAACTCAGGGAAATAACGGGACAGGAAGAGCAGTGGATCCACTTAGTCATGTGCCACTCCGTGCACATAGCCCATACAGTACCAGTACTTGTATCTGACCCCAGCCCCTGTGATGTAGTACTTGTTAACTGCGTATACTCGGATATGTCTGTCCTCTCTGTATGGATGTATGGATACTCGGATACAGTGCCTTGCGAAAGTACTAATACACCTTGAACTTTTGCACATTTTGTCATGTTTACAACCCTAAACATAAAGATTTTATTTGGAATTTTTTACTGAAAGTTCACGCACAAGTAACAGATGACTGTGAAGTGAAAGCAAAATGATAAATGATTCTGTTATTTAAAAAAAATAGAAATGTGAAAAGTGGGGTTTGCACAAGTATTCATACAGCATGACTTAATACTTTGTGGAACCCCCTTTTGCTGCAATAACAGCAGCAAGTCTTCTGGGGTTTGACTCTACAAGGTTTGCACATGTAGAGACTGACATTTTAGCCCATTCCTCTTTACAAAACAACTCAAGCTCTGTCACATTAGAAGGAGAGCGTTTGTGAACAGCAGTTTTCAGGTCTTTCCACAGATTGTCAATAGGATTTAGGTCAGGACTTTGACTGGGCCATTCCAACACATTACCGTATTTTTCGCACTATAAGGCGCACATAAAAGCCTTTAATTTGAACAGTGCGCCTTATATCCCGGTGCGCCCTATGTATCAATTTGTGGCTGTGTACTGCATCGTGCCTGTGTTTACAGGTAAACCAGCATTAATGAATGCCTCCTATGGACAAGTGTTGAAAATTAGCAGTTTTGCTATAACACGAAAAACAATGTATCTGGTTTGTCCAATGCAGTTGTTATGTCCATATCAAATAAACAAATAATAATAATAATGCGCCTTATAATCAGGTGCGCCTAATGGTGCGAAAAATATGGTAATATGTTCCGTTGTAGATTTAGCTTTATATGACTTCTAGTTGTCCCATGTACAGATTCCCCCAGCTCAGCGGCAGGACGTCGCAGCTCCTCCAGAGTTATCTTGGGGCACTTGGTTACATTTCTGACCAGTGCTCTCCTTGTTCGGTCTGTTAGTTTAGGTGGACGGCCGTGTCTTGGTAAGTTTGCAGTGGTGCTATACTCTTTCCATTTCAGAATGATGGATTGAACAGTGCTCCGTGAGATGTTCAAATCTTGGGAAATCTTTGTATAACTTAACTCTGCTTTAAACTTCTCCACAGCTTTATCCCTGACCTCTCTGGTGAGCTCCTTGGCCTTCATGATGTTGTTTAGTGACCAATACACTCTGACCATAGCTCTGAGGCCCTCACAGAACAGCTGGAATTATACTGAGAGTAGATTACACACAGGTGGCCTCTATTTAATGGTTAGGGCGAGGTGTGAACTTTCTGCAGTCATTAGGAATGTTATAAAGGCAATTTAATGCACTCAGGAAATGCTGTATGAATACTTATGCACGCCCCACTTTACACTTTTCTGTTTTTTGTAAAATAACAGAACCATGTATCATTTTGCTTTCACTTCACAGTTGTCTGTTACTTGTGTGTGAACTTTCAGTAAAAAATTCAAAATCATCTTTATGTTTAGGGTTGTAAACATGACAAAATGTTCAAAAGTTCAAGGTGTATTAGTACTTTCGAGAGGCACTGTATGTCTGTCCTCTCTGTAGGATCCTCTGTGTGTGTCATGGACGCTCAGATACGTCTGTCCTCTCTGTAGGATCCTCTGTGTGTGTCATGGACGCTCGGATATGTCTGTCCTCTCTGTAGGATCCTCTGTGTGTGTCATGGACGCTCAGATATGTCTGTCCTCTCTGTAGGATCCTCTGTGTGTGTCATGGACGCTCAGATATGTCTGTCCTCTGTAGGATCCTCTGTGTGTGTCATGGACGCTCAGATATGTCTGTCCTCTCTGTAGGATCCTCTGTGTGTGACATGGACGCTCAGATATGTCTGTCCTCTCTGTAGGATCCTCTGTGTGTGTCATGGACGCTCAGATATGTCTGTCCTCTGTAGGATCCTCTGTGTGTGTCATGGACGCTCAGATATGTCTGTCCTCTGTAGGATCCTCTGTGTGTGTCATGGACGCTCAGATATGTCTGTCCTCTGTAGGATCCTCTGTGTGTGTCATGGACGCTCAGATATGTCTGTCCTCTGTAGGATCCTCTGTGTGTGACATGGACGCTCAGATATGTCTGTCCTCTGTAGGATCCTCTGTGTGTGTCATGGACGCTCAGATATGTCTGTCCTCTCTGTAGGATCCTCTGTGTGTGTCATGGACGCTCAGATATGTCTGTCCTCTGTAGGATCCTCTGTGTGTGACATGGACGCTCAGATATGTCTGTCCTCTCTGTAGGATCCTCTGTGTGTGTCATGGACGCTCAGATACGTCTGTCCTCTCTGTAGGATCCTCTGTGTGTGACATGGACGCTCAGATATCTGTCCTCTGTAGGATCCTCTGTGTGTGTCATGGACGCTCAGATATGTCTGTCCTCTGTAGGATCCTCTGTGTGTGTCATGGACGCTCAGATATGTCTGTCCTCTCTGTAGGATCCTCTGTGTGTGTCATGGACGCTCAGATATGTCTGTCCTCTGTAGGATCCTCTGTGTGTGTCATGGACGCTCAGATATGTCTGTCCTCTGTAGGATCCTCTGTGTGTGTCATGGACGCTCAGATATGTCTGTCCTCTGTAGGATCCTCTGTGTGTGTCATGGATGCTCCGATATGTCTGTCCTCTGTAGGATCCTCTGTGTGTGTCATGGATGCTCAGATATGTCTGTCCTCTGTAGGATTCTCTGTGTGTGTCATGGACGCTCAGATATGTCTGTCCTCTGTAGGATCCTCTGTGTGTGTCATGGATGCTCAGATATGTCTGTCCTCTGTAGGATTCTCTGTGTGTGTCATGGACGCTCAGATATGTCTGTCCTCTGTAGGATCCTCTGTGTGTGACATGGACGCTCAGATATGTCTGTCCTCTGTAGGATCCTGTGTGTGTCATGGACGCTCAGATATGTCTGTCCTCTGTAGGATCTTCTGTGTGACATGGACGCTCAGATATGTCTGTCCTCTGTAGGATCCTGTGTGTGACATGGACGCTCAGATATGTCTGTCCTCTGTAGGATCCTCTGTGTGACATGGACGCTCAGATATGTCTGTCCTCTCTGTAGGATCCTCTGTGTGTGTCATGGACGCTCAGATATGTCTGTCCTCTGTAGGATCCTCTGTGTGTGTCATGGACGCTCAGATATGTCTGTCCTCTGTAGGATCCTCTGTGTGTGTCATGGACGCTCAGATATGTCTGTCCTCTGTAGGATCCTCTGTGTGTGTCATGGACGCTCAGATATGTCTGTCCTCTGTAGGATCCTCTGTGTGTGTCATGGACGCTCAGATATGTCTGTCCTCTCTGTAGATCCTCTGTGTGTGTCATGGACGCTCAGATATGTCTGTCCTCTGTAGGATCCTCTGTGTGTGTCATGGACGCTCAGATATGTCTGTCCTCTGTAGGATCCTCTGTGTGTCATGGACGCTCAGATATGTCTGTCCTCTGTAGGATCCTCTGTGTGTCATGGACGCTCAGATATGTCTGTCCTCTGTAGGATCCTCTGTGTGTCATGGACGCTCAGATATGTCTGTCCTCTGTAGGATCCTCTGTGTGTCATGGACGCTCAGATATGTCTGTCCTCTGTAGGATCCTCTGTGTGTGTCATGGACGCTCAGATATGTCTGTCCTCTGTAGGATCCTCTGTGTGTGTCCTGGATGCTCAGATATGTCTGTCCTCTGTAGGATCCTCTGTGTGTGTCATGGACGCTCAGATATGTCTGTCCTCTCTGTAGGATCCTCTGTGTGTCATGGACGCTCAGATATGTCTGTCCTCTGTAGGATCCGCTGTGTGTGTCATGGATGCTCAGATATGTCTGTCCTCTCTGTAGGATCCTCTGTGTGTGTCATGGACGCTCAGATATGTCTGTCCTCTCTGTAGGATCCTCTGTGTGTGTCATGGACGCTCAGATATGTCTGTCCTCTCTGTAGGATCCTCTGTGTGTGTCATGGACGCTCAGATATGTCTGTCCTCTCTGTAGGATCCTCTGTGTGACATGGACGCTCAGATATGTCTGTCCTCTGTAGGATCCTCTGTGTGTGTCATGGCGTCCTGTATAAGCAGCTGGCCGCCTGGATGCTCCACGGTTTGCTCTTGGACCAACACGAGGAGCTGTTCATCCGCCAAGGCCCCAGCGGGAGTGGGAGCTCAGCCAATCAGGACGAAGAGGATGACGACCTGGGGCTGGGCGGGCTCAGCGGCAAACAGCTTCGTGAGCTGCAGGACCTGGTGAGAGCGGGTCAGGGCGGGTTTTGTGCTGGAGATACAAACCAATTAACACCTGTGTAAGACTTAGTGAAAGCGAAACACGGCACATAGATTATTCCTGAGGAACTTTACCTGATATTACTTCTAGAACTGTGTTTGAAAAGTATGCTGAAGACATGTGACCTTGTCTCTCAGTCACTCTCCTTAAGTAATCTGTATTACTATGAACTTGTGAAATACCACATCATTGCTGATATAATCAATTGTCACCTACTCTATCAACCAAGTCTATTTGATCTGTATTAATGGAACTTGAGATAAATTACAAGCATTACAAATGCAGTTTTGGCCTGCCTCCGCCGGTCATTACAAATAAAATAGAATTGGGGCAGGCGAGATGTGGACCTGTTATAGGGCCCCCCTCTCAACGGGCTCATAAATCTTGTCTTTTTAAAGCACCACTCAGTGTAGGATTATAAAGCGGTTCACGACATCAACTAGTTAGGGCAGCAGGGTGTACATGTGTGCATGTGTCGTAGCATTGACAGGCCCGTTGTTATGGGAATAAGTTCATGATCAGCTGGTCGTTGTTACGTGGCTGATGGTGTGACGGACTGAACTAACTTTGGAATAAATGCAGCTGAAACTAGGGTGGTCTCAGCAAGACCCACAAGGCTCCAACACGTGTGAAAAAAGACGAGACGTTTATGAGCCTCCGTTGAGGAGTTTGTTCGTAATTGGGCCTTGAGCTCAGAGCAGAACAGAGCAGAACAGAGCTGCCACGTGACGGGGTGCCGTCTGAAAGTCACATGACTCACACGCTCCAGTCTGAGCAGTGACTGACCGCCATGTCACTGGGACTCTAGTGTTTTTTCTGTAGCGTATGGACGCATCATGAAGCCCTGTTCACAATCAGGACATTTCCCTAGGTGTGTTGAGTTAGTGTGGATGAAATGCGTGGTGTAGATAAACATGAAAATCTGTCTGACCTTCAACCTTCACACACGTTTACAATTATTTACATGACTTGTCCATCTACATTTGTTGAAATACTAATACTTAAATAAGTCAAACTAACGAAAAGCTTTTGAGTTGATGTGTCACTAACCGAGCGCCCTTGCGTCTGTCCTTGTTCAGAGGCTGATCGAGGAGGAGAACATGCTGGCTCCGTCGCTGCAGCAGTTCTCTCTCCGCACTGAGATGTTGCCGTCGTACATCCCGGTGCGAGTCGCAGAGAAGATCCTGTTCGTGGGAGAATCCGTCCAGATGTTCGAGAACCACAACCACGGCCCATCCAGAACCGGTCAGTGGGTCCATGGTTTTGGTAAGCATTAATGTGCAGCATAACGTTTCCTTTTGTCTTCTCCAGGCTCCATATTGAAACACAGGGAGGATGTGTTTGCCTCAGAGCTGCACCGACTCAAGCAGCAGCCGCTCTTCAGTTTAGTCGACTTTGAGAACCTCATTGACCACATCCGCAGCACCGTGGCTGAGGTACTGCCCTCTCCCCAGACGCTTCAGCCCACTAGGGATGTCACCATTATTTTGGGGGAAAAATATTGCAATTTTACAGTCATTCATGATGATCAAAATGAAAGGAATATTTCAGGATTTTAGAACATAGGGCCTCATTTCCTAGTTACCCAGAGTGTTGTTGATTTCTGGAGAGTTTTTTGTATTTTTGTATTCATGCAGTCCTTATATTTGAAGAGTTTAGTGGTGCTAGGCTAGTGCATGTCTATGGTAACTAGTAGCTTGCATTCAAAATGACGAAGGTTCATTAACTCGTAGAGGTGTTACAATGGTGGTGCAGAAATCTGATGATATGAACAGTACTAAGAAGATCTTTATTTATATAGCTTTATACTAAAGTGACGGTGCAAGTTTTAGTCCAAATGTCTTAATATCTAAGCTCCGTGGCGCGTGTCAGATGCATGTACGTGCACCTAAACAGAGTGCATGTGTGTTATCACTTACCGCTAAACTGGAGGCTGCAGGCAAAGTTACATCTTCCAAAAACAAATGAAATCCACGTGCCTTTGCTAAAGTTTCTCCTGCTGATGACCACGGCAGGCTGCGGTAAAGTATAGATCCAGTGCACTGAGCTATGGTGGCGCAGACAAATTAGTAAGATCCAATCTTGGTCATAATCCGCTTCAAAAGCTTTGTTTCCAAAAAAGTACAAGCAGAATGTCGTCCAGGAACAGCCCAAATCAAATGTGCTGCTGTTTTAGCTGCCGTGTTGAAAGCGAAACTGAAACTTATTAGCTACTTAACGAGCACAGGGCCCACTGTGCTGCTTTATTATTTTCTTTAACTTTAGCACTGTGGGGCACATTTTACTGTAAAGCAGCTTTGAAAAATTAGAAGGCATTTTCAATGTGTTTCTGAAATTACAAAAAACGCCTAACAATGAACATTTAGGCCATTTTATTTCAAAACTGACTTATTAGCCAATTATATCGCACTTGCACCGTGATGTCAATGTCACTTTTATTTATAAAGCACATTTAAAAACAACCATGCACCGAACCGTGGGTCCTGCACCGTGCACCATACCGAACCGTGAGCCGTCAACAACAAACTACTGTAGATCCGGTAACCTAGCAGATCACTCCGCCGCTGTGTAGCTTACAACCAGGAAGCTGATGCTGCTCAAATCTAAGTTATTTTAAATGCAAAATGGTTATATTAAAAAATGATTCAGTCAACACAGACATTTCTATGGGTAGTCTGGTGTTGTAAGTGATTTGCCTCAGGTGCACTGTGCTTGGGTCAGACTGTTTTTAATGCAGGCTACTAGTTACCATAGACATGCACTAGCCTAGCACTACTAAACTCTTAAAATATAAGTACTGCATGAATAATAATTACAAAAAAAATCTCCAGAAATCAACAACACTCAAAAATCCTGAAATATCCCTTTAAGGAAGAAAATAATGAGAATTTCTTCCAATCCTGTTCAGTTCTGTCTAAAAGTTAAAAACACTATCATAACGGTGACGAGCTAAAAATAGCTCAACTAAAACATGATGAGACATTTACCACGGCGGGATGTGCCGCTCTCTCTCTCTCTCCCCACTAGGGCTGTTACATTTTTCGTCCCATACCATTACTTTTATACCTGCTTTTTGATAACGGTGCCTTAACGGTACTTTTTCCAATGCCTATGTTATATTAATTGAATTAAAATAACATAAAAAAGTACTGTTCAGTAGGAAGTCCTAAAACGGCATAAAAGAAAGAAACACAAGCCACAGGAACGTCACATGACACATGTTTTGAGCAGAATGTCCACTTAAGCAGTGATTAGAAGAGAGAAAGGACATTATTACCTCCTGAGCTGCAGGGACAGGTCCACATCAGGACACGGGTTTCTTTCAGCTTAAGTTTTCTAAATACGCTTCGACAAAATGAAACCAACTTCACACGTAACTTCACAATTATTTTCCCCATATTGGTTGATCTCGATTTTCGATTCGATTTTATTTTTTCATCATAAATTAAATACATCTCGCTGATTCATAAAATTAGAGACATCTTATATTCAAACCTCAGCTTAATGAAACGAATGCTTAATGAAGTCTCATTTGACGCACAAAAGCCTGGATTATAAAGTCCTCTGACGATTACTGAGATTGAAGTAAAGATATCTATTAAATGGATTAATTAAAAAGGACGTGCCGTTAAACAGCACCCAGCCCTACCTGAAGGATACTTGTTTTGAAATATACCTATACAGAACAATCATGTTTAAGATGTACAATATCTGGTTCCTGTGGTCTCTGCTGCAGCATCTGTGGACTCTGATGGTGGAGGAGGCCGACCTCATCGAGCAGCTCAAGGTCAGACTCCTTTATTCCTGGTTTCGACCTGGGGCAGTCCTGGTTTTTGACCCTGTCCTCTGTGTCCCCAGATCATTAAGGACTTCTTCCTCCTGGGCCGTGGAGAGCTGTACCAGGTTTTCATAGACCTGGCTCAGCACATGTTAAAGACTCCTCCCACCGCCGTCACAGAACACGGTGAGAACGCCACAAGGAAGAAAAGTTATTCAATAAATGTTGACAAAATGAGGGCTTAAAGTCATTAAAATATATTAACTGACATTAAATGTAAATGTAAAAGATTTTGGTCTAAACACATCAGCTCTGGCTAAAATCTTTACAACTCATTCCTGTTTGATGGAACGTTTTCAAATCTTAAATATTTTTAGAGTTGATCAAAAGCAAAGAGAAAGAAATACTTTGGTCCATTGTCGGCTCAGTTTTCCACCATTGAGAATGTCGTGTTTCCCACTAAGTGTGGCCGAGCTAAACAGAGGAAGCTAAAGTCATGAGGAATTAGTAAAATGATTACTTTTGAAATAAATATTATTAGCATTATATTAATATGCTAACAACAAGCTAATAGCATTATACCGTTATGCTAACCATTAATAAAATCAACTCAAACTCACGATTGTGCTGCATCAGGTGAACACATATTCGGAGGAGAGTAACTGCAGTACCTGACGCAGTTGGTAATAGCAGTAGTAGTACTCCTGTAGTAACGTGTATGTGTGTGTTTTAGATGTGAACGTGGCGTTCCAACAGGCCGCTCACAAAGTTCTCCTGGACGACGACAACCTCCTCCCTCTGCTCCACCTGACCGTGGACTACCAGAGCAAGGACAAGGGTGAGAGCCAAAGCCTGAGGATTTCACTCGCTGCCTGCTTTAATCCTGCTGTAGGCCTTCTGTAGTCCTGCTGTAGGCCTTCTGTAGTCCTGCTGTAAGCCTTCTGTAGTCCTGCTGTAGGCCTTCTGTAGTCCTGCTGTAGGCCTTCTGTAGTCCTGCTGTAAGCCTTCTGTAGTCCTGCTGTAGGCCTTCTGTAGTCCTGCTGTAGGCCTTCTGTAGTCCTGCTGTAAGCCTTCTGTAGTCCTGCTGTAGGCCTTCTGTAGTCCTGCTGTAGGCCTTCTGTAGGCCTTCTGTAGTCCTGCTGTAGGCCTTCTATAGTCCTGCTGTAGGCCTTCTGTAGTCCTGCTGTAGGCCTGCTGTAGGCCTTCTATAGTCCTGCTGTAGGCCTTCTATAGTCCTGCTGTAGGCCGTCTGTAGTCCTGCTGTAGGCCGTCTGTAGTCCTGCTGTAGGCCTTCTATAGTCCTGCTGTAGGCTTCTATAGTCCTGCTGTAGCCCTTCTGTAGTCCTGCTGTAGGCCTTCTGTAGTCCTGCTGTAAGCCTTCTGTAGTCCTGCTGTAGGCCTTCTGTAGTCCTGCTGTAAGCCTTCTGTAGTCCTGCTGTAGGCCTTCTGTAGTCCTGCTGTAGGCCTTCTGTAGTCCTGCTGTAAGCCTTCTGTAGTCCTGCTGTAGGCCTTCTGTAGTCCTGCTGTAGGCCTTCTGTAGGCCTTCTGTAGTCCTGCTGTAGGCCTTCTATAGTCCTGCTGTAGGCCTTCTGTAGTCCTGCTGTAGGCCTGCTGTAGGCCTTCTATAGTCCTGCTGTAGGCCTTCTATAGTCCTGCTGTAGGCCGTCTGTAGTCCTGCTGTAGGCCTTCTATAGTCCTGCTGTAGGCTTCTATAGTCCTGCTGTAGGCTTCTATAGTCCTGCTGTAGCCCTTCTGTAGTCCTGCTTTAATCCTGGTGTAGGCCTTCTATAGTCCTGCTGTAGGCCGTCTGTAGGCCGTCTGTAGTCCTGCTGTAGGCCTTCTGTAGTCCTGCTGTAGGCCTTCTATAGTCCTGCTGTAGGCCTGCTGTAGTCCTGCTGTAGGCCTTCTGTAGTCCTGCTGTAGGCCTTCTATAGTCCTGCTGTAGGCTTCTATAGTCCTGCTTTAATCCTGGTGTAGGCCTTATATAGTCCTGCTGTAGGCTTCTGTAGTCCTGCTGTAGGCCTTCTATAGTCCTGCTGTAGGCCTTCTGTAGTCCTGCTGTAGGCCTTCTGTAGTCCTGCTGTAGGCTTCTATAGTCCTGCTGTAGCCCTTCTGTAGTCCTGCTTTAATCCTGCTGTAGGCCTTCTATAGTCCTGCTGTAGGCCGTCTGTAGTCCTGCTGTAGGCCTTCTATAGTCCTGCTGTAGGCCGTCTGTAGTCCTGCTGTAGGCCTTCTATAGTCCTGCTGTAGGTCTTCTGTAGTCCTGCTTTAATCCTGCTGTAGGTCTTCTGTAGTCCTGCTTTAATCCTGCTGTAGGCCTTCTGTAGTCCTGCTGTAGGCCTTCTATAGCCCTGCTGTAGGCTTCTGTAGTCCTGCTGTAGGCCTTCTATAGTCCTGCTGTAGGCCTTCTATAGTCCTGCTTTAACCCTGCTGTAGGCTTCTATAGTCCTGCTTTAATCCAGCTGTAGGTCTTCTATAGTCCTGCTGGAGTCCTGCTGTAGGCTTCTATAGTCCTGCTTTAACCCTGCTGTAGGCTTCTATAGTCCTGCTTTAATCCTGCTGTAGGCCTGCTGTAGTCCAGCTGTAGGTCTTCTGTAGTCCTGCTGTAGGTCTTCTGTAGTCCTGCTGTAGGCCTTCTGTAGTCCTGCTGTAGGCCTGCGGTAGTCCAGCTGTAGGTCTTCTGTAGTCCTGCTGTAGGTCTTCTGTAGTCCTGCTGTAGGCCTTCTGTAGTCCTGCTGTAGGCCTGCGGTAGTCCTGCTGTAGGCCTGCGGTAGTCCAGCTGTAGGCCTTCTGTAGTCCTGCTGTAGGCCTTCTGTAGTCCTGCTGTAGGCCTGCGGTAGTCCTGCTGTAGGTGTTCTGTAGTCCAGCTGTAGGTCTTCTGTAGTCCTGCTGTAGGTCTTCTGTAGTCCTGCTGTAGGCCTTCTGTAGTCCTGCTGTAGGCCTTCTGTAGTCCTGCTGTAGGCCTTCTGTAGTCCTGCTGTAGTCCTGCTGTAGGTCTTCTGTAGTCCAGCTGTAGGTCTTCTGTAGTCCAGCTGTAGGTCTTCTGTAGTCCTGCTTAGGCCTGCCACGATAAGTGTTTTTTTGAGGACGATATATCGTCTCAGAAAATATCGCGATAAACGATAATATTGAGTATAATGCAAATACTGTAGGCAATAAAAAGAAAACTGTAAGCAACTATTTTAATTGAAATGTATTGAACTTCTGACATTCAATATTAACACCTTATACCAAACAAAGAGCAAACTAGAAGGGTCGACATATTCTAGGACACTGTTTCCATCTGTGCTTCTCAACCTTTAACATAACTTACACTCTCACCAGGTTCTGTTTGAACTAGGCCTGTTACAACATTTACAACAAATAGTCAATATACAGTATCATCTTTAAAAATATCCCAATAACAATATTGATATTTCATCTTCATCTCAATGTATGGATTCAGATCATACTGTATTACTGCTAAAGTAGAGTAGCCATATGTTGTGTTCTTTTTCCTTTTCTTTTAAAATATAATCTCCTGTACACACGGCCGTCGGAGTGAAGCAGCTTTTTTGGGAAACTTGTTGACTGTTTGTCAAACCGCTGCAGCATTTCTCTGTAACATAGTCCTAAGCCCTGAGTAATGTTCTCAGGACCATCGCGCTTGTATTTGGACAGTGGCTAAAGCGCTCGGGTTCCTCTCGCTAACAGTAGCGCTGATTAGCTCTGATACACTGACTGAGCGGAGGTTTTGTTTCGTTCTCACGTTGGACAAACCTGCAGTTGCATTGATGTTGTTAATTTCTCCGTGATGAGTTTTTTTGGATAGAATTCCAAATGTTTTCACACGAGTCCCTCTTGCTCCGCGATGAAGTTCACAGAAAATGTCGGGTTCAGCAGCTCCGTAGTAGCGGCACTTTGTTTACCCCCCGCCTCCCTCCAAAAGCAGCGCTGCTGGATACATGCGGGACACGGCTGATGTGCTCAGTGTCTTTAAGCACATGGGGACGGATTGGATGGAGCTCCGCTCACTCAGCGCTGTGATAGCGTTCATGTTTCTGTATTTATTTTAAGCACACGCAGCACGTGCATTTATCGAGACTAAAAATGTTATCGTCCTTCATTTTACTTATCGAGCGATAACTCGATATAGTAATTATCGCGGCAGGCCTAATCCTGCTGTAGGTCTTCTGTAGTCCAGCTGTAGGTCTTCTGTAGTCCTGCTGTAGGCCTTCTGTAGTCCTGCTGTAGGCCTTCTGTAGTCCTGCTGTAGGCCTGCGGTAGTCCTGCTGTAGGTCTTCTGTAGTCCAGCTGTAGGTCTTCTGTAGTCCTGCTGTAGGCCTTCTGTAGTCCTGCTGTAGGCCTTCTGTAGTCCTGCTGTAGGCCTGCGGTAGTCCTGCTGTAGGTCTTCTGTAGTCCAGCTGTAGGTCTTCTGTAGTCCTGCTGTAGGTCTTCTGTAGTCCAGCTGTAGGTCTTCTGTAGTCCTGCTGTAGGTCTTCTGTAGTCCTGCTGTAGGTCTTCTGTAGTCCTGCTGTAGGTCTCAGTGGCCATTTCAGTGGATGAAGCTTTAGTCCTGCTCCTTCCTCAGATCCAGGGCGGGAGGGGGCGGCGGCTCAGGACACGTCCCCGCGGGAGCCTCCTCCGTCGGGTTGGGCCGCTCTGGGACTGTCCTACAGAGTCCAGTGGCCCCTGCACATCCTCTTCACCCCCGCAGTACTGGAGAAGTAAGTACAAGTACTGCAATACTGTGTACTAGTAGTAGCTCAAAAAGGTAACGCAAAACCACGGGATTGTGTTCAATGCTTTCTATTATAGAATACTGACTGAGTGAATATGGGAACATTTGTTTTCATAAAATGTATGGAAATATGAACGTTGTATGAACTTGGCATCACTAACTGCAGTAACTGTCACTGTGTACTTTACAAAGAAGTACTCGTGTCATGTTTATTTCTGAAGTATCCTGTGTATTTCAGGTATAACGTAGTATTCCGGTATTTACTGAGCGTGAGGAGAGTCCAGTCTCAGCTGCAACATCTGTGGGCCCTTCAGGTGAGGAGACAGTGCACTACTACAGATACTGCAGTACTACAGATACTGCAGTACTCAGTATAATGTGTTTTAATGTGCGTGTTTTAGATGCAGAGGAAACACCTGAGGTCCAGTCAGACCGACGCACCCCAGTGGAGACTCCGGAACCACATGGCCTTCCTCATCGACAACCTGCAGTACTACCTACAGGTACTTGTACTACGACTACTGCTGTTGTAGTACTGCTGTACAAACTCGGCTGAAAACGTCGTCTTTCTCTGGGAGGGATTAAAACGTTATACCAGGATGACAAATCTGTGCATTTCACTAACATCAACCTTTGTACTCTTTTAAAATACGACCTTTAACATTAAGGGGGCGTTGTGTGTACTTTGTGCAGTACTTCACGCAGTATCGTGTGTGTACTTTCAGGTGGACGTGCTGGAGTCTCAGTTCTCGCAGCTCTTGGCTCAGATAAACTCCACCAGGGACTTCGAGAGCATCCGACTGGCCCACGACCACTTCCTCAGTAACCTGCTGGCCCAGTCCTTCATCCTGCTCAAACCGGTACCAGCCCAGCACTTTCTCCACTCCAGCTTTACCTCAATCTTAGAAGCATCATGACTGTGGAGCTCACAGCCTATAGGCCAGTGTAAACGACTCATTTGAAAGCTAAGACCTACAAAACTGATCGTAACTTTTTGTACACAGTATTTCTGCGTACTTATGCAGTATATTTCTCAGTATTTGAAGTATCTATGTGTACTTATGCAGTATATTTCTCAGTATTTGAAGTATCTCTGTGTACTTATGCAGTATATTCATCAGTGTTTGAAGTATCTCTGTGTACTTATGCAGTATATTCATCAGTGTTTGAAGTATCTCTGTGTACTTATGCAGTATATTCATCAGTGTTTGAAGTATCTCTGTGTACTTATGCAGTATATTCATCAGTGTTTGAAGTATCTCTGTGTACTTGTGCAGTATATTTCTCAGTATTTGAAGTATCTCTGTGTAATGCAGGTGTTCCATTGCCTCAGTGAGATCCTGGAGCTTTGCCACTCGTTCTGTTCTCTGGTCGGACAGAACTCGGCGCTGGACGAACGAGGTGCCACACAGCTCGACCTCCTCATCAAGGTACGATACTGCAGTACTATTGCAGTACAGGTACACACCACCACGCCTCCAACCTCCATGTTAACCCTATGTAGACGTGCTTCCAAATGTAAGCAAAGCGTCCGTGCGTATGAAGTGTAGCTAATGTGAGCGGATGAGGATAAACGTCTGTCAAAGCTCCGGAGAACAGCGAGGCCCCACCCACTGCTTCATGTACTCGAGTAATCCAACCTACACGTGCGTTCATTTACGCTTTAACCAATCAGGGACTGGGTTCAAATAGTGAGCACAAGCGTCACCTGTTACCTGCAGCATGGAGGACGAGTTGATCATGGCGGTTTGCGCTCGGCCTGAGTCGTAGGACACGCCTCCTAATTATGACGCTTGCAGAACTTCAGGCGCCGAAAACAAACAGGCGTTTCTCGAGTGCTACTGCTACTACTACTACTGCTGCTGCTACTACTGCTGCTGCTAGTACTACTACTACTACTGCTACTACTGCTGCTCCTGCTACTGCTGCTACTACTGCTGCTGCTAGTACTACTACTGCTGCTCCTGCTGCTAGTACTGCTGCTAGTACTGCTACTACTGCTGCTGCTAGTACTACTACTACTGCTGCTCCTGCTACTACTGCTGCTAGTACTGCTACTACTGCTGCTGCTAGTACTACTACTACTGCTGCTCCTAGTACTACTACTACTGCTGCTCCTGCTACTACTGCTGCTAGTACTACTACTACTACTACTACTACTGCTGCTAGTACTACTACTACTGCTGCTACTACTGCTGCTCCTGCTACTACTGCTGCTCCTGCTACTACTGCTGCTAGTACTACTACTGCTGCTAGTACTACTGCTGCTAGTACTACTACTGCTGCTGCTACTACTACTGCTGCTGCTGCTGCTGCCGCTACTACCACTACTGCTACTAATACTGCTACTGCCACTACTGCTGCTACTGCTACTACTGCTACTGCTGCTACTACTACTGCTGCTGCTAGTACTACTACTACTACTGCTGCTGCTGCTACTACTGCTACTGCTACTGCTGCTGCTACTACTGCTGCCGCTACTGCCACTACTGCCACTACTGCTGCTACTACTACTGCCGCTACTACTACTAATACTGCTACTGCCACTACTGCTGCTACTGCTACTACTGCCGCTACTGCCGCTACTACCGCTGCCGCTACTGCCACTACTGCTACTACTGCTGCTACTACTACTGCCGCTACTGCTACTAATACTGCTACTGCCACTACTGCTGCTATTACTGCTACTGCTGCTACTACTACTGCTGCTGCTGCTACTATTACTGCCACTGCTGCTACTATTACTGCTCCTGCTACTACTACTGCTGCTATTACTGCTACTGCTGCTACTATTACTGCTACTGCTGCTACTATTACTGCTACTGCTGCTACTACCGGATTGTAGCCTTGGGCTAATTTCCATCCGTCGTCCCCCCTATATAGGACTTTAACGGACAGGGTTGTGAAAATATCCATTAGCTATTTTTTTTTACAAATCTATATAGCCTATATCTGTGAGATCGCAGGATAAATGGATCTTAACTAAACATGATCTGAACAGTCAGGGAACACGAATGTTGTTACAGAAATGTGGATAAATGTCTAATTTTCTCAATTTGAACGTAATGTGTAAGAAACTCTGGGTGAACGGGACAGTATTTAGCAGTTCACGTCACTGCTCTCCACACCTCTCCTCTCTCTGTTCAAGCTCAAGCTCTCAGCTCCAGAGTGAGATCCATCACGGCACTAAAAAGCTGTTTAGTTTGTGTGCGAGAAGTGTTACACAGTGAAGCTGCTTTTAGAGAGGAAAGAGACCGAGAGCGGTGTCGTTATGTCGTCTTTCAGTCTGATGGATGGCCTTCAACATTTTGCGTACCTCCTGTAAATACTCCATGTACTGTGTCCTCCAGGGCTTCCGGAGGCAGTCGTCTCTTCTGTTTAAAATCCTGTCGAGCGTCAGAAACCACCAGATCAACTCAGACCTCGCTCAACTACTGCTGCGCCTGGACTACAACAAGTACTACACCTGCTCCGGAGGCACGCTGGGCAGGTACTACTACTACTACTACTACTACTCCTGCTCCGGAGGCACGCTGGGCAGGTACTACTACTACTCCTGCTCCGGAGGCACGCTGGGCAGGTACTACTACTACTACTACTACCTGCTCCGGAGGCACGCTGGGCAGGTACTACTACTACTACTACTACTACTACTACTACTACTACTACTACTACTACTACTACTACTACTACTACTACTACTACTACTACTACTACTACTACTACTACTACTACTACTACTACTACTACTACTACTACTACTACTACTACTACTACTCCTGCTCCGGAGGCACGCTGGGCAGGTACTACTACTACTACTAAAACTAGTACTACACCTGCTCCGGAGGCACTACTACTACTACTACTACTACTACGGGGGCACACTGGGCCTGTACTACTACTAGCGGTCAGGTTGACGCACAGTGGCAGCGCGGCGCAGCAGCTCAGGACTAACACCTGAACACTATTTTGTTGTACAATGACAATAAAGCACTTACTTACTACACGCTGGGCGGCTGCTGATACTACCACTACTACTACACCGGAGGCACTACTAATAATAATAATGCATCAGTTTTATATAGCGCTTTTCTGGACATTCAAAGATGCTTTACATTGCATTATTCAGTCACTCCATACTTGGTGGTACTATTGTAGCCACAGCTGCCCTGGGGTAGACTGATAGCCAAGAGGCAGCCAATCTGCGCCATCGGCCCTTCCGACCACCACCAACCACATCATTCATCCCGGCCTATTGTACATGTTTTTAGTGGTAGGGGAAACCGGAGTACCCGGAGGAAACCTACACAGACACGGGGAGAACATGCAAACTCCACACAGAAAGGCCCCGTCCAGGTGGGAATCGAACCCGGGACCTTCTAGCTGTGAAGCACGAGCGCTAACCGCTGTGCTACGACTGATGAATTGAAGTATTTGGGAAAAATGTAAACAGTTTCCGTATGATTAGGCCTTGTGTATGAACTCAGGATATCCCGAGTATCTCTACAGGCTGTGGTTTGGGGCCAGGCCACAGTAACAGAGCGGTGACGTTAAAGGCTTTAGGACGATCATTTAAAAATATAAAATATATTCAAGTGTCTTAATGGTGTAATGTATCAGTACAGTACACTAATGAAGAGTCAGCGGTGACTGCAGAGGCCCCGCTCTGGGACAGTTCTGGACCTGCAGCTGAAGAACAGACGGACTTGGGATGTGAAGTGTTTTCTTTTTACAGATGTTTCATCCTATTCTTTGAACACTTTGAAAAGTCAAACCAGGGGCTGCAGGTTCCATAACAGTTGGCAATGCTTTCTTCAACTGTCCCTGTCAAATCAGTAAAAAATAAAATACTGCCTCTACTACCACTGCTGGAAATGTATGAAGTTTTCTTTCTGTTTCAGTGTCTGAGGACGGAGCGTGGCGTTTGTAAATATGAAATACAAGGACAAACCTGAAGAGTCTAGATTGAAAGAAAAACTCAGACACGTGTGGAGTCTAAACGAGTTTATAATAAAATATTTACAGCCGTGCGGTGCGGAGGTTTAGGAGGACGACGTGGAAGAGTCCAGTCCAAACGAAGACCCAGAGAAGTCCAGCGTCTCTCCACAGACCACACTGTGCACCAGCCAGTCCACGTTCACCCGCGGCACGTCCACCGCCACGTCCAGGCCCGCGCCCAACACCGCCACGTCTGCGCCGTCCGCCGGGAACTCTGGGAAAACACAGACTTACCCTTCAGCTCGGAACATGACACAGCCATGAGACATTCAAATAAACACTTTAAACCCTGATCCAGGTTCCATTATTGTATTCAGAGGACGTTTTTAAACACTGAGAGGACCACGACTCAAAATCAAATAGACGCCATGAATTCAGTGCAGATTCCCTGCAACTAAAGTTTTTAATCAGTTTACTCGCTGTATTTGCCCGTAGGAAGTGGTGACCAGCAGCTACTGATGTAAAAGTGTCCCATGAAATCCTGTGGGACGGTTTAGAGGCCAGTGGACGTGTCTCTAACCCACAAAAGGCAGAAATCAGACTGAATATGTTTTAGCATTTAGCTCTGCGGCTAATTCTGATCTACAGTAAAATCAAGTCATGCCTCTCCAGGTGAAATCTAACAACGCAGTAGGTTGTGTTCACGTTCTAGGATTCGGTTTCAGCTGGAGCAGGTGCCAATACAACTCTACGGGAGAGAAACCGTTTTTGAAAGCAAATGTCCAAATGTTTCCCTGATCATTATTGGATTCACAAACCTGCCACATTATTGTTATGCTACTGACCAACATCACGCTCATGTTTTTGAATACTGTCTCCACTTTAGTTTGTTTGAGCAGTTAATCTGCTCATAAGGAGTGGGCCGAAGCAAAAGGCTTATAAGCCCCACCCCCAAAATAAAACTAACATTTTCAACAGCGGTTTCATTTCTTGTACAAGGTCTAGAGCAAGTAACAAATGATCATTCATGTATTTCTTACAAGTTGTTACCAATGCCAAACATTAGTACATTATTAAAATCACTAGTGTAACATTACCGGAAGTCACTATTTTAATGTTATATAAATATATAGAATGTATAAAGGCATGTTACTTTGGAGCAGTTTATATTATATTCTGCATCCTTCTACTTCCCAGTCATTACCATCCCCAGTGTATTGTATTCTGAAAGCCCTACATAGTGTAATGCATTAAAAAGCATTAATACTTATTATTCTCCAAGATCTTACTACTTCCCAGCGGTCATTACCATCCTCAATATCATTTTAATTGTGAGTTTAATTAATTATTATTTATTTATTTGAGTTATGTGTGAAGTATGATGTAAGCCCTGCACAGGGTGGTGCATTAAAAAGCCAGGGTCCAAGCCGCTTTTGGACGCCTTATTGTTATACCTTAGTTCATTTGAGCGGGAAGAGAGGACTTTGATCTTTGTGGCAGTTTGTGTTTCATGTGAATGGGGTCAGGAATGACAGAGAAATGAGCAACAATCTAACACTTGGAAATCTACATTTTGTCAGTTAGTTTGTTGGGACGTCCCGTGAACGCAGCCTATAAGATTACATCGACAACAGCCTGATGGCTACAAGGAGGTCCAGGAGCCCTCTTAGTCTTCAGTCATTCCTGTCAGGAATTGGCTCGAACACAATTATTCTGAGACGAAGGCTGAAAACACTTCTGCTAGACCATCCTTAAGACCGTGTGTGACATAAACCATCAGGGTCTTTCCTGATTTAACAAGATCCCACCCAAGACCAGCATGCCCCAATCCAAGCCTGGTCAGTTACATAAATTCATGAATGATTCATAACGAGCCTTTAATCTAAATGTGGTCGACAACAGCTCAAAACATCTGGATCATGGCTAATGCTAACAGGCTAACTGACTAGCCGACTGTCCACATAAATGTCGCTTCTGCCATTTCTATGCTTATTTATTTATATATTGGTTTATTTGGTCGGGACAGTGCATGTAAATGAACACACATGGGTCTCATGCATGTAAACAAGCCACGTCGTCCCCCATGTGCACTCTCAAACACACTCATTCATCCTGGCCTGTCGTACATGCCCTGCAGAAACAAGAATGAGTCCAGTATGAAGGTCTGACCCAGGGCTGACCCGCTGTGATCAGCGACACTCACCGCTCTGGTCGTGTGGAGACCGGACCAGGACTGTGCCTCCTCCCAGTCGGACCAGCTCTGACCAGAACTGGACCTGGTCTTCCACCAGCAGCAGGACTCGGAGGGACTTAAAGGGGCTGCAGCGCTGATGCCTGGGACAGACCGGGGACAGGAGGACAGAGAGATGAGGATTAGAAATGTCTCACAGTGAACTTTCCTCCACATTAACTCCAGCACGACACAGGCCTGAGGCTTTAACTTCAAACCTCAAAAACTACTTCACTTTATTCGTTTATTTGGTCGGAATTATGGGTAGAAAACATTCACAGGGCTTAAAGTGAAAAAAAGTCCTGAGCCTGAACGTTCTGTGGCTCTGTGGGGGTGCACACATGTGGGTGTGTGGGTGGGTGCGTGGGTTATTAGAGTAAAAAAGTTGTTGCCTAAACTCATTAGAAGCTCGTCTCAGCCGGAGTTCATGGTGAAACAGCCAAAACATGATCAGGGTGGAGTGCTAATGCTAACGCTCTGCTAATTTAGCCTCTGACTTCCTAGTTCGTGCTGGAGGATAATGCGCTATATTCAGAGACAACAGGAATGTGCTTTGTTCTTTAACAAATCTTACGTTTTCAATGTGGATCTATGGTTCTGAATGAAGTTTAATCTTCTACAAGAAAATGATTTGATTACCACAGCTTTAATTAAATGACTGAAAACCTGCAGTATGTTTTTCAATCGGTATCTTGCTCTAAAGTTTCAAATGGATGTCTCTACATTTAAACGTTTCCCTGCGGCGTCTGGCCTTAAAGTCTGGAATCGTCTTTGTCTATGTGGAGTGTCCAGATGTAGCACTGACCACTCTTTGACTCCGCCCTCTGGCCCCGCCCCCGCAGGCAGCAGGTAGTTCCTGAAGTTGTGGAGGGTGTTGTCACGGCAACAGTCTCGGACCCACAGGTGAGACACGCAGGGCACGCCACTCGCCACGCACAGCAGGTACTTCCTGTTACGGCAGTGCTGGTCAGCGATGAGGAGGGAGCGGTACGCCGCCTCGCACTGGGGAGGACACAGCAAAACCATCATGGAAACTTTCTGTTTGTCAAGGTCAAAATGAGCATCTGTGGTGATGCTGAGGACGGACAGGACGCTTTAAACTGAAAGAGCTTGGTTTTTTCTTCATTAACATTTAGTTTTTTGACCAAACTGGTTTTATTTGAAAAATGTATGAATACACGTGACAAATCAGCCACATAACAATGAATATGCTTTAAATTATTGTTAAATATTTTGCTTTTTGCAGGTATTTGGTCAAACACATCTTTATCACCATCTTACACTTGGTCAAATGAAAATCTGATCTAAAACAGGTCAAACTAAATAATCAGTATAGAGGTCGGCTTCAGGCCAGTATATGGATATTTGATGATATCTCCTGATAAAAATGTCTGATATCTCCGGAATTGACATGAAAATAGTAAGTGCTTTATTTGTCACAAAATAGTGTTCAGGTGTTAGTCCTGAGCCGCTGCGACTGAGGGTCAACCTGACCAGCATGTTTCTAGAGGTCGGGGACACCCGTAGCACCCGGAGGAAACCTGGCTGTCTGCCTTCAGTCTCCTCTGATCCTCTGAAACGATGCAGCGCCTCCTGGGTTTGTCCGTTTAGTGTGTGGTGTCTTTCACCATCTTATGGGAAGAGCTTAGCAGTTAATCTGAACGTCCATTAGCCAGGACAATAGAAGGCATGGGTGGCTTAGCTGTGCGTCTCTCGCGCAGATACCTTCTCGTTTATCCCTTACTTGTTTCCTGTAGCTCCTCTTGTGACGCCTCCTCTGTCCTGCAGGGGGGGCTCTTGGTGCCTCTTCAGTGTCTCAGAAGATGAAATGTGTAGGTCTCAAATGGGTTTAGCTCATAAGCTAGCAGTTTACTTTTAAAAAGATGCTTTCTTCAGGAACATGGACTCTTTGCAGTAACAAAAACTAAACACCGAACCTCACAAAAACTGGCAAAGACGTACAGAAGTATCCAGTAAAACCATGTGGAACACAGAAACCACAAACGCAGAAAAAGTGCAGTTGTACCGAGAGGGAGTTTGTTTCCTGTTTTCACATCAAAACTCAAATAAAATTATGATATCTGCCCCTTTGTTAACATTCTGTTATTTTGTCTTTTTTATACAATATTTACAATTACCATCAAGCAAGTTCCAGATATAATTTAATGCATTTTGCTATTGGAGAAACTTGGGCAGAATCAAGTTCAAGTTATTGTTGGTGCAGCCATCAAACTAATTTAAGGTCACTCATGTGGTTCCTTATGAAAAGGTTTTAAAAGCATCCAAATACTGCTCCAGGTATTTTTTTGATGAGAACAACTTTGGTAGAAAGCTCTAAAATGTCCATTCAAAGTCTGTCTGAGCTAGAGGAGAAATAGCACAAGAGGAGTGGTCCGAGGACAGATCCCCGGGGGACCCCACAGCAAACGGGGCAGAGCACAGGGTGGAGTCCTCCTGCTTTAGTAAAACTGAAGTTATTCTGACCTGTTGGTGGTTGAACTCCTTGAGGATGATGCCTCCTCCATTCTGCAGCTGAGACTCGGTGTAGGCTTTGTTATAGGGACCGGTCTGCACCAGCTCTGGATGGGAACAGAAACATCTTCAGCTCATTCTCTACACGGAAATGTTTCTATTGTGTCTATTGGAGTTATAGGAATAAAATGTAGAATAACATTTAGAAGTAGAAATTTAAGTCTATTGACGGGGTCTGGCTTCTGATTATTGATCGTCTTTCATTGTTACCTGCTTTTTCTTTTAGACTATTTTTAGGATTATGAAAAAAAACAAAAAACTGCTGTAAACATAAAAAAAAATCCTTCATTAATGGGGTTTTTCTCAAAATTGATGCAAATGCTTTAGAATTAGATTTATTTATTTGAAAAAGAGGGACAATACATATTAATGAACATTTTCACAAATGTAAATATGCCAGATTATAGGTTTAGGCTCATTTCCATCTGCAGTATTTTTCCCACAAATTTCACAAGTTTACAGTATTCTAAAAGAGGACAAAACAAATTCTGTTCCATTACTAGAAACAAATTCTGGTTTAGTACCTTGATGTTCAAAAGTAAATTGGACACACCGGATACTTTTAAGCAAAATTTCAGCCAAATATTGCTGCTTTTTGGAGCTTTTGGGGATTTTCAAAAGCTAAGGAAGTACAAACTAGTCAAACAATGTCAATATTTTCCAGGAAATGTAGGTCTAATGCCAGTTCAAATCAAATGTAATGCTTTTACATTTCCCAAGGGAACAGTGTAAGAAGAAACTATACTAAACATGTACATTTAAGTAATGCTGAATAAAGTCTGAATTTCACAAAAAGTGTCGAGGCCCGTGATTCGCTCTCCCTGCCCCTTTAGCCCCGCCTCCTCTGCCACTCACCTCCATCATCACCCTCATCAGGGCGGTTGCTGAGTCGATCTCGCTCTGACGACGCCGTCAGTAGGAACACGAAGCCTTCGAACAGGGCGGGGTTCAGGGGCCGGGGCCCGTGGGTGGTGGCGATGTCACATGACGCGTCGCAGTCTCCGGGGGCGTGGTCACAGGGTGCCGGGGCCAGATCACTGTCGGAGGTGTTGAACGCCGCCACCCGCTGGACTGGAGAGGGAGCGCACATGGGGTTAAACGCAGCGCACATGAAGGAGAAAGAGCAGGAGAGAGAAGAGCGGCCCCTATGGGCGGCCTGAGAAAAAAACCCTGTAAAGACCCTTCACCAGTGACCGACACCGGGTTAAAAGCTAAATAAATGTTTGCTCATTTACCGGTTCAGACGGAGACGGCGGCGAAGGGCTCTCTCCAGGTCACATCTGGGTTTATTCCTTCAGCTCAAAAGTCAGTGAGTGGTACAAAACATTTCAAGGTGATTTAAATGCTTTTGTTGGGACTTTAGCTAAAAGTGATGATATTGACATGTTTAGTAAAGACACAGAAGGGCTGTGTGATTGACTTTTATCACGTTGAAATTGTGGCTTGAGCTGCTGCGGTGACCTAAACCCAAAAGGCTTTACGTGTTTTTAAATATGACGTCTTACGTGTTCACCAATCACAATTATCGAGCCTCACCGCCTTTGGCTACAGACCAGTCAGAAGTCACTGCAGGAGGATTACGTTTGTTTGCTCTGCCGCGCACTATTGGTTTATTGGTTGGTTTATCTGGTGTGGATAGTGCATGTTAATGAACAAGCCACACCGGATTGTAGCCTTTGGCTAATTTCCATCCGTCGTCCCCCGTGCACACTCTTATTCATCCAGGCCTATTGTAAAACATTTTTTAGTGGTGGGGCAAACCGGAGTACCCGGAGGAAACCTACGCAGACACGGGGAGAACATGCAAACTCCACACAAAAAGGCCCTTTCGAGGTGGGAATCGAATCCAGGACCTTCTAGCTGTGAAGCATGAGCGCTAACCGCTGTGCTCACAAAGTGGAAACTATTCTCATGTGAGAAACAAACAACATGTCTCACAGGTCTGACTGGGTCACGGCATTATCATTTCATGGCGGAACGCATTGTGGGCGGGGCCTCTACTCATCAATGCCGTACGGGCGTTTCATTGTATTAAGTCACATCTCATAGTAACATCTCTTCAGCAGGTTTTTGATGAAGAGGCAGAGGCAGAATTTAACACTTTGATGGGATGTATTAGTCCCTGTGTCCAAGTCTATCTGTGCAATACTTTATCTGACGTTTGCTCTCTGAGCACAGCACCACAAGTCACAGACAGGGGGGAGAAAGATTATTTCAGACTGAGAAATCAAGATATTGTTCTGACTCTCCTTAAATGCCTCTCTGTTTCCTCTTGCGGATTTGCGTCCTGTTGCGGCATAATAAATGAGCACCGAGATGTTTAACGACAGTTTTAGAAGTTTATATGCAGCTCAGTTGCATAAAAAATAAGACATAAATAGGCAGTACATACATACTTTGTCTTTGAATTATACAATATTTCCTTTATCTGTAGTCTGTTCATCAATATTCACATGGTGCCCCCCCATCCCCCAGCTCTAGAGTGGCCTCCGTTTCAGAGGACCGGAGTTTAGCATCACCATCTTCAGCCCTATCCCAGAGGTTTCTCGTTTCTCCCACTGGGTTTTGGAGTTGCCGACGCTCATTTGAACGTGGACATTTTATTTGCCTGGACACAACATTTGCTTGGACATTGCATTGTTTGTATTGTTTCCGTGAGACAACAACAACAACTGTGCTGGTATTGGGCTATACAAAACAATTCATTGATACATAAAATATAAAAATCGCAGATTGAATCGCAATATCTGTCAGAAAGAAAAAAAACACAATTCATTTCTTTGGGGAGTCATAATGGTGCATCCCTACGGTGCACTTTTAATGATACAATGTATTTACATGGTGAGAAACTGTATTTGCCCCGATTGACTACACAGCGTTACCATCACTGAATGCTTCGGTTTGGACAGACGTCACTCAGACATGGTGCGTGGCATAAAGCAAGGCTCCAATGCTGCATTCAGGCGACTGGTAACTGGTATATTTCCCACCGCTGACTCGAACTGGTGAATTCAGCATGTAAACTCAGAGATGATCAGAGTGCTCCGAGCTCAGACACAGCAACAGCACTCCCAGTGGAGAAGTGCACCAGTGAACGTTACTTTTGGTCACAGCCTTCAATTTAACGTTATGTAGCATGTTTTGAATTATATCTAGAGTAGAGAATGTTAGTATCCCATTAGCTAACAGTTGTAGCATTATCCGCATCGTTTACATACAGGTTTATTTATTCAGCTGAACACAGTCGAATCTTGGAATTTTCAAGTGAGAAAACCCCAGTTCCCAGTCACCTGAAACGCAGCATTATTCTTCCTGGTTCGGTTTTATGTAAATGTGAAAAAACAACACCAGATTTTTAAAAGTTTAAAATTCATTATTGAAGATCGAGGTAAAAATTCATACAATTCATTTATATTGGTAGAACAAACAAGATTATTTTACACGAGATAAAAATGCGACTATTTTAGTTCACAATATCACTATTTAAAACAGAGCCATGGCAATAAAAATAAATGTAGAATTAATTATGAATGAACTAACAATGTTGAAAATAAAAAGAAACTGGTAAAAACATTGAGTAAATTCAAACTTGTAATCGTTCTAAAAGTCCAGTTTACCGGCTCCGCGGCGCCCCCTCTTGGCAGCAGGAGTCCTGTCGGAGCCCAGTTTCCTCTTGGAGCCGGGTGCCGGACCTGGGCTCTGGTCTGAACTGGGACCGGGACTTGGAGTGGGTTTGGTCCGGACTCGGGGCGACCTCATGGGGGTGTTCGGACCCGACTGACCCGCCCTGCGCTTCCTCTTCCCCTCCATCAGGTTATCTGTCAAACACACGGGTTCATAAACACACACTCTGAGGTGGAGCGGGTGTGAAGGCGCCGACCTCAGGCCAAACTACTCTCACTTTCATTCATTTGGAACTTTTGGATTACTGCTCTGATGAAATGGATCAACTTTATATCATCTGAACTAACTTTGAAGTAAATCCAGTTGAAACTAGGGCAGTCTAGGTCGACCCACAAGGCGCTCCAACATGTGAGAAAACCACCTCAGATCGCGATGACAAAATTATTGTGTTCCCTTTTTACTTAACAAAAACGTGATGACGACAAACTAAAAAAATTGCTCTTTGACTAAAACATGACGAGGCGTTTATGAGTCTTTGTTGATGAGACAGAAATGTTAGAAAGAGGTTCACACTCAGGACTTGAGGGCAGAGCAGACCAGAGCCGCCGTCTGAAAGTCACATGACTGACAGCGATGTCAAGGGACTGCAGTGTTTTTCCATAGCATATGGACGGTCTACGCCCAGCTAAATGTCTCCAAAATAAACAAGCATACGTCTGCTCTAAGGTAAGGCTAGGGCCTGGCCGCTAGGCTAACACCTTAGCATGCTAACACCTTAGCATGCTAACATCTAGTTACTGACAGTCACATAACGTTACACAAACTGGAGCTGTAACTTTTACTGCGGCGGTGAACTTTTAGAAAGCCTACAGTCACACGTGTTTTTGTCTCCCTTTATGATAAAAGTAGTGTGTATTTTGTCACGGTCCAGATAACTGGCTGTAGCTGACTGTCATTGTGGCACCTGTAGGTTTAGCTTGCGTTAGCTAACTTTAGCGCACTGGAGAAATTAAAAAACAAAAATACTAAAAAAGTAAGAGGGTGCTTACCGGGCAGTGCAAGAGCACGACTAGTCCACAAGGCTGTGCTGTTGCATTTAAGGAAAGGTTTGTTTGAGTTTGCTGGAGACCTGTCTGTTTTCTTTAGTGCCAATAGTCCTTTATCCTTCGTTGGATAATTTAATATCTTGATTTGCGGATTCGATGCATAAGAAAGCCAACCAGAGACTGTATATGATCAGGAAGCTCTTGGGCTTTCGAGTGAGCCCACACATTCTTAAGCGGGTTTGGGTCAGTCTGATTGAAAGTGTCCTTGTTTATAATATTACTGTGTGGTGCGGGCATTTCACGGTGGCAAACAAAAACAAGCTACAAAGAATCATAAAAAATGCAGGAAAGGTGTCGCTGTCAGAAACAACAGCGCTCACATCTTGTCCCTCTGATTTGACTGATGTGTGAGCACTACTTACCCAGGCTGATGTCAGAGGCCTTGCCCAGGCCGGTGAAGGGTTGGTAGGGGCCCAGACTGTGGTGCTCCCGGAGCCTGTTGCCCTGGTCCAGGCTGAGGATGACAGAGCCCCTGGAGAACCACACCCTTAGCTCGCCGCGCTCCACACAGTACTGCAGCTCCAAGCCCTCCATGCGGTGGGCCTTCACCACTCCTGGGAACAGGACTAGGTCAGGGTCAACAGTCCTGACATTTTTCATGGGAATCAACAAGAAACTATGGAAACAAACAGTTAATGACACGAATAATTGGTGAAAAAGATTTACTCTGGGATTTTGGAGCTTGAAAAGAATCTGTAAAAAAAATAATAATAATAATAATAATAATAATCTAATTTCTCTTTGTTTTTTGGTTCAAAGCTCAATAAATCTGTCAGGAATTAGACTGAAAGATCCCTGTGGAGTCCAAGGCTGGAAAGTTTGAAGGCTGTAGGAGCTACTAAAGTGGAATGACCCCTTAAGTCCAGGTCCAGGTCTTACCGGTGGTGTAGGTCTGGTCGGGGTTCAGTGCGGTGACCTCTGTCTCCAGAGGTATGGGGTCACACAGCAGGATGTCCCGCGCCCACAGCTCACACTCGTAGCCGTCGTCGAAGCGCAGCCTGAACCGGTTTTCCCCCGGCGCCATGCCCGGACTGGCCCCGCCCCCGGAATCTGATGGCCCACCCTGGACGCCACGGTCCTCGATGATGCGGCCCGAGTAGAAGTATCCGTTTGACGACCACTTGGCCACGACTCGGAGGCCCACGAAACTGGAGCCGCCGGACTGAAGCCCCGGGGAGGAGTCGGAGGCCTGAGAGAGAGAGTCCTGGGCCAGACCAGCAGGGGGCGCTCTGAGGAGGGAGCACAGTTAAGACTCATTTACAGAAAATGGAATGGACATAGATCGGCTGAAACTGATCCTTAACTCATGGATTGACATTGCCATTTTTAAACGTCAATGATGTTTTTCAGTGGGAAAGGATGCAGTAAAGCCTTACGCAACTTCCATGTAAAGATCTTACTTGTAGACAGTATTTTATTGAGTCAGCAGGTGGCAGCAGTGCTCTTTAGATGCGCCCGATCACGTGGCTACTTCTTCTAATCTGAGCATGATAACAGACGAAGGAAGGACAATGGCTACGAGAGTAGGAAAAGATCGAGGGAGAATTGCAAAACCTAAGGAGAAATACAGGCAACTTACGCTTGGACAGGTTTTGGTTAGCAGTGGTTCTCGTTGTAAGAGTGGTGGAGGAGGAGGATCAAGGAAGCAGACAGGTGTTACATCCATGGTTAGACCTAAAAAGCCACTGACAAGCATGCTAAGGATGCTAACCGGCGCCTTTCATCACATCTCACAAGAGAGAGAAGCAGTTTTTTGCAGTTCTACAGACTATGTTCAGATGTTTGAGGTGTCACTAAAGCAATAAATATTAGTGTCCATGTCACAAAGTCCCACATCAAGCAGATGTGTTTTGGTCAGAAACGAGCGTTTTCCCTGTATAATGCAACTGGTGATTACAGAAGAACGAAACAAGCTAGAAACAAACCTGTTTTAACAGATGAAAGTAGACTGTCTATTCTCTCATTTCAGATTTGACATAGTCATACTACACAATATTCAGTATCGCCTGGCAATATGGGGTTGGCTGTTAGCCAATGAGTTAATGAGGGAGGGAATCATAAATTAGGCTTAAAACTCACAAATTTACCCAGGACCATTCTCAGGACATTATTTGAGTATAGTCTTTGTTCTAAAGCAAGGCCACTAGGGAGAGCTGTTAGCGTACAATATCTCATTCCAGTTCAAGTTAGATATTTACTGTACAATATTTGTTCCAGAACAGATTTTATCCCTTGGCTAGCGTTGGGCCATATCGTATCGCATATCGTTATCGTGATATGTTTTGATATTGTTGTAATGTTTTATATCGTTGTGGACACAATATAATTTATGTTACGCTCTGCTCCATCAGAGCAGCATAAACACTGACTGTAGAACACAGGGACACGTGCTGAAAAAGTTAAATTAAATGAAGGATGTAAACATATTTGGAAGACAATTATGCCGTAAAAAAAAGAAAAGAATAAAATATCACTGAATGAATCTTCCCAATAGGCGTAAGGCTGGGATTTTGAAGTAATTCGTCCATTGTCAATTATATCGTCAAATATATCGTTATCGTGATATTTATTTTTTCATATCATGATATAGCTTTTAGGCCATATCGCCCAGCCTTACCCTTGGCAAGTGAAAATTACTCAAAAGACGCTCAAATACAGTTTGGAAGAAAAATTCTTACGTTTTTTCTCTTATAGATCTTTTATAACCACTGTGATTGTAAGTTTTAATTGAGACGGTGTTCGTTGTGCAGGCGGCAGAGGTCTTAAAGGGACATTGACCCAGGATGAGGAAGCACTTTCAACTTTTTTTCAACCTCCAACTCCACCGCAGACCCGATGGAGCGAGATTGCAAGCGGCAGAGACTAGTTTCAAAAACGAAGTTCATACCGAGCCCTGAGGGACTCAAGGGAGACCTCCGCAACACAATATGGAAATACTGATGAAAATATGAGTCCGGCGGAAGGAGCGCAGTCAGAACAAAGGACAGAGGCTCAGGGGAGGGGGCGGGGCTTACCTGCCAGGGGGGGAGGAGCGTGACGGAGGGCGCCCTCTTCTGGCTTTACCTCTGGGACTGGCCGACCCAGAGCCAAGGCTTTTACGCTTCACTCCTCCACCAGCTCCGGCTCCGGCTCCGACCCTCCTGAGGCCGAGGGAATGAGTGGACAAGGAGGGAGGAAAGGAAGCAAGGGGCACGAAGAGGAAGCAAGGGGCAAGGAGAGGAAGCAAGGGAAGAGGAGAGGAAGCAAGGGAGGAGGAGAGGAAGCAAGGGACGAGAAGAGGAAGAAAGGGACGAGGAGAGGAAGCAAGGGACGAGGAGAGGAAGCAAGGGACGAGGAGATGAAGCAAGGGACGAGGAGATGAAGCAAGGGACGAGGAGATGAAGCAAGGGAATGGGGAAATGAGGGAGGAAAAAAGGAGAGGAAAAGAAAGAGTCTAGTGAAGAGGAAGTGGTTAGTTCAACAGGTTTTAGTTTAGAGTTTTGGTGGAGAAGTTAAAGGGTTAGTGTATATGGGATTTTTTCATCGCAATACGTCTTAATTGTGATACGCCTATCAGAATAATTTAAAGAGCTGCATGTGGCTCTTGAGACAGTGTTAGCTTAACCCTGTTTTAAGGTAATCCTGCTTAAAATAAGAAAATATATCCGACAATAGGAAAAGGGTCATTTCCTTAAACCATTGACAATATAAAACTTTGATTGCAATAAGTCAGAACCCTCACATACAAGGTGAAAGAATGGTTAAATACTCAACTACTGTAAATCTGAACTGGACTAATGATGCAAATCTAAATTTGAGTCATTTGAACTGATCTAGATGTTATTTATTTACTGTGTCTTTCATAAACATGAGCCATACGTGTCTCTGGACTCTTGCTTCAATCAAGGGTTGATTTGACTAATTTTCCCTCTCCGATCCTTGGCTCAGGGCAGTCAATGACACAGAGCACACGTCCCATACCATGGTGTGAATCAAAGTGCAGTGTTCCGGTTTCCCAGTTGCTCTCTCAGTACGTTTTAAAGCGTTACCTTGTGGCTTTGGCGCCTCTGCTGGGCGGCGGGAGGAACTTGGGCCTCTCGTTGGACGTGGTCCCGGCGGCGGAGCTGGAGGTGGTCCCTGTGGTGCAGGTGGAGGAGCTGATGTCAGCCAGGTCACCGGACGTCAGGGAGCTGCTGCCTGTCCGACTGGGACTGACATCCATCACCTGGAACTGCACCACCGGCTCGTCCGCCTCCTGGGGGAAAGACCCGGATCAGACCAGGGGTTTAGGACAGTCATACGCCTAGATTCTTTTAGTTTACCTTTCAGTGAAATGAATAAAATAAGTGCCAGTCTCATTTCGCAATTGTGCACGAGCGCATCAGGGAACAGTGCGTGGCGTGTGTCAGCGCCGGGTAGAGACAGAAAGGTTGTGTGTATTGTCCTGTCATGTGTGTCATACATGTTTTGTCGTACTCATGTATGTTCTGTGTTGGTGGTGTTTTTACCCCATGGGACAGCGGATGAAAATGATCTGAGCTAAATCCAGCAGAATTACAGCTCTGGTTGTCTGTTCATGAATATGCATTGTCCCATTCAAATAAAGTGTGAGTGCGGCTTATTACATTAACATGTTATTACGTAGGGGTGTCGGATATCGATCCGCCGATATATCGCGATATTTTGTCGTGCGACTCTTAAACATCTATTTTTGTGTAAATATTCATTGCAGCTCTTCTCTTTGGTCCTGCACTTTTACTCCCGCCTGCTAGATGGCAGCACACCGTGCAGATCACTTGAGTAACACTAGAATCTAGTGAGTTAGAGAAACACAGGAAGAGCTATGAGACGCTCCGGGGCTCTTTTTAAACTCTACATTTGGCCTCACTTTGGCTTTTACAGCAACGACAGAGACCTGGATTATTACGAGAGCCACAGCTGTGCAGATGTTGCCGAGTGTGTCGCCGCTGCGAGAGGAGAGGATTTATCTTCGTAGCATTTTATTACGGAATTAAACGAAGGGGAAACTAACCACAGCATGCTCATATCAAACCTGTGTCTCGCCACTGCAGTTACGACACAGGTTTAAAAAGAGCCTGCTGTATTTAGTTTCCCCTCTGCTTCGTTTGTGCTACTGCTAACACAAAAGGATTTAGAAGAGATGAGCGCTATCGTCACGGTGATGCCCGTGTTGTCATTATGTCCCTGATCTACGAGTGACACCCGTTGTGGAGCAGAAAAGATTTTAAATGCCCCGTCTGAGTATTTGTATATTTTAATGGATGAAACCCATAATAGTTATTAGTGATCGCTGAGGACTCCCAACTATAGAAAAACTAGAAAACGTGCATCCCCAGTAATTGGTTTCATTACTAGGTTTCCAAGAAATCTGTTTCCCGTTCAAAGTTACATAATCACCATAAACACACAAGCATTAGTGAAAAGCATTTATATCATAAGATAGATAGATCAATGTATTTGATACAAATCTAATGAAGGTGGACTAGTTTACTGAATAGTTGTAGTAACAGGATAAAACTATTTTTCCCACGAGTCAAATACTGTCCATGAGTAAATGTCCTGGATCTGACCTGGGTCACGGTGCGGTCCACTTCCTTCTCGTCCTCGTAGTAAACGTCGGTGATGACGCGCGTGACCGTGGTGCGGACTTCCTGAACAGTGCGCACGTGTCGGCGGTGGGCGGGGCCTGCTCTCCTGGGGGGCGGGGTCTCGGGGTCAGTCTGGGAGTAAACAGAAAACATAAGAGTAGAGCAGTTTCTTCAGGACAAAAGCTGTATTTATGAAAAACCCTGTGGACCTTGTCGTGACTGTTGGCCGCTCCAGGTGCATGATGGGACAGATTCTTCCCTCTGCTCTCATTGGCCGCTGAGGCGTGAGGGCGTGGCTCTGCGTCCTGCACGGAGGCGTCTGACTGGCTGTTGGGCAGGCTGTTACACTCCACGGAGTTCCTCTGAGGCGATGCGAACAAAGGACTTCTGCACAGACACATGTTTCAGAGAACGACGCTCAGACAGGCTACGATACTTAGAGAGTGTTTGTACCTGAGCGGAGAGTCGTCCGGCTCCCGCCTGTGGACCTGTCGCACACGGCTGAACACTGACGCACTGCTGCAGACACAGAACCAACGCAAACATCACCAGTGTTCTCCAACTTTACTGACCGTATGAGTCTGCCGCGATAATTACTATATCGAGTTATCGCTCCATAAGTAAAATGAAGGACGATAACATTTTTAGTCTCGATAAATGCACGTGCTGCGTGTGCTTAAAAGAACTACAGAAACATGAACGCTATCACAGCGCTGAGTGAGCGGAGCTCCATCCAATCCGTCTCCCTGTGCTTAAAGACACTGAGCACATCAGCCGTGTCCCGCATGGATCCAGATCAGCGCTGCTTTTGGAGGGAGGCGGGGTGTAAACAAAGTGCTGCTACTACGGAGCTGCTGAACCCGACATTTTCTGTGATCTTTATCGCGGAGCAAGAGGGACTCGTGTGAAAACATTTGGAATCCCAGCCAAAAGAACTCATCACGGAGAGAATAACAACATTAATGTGACTGCAGGTTTGTCCAACATGAGAATGAAACAAACCCACCGCCCAGTCAGTGCATCAAAGCTAATCAGCGCTACTGTTAGCGAGAGGAACCCGAGCGCTTTAGCCACTGTCCAAATACAAGCGGGATAGTCCTGAGAACATTACTCAGTGCTTAGGACTATGTTACTGTCCAAATACAAGCGCGATAGTCCTGAGAACATTACTCAGGGCTTAGGACTATGTTACTGTCCAAATACAAGCGCGATAGTCCTGAGAACATTACTCAGGGCTTAGGACTATGTTACTGTCCAAATACAAGCGCGATAGTCCTGAGAACATTACTCAGGGCTTAGGACTATGTTACTGTCCAAATACAAGCGCGATAGTCCTGAGAACATTACTCAGGGCTTAGGACTATGTTACTGTCCAAATACAAGCGCGATAGTCCTGAGAACATTACTCAGGGCTTAGGACTATGTTACTGTCCAAATACAAGCGCGATGGTCCTGAGAACATTACTCAGTGCTTAGGACTATGTTACTGTTCAAATACAAGCGGGATAGTCCTGAGAACATTACTCAGGGCTTAGGACTATGTTACTGTCCAAATACAAGCGCGATAGTCCTGAGAGCATTACTCAGTGCTTAGGACTATGTTACTGTCCAAATACAAGCGCGATAGTCCTGAGAACATTACTCAGTGCTTAGGACTATGTTACTGTCCAAATACAAGCGGGATAGTCCTGAGAACATTACTCAGGGCTTAGGACTATGTTACTGTCCAAATACAAGCGTGATAGTCCTGAGAACATTACTCAGGGCTTAGGACTATGTTACTGTCCAAATACAAGCGCGAGAGTCCTGAGAACATTACTCAGGGCTTAGGACTATGTTACTGTCCAAATACAAGCACGATGGTCCTGAGAACATTACTCAGTGCTTAGGACTATGTTACTGAGCTGACAGCCAGAGTGTCTGACTTCAATAAGCACAAGCGTCCAACTAGAGGCTTTGGGCGCGTTTTTGAAGCCAGAGAAGCACGTGGTGTGGACAAAAGACACACTCCAGGTAAATGCACACGCTGGAATCCACGAAGAGCAGCGGTGTTAGAGGGAAAGACACTGACATCAAGTATTGCTGAATTAGAGACAGAACACTGGGTTTAAAGCACTGGATGTGTATGCACACTGTAGAGGAGCAGCTTGCTGCCAAATGTGTAACTCGCATCAGTTTCCGACGTTGTTTAAGCTCAGGGTTTGGGTTTCCTTCACAGACAGCAGCAGGAAGAGTCAACAATGCAGACATTCTTTGGGTTGGGATAAAACGATCCCACAAGTATGACAGATGGTCAGCTCTGGAGATAGTAAGTCTCACCTGTTGGTACTTTTGACTGTAGTTTTGGAGCCAGTGCCGGGGTCGTCTTCAGTCAGAGAGGGCCCTGAAGGAGAGAGTTCACAATAACATGTTTTAGACAATGGGACATTTAAGAGATAAATCAGTAATCTCATAAATGTGTGGTCATTTAATGCTTTAGGTTTATGGTTTGTGACTTTTGATGTGTATGATTTTCCCTGGTCATTTCTCTGTGAGGAGACAGTAAACCGCGGTGTTATTAGTGGTTCAGCGTTAATATTCGCACAGGATTATGAATCACAAAACTCACCTACTGTCCATGTATTTTTGGTCTCTCTCCTGTGCGCCATTCGTAGTTACTGAGGGACTTCCGTGGAAATCACTGGCGACGTTTACGTGGCCAGAAGAATCTGACAACTGATTATTGCTAAAACTGATCAATAATCAGTTTTAGGAAATAATGTGTTTAATGTGTCATTTGCACTTTAAGGCCTTAATTGGGGCACAATTGACTTTGTGCATATCGTTAGAATTAAGCTAGCTCCACAGCCCACACAGTGATTTCAGGTTTTGATCCAGCATGCCAAAATAAAATCACCGTCTCATTCATAAGTTCAGCAGGTCGACAGGCCAGATGCTAACTTTAACTCTGCTGCTGGCGCATATGTCTAAACTTTAAGCTATTGCTGCATTAGCCTACTGGTTTATTCATGTCTCTTTCTAATTATTAAAGTGCTTATCGGGCGATATATCCTTTTAAATCCACTGTTTATCTGCTCACGCTGCAACAAGTGGAAACCTGGCTCTGAACAGACTGGTCCTTATTGTGAACATGCTGCTTAGCAGTGGCACTTAAAATGTGTGCATTTAATTATAGTCTTTTAATGTAGCAAGGATTTTTGGCATGCTGGATTGAAACTGGAAATCACTGTGTGGGCTGAGGAGCTACCGTTAGCATGATTTTAATGTTATGCACAATTATACATTTGGTATTAAATGACTTGACTTCAGCTAAAGGGGGATCCTTACAATAAACGAACAATGCAGACAGAGACAGAGGAGCGAGTGTACTCACGCTGCAGACTGAAGCGCTCGCTGCTGCCCTCTTCCACCGGAGTCACCAGTTTCATCCTCAGACTCAGTTTCCCATCAGCCTCCCCGCCCTCGGCCGCGATGTCACTGCCCGCCGCAGAGACGTCGGAGTTCTGGGAGAACGAGAGGACCTCTGCCATTGGAGAGAGAGGGCGTTATGGGGGTGGCCTCTGCAGCCCGTGAGGTCATCAATGAGAGACACTGACCGATGGGAGTGCTGTGTCTCACCACCTGCTGCAGCGCGCCGATCTGAGGAGGCGTGGCGCTGACCGACGGGCCGATCAGCTCGCCCTCTTTAGGCAGTGTGAAGTGGAAGGAAATCTCTGGATGAACAACACGCAGCAGGGTCAGGAACGGGAGGCCCTTAATAACCTCTTAACCCCCGCCTAAACTGAGCGCATTTTCTCCAGTTCAGCTTTACCCAAATCTAAAAGCGTCAAAATAGCGACAAAAACGAGGATGAAATCGCAACCAAAAAGTTGGCAACGTGCCAGAAAAGCAACAATAACGCAATCAAAAAGCGACAAAAACACAACAAAAACGCTTCAAAAATGTGACAAAAAAAGTTTTGTGAGTCTTAGCTTTCAAATGAGGCGTTACTCTGGCCTATAGGCTGTAAGCTCCAGTCGAGAAGCTTTTAGATTTGGGTAAAGCTGAACTGGAGAAAATGTGCTAGGTTAAGGCCCCCCCGCCTTAACCGAGCGAGGTTAACAATAATAATAATAATGCCTTACACTTATATTGCGCTTTACAAGCCTGTATTACCAAGTTTCTCAAAGCGCTACACTGTCGTCATTATTCATTCACTCCATACTTGGTGGTGAGCTGCTGTTGCAGCCACAGCTGCCCTGGGGCAGCCAGTCTGCGCCATCGGCCCACCACCTGCCACTCACTCATACACCAGGGTACGCAGACACTGGAGGCAAGGAGGGTGAAGTGTCTTGCCCAAGGACACAACGACAATGTGCACTTTCAGGAGGCGGGATTCGAACCCCCGACCTTCCGATCACGAGACGACCCACTCTACCATCTGCGCCACCGTCGCAGATGGAGGTTAATAGAAGATTAACCAAAATCCATCTGAACAATCGCTTTTGACGTACCGCAGAAACGCTGCATTCAAATGAACAAAAACATTTAAGCTGCTTAAAAAAAAAAGAAAAATCCTAAAATTCCAACAAACATTTTGCAGCATGGCATGATGACAGATTTTAAACACATGTGCACTGCCAATATTGCATCTCTCCGGTCATAAGCACAGCCCTGAAGAGCAGCCCGGGTAAAAGCCTCACCTCCTGAACTGTCCAGACTCTTCCCTCCCGGCGCTTCTCCCTTCGCTCTTCCGTCGGCAGCTATTTTACCGCCTCCGTTTCCAGGAGTCGACATCTGACTTTGGGACAGCGCCAGCCCCAGACACGCCTCCCTCTGAGTGCCTGACGCCGCTCCTCCGATGGTTCTACTCCTTCCAACCGTGTTTTGAACCGCATTCTCGCTGTTTGCACTCAGCTTTTTGCTTTGGGACGTTCGAACTTCCTCTGCTTCGGATCTGGTAGGCTGGCTGTTAGCTTTAGCGCTCCCGTGGCTCATTCTTTTAGCTAGCAACGAATCTAAAACAGCTTTTTCCATTGCAATTGCGTTTGTTACGGATCCGGTAGGTTGGCTGCTAGCTTTAGCATTCCCTTGGCTTACTTTCTCATTATCTACATTCAGTGTTTTCGCCTGGGATGAACCTAATACTGCTGGGTGCTCTGTATGTGTTACGGATCCAGTAGGTTGGCTGTTAGCTTTAGAAATTCCTTGGCTTATTTTCTCCTGATCTACATTCATTATTTTTGCCCGGGACACACTTAAAACGGCTTGGTGCTCTGCAGTCATGTCTGTTACGGACCCAGTAGGCTGACTGTTAGCTTTAGCACTTCCTTGGCTCAAATGTCTAGCTTTCTTAACATTAACTACATTCAAAACGTTACTCTGTGATACAGATACAGCCTCTTGTACAGATCCGGTAGGTTGGCTATTAGCTTTAGCACTTCCTTGGTTCATTCTTTTAGTCTGTGATGCACTTAAAACTGCTTCTTCATTGACAGTCACGTCTGTTATGGACCCAGCAGGTTGGCTGTTAGCTTTAGTGTTCCCTTGGCTCATACTTTTAGATTGCAACGCACCTAAAACTGCCTTTTCATTTGCAATCGCGTTCGTTACGGATCTGGTAGGTTGGCTGTTAGCTTTAGCACTTCCTTGACTTGACTTGTTCCCACTGTTTGCATCCTTTACATTCAACATGAGACATTCCTGGCTGTTGCGGTTAGAATTTGGCCCTTGCTTTGGCGTTTCTGGACAATTTTTCGCTTCTTGACTCAACATTCTGAGGCTATTTTGACTTCCTACAGTTAGCTTCTCCGCCTGATTTGCGCCGCCTTGCAAATCACCCACTTGACTGGGCTTTAGCTGGGAGTTTTGAGAATTTGTTGCAGCTTTGAGCGGACTCGTTTCGTCTTCCATTTGCTCGATTTGCGTGGCCTCCTCATCATCGTCTGGCGGCTCGGTGTTGATGCATAAGTTTAAGGAGGATCCGATGCAGGCGGCAGAGGCTGAAGGAGCTCTGAGGCTCTGAGAGGAGCCGCCCTGGCTTTGGGTCGGAGCGAACACGTCCTGAAAAGAGACAAGAGATAATGAGAACTAGGACTGGGCCACATCATGTCGCATTATACCAGTGTAAATTGTAATAGCGCTGTAGAGTGATATAATCTGCATGCCTACTACAGCTGATTACGACTGGAGTCAGGACAGAGATCTCAGCAGTGACGTGCGGTCAGGGGAGGCAGGTGAGGCCAGGCCCCCCCATCATGGAAAAAAACAAAAAATAAAAAATTTAAAATTAAAAAATACAATAAACTTTATAAAAACAAGTGCCTTCTCTTAAGATGATTGGGATTTCCTATGATATTAATCAATCCCGTGGTTAAAAAATGCCCTAATGTTCATCAGTTGTCCATATCATGTAATGAGGGCGGAGCTGCGGCGAGCCTCCAGCGTCCCGCACACACTTGAGCTCAGCTCATTCACTCAGCGCTCTCTCCCATTCGGGGCTTTTTTCGCCCCCTAAAAGTAAAATACATTTGTAAATGGGTTTTTGTCGGGCGTGTTGATTTTCTATCACCTGGATAAAGAATCAGACATAAGAACAACTGTTCATTTGACTTTAAACCGTGTTTTGTTAGGCCTGAAGTGAGGCTCGCCTCCAATCCACTGCCCTAACGACCCGAGGGGGGCACTGCGTCAGCGCTACACATTTCTACAAAACATGGACTACAGGTGAAAACCAGTCTGTTTTATTATTCTGTACGGTTTAGGAGAGGCAATTTAAACGTAAAGGAGTAAGTAAAAGTAGTAAGTAAGGAAAACTGATTAGCATGACAGTCTTTATGCTGAAAATGTTACCGCCATCACGCACCGCCTGTGTGGCGCATCAGGATTGTCATTAACTTATCACGTGGCCGGGCGGGGTACGAGTCCCGTTCACTACTATTTAATTTTTATTTGCAATATCGTGAGAATGTATTTTATGTTTAAACGTGTTGCTATTGAATGCTATTTCAAAGTAAGAGAAGTTTTGTTTACTTTATATTGGAGTGGAGTCAATTGCATGTGCCTCACCAGAAACAAACCTCACCGCACGTCACTGGATCTCAGCTAATGTTACGCTGAGCTACAGCAGCATAAACACAACTGTGGAGGCTGTAAAAATTAAAATGAAGCTTCTCTGTTGCTTGAGTAGATCATCTATGCTTTGCATCTTGGATGAACTCCGCTGTAGCACTGTATAAAAGTGGTTAAAGCCATTATCCTTTTCATCCGATTCATCCTGATCTCCCGTAAGTCTCGGTGGAGCTCATCTACCTCTCCCTCTTCTTCTGCATGTGTGCGTAACCATGTGCTCTTGGTTAATGTGGCAATGACAGCAGAGAGGAGACGGGGGGAGGAGGGATAAAAAAATAAAGGGATTTTCCTCATATTTAATATTTATGACCGAGTTCCGTGTAATAGGTCTGTGCTCTGAATAATGCCAAGAGCTTCACATTAAAAACTCCACTGTCACATTTAGCTTGGATTCCTTGGATTTAATGTGAATTGTATTGTCATCTAATCGCTCTAGTTAAACTTACAGCTCCTGTCTCTGTTTCAATGTTTTCTGGCGCCGCCTTAAATAAACCCGACTGCATGGCTTGGGCCTGCTGCTGGGTCACCGAGTAGCAGTAGATCCGAAAAAACACGGACTCGGATTGGAATGAGCAGGCGTAGTTTGTTATAAAATGCAGACAGGTTTTCTACAAATATATTTGTTTCTAAGGAATTCAAAACTTCATGCGCAGTGACAGGTTCAGAACACAGAACCGTAGTTATGTAACCTTCGTCTGACGTACGTGAGAAAAGTCGGGCTGCGAGGGCACAGACAGGGGGCGCTCCGGCTCAAACCCAGGTGTGTTCTGGGACACAGGTGTGGAGGAGGCGGGGCCAGGCTCTCCGCATGCTGATTGGCCGGTGGGAGGAAGAGAGGTGTCCATGGGTTCATCTGCTGCAACACACGAGTTTATGAACATATTTATATGTTCATAAACATATAAATATGTTTATATGTTTATAAACATAAAAGACCGTTATTAGGTCTTTTACACCTAATAACGGAATAATAAAAGTGTACAGTACTGTGCAGCGGTAGCTCTGTGGGGGAGCTGGGCACGATCATTGGAGTGAAGTTATCAGGCGTCGGAGCCACGAAGTCCACCGAGCCTCTGCAGACACAGACAACCAGCGTCAAAGGGGTTAAAGGGGTCCACGTATTTCTATTATCGACCAACTTAAAGCCAAACATACTGCTGTCTGACAACATCTGACATGTGAAGTAGGGCTGGGCAATATGGCCAAAAATGAAAATCTCGATTTTGTTACTTAGTTTGGATGATTACTAATTTAATTGATTTTATTAGAAATTTATTTTTTAAAAGGTCTCCTGATCTTTCATAATAAGACAACTGTTCAGAGTCCAGACCATTAATATTTAGAGTCATAATATAGCCCACAATTAGGCCCCTTAAAAATGCGTGTTTCTCTTTTAAATATTCCTTGTCTGCTCTCAAAAGTAAAACTTCTAAATAAGCCATGGAGTTTTCAAAAGCATTTTATTTTTCTCATCCTCATGCCTCTGCTGTGATTGACAACCGTCTCCATGGAGATCCATGGGGAAAGGGGCGGAGTTAAGCTGCTGCTGTGCCTCAGCATGGCTCAGGGTGAGAGAAGGATCAGACTGGGGAAAACTCAGTTTTAGCGGAAGAAAACTTTTTGGGGACTCTGAAAACACAATGTGCACCTTTTGAAAGCAGCAGAGATCGTCAGAAAGTCTCTGGGTTCTCTTCGGGTGACATTTCCGAAAACAGTCGCTGTGGAGCGTGTGATACGCTGCTAAATTGGCAACACGGCGCATGTGGGGGGGGACATGGGACGGCGGACACGAGTTTACGATTCCGCCATTTTCCACATCGTCTGTTTTTAAAAGCATGAATTGATTGAATTAATTTGATTTATTGCCCAACCCTAATGTGAAGCCTTACTGTGAGAGACTGTTGTTGACAAGAGTCCCCTGAACGCCTCCCGACAGATGCAGCAGACCCAAACGAGACGGGGTGCAGCTGGGGAGGACGGGGTCTGGGGCGACACCTGAATGCAGCACAGAGGAGACAGATAACGGTTACCACTCCCTCCCACCACCGCTCTACAAGGACCTTTACCTTTTGAGCAGAAACTTACTACAGTGAACAGATTCTTTCACACTGGTATTGATTCTGAAATAATGTCACTTTGTTAGCAATTTAATGAAGGGCCTGTAACGACTGGCAACAATTTTAAGTCAGACGCCGCAGGTATGGAGAAAAAAAATTATAATTCAAGGAAATACATTTCGCCCTCCTGGAACCGCCACCTTAACGTGGTGGAGGGGTTTGACCTGCATGATCCTGGAGCTCTGTTGTCGGGGGCTTCGTGCCCCTGGTAGGGTCTCCCAGGGCAAACAGGTCCTAGGTGACGGGTCAGACAAAGAGCGGTTCAGAAGCCCCTTATGAGAGACCAACAGGCCCGGTTAGAACCATGAGGCCGTCCTTCTGTGGACCCACCACCTGCAGGGGGCGCCATAGGGGCTGGTGCAGCTCCAACAGCTGCCCCCACGACCCGGACACGGACAAGTGGAAGAAAATGGATGGATGGAGAAATACATTTCAAACTTTTGCTGTAGATTACTGATATAAATATGAGGAACAACAAAATGTATTGCACATTCTCTTTTCTTTTTTTCGCATAATAATGGAAATAATGTTATTTGGTTCAAAGCTCAATAAATCTGTCAGGAATTAGATCTGTAAAAATCCTTGGGTGTAAAAACCTTCCAAACGAGCGACAAAAGGTGGAGATGTTGTTGTAGAGGCCGTGTGGCCCTGTGCCACACAAACACACTAGGATGCAAAGTTTGAAGGGTTTCAGACGCGTGTTCCAAAAGAATAAGCCCAGTAATCTTCAAAATGGTACTTTATTCACATGAGCTCAGCACGGTCAAAAGACTGTTCCTCCTCACTTTGCAACACCTGGCACCACTAATTGCCAGGCTTAAATAGGGCCAGGGCAGGTAGCATGAGGAGGAATCAGCCACAGTGACACCTAGAGGCCAGGCAGGCATTCTGGCCGCTACAGTTGTTAACCTCCTAAACCCCACCTTAACCAAGCACATTTTCTACAGTTCGACTTTACATAAATCTAAAAGATTTCTTGAAAGCATTAAAAACGAGATGTAATGAGGATGAAAACGCAGCAAACAAAAGCATCAAATCAAAAATGCAGTAAACTCGTGACAAAAAAGTACTGTAAACTCCGGACTATTGAGTGCACCTGAATATAAGCCTCATCCACAAAATGTATAAAGATTTTTTTTTTACTTGTACTTGTGGCCACACTGGTCTATAAGCCACGTATGAAGCGCCATCAGCCACTGGAAATACTGGACTTTTCTCTTGCGCAGTCTTTCTCTACCAAGAGAACGATGGCCTACAGGTACATTTATTTTGATTAAAGTGTGTTACAAACTTCGATTATATTCTTTAAACGCCTGTGTTCAGTGAAGCCAAAGCGCGGCTCACACAGCGGCGACTCCTCAGGACTGTGGCCGCTAGGGGTGTCACGATTTCAATTTCTTTAGTCACGATTATTGTAAGAGAAAATAAGGCGATTGTACGATTATCGACAAAATGAAAGGAAATAACTGATATTTGTTGTTTTTGTCTTTAAAAAGCTTTTTAATACTTATAAAAATGAAAAATGCTTTAAGATTGTTTTGCATTCAAATAAATAGGCCTTCATTGAATAATACAAAACAATGTCAACTTTACTACTTTATAATGACCATAATTATCATAATTGTTTTACTATATATTATTAGGCCACAGTCTAGGCTAGGTTTCATGTTCTCTAAAGTTATGCTGCTGCTTAATTATTTGTCAGATGTTTTGATGAACAGAGAATGAAACGTGTTTCCAAAGTGACTATGGAGACTCTTTTGGACGGCTGATTTCCACATGTGTGGTTTCACTTTCCTTTCTGTCGCTGAAGCAGAGCGGAGCGTTAGCTTTTTGTTTACATCCTGAGCCAGTTGTGGCGGCTATTTCCGATCATTTGGACAACTTTTGCAGTTCGTTACCTTGACCTGGACATTCACAGCGAAGGATTATCTCCAAGATGATGTTTATATTGGACGTAGCCGATATCTGCGCCTTTTACGGAAACTTTCTGACGACAGGGTTTGCATAACGGACGTCCATCGACAACAACAACAACGCCTTGGTCATGTTTTGGATCCTAAAGAGGTCCCACTCTGCTGACTTCAATCGTTTTTGGGTGGATTCAACACTGGAGGAGAGCGTCCTTCTGCCTCGCTCAACTACCGCTGAGTTTACGCTGTTTATGGCGTGCAGCGGCTCGAGCGTCAGCGTGAAAAATTTAGTTAAAGATGCAAAAAAATGGCGACAATAACCGTGGCAACATCCATCCATCCATTTTCTTCCACTTGTCCGTTGCCGGGTCGTGGGGGCAGCTGTTGGAGCTGCACCAGCCCCTATGGCTCCTCCTGCAGGTGGTGGGTCCACAGAAGGAGCGTGGCAACAACCTGAGGACATTTTTTAGATTCCTTTTGTAGGTCTTAGCTTTAAATGAGGCGTTACACTATAGGCTGTAAACTCCAGTCGAGAAGTTTTTAGATTTGGGTAGAAATTAACAGGAGAAAATGTGCTTGAGTAAGGTGGGGGTTAAGAGGTAAAACCTAATTTTGGAGAAAACGGCCCTAAAGTTTAGTCCCTTTGTCTGCACATGCACCCTGTGTATATTTCTCCCATCTTTAGCCTCTGCTGTCTCCCACAAAGGAAATGACCATATTTGGATTACAGCGTGCTACACGTGGATACCAAACATGTCAGTATTTGTGAATGAATAAGCGTGGGAAAGACCAGGGAGCGACACAGCCATGTTGGAGTTACTTCCTGGAAAAGTATGGCGCACGATCAAGTAAACATTATAAAAGGGAGTGTTTGAGAAATTACTCTTACATTAAAACTAAGTTACTAAATATCTGACCTTTTTTGTCAAAGAGATCCTCCTGAGATGACAGCATCTCCTCGCGCTCCTGGTTCTGGGAGTGCAGCAGGACGTCCACAGAGACTTGGGGACCCGGTCTGGGCTGGGGTTTAGGGAAAGACCCGCTGGGCTCGTCTGAAACCGCACGAGGTCAGAGACGGAGGACAGACGAAAGATCAAAACCAACCCTCAACAACTCCACAGGATCATTCACGGCTGTTTTCAACCAGCTCAAATCAAAAGCCTGTGTTTGTTCTACCTGGTCTGGTCCCCGTCTGGTCCTGGGCCGGTTCTGACCCCAAGTCCTGGCTCTGGCTTAGCTCCAGGAAGCCGAACTGGGATGCTCCCTCTGTGGGTTCACATGGGGAAGTAAGGGAGTTAAAACCAGCCGGGAGAACTCCTGTTACAATCCTAAAGCCACACTGCGGAACATTTGCCCCATAAATGAGGCCGTCCTTCTGTGGACCCTCCACCAGAAAATGGATGGTCATAAAAAAAAATCTATCATGAGCTATTCATTTATTAACCTTTCATATGCATTTTTTTAGGTGTTTAAAGATATTTATTTTAGGAAAAATGTGAGATTGCAGGATAAATGGATCTAAACTAAACATGATCTGAACAGAGTCATGAACACGAATTTTGCAACAGAAATGTGTTCAAACTCGTGCGTAAAAGTCTCAGGGGAGGACTTATTAAGAGCCTCATCTGCTCCTCAATAAAGGCTCAGATTTCACTAATACAAATGCATATTGAAGCGTATTAGCATTTCCTTCGTTTTAAAGTAGTGTTTAAGAAACAGAGGGTGATATTCAGCCGTTCACATGTGCGTCTTTGAAGCCTGCACTACACGCCCTCGGTCTGACCTTCATCATTCCGTCCCTCTCTCCTCTCCTCTCTGTCGTTCGCGTATTATTCAAGTTACAGCTCTCTCAGCTCTGATGTGCATCATGTGGGATGAATCGCGGGAGTAAAGGCTATTTAGTTACAATGCAAAACCATAAGGCACAGTACGGCTTGGTTTTCAATCCATCAAAGTGACAGACGGCCTTCAAAATGTTCCATCAAAACTAAAAATAATTGGTAAATGACAGATTTTTCAGTTCATGTAACCTCTGGTCTATACATTCATTCATGATTTATAATGAAGCTTTGACCTAAATGTGGTAAATGTTTGACAACAGCTGAAAACATCTGGATCGCTCATCATTTGCGATGTTTGGAGGCTAATGCTAACGGCTATAGGTAAAATACGCATCTCCTTTTTTATTTCTATGGCAGAACATGAGCTTTGTTTTGAAATCCTGCAGCAAAAAACAGCATTGTCTGTGGGAAACCATTTCAAGCAGAGGACACTCTACCATCGTTTAACCCCCAATGTAGCTTTAATTATACATCAGGCGTCACCTTCATGTGTCAGACACTGAGATGCTCCTCTGTGGTCCGTCCTGCAGGAGACAGACACAGAACACGTTAGTCACAGTTTGGAAAAGAGCCACCTGCAGAAACCATTTGGCCTCATTTTGTTTGGATGTGACCTTTTTCATCCAAGAACAACGTTAATACAACACGGTTTAAAGTGATAGTCTGTGAGATTGCAAAGTGAGGAGAGAGTGAGAGTGCAATTCTGAAAGTAAACAATCAAGTCCCACCCTCCTCCAGTCCTGATTGGACCAGAAAGCCACTCCTAGTTTATATAAAGAGGAGAGCGAGGACACATTTTTAAAAGTAAACCATCCAGCTCCTCCCCCTTGTCCCTGATTGGACCTGACAGGCCGGTTCACAGGAAAGCTCGTCTCATTGGTCAAAGTGATAGCCCGGGGATTCTGATTAGTTTCAGAAATCAGCAAAGGGATTATCTTTAGGAAAAAACAGATTATTTAATATTACTTGCGGTAAATCAGATTTCAGGCCCAGGTGCGAAATTATATGCTATCTAATACATTTGTAAAACATTTAAACTTACAGAACATCACTTTAAAGCTCGAAAAAGTCAGTTGTTGCAATAGATGTCTCCCTTATGGCGAGACACTGCAGGTGAATAGGGAACATTTTTAAATCTAAATACATCAATTTGAAACTTTTGCTGTAAATTACAGACATATATCTGAGAAAAAAATGTATTGCAAGTTTTCATATAAAAAATAAGCCGTTTTATGTCTAAAAATGTGACAAAATCTTAATAATGGATTGATTAATTTATGGTTTTATTTAGTTGGTATACGAGTTACAAAGACTTTTTCAGGTGAGATTTTGGAAATCTTGTTTTAAGATAATCTGTTTTTAGTGCAAAAATCTATTGAAATTTCGCCTTGGTTTTTTTACATTCAAAACCTAATAAATCAGGCTAGGAATTAGATATGAAAAAATCCCTCTGAAAACAATCTTGAAAATATTGTTTAGTCTAAGGCTGGAAAGTGTAACGTCTGCAGGAGCTACTCTCATTGTGTCTCCACAATGAGAGAAAAAAGCATTTTGAGAAAATGGCCCTTGAAATTACAATTTCCTATAGAAATCTACGGAGAAACATTGAATCAGTGCAATATTTAAACATGTTATTGCGATGATTAGGTATAACTTTTTCCATACAAGTTTCCATGTGAAGCTTATATGTTCAGAGACCAATTTAGCCCAAAACTTGAAAACTGAAAAAGTCAGTTTTGCAGTCGATGTCTCCCTTAAATCAGAAAAACCTACTTTTTCACACACCTCTTGTCGGAGACGTCTAAAATCTCGCTCTCCTCAAAACTGGGGTTCATTTCTGTAAAATAAAGTTCAATGTTACTCCTTTCACCGGTAAATACCACACAGGAACAAGCCCAACATCGTAAATCGAGCCACAACAGTAATCTGATATTTTGACTAAACTGTGCAGCTGTATGTTCGCACTGGTTACCTGGAACGGGAGGCTTTGATTGGCTGTTACTTGGAACGGGAGGCTGTGATTGGCTGCTGCTCTGTGAACTCCTGCTGCCGACGGGAGGTGAGATCAGCTCCTGGAATAAAAGAGCACATGATTCCACTATAAAGAAGTCTGGAACTTAAACTTATATAAATGCATGCCCTAATAGTTTAATAGTTTTTATAGTTGACTATTTATCTCAACCAAGTTTTATGTTTAATGTTTTTTTTATTTGACCTTTATTTAACCAAGAAAGTCACACTGAGATCAGGAGTCTCATTTCCAGGGGAGTCCTGGCCCCAGAGGGGAACCTGTTGTACATGTTTTTTGTGGTTAGGGATGTCACGGTATGACCATTTTTTAATGTGTGTTAATAAGTTCAGAAAGCATTGATAGTCCTACACAAACTGAAATAGTTTAAAAAGTTTAACAGTGTTTGTTATATTTAAAAAATACAGACAAAGCCATATCAAAAGTGCAACTTTTCACATCAAAGTAAAGGAACTATAACTATGAATTGGTGATCGTTTGGAGGGTATTACATGTACTATTCATAGCGCCAGAACCGTGTTAGAACAGTTTTAACTAGATAAACCCTCTATATCAGGAATATTGTTCTCAGTTTGTGTCCTTCCAGTGTGCTTTTGCTCAGCAGATTTGTGAAAATGCCATCAGACAGTAATCATTGAGCGAGCTCCTGGCTCGTCAGCAAAGGTTTCACACTTTCATCAACTCCACCAAAGGCCATGAGCTCGACTGCTACATCTACACCCTCCAGAGATTTTACTGAATCATTCCCATCCCCAGTAAAAGATTCAGTCGAAGCTGCATCATCTGCACCAACAGTAATGGACTCGGAAACAGTTAAGGATCCAGCCACAGCAGCTCCATCCGCCTCTCTGGACAACATTTCTACCATAGCAGCAGCACCACCTGAATCTGCATCTCCGGGGAAAAGCTCAGCTTCAGTAGCACCTGCATCTATACTAAATGACTCAGCCGAAGGAGCACTTTCACAACTCCACCACAGGCCTTAAGCCCGACTGCTACATCTACACCCTCCAGAGACTTTTCTGAATCATTCCCATCTCCAAACTCACCTATGGGATTCCCCATCCATTTTGAAACCTTAATAAAACAAAGGATTAAAATGACTCCCCTCAATCCAGTCATGTCAAGACTAAGGCTTTCATCCCCAAAGAAGTATCATGCCCCTCTCCCACCTCCGCCTTTTTCACCCAAGGTCTCCCCAACTCAGCCCCCACCACCGGTGCCCACAGCCGATATCTCCAGCAGCTTCACTGCTGCTGTCTAGGACATTAGGGGCCTCTCCGTTGCTACCATGCATAGCAAACTCGAAACCAACCAGAGGTCCATAGAGGGAGTGTGTTCTTCTGAAACTATTAGTACTGTCAAACAACTTAAATTAGATAAGAGAGGGACAGTCAGACCTTCCAATCAAAGAACTCTAATCCATATCCCTTGCAAAAAGATTCCATCCACTCAAACACAGATACATCTCAAACATGCTGTACTCAATGTCAGATCATTAAAAAACAAGTCCTTTTTAATAAATAGTTTTATTTCCTCTTATAATCTAGATTTTATGTTTTTAACTGAAACATGGCTTGACAAAAACACTGGAAACGCAGTTTTGATTGAGTGTAGTCCATCAAATTTCATTTTTGTGTCTGAAACACGCCAAAACCAAAGGGGCGGGGGTGTCTGTGCCATATAGTCATCCACAAATTGTCATTTGGGGTTTTTCTATCATCTGAGTATGTCAAAATTGAGATAAAACAATCTTCCATACTTCATATGACTATTTACAAACCACCACAGAATTGTTTTATCACAGATTTTATTGAATAACTTTCATTTATATGCACTGATTTTGATTGTTAAGTCATTTCAGGTGATTGTAATGTGCATGTGGATGTGACCAATGACCGGCATGCAAGAGAATTTAGAGCTGTTTGGTTTAACTCAGCACGTGAGTGAAGCGACTCACAACAAAGGTCACACTCTGGATCTAGTCATAACAAAAGGTGTTAATATATCAATGAATGGTGTTGATGTTGCTTTTTCTGATCATTTCTGTGTCTTCTTTGACCTGTCTGTTTCACCCAAAGCAGAGGCTGGGCCTGGAGTTATTCAAAGAAGACACATAAATGATACAACAAGGACACAGTTTATGGAAATGATCAGATTTGAAAATCCTCCATGTTCTAATGTTAATAATCTGTTGGACTCTTACACATCAAGCGTCTTAAATGTTTTGGATACTATTGCTCCTGTCAAGGTTAAAATGGTTAACAATAGACAAAAGGCACCTTGGAGAAGTGAAGATTCGGTCAGGGCACAGAAAAGGGAGTGCCGAAAAGCCCAACGGAAATGGTGCAAGTCAAAGCTCCAGGTTCATTTTGAGATATACAAAGAAGTCCTTTGTGAGTTCAACCAGAGTTTGCATGGAGAAAGGGAGAAGTACTTTTCTAAAATAATCGCAAACTGCAGAAACAATTCTCGTGTTCTGTTTCCACAGTGAACAGATTAACTAACCCTCCAGTTTCACTGCCCTTAGAACTAATCTCTACATCTAAGTGCAATGAGTTTGCAATATTTTTTTATGACAAAGTCCAAGGCATTAAAAATGCCATAATTTCCACAACACAAATACCAACCCTGCCACCAGATAAACACCTTGAGCTGACACATTTCACACCTGTTACTGACAAAACAATGGAAGAGGTTATCTCCGGTCTGAGTTCATGCACATGCTGCCTTGATGAATTACCCACTAGATTTCTGAAGTCTGTGCTGACCAGCTTGTTACCACAACTTGTTCAGTTAGTTAACATCTCCAGGAACCCTGTAACACATTGTACCATTTCTATATGGAGGTATCCGGACACAGCTTATATGCTGGCGGTGGGGCTGCGGCTGCACTATGGGACGACTCGTTACATTCTCCCTCAACCCAAAGTCCCCACCTCAGCATTTCAGCTAAAACATTAACTTACATGACGGTCACGCAGGTGAGTCATGAGGTTCGAAGTATCGCTGCCTAGGGATGGGCACCGCTAAACCGTTGGGGGTGGTATCGAAAAACTAAAATTCTTTCGGTGCCAACTTTCGGTTCTTTTTCTCTAAGCACCCCTCTCTTGCCGCTAAACCGCTAGATTTCTTTAGCAGAAAGGAGAAAGAGTTGCAAGGCCAACAGAAAATCCTAATTAACCAAACAACAATGCCAACCAAAGCTCAAAGGGCTTCATATGAGGTGGCATATTTAATTGCACAGGCAAAAAAGCCACACACAATCGGGGAAACACTAATAAAACCAGCTGCCATCGCTATGAGTCGCGCAATGCATGGGCATAAACTGGCCCGTGAGCTGGAATCAGTGCCGCTGTCTGACGGGACCATTTCCCGGCGCATCACCGATATGGCCCAGGACATAAAGAGTCAGCCGATTGACAGAGTGAAGAAAGGGACATATGCTTTACAGTTAGACGAATCCACGGATGTATCAAACTGTGCCCAGCTTCTTGTTTTCGTTAGATATAGTTTTGATGGAAAACTTAACGAGGACCTGCTATTTTGCGCCCCGCTGGAGGGAACATGCACAGGTGAGGACATTTTCACAAAACTTGACAACAAACTGAAAGAAGAGGGACGGTCTTGGGATGAATGCATAGGTGTGTGTACAGACGGTGCTGCAGCAATGCTGGGGAAAAAGAAAGGACTTAAAGCAAGAGTCTTACAAGTGGCGCCCCACATAAAATTCACCCACTGTATTATCCACAGAGAAGCTCTTGCGAGTAAAGCGCTCGGCCCAGAGCTGAAAGGTGTTCTTGAGATGGCAATAAAAATTGTCAACCACATTAAATCGCGTCCACTCAACACCAGGCTGTTTGCCACTCTCTGCAACGAACTGGGATCGCAGCATGAGAGCCTGCTGTTCCACACAGAAGTCAGATGGCTTTCGCGGGGAAATGTTCTCAGCCGACTGTTTGAGCTGTGGGACGAGGTGCGCTTATTTCTGATGGAGCATGGGTCCCAACTCGCTGACCACCTGACTGATCCTGACTGGTTAACAAGGCTAGCGTATCTGTCTTGCATTTTTGACAGACTGAATGGTCTTAACCTGTCATTGCAAGGTGAAAACACAAACATCATGTCAATGAGTGATAAAATCCGTGCATTCAAGAGAAAAGTGGATCGCTGGACTGCACGAGTTGAAATGGGCAGGTTTGACATGTTTAGTGAGCTGGACGAATTCATGGAAGAAAATGATCTGAATGTTCACATTGTGAAGACGTCCATAACTACCCACCTTCAAGCCCTCCTGGAATACTTTGACAAGTATTTCCCTGAGGAAACGGCTCCGGAACAATATGACTGGATAAAATCACCATTCACTGTAACCACCGCAAGTCATCTGTCAGCCGGCATGGAGGTGGTGATTGAGCTGTCATGTGACCGCACTTTAAAGACAGATTTTAATTCCAAGACGCTTGCTGAGTTCTGGATTTCAGTCGAGAGGGAATATCCACAGCTGTCCAAGGCCGCGATGGACGTACTGACGCCGTTTGGCTCCACATACCTGTGCGAAAAAACTTTCTCTGCACTGACATATATTAAAAATAAATACAGATCACGTCTAAATGTGGAGGATGATCTCCGTGTGGCCGTCTCCACAATTAAACCGAGAATGGACTTGCTGTGTTCCGCGCATCCATCTCATTAGATGAGATAAACGCTGGAACAGCAACAATGTACATATGTTTACAACAGTTTATGGATATTACCCTGAATGAGATATTCTTATGTTCAAATGGAAATTAAAGTAATGTTTCAAAGTTAACTTTGCACATGACAGCAATACTGTGCGCTCATGTTAGGCTACTTATTATTTTGACTGATGTATTCAGGCTGCTCTGTTCTTTTGTGTTGTCGTTAAGCCCGTGTTTGGATAAGCCTAGTGCGTATGGCCTGTGCGCACATTTTATTTAATTATTTCAGTTACATCCGGGGATAGTGGGGGTCGCCAGTCTCAAGCACCATTATTTTGGGGGTCGCGGGTTGAAAAGTTGGGAACCCCTGCTCTAGACGACCCGCAGCGAGTCTAAAAAAAGCAACATGGACGTGTGCGGAGATAATGAGCTGCTTCAGCGCAAATGGAGCAAAGCAAAACTATAACTTAAAGAGAAGCAAAGCTATAACGTACTAAACTTTTGTAATAGAGATGGCTCAGCCGCGGTCTGCAGGACTAAACCAGGACTTACACCGTTGTAAAACCCAGAGCTAAACTAAACCAGTTATTATAAACCAGGACTAAACCAGGACTGAATAAGAAACTTGTGTTTTTAGGCAAATTGAAAAACAAAACAGAGCAGTGACAACAAGAAAGACGTGTTAACCTTTAGCGACAGACCCGGAGGCTGAGTTTACAACTTCACAAGCAGCTGCAGCGTGAGGGGAATATCAAAGATGGTTTGTGGAAAAGTGAGCGCTCACTCTGTATTAGACATTTTTGGTACAGTTGTTAGTGGCAGAGTGAGCGCTCACACCATGTAAGGATCTTTGACGGGAAAGTGTTTTCGCTTCGTCAAAGCGCAGTGTGTTTAGAAAAGTTTATCCAAAAGAAACCGTGTCCTGATGTGGATCTGTCTCTGCAGATCAGGAGGTCTTAACGTCCTTTCTTTCTTTTTATCACTGCTTAAAGTGGAAATTGTGCTCAAAACACGAAGTTACAGGTGACGCTGCTGAGGCCTGTGGAGCTTCTCTTTCGCTGTTTTAGGACTTTTTCTCAAACGACACTTTTTTATACACGTTATTTTAATTGAATTAAAATGAAATGGGTAATGGGTGAAGCCCCTATGAGAGACCAACAGGTCACCTGCAGGAGGAGCCATAGGGGACTGGTGCTATGTGATTTGGGCAGCTCCATCAGCTGCCCCCACGACCCGGCAACGGACAAGTGGGAGAAAATGGATGGATGGATGGATGAAATAGGCACCGAAAAAAGTACCGTTAAGGCACCGGCACCGAAAAGCAGGTATCGTTAAAGTAGTGGTATCGAAAAAAAGGTGCCCATCCCTATCGCTGCCTTTAGAGACACTTTTTCCTGCACATTCCCCAAACAGGACAACGGTCTTCTATCAACTGTCCTTCAGCTTTCTTAAAAAATACCCAAAATATATCCAGACTTCAGACTTGGTCCTGTTTGAAGGCTAATAAGATGTCCTGAGTTTTGTTTTGGTTGTAAGCTATTTTGGGGGTGGGGGCTCATAAGCCTTTTGCTTCGGCCCACTCCTTTTGAGCAGACTAACTGCTCAAATAAACAAATAAACTAAACCAAGTGCGCATTCAGCAGATGAGATGGCGGCTGGTGAGGCTAGTTTTTCAAAATAAATTATTACTGTCAACATTTTTACCGGGGTTTACCGCTAAACCGGTAACCGTGACATCCCTATGAGTGGTAGGGGAAATTGTTCACTGACAACGGCAATAAAATTTTTGAATAAATATTTTTAACCTAAAAAAATCTGTAAATTTTTTTTTTTTGTTCAGTTCAATAAATCAGGCAGGGAATTTGATATTAAAAATCCATTTGAAAAAACCTTCCAAATGTAGTTGAGTCCGAGCTTGTAAAGTTTGTCATCTGTAGGAGCAACTAAAGTGGAGATTCTTAAAACCCCCGGCTTAACCGAGTGCATCTTCTCTAGTTCAGCTTTAACCAAATCTAAAAGCTTCTTGACTGGAGCTTGGGCCAGTGTAACACCTCATTTGAAAGCGAAGACCTGGAAAAGTCATCTAAGCTTCTTCCTCATGATGATTGTCACGTTTTCGCCCTTTTTGGTTGTGTTTACATCGCGTTTTTGTAGCTTCTTTGACGCGTTTCCGTCACATTTTTGAGGCTTGATCACAGTTACATTACACTAAAAAAACTACATGCAGCCAAAACGTTACAAAAGCTCAATGAAAACATGACAATAGGACAAAAAAGCAACAAATATGTGATAAAATAGCAAAAACACAAGATAAAAGTCATGAAAATGTGATTTAAAAAATGCAACATAAACAAGGAAGAAGCTTAGGTGAGTTTTGTAGGCCTTAGCTTTCAAATGAGGTGTAACATCGGCCTATAGGCTGTAAACTCTCCAGTCAAGAAGCTTTTAGATTTGAGTAAAACTGGAGTGTGTGGTGTGTGTGTGCTCGGTTACGTTGGGTGTATTTGTGAATGAATGAGCGTGGGAAAGATCAGGGAGCTCCGCCATGTTGGAGTATCTTCCTAAAGACCTACAGCGAGCGTAAAGGGAGAGTTTGGTCCATTTTTTTTACTCTGACATTAAAACAAAGATGACAAAAATAACTAAAAACTCAGCAGCGTTTTGACTCAAAGCGTTAAGTCTAAATTACACTTCGCGTTACAAAGAGAGAAACGGTTAGCTGTTAGCGCCGCACCAGGATCGGGCTGGGTTCTCGCGGTTGCAGAGTGGTGAGCCTCTTGGCCAGCAGGGCTCTGTAGCTGTTCTCCGGGTCGTCTTCGATCCCCAGGCTGTCGGGCTGAGAGTCCTCCACGATAAGGCAGGGCGGCTCCGAGTGAGGCAGACTGGACTCCAGGCCCCCGAGGCTGGGCGCTCCACCGGGTACTCCGCTGCTGGGCGCTCCGCAGGATCCCGGGTCCATGGAGGACTGAGGGGCTCACGGCGGGGGAGGTGAAGTGGGCTGAGGGACAGACACAGACCAGAATAGAGAAGGATTAAGGTTCTAGCAGACAGTGGTAAGCCATTTTTAATTCCCAAATACTAGATTTTAATACCACAAGCGCAGATTTTATTTCTTAAACATTTCATCAAACAGAGGAATGACAATAAGACAAAATGGGAATCTTAATGCAAAAGAATGAGGTTAATTCAGCCAAAACTGCAGCTGTACATGTTTTAGACAAGATTTTCGATAAACTTCCGCGCAGTAATATCTTTACTCCTACACAATTCTGAAGATATTACTGCACAGACGTTGAAGTGCTCCTAAGGTGTTATTACGCCTTACAATATAGTACCCCCTTTTATCCACTTTGAAAATCCACGTTTAATTTTGTGTAACTAGACTTGGATCGTGTAACTACTCACGACCAAGAGCTTGGTCGCATCTAACTTCATCCCCGTTTGACCCGATAGAGGAGCGGAGGAGAGGCTAAATACTAACAACATCTTTGGTCTTTTTGCGTGACCAGACCAGACAGGTACGCATCCACTTGTCTAAGCTCAGATAAGAACATATCTCAGTGTGGAAAAACGGTGGCCTGTTCCTTTAATGTCGATTGCAAATCTACCAACTAACTCCACATCTATTCCACCTTTTCTACAGTCACACGTAGTTTTGCCTAAAATGCTAACGAGTGATTAGCATTAGCTTACAGGTCTGACATAACGTAATATACAAAGCCTCCTGGTGACGGAAAGTACTGCAGGACAACAAGGACATTTCAAACGGTTAGAGACAGATATTCAGTTTCTGCCGACGTAAGATCCATGTAATCCTGTTATTCGTCAGTATAGTTTACGTGATGATGGGTGGTACAGCAGTTAGCACTCGTGCTTCACAGCTAGAAGGTCCCGGGTTCGATTCCCACCTGGACGGGTGTGGAGTTTGCTTGTTCTTCCCGTGTCTGCGTAGGTTTCCTCCGGGTACTCCGGTTTCCCCTACCACTAAAAAAAACATGTACAATAGGCCAGCATGAATGAGAGTGTGTTTGAGAGTGTGCATGGGGGACGACGGACGCAAAGTAACCCAAGACTACAATCCGGTGTGGCTTGTTTACATGTATGAGACCCATGTATGTTCATTAACATGCACTGTCCCGACTAAATAAACCAATAAATAAAGTCACCGCTCCACTTCCAGGACCAACGGAGCTTTAGCCTTATTCACTATAATGGGATTTATCTGATTATAACCGGTTGACTACAAGGCTCTTTTTAAACATCTGATCACACAGAAATATTTACTCTGGATTTTCTTTAGCAAGTCTTTTCTGAAATTCATTATCAAACGTTTTTTTACATATACAATAAAGGCTTTTTTTTTAAATATAAAAATATCTTAGTGAAAAAATATCTGGTGAAATTGTGAGCTAGAATATTATTCTAATTAGGTGTAAAACATTTGTGGCCTTTTGTTTGTTGCTGTTTGTGTCGATGGAAACACAACAGAAAGGTTTTTCAATAGTAAGTATTGATACTTTTAACATTGTACACATACATCATATGCATTGTTTTCCTAGTTTCAATGTGCATATGCAAGTCCTCAAAGTTGTGTTTGTGAAGGCTCTCTTTGTTCAGGAAGTATTGGTGACGCTTCAAAGGCACTACATCTGTAGCCGGGCTAACGCCAGACTAAAATCACAAGTGATATTTAGTCTGGAGACCATCAATTCATTTTCTCGTAGGAGAGGTGTGGTTCACGATGGTCCAGAGCCGTTTATTTAATGTCCCTCATGCGTCTGCACGTAGCCATAGCCAATCGCATCATCGTATCAGATGTCGTATGACGCACCCGCTGTAACTTTCGAGCAAAACCATTTAGAACACGGTCTAAAGCTTGATCGAAAGATGGCGTCGCGTCTGCTGCCGTCATGTTGGATCCGTAAATAACAGTTGTTGGTTTTTTTTAATATACGTAAACTAACAAGCTTTTATATGTGGAATAGCACGTCATCGTCTTACTGTCCCTCCTCGTTCTGTGATTGGTCCCCAGACTGCTGTGAAGTTCAAAAGGATTCGAGCGCACGCAGCAGTCTGGCTGGGTTACTACAACCTGACGGGTTTTTTCCCCTAGTGTTTGTTTTATTTAAATATGCACCTTACGGAGCTTTGTATACAGTGGTAATGTTTACATTTAATAGTGAGCTTTCAATCAAACTACACACATTTGGCTTTGGCTTAACATTTCATTTCACAGCTCTCACTTTGCAGAAAAAATATGTTGTATATCGATATTCAACCTAAATATATCGGGAAATTACCCTTGGTCCATATCGCCCAGCCCTAGTATAGGGCCTTTAAATCGTTGACTGGACGGGCTGACGACTACAATCCTCAAACTTTTGTCTCTTTAAGTATCTTATAAAGTGGGCCATTTGCAATAGGCCTGTTTATGGGTCCCAGGTGGCTTTGGGTTTGTAATTTTAGAACACATCCTCTGCTTTCTTGATCTAAAATGTGTTGGAGTTTAGACACAAATGACCCAATACAGATGGTTTTGTTGCTTGTTGTAAGCTATATTATATGAGCTACTGTAGGTAATTACTAGCATTGATATTGTGATTATGATTCAATTGAAGCCCTTCCTGGTACAAGGAAGTCATTCGAACACAAATTTGGGACTAAACCAGGTCCAAGCCAAGACTAAATAAAGTCTGAGCTGTAACGAAAACAAGACTGGGACCAGACCAACCCAAAGCTGAACTTTGCAAGTCAAAGTTTGGGTTCCATTGGAATTACAAATTAAACAAATAAACAGGTCTTAACCAAAAACAAATTAGGAACAAACTAGTTAACCAAGACGACTCAGTATAGATAAAACACTGACTGCGTTCTCTGTTATTTAGGTGTAGGGTGAAACTAACGTTCAAATGCAGTGTGCCATCTACGCAGTGGTGCGGGGAATGTTTCAGACTAAATCCTAGGCTCTGCTCTGACTCGTACAGTCACATCTTAGACACTCACATAACCACTGCACCAGGACCTGCAGCAGCTGATGAAGAAACACCGCCGAAAAACAAGCCTCTGAGGGCGGCCCCAGCTGTTAGCCTCTGCCGCTGTTAGCACGTTAGCTCCGGGTGAAACGCAGGGAGAGAGTCCAAATAAAAGACCGCCGGTAGCTCCTCCAACCCGGTCGATTGCACTCGGTTTACGCGCCACCAGTGAGTATCCGAGGATGGGACCGTAAAGACGGCGGTTCTCTGCAGAAACCACAGCCGAAAAGGAGCACTCGTGAGCCGGCTATCACTGCGTCACTCCTCCCGGTGTTAGCTCGTCAGCCCCGGTTTGCATGCTTAAAAACGGGAAACAAAGTTCATGTCAAAATATCCACTCCAATTCTCCTCCTTTCGCCTTAGGACCGAGAGCCCCAGCTGCTGCACAGGCACCGACGTTTTGCTCTGAACATAGCCCGGAGAGGAGTGCAGGGGGGCGGGTACTGCAGCGTGATCTCTCCGCTGTTAGTCTAAGACAACAAAGGCTAAAAACAGGCGACAAACCGGGGGAAACTCGGGGAAGTCGCAGTTTACCTTCAGTCCGCCTCACGGACACATCAGCCCGGAGATATGCTGCATTTACAAACACGTGTCTGTGTCGTTCCGGTGGTAAAAAAGAAACGCATTACGGCGTGGTGCAGAAGAGGATACTCGCTAAAATCTTGGCATGTCGATCGGGGATGGACTGACCGTAGAATCGGTCCAAAAAAATGTGACGTCGCATTCGGCCCACAGGCGCGCGCCATTGTGGAGGTTGAGTGATTATTTACCAGAGGCGGGGGACTCGAGTCGCAATTTTCTGGACTTGAGACTTATTTGACCAAAGCAGCTTTGGTAAAAAAATGTATGAAAAAAAAACACCTAACCCCGAAAAAATTGCTACAAAAGGTTTTTCAACGGGTTTCTGTAGTATCAGGTGTGCTTATTGACATACTAAAGGTCTACCAAAATCTGACCACTGGAAAGTCTACACTGCGGGCGAGGGAATCCACCGAGATAATATAGTTTTTCAAAAACAAAACGGTAATCATTACCGTCAAATGTTTTTCCTGGGTTTACCGCTACACCGGTTACCGTGACATCCCCTACCTTCTTCCACACGGTAGCTGTGTCCTCCATATGACTTCTAGCAAACTTCAAACGGGATTTCTTATGGCCTCCTTTCAATAATGGCTTTCTTCTTGCCACTCGTCCATGAAGGCCAGATTTGTGTAGAGTACGACTTATAGTTGTCCCATGTACAGATTCCCCAGCTCAGCGGCAGGACGTCCCAGCTCCTCCAGAGTTATCTTGGGGCACTTGGTTGCATTTCTGACCAGTGCTCTCCTTGTTCGGTCTGTTAGTTTAGGTGGACGGCCGTGTCTTGGTAAGTTCACAGTGGTGCTATACTCTTTCCATTTCTGAATGATGGATTGAACAGTGCTCCGTGAGATGTTCAAGTCTTGGGAAATCTTTGTATAACTTAACGCTGCTTTAAACTTCTCCACAGCTTTATCCCTGACCTCTCTGGTGAGCTCCTTGGCCTTCATGATATTGTTTAGTGACCAATACACTCTGACCATAGCTCTGAGGCCCTCACAGAACAGCTGGAATTATACTGAGAGTAGATTACACACAGGTGGCCTCTATTTAATGGTTAGGGCAAGGTGTGAACATTCTGCAGTCATTAGGAATGTTATAAAGGCAATTTAATGCACTCAGAAAATGCTGTATGAATACTTATGCACGCCCCACTTTTCACTCTTCTGTTTTTTGAAAAATAACAGAATCATGTATCATTTTGCTTTCACTTCACAGTTGTCTGTTACTTGTGTGATCAATGCTGATTTTACCTGCCTTTTAATTCGAGGGAGACCAGTGAATCACAACCCCGTGAACTGCTACCTTAACGTGATGGGGTTGTTTGAGTGCCCGAATGATCCGAGGAGCTATGTTGTATGGGGCTTCATGCCCCTGGTAGGGTCTCCCATGGCAAACAGGTCTTAGGTGACGGGTCAGACGAAGAGCAGTTCAAAGACTTCTATGGACAATATTACAACAAGGACCGTGACGTCGCCCGGTATGGCGCAGCCGGGGCCCCACCCTGGAGCCAGGCCTGGGGTTGGGGCTCGAATGCGAGCGTCTGGTGGTCGGGCCTCTGCCCACGGGGCTCGGCCGGGCACAGCCCGAACGGACGACGTGGGCCCGCCCTCCTGTGGACTCACCACCCGCAGAGGGATCCGTAGGGGTCGGGTGCAGAGAGGACTGGGTGGCAGTCGAAGGCAGGTGCCTCGACGACCTGGTCCGCGTGCGCAGCTTCTGGCGTTCGGGACATGGAACGTCACCTCGCTGGGGGGGAAGGAGCCTGAGCTCGTGCGGGAGGTAGAGAGATACCGGCTAGATATAGTCGGGCTCACCTCCACGCACAGCCTGGGTTCCGGATCCCAACTCCTGGAGAGAGGCTGGACGCTCCATTTTTCTGGAGTTGCCCGTGGGGAGCGGCGGCAGGCTGGGGTGGGTTTGCTCATAGCCCCCCAGCTCAGCCGTCACGTGTTGGAGTTCACCCCGGTGAACGAGAGGGTCGCGTCCCTACGCCTTCGGGTCGGGGACAGGTCTCTCACCGTTGTCTCGGCCTACGGGCCCAACATCGGTGCAGAGTACCCGGCCTTCTTGGAGTCTCTGGGAGGGGTACTAGATGGTGCTCCGGCCGGGGACTCCATTGTTCTACTGGGGGACTTCAACGCCCACGTGGGTAACGACAGCGAGACCTGGGTGGGGGTGATGGGGAAGAACGGTCTCCCCGATCAGAACCCGAGTGGTGTTCTGTTATTGGACTTCTGTGCTAGTTACGGTTTGTCCATAACGAACACCATGTTCGAGCACAAGGATGTCCATAAGTGCACGTGGCACCAGGACACCCTAGGCAGGAGGTCGATGATCGACTTTGTAGTTGTGTCATCTGATCTCCGGCCGCGTGTCTCGGACACTCGGGTGAAGAGAGGGGCTGAGCTGTCAACCGATCACCACCTGGTGGTGAGCTGGATCCGCTGGCAGGGGAAGAAGCCGGTCAGACCTGGCAGGCCCAAACGTGTTGTGAGGGTCTGTTGGGAACGTCTGGTGGATCCCTCTGTCAGTAGGGTCTTTAACTCCCACCTCCGGAAGAGCTTCATCCAGATTCCGAGGGAGGTAGGGGACATGGAGTCCGAGTGGACCATGTTCTCCTCCTCCATTGTCGATGCGGCTGCTCGTAGTTGTGGCTGTAAGGTCTCTGGTGCCTGTCGCGGCGGCAACCCCCGAACCCGGTGGTGGCGCCCGGAAGTAAGGGATGCCGTCAAGCTGAAGAAGGAGTCCTATCTGGCCTTGTTGGCTTGTGGGACTCCGGAGGCAGCTGAGAGGTACCGGCAGGCCAAGCGTGCTGCAGCTCGTGTGGTCAAAGAGGCAAAAACTCAGGTCTGGGAGGAGTTCGGAGAAGCCATGGAGGAGGACTATCGGTCGGCCTCGAAGAGATTCTGGCAAACCATCCGGCGCCTCAGGAGGGGGAAGCAGTGCTTCACCAACACTGTTTACAGTGCGGGTGGGGAGCTGCTGACCTCGACTCGGGATGTGGTCGGGCGGTGGAAGGAGTACTTCGAGGATCTCCTCAATCCCACTGTCACGTCTTCCGATGAGGAGGCAGAAGCTGGGGACTCGGCGGGGGGCTCGTCCATCACCCAGGCTGAAGTCACCGAGGTGGTTAGAAAGCTCCTCGGTGGCAAGGCCCCGGGGGTGGATGAGATTCGTCCCGAGTACCTTAAGTCTCTGGATGTTGTAGGGCTGTCTTGGCTGACACGTCTCTGCAACATCGCGTGGCGGTTGGGGACAGTGCCTCTGGATTGGCACACCGGGGTGGTGGTCCCCCTCTTCAAGAAGGGGGATCGGAGAGTGTGCTCCAATTACAGAGGGATCACACTTCTCAGCCTCCCTGGTAAGGTCTATTCCAGGGTGCTGGAGAGGAGGATCCGGCCAATAGTCGAACCTCGGATTCAGGAGGAACAATGCGGTTTTCGTCCTGGTCGTGGAACACTGGACCAGCTTTATACCCTTCATCGGGTGCTCGAGGGTTTGTGGGAGTTCGCCCAACCAGTCCACATGTGTTTTGTGGATCTGGAGAAAGCGTTCGACCGTGTCCCTCGTGGTGCCCTGTGGGGGGTGCTCCGGGAGTATGGGGTCCGGGGCCCTCTACTAAGGGCTGTCCGTTCCCTGTATGACCGTAGCAGGAGCTTGGTTCGCATTGCCGGCAGTAAGTCAGACCTGTTCCCGGTGCGTGTTGGGCTCCGCCAGGGCTGCCCTTTGTCACCGGTTCTGTTCATTACTTTTATGGACAGAATTTCTAGGCGCAGCCAGGGGCCGGAGGGTGTCCGGTTTGGGAACCTCAGAATCTCCTCTCTGCTGTTTGCAGATGATGTTGTTCTGTTGGCTTCATCAAATCAGGACCTTCAGCACGCACTGGGGCGGTTTGCAGCCGAGTGTGAAGCGGCCGGGATGAGGATCAGCACCTCCAAATCTGAGGCCATGGTTCTCGACCGGAAAAAGGTGGCTTCCCCGCTTCAGGTCGGTGGGGTGTCCTTGCCTCAAGTGGAGGAGTTCAAGTATCTCGGGGTCCTGTTCACGAGTGAGGGACGGATGGAGCGTGAGATCGGTAGACGGATCGGTGCGGCGTCAGCAGTGATGAGGTCGCTGTATCGGACTGTTGTGGTGAAGAGGGAGCTGAGCCAAGCGGCAAAGCTCTCGATTTACCGATCGATCTACGTTCCCACCCTCACCTATGGTCATGAGATTTGGGTAATGACCGAAAGGACAAGATCGCGAATACAAGCGGCCGAAATGAGTTTCCTTCGCAGGGTGGCTGGGCGCACCCTCCGAGATCGGGTGAGGAGCTCAGTTACCCGGGAGGAGCTCGGACTCGAGCCGCTACTCCTCCACGTCGAAAGGAGCCAGCTGAGGTGGCTAGGGCATCTGTTCCGGATGCCTCCTGGTCGCCTCCCTCGGGAGGTGTTCCAGGCATGTCCTATTGGGAGGAGGCCTCGTGGAAGGCCCAGGACACGCTGGTGGGACTATGTCTCCGAGCTGGCCTGGTGTCGCCTCGGGGTCCCCCCAGAACAGCTGGAAGAGGTGTGCGTGGATCGGGAAGTCTGGGCATCTCTGCTGAGACTGCTGCCCCCGCGACCCGGCCCCGGATAAAGCGGAAGAAAATGGATGGATGGATGGACCAGTGAATCAGCGTTTGTCCAGAGTAGCGGTGAGTTGCTGAATTTGCAACTCACCGCTACTCTGACTAACCCCCTAACCGTAGATAGATTGTACGTCATATGTTTACTAATTCATGCATTTGTGCGGAAAGTGATTCAACCGGAAGTGCATTTGCCATTTTATTTTGAAACGCATCCCGTGCATTTCCAGTCCTGACAGTGGAGGGGGCTTGACATCACGCTTACACAGGAGCTGATCCCAAAGCCCAGGGCGTGGTCAGGCATCCACATCCTCACTCGCCGCCCAAGTGCTGTTCCAATGCTCAAGTCATCCAGAGGCATGTGTCCTCCCTTTGATTAGCATGTGGCTAATATACCAAGCATACATCAGGGTTGCCTCCACTGCCTTGCTCAAGCCAAAATTACCCATAATGCATCATGGCTCTCAAGAAAACAAGAAAGAAAAAAAGATGGTGCTGGCTTGTGTGACTTGTTAAGGCACCTAAATGCCACTTTTTAAGAAAAAAAATACAAGCTTTGACTTTTAATGCCTCTGCAGCCAGTGTTCATGTTGTACCGGCAGTCTTTTTACAAAAAAGGAAATGTTTTGGTCAAATAATACATTTTAGGTTTTTGCGACTTTATTTTTTAGTGTAATTTGTTTGTGAAATGTATATAATTTGATTCAAACATTAAAGCAAATGTCACTGCCATGGAGCCACAAAGGACGTGATTTGTTTCATGTTAATTAAATTAAATTAAATTAAATTAAATAAGGCACTTTCAAATGTTTATTTCTAAAGTTTTTAGTCTCCCTTGCAAGTTTTTTATTTTGTATTTTCCGATAGGTTTCATAATCTCTGACTGGTTTTTAATTATTTAATTTTATTTGGTAAAAATATAATTACTTTCACCCCCCAGCGCTTCCGAATCCACCCTCCTCAGAAGAGAATGATATGTTTCATTCCTCTGGATGAAACATATCTTCCTTTATTCTTTTGTGATGTCATTTCCTTTACTTCTGAAGTGTGTTCCATTAGCAGCTCTTTTTGGTTCAAGGCAGGACCAAAGCCTTGGACTGGAAGGAAGTGAGTTTGGAGGCACTGCCTTCAACACCAAGGCAAGGCAAGGTACCTAGGCTTTGGGAAACAGCCCTAGAGAGGCGGAAGAGAAGAGCAAGATCTGACAGACACCTGTGCGTAATTGGCTCATCAGCTGCGGGGGGCCGGCCAAGGCAGTAGAGCAGGCTGAACGAAGGATAGAGACTTTTTTCCACTTGGGCTGTTTCCCAAAGCCTAGGTACCTTGCCTTGCCTTGGTGTTGAAGGCAGTGTCTCCAAAAACTCACTTCTTTCCAGTCCAAGGCAAGTGTCCTGCCTTGGTCCAAAAAGAGCTGCTAATGGAACTTCAGAGCTAAAGGAAGTGGCATCACAAAATAAAACAGGAAGTTGTGTTTCATCCAGGGGAGAGGAGAGAATCTGCTGAGGAGGGGGATTCTGAAGCACTAATTTAAATTTTTACACATGAAAAAAAAAAAAAGTAGTCAAAGATGATGAAACCGAGTTGAAAATACAAAATAAAACTCGAAAGAACTAAAATAATAATTTTAGATTTGAAAGTGCCTTATGTCAATTAAATTCAATGCCCAACAAACAAATCTGGTTCTTTGTTGCTCTATGAAGCCGTGACATTTGCCTGAATGTTTGGATCAAATAATATAAATGTCAAGTTAACAAAACAAATTATTGATTAGGTTTTTAATTATTTACTTAAAAAAGACAAAAACCTGAAATTCATGGGGCTATTTGACCAAATCTTGAGCCAGCCCCACCGTTAAATTGGTGAGAGGTCTAACGCCAAACCGGATGTGCGTCAGCGTCCGCCATGACATGAAGTCTCCGAATTGGGCTGTCGGTTAGGAAGGAGTTAGGAAAATGAGCCTCCATGCTAACTAGCATAGCCACTTTAGCATAGGGATTTCTGACGCTACCTCACTAGCAAGGAGCCATGTGCCATCCCATAAGCCACCGCGCCACATGTTCGCCCCCCTCGCCCCCACCTGAGTGATTCTTCATGCGCAACCACTGTTCATTGACAGGTGCACAATTAATACAAAAAAAATAGATATAAAAGATTCCGCACAAGCCAAACTTTATAAAAGTGACGAAATACATGTTTTCATCACCACAGCACAGTCACATGTCAGGTTTTAAAGAGCCGCCTCAGTAAACGGAGTAAATGAAGCAGTTTGTGCTTTTGCTTTTATTTAGTAGAAACCTAAGCCACATGGCTAATCTGCATACTGTAGCTTTATGAAACAGCTGTTGAGATAAAATAAGGGTAAAGGAAAATCGGAAAGCTCATTTGGATAATTTTTTCCTCTCCTTAGTTTTAGTTTAGTTTATTTGTTTATTTGAGTAGTTATTCTGCTCAAAAGGAGTGGGCCGAAGCAAAAGGCTTATACGCTCCACCCCCAAAATAAAAACAATAACATTTTTACTTAACAATCAAAGCATAAAACACAACAACCGCTGTTTCATTTCTTGTACAATGTCTAGTACAGAGCAAGTAACAAATGATCATTAAAATATTTCTTACAAATTGTTACCAATGCCAAACATTGGTACATTATTAAAATCACTAGTGTAACATTATTTTAATGTTATAAAGGCACGTTACTATGCAGCAGTATATGTTATACTTCGTGATCCTGCTACTTCCCAGTTGTCATTACCATCCTCAGTATAATATCAATTTGTGTACAATTTCCTATTTTTATTTTATTTTTTTATTCTTTAAAAAAAAAAAATCATGTATAATGTATTTTGAAAGCCCTACATAGTGTAATGCATTAAAAAGCATTAATACTTATACTCCGAGATCTTACTACTTCTGTAGATGATGTTCCTATGCTGAGTGGTGCATTAACAGACAAGGTTTAGAGCCCGTTGGGAGGATTCCTCTCAACAGATCCACAACCTGCCAACCCTAATTCTCCATTTGTAATTTGAACAATAGAATGACAACCGTTAGAAACAGCAACACTCTTCCTTGATTATAGAGACATAGTCGATCCCACTGCTCCCCCTAGTGGCAACACATTTCTTCCTCTCTATATATATTTCAAAAGTCTTTAGTTTGTATTTATATTTGAACAGGTTGATGTTTGGACATCGTTTCAATTCCATCTCCAGTTTATTCCACAATTGTACACCATTACATGTGTCCAAATAAATGTCTTTATTTGGACACTATGTTGTTGCATATGCATTACAGTAGGTGGCGGCATGCGCTTTTGTTTGCCTGCCAATATCCTTAAAGAAGAAGAAGAACAGCAGCTGTTGGTGATGTCACTTCCCCGTCCCCTGGGTAAGGCAAGGCAAGGCAAGGCAACTTTATTTATACCGTGCATTTCGTACACTCAATGCGCCTAATGCGTAAGGACGGTCGAATTGGGCGAATGCTGCTGAAGCTGAAGTTTTAGTTTAGAGATTAGGGGAGGGCGATATGACAAAAATAGAATATCACAATTTTTTAATTAGGAACTAAAATTACACACTGAAGAAGAAAAAGATTGAATTAATATTCTAATTTATTCAACTTTGTGATAATCAACACAGCAAAAATAGACTTAGAACTTAGAACTACAGCAAAATAACTCTATACATTAAAAAAACACACAATAAAAGTAAAATAGTAACACTAAGTTTGGTAAAGGCTTGTTGTTGGTGTCTGTTGCTGTTTGGCATCTTTTCTGAGACGTCTCTCTCATGACGTCAAGCTACTGTGATACAGCGCTCTGTTGCTGCCTGACCCTTTCACAATAAGAGTCTTACTAAAGCGATAACATACTGTGTCTTTTATTGTGTAAAAGGATAATCCGCCACCTCCTGTCTTAATGCCAGAGTGTGACAACGCCGGGGATGGGTCAGAGGTAGGCAGGTGGGGAGATGGAGGAAGAGAGAATGGCTCTGATACTGAGCTACTGTCAGCACAGAGGGGCAAAGACCGGGAAGAGCTCGGAGTAGAAGTAGCGGCAGTGACAGCAGTGTATTCTCGGTGAGAGGAGCCAAACAAGTTGATTGCTATTGTAAGGTTCAATGAAAAGACTCAAGCTGCTGCAGTTGTGGTGGGACACGTAGCGTGCCATACGCCGGGTGTGAAGTCATGAAACAAGAAAGATACATTCAAAGGGTGAGAGTGGAAAAGAAGGTATCGTACGCAGAGGCTGTGAAAGTGTCAAAATGGAGCGTGCCGACGGTGACAAGAGGGCGGGGGACAGCGGAGTCTCGGCCAGCCCAGAGGCAGCATAAACAGGGTGTAGAGTCGACCGCACTAGTTACTTTTATTGCTGAAGTTAAAACCAAAGAGGAGAGGATTCAACTGATTGTGAAGGCGGCGGCTAGTCTGCTGGGAGTGGTGGGGCTGACATGGGAAAAGGTGAGGGATGACCTCCGTTATCAGTCCAGGCAGGAATCAAGATGTTATTTGTAGTCTTAATGGTGCTTTTTCTTCAATGGAATGAAAGGTTTATTGACTAATGGTCAGGAGTTTAAACATTTCATTAAGGAACTCAGTGAGCAGCCTGATGTAATATGTGTGCAGGAGACCTGGCTTAACCCTTCTTTGGACTTTTTGATATATGGGTATTCTGTGATTAGAAGTGACCGAGAGCATGGTGATGGAGGAGGCTGTGCCACCTTCGTTAGAAGTGGTGTCCCGTACAGGCTGTTGGGGGTGGCAGGTAATCTTGAGTGTATAGTGGTGGAGATATGGGACAGAGACGAGTCGATGGTAATCATAAACTTCTATAATCCATGTCTCAGGCTAGAGCTTCAGAGTCTGCTTAGCATTCAAGGACAAGACCGACGGAGAGTTGTGTGGGCTGGGGACTTCAATGTCCATAGTGGTGTTTGGGGGGGTCGACATACAGAGGCCAATGGAAGTGTAATGGAGGACTTAATGGAAGACCAAAATCTAGTGTGTCTGAATGACGGGACAGGTACCAGGTTTAATGCTGCGAATGGGACTGCTTCAGTGTTGGACTTAACCCTGGTGTCGAGTGTTTGTGCGGGAGTTAGCCAGTGGACTGTCAGGACTGACACTACCCTGGGGAGTGACCACTATCCGGTCTTTAGTTCAGTTGGGGAGAGGGTGCATGTGGCGTGCAGGCAAGGAGTTCAAAAGTGGGTTTTCCATAGGGCTGACTGGGAGAATTTCCAAAGGTTGTGTGATGAGGCTGCAGAGAGTGTTGGTTGTCAAAATAACATACACTCAACAAAAATATAAACGCAACACCCTTGTTTCTGCTCCATTTTTCATGAGATGGACTTAAAGATCTAAAAATCATTCCAGATACACAATATTACCATTTCTCTCAAACATTGTTCACAAATCAGTCACAGGTGTGCCACATCAAGATGCTGATCTGACATCATGATTAGTGCACAGGTGTACCTTATACTGCCCACAATAAAAGGCCACCCTGAAATGTGCAGTTTTTTGCTTTATTGGGGGTCTGGGGACTCAGAACCAGTCAGTATCTGGTGTGATCAAGACACTGACATAGTACATACCTCTGAAATAGGGACAGAACGCTGGGTTTAAAAGCTCCAGATTGAGGAGTCTGGTCCTGTATGCGACTGTAGAGGAGCGGCTCGCTGCCAAACGCTCGCATTAGCGTCCGACATTGCGTAGCAGTAAGTGCGGCTTGGGTTTACGTCACTGACGGTGAAAAGAGTCAACTGTGCAGAAGTGCTTAGAACCCTGATAAAACGATACCACAAAAATGACAGATCGTCAGCTCTGGAGATCGTAAGACAGTCTAATATCGCCATATCGCCCAGCCCTAATAGAGATCTAACAGTTGACCCCATGAAAGGTTAAGGATTAGTTGCTATCATTTAAGGGTTTCAGAATCAGCCTTGGTGTGAGCGTGGAGCCTGCAGCGGTAGCAACCTCACAGTGGAGGCCTGCAGCCAGGACCTCTTGGGAAATCTTTGTGTCCAAGCTAATATTACAAAGTTAGGCTAGAATCTGAAACCTGGCTCTATCCATTTTTCAAACATTGTCCCTTGAAAGATAATCTATGCAACTTGGTCATTTTCAGGCAAAGAAAGAGGGGCCAAATTTACATATTACATATATTAATGAACAGGACATTTTTTTTAAAGGAGCTATATCATGCAAAATCGACTTTTTGGAGCTTTTAACCATGTTGTTATGCTATTTCCTTCTCAAAAACATCCCCAGAGTGGTTTTTGGCTTCATTCATACAGTTCTCAGTAATCCTCCTGAATCCTGCTCTCTGAGCAGCTGCTCCGCCCTCTCCTGGTGAACCACTGACATGTTCAGTTGTGTCGTCACAGCGGAACGGAAGTGCTCGACGTCTGTAATCTAGTGCCTTACGGCCTGATTTTCATTTGTAAAACTGCTTTTTTCATTATTTCTGTCGTAAGAAAGAAAGAAAAAATAAATAAATAAATAAATAAAAAAGAGGAAGTGCCTGACGCGTCCGCGCTGCCCCTGTAGCGAAAACAAACGCATCATGTTGCACCGAAAGTTGTGAAGGAGCTTTTTCCAACCTACTCTGGACACCTGTTCTTTTTTCGTACCTCACGATAATGTCACGGAGAAAACCGCGTTTGGCTGCGAGGTCAGGACTTTATTCAACCTTCCTAAAGAAGAGGCCATAGAAGTTGGAATTTCCCTCCGGGATTCAGCGACTATCAGCCACAATAGTGTTTGTCTGTGCCTGTCGCTGATGGATGCTTGATGAACTTCGGCCAGAATCAAAGTGGATTAACTTTTATAACCAACGCGAGTCCCATACTGGAAACATCAGAGTGGTGAGTCGATCAAAATGCATGTTAGCGTGTGTGTTAGAATGTGTGTTAGCGTGTGTGTTAGCCATTTAGCCATGAAGCTGTGTTGCACATGTTAACTCCTTATAACAGCATCATGAAGTAACTTCACTTTTTGCTGTGATATATATATTTCTACTACTGCTAAAGTTGTATGAGCGGCGAGAGGGGGCGGAGTTAACTGAATCCAAGCGTTTTGTCTTCCGGGTTGGAAAAATACCTCCAGAAAATACTTATATTTATCACAAAAATTAGTGCTCCGTAGTGGTAGAGGTACAATATATCATATAAATGCCTATACTTGACTTTGGAATGGCTTAAAATAGCATGATACAGATCCTTTAAATCCTCCTGGGACAAAAAGAAGGTTAATTTACTTGGATTTCTTTAACTTAATTTGAGAAAAGGGTTATACACATTTGAATGATGAAGTTGTATCATTGTGTTTTAAGATCGAACCTCAATTAAACTTGTGGATTTTGTGAAAATAAAAGTTATAAACTGTTCAAAAAAGTCAAATTAAACTTTTAACAGACTGTTCTATCTGCTCTTTGTTTAAATAGCTCCTGGTTGTTACATGTTGCATGTGTTGTTGAAATGGTCGTAGATGGCTGTGTTGTGTTAATGTGAGAGTCTGCTCTGGAGAGACGGTGTGATTTTGGATAGATAAGTTATTGGTTAGTCTGAAAACATGAATAACCCGAACCATATCCCCGATCCTTTGTGTCAGAAAATCTCAAGTTTTTACAGCATTAGACCTGTGTCAGGTTCTGTGTGAGCTACACAAAAAATACACAAATCTGTCAACTTCTGTTGCCATGGCAACACCACAGATGTGCAGCTCCCGCCTCCGTCTCTGCTCAGTACATTGAGAATACTATCCCGGTGTTCAATGTACCATTATACCATGTACCATGCCAGCGGAGGTTTCTCGTAGAACATATCTGTTAATGCGTTTAAACTTTGTACATAATTTGACATAACGTAAGCTTCTAAGGTACTTTGATTAGATGGAACACGTTTTGATAGTTGTGCACATGTGCACACCATTCAGCTACCCTCGACATGCAGCGTGTTCCGACGCTACTCTGGTACAGTTACTCTTTCCTTTGAGAAGACACAGTTACTTTCATAACTACGGAAATACTCAATCAAGAGGTTCAGTTCATGAGACGTCACAACATTCTAAAGAGCCTCCCGTTTTAAATTGTATTTATTCATTTATTGTGTTTATTTGGTTGGGACAGTGCATGTTAATGACCACACATGAGACTCATGCATGTAAATATGCCTCACCTGGTTGTAGCGTTGGGCTCATTTCCATCCATCGCTCTCTCTCATACACACTCTCCCTCAATCTGGCCTATTGTACATGTTTTTAGTGGTAGGGGAACCAGAGTGCATGGAGGAAACCTACGCAGACACGGGGAGAAGATGCAAACTCCACAGAAAGGCCCCGTCCAGGTGGGAATTGAACCTGGGACCTCTACATAGAGTTGTATTGGCACATTATCACCATCCAAGACTGAGTGTCATGTGAGTCAGCGCAGGGGCCAAAACGACTCTCTGGGAGAGACACAGTTATGGAAAGAAGTGTCCAACTGTTTTCCCGATTTCACAAACCTTAAACATTTGTCTCACGGCTCAAAGTCCTTTCATCATTTGGAATATGACCTATGACAGTCATATGACCTTAGTTCATGTGTACTTTGGGACCGTTTTTGTTTCATGTGAATAGACATACAGTGGGAGGAAAATGTATGTGAACCTTTTGGAATTTGTCACATGTCTAAATTGCTCATAACATGTGGTCTGATCTTTATTAAAACCATAAGAATGAGTAAACAGTGTCTGCTTAAGCTAATACCACCCAAACACTTACATGTTATCATATTTTCATTGGCCATAACTTGTAAACATTCACAGGACAGTGTGGAATAAGTAAGTGAACCTCCTCGCTAAGGACATTTAAGGCTCTTTTCCACATGCAGGGGCGTGTCAGCCGAATGACTCTTTCACCCGCTTTTCCATAACAAAGGCCAGGTCCAAACCGGTCTGACCAGGTTTAGGTTTTGGGATCGACCTCTGGCTGTGGCCAAAGCGCTGACCCGTGTCTGATGTGATGTGAAGACTGTTGGCCTCTGACTGGACACAGTGGACAGCCCTCACTATTGACATATGGATTTCATATTTCTCAATATCATCAGATGGCAGCATTTGTCCACATTTGTTCTCATCACGATTTACACAACTTTTAATGACGATCTGTACTGCGGCGCCGCCCACAACAAATGCGTGTGCGTGTGTGTGTGTTTGCGCGGCCTATGTGGAACGACGGCTTTAGAGTCAGGTGTGAGCCAACCTGAAGTCGTCACTGAGGTGTGGCTTACAGCTGCCCTGGGCACTGAAAAACACACACTTGTCTGATGTGCACCATGCCTCGCTGTCAGAAGAACTACAATCAAGAATCACTGGCACAGGCCAACATCTCTGTTCAACATCTACAATATGTAAAACACTGAACAAGAATGCGGTTCATGAGAGAACGCCAGGGAGGAAGCCACTTGGATGTTCCACTACTGGCAACATATTCTGTGGACTGATGAAACCAAAGTTGAATTGTTTGGGTGGAACACACAACGTCATGTGTGGAGGAAAAGTATGGTGTAGGACCATCATGGTGTGGGGGTGCTTTGCTGCCTCAGGGCCTGGACAACTTGCTATCATCAATGGAAACATTAATTCACACGTTTATCAAGATAATTTGCAGAAAAACCTGAGGCCATCTGTCCAACAGCTGAAGCTCCACAGAGGATGGTGCTAATGCAAGACAATGACCCAAAGCACAAAAGCAAATCCACTTCAGAATGGCTTCAGAAGAATAAGATATTGTTCTGGAATGATCCAGTCAGAGTCCTGACCTAAACCTGACTGAGATGCTGTGACCTCAAGAAAACCATTCACACCAGACATCCCAGAAATCTCACTGAACTGCAGCAGTTTTGTAAAGAGGAATGGTCCAAGATTCATCCTGATCGTTGAGCACGTCTAATCTGCAACTACAGGAAACGTCTGGATGAACCAGCTATTTAATCCAAGGGTGTACTCACTTGACCTCCCTGTCCTGTGAATGTTTCCATGTTATGGCCAATACAAATATGACAACATGTAATTGTTTGGGTGGTATTAGTTTAAGCAGACACTGTTTACTAATTTTTATGATTTTAATAAATATCACACCACATTTTATGACAAATTTAGACAGAAATGTAAGAAATTCAAAGGGTTCACAGACTTTTTCCTCCCACTGTAGGTCCAGCCATTACAGAGATAAACCATAAGCCAAGTTCGAAGTTCAGCGTTTTCTTAGCTGCACCAACTATTTCAAACTATAGGCTGTTTACCAGTAGGACTCACTTACATTTACTCAAGTACAAGTACATGAGTAACTTTGAAGAAACTGTTCTTAATAAGAGTTTTAGTACTTTTTACTCCTACTTGAGTAATATGTCTGTGTAAGTTCTCAGTCGTACAGGAGTTGTCCATCTTCAATGAAGAAACTTGATTCATCTTCTGTACTCAGAAGTAATATTGTAATGAATTACCTTTACTATTACTCAAGTAAAAAAAAAAAAACTTTACAAAAGCTTCATGTCGACCTAAAATAAATGTAGTTTGTGTTTTGTGCCCCTTTATCTTCGGAAATATATATATATTTAAAACATTTTTTATGGTATTTTCACATGATTACTTTTGTTTCTCATCATTTATGTCAAACTGAAACATTACTACTGTTTACTTGTCCTTGAGTGAGTATATTGGCACCAATATATTTACTCAAGTAAGAGTAACGTTACTTTGAAATTATTTTACTCAAGTAGGCTATAAGTAAGAAGTAATAACGAAAATATTTACTCAAGTAAAAGTTAAAAAGTACTTGGAGAAATTGTCACTTGAGTACTGTGAGTAACTGAGTAACTGTGAAAAAGTCTGGGGGATTTATTTTCAACAATGCCATAAATAGTTTGAAACAAAACATAGAATCCTGTGGAAGTCTTTATATTTACAAAGAAAATTCAAAGAAAACAGAAAAACTAAATCATTCTAAAGATCAAGGAGCACGAGACGGACTATTTTATAGATCAAAATGAAGCATTCGCCGCTTAAATATTTATTCATAGTGGAAAACAATTAACAATTAAATAAGAAACAGACTTCATTATAATTGTACTCAAGTAGAAGTACTGCATGATAAAACGACTCTAAGAAGTACAATTTCTTCAAAACGTTACTCAAGTATGTGCATGAGTAAATGCTCATACTTCAGTAGTAAATATTTTGGTTACTCTCCCGCCTGCTTTTTACAAAGTTGTGACGTCATGTGAACGCAACCTATGAGAAAGAAATGGACATCCACTGAAATGTGCAATAACGATTGTCCTTATTTTAAGTGGAGAAATACTTCATCCATTCGCAGGAGTGAACATGACAGGTCAAATCCTTCATTAGTTTACGTATACCATTTACCCTGTAGTCTAAGAGAAGCTATAGAATCTAAACCGAGTCCTCAGCTCACAGTAACACGCTCCATCATCACGCACTTGACTCTCGCCTCTCGCCTGGTGACACCATCTGCATACCCTTCACAAGGCTACTGTCGCATATATCTCTGTAGCCTCGTGCGCGTGCTCGGTCCTTGTCCTAAGCGCGCGTGCTCGTCAAACCTGCCTCTTACCTGGACTCGGGTCTAGACTCGGCTTCGGTCCGCGTGCAGGGTCCAGTTCGAGCCTCGTGGCTTTGGGCGTGGAGCAGCACGTGCGGGAGATGGAGAACACACGCACCCACGCACAGCCACGCGCGCGCGGAAGATGTGGAGACGCGTCATAACAGGAAGGTGAAGTTGTGTTTATCAAAGCCTTATTTTTAAACACTGAATTTATGGAAGACTTTTTAATTATTATCAATTATTTATTTTATTTTGGCTATGTGAACCGTTTTTTTATGTTTTATTTTTATGTAAATTGTCAACATTCTTTTTTTTTTTATTAAGTGTGGAAAAAAAAATGCATAACGTACAGTTGTTTCTTTTTTTATTATTCAGTGCTAAAAACAAAACACAAATAATCTGTAAAGTTTGTCTCAAAACCCATGCGACTACAGTTACACCTATGAGTTATAATCATTATGTCATTCCTCTCTCCTGCCTATTTACGTTAACACACCTTGCATAGCATGTTGCTAAAAAGGGCGGGAATCTGCGCCCCCGTGAGTTAGGATGAACAGCAACAAGCCGTCAGAGCGCCAGGGCCTGTCAATCAAACAGTGAATAACACAAACAGCATGGGTACAAATATTTCACTCCTCTCAGAGTTGTCCCGGGAATAAACTGTACTTTTAGAAACAATAAATGGCAATAGAAGGAGCCAGGCTTTCAGCCGTTATTGACACGTGTAAAGTCCCCATACATTTCCATGTTAGAGCAAACCTCCTGGAGTCACTCCTATAGCCACTAGGGGGTAGTATCGCAGCAATGTCAGCCCCCGCCATGAGGACCAATGAGAAGAGCTGTCCTAGCGTAACGGCGGCTCACTGGCCTCTCTAAACGACCTGTTGGACCGCTGCAGTACATCCAGAACGCTGCTGCTCCAGTTCCGACTAGAACCAGGAAATACCACATTAGTCCAGTGCTCCGGTCTCTGCACTGGGATCAGCTGCTCAGAGAGTAGACTTTAAAACAGCTCTGCTTGTTACAAGTCTCTCATGGACTGGCACCAAAGTTAGAGGCATATAAACCATCCTAGGCTCTGAACCAGGGTTTGAACTCAGGACCTTCTAGTCACCCTGCCACCCATTTCAGTAACCCCTCCTCATTTGCATATTTTTAAGATTTAATATGAACAGCTTGAATTAAAGGAACAGGCCACCGTTTTTACATACTGAGATGCCTGAGCTTAGACGAGTTGATACATACCTGTGTGGTCTTTGTGCCCATGGAAGAGCAGGGTCGCTTCAACTTCACCCCGTTTGGAGCCATAGGAATAATGCTGGGAGAGGCCAAATGCTAACAACATCTTTGGTCTTTTTGCATGGCTGAGGGCACACAGTTTTTCCATACTGTGATATGTTCTTGCCTGAGCTTAGACGAGTTGATACATACCTGTGAGAGGCCAAATGCTAACAACATCTTTAATTGTTTTGCATCACTGAGCGCACGCACAAAGACCAGACAGGTACGTATCAACTCGTCTAAGCTCAGGTAAGAACAGATCTATGAGTATGGTAAAAACAGTGGCCTGTTCCTTTAAGTCAGGCTCAGAGGATCCTATTTGTAAGTTTGCGATCATATGGATCTTATTGTCCTCATATAAACAATGTAAATGTGAACACAATGTGTCGAATGGAAAGTGTGGCAAATAAATAAACTACAATCTAACACTGCACAGTTTGAGGTTCTGTGTGCAGTCACTAGCCTCATACTGTAGGCCTATATTCACTTAACTTTATTGTCTGCTGCTTCTTTTCCATCCATCCATCTTCTTCTTCCACTTGTCCGTTGCCGGGTCGTGGGGGCAGCTGTTGGAGCTGCACCAGTCCCTATGACTCCTCCTGCAGGCGGTGGGTCCACATTGTATATTGAAGTGTAGGTTAACATACATCTCTTTGAGTCTAGACTTTAGTTCATTGTTTTACTGAACTATTTTCGCCAATTTTTTTTTAATGTAGGGACAAATAAAGGTGTTCTCCGTGACATATAGTGGTAAAATTGAACTTCCTCGCCCAGTTGACCTCATCTTCTCAAGTATTATCTCCAGTCCTAAAGTCCTTCTTCTCTCATCGACAAACCTCAGGCGTAGTCCTACCTGTGTCCAGCAGAGGGAGCAGTGACAGCTGTAAACCGCTGACTCACCGCAGCAGCGTCTCACTCACACACACATACGCACGCACACACACACACACGCGCACACACACACATACGTGGTTTTATGGTTTATGTTGACCTTTTGGAAAAACCAACCCTGGTGTGGTTTAAGAGGACTATGGTTTCCCAAGGTCCTAGAGAGATAAGCTCTGGATAGACTAACTGTAAAAAATCTGAAAAAAATTTAGGTCTATTTAACATCCTTGTATCAGCTACGGTTGTCTATACACAGCCACCGACCAGAAGGTGGTTCATGAGGACCAAAGATGAATTATGAGGACTTTAAACATAACTGAACCACAATTCCCCTATGAGAGACCAACAGGCCCGTTTGGAACCATGAGGCCGTCCTTCCGTGGACCCACCACCTGCAGGAGGAGCCATAGGGGACTGGTGCTATGTGATTTGGGCAGCTCCAACGGCTGCCTCCACGACCCGGCAACGGACAAGTGGGAGAAAATGGATGGATGGATGAACCACAATTAGAGGCTGGAAAAGTTTTAATGTTCTTCATACATACACTCCATGCTTATCCATCTTTTACCTTTAGTTGTCTTTTATGTGCTAGTCCACGATTTCTCACAAAGTCTCTTATATTCTGCAGTGTTCTCTGACTTAAGGCCATTTCTGCTTGCTTACACTGAGTTACTTCATTTTTTGTGGCCAGTTTTCCTCTCTTGATGTGTTTTTTAAAATGCCGCATTACAGCTGCTTCTTCAGTCTTTGACCATGCTCTTTTTGTCACTCTGCGTTTTGGTCCAGGTTGCTTTGCAGGCCTCTGTGCTGCCTCTGAAAAGGAAAATTAGGAATTAATTTAAACAAAACAATGTGAATAAGTCAGAGCAAGACTACTACAAGAGTAAACAGAAGAACTTGCCTTCAAAATCAGAGGTATCTCCATCAGCTATGTCGATCGGGTCATCATCTATAACCACAGTTGCCGCTTGTTTCTCAGCAGAGTCCCCCGAGTCACTGTGACTCTCCTCTTCGGCCTCATCTGCACTGATGGGAATTTCATCTAAAAACAAAAGGGGGATTCAATTCAATCAGCCCGCTCCTAAAGCCACCAGGCCTGGGAAAACTCACCAAGGCTGGGGCTAAGATCCCCAGCCGGCTCCTAAAGCTACCAGCCCCGCACCGACATCCACCACAATGACCCACCCTCTACTCCACTTACACTACCCGGCTCAGGGCACTCCTACCCCGGCCTACGTGCACACACTCGCCCCCCTGGCTCCTCTGGACCTCCTCTGACCAGCCTGCTCCTAAAGCTACCAGCTCCGCACCGACATCCACCACAATGACCCACCCTCTACTCCACTTACACTACCCGGCTCAGGGCACTCCTACCCCGGCCCTACATGCACACCCAGATAAGAGATACATTTAACAAACCTTCAAGTTCAATCTCCTCCAGCGTCTTTCCTTTTAGCGAGGAAATGGATCCCTTCTCCATTAAAAGCAATACTTTGGATATCTTTGCAAGTTGTGTTGTTGGAACAGGCAGTCTGTAGAATTCCCTGTGTACGCGGATATCATGTCCAAGGAAGTCTGCCACCTGATCCAGCTCATTCTCCTGGAGGTTTAAGACTTGAGATAGCGTGGCCACATGTTTCCTGAGACCCGTCGACCGGAGGTGCTCGGGGTACTTTGTGTCGCACTGTGTGGAGAAACGTCTCAGGCAGTCACTTCCTCTATAATGGGTTGGTGCTTTGGGTCGTGCAAATAAGAATGGGTTTGAGGGAGACACACCACATTCTTTCCTCTTATTTGTGAGTAGTGTAAGACCATTGACAACAGGTCGGGGGAGAAGAACTGCAACTTTTCTCCCTCTTTTACCCATAATTTCCACGCGACTTAGATACCGGCAGAGCTTCTTTTCTGTGTCCGATAAACCAAGGCTTACATCCGCATGAAGTTGTTGATTATCCCTCTCCAGAAAATGTTTCAGAGGCATTTTGGAAACCTCTCCAGCTCGCCGACGGTTGAACACAATGATTTGTGTGAGCAACACCATGGCAAGACGGGCATAAGTTTGAGCATCATCTGTTTCTTGCAGTTTGCTTGTGGCCTCTTCTGCTGCCTTTTCCAAAAACTTGTGAAGTTTCACAACATCTTCAGTGAATGGTAAGGTTAACGGTTTATTAAACTTGGCATCACTCAGTGTGTTAAGGGCATTGTGAGATACATATTCTTTCCACTTGGTACTGAGCAACTTCTTAAATGTTTCAGTATACTTCACCAGCTTCTCATCTTCTGCCATCAAGCCCCGGCAGTGGATGATGTCGCAGATCTTATTCAGTGTGTGGCCGAGTTTAAGAGCAAGGCTCGGGGTTTTGTACGAAAGATTGTCATCATTAAAACCTGCTACCTTTTTGACCGCTTGTACCACTTTCTCAAAGTTTGCAGGCCTAACAGCATCTTCCAGGGTCGGCACAGAGAAATCTGTCCGCAAGCACAGCAGCAGACGTCCCACTTCTCTCAGTTTTTGTCTTATGTATTCATACTTTGTTGTATCCTGTCCATGAATGTTGTAAAGTGACTGGGCAAACTGGAGAATACAGAAGTCATTTCGCACAACTGATCCAACTTCATCCACGTTCATAACACTGAGAAGCTTCCAAACCCCACCCGAGATTTGCGCACATAAGGCGGCATCCTGAGCTGATGCAGAGCCGAGGATCCTTCTCCTTCCAGACGTCTCTTCTTGGTTTGCATCTTCGGGTTTGTGAGGGCACCTGCGAGTATGCCTCCATAGTTCTTTGCGGAGAAACATGCCTTGACAATACATGCAGTGAATAAACTTTCCATCCAAAGCTTTTTTTTTGCATCGTCGCTTCACTTTCAATTGCCCTTTCCCACTTTGTAATACTGCTTGATTATGTAAAAAGTTCCCTTTATTCCTAATTTTTTCAATCCGTTTGTTGCGCTCCTTGACATCAGTAAGGGAAAAGACTTGTACAATCTCTGCATTGGTCTTGTGTGTTTTAAGATGTCTCGATATTTTCTTCTGGGGCTTACCGCAGACAAAGCAGTAATTTATGGAACTTGTCCGCTGTGGGTCTCCTCTTCGTGGACCATTCTCTGAATGCAACTCTGAGGTGTATGAAGAACTACCTTGCTGGCTGGTTCCCGGTGCACTAGAAGCAGGAGCAAGACTTGTATCCGACTTTTGTGTCAGCCATATATTTGGATGGGGGAGCTCATCTAAATCTTCATCACCCACATAGTCTGGGTCTGAGTCTGGGTTGTTTTTTTCTTGTGCCATCTCCTGCCTTTGGTCCTTCCCAGTGTCACTCTGAAAGATAAACAGACAATACTTGAACCTACAAAGAACCACCCAGGCTGGGGCTAAGTTCCACAGCCAGCTCCTAAACCCAATACCCCGGTCCCCAACTCATCAGGGCCGGGGAAAACTCACCAAGGCTGGGGCTAAGTTCCACAGCCTGCTCCTAAAGCTACCAGCCCCGCACCGACATCCACCACAATGACCCACCCTCTACTCCACTTACACTACCCGGCTCAGGGCACTCCTACCCCGGCCTACGTGCACACACTCGCCCCCCTGGCTCCTCTGGACCTCCTCTGACCAGCCTGCTCCTAAAGCTACCAGCTCCGCACCGACATCCACCACAATGACCCACCCTCTACTCCACTTACACTACCCGGCTCAGGGCACTCCTACCCCGGCCTACGTGCACACACTCGCCCCCCTGGCTCCTCTGGACCTCCTCTGACCAGCCTGCTCCTAAAGCTACCAGCTCCGCACCGACATCCACCACAATGACCCACCCTCTACTCCACTTACACTACCCGGCTCAGGGCACTCCTACCCCGGCCTACGTGCACACACTCGCCCCCCTGGCTCCTCTGGACCTCCTCTGACCAGCCTGCTCCTAAAGCTACCAGCTCCGCACCGACATCCACCACAATGACCCACCCTCTACTCCACTTACACTACCCGGCTCAGGGCACTCCTACCCCGGCCTACGTGCACACACTCGCCCCCCTGGCTCCTCTGGACCTCCTCTGACCAGCCTGCTCCTAAAGCTACCAGCTCCGCACCGACATCCACCACAATGACCCACCCTCTACTCCACTTACACTACCCGGCTCAGGGCACTCCTACCCCGGCCTACGTGCACACACTCGCCCCCCTGGCTCCTCTGGACCTCCTCTGACCAGCCTGCTCCTAAAGCTACCAGCTCCGCACCGACATCCACCACAATGACCCACCCTCTACTCCACTTACACTACCCGGCTCAGGGCACTCCTACCCCGGCCTACGTGCACACACTCGCCCCCCTGGCTCCTCTGGACCTCCTCTGACCAGCCTGCTCCTAAAGCTACCAGCTCCGCACCGACATCCACCACAATGACCCACCCTCTACTCCACTTACACTACCCGGCTCAGGGCACTCCTACCCCGGCCTACGTGCACACACTCGCCCCCCTGGCTCCTCTGGACCTCCTCTGACCAGCCTGCTCCTAAAGCTACCAGCTCCGCACCGACATCCACCACAATGACCCACCCTCTACTCCACTTACACTACCCGGCTCAGGGCACTCCTACCCCGGCCTACGTGCACACACTCGCCCCCCTGGCTCCTCTGGACCTCCTCTGACCAGCCTGCTCCTAAAGCTACCAGCTCCGCACCGACATCCACCACAATGACCCACCCTCTACTCCACTTACACTACCCGGCTCAGGGCACTCCTACCCCGGCCTACGTGCACACACTCGCCCCCCTGGCTCCTCTGGACCTCCTCTGACCAGCCTGCTCCTAAAGCTACCAGCTCCGCACCGACATCCACCACAATGACCCACCCTCTACTCCACTTACACTACCCGGCTCAGGGCACTCCTACCCCGGCCTACGTGCACACACTCGCCCCCCTGGCTCCTCTGGACCTCCTCTGACCAGCCTGCTCCTAAAGCTACCAGCTCCGCACCGACATCCACCACAATGACCCACCCTCTACTCCACTTACACTACCCGGCTCAGGGCACTCCTACCCCGGCCCTACTTGCACACACTCGCCCCCCTGACTCCTCTGGACCTCCGGGGACACACAGCCCACATCTCGGACCCACTCTTAAGCACCCCTCCTCGGACTACACCCCCCAACTCATCCAGGCCGGGGAAAACTCACCAAGGCTGGGGCTAAGTTCCACAGCCAGCTCCAAAACCCAATAGCCCGGTCCCCATATCATCCAGCCCGGGGATAAATCCTCCAGGCCGGGGCTAAGTTCCATTCAGAAAATACTTGATAACGTATATTTAACAAGGACTAGATACTTACCAATATATTTTCTTGTCTTCTTTGGAGTGAACTTTCTCTTGGTCCTTCTTCTTCGCATTACCATTAGATGTCTTCCGAAATCACTCAACATGCCCGGACACATATCCCGCACGTGTCCCCATAAAGAACCAATCACAATGGAGCCTTCAATACCGCCAGAGTAGGGTAGGGGGAGCACATCATACACTCCATACACAAGAAGTCAGGTTGGGGTATTATATGGACGTCAAATAAACTTTCAATTTATGGTCTTTAAAAGCTAAGAATTTAAAAAAACTTGATATGTGCATGATATATTATCATTGAGCATTAAAAGGACTTCAGAAAAACAATGAAATTATGCTCTTTATATGCTAAAAATTAAAATACAAAATCTTGGTTTATGAGGACCGTAGCATAGTCCTGCTAATCCCCTTAGGTTCTCGTAGTGCTGGTGAGTAGTCAGGTCAATTGGCTCCATAAACCATATATACAGACACACGCACACACACACACACACACACACACACACACACACACACACACACACACACACACACACACACATTCATCTGCGACAGGTGTCCAGCATGGAGTATCTGTCACTGAACACATGGGTTTCTATAGTACTGCAAAATGTGACTGTTCAATATGTTAAAATGACTAAAATGATGAATATTTGACCTTGGAGTAACCTTGGTTGTAAAATCCCAGTTACCGTTTGCCTGGAACGCAACATAATTCTGCCTACAACTTGGAACAAATTCAAAAGTATTATTTTGAGTTGTAGTATCAATAAATCCTAAACGATACTCACAACTCCAATGACACAACAATCCAATCAAAAAAAACAGGCCCAGACTCATTCATATGTTTTAATATCTGTTTAAGATGAAAGGCGTCGCGTATGAGTACATTCTTTATAATATTAGGCTAGAGGACACAGGGGGGCGGGGCAAGGGGGCAGGGTCAGGAGGCGTGGGGGGAGGAGTTAGGACGCAGAAAGTGCTCGAAGAGGAGGAGGAAAGAACTGCGCAGACCACGACACACGGCTAATCTAACGCAGAATACTCGGATTATACGGACACAACCAATCCATCGTTGACATTCCAGAGCGGTCGCCGGGGAAGGGCTCGGTCACAGTGCAGTGCGGGGGGAAAAAATCTGTCTGTGACGCAATCTGCATACCCCAGGAGCCACGATATCTCCCACGAATCCCCAAAGCCTTCATCTCGCTTTGACACAATTTGATTGAATAAAATAAAAAAAGTTGCGTCGATTGTTGGGGCACACTGTGTTAAAACAGTTTAGTCTCCTTGCAATATGATACAAAACTGCAATAACAATCCTAGTTTGTATACTTGTTCTCAAACAACGGCAATCAAAACTATTCTGATTCTGATTCTAATCAATATATTTCACATTATTACCTGTGATATATATGTATCACTATTTTTAAAGAAAGCTTTACGCTTTTTTCCAACATTATTGCTTTATAAATGACTAATTTACACTCTCCATATATTTATGTTTCACATTTGTTTTCCTGGTTTCTTAATCTTTGAGCCAATTGTTTTATGGCTATCACAAAGAGGCCGGGGGTCAAAAGGCACCCCTGCCTTGTAGAGCTCTGTAGCTCGAACAGGTTAGTTATGAGACCATGTGTCAAAACACAAGCATATCATATAAAGTCTTTACCCATGTAATGAAATCATTGCCAGGGCAAATGTTGCCAATGTTTTGAACAAATAGTCCCATTCAACACAATCAAAGGCTTTAGCAGCGTCCAATGACAAAGCAATCGTGGGGGTTGTTGAATCATAAACATAATGTTGTAGGTTAACAGGCCTCCTGATATTGTATGAGCCATATCGATTTGGGATGAAGCCAGACTGATCCCCATTGATTTCATGTGCATTGTTCCTCTTTTCCTCTAATAAATAAATGTCAATAAATTGAAAATGGACCGACTGACCACAGTCTGTTTCCAAAAGGAACGATTTAACCATTTAACCAACCAGTTCATTTTATTTATAATTTATCATTCTAAACACTGTCATCAAAACTATTGATATGGGCATATAAAGTATCGCACTGTGCCTCAAAATATTGCGATATATTGCAAAATGTATATATTGTCCCAATGTCTAACACTGCACCAATGTTGTATCATCGCAAACAATTCAAGCTAGTTTTTCCGACGCATTGCCCTTTTCTCCTCATCATGCAGCTCTTCAAGGAGGACGGGAGGGCATCTGACACACTATGTTTATGATTGAAAGTAGCAGCGTCATCAAAGCAGAAAGTAAATGCATGCTTCAGTCTCCGTGCAAAGTGTTCAGGATTGTAGATGCAAAACGAATCCATGTTTTAAGCAGAATTTGGGATAATCCTTAACAAACGCGGTGCGGGACATTATGAGTGGCTTTTAAGACATGTTTCACACCATTTGGACACGCGTAACACGTTTTCCATTCATACGATCGTTTTCCGCAGTGCGTCTGTGACCGAGCCCCTCTTGGTTACAGAAAAGCAAACTTCTCATTGGACGAATGCAGCTCGGCGGGCCGCGCCCACCCCCGAAAACCTGCACCGGTTTCCAAGAAGCTAAGCCTCCATTCACTTTCCTCATGGACTTTTCAGGAAATATAAGGCGAGACGCAATAGCTGAACAGGGGAAAGGAACATTTAGACTTGCTGTCGATTACTGATGAATGTTAACTTTCATTTCATGTGTTCATATGGAAATAAGACATTTTGTGAAGTTGGAGATATTGGAGATACTATAAATAACATGGTATTCATGGGAGAACCAGGTTTGAATATAATCCTTCCGTTTGTGACATATTGGATCCAAAATATATTACAGCAGAGACCTTTTTAACAAATATAAATAAAAGCAATGTCTCTCTCTGAAAATAAATCTGTATAACTTACACAAGGGAATGCTACTTCTGGAACCGGCACTGGTTACGATGTGGGTGGGGCTTGCAGAGCTCCATTACATCATCAGCAGAAAATCATACAAAATATAACTACTGGAAGAAAAAAAAAACCCGGTGACGTCGTCAGTCGTTGGGCGGAAAACCCTCTTGTGCTTTTTTTTTTTTTTTTTTTTACTATTAGCCTTTGACCAGTTTTCAGCGGAAACAGCATAAGCAACAAAAAAAAAAAGAACATGGAGAGATGGCTATTATGGAATACAAAAGTCTGGTCCGGGTTCAAGGGTCTAAACTGGGTCTCAGTCTGGGCCACACTGGTCCACACTGGTCCAAGGAAAAACAGTCTCAATCGCAAGGCAAATCTCTGTCATCAAAACTATAACCTAACCAGAGCTGAACGGGATTTCTATCTGAAGACTACCTCCAGGACTAAATTAGTAATAAGCAAAGTAATTAACTATTACTGATTAATCAGGGTTTGAACAGGGAGCAGGAAGTCAGATGTAATGCCTTAATATGATATTCTCACTGCAAATCCTAAATGAAATATGCACAGATTTGTGTTGCGTTTGTGGCAAACATTCCATCGAACAGAGGAAACAGGGAAATGTTGTTATTCAAAAGCAAACTGGACACAACGGGAAACTTTTGAGCAAACTTTTTTTTTTTACAATTTCAGCCTAAACTGCAGCTATAAATGTTGTACTTTTAACGAACCCCTGCTTTTGGGGAGCCCATGAGTTTATCGATTGTGTGCAGCTGCAAATGAGCTCTTGCTTCAACTAATATTTCTAAGAACAATGACTGGACTAAACAAGGTCCAAAACATTCCAAAAAACTATTTCTGATAAGTGATTTGTATTTCATAGACTCGTCTCCCGTCAACTTAGATTAACATGAACTAAAGACAGGATTGAAACTAAACCTTTCTTCAGAACATGTCAATGGACCAGTGTGGGACGAGCTTCTGTGAAGACATCGGAGATCACGCATTTTCGTAACCTCCTCATTATCCCACTGCGGTCTGGTCTGGTCTGGCGTGGAAAGGTCCGGTAAAAGCTTTAGGCAGGATCCAGGAGGAGAAACTGTGGTCAGGCGTCGCCACGGTTTTGGTAGAAGGTCCGTCTGGTGAAGGTTTTTTTTGTTGTCAAATCTGGTGAGACATTCATTCCAGAGAGGCTTTCGAGATGTCACGTAGGACCCGTCCGGGCGGATGTTCCCCCGACTTTCAGAGGTCGTTCTTGATCTTCTTCTCTTTCTCTCCTTCCAGGTTCAGAGGTGGGGGCGCTCTGAATCCGAGATAGTTCTAGTTGATCAGTATTGTGTGTATTATAACGAGGTGGAGGTTTGGTCCATTCAGATGTTTGTAGATCTTATTTGGTGGATTTGCAGACGGGTGGAGAAGCGCTCCACTCGCAGTTTCTTGTGTTACGGTCCAGTTCGTTGGGAGTTCTGGTGGAGTTTTAACGGTTGTGAGTGCTATTAACACTCCATCTTGCAATTTGGTGGAGGTCCGGAAGGAGATATCTTTAGAATTGTTATAATACAGGCGCAAAAGCTCTTGTCCCTTATGTTTGTTGTATTACGGTGTAGTTTGGTGGAGGTCTGGTTGTAGGTAACTCTAAATCGATCTTGCAGGCGGGGAAGCTCTCGTCTATTTGTTCGGTGGTAGTTTTGGTGGAGATCTCTTTAAAACTCGATCTTGCAGGCGGGGAAGCTCTCGTCCTGCATGACCACAGTGGAGCTGGAGGCCAGCACCATCACGTTGAGGTCGGTTTGGACCTGGTGCGTTTGCTGATACCAGTCACGGGTCACGTCCGTGTCGTGGGTGGGGATCAGGGTCACCTGAAGAACAGAGGGCAAGAATGGAAAACGGGAGTGTGTAGGATTTTTAATGAATCTTTCCTGAATCTTTCCTAAATCTTAGGTAAGTTAACAAGGGTTGTAAGTCTTAGTTTAAAACGTGAATCAGATGAAGTATAGAAGTAGACACAATGCTGTAAAGGAAAGTTGTAAAGTGAGGGATGGGAATAATGAGGTTACATGTAATTTGTTAAAATGAGTGAGTATCGTTTTATCTCTTTGAACACGGACATATTCAAATAAATTCATTGATTCTGTGTACAGGACAAAGGTAAGACTGTGTTTTTCTTCATATGTGTGAACTTCCTAGTTATTTGTTTTTGTATTGAATAGAGCTTATGCGTGTAATGTCAAAGATAATTGAGTGGCAATATGCTGCGTTCATGTGGACTGGCTAGCTGAGCTAACCATTTGAAATTGGCGTTAGCATCTCAAAAGTTACATTTTGGTTTGTTAATTTTATAAAATATCACATGCATTTTATTTTTGCTAGCTTTAATGTTGGGCATTTCTCATGTGGTCCCCTGAAACAGGGGAAAAAATTTTCAGCAGTTGGAAAATGCTGAAAATGAACACTTGGGTCAAAACGAGTTTCAGGACTTCCTCACCTGACTGCAAAATGAGCTGATTGGTTATTTATTGTCTAATGTGAGCTTTGCACTGTTCATTTGAATTCAAATGTTTGTATATACAGTGCCTCTCGAAAGTACTAATACACCTTGAACTTTTGCACATTTTGTCATGTTTACAACCATAAACATAAAGATTTTATTCAGAATTTTTTTCTGAAAGTTCACACACAAGTAACAGACAACTGTGAAGTGAAAGCAAAATGATACATGATTCTGTTATTCTTCAAAAAAATGACTTCTAGCAAACTTCAAACGGGATTTCTTATGGCCTCCTTTCAATAATGGCTTTCTTCTGCCACTCGTCCATGAAGGCCAGATTTGTGTAGAGTACGACTTATAGTTGTCCCATGTACAGATTCCCCCAGCTCAGCGGCAGGACTTCCCAGCTCCTCCAGAGTTATCTTGGGGCACTTGGTTGCATTTCTGACCAGTGCTCTCCTTGTTCGGTCTGTTAGTTTAGGTGGACGCCCGTGTCTTGGTAAGTTCTCAGTGGTGCTGTACTCTTTCCATTTATGAATGATGGATTGAACAGTGCTCCGTGAGATGTTCAAATCTTGGGAAATGTTTGTATAACTTAACGCTGCTTTAAACTTCTCCACAGCTTTATCCCTGACCTCTCTGGTGAGCTCCTTGGCCTTCATGATGTTGTTTAGTGACCAATACACTCTGACCATAGCTCTGAGGCCCTCACAGAACAGCTGGAATTATACTGAGAGTAGATTACACACAGGTGGCCTCTATTTAATGGTTAGGGCAAGGTGTGAACATTCTGCAGTCATTAGGAATGTTATAAAGGCAATTTAATGCACTCCGAAAAATGCTGTATGAATACTTATGCACGCCCCACTTTTCACTTTTCTATGTTTTGAAAAATAACAGAATCATGTATCATTTTGCTTTCACTTCACAGTTGTCTGTGTGTGAACTTTCAGTAAAAAATTCAAAATAAAATCTTTATGTTTATGGTTGTAAACATGACAAAATGTGCAAAAGTTCAAGGTGTATTAGTACTTTCGAGAGGCTCTGTATTTCAGTCTAATTTGATGTATATTTTGTGCTTCTTCTCAAAGTACTTTTGTTTCTTGATTGCTCACTTTTTCAGCCTGTACCTAAAGACCTCCTGGTTGTAGGGTGCAGGTGTAGCCTACGCTCCTCACCTGCAGGTTGGAGCCCCAGCTGGCCTTGGCCTCCAGCAGGGCATCCAGCACGGCGCGACTGGGCTCGCCACTGGCAGAGTCGTTACCGCTCACCACGTAGTACGAGGCCCGCACCCGCCGGAAGAACTCCTGGTCCACGTTCTTGGCGCTGCAGTGGTTTGGGACGTACGCCAAGTCCACGTAGACGGGGAACCCAGAGGCGGGGCCAGAGCCGAGGGCGGGGCCAGAGACCGACTTCTGAGAACCTGCAAGAGGACAGTATTTGGGTAATAACGTCAAACATATATTAGTTGTAGTAGTTATTGTCGCATTTGCTTTCCATCCCGGTGGCCTCTAGAACGCTCCAGGATCCGTTGTTTTTTGGGTTTCTGGTAAGTTCTCTGGATGGAATGTATATGTAACCATAGAGACAGATCCATCAGCAGTGAAAACCTAACTCAAAGTAGTGTAACTCAGCTACATATTTGGAACAGTAATATGTCGTACAAAATAAAAAATGAGCAAACCAGGGCTGCCCTTTGTCACCGGTTCTGTTCATTACCTATATGGACAGAATTTCTAGGCGCAGCCAGGGGCCGGAGGGTGTCCGGTTTGGGAACCTCAGAATATCATCTCTGCTATTTGCAGACGATGTTGTTCTGTTGGCTTCATCAAACCAGGACCTCCAGCGCGCACTGGGGCGGTTTGCAGCCGAGTGTGAAGCGGCCGGGATGAGGATCAGCACCTCCAAATCTGAGGTCATGGTTCTCCACCGGAAAAAGGTGGCTTCCCCGCTTCAGGTCGGTGGGGAGTCCTTGCCCCAAGTGGAGGAGTTCAAGTATCTCGGGGTCATGTTCTCAGTGAGGGACGGATGGAGCGTGAGATCGGTAGATGGATCGGTGCGGCGTCAGCAGTGATGCGGTCGCTGTATCGGACTGTTGTGGTGAAGAGGGAGCTGAGTCTGAGGCAAAGCTCTCGATTTACCGATCGATCTACGTTCCCACCCTCACCTATGGTCATGAGATTTGGGTAATGACCGAAAGGACAAGATCGCGAATACAAGCGGCCGAAATGAGTTTCCTCCGCAGGGTGGCTGGGCGCACCCTCCGAGATCGGGTGAGGAGCTCAGCTTGCCCAACACTGGTCACTGACAGGTAAAATACACAGTCAAATTAACTTTTTACTCCTATAAAAAAGTTGCATAATGTAGAATCCACAAACACACTAACTGTGTTTGCATCCAAAAAAATTTGCAAAAAACATTTTATTGACTAACTATTATAGTTACACTATTGTTAACATGAACACAGCGGAAAAGTCAGCACAGCGATGTTAAAGCTGCACATCTGAGGAAATGTTTTTGTTCTAAACAACCTACAACAATCTAATCGGACAATACTTAACTCTTCATTCTGCAAACAGTCACATGTTCTTTATATTTGCTAAACCAGATTTATGCTATAGGTTTCATCTTCTTAAAACACCTCAAGTAAGCGGTTGAACCTTAATAAGGCTTAAAATCTTAATATTTGAAGATTGTTGTTTCCATCACTTGTTGCTTATAAAACTTCGAAATGCACATTCAGTGATGGAGAGAGCAGCCGGTGATGTGTCAGGATTCTGTGGATTATGCAGTGGATGTGCGGCCAATGAAGGGACAGGATGTGTTCGTGTTAGCAGCGCCTCGTCAGGATCCCGGCTGCACAGTTCCGAACATGCTGGAGCTTCAACATGCTCCTACCAAGGATCGAGGAGGGTATTGCAGTAATCTATCCTGGAGCAGGCAAAGGCATGAGCAGAATGTTCAGTGTGACTGGGAAATGTGCTATTCCACTGGAGAAAGCTGTCCTCCGTGCGTGCCTTTATCTCCTCAAGGAAGCTGTGACTCCAGAACTCAAGAAGTGAAAATAAAGCTGGGGACACACTACGTGACTTTATTGTAAGAGATTCTATAGACCGATTTTCCACGTTATGCTAGTGAACTTTTTTAGAAACATGGGAAATCATTGCATAATCAAGAAAAAAGCCTCAGCTGTTTGTTTAAAAGGACACAATTTGGGGACCTACAGGCAAAATCAGATGTGAATAAAATGACTTAACGGCAGTCCACACATAGAAAAGATAGTGGACTGAAAACGATTCATATTATATTTCCAGACTTAAATCAAAGTGACGGCAGATTGTTGTGATCACAGCTGTTAAAGTTACTACTCTGTATTACGTATTTATCCAGAGGTCAAAGTGGGTATTTTTGGATATTCTGTAGAGCCAGTTCCTGTCAGACTCCGTTGGGTTAGATCTTGGTCTGAAGTAGTTTCGCGGCTCAATGGGTTCCAATGGCTCTAAAAATACTCTCCTCTGAGAGACGGCCTCGATACAATTCTGTTCCTTTCTCTCATCACCAGAGCCGAGTCAGTCAAGTTTGTTTAGAAATAATGACATTTTAGACTCAAGTGTGGGATTAGGGTGACCAGATGACCCGCATAGTGCAGGACTTCACAGCACTTTCAACTCAAATCCCGCATCAGCAAATTGAAACATTGAGAAATTGTATTCTCTGCTGCACAAACTTTATTTCAATCCTCAGATGCGGAGAGAGCGCTCCGCAGCAGCAGTTCTGAGTTTGTCACAGAATAGCTTAGCGATATACTTCAATATTGAATTGATGTAGAAAGCATTTCATTATCATCAAATATTAAGACCTGCTTTGACCTTCTAAATCGCTTCATGTCCCATATTTGGCTGGTTACAATCTGGCCACCCAGTTGGTTTAAGTCTAGTCTCTTATACTGGTTTTGTTCTTGTTGAGGTCTAGTCTCTTACTGGTCTTGTTCTTGTTGAGGTTAAGTCTAGTCTCTTACTGGTCTTGTTTTTGTTGAGGTTAAGTCTAGTCTCTTACTGGTCTGTTTAGGTTAGGTCTAGTCTCTTACTGGTTTGTTGAGGTTAAGTCTAGTCTCTCACTGGTCTTGTTTTTGTTGAGGTTAAGTCTAGTCTCTTACTGGTCCTGTTCTTGTTGAGGTTAAGTCTAGTTTCTTACTGGTCTGTTGAGGTTAAGTCTAGTCGTTTACTGGTCTTGTTCTTGTTGAGGTTAAGTCTAGTCTCTCACTGGTCTTGTACTTGTAGAGGTTAATGTGAGGTTAAGTCTAGTCTGTTACTGGTCTTGTTCTTGTTGAGGTTAAGTTTAGTTGTTTACTGGTCCTGTTCTTGTTGAGGTTAAGTCTAGTCTCTTACTGGTCTGTTGAGGTTAAGTCTAGTCTCTTACTGGTCTTTTTCTTCTTGAGGTTAAGTCTAGTCTGTTACTGGTCTTGTTTTTGTTGAGGTTAAGTCTAGTTGTTTACTGGTCCTGTTCTTGTTGAGGTTAAGTCTAGTCTCTTACTGGTCTGTTGAGGTTAAGTCTAGTCTCTTACTGGTCTTGTTTTTGTTGAGGTTGAGTCTAGTTGTTTACTGGTCCTGTTCTTGTTGAGGTTAAGTCTAGTCTCTTACTGGTCTGTTGAGGTTAAGTCTAGTCGTTTACTGGTCTTGTTCTTGTTGAGGTCAAGTCTAGTCTTTTACTGGTTTGTTGAGGTTAAGTCTAGTCTCTCACTGGTCTTGTACTTGTAGAGGTTAATGTGAGGTTAAGTCTAGTCTCTTACTGGTCTTGTTTTTGTTGATGTTAAGTTTAGTTGTTTACTGGTCCTGTTCTTGTTGAGGTTAAGTCTAGTCTCTTACTGGTCTGTTGAGGTTAAGTCTAGTCTCTTACTGGTCTGTTGAGGTTAAGTCTAGTCTGTTACTGGTCTTGTTCTTGTTGAGGTTAAGTCTAGTCTCTTACTGGTCTTGCTCTTGTTGAGGTTAAGTCTAGTCTCTTACTGGTCTGCTGAGGTTAACTCTAGTCGCTTACTGGTCTTGTTCTTGTTGAGGTTAAGTCTAGTCTGTTACTGGTCTTGTTCTTGTTGAGGTTAAGTCTCTTACTGGTCTGTTGAGGTTAAGTCTAGTCTCTTACTGGTCTTGTTCTTGTTGAGGTTAAGTCTCTTCTTGTTGAGGTTAAGTCTCTTAAGTCTCTCGGGCGGCACGGTAGCGCAGCGGTTAGTGCTCTCGCTTCACAGCTAGAAGGTCCCAGGTTCGACTCCCACCTGGACGGGGCCTTTCTGTGTGGAGTTTGCATGTTCTCCCCGTGTCTGCGTAGGTTTCCTCCGGGTACTCCGGTTTCCCCTACCACCAAAAACATGTACAATAGGCCAGGATGAATGGTGTGTGTGAATGTATGGTGGTGGTTAGAGGGACCGTTGGCGCAGACGTGTGTAGTTGGGCGTCGCAACTACACACGTCAGTCTCCCACAGGGGAAACTGAAGCTACTAACGTAGTTTACCATCACTGAGTATGGAGTGAATGCAATTGCTCTCATGTAAAGCGCTTTGTGACCATGTCTGTAAAAGGCGCTATATAAATAAAGATCTTCTTCTTCTTACTGGTCTGTTGAGGTTAAGTCTCTTACTGGTCTTGGTTAAGGCCCAATCCCATTTCTCTCACTTGCACTCGTTTTTGACCCTAGCACTCGGTTATGCGCGTTCACGTTTAAGGGTAGGGTGTCCCAATACTTTAGGGAGCAAGAGGAAGTGTCTATCTCCCCTTGAAAAGGCCCCTCCGCAGCGAGTCAGGTCAGGAGCTGACTTGCGGCCGAGGGAGTATAAACATGGCGGCTACCGGTGGAAGCAACAACTACAAATGTAAGAATATATACGCAAATAAGCCTGTAAAAATTCTGATATGTGTTGGAATATCTTAGTTAGATGTTTATGCAATGAACCTCTAAGTTATAGTTTGAAAGTTGCTATTTGACGACGTTCGTAAAAATGCCGAGTGCTTCGCCAGAGTCTGCCCGTCAATAGACACTCACGGCCGGGTGTGTGTCCCGGTATGTGTCCCGGTGTACATGTGGATGTTTGGCACTTATTCAGGTTCTCAATCTACTGACTCTGATTCAAGCTTTCAGTAAATAAAATGGTCTCAAGCTGAACCCTTTCTCCTGTGTGGACTGTAGCTTGTTTACGTTCTCCTTATGTGACACAGATGATTATTGATTGAAAACAGTAATGCATCATGTTTAACTGTTTAATAGACTGGATGCAAACTATACGGTCTGAATGTGTAGGTCGTCTTGTTTTTAGACACAATGGTAGTTGGCAGCTAAGTTGAGCCAAGTGCCAAAATTAAACAAACAACATACCTGAAACATCCCGACGGTCACAAACATACCTGAAACATCCCGACGGTCACAAACATACCTGGAACATCCCGACCGTCACAAACATACCTGAAACATCCCGACCGTCACAAACATACCTGAAAAACATCCCGACCGTCACAAACATACCTGAAACATCCCGACCGTCACAAACATACCTGAAACATCCCGACCGTCACAAATATACCTGAAACATCCCGACCGTCACAAACATACCTGAAACATCCCGACCGTCACAAACATACCTGTAACATCCCGACCGTCACAAACATACCTGAAACATCCCGACCGTCACAAATATACCTGAAACATCCCGACCGTCACAAACATACCTGAAACATCCCGACCGTCACAAACATACCTGAAACATCCCGACCGTCACAAACATACCTGAAACATCCCAACCGTCACAAACATACGGCGAACGCGGCTACTGTTTGGTATATTTCCTCTCCGTTGATTTATCAAACGTAGATAAATCAACATGGCACACACAAGAGGCAGGAGCTACGTATTTCTTGTTATTGTAGTTTATGTGTATAAACTGTGTATGACCGCTATCTACTAGACGGGGGTGAAATCAGACACGTCGATGTTGCGCGTGACGTAAGGAACACATTCTCTGCCCCAATTTGCAAACTAGTGTTGTCCCATTCCTTAGGGGTGAATCTTCACTTGCACTTCCCTCACTGAGGGGACTCTAATGTGGCGGGAACTCATAGCGAGTGTTCTCAGAACAAGTTAAGTCTAGTCTGTTACTGGTCTTGCTCTTGTTGATGTTAAGTCTCTTACTGGTCTGTTGAGGTTAAGTCTAGTCTCTTACTGGTCTTGTTCTTGTTGAGGTTAAGTCTCTTACTGGTCTGTTGAGGTTAAGTCTCTTACTGGTCTTGTTCTTGTTGAGGTTAAGTCTCTTACTGGTCTGTTGAGGTTAAGTCTAGTCTCTTACTGGTCTTGTTCTTGTTGAGGTTAAGTCTAGTCTCTTACTGGTCTTGCTCTTGTTGAGGTTAAGTCTAGTCTCTTACCGGTCTGCTGAGGGTAACTCTAGTCGCTTACTGGTCTTGTTCTTGTTGAGGTTAAGTCTAGTCTCTTACTGGTCTTGTTCTTGTTGAGGTTAAGTCTAGTCTCTTACTGGTCTTGTTCTTGTTGAGGTTAAGTCTAGTCTCTTACTGGTCTTGATCTTGTTGAGGTTAAGTCTAGTCTCTTACTGGTCTTGTTCTTGTTGAGGTTAAGTTTAGTCTCTTACTGGTCTTGTTCTTGTTGAGGTTAAGTCTAGTCTCTTACTGGTCTTGTTCTTGTTGAGGTCTAGTCTCTTACTGGTCTTGCTCTTGTTGAGGTTAAGTCTAGTCTCTTACTGGTCTTGATCTTGTTGAGGTTAAGTCTAGTCTCTTACTGGTCTTGTTCTTGTTGAGGTTAAGTCTAGTCTCTTACTGGTCTTGTTCTTGTTGAGGTTAAGTCTAGTCTCTTACTGGTCTTGTTCTTGTTGAGGTTAAGTCTCTTACTGGTCTTGCTCTTGTTGAGGTTAAGTCTAGTCTCTTACTGGTCTTGTTCTTGTTGAGGTCTAGTCTCTTACTGGTCTTGCTCTTGTTGAGGTTAAGTCTAGTCTCTTACTGGTCTTGTTCTTGTTGAGGTCTAGTCTCTTACTGGTCTTGCTCTTGTTGAGGTTAAGTCTAGTCTCTTACTGGTCTTGTGCCCAATCCCGTCAGACCTTGGAAGCTAAACAGGGAAGGGCCTGGTCGGTACTTGGATGGGAGACCGTTTGGTAACACCAGGAAGCCTAGCGAATGTAGTGAGTGAGTGAGTGGTTGGTGGTGGTCAGAGGGGCCGATGGCACAGACTGGTTGCCTCGCTTCCATCAGTCTACCCCAGGGCAGCTGTGGCTACAATAGTAGCTTACTACCACCAAGTATGGACTGAACGAATAATGTAAAGCGTCTTTGAGTGTCCAGAAAAGCGCTATATAAAACCGATGCATTATTATTATTAGGCCCGAGCGGCCTGCCGTAGCAAGGGCCTATTGTAATCGCAACGCAGTGCGCGCAGCGCACTGTACCTAGGTGCGCGGAGCGCACGAAAACAGCGCGAAGCGCTGTCCCCATGTCAAACGTAAACTCACCGTGTAAAACAGTGACTGCCCACACCTCTGGTGTGGGCCCTTATACTTATAATTGCAGCAAAATGAATGGGGGAATATGGCCAACTGTCATACGGAGGTGGATGACGAGCGCGAAGCGCTCGTCATCCACCTCCGAGCCCCACGGGTGTGTGGGGGAAGTCGAAAGCTTTAAAAAAATGCATAATATGTTGTAGTCGCGAAAGCGACTATATTGTTTTTGCAAGAAATATTATTATTCTTCTTTATTCTTCTTTCTTTCTTCTGCTCTTTGAGCAGGAATTTGACCCCCTGAACATAGTCAAAAACTCACCAAACTTTGCCCAAAATTCAGGTCCGGTGAAAAATTAATTAAAATGTGTGTTTCGTTTTGGGGAAATAAAAAATGGCGCGACAGCGCCACCTACAAAAGTGAAAATACATTGCGCCTATGGGGAGGGGGCCAACATAAACTTTGTCATAGAGCGACGGGATTCGGTACAGACATTCGTCATGTGACGACAACCAAAAAACATTATTGTGGCCACGCCCCCTGACAAACCGGAAGTCCGCCATTTTGACAGGAAGTCTGGAAAATGGTGAGTCAGCGTTTTCGCTGACGTCGCATTTTAACGAACTCCTCCTAGGGCGTTTCACCAAATGAGCCCAAAATCGCTCCACTTCATCTCGAGATGTGGGGCATCAAAAGTTATCCAAATTTTTTGGCTAAGTTTTACGGTTTGTTCGCGGCGAAGCCGCAATCTTTATGAAGAATTTTGCGACTTACCGAAAACAACAAAATGCTCCCATTTGCACAAACGAACTCCGATTAAAAATCGGAAATATACATTTTATTGACCTTTCACCCCCGGACACAACGCATGTGAAAAAGTGAGATTTGGCGCGATAGCGCCCCCTCTAGGCCGAGAACAAAAAATGCATTATGGAAAAAAAATTACTTTCTCGGAAATGGATAAAATTCGGCACAAAAATAGCTGATGGCATCCCAATCCAAAAAGCCAATGAGACCCATACCGTATTTTGTACGGTGTTGCCATGGAGACGACCGAGGCCCTCCATGTTATTCCAATGGGACTGACCCGCATATCACACATTATACACAATTACAGCTCGTTAGCGCCCTCTGTGAGGAGCTTGTGAACAGTAGTCATTGAAGTACGGCCCGTCAGGGCCGTCCGATGCTGCTTGTGAAATAAAAAAGATTTGGGGCGCGCTAGCGCCCTCTGCAGGTTGGAGCCATCATTCACATGGAGACGCTAAAAACCTCGTTTTGATGTTTACTCACAAAGATTAATGGCACATCAGGGAAATAAAATGTAGTGTGGCCACGTTGGCGCCCTCGGTAGGGTTATGGCACGGCAATGGAGGCACTAAGGGAGGCCTCCATTACATGGTTGCTAGGCGACCAACAGGTGGTCGGCCATTTTGGGAAAAATCGAGTAATCGGCGCCGAAGGCGCCATTTCTCGCCTTTGCTCTTTTATAAACTCGACCTAGGGTGGCAGCCACATTATAACCACGTAGGGCGCGGCAGCGCCTCCCGGTTATTGCGGCGGCGTGCGTCAACCGGCGTCAACCGGCCAACGAGACCCGCGAGGGCCTCTCGATGCCGCTTGCGGCTTTAATTATTCTTGTTCTTGTTGAGGTTAACTCTAGTGTCTTACTGGTCTTGTTCTTGTTGAGGTTAAGTCTAGTCTCTTACTGGTCTTGTTCTTGTTGAGGTTGGACGAGGCGCGCGACATCTCGTCTTCTCGGTCTGAGGTCCTTGAGGCGCGTGAACTCTTCTCCAGGTCTTTCTTCTTGGTGGACGTTCCGCTTCGAGGCATTGGAGACTTCTTACGCCGCGCCGGAGACGAACTGGACTTCCCTGAGCCCTTCGTCAACTTCTTCTTCTAAAGACAAGAAATATATAATGAATTAGATTCCCTTCCCATCCTTCTCACTTACATAAATGATCAAGGAAAACATTTGTGGATTTTATCTTTTCGAGATTTCTGATAGAGATGTTACAGAATGAGACACTACGCTCCATGACTGATGGTCATACAAAACACTAAAGAGTATTTTCAAAGATTGGGTCATTTTCTCAATATCAGAGCGTTGGTCAGTGGTTAGCACAGAGCAGATTAGCCTCCGTCACTTTTAAACTCTTAATATTTGCATTTTTCGAAAAGTCTTTGGAGATTTTCAATGGGATTTTTTTGTTTCTCTTGAAGTTAATAGTTCATAAAATGACAGAAATAATCAAGTGATTTCAAGTCTTTAACGCCACCTTCAGCTACTCCATTTTGCCGGACCGGAATGATTGCATTCCCACATTGCATCGCTGGATGCGCCACCTTCAAAACAGCGAGCTAACTTATATTAAGTAAAATGCCTTAATATACATTAGATAATGATTCTGCTTGAGCAGTAGTTTAAGTTGTGTAAGTCTACTGAAAGGAGGGGTAGGATCTTATAAGTTATTAACTTCTTCCTACTCCCTTTGAGCCACACTAATGCTTCTTATGTTGTGAATAATTTCTGTAAAATGTATGTATACTATACCTGTATGCATTTGTTGCTCAAATAAACTAAACTAACTAAACTAACTAAACAACGAGCTAACTTTTTTCCCGCAGAAGCAGACGAGCACCACACCTCCCTCAACTCACAGCGCGCCCCCCAACACATCTCTCGCCTGCCCCCGCACCATGTAAGCACAAAGACGTGCAGGGCTCGCAAATGTTTGAAGCAGCAGAAGCAGCAACAGTTAGCAGCTAACACAGTCAGAGTTTAGCATTATGACAGAAGTTTACAAAAGAAACATCTGACCGACCTGCACTGATGCAGCTGAAATCCTGATGAAATGTCCAAGACATTTATTAATAATAATAACAATAATAATATATGATTATTATTATTAATGCAAATAGTATTATTATTATTAATAATAATAATGGTTGGGGGAATTAAAAACTCTACACAGTAAATGTTGTTCTAAATGGAATATTAATGTTCTAAATGCCAAAAACCACAGACTGACATGAAAAGTTGCAGTTCAGCAAATAAATACAAGTATCAAAATGTTTACATATTTTACATGTTGACATATTTTGTTTATTTTGCTGATAATGTGTGTTGCACATTAGATTATTGATACTTCCCTTCTGTCTTTGAAAGTATTGTAACGTAGTGCAGTGTGTGCAGAGGAGTGAGGGGCATGGGTGAGGAGGGCAGAGCAGGGTTCACTACTGACACTTTAAGCTTTAAGATCTTCAATGGAACAAGCAGTGACATCTTTCTTAATCGAGGCTTGAGAACTCTCTTTTAGGCACCTCAGCTTTGATATTTTATGGTGTTATTTACTTTGGAATAATGTCTATATAAAGATAAGATGGCAAGAAGTGAGAGATAGGGATGGTCAAGCAATGTTTTATCCGTGACGCAACGAAATCCTGGAAATACAGCAGCACAACTGAAGTGAAGAGGAATAATAGTTGATTTGATACGAGTTAGTATTATACCTTTTGATGACCCAGTAGCTCAGGGTCATTGAACTTGTATGGGTCGTGGGCCAAAATTCAGCCCCAAGGGCGGGTCGCGGGCCACATTGTAAAGGACTGTGGCCTAATAAATAACAACGGCTTACACTTATTGCGCTTCATCAGCCTGTGTCACATTTCTCAAAGCGCTACATACAGTATAGTCATTATTCATTCACTCCACACTGGCAGTAAGTGGGGGACAGACTGACCATATGCCACATGGCTTTTATGTGTTGTTTATATCCTGATCTCTTATTATGTCAGTGCCCTCTGCTGGACACATGTGGAATTATTTCCTTTTTTTAATTTAAGCTGCCCCCTATCGGCTGGAGTGAGCATTCTGGCAATTTTTTTTTACATACATGTATATTAATGATATCTGTGAAGCTTTGAAAAACTTAAAATGTTTATTATATGCGGATGATACCAGCCTGTACTGGTCTGGAAAGGATCTGAAACAACTCCTTTCCACAGTAGAAGACGAGCTCACAGTTCTAAAAAAATGGTTTGATCTAAACAAACTTTCAATGAATCTGAGTAAAACAAAATATATCATTTTTGGAAATAGAAAGGTTAGTGTTCATACCACTCTAAAAATAAATGATATTGAAATTGAACGAGTTCAAGCAAATACATTTTTAGGAGTTATTGATGGAAAACTTAAATGGAAATCGCATATAAGTACATTAAAAACAAAATTAGCAAAAACCATTGCTGTAATTGGTAAAATGAAAACTGTACTTGATAAAAAATTGCTTCTATTACTGTATAACTCCCTCATACTTCCTTACCTAAATTATGGCTTGGAAATATGGGGAACAATTACAAATCCAATACTCATCCTATTTTTCTACTCCAAAAAAAGGCAATAAGAATAATCACTAAAGCAGATTTCTATGCACCAACAACGCCCATTTTTGTAGAGCTAAATCTATTGAAAATCCATGATCTTGTTGATCTAAATACTTTAGTAATAGTGCACAAAGCACATAATAATCTTCTCCCTCCAAACATCCAGCAGCTTTTGGAACACAGGGAAAGTCCGTATAACCTCCGAGGAACTGCCATATTCAAAAAAGCAAAAGCTAAAAAGAATAAAAAAAGTCGATGTATTTCTGTAAGAGGTATTAATCTGTGGAACGATTTGGAAGATCATTTAAAACAGTCTAAAACAGTCAAAGCCTTCAAAAAGTTGTATAAATCTTCTATCATTCAAAATTATATAAGTTAAGGATGAACAAAGTAAGAAACTAGTGAAAAGACTTTAATAGATCCATAATGAATGAATTTAAATGATGACATGATTTAGTTCAAATAAATTAACGTAAAACAAAATGTATATTTACATATATATTTGGAGTGTTGAAATGTATGTTAAAATCAATTCTAAATACATGCTTATTTCTCTTCTGTTTGACACTTGATATTGTTTACTATTAATGTTTGTGTTTGTTTTCTCGTGGAAGTCTGTAAATTGGGTTAGGCACAATAAGTTTTTACTTCAGCCCAAACCCTTTCGGTTGTGTTGTGCACGAATTATGGAGATGCTTGTTTTATGTTTAAAAGAATGAAAATGAAAATGACCGAATAAACTACTACTACTACTACTAACTTTGTTACACAAACTGTATACTTACATCCTGTATACTCAGTATGTGGTTTGTCTGTTTTTAATTATTAGATTATTAGTTTTACAAATCAAATCAAATCACATTTATTTATATAGCACATTTAAAACAACTGTTGTTGACCAAAGTGCTTCACAAAAAGGTCTACAGTACAAATAATAATAAACAAAACACAATATACAAGCAGCAGAGCACTAACAGCTCCGATTTTGGCCATGATGCTAGACAGTGTTAAAAGCTACGACAACGACCTTAAAGATATCACATCAAACCAAACCGGCTGCACTGGGCACACAGGATTTTTTTGTTTTAGGCATTGGAATAGGCATTAATAATACTTTAAAATGCTGGTTTATGTTATACAATTCATTGATACGTTGCCTTTTGCCCATGTGTTGATGAACAAGAAATCCAATGCGTCTGGTTTGGTCTCACCATATTTTCAATTCCATGTTTAGGTGTAGGCTACAGTGCTGTTAAAGCTTGAGTCTGGCACGGGCCGTCCCATACATTTTCACTAGAACCTAGTTAAATGAGTCTCTGAAGCTGTGTATTTATAATGACCGAGTCTGCAAATGTGAGCGGATAATTTGCATAATTAATTCTGTGGCTTTTGTCACTGTTTTGGCCTGATGGCAGTCGATGACAGTAAATAAAGCTAAAAGGAAACATCAGCGATTAAAATGAGAAGAGAAGGAGCGGACAGGGCGGGTCAGTGCGCTCTGCTTCACTCTGCACCTACTGCAGCAGCGCAGGCAGAGAGGAAGCCCTCGCCTGGACCTGACTCATGTTTAACTGTCATTTATCACAGAAAGTTTCATCCCAGGCTCGCGATAATAGTGTAAATAAGAGCCTGTAAGCGCGAAAGAGCGAGGCAAGACTAACATTTCCCTTTCCTAGCTCTGTGTCATGGTGTTACGGAGCTCTCCACACACACACTTGAGTTGAATAGCGCGGTTCTGGGCTGAACCATTTGGCACATTTTTAAAGGGGTGTCAAGGCCTTAAGATTCATCCATCATTATTGTTTGTGCAAAATTCTTTCTCGCAACCATTGTATTTCAGCCTAGTTATGTTCCGTTGTTATATCCATTATGAGGAGTTTAAAAAGTGCAATACAGAACGCGTTTGACACACTTTTGAGGGCCCCCGCCCTGCTCTGGGCCCTGGGTAGTCCGTGCCCTTTACCCACCCAGTCCGACGCCCATATCTCTATGACACTCCAGGATCAATTGGTTTTAGGGGTTTCACCACTGATGGAACCATCTCCATGGTTAGGCACACATTCTATCCAGAAAAAACAGAAACCCTAAATAACACTTGATCCTAAAGCGTTCCAGAGGCCACCATGATAGAAAATAAAGGCTCCATGTCAAATTAGTCACATAAGGTGCATTATGTGACTAAAAAGTCACATAATGCACCTTTAAGTTGTCTTATTTCAGATGGCCACTGTTTGTCTGATCGTACCTTGAGCACTTTGGGCTTATCCTCGTCCCCGCCGTTCTTCTTCGTGTCTGGACTGGCGGGGCACATCTCAGGGTCGACCATGCAGACATCGGGGTGCGGCGAGCGCGGAGAACGGTCAGACCTGGAGACCGGAGGAGGGTCGTAACTGTGTGCCTTCTCCACGGACATGTACTGTTCGTCCTCAGAGTCGGCGTTCGAATCCGAGTTCCCCGATTCGTCCGACGTGGGGGGCGTGTCCTCGTTGGCCAGCAGACACCCACGCTCCTGGAAAAGATGAACTTGGTGATCTGTTCTTATCCTAATCCTAACCAATAACTTTAACCACACTCTTAGCCCTGGGGAATATACCGCTGACCACCACTCATGTCACTTTGTGATAAATGCCAGTGTTAAGAATCTAAAAGGCGTAAGTAAGGGTGAGCGATATTGACAAAAAAATATTTCAGCATATTCAGGGACTTTCTTGCTAACAATGATAAAGCAATGTTTTTGCAAACCATCAGACGTATGTGCTGGTTGCCTGGCAAAAATCTTAATTTAGATTGCTGCATTGTTTAAAAAGAGAACTGAAGTGCAGAAAGACACTTAATACCCTTTTTGAGAAATTACAAATCACGAATATTTTTTATTTTTTTTATCACTAAAGAAAATAAGTGCTAAGCTTTTTATTTGTTTATTGATATTGGAGATAAACTTGATATTGTGCAATTGCGATATTCCAAACAACACTTTCAATATGATCTTGTAGACCAGTAGTTTTGAGCGGGGGGCTGGGACTAGGCACAGAGTTGGGGGGTTCTCAAGATGATTTGATAATACACACATTTTTGAGAAAATGGGCCCTAAAGTTTTGCAACACATGCGGGTACATCTGCACTGGCGTCTTCCACAAAGGAAATGACTGATTACAGACTGTTGTCAGGGGGATTCTGATTTCAAGATGTCAAGATAGTTTCTGGATGATTTCTGTAAAGTGTCGCAGCTCTGGACTGGAAGGCCATGATCATTTCTTTGGCACCTGGATACCAGACATGTCAGTATTTGTACATGTCATCAGATAAAGATCATAAAGGGAGAGATTGGTCTATTTTTCACTTTGATATTAAAACTAAACACAAATCTCCCAAAAATTATATCACCTCCTCCTTAAACATACAAGTCCTCCACCCACCTGTGGCGACTTAACGCTCGTCTGCCCCTCCTCTTCCTCCTCCTCTTCCTCGTCGTCGCTCACGAACTGTCTCATGCTCGGGTTGATGAACGACGGGGAGAGGTCGTGTTGTGTGGAGTAACCGGGCGACTTCCGACTAGACGCAGCGCCCAGTTTACTCTCCTCGTCGTCGCTGTCCTGCTGCCGCCCAAAGTACTCCTCTTTGCTCTGGTCTCTCTTCTCCCCGAAGCTCAGGGACATGTCCGGCTTGCCCTGCGGGAACTCCGGCGAGAAATACGGGGGCTTGTCGCTGTAGCTGGGCGGAGAAGCTTTGCCCGTCGCGCTGTAGCTGGGCGGAGAAACCTTTCCCGCAGCGCTCACACATGCACTGCCCCCCATCTGCTCAGTTTTGGACAGGGACAGCGGCCTGGCGGGGTGCTCAGGCTCCGTTTCCACCTCTTCCTCGAACTCTTGGCGGTAATGCGGGGGCGAGTCTCCCGGCACCATCATCGCGGACTTTGACTTGATCTCCCACTCATACGCGGTCGGTTTAAACATCTCCTCCTTCGGTTCGGTTTTGGTCACTTCTGTCTTCGTTAAACTGAAATCGACTTTCTCCTTGCTAACGATTGTCGTGTCTTTCGCGGGCTCTCCCGGGCTGGATCTTCGTACAACCTCTCGCATGTACACATCGTCACCGTCATCCTCCTCCTCGCTTGTATCCGTCTCCTCAAAATAGTGTTTTCCTTCCGTATCAGGCCGCGGGGAAGACGTTATCCCAAATAAAGCGGCACTCGCTGCTTCCTTTTCATTAGAAATCTCTACAAATCCTTCTCTTTTCATTTCTGTGTAAGAGATTCCAGATTTCTCTTGCAAAGATTCCTTAGAACTTCCGATGTCTTTCCCAGTTGCTGACGCTAACCCGATTTCGCCAAACTGCTCTTTGATAGACTCTTTGTCTTTATGATGAGCTTCTTTGGGTGTAAATATGGGAAACCCGCCGTACTTTTCTTGTGATACGTCCGCAGTAAACTCTTGTTTCCCTATAGATGTCGCTCCTAATCCGGTTTCCATGGATGGCATTCCAAACTTCTCTTTGGATGATTCCGAAGTGTACAGCCCGAACTCCTCCGCCTTCCCCGGTTTGAAGAAGCATTCGGACTTCGCCTGCAGCTCCTTTCCGGGTTGAGTCATTTGTGTTAAGGACTTCTCTTCTAAAACTTCTAAGTAATCGTCTCTCACTCGTTCCGAAGTCGGCGATTCAGAAGCAGGAGTCTCTAAATCTTCCGCGAATTGTCGGCTCGTCGTCATGGAGAGGGATCCCGAAGTGGAGGAGGAGTAGCTGTATGCGGAAGACGAAGAATACGCAGCGGTGGTTGGATACTGGAAACTGGAATCTGCAGTTGTTTTGGTCAAAATCTCTGGTGTTTTTTGCTTTTCAAACTCTGCCTCAAAATCCTCCTTCTCTTGCGTCTTCTTTTCAAATTCGAACGGAGTGGTGAATCCTGAAGAGATAGATAATTTTTCACTAAAATCTGATTTTGTTTCTGCAACTTTTTTGTCTTGTGAGAATCCTAATTCTTTAGCTCCGCTCGGCTCAAATTTAACTGTTGAATATTTGCCCATTTCTGTGACTTTTTCAGCTTCTTTGAGCTCTCCTTCGATCTTTTCCTTGCTTTCTTTGACAGATTCTTGCGGTTTACTAGTTTCAGTTGGTTTCGCATCATCTTTCTCTAAACCTTTCTCAAATTCTGACCGCTTTGTGCTACTGTCCTCTTTCTTGTCGGTAGTTTCATTGTACGAATACTCAAATGTGGAGCTGAAACCGCCGTAAGTTGATGTTTCATGTTCTGACGTTTTGTCAAATTTATCTGAAATTCCAAATCCGGATGAGACTAGTTTGTCTGCTAAACTAAAATCTTTGTCATCTTTGGTAGATTTCTCCGGGAAACTATCTTTAAATGGAGTTTCTTGTTTGTCTTTTTCAAATGTTGTGGAAATTCCAGATTTGCTTGAGATTTCCAACTCACATTTCTCTTCAACTTTTGTTTTGTCAGACGTCAGGGAGACAGTAGTTTTGCTTGTCTCTTGCATTGTGTTTTCACTTGTAACTTCAACTTTTGCAATTTGAGCTTTGTCATCTGCCATTTCTTCATCTTTTTCTTTGTTTGTGTCACATTTAGCGTCTGATTCTACCTTTCCTTGGCTGTTATATCCGTAACCTGCAAACGAAATGATAAACTCCGGCCTGTTTGCGTCGAATCGAGTCGGCGAGGAGCTTTTAGATGAACTCCCGGATGCACTTTTGGAGTCACTTTTAGTTTCTTTCTCCGAGGTTTCTTTGGCACCCTTCTCCACGTCTTCCTCCTCTGACTCTTCTTCAGTCTCCTCTAGCTCCTCATCCTCCGATTCCGTCTCCACATCATCGTAATCCTCCTCGTCTTTTGCGGTTAACTTGCGTAAATCCACTTCCAGACTTTGCTGGAATCGTTCTGTTTTGTCCGAACTTAGCGACGTGGCGGATAGCTCCGGTCGATCGGCCATAGAAGGGAAGCTCCTCACCCTCACCTCCTCGCGGTCTTTATTGTCCTCCTTAGCGTCGCATGTCTCATCCGACTCTTGCCTGAACGACTCGGAATCCACGGAGCCATAGCTGAATGTTTTCCCGTGGACATACGGCGTGTCCTGACGCAAAAAAATATCCATCTTTCTCTCCTTTTCGGGGAAATCGCCCGCGCCAAATCGGACACTCTTCTCCTCATCCTTCTTGCTTTCCCGCTCCACAAAGTCATAATTTTTCTCTTCTTCTTCATCCGAATATTTTTGCGCCTTTTCTTTCTTTCCGCCTCCGAAATCGTCATCGAGGAAGCATCCCTCTTTCGCCTCCATCAGTTTAGCTTTCACGGCCGGTTGCAGTTCCTTTTTGTCGTAGTATTCCTCCTCCTCCTCCTCCTCCTCCACTTCTTCATCTTCTGATTCAGCTTCAAAGGTTCCAATAATGGCCGCGCTGTCAGATATGGTGACTGACTTCTCACCTTTATCCATTTCAGTTTTGCAGAGAGGCTTATCTTCGGTGGGAGACGTGAGCTTGACCGTGCTGTCATCCGGACTTAAGCAGCGATCGTCACTGTTCCTTCGAAAGTCTAAACCGGGAATAGGCGGAGAAATTGGCGACTTCTGCTGGGATTCTGTCTTGGGGGGAGATCCGGGATGAAAACCCACTTCCTGTTGAGGTTTTGAAGGGGATTCGGTGTCATATTTGGGAGATGTTGGTTTTGATATGTCGTCTTTTGGCTTAAAATCATCCAGTTTGGTTGAGAAACTGGCCTCAGCGTTATGTTTTGGAGGCGAAGCTGGTTTTGCTAAATCTTCTTTTTCTTGTTTTATTGAGAAATCATCCAATTTCATCGGGAAACTCGGCTCTACTTGTTTTGGAGGTGATGTAGGTTTTGCTAAATCTTCTTTTTCTTGTTTTATTGAGAAATCATCCAATTTCATCGGGAAACTCGGCTCTACTTGTTTTGGAGGTGATGCAGGTTTTGCTAAATCTTCTTTTTCTTGTTTTATTGAGAAATCATCCAATTTCATCGAGAAACTCGGCTCTACTTGTTTTGGAGGTGATGCAGGTTTTGCTAAATCTTCTTTTTCTTGTTTTATTGAGAAATCATCCAATTTCATCGGGAAACTCGGCTCTACTTGTTTTGGAGGTGATGCAGGTTTTGCTAAATCTTCTTTTTCTTTTTTTATTGAGAAATCATCCAATTTCATCGGGAAACTCGGCTCTACTTGTTTTGGAGGTGATGCAGGTTTTGCTAAATCTTCTTTTTCTTGTTTTATTGAGAAATCATCTAATTTTGTTGGGAAACTCGGCTCTGCTTGTTGTAGAGGCGATGCAGGTTTTAAAATGTCTTCCTTTTCTACATCCGGTTTTGGTGAAAAGCTCTGATCTGTTTCAAATTTAGGAGGAGGAGAGACTGGCTTTGCTATATCTTCCTTCTCTTGTTTTGATGAGAAATCGTCCATGTTTTGAGGGAAACTTGGCTGAACTTGTTTGGGAGGAGATCCAGGTTTCAAAACGTCTTCCTTTTCAGATGTTGGTTTGAAGTCGTCGTCTTTAGGAGAGAAACTGTGCTCAGCTTTGTATGTCGGAGGTGAGGCGGGCTTTGATATATCTGCCTTTTCAGGTTTAAAATTGTCTATCTTTTGTGGGAAAGTTTGTTCCAGTCCAGACTTAGGAGGAGAAGCTGGTTTTGCCACATCTTCTTGCTTTGGCTTGAATTCGTCTAGTTTTGTCAGGAAACTTGGCTCTACTTGTGCCGGGAGAGATGCAGGTTTAAAAATATCATGTGCAAAATCTTCGACTTCTTGTCTGAAATCTTGCTCGGCTTCGTACTTGGGAGGAGAAGCTGGCTTGAAGATATCTTGCTTCTGCTGAATTGGTGCGAAATTGTCTACTTTTGCAGGCTCGTCTTTAGATTCTGATATTAATTCTTCAAGTTTTGGAGGCGAAGCAGGTATGAAAACATCTTTGTCTTGTTTTGTTGGGGATAGTTCGTCTTTATGAGCAGCCCCATTCTTTGCATCCTCATCTTTGTCTTGTTTTGTTGGAGATGGTTCGTCTTTCTGAGCAACCCCACTCTTTGCATCCTCATCTTTGTCTGGTTTTGATGGTGATGGTTCTTCTTTCTGAGCAGCCCCATTCTTTGCATCCTCTTCTTTGTCTGGTTTTGATGGTGATGGTTCTTCTTTCTTAGCAACCCCACTCTTTGCATCCTCTTCTTCGTCTGGTTTTGTTGGAGATGGTTCATCTTTCTGAGCAACCCCACTCTTTGCATCCTCATCTTCGTCTGGTTTTGTTGGAGATGGTTTGTCTTTCTGAGCAACCCCAATCTTTGCATCCTCATCTTCGTCTGGTTTTATTGGAGATGGTTCGTCTTTCTGAGCAACCCCACTCTTTGTATCCTCTTCTTCGTCTGGTTTTGTTGGAGATGGTTCGTCTTTCTGAGCAACCCCACTCTTTGTATCCTCTTCTTCGTCTGGTTTTGTTGGAGATGGTTCGTCTTTCTGAGTAACCCCACTCTTTGTATCCTCTTCTTCGTCTGGTTTTGTTGGAGATGGTTCGTCTTTCTGAGCAACCCCACTCTTTGCATCCTCATCTTTGTCTAGTTTTGTTGTTAAACATTCTTCTTGTTTGGACAGGAAATCGTCAAGTGTAGGGGGGGTACTTTTGTCCTTTTCTATTTGTTTTGACGCAAATAATTCTGATTCGACTGGTTTGGAAGGTGGACTTGTCTTGTCCTTATCAAGTTTAAAAGAAAATTCATCTAGTTTTTCCATTTTTTCGGAAAATATGTCTTGTTTTTCAACTTTGAATGCCTCGTCTTTCTGCGTTTTGAGCGGAAAACCTTCCTCTTCCACAGATTTGGGAGTTAGCGCCTGTTTGGCCTCCTGCTCCTGTTTGGTCTTGAGTTCGTATCCTTCCTGCAGTTTTCCCAACGGAATATCCACGTTTGGCGTTTCGTCTTCTTCCTCCTCGTCCTCCTCCTCCTCTCTCGCCCTGGTGTCCATTCCAGGAACTGCGGGCTCATCGGACGAAGGAGACTTGAAGCACTTATCGTCTTCTAAAGAGGATGTCGGCGAAATAGTCCCGGCGGAATGTAAGTAGTCCTTGGCGAGTGCGGATTTGGCCAGCTGGTTATTGGTTTCCGTGTGCTGCGCAGCTGCGATGTACGACTGGTCCTCTGTGGCGAACGACGAGAGTTTATCGTACTCTGTGATCGACGTTGCCGAAGAAACGTGCTCCTCCTCCGCTAACGGCGCAGAGATCACCACGGGATAAGGCGCCAGCTCGGGCTCCTGCGGCAGGAACGGGAATGCTTTGGGTTTGACGTCTTCGTAGCCGGCAAAAGTGGCTCCGGATTTTAGCTCCTTCACACCGTGGATTGAGTCGAAACTCCCCGGAATGTCGGGAACGCACACATCGCCCACGTCATAGCTCAGCATGCGATCTTCCGTCTCCTCGTGGATCTCCTCCTCGTCCGAAATTGTCTGCTCAGTTTCAGAATAACCCGGAATGGTCTCATCCTGGATGTAGGAAAACTGCTCTGACTTCACGTCCTTCTCTTCCGATTTCCCCTTTATCACCTCCGCCTCCACTGTTCCCTCCACTTCCGCCTTTTCGATCACGTCTTCATCCTCTGAACTCTCGCTCTTCTTCACGAACTTCTCCTCCTTCCTTGCGACCTCCTTCTGCTCCTCCTTTGCTTCCATTTTGGGACTCTCCTGTTTGCAAACCGCGACGGCCACTTTGTTCTCCTCCTGCTTTAGCGCCTCAAAGTCTTGAGTGAGATCTTCGGGCGAGGACACGCCAGATCGATCCAGCGTCACCTCCGCCGCTTTTACCACCTCCTCCGCCACTTTCTTCTTCTTCTTTATGACTTTCCTCTCTGCGCCATCATCCTTTGTCGTCTTGTTTTTATCGGTCGTCTTGTTTTTATCGGTCGTCTTGTTTTTATCCGTCTTGGGCTTTGCCTGAGTCTTAGCTTTGTGCAGCGTTTTGCGGACCTCGGGAGTCAGCGGCTTCAGGTCTGGTTTGGTAATTTTGCGCAGCTCTGGTTTCTTCTCCTCCTTCACCTTCTTTTTCACCTCCTCTTTTTTTACTTTATCTTTCTTTTCCTCTTTGTCTTTCTTATTCTTATCCTCATCTTTCTTCTTTGGTTTTTCCTCATCCTTCGTCTTCTTGTCGGCAGTTTTTGAAGCGATCTCTTTCGCGATCTTGCTCTTCTCCACCTCCGTGTTCTTCTTCTGTTTGCTGGCTTTCGAACTCGGCTTCTTGTCCTCCTTCTTTTCGATTTTATTTTCTTTGGCGATTTCCGCCTTCACCTCTTTCTCCTCCTCTTGACTCGTGGATTCCTTTTTAGGTTTGGGTTTCGGCGAGGACTTCAGGCTCTCTTTGCTATCCGTCCTGGATCTCATCTTGGTTTGCTTCAGAATTGGAGGAGGCGCTCCACTCGCGATATCCTTTTGCGTCGCCACCGGGAAACGCAAAAAGTCCAGGTGTTTGAGCTTCTCTAAACCCTCAAAGATTTTGTTTTGCGGCGCGTTGCCCGGGAACAGCACTCGAACGATCTTTTCCGTAGGTTTGTGCGGGATCCATACAATCAGAGCAGTTACTGATGTTAGGTAAGGTACGGATATCTCTGCCTCTTTGCCGTTTGGTAAAGTAATCCCAGTTTTCGCTTTGCTGTTCCCGGCCCATTTCTGCATCAAAAACTGCATCTCTTTGCTCTCTTTGACCGGGTTTAGAACGTACATGTCTAGTTTCCCGACTCCAAGTTTGTGGAAAAGCGTGATGGGTTCGATGGTGTTGCTGACGACGCGGTGCAGCGGTTCCGGCGTTATCCCGAGCTTGTTCAGATACTGCAGCGTCAGCGAAGCCTCCTCGATGCTACGTTTAGCCTTTAGCGCTGATTCCGGCGTGCGCAGCTTCTCGGGGACGTTAAAAAACACAATGCCCAACTCCGGAGAGATCAGGTTCTTGGTCCAGTCGCCGTTGCTTCCCTGGTTCTTCTCCTCTTCCTCCTTCTCTGCGATTTTTCTTTGGAATAAGCCGTTGATTCCTGGTAAATTGTCTGCGCCGATGTGCGTGAGCAGCACCGAGTCAATCCTGTCCAGGTGGCGCACCAGTTTCCAGAAGCAGGACTTGCGATCGGAGCCGCCGTCGACCAAGACGTTGAAGCCGTTGACGGCGAAGAGCGCGGAGTCGCCCCGTCCGCCCGGGAAAATGTAGCAACACGGTTTGGAGAGCTTTAGGAACCCGCCGGAATTGGGAGGCTCCAGCAGCTCGAACGGCGACGGCACATCCACCGTCTCCGAGACGTATTCGGTGAACTCCGTGACCCCGTCCATGTCGGCGTTATGGGGCGCGGACAAGGAGTCTGGAATGAGGCGGAATTCGACGTGAGCGGATTGAGGATCCGCGTTCGAGAAGAGAGACGTCCACTCGGCGTCGCTCGGGGCACAGACGGAGAGCTGAACGGGAGCAGAGGCCTCACACAAGGCTTCGGAAACCTGCAAGAGAGATACGGGGGAGAGGGGAAAAGGTGAAAACACACAGCTCATGCATTTTCTACCAGAGCTGTAATGCCCTATTGTCGTAATTTTGTTGACTAATACATATTGTCATTATTTTAATCAAATTAATATTTTTGTAACTAATCAGACTAAATCTAAATATTAAGTACATATCCTTATGTTGCCATTTGTATAATATTTGGTACATTTCTCATCCCTCTACATCATCGGTGTGTTATTTTCTTCCACAAAGGGTAAGTAATGTAAACAATTGAGACATCTAAAATAAAACATTCAAAATGTTACTGATACTGTACTTCAAAGGAATGTATCGAGATTGGTGCAATGTAAAACGTCTCAATATTCCACAACTTCATTTGGCGTAAAACTGTGCTGAAAATATATGTATTTGATACAGTAACTCCAAGGTCATGCAGGTCAGTTTGACACACAGTGGCAGCGCGGCTCAGCTGCAGCAGCTCAGGACTAACACCTGAACACTATTTCGTTGTACTGTTGTACAATGACAATAAAGCACTTACTTACTATTACACTCAACAAAAATATAAACGCAACACTTTTGTTTCTGCTCCATTTTTCATGAGATGGACTTAAAGATCTAAAATTCATTCCAGATACACAATATTACCATTTCTCTCAAACATTGTTCACAAATCAGTCCAAATGTGTGATAGTGAGCACTTCTGCTTTGCTGAGATAATCCATCCCACCTCACAGGTGTGCCACATCAAGATGCTGATCTGACATCATGATTAGTGCACAGGTGTACCTTATACTGCCCACAATAAAAGGCCACTCTGAAATGTGCAGTTTTTTGCTTTATATGGGGGTCTGGGAACTCAGAACCAGTCAGTATCTGGTGTGACCTCCATTTGCCTCATGCAGTGCAACACATCTTCTTCCATAGAGTTGATCAGATTGTCAATGGTGGCCTGTGGAATGTTGGTCCACTCCTCTTCAATGGCTGTGCGAAGTTGCTGGATATTAGTGGGAACTGGTACACGCTGTCGTATTCGCCGGTCAAGCACATCCCATCCATCCATCCATCCATTTTCTTCCGCTTTATCCGGGGCCGGGTCGCGGGGGTAGCAGTCTCAGCAGAGATGCCCAGACTTCCCGATCCACGCACACCTCTTCCAGCTGTTCTGGGGGGACCCCGAGGCGACACCAGGCCAGCACGGAGACATAGTCCCACCAGCGTGTCCTGGGCCTTCCACGAGGCCTCCTCCCAATAGGACATGCCTGGAACACCTCCCGAGGGAGGCGACCAGGAGGCATCCGATACAGATGCCCTAGCCACCTCAGCTGGCTCCTTTCGACGTGGAGGAGTAGCGGCTCGAGTCCGAGCTCCTCCCGGGTAACTGAGCTCCTCACCCGATCTCGGAGGCTGCGCCCAGCCACCCTGCGAAGGAAACTCATTTCGGCCGCTTGTATTCGCGATCTTGTCCTTTCGGTCATTACCCAAATCTCATGACCATAGGTGAGGGTGGGAACGTAGATCGATCGGTAAATCGAGAGTTTTGCCGCTTGGCTCAGCTCCCTCTTCACCACAACGGTCCGATACAGCGACCGCATCACTGCTGACGCCGCACCGATCCGTCTATCGATCTCACGCTCCATCCGTCCCTCACTCGTGAACACGACCCCGAGATACTTGAACTCCTCCACTTGAGGCAAGGACACCCCACCGACCTGAAGCGGGGAAGCCACCTTTTTCCGGTGGAGAACCATGGCCTCAGATTTGGAGGTGCTGATCCTCATCCCGGCCGCTTCACACTCGGCTGCAAACCGCCCCAGTGCGCGCTGGAGGTCCTGATTTGAGGAAGCCAACAGAACAACATCATCTGCAAACAGCAGAGATGAGATTCTGAGGTTCCCAAACCGGACACCCTCCGGCCCCTGGCTGCGCCTAGAAATTCTGTCCATAAAAGTAATGAACAGAACCGGTGACAAAGGGCAGCCCTGGCGGAGCCCAACACGCACCGGGAACAGGTCTGACTTACTGCCGGCAATGCGAACCAAGCTCCTGCTACGGTCATACAGGGAACGGACAGCCCTTAGTAGAGGGCCCCGTACCCCATACTCCCGAAGCACCCCCCACAGGGCACCACGAGGGACACGGTCGAACGCTTTCTCCAGGTCCACAAAGCACATGTGGACTGGTTGGGCGAACTCCCACAAACCCTCGAGCACCCGATGAAGGGTATAGAGCTGGTCCAGTGTTCCACGACCAGGACGAAAACCGCATTGTTCCTCCTGAATCCGAGGTTCGACTATTGGCCGGATCCTCCTCTCCAGCACCCTGGAATAGACCTTACCAGGGAGGCTGAGAAGTGTGATCCCTCTGTAATTGGAGCACACTCTCCGATCCCCCTTCTTGAAGAGGGGGACCACCACCCCGGTCTGCCAATCCAGAGGCACTGTCCCCAACCGCCACGCGATGTTGCAGAGACGTGTCAGCCAAGACAGCCCTACAACATCCAGAGACTTAAGGTACCCGGGACGAATCTCATCCACCCCCGGGGCCTTGCCACCGAGGAGCTTTCTAACCACCTCGGTGACTTCAGCCTGGGTGATGGACGAGCCCCCCTCCGGGTCCCCAGCCTCTGCCTCCTCATCGGGAGACGTGACGGTGGGATTGAGGAGATCCTCGAAGTACTCCTTCCACCGCCCGACCACCTCCCCAGTCGAGGTCAGCAGCCCCCCACCCGCACTGTAAACAGTGTTGGTGAAGCACTGCTTCCCCCTCCTGAGGCGCCGGATGGTTTGCCAGAATCTCTTCGAGGCCGACCGATAGTCCTCCTCCATGGCTTCTCCAAACTCCTCCCAGACCCGAGTTTTTGCCTCTGCGACTGCACGAGCTGCAGCACGCTTGGCCTGCCGGTACCTCTCAGCTGCCTCCGGAGTCCCACAAGCCAACAAGGCCAGATAGGACTCCTTCTTCAGCTTGACGGCATCCCTTACTTCCGGGCGCCACCACCGGGTTCGGGGGTTGCCGCCGCGACAGGCACCAGAGACCTTGCGGCCACAACTACGAGCAGCCGCATCGACAATGGAGGAGGAGAACATGGTCCACTCGGACTCCATGTTCCCCACCTCCCTCGGAATCTGGGTGAAGCTCTTCCGGAGGTGGGAGTTAAAGACCCTACTGACAGAGGGATCCACCAGACGTTCCCAACAGACCCTCACAACACGTTTGGGCCTGCCAGGTCTGACCGGCTTCTTCCCCTGCCAGCGGATCCAGCTCACCACCAGGTGGTGATCGGTTGACAGCTCAGCCCCTCTCTTCACCCGAGTGTCCGAGACACGCGGCCGGAGATCAGATGACACAACTACAAAGTCGATCATCGACCTCCTGCCTAGGGTGTCCTGGTGCCACGTGCACTTATGGACATCCTTGTGCTCGAACATGGTGTTTGTTATGGACAAACCGTAACTAGCACAGAAGTCCAATAACAGAACACCACTCGGGTTCCGATCGGGGAGGCCGTTCTTCCCCATCACCCCCACCCAGGTCTCACTGTCGTTACCCACGTGGGCGTTGAAGTCCCCCAGTAGAACAATGGAGTCCCCAGTCGGAGCACTATCTAGTACCCCCCCCAGGGACTCCAAGAAGGCCGGGTACTCTGCACCGATGTTGGGCCCGTAGGCCGAGACAACGGTGAGAGACCTGTCCCCGACCCGAAGGCGTAGGGACGCGACCCTCTCGTTCACCGGGGTGAACTCCAACACGTGACGGCTGAGCTGGGGGGCTATGAGCAAACCCACCCCAGCCCGCCGCCTCTCCCCGCGGGCAACTCCAGAAAAATGGAGCGTCCAGCCCCTCTCCAGGAGTTGGGATCCGGAACCCAGGCTGTGCGTGGAGGTGAGCCCGACTATATCTAGCCGGTATCTCTCTACCTCCCGCACAAGCTCAGGCTCCTTCCCCCCCAGCGAAGTGACGTTCCATGTCCCGAACGCCAGAAGCTGCGCACGCGGACCAGGTCGTCGAGGCACCTGCCTTCGACTGCCACCCAGTCCTCTCTGCACCCGACCCCTACGGATCCCTCTGCGGGTGGTGGGTCCACAGGAAGGCGGGCCCACGTCGTCCGTTCGGGCTGTGCCCGGCCGAGCCCCGTGGGCAGAGGCCCGACCACCAGACGCTCGCATTCGAGCCCCAACCCCAGGCCTGGCTCCAGGGTGGGGCCCCGGCTGCGCCATACCGGGCGACGTCACGGTCCTTGATAGTATACTGTCCATAGAAGTCTTTGAACTGCTCTTCGTCTGACCCGTCACCTAAGACCTGTTTGCCATGGGAGACCCTACCAGGGGCATAAAGCCCCAGACAACATAGCTCCTCGGATCATTCGGGCACTCAAACAACCCCACCACGTTAAGGTAGCAGTTCACGGGGTTGCACATCCCAAACATGCTCAATGGGTGACATGTCCGGTGAGTATGCTGGCCATGCAAGAACTGGGACATTTTCAGCTTCCAAGAATTGTGTACAGATCCTTGCAACATGGGGCCGTGCATTATTTTGCTTAAACATGAGGTGATGTTCACCTAACCCTAACCCTAACAGAGATTCATCCGTGAAGAGAACACCTCTCCAACGTGACGCCATCGAATGTGAGCATTTGCCCACTCAAGTCTGTTACGGCGACGAGCTGGAGTCAGGTCAAGACCCCGATGAGGACGACGAGCTGGAGTCAGGTCAAGACCCCGATGAGGACCACGAGCTGGAGTCAGGTCAAGACCCCGATGAGGACCACGAGCTGGAGTCAGGTCAAGACCCCGATGAGGACGACGAGCTGGAGTCAGGTCAAGACCCCGATGAGGACGACGAGCTGGAGTCAGGTCAAGACCCCGATGAGGACCACGAGCTGGAGTCAGGTCAAGACCCCGATGAGGACGACGAGCTGGAGTCAGGTCAAGACCCCGATGAGGACGACGAGCGTGCAGTTGAGCTTCCTGAGACGGTTTCTGACAGTTTGTGCAGAAATTGTTTGGTTATGCAAACCAATTGTTTCAGCAGCTGTCTGAGTGGCTGGTCTCAGACGATCTTGGAGGTGAACCTGCTGGATGTGGAGGTCCTGGGCTGGTGTGGTTACACGTGGTCTGCGGTTGTGAGGCCGGTTGGATGTACTGCCATATTCTCTGAAACGCCTTTGGAGACGACTTATGGTGGAGAAATGAACATTCAATGCACGAGCAACAGATCTGGTGGACATTCCTGCTGTCAGCATGCCAAGTGCACGCTCCCTCAATGCTTGTGGCATCTGTGGCATTTTGCTGTGAGACAAAACTGCACATTTCAGGGTGGACTTTTATTGTGGGCAGTATAAGGTACACCTGTGCACTAATCATGATGTCAGATCAGCATCTTGATGTGGCACACCTGTGAGGTAGGATGGATTATCTCAGCAAAGCAGAAGTGCTCACTATCACACATTTGGACTGATTTGTGAACAATGTTTGAGAGAAATGGTAATATTGTGTATCTGGAATTAATTTTAGATCTTTAAGTCCATCTCATGAAAAATGGGAGCAGAAACAAAGGTGTTGCGTTTATATTTTTGTTGAGTGTATATTGATAGAGGTCATTTATTTGTCCATTAGAATGTACTGCGTTTTAAGGCTTATGCATCAACAAAGAAACATACAATCTTCTTCTCTTAATTAGGTCAATAAATATAAGGTTAGGTATGTTTAAAGTAAAATTATTATAATATTGATATATGATATGGGAGTTTTATAGTCATTTCATATGCGTTTTGTGCTGCCTGATACCCCAAAAATGATACAAATAAAAACTCATATAATCAAATTGACATGAGTATGATATTTGTTAGACGGTTCAATCAAAACTCCAGTTTTGTTTTGGGTTTTTTCATTAATTATTTTATGGTTTGGGCTTTACAGGGCCAATGAGGCTAAAACTGTGACTGCAATCTGCAGATATGTTGACTAACTCCAAAAAACTAGATAAAAAGTCAAAGAAGTTTGAAAGAGCCTCATTTCATTTCAATTCACCGCCAAAGGAACAGGTCTGTGCTTTGTCCTCGTGGGAGAAAAAACCTGCAGCTCAGAATAGGGCAAGAACATATTATGTCAATTTGACTAAATACATTTTAGATTTAAAACTAAAGGTTTAGTTGACTAAAATTATTTTAAAATGTAAAAAGTAATTGTTTGACTAAATGTGGGACGCTGTACAGTAGTGCAGTATTTACCTCTGGCCTGAGCAGGATCTCCCTGAAGCTCCGCCCTCCGAACGCACCTGTCTGCAGCTGCACCTGTCCTCGCTCTGAGCTCTGTCCGCTCAGTACCAGCAGCTTCCAGCGGGAGGCGTCGGTCAGCAGGGAGCTCACCTGCACAGGTAAAACACACAGTCATCCTCTGCACCGCCCGCGGGGCCCTCCTCTCACCCTGCCCACGCACTGACCTCTCTGTAAGCGGACTCCTCTGACGGGTTGACTAGAACCACAGTCTCTAAGACATCACTGCGGAACGACAGCGTCCTCTGACCTGGGGCACACCATACAATCAGGAATGAGATATCCAAAAATCCCTGTGAAGAGTGAGGAAAACGTCCCGAAAGTTTTGTAACGTCTGCACTGGTTTAGTTTTTGAATAAACTAGTTATTAGTGTTATTAGGGTTGTCTGTCGGAGCGACTAAAGTGCAGATGTTGTTAAAGAGTGGAATGAAAACGGCCCTAAAGTTTAGTCCCTTTGTCTGCACATGAGCCCTGTGTATATTTCTCTCCCGTCTTTAGCCGCCGCTGTCTCCCACAAAGGAAATGACCATATTTGGAATACAGCGTCATCTCGGTCACAGCCTTTCCTGCTACACGTGGATACCAAACATGTCAGTATTTTGGAATGAATAAGCGTGGGAAAGACCAGGAAGCGCCACAGCCATGTTGGGGTAAATGTTCTAAACTTTTTGAAAACATTTCTTCAAACATAAAACAAAAAAAAATCCAAACTGTTCACAAATTTTGAAACAAAACATTTGGAGGCGCCAACTCAAATAAACCCCAAAAGACCTGAAGTTACTCTGTCTGTGTCATGTCACGAAATAAACAAACAGAAGCAGGAGTAATCGGTAACGCGGCTCTCACATAACCACATCCTCACAGACTCAGAGGCAGAAAGTTAACGGTTTCAAAAGCTCCACGTGCACAAACTTTCCCCCTCCTCGGACCCTCTCTCTCCTCGTCTCCTACTTCCTCCCGTCCTCGGAGCAGAGCTGCGCTGCCATTGGCCGTTGCCGTGGAGACGTTCAGCTGTTCCACTGACCCACTCTGAGGCGACGCAATGCAGCATTTCACTGCACCACACGCCCCTCTCTCCGGTACGTGCACCAGGGCTGAGCGGACACGCACTCGGGGCGCTACGCCCTCAGTGTTTACTCCAGGAGTGTTATGTCCAGAACGTCTTACTCTTAAACGCCACTACATTTGTAAGATAAATAGAACTCTTAATGCTCCTCTACATTTCTATAAAGGCTCCAAAGAAAAACAGTTCTGGCATATTCCGTCCAAAATAAGGCTTAGAAAGTGGACTCCGGAACAGCAGGTGGTGCTGTGGAGATGTCCTGACTCAATACAAGGCAGAAGGTTTGTCCCGGGCGTGTTGCCGTACAAAAGGGAATTCAAAAGGGAATTGTGGCCTGACCGATATATCTGGTTATTTATATTTGGGTATTTTACAATATTGGTTATCAATTGGCCGATACAAAGATCTTTAATGGAACTGTAACAAATGGCCATTCTGGCAGCCATCTTGGGACTGGCCCTTCTAACCCAGTGCAATGTAATCAACGGAAACTTCACTTATTTCCTTGATGCTGTTTTGAGCTATTTTTAGTTTTTTCCTGACTCTTTGATAATTGTGACTGACCTCATGTCATCTGGTGTTTCAAATGTTATTCCAGTTTTATAGGCGGCTCAAACTTTAGCTCCATTTGTTGATGGATTTTCCTCTTCAAATCATTCACTTCTATTTATATCAAATATAACATTAGTTTCCTGCTTTAAAACAGTATTTCTGTACTTAACACCACATGACCAATATTTAGTGAACATGGGACAGTGATACAGTGAATGCTAACCACTGAAAACAAAGCTAACACGACGTTTCAAAGACATGAGCTGATCCTGCCTGAGATACGAGACATACTGAAGTAATAAACCAATCACACACAATGAGTGTCACTCTGCCGTTGGATCAATGAAAACGTTGATCACAAGATGGCCGCCACATTTGGCACGCCAACAAGCCTCATGTCTGATGTAGAGTTGTATTAAACAGCTTTGGGCCAATATCTCCGGAACTGAAAGTGATAGAGACTGTTTGCGTTGGAAAGAGCTCAGTCAGGGCTTTAAAGTAAGTCCCCCACGACTTCCTCAGCCTCAGGAGCGGAGAAGCATCACAGTGAAAATCGCTCACAAATTTGTCACCTATTTGATATATGTGATGTTGTCACAGTTCAACACTGACACATTTAGACGCTTCATAAACAGGATATTACGTTTGTTAAGTGTGACTTCACACACAATAATAAGATACTCCCGGGTCCAAACTGTTGACAGTTCCATCGACACAAACAGCAAAAAACACGACTTTATTTGAATCTCCTGCTGAAATAACAAATAAGGCCAATAACTCTTTGACACCTAATTAGAATATTATATCTTACCATTTCTCCAGGAAAAATTAAGATAATTTAATATTTAAAATAAGCCTTCATTGTGTATGGCAAAAAAAATATTTGATGATTAATGCCAGAAAAGCATCACTAGAGGAAATCCAGAGTAAAAGTAATATTTCTGTGTGACCAGATGTTTAAAAAGAGCCTGTAGTGGGCTCTACAGCAGGTAATAATCAGATCAATCCGATTATAATGAATAGGGCTAAAGTTCCATTGGACCCGGAAGTGGAGCGATGACATCATCACTTAACAAATGTATTGCTGGGTTGCAGTGACATCACAGCATTCTAAAGGCCAATACTATTATATGGAGGAAAAATTGTTTTGTTTTTGAGGAAATCTTGTACAGAGAGATCATGGACCCAGTGACTGATATTAATGATCATTTTCGTAATTCATACATTTTCTTTGAGCTATGACTTGTGAAAGTGTAATGCAGTTAATAGGAAAAACTGGCTCCTGCCCTCCACTGGGTCCATTGACATCATCACATTCTAGAACCTGCAACCCAGCAACACGAGACATTCTTAGAAATTAAGCCAAAAATATCGGTGCATATCGGCATCTGCCTCAGAAAAAAAAACAAAGATACCTTTACTATTTACTATATTAATAAATATTTAACTATAGGCTATTTGAGAGATAAAAAACAAAATTGCATCAAATTAAATAACTTAAAATATCAGTCAGGCCCTACTTTGAATACTGAAGGTGAAATCATAGATTTTTAACATCTTAGTTTTAACTCAGACTCGATGTTTATTCTCTGCTGTACACAGGGCGCATGTGCAGACAGAGGGACTAAACTTTAGGGCCGTTTCATTTCCACTCTTTAAAAACATCTGCACTTCAGTCGCTCCAGAAGACTCCACTCTTTACAGGAGAACAGCCACACTACATTTGGAAGGTTTTTTCCCATTTTCAAATTCCTGCCTAATGTGTTGAGCCTTGAACTGAAATGTGGATTTTTTTTTCACTCATAACTACTCTATTCGAAAAGTAAACCCGATCCAAAATCCCTCTGAGCAAATATGTGACAAAATAAAACCACACTTCCTGTCAGTGTCCAATAAGGAAGTGGAACTATAAACATCACAACGAATGGCCAACTAAGGCCCCGTCTACACGTAGCAGGGTATCTCACAAACCGAAGATATTTTGCTACGATCTGGCCTCATCCACACAAAACCGGAGGTTTCTGAAAACTCCGGCCAAAGTGAAGATTTGGGAATTCTCCGGTTATGCGTTTGAGTGTGGACATAAAGAACCGGAGTATTCGGCCGTACGTCACTGGCAGCGTGACCTGTGTTTACATCAGAAACAGCATGGACGCCTCAAAACTGTGTTGGCTTTAACAATTGTTCAAGTGGTTTTTCCTAAAGCTCAAGTTCTGCTTCACGTTGAAGCAGAACTTGAAGTGCTCCTTAAAGTGCTCCTTCAGACGAAGGAACACTTCACAGTTAGTTATTTATGGCAAATAACCGTCCCACATCCACATGTTCCTCAAAGACGGTAACAGCGGGTTTGGTTCAGACCGGTGTTATGCCCAAAACTGCATGACTGCCGAGAAATGCCCCCCCTCTTACCCCCACAGATGAAACCACTATTTTACACCAGACAGGAGGGTTTCTGATGCAGGAGACTTTAGGAGGAAGTCGTCCTCCCGGAGGACACGAATGTTACTGTCCTCACTGCTGCCGCTGTGGGAGTCATGCGTTTGTTTGTGAAGGTGTCGCCTGTGTGGCGTCGCAATTGTTTGGCAGGTCTGTAAAGCTAGAACAGTTTATACGGCTGCATAAAACATAATGAATGTGCTGCAGAAACTAGTGCAGAGATTTGAACAATGAAGGTACTTGACAACCATGGGCGTCGGAACCATTCATTGTGAGGGGGACGTGTCCCCCCCACTTTTGAAAAGTGGTTGATTGGTCCCCCCCACTTTCACAACGTGAATTTTCATTGACTTTACATTTACTAGTTTAGACTGGACCTTTTCAATAGGCTCCCCGAGGCCAAACAATTAAATATGACCCGCGCCTTATTTTCCATACATTTAAAAACATATGTATTGGCATTATCCCATTATCCGCGCCAGGATCGCGTCGCTCCGCGGCGCATACGCTCCGCTCTGCGTAGCTGTGTTCATGCGGCTCCTCACCTCAGAGCGGCTGAAATGTAAACATGTCTCTGTAAACGCTGAAAAACGGCTGAAGTGAGAATACTGAGGATTATTGTTGGACGGACGGACAGATTTGACCAAACCGAAGCACAAGGACTCGTGCATCGTGTTTCCGGAGTTTTTTACGGATTCTCACATGGAGGAGCAGGACTTTTCGTGTCCTCGGCAGGTGGACAGCGTGTCTTCATCGGTACAAAGGGCCTGAGCAGTAACTTTAAGGTGAGGAACATCAGTTTTGGACGTGTTTGTAAAGCGAGTGATGAAACTGATGTAGCGTGAGTTTGGGGAAACTGCACCGGCTAGCACGAGTGTTCAACCGGTCAATACGCCGTTAAACCTCGCTGTCTGGACTCTAACTTAAACAAATAATATCTGAATTATTCATCTGACGGATAAATGTTTGCTTCCTTTACCCCTTGACTCAGTTGTATCTGCGTTTGTGGGAAATGTGAAGATACGAGCGTTGAGATGTTTCTTTGCCATGGCAGGAGTTAACGGGTGGGGTTGAATCTAAATGTGGACAAACACGAGCGGCCGTCTCATAAGAGCTTCATTCACTGAGATTTTTCACAAAACGTCATGAAGCCAGGGCTGGACAGGAGGACAGCGGCTCCACAGGTGTTTGGTTATCCGCCCTATATGTCCACCCAGCTGCCAGGAGGAGGAGCTGCTGAGCTCTCACGTATTCTTGAAGTAACGCTCGGTTTGGATGTAGTCCCGCTAAAGCCCTAACATTGCGCTGTTATTGTCCTGACCTTGTCCCACTGTGGTTCTTAATGTTAAGAAGTCGACCCCCCCCATTTTTGAAATGTGTCCCCCCCACTTTCCAAACGCTTCCGACGCCGCTGTTGACAACGCATATGTGCGGTTAAGTGTGGATGCCGGTTTTTAAAAAACCGAGGCTGTGTGGACTCAAGTTTTTTTTTAATGCGGAGGGCGGATTTATAAATGTCCTGCTACGTGTGGACTAGGCCTAAACTAAAACTAAAGAAAACTGGGTCAAATGTTTAGCAAATTCTTCAATATAATTGTGTTAACTATGTTTTAGCAAACATTTTGTCTAATGTATAGTGACTAGTAGTATAGTGTATATACCTGTATATTACCCTATTCTTTTCTTCACATATCTCTTATGTACTAGCTATGTGATTCTGAAGTTAAAGCTCTATATGAATTTATTTTGCTAGAAGTACAAATGCAGATCCTTTACTGTCACCATTACATTTACTGATGTGTTATAATTAAATTGAGAGCAACAAGGGCAAAAACACCATTGTGGCTGCTTGTTGTCACCATCACTGCTCCTCAACTATACAAAGGATAATTGCAAGCGAGTCATGGACCTGTTGGAGAGAAGGCCCCCCCCGTTTGAGCGCCCGAATGATTGTTCAGTACACAAGGGGGTAGGTGCAAACAAGCTTAAGCTTCTGCCTTCTCCTTTTGAGCATCATCTCCACACTATTTATTTCCTTATTTACGTATTCACCTACGACTGTACCTCTTTGGCTTTGATTACTGTGCTGAACTTTGTATACAAGTAGAACTGTGTGGACCCCAGATGCTCAAATAAAAAAGATGAATTGAATTGAATGTGTCGCATGCACTTTGAACCTGGCTCTGTCCGTTATTTAGACTTCATCGCTGAAAATATCATCAAATCATCAGGAAAACATAAAATGACTGAAAACGTGTAATACATTTTGTTCTCAGATTTATGACAGTGATCCACAGCACACGTTTTAAATTGATATCTCTACATTGAATTGTTTTCCCTATTCACCAGCAAATACTTCAGTACTTTCACTTACTGTATATTAAGTCACAGTCTGACAGAGCGACGATATTTGTCCAGAAGTATTTAGTACTTTGAGTCACGAAACCAAGCACTGACTTAATGTAATCAGTTTTTTATGAATGGAGGTGGAGTTTGGATGACTCGCGTGACCCGAGTCTGTCTCCGTGGCGACGTTCTCACAAAATCCCGGCTCTGACCTTTGACCTGCCTTCCCTCGCTTGCGTTAATGAAAGGTTTGGATGAAGCAGCTGCGCGAGTAACATCGACCTGTGAAGGGACCATCAGAAACATTATTCCACCTTGCTATCTAAAGCCAAATCAACGTACTACTCTAGAATAATCAATAAGAATCCAGGCAATTCTAAACAGCTATTTTCAACCGTAAACCAGCTCCTAAGCTCTAGAACACCCTCTGTCATCTGTTCAACAGAGACGCAGTGCAATAAATTTAGTGACTTTTTTGCACTCAAAGTGGACACCATCCGTAGACCTCTTGCACAAATTACCCGCCCGCCCTCAGTGTTTTCTGTCCCTGAAAACACCCTGGCAGACTTTGAGGAGGTGAAGGTACAGGAGGTTGAAACAATCATCCGCAAAATGAAACCTTGCACCTGTGCCACTGATCCACTTCCCACCATCCTGTTAAAACCCAACATCTCATATCTTAGCCCCCTCATTACCTCAATTATAAACTGTTCACTTTACTCTGGCCATGTCCCCGCCGCACTCAAAACTGCACTGATTAAATCTCATCTAAAAAATCACAACCTGAATCACGACGACCTGGCCAGCTACAGGCCCATCTCCAACCTCCCATTTCTCTCGAAGGTTTTGGAGAGGACTGTAGCTGGCCAGCTTCACGACCACATGCGTACAAACTCGCTGTCTGAGAAATTTCAATCCGGTTTCCGTTCCGCTCACAGTACCGAGACAGCCTTGGTCAGGGTCACCAATGACCTCTTGGTGACCTCTGACCAGGGCTCCCCCTCAATTCTCATTCTTCTTGATCTAACAGCAGCCTTTGACACGGTCGATCACAATATCCTTCTCCACCGCCTACAACACAACATTGGTCTGTCGGGTACAGTTCTCTCCTGGTTCAAATCATTCCTGGCGGGTAGAGTTGAGTATGTGGCCCTGGGGGACGCCAGGTCACGGCCCCGCGCCGTCACCTGTGGGGTCCCTCAAGGGTCTGTCCTTGGCCCTACCCTCTTTAACATCTATATGCTCCCCCTGGGCCATATCATCGGCAAGCATGGAATCTCGTTCCACTGCTATGCCGATGATACTCAGCTCTACCTACGCACTGATTCCGTCTCCATATCAGCCTCTCAAACAGCTCTGGCAGCGTGCCTGGAGGAGACAAGGGCATGGATGGCAGAAAATTTCCTACAACTAAACAGCTCCAAAACTGAAGCCATTCTTATCGGGACCCCCCACCAACTCAAATCTTCTCTTATTTCTGACATTGCATTCTCTGGAATCACCCTCCCCCTTTCCTCCACTGTCCGCAACCTGGGAGTCATTTTTGACCCCCTTCTGTCATTCGAAAGCCACATACAAAATCTCTGTAGAATCTCCTTTTTCCATCTCAAAAACATCTCCAAACTCCGCCCCAGTCTCTCCCCCTCTGACGCTGAAACACTGGTTCATGCCTTTGTCTCCTCCAGGCTGGACTACTGCAATGCCCTCCTCGTTGGGATCCCGGCAAAAAGCCTTCAAAAGCTTCAGCATATCCAGAACGCCGCGGCCAGGATCCTGACGAGGACGCCTAAGCACCAGCACACCACCCCAGTTCTTCGCGATCTCCACTGGCTTTCGATCGGTCAAATACAAAATCTGCCTGCTCACTTATCAATGCATCCATGGAAACGCCCCGGACTATCTCACTGAACTCCTCACTCCTCCACCTATAACCAGAGCACTTCGGCCCACAGAGACCAACCTCCTCTCCAGAACTAAACTCCGGACAATGGGCGACAGAGCGTTCCAGGCAGCTGCTCCCAAACTGTGGAACGCCCTACCACTGCACCTGAGGGCCCCACAGTCCCTGGAGACTTTTAGAAAAGGACTAAAGACTTTTCTGTTCCCTTTTTAAATGTTTATGTGCTTTTATTGTTGTTATTTTCCACTTGTGTTGTAGCACTTTGAGATTTTCATGTAAAGTGCATTACAAATTAAAGATATTATTATTATTATTATTTCTGTCACTTAACATGGCATAAAAATGGGCAAAATCTGAAAAATTGACAGTGCCAGGTTTAAATGTTTTCTTTTGTGACATATTAGTTCCAAAAATTTGCTCAGAGGGATTTTGGATCTGTTACTAATACTAGTTATTAATGGGAAAAATTTAGATCTGTAAAAATATGAAAATGTCTTCCAAATGTTGAGTCCCTTTGTCTGCACTTGCCCTGTGTATGTTTGTCCTGTCTTTAGCCGCTGCTGTCTCCCACGAAGGAAATGACCATAACCTTATTTGGACCGTGGTTTTTCCATACAGTACTTTTTTACTTCTACTTGAGTAACATTAAAATAAAGTGTCTCTTACTTGAGCAAAAAAAAAGTGAGTAAACCTTGAAGTGACAAATCTTCCTTTTGACGTAAAACAGATGCATTTCATGTGTTGTTAACGATCCCTTATTTATGTTTATGGTATTTTCTTTGAAAATATTACATTTTTTACATCTGTTCTGCTTCTCATTTATGTCAACACTGAAACATGAATCAGACTTTTACGCTCAGCACATACTCACTCAAAGTACTCAAAAAGTACTTTTTAATTCATAATTGAGTTATTTGGGCCACTACTATCACTTAGTAAGATGATTTGAAAGTAACGTTAGGGTTACTCTTAAACCCTATTCACGCGGGATTAGAATGACCTCAGGTAAAGATTACTGACGTCCTTAGGAACGTCCAACATGGCGGCTCTGAGGGAAGGTTTGGATGCGTTTGGTGCAAAGTTGAGACCAGACCTGGGCAACCCCCGGCCCGGGGTCCAGGTCTGGCCTGCGAAACTATTTAATTCGGCCCGCTGCTCATTTTCCGTAAAAGTAGCTTATCATGTTTTTCAGACTTTCACAGTAGCAACGCATCCGCGCCCCTTGGAGTTGCCGTGTGTTGGCGCCGTGACCAGAGCGGGCTAAACACGGCTCAGCCTCTGTCACACGGAGGACAGGAGGAGGATTATGGATGTCACAAAACACTTTGTCTTGTTTATTTCTAGACCTGTTTTTGGCCTGGTTTACATGTGGTTTAGGCCTGAGCTAAACATTTACAGAAAATCATAATCCTACTACATAACAGTACCAGATTCAAAATACACAATTTAGTGCAATGTACAATAGGATAAAGCAGAATAAGTTCTTGTTGGTGCGGCTCTCTGACTCAATTGAGGTATTATTTCAGTACGTGTGGGTTTGGATGTGTAGTACCCGCCTGTCTGTCCAGCGATCATGTCATGATAAAATCCACTTAAAACATGTTTGTAATCCAGTGCATCCTTTATTTTGATCGCGCACGTGTTTCCATATGAGTCCTCTGATCCGAATGCCTGGGCTCGGGAAAGGCATTTCAAACCGCTGCTGCTTGACATGAAGATTCCCTCTTTCCAGACAGAGTCTCGTTTCACTTGTGTCAGAGATGATGTAGTAGGAGTGGTTATGATGTTCCAAATTCAATACATTTTTGTGAATCTATGTCTTTACTCCTCCGGCCTCCTCACGCGCTCTGAAAAGCGGGTGTGCATTGCCGCTGATTCCCACAGCTCCACGGCACCTGCCGCCACGCACACTCATCACCCACACATGTGTGCACTTACACTGACCGTACACAGGAACATGATGATGTTGTAGATGACTTTGCCTCAAGAAAATCCAGGAAAGTTAAGCTGTAGCAAGTCATGTGATATTAAGGAGGTGGGGGTGTAGTTTCTGTAGTTTAGTGTAATTTAAGGCAGGACCAAAAACACCAATAGAGCTCTTTTTAAGATCTTTTCATTTTTTTTATTCAAATCCTTGTAGTATTTTGTGTCTAAAGATACTAATAGATAAGATATATAAGATAGATAGGTAAGATAGATAAGATATTATATTATAATAAGTATTTTGAATGTGCAATTGTTTTTGTAATTGTAAGATAGATAAGATACTAATGTCTTATTTTGCACACTGCCGTATTTCTAGTGTATTTAAGTTAATGTCACTTGTTTACACTTTTCATTTCGGGAGTATTTAAATGTAATACTTTATGTAAGCTATCTATAGTGTATTTCATATGTTGAGTTAATTTTTTTTTGTTGTTTCTTTAATTATTATTATTATAATTAGTTTTTTGAATGTGCAATTGTTTTATTTAGTTAAAAGAATGTCTAAAACAAAGCTATTAAGTGTCTTGAGTATATGTACACTAGCAGTGCAAGTACTGTACTGCGATGGGGGCGTCACTTCAAATCTTGCCTAGGGCACCAAATTGGTTAGGGGCCTGGTCAAATGGTCAGAAAATAACTCCACCATGCACACATTAGAATCATGACTGTGTCCAGGAAAACCCAAATACAATGTTTCTTACACCAACAACAGGACAAGAAATAACTGATATAGTTAGACATTTCATACGGCGGCACAGTAGTACAGGGTTGGAGTTCATGCTTCACAGCTAGAAGGTCCGGGGTTCGATTCCCACCTGGACAGACGTGCATGAGACCCATGTATGTTCATTAACATGCACTGTCCCGACCAAATAAACCAATAAATTAATAAATAAGAAATCCTTGGACTGTGACGAGGTAGATATGAGTATTGTTAAACAGGTCATCGATCACATCGTCATACCGTTATCTCATATTTTTAATTTATCTTTCAAAACCGATATTCCATTAATCCAGATAAATGAAAATGGCTAAAGTTATTCCCATCTATAAAAATGGTGACAAAACTCAATTCTCTAATTACAGACCTATCTTGAAACTACCTCAATTCCCAAAAATATTAGAAAAGCTCTATACAACTCGACTAGACGCATTTATAGATAAATACAATATTTTAAATGACAGTCAACATGGCTTTCGTAAAAGCAGATCTCCCGCTCTCGCGTTAATGGAACTCATAGAGGAAATTACAAATAATACAAGAACAAGTATTCAATAGGTATTTTCATCAATCTTAAAAAGGCTTTCGACACTATGGATCACAATAATACTCCTGAACAAATTACAAAAATATGGGATAAGAGGTATGGCTTTCAACTGGATTGAATCCTACTTAACAAACCAGTATGTTCAAATGGGGCAGTGCAGATCCATGTGTGATACCCTAGTGTGTGGTGTCCCCCAGGGATCGGTGCTGGGACCTAACGATATATTTTGTGATACCTTTCGGTATGAAAGCGCTTTATAAATAAAGTTTGATTTGATTTGAAATGGTGATCGAGATTACAGAAGAAATGGATAAGTTGAAAGATTGGTTCTGCGTAAACAAATTGTCTCTAAACATTACGAAAACCAAAACATGTTCTTTTGAAATTGTGTAATGAATGTACAATTACCAGTTAAAATTGCCAACGAGACTATTGAAAGAGTCTATGAACAGACATTTGTTGGTGTAACACTCGATAATAAAATCAGCTGGAAACCTCACATCGCAAAAATTAAAACTAAAGTTACAAAGATTTCAGCCATAATGAATAAATTCAAATATATCATTCACAACAAAGCTCTATATACTGTTCACTTATCCTCCCCACTTAACATATTGTGTAGAGATCTGGGGAAATGTGTATAAAAGTAATCTTGACCCATTGTTTAAAGTTCAGAAAAAGGCAATAAGAATAATCAATTTAGCTGGATACCGTGAACACACACATCCATTATTCTTTAACTAAAAACAATGACATTTGAGGACCTTACTGAATTTAAGACGGCTCAAATCATGTTCAAAGCCTCACTAAAGTCACTTCCTGAAAGTATACAAAATATGTTCTGCAAACGAGAAGTTAATACAACTTGAGAGATCAAATTAGTTTCAATAAACAATGCTCCAGAACATCTTTGAAAAGCGTGTGCCCCCCGAGACGTGGTGTTGAAATATGGACAAATTTAGATGAAAGCATCAAAAACCTGGTACATTTTAAAAAGGTTTACAAAGAATTATTATGTATTAAATACGAACAATTATTGTGAGTGTTGTAGTTTATTCTTTTGTTGTTGTTTCTTTATTTTGCTGTAGAAATGATTGTTCCTTATTATTTGTTGTTCCTTGCCTTATGGTGCCTTGTTTATGATTTGTTATCTTCCATTACGTTTCTTGCTCTGATTGTTAAAGTAAATATTATTGTTTTTAATTTTGGGGTGGGCACTTATAAGCTTTTTGCTTCGGCCCACTCCGTTTGAGACGACTTACTGCTCAAATAAATAAATAAATAAATAAAAGGGCTGTTTTATGTCAGAGCAAATTCCCATAGACGCGGCGCTGATGTCGTTCGTCGTAGTGTGTGGTGAGAAATGGCGTTTGTCGCTGAAACAAAGCTCGGAAAACAAACCTAATAGTTTAGCGCTCGCATCACCAACGAACGAACATCAGTCATCAGTCAGTTTTCATTCTCCGTCCATCATTTCCTAAATAAAGTCTGTTCAAATTGAGTGAATTGCTGATCGGAAAAATGACCGATGTGCCAGATTGTTCTAATCCCTTGCGAATAGGCACCTCTGGTCGCAATCCAATTTTGGTTTCCGACCCACCCGTTGAGAACCACTGCTTTAGAGGAGCTGCGGTCGTCTGCGTGTTCACTCAAGAGCTCATTAATTGTTGCGTAATCTCCTTGAATTGGAGTTATTTTTGGAGACGGTGCAGAGGAGGCGGGCGGCAGCTGCAGCCTCTGGACGAACCGGAATGATGCAACAGATTAATCCTCCGTCAGACAGCAGGTTGGGTAAGAGGCGAGCAACAGAGCGGGGGCACGATGTAAACGCCCTCAGTTTGGAGATCCGGCTTGTTTTCAGGAACAGCATCGCCCTAAACTCGCTCCAAAGTCTCCCCCACACCCTCGTCCATTATATCAGCGCCAAACACGGACAAACGGCTCTCCAGAACTGCCATTCACAAACGTCATTCCCAACCAAACTAAAAAGCTCTTTTTAATGGATGGGAGCTGCGGGAGAAACAGAAGCGCTCGTCCGCTGAAGTGAATGGGCAGAGATCGTCTGTGAATTCATGTCTGAGCAAACGTTTTATGGAAAAGACGTGACGTGATCCTTCACAGAGACGACGTTAACACTTTGACACTCAGCAGAACTCACTGTGATGTGGTTGGTTTATAATGTCATTACTCTGCCCCTTTTATATTCTTATTATCTTATCTAACGTATGCAGCCGACAAGCTCTGCCTGTGTACAAGCTGTGCGTGAAGAGACTTAGAAGTCTAAATGATTTAGTAATGTTATAAAATGTGCAAAATCTCCTGCCTCGTCTTACATTTTGATGTAAAGTAAGTAATATAATATTATTTTTTGTAAAATCCCTCCTTCCCTGATCTCAGCAACTAATCAGGGTCTAGTATCCTCCCACGTCGACCAATGAGACGAGCTTTTCCTGTGAACCAGCCTGTCAGGTCCAATGAGGAGGAGGGGGGAGGAACTGTTTACTTTCAAATTTCACTCTAGGGCTGATTCTGAAACCCTTAAATGATAGCCTCTAAGTACTAACACTAGCAACTAATCCTTAACCTTTCATGGGGTCAACTGTTCGATCTCTATGCAGTTAGGGAACTAGAGCTTCAGCAGCATTCGCCCAATTCGACCGTCCTTACACAGGGGAAGGGGAATGACATCACCAACAGCTGTTCTTCTTCTTCTTTAAGGATATTGGGAGGCAAACAAAAGTGCATGCCGCCACCTACTGTATTGCATATGCAACAACATAGTGTCCAAATAAAGACATTTAAGAGAGAGAGAGAGAGAAAAATACAATACAATACAATTCACATTTTCCTTTAGCTTATTTTATCTCAACAGCTGTTTCATAAAGCTACAGTATGCAAATTAGCCATGTTAAGTTTCGACTAAATAAAAGCAAAAGCACAAACTGCTTCATTTACTCCGTTTACTGAGGCGGCTCTTTAAAACCTGACATGTGACTGTGCTGTGGCGATGACAACATGTATTTCGTCACTTTTATTAAGTTTGGCTTGTGCACAATCTTTTAAAAATATTTTTTAATTAATTGTGCACCTGTCAATGAACAGTGGTTGCGCATGAAGAATCACTCAGGTGGGGGCGAGGGGGGCGGGCATGTGGCGCGGTGGCTTATGGGATGGCACATGGCTCCTAATTGCCAGTGAGGTATAGCGTCAGAAATCCCTATGCTAAAGTGGCTATGCTAGTTAGCATGGAGGCTCATTTTCCTAACTCCTTCCTAACCGACAGCCCAATTCGGAGGCTTCATGTCATGGCGGACGCTGGCGCACATTCGGTTTGGCGTTAGACCTCTTACCAATTTAACGGTTTCGGAATCTCCCCTTATCTTTGTTTGATCAATTGATGTATATATTGTAATTCTAATGTCAATGTTCTTGCAAAAGAACATGGACATTAGAATGACAATATATTGTATGAAATGCCTTGTGCATGGGACTCCAGTAAACTAGTTGAAAGATGGCCTCAGACAGCCCTCTGGAGTCTGCCCTGAGGAAAGCCTGTGACCCCAAACCTTTTTAATCCATGTAAAATAAAGCCTTTTTAACTTTTCTAAACCTTTTATTTTGTTTGTTGCTTTGTCACCGGTTAAGACTGCTCCCTGCACTCAAGAGCACCAAAAGGATATGCTTTTAAACATATTATAAACAAAGACTTTATATCCAAGCAGCTCTCCTACAAATTAGGTTTTCAAAGTTTTCGGACATGTTATGAACCAGCTCAGGGTCTCCTGCTGGTCCCAGAGTCAGGACTAAACGCGGTGAGGTTCAAACCCAGGCTGGGAACAGTTCTGTTTAGCTTTGAATACGACACTGCCAATACCTTATCTGCACTCTTTGCTTTTAATGTAATCAATCAATTCTATTACTAATGTTTTATGGATTGATTTGATCTTTTGTGTGTGTAATTTTATGTAACTGTGAAACCCTTCGAATTGCCTTGTGCTGTCCAAATAAACTTTGCTTTATTCAGCAAAGGGAAAGGGACGTTAGAAATCAATATCATCATTTAATATGACTGTAAAAATGCAGGCCCAGGCAAACGCAATCTATTACATTTGTAAAACATTTAAACTTAGAGACACTGGTCACGTTAGTAGTGATGTGACGTTCATGACCGAGCGCCTCTTTTGAGCGGTTTGAAATGGATCTTAATTGTAAAAAGAGCCGGATCTTTTTCTCAGTCAGTTTTACTCAGAACTCGAAAACACAAAACACTGCAAAAAGTTATCTTGAAATAAGTGACATTTTCTTGTAAGTAAATTTGTCCTTGATTTGAGAGTCTCAGTTCAAGAAATTAACACTTAAATTAAGATACAAAATATCATTGCACTCAAAACTAGACGAAAAATCTCAATTTACTTGAAATAAAACTGCCTTTTAATTTAAGTGGACACATTTCTTGAAATGAGACTCTCAAATCAAGGACAACTTATCTTACTTATTTTAAGATAGATGACTTTTTGAAGTGAACAATGGCCACACAAGCAAAAGCTTTTTGCACTGAAGTCAAATGCACTAAAAATGATTTGTCAGACGGTTTCAGCCTCTTTTTCATTCGTTTTTTACGTTTTTCAAAGCGTAAATAACAGTACCATTGTAATTTTAGATACTTTAAATCACATCAAGCACATTTTCATTCATTTGTCGATAGCAACAGCAACAAACAAAACAAAAAGATATTGTGATGAGTTAAAATGGCTCAAATGAACAATATTTCACCTCATCCTGTGTTCGTGCCAGGTAAACAAATCTGCCAGTGAATTGAGATTTTTTTAATACTCAAAATACACTTAAAATTAAAATAAAAACATATTACACGCCATCTAATTTCAGTCTATTCTGATCTAAGTGCAGTAATACCCCTTCCACAGGCAGATGTTTACATACCCGCTCAGATCAAGGGCAAACAGACTTGCTTTCTGCGGTTCCGCTGCAGATGATGCAGAGGAGGAGTCTCCATGTCGCGCCGTAGGAGACCGAGACGGAAACAGGGGAGTGTCATGTTGCTGCGGAGGTTTATGGACACTTGCCATAATGCACCTGAGCTGCTGAGTAGGCAAACCTCCCTCCCTCCCTCCCTCCACACACACACAGCAGACTCATGGTCAATACAGCGTATGCCTCGACTGTCGGGGGGACGGGTTGAACAAGAGATTACAGATCGACTCCAACGCCTTCCACAAAGCGCCGTGACCGAAGGGTACAAGTCGAGCAAACCAGCAGTTAATTCAACAAGACAACGACCATTTTCAATTATAGCAGCATAAAGGTTAAAGGTATTAGGTTTTATGGCCAAAATCACTGTGACAATCCGCATGAAACAAAAAACACAAAGTTCAACATCTTCTCTGTCAGCGCATATGAAATGAGGTCAAAAATCTGTCCTCATAAATGTGTCCAAAGGTGGTGACAAAATTCAGAAACATGTGCGTGATGTTGGCCAATATAAAGTGTAAAATGTCTGTTTTGTGAATCCAGTCACTGCCAAATAATGATCAAAGTCCTTAACTCCCAGAGAGTTGTATCTCCGTCCGAGATTATGACATCACCAAATCCTAGAACCCAACCTATACACGAGTACTCATCGGTGCAGATCGCGTTGGTGCTGTGGGACTCGAACACCCACGCAAAACTGTGTGCTCCAGTTGGATTTGCGCTGATTTACTATCTATTGAATAATAATAATAATGAATAATAGGGCTAGACACACGTGCGTATAAAATCGTATCAATTCCCATCCCTATTCGGGAGGCAGCACAGTGGCTTGTGGGATTGTTCTTATGGGCTGATAACTGCACTGACACATTTGGAAGATCCTCGTCACGGCTGACAATGATGCACGTCTGGGTCAACGATAAGTAGAAAGAGGTTCCTATAACCCATAATATAACCCATAATAATAATAGGTTATAATAATAACCCATGCAAAAACAGCAGGTGAGCAGAGCTGGTGATCTTTATAAACGGCCTGGAGAGTTACTAACAGTACTTATAAGCCCAAAGACTGCTCTGGAGAACATCTATGGACATTAGCCACAGCTGCTGAGCTGCAGGTCGTACAAACGTCTCCAAGAGAAAGCCCTGAACCACACCCCAAACATCTGGCCTCGGATACAACATGTGACAGAGGCCAGAGCTGAGCTGAGACTGTAGTTTTTCTTCAGACAGTTTTAGGATGTGAGCCGTAGCCTATGTGTTTACTGTGTGGAGGCTAAATGCTAACGTCACTATCTCTGTTTCTTCTTCAATGTGTTCATTTAGTCTGAGGAGTGAAGCAGATCATTGGTAAATCCCGCTGTAGCTGGACTGACAGAGCTGCTACGTCTTTGCCTTGGAAACATAACCACATTGGTCGAGCCTGACTGCCGTCTATTTATTTTGGTGGTTCTGCCGTTTGACTGGCACCCAAAGGAAGAGATATAAATGGGCGCCTGTGCGAATAGCAATACTTTGGTATATTTTGGTATTGATCTAGCAGAGTGGGTAGCACGGATTCAATACCTGAACCGTGCCTGCCTTTCTAGGGAGTTTGCATGTTCTCCCAGTGTCTGGAGCCAAAACATACACAATAGGGGACTCGTTCAGCAGGTGACACCAGGGGTGTAGCACCAAATTCTGGGCCCTACGTACAAACTATTTTGATGGGCCCCCCAACGCTCCTTCCCACGTGCACGTTCAGTCAATTCACATTTTATATTCATCTCAACATATTTTGTGGTTTAGTTTGTGTAGTTCATTTCTTTTACATTGTAACTTTGTTACACAAACTGTATACTTACATCCTGTATATTCAGTATGTGGTTTGTCTGTTTTAACCCTAAGATTATTATTATTAGATTATACATTTTACATAGACATTAAAGATATCACATCAAACCAAACCAAACCGACTGCACTGGGCACACAGGATTTTTTTTATTAATATGCATTGAAATAAGCATTTATAATACTTTAAAATGCTGGTTTATGTTATACAATTCATTGATATGTTGCCTCTTGCCCATGTGTTGATGAACAAGAAATCCAATGCGTCTGGTTTGGTCTCACCATATTTTCAAACCCATGTTTAGGTGTAGGCTACAGTGCTGTTAAATTATTTTTCTGTTAAAGCTTGCGTGGCTAATTTGCATAATGAATTCTGCGAAAATAGCGTGAGCAACCTGTGGCTTTTGTCACTGTTTTGGCCTGATAATCTAGCCTCTGACTTCCTGGTTTCTGGTTTGCTCTGGAGGAAAATGTGCTGTATTTTGACACACAACAGCACATATGGTCTGTTCTTCTGTTGCAAATGTCACATTTACAATGTGGATCAATGGTGCCAAAGGAAAAAAATATTTGATTGCCACAGCTGACACTGACCTCTGACCTCACTCTTTGGCCAAATATCTGCCTTTTCCACTGATACGGGTCGGGAACTACTCGATGCACAGCTCTACGACCATTAGAGGCAGCTAAAGAAGAGTCTGAGGGGACAACAGAGCCTTCTGCTGGAGATTATTATGACTAATGTGTTGCAGACTTGACTAATGTTTCCCTAACATGGCTAATGTTTATCTTACGTGGCAAAAGATTAGCCAACATGGAAAATGTTTCGCTAATATGGTTGATGTTTTGCTAACATGGCTAACGTTTCACTAACGTGGTTAATGTTTCGCTAATGTGGCTAATGTTTCGCTAACATGGTTAAAGTTTCACTAACGTGGTTAAAGTTTCGCTAACATGGCTAATGTTTCGCTAACATGGTTAATGTATCGCTAACATAGCTAATGTTTCGCTAAAATGGCTAATGTTTCGCTAACATGGTTAATATTTCGCTAACATGGCTAATGTTTTGCTGACATGGCTAATGTTTCACTAACATGGCTAATGTCTCGCTAACATGGCTAATGTTTTGCTAACATGGCTAATGTTTCACTAACATGGCTAATGTCTCGCTAACATGGTTAATGTTTTTAATGTCTCGCTAACATGGTTAATGTTTCGCTAACATGGCTAATGTTTATCTTACGTGGCAAAAGATTAGCTAACATGGAAAATGTTTCGCTAATATGGTTGATGTTTTGCTAACATGGCTAACGTTTCACTAACATGGCTAACGTTTCAAACACTGGTGTGCTGTAAATATGAACTCACAAAGGACCTGTTGAAGTGAGATCTGACAACATCAGCAGCGACGCACAAACTCATCACCATAATCACAGATTATGGTCACGTAGAAAAAAAAACTGCACACTTACAATGACATCACACGTAAAAAGTACTGTGTAATGCAGCGTATTAAAAAGCTTTACAAGTCATTAAAGTGGCGCAGCAGTTAGTGCTCATGCTTCACAGGTTCGACTCCTGGGTCATATCTGGGAGTTTGTATTGTCTGTGTAAGTTTCTCCTTCTACTAAAAACATGTACAATATGGCAGGATGAATGATGTGTGGTGGTTGGAAAGTCCGTTGTCTGTCTGTCCCAAAGGGCAGCTGTGGCTACATACGTAACTTACCACCACCGTGTGTGTGAATGGGAATTGTCCCATGTAAAGCCTTTGTGACCAGGTCTGTGAAAGGCTACACAAAGGTCTCCCATTCTTCAAATAATTGTGTGCCAAAATGTAGGTCTTAAATGTTATGAACAAGTATGAAAAAGTGTTGAATTTGATTCAAACTGGCATTAAATCTACATTTCTGGAAAAAAATAATGAAATTCCTGCATAGGTTTGTCAAAAATACATGAATTGTGCTAGATTCTAGAATAGGGTGACCAGATGTATCAGTTTACCCGGGGCAGTCCCAGTTTTGAGTCCTCTGTCCCATGTCCCCACACATTCCTCCAAAACCATTCATTTGTCCCAGTTTTACACCGTAACTGTCCCAAGTGTCCCAGTTTTTGGCCACTATGATCAACAAAGTACAAACTTCGCTTGAAAATTCATGTCTTTGGGCCATGCAAATGTACATTAGAAGTAGAAACCAATAAACAAATATCACGTCCATCATGATAATGCTGATTGGTGCATGGTGTAAGACATTAACAAGCATATTTAGCGTGGGATGGCTCCCTGCTTGACCATGCAACTAAATCCCAAATAGTGTCCCAGTTTTCTAGTCAGAAAATCTGGTCACCCTATTCTAGAACATGAATATGAAATATGAACTATTTTTTGGATTGTGGCAGTTAAGGGTGTCACAATTTCAATTTTCTGAGTCACGATTATTGTGAAAGAAAATATTGAGATTTTACGATTATTCACGATTATCGACCGAATGAAAGGAAATAACTGCTATTTGTTGTTTTTTTGTCTTGTAAACATTCACTGTTTCTAAAAATGAAAAAAAGTGCGGTGCTTCTGAAATTCTTACGGATAACCTACCGCGTCCTTTTATAATTGTGGTAATCGTAAAACCGGTTAATCTTGACATCCCTAGTGGCAGTACGAATAAAGTATTTGTGCTTTAAAGCAGAACTAAGTAACTCGTGCCCCTAGAGGCCATAAGCGCCACTGCAGGTGTCGTAGCATGTTGTGTTTTTTTACTCATTAATTGTCCGTGAGAGTAAATCCTACACTGACAGAAAAGACAAAGGGACATTGTTCCTCCAAATACACTCAAACGTGGCTGTAAATACTGTTTAAAGTGGTGCCCGTTAGCCTGTTAGCTTCTTCTTCGTGATTCCATAAGTGTGTATTGGTGACTCCAACCCGGTGGCAGGAAAGTTGCAATTGTGGTTTTCTGGCCAGAGACACCAGGGGGAGATGAAAGACCCCCAGTCATCCCATTAACACTTGTATTACCCCCAGAGGGACGACGGAAAGGATTTATTAAGGTAAACAAGTTACTTAGTACTGCTTTAACATGGCATTAAAATTCAATTTGACTTGTTGCGGCGTGTAACCCCTGCCACTTCCCTGCCACATTGTAACCCTGCCACAAGTATTTCTAAAAGTCATGTTGGTCAGATGAAAGGACTGTCAGCCAATAGATAAATGTGTCAGGTTTGTGAATCCGATCACTTCCAAATAATGACTATGGCAAACATTTCGACCTATTTTTCCAAAACTGTGCCTGTCCCGTTGAGTTGTATTCAACTCTGACTCTACCGTTCTAGAATGACGTCAACTTGTAAATGGTGTAGAAACCAGGGACAGGAGTTGATGTTTAGCTCTGTGTTGTAATTGCATCGTCCCTGATACATAAGTACATACATAAATAAAAACACATGTACTAATTTAAAAAAAGTGTTGCTTAGTTGTTTGAGTGTCTAGGCCCCTGAGATTCCAAACAAATCTGATTCTGAAATATTCTAAACTTTTGAGATGCATCTTCTTTTCAGTGAAGGTTTTTCAGGACTGGGTTGTGACGTGTTAAAAACGGCGCACTGTAAACATTGGTTCAGTCAGATTATTACTTAAAGGTGCATTATGCAACTTTTTATGTGGAATAAAAAAGGTAATATCAGTGCGTATTTGACTTGTATGGGTGGATAGCTTAGCGCCTTTGCTTTCCATCCCGGTGGCCTTCATTACACTCCAGGATCAATGTTATTTCAGGTTTTGTAGTGTTTCTAGTAGGTTTTCTGGATAGAATGTATGCGTAATAATCTGAACCGATTAAATAAATCAAAATCAAAATCTATCCACATCATTAGTGAAAGGGAACAACAATAAAATAGTTTCATTTTCAAATCACATTTTGGATCTAAGCATTGATATTTTTAATTCTTTTAGGTCAATTACATAGTCACGAATCCAAAACCATCTTTTAAAACTGAAAAAAACGTAAACTCAGTAATAACAGTAATTGTGCTGTACCTACAAAACATTTGAGTAGTAACAGTGGTAATGGTGCTGTATTTACAATGGCACAAATAATGCTGCTAATGTTAGCTTTTCTTGGCCACAATAAGCATGACTGTTCACGGATTTATAAGTAGTTGAAACGACTACGAAAGTGGACATGTGCCGTTTACAATGTAGTTTACGAGTTAGCTACGCTAACTTTCTGCCCAGGGAATTGAAGAGACGATTTAGGCTTTTCCTAGTAGCATTTCTACCAGTGGAATTATTTTATTATTATAATTAGGTCTGCGTTTATGCATACAAAGTATACAAGTTTTGTTTTCTCCTTCAAACGTCAATTATTCGTTTATCTGTATTATTTTGCTTCTTCACTCGATTCACTTTGCTGCATTTGCTCAAGTATCACATCTTATTCACTCAAACTGATTTGGTCTAAATATCTTACAAAACAGTAACGTTTCTTACCTCCGTTGAAGTCATGCCTGTAAATCTGTAAATCTGTAAATTGACCAGGACGGGGCTGTTATTTCTGGCGCCTCATGCACAAGCTTATCATCGAGGCTGCAGTTACGCGTTTGGCCTGAGGGGGCAATTGCGAGTACAAAACTGTAAAACTGTATTTGCCGTACTTAAAGGTGCACGATGCAACTTTTTTATGTAAAAAAAAAGTAGTTATTAATGTGTATTTGACTTTTCAGTGACCACTGGCTGTTTAGCGCCTTTGCTTTCCATCCTGGTTGCTCCAGGATCAATTTTATTTCCGTTTCTTAGGATTTCTGGTCGGTTTTCTGAATGGAATGTATATGTAACCATGGATACGGTTCAATCAGCAGTGAAAACCTAAAAAACAATTGATCCTGGAGTGTCCAACAGGCCATCAGGATGGTAAGTAAAGGCGCTATGCTAACCACCCAAGCCTCCGCTGGGCCACTGAAAGGTCACATACGTTTAATAACAACTTTTTGAACAGAAAAAGATGCATTGTGCACCTTTAAGTATTCAAAGTAAAAAGTCCACATCTATTTAAATGAGTGTCACTGTATTTGTATTTAATTATTTGAACAGGGACAGTATACAGTATACATTAGCCTCAGAAAGGAGAGATGCATTGTACCAGGTGACTGTGATGAAAATGTGGCTTGAATTCACACGACGGGGTGGGGAAGTCTTCATTACTGTGACTCAGTGGCGTTGACAGCTCATCTGCACAGCGCCAGCTACAGTTCCGGAGTGCGTGAATTGGCTTTTGAAAAAAAAAAAAGTGAAAATCACAAATTTTCACACAAAAAACGACTTTGTTTACGTTTTTCTCGAGACACGGGCTGCCGACTTGTGTCCCTGGAAACCAGGGCGGGTCACAAATGGACATTTGTCTTTGGAGCCTTCATAGAAATATAGCGGAAATTGTTTCATTGATCTTAGAGTAAAAAAGTAATAAGTAACACAAATACTACTCGAGTAAAGCACGTCACTGAAGTACAGCACTGGAGTAGATTTACTTCAGATACTGACGCCTCTGGTTTCAAATGAGCTCGAACACAGCCAGACTGTGCCTTTGTCTTTATCTGATCAGAGACAAACGCAGAGTCATCGTCTCCTCCGGCTCCAGCTCTGAGCATTAGCCTCGTTTCCAACACATTTATTTAAAGACACACTCTCCTGCAGTTTCCGGAGCCACGAAAAATATGATCAAACCGCAGGGAGACAGGGCGAGGCTAAGGCCAACTTTGTCCCCTGCAGAAAAGTGCCCTCTACGTTTGACCTGCCTGTGGAAAATGACTTGTCAACACTGGGGAAAAGCCATCTCGTCTTCGATTAAATGACTTCAATGGACTCTACTTTATTACCTTCATCAGGCCCAAAGCGCTTTAGAGCAAGGAACCAGTCACCCATTCACTCTCTCATTCATACACCTATGTACACAGACACTGGAGGCAAGGAGGGTGAAGTGTCTTGCCCAAGGACATAACGACAGTGTGCATCTTCAGGAGCTGGGATTCGAACCCCCCGACCTTCCGATCATGAGACGACCCCTCCACCAACTGTGCCCTGAGATCTCGTTGGTATCGCATACGAGACATTGCAGGGACATCACAGAAACGTCTCACACAGGTTGAGGACAACAAATAGTGTTCACGACAAAACCACGGAGACTACCTGTCCCGCGGAGACAAGGCGAGTCTCCAGGTAGTCTCCGGAGTCTTTAGCGAATGCAAACTGGAAATACTACATGCATGCTAAGTGTTAATTATTAACCAGGAAAGTCTTTTCAAGGGAGTCTTGGACCCAGAGGGTACCCTATTGTACATATTCCTAATGTCAGTGGAAACCCCCACAATCTTTACGGAAAGGCCCCGCCCATCCCGGGAATGGAACCCAGGACCCTTTTGCAGTTCCTGCTGTTATTTCCTCAAAAAAGTATAAAACAGGCTTGTAAAGTGCAATACAAGTGACAACCATTAATAATAATAATAATCATTATTATTATTATTATTATTATTATTATTATTAGCCCAACAGCCCCGCCACCTTCGAAACTCACTCTATAGTTCAGGAAGAACATTTTTCTTTTCAGGAAAAAAGCCTTTGAGAAAGGACTAAACTTGGACCAACCCACGAGCGCCCCCTGGATCTGTAACTGTGCAGTCATTTGAGTTTGAGCCGAATGAAAACGACCTTAGCGGTGATTACCGAGACATTCCGCATGAGTCAGCCCCGAAGCGCTGCCCGCGGGTCTGGAGCTGCAGATTTCAGCTCGGGTTAAACCACGGGTCCGTAACGACAGGCCCCGGCTCTGACTGCAGAGGCCGAGGGGCGCAACGACATCACGTGCACGCGACCTGTTCTCCTTGAAACGGACGCGACGCGGCGGTTAAGCGCGGGGCCGTGGGCGAGGCTCGTTTTTTTTTTTTTTTTTTTTTTTTTTTTTAATTTATCGCAGAAACGGAGCGAAAGTGCGGGGCTCGGGGATGCAGGCGGGGGGCAGGGGAGGCGAGGGGCTAGAGGAGGTGCAGAGGAGGATGGTACTCACCGTGGGAGAGTCCTGGCGCGCGGGGTTAACGGGTTCGGGCCGCCCGGTGCAGCCGCTTCTGCCGCCGCTGCGTCAAAAACAGCACAGCCTCAGCACCAGCTCAGCGCGCGGGCACGAGGAAGGGCGCGGGCACGAGAGGGGAGCGCGAGCACGAGCGTGGAGCGCTGACGTGAAGGTAGAGCGCGAGGGAAGAGAGAGAGTGGGGGGGAGAGAGCGCGAGGGAAGAGAGGGGATAGCGATGGTTCGCACTTAGGGACCGTCTGTCAATGACTGGAGTGAAAAGGCAAAAAAAAAGAAATACTGATATGGATGTGAAGTTTTCCAAAAACAATTAGACTTGCCCAGATTAATATGGGCCAATGTGGAGTTGTGCTGATTAAAGCGTTCATCAGTGAATAGATTTCTTCCACAAAGGCAGACAGACCCACCGAAAATGACCTTTGGTAAAGCTCTATACAGCGGCTCTATTCCAGCAAAGGTCCAGGGCCCCCCAAAAAACAGCTCACTCCACTCAAGAAAGTGAAGACAAAATGCTTTTACTCAGAAACTTGGATTGAGAAAGTATAGGTGGTCAGTAACTAAGTAAGTAAAGTAACACAAATACTATTCAGTAAAGTACAGACCTCACAAACTCTCATTTACAATTTTATCTGGTCTTGCATTGACTCTGTTTTAACAAAACAACTCTGAACAGACTTCAGATTGTACAGAATGCTTCCGCCAGACTTTTGACCGGACACACCCAGAACAGCCACATCGGTCCATTCTATCAAGTCTCCATCGGTCCATTCTATCAAGTCTCCATCGGTCCATTCTATCAAGTCTCCATCGGTCCATTCTATCAAGTCTCCATCGGTCCATTCTATCAAGTCTCCATCGGTCCATTCTATCAAGTCTCCATCGGTCCATTCTATCAAGTCTCCATCGGTCCATTCTATCAAGTCTACATCGGTCCATTCTATCAAGTCTCCATCGGTCCATTCTATCAAGTCTCCATCGGTCCATTCTATCAAGTCTCCATCGGTCCATTCTATCAAGTCTCCATCGGTCCATTCTATCAAGTCTCCATCGGTCCATTCTATCAAGTCTCCATCGGTCCATTCTATCAAGTCTCCATCGGTCCATTATATCACGTCTCCATCGGTCCATTCTATCAAGTCTCCATCGGTCCATTATATCACGTCTCCATCGGTCCATTCTATCAAGTCTCCATCGGTCCATTATATCACGTCTACATCGGTCCATTCTATCAAGTCTCCATCGGTCCATTATATCAAGTCTCCATCGGTCCATTATATCAAGTCTCCATCGGTCCATTCTATCAAGTCTCCATCGGTCCATTATATCACGTCTCCATCGGTCCATTCTATCAAGTCTCCATCGGTCCATTATATCACGTCTACATCGGTCCATTCTATCAAGTCTCCATCGGTCCATTCTATCAAGTCTCCATCGGTCCATTATATCAAGTCTCCATCGGTCCATTCTATCAAATGTTGTTAATGTTGTTTTCAAACACTAAGAAGGTCCCTCAAACGATCCCCTTAGTGTTCACTCTAAATGGAAGTGTCATAAATGTCATAGAGGTGGGTCACACGTACAAATACCTTGGTATTTTTGCTTGATGACTGCCTGACTATACAATTACATTTTGTGAAGAAACAAACTCAAGTTGGGCTTTTTCCTTCAAAATAAATGTTGTTTTTCTTTTGAGGCAAAAAAGCGCCTTGTCACTGCAACATTTGTATCTATTTTAGACTATGGAGACCTGTTGTACATGATGCCTCAGCTCAATGTCTCCATAAGATGGACACGGTTTCTCTCTGAGGTTCAATACTAACTGTAGAGCTTTGACCCATCATTGTGAACTGTATTCTCCGGTGAGACGGCCTTCTTTGTCCTCCAGCTGGGTCACTGGAAAGCTTTATTTATAAGGCCATGCTGGAACCCTCCTACATCTGTAACTCAATCACACAGAGAAGTGTTGACTCTTACTGTTCCATTGATTGATCCAATGATCATGTGTTGCTCGCTGTTCCATTTGTCCACTCTGCTCCTTTTGCATGGAGCATGTTGCAAAAAGACTGGAAAACAACTGAATTTATTCCATTGAACACTTTTAAGTACAACTTGAGATGACCTGTTTAAATTGTAGCTGTTTTTCATAACTGTGATGGAAAAACATCAGTGTGTCTAAAGCGAATGAGTAAAAAAGAGCATTTGTGGGAGTCTGTTTTGGCCCAGCGGTTAATGCTCTCGCTTCACTTCTGGACTAGGGTTCGATGATCAAATGAGGCCTTTCCTCCAGATGCTCTGGTTTCCTCTTCCGCTAAAAACACGTACAATGGGTAAATCCTCCAGCTGGTGATTCTGACCATTAGCCTGGCTCCGCCTCTGGAGAGAGGTCCGGGGTGTGGGACACTTACTTAGTGTGAACAAACGTGCACTAACTAATGACACCATTTTGGAGTGAGTTGGACTCTATGGAGGACTAACTCCACACAGGTTTGAAACAATAATGAAGACACGGCCCGGGCCCAGATGATTGCTGTGAATGACGTCATCTGCAGACCCTCTCTCTGTCTCGGTGGTGAGTGGTCACTCTGCAGTGGACACTCGATATCAGCCTCATCAAATATTAAACCCTCTGCTCAGCTCTTTATTATTCTTACCTGCATATATTTTCTTGCGTGTGCTGCACTTCGGGGAACTTTCTTGTCCATAAATGTGCTGAATACATAAACTTGACCTCTGCATCTTCCTCTGCTCTGTCACGTCCAGGATTTATGTTCTCCTGTCATAAGCGGCGTCCTGTCCCTTTAAGAGTCTCCATGTTGGTGACGCTGCAGCGACATAAAGTCATCTGAATTCTCTGCACTTCTCTCTTACTCTCTGTTTCTCTAACCGAGACATTTTAAAGAAAGTCCAACACATGCCCAAAAACCCTACACTGTCCGACCGAAAGAACAGGGTCCTCCTTCACCTGGACGTTACTCGCTGTTCGGATATGGGGCTGCTGCGGTCGGTCAGGTCTGGGTTCAGCAACACCAGAGAATGGCCAGGTTATTCCATCAATGGATTCCTTCTTCCATGATGGCACGGGCCTATTCCAAGATGACAATGTCAGGATTCAGGGGCTCACATTGTGAAAGAGTGGCCCAGGGAATGTGAGATGGATCGGCTGCCACAGAGTCCAGATCTTAACCCTACTGAGAAACTTGGATGTGCTGGGGAAGGCTTTGCACGGTGGTCACACTCTCCCATTCTCAGCACAAGATTTTGGTGAAAAATGAATGCAACATTGATTAAAAATCATCAAATGAATTACGCTAAAATCAGGGCTTAAATGTCATTGAAAAGTATTTAATTGGATTCAAACTGGCATTAAATCTACATTGATTGAAAAATTCAGACATCGCTTAACAATTTTTACTGTAGAAGTTCATCAGAAATGGTCTCAAACAAGTTTTTATTTTAAAAGTTTCCTGTTACGTCCAGTTCTTTTTACTCTGTTTGATGAAATGTTTGCAAATCTAAAGAAGTTAAATATCCACTGAAAATGTAGTATTTGGGCAGTAAAAAGCATTCAATTTGAATTTCTTCTTCCAGTGTAAACCTTGCTGAATCTTTGGATTCTACAAAAGAAGAAAATGAAGGCCTTACATCCCATTAAATGTAGATTTCTCTAAAAGTAATGCCACTGATCGTCTTTCCAACAAGATTACAAAACAATATGGTGCAAAACATGCTTCATTGAAGCCTGAACTGAAGATATTTTCACTTGAGTTTACATTTAAATATCCTCACATTCTTCTTTAGATGTGATAAATGCATACATATTTCATGTGGTATGGCCTTAGAATGATTGAATCTGGGCATTGAACGCAAGAAAACATGTTTTTATTGATGTCTGACAAATTGCAGAAGCTTATTGAAACAACGCCACATAGAACGTGCTGGAATCAAAGCTGAAGGCGGAACAACCAAATATTAGAGCGGGGAACTTTTTATTGGCAACCATTTGGTCGGGCAGTGTTAATGTAACGACTGAATCCCTGTGTTGGAAGTAATCTATTACAAATGTTACAAAAATATGACTTCTTTCAGTAACTAAGGAATATAACATATTACTTACACAAAATACGGTGAAGGTGCTTTACTGTGTTTGTCATTATACAACAACTGTACACCGAATATATTAGTAATTACAATTCAAGTAACTTGAGTTACAAATGCATTTAAATGGTTTGTATTGATAAAAAAAAAATACAGAGCCTCTCGAAAGTACTAATACACCTTGAACCTTTGCACATGTTGTCATGTTTACAACCATAAACATAAGGATTTATTTTTGAAGTTTTTACTGAAAGTTCACACACAAGTAACAGACAACTGTGAAGTGAAAGCAAATGAAACATGATTCTGTTATTTTTCTAAAAATAGAAAAGTGGGGCGTGCATAAGTATTCATACAGCATGACTGAATACTTTGTGGATCCCCCCCTTTTGCTGCAATAACAGCAGCAAGTCTTCTGGGGTTTGACTCTACAAGGTTTGCACATGTAGAGACTGACATTTGAGCCCATTCCTCTTTACAAAACAACTCCAGCTCTGTCACATTAGAAGGAGAGCGTTTGTGAACAGCAGTTTTCAGGTCTTTCCACAGATGTTCAATAGGATTTAGGTCAGGACTTTGACTGGGCCATTCTAACACATTCATATGTTTGTTTTTAAACCATTCCATTGTAGATGTTTGTGTTTAGGGTCATTGTCCTGCTGGAAGGTGAATCTCCACCCCAGCCTCAATTCTCTTGCTGACTCCAGCAGGTTTTCCTCCAAAATGTCTCTGTATTTGGCTCCATCCATCTTCCCAACTATTCTTACAATCTTCCCAGTCCCCGCTGAGGAAAAGCAGCCCCATAGCATGATGCTCCCCCCACCATATTTGACACTGGGGATGGTGCACTCAGGACGATGAGCAGTGTTAGGTTTGCTCCATACATAACGTTTTGCATTTGGGACAAAAAGTCTGACCAAAGCACCTTCTTCCACATGGTAGCTGTGTCCTCCATACGACTTCTAGCAAACTTCAAATGGGATTTCTTATGGCCTCCTTTCAATAATGGCTTTCTTCTGCCACTCGTCCATGAAGGCCAGATTTGTGTAGAGTACGACTTATAGTTGTCCCATGTACAGATTCCCCCAGCTCAGCGGCATGACGTCGCAGCTCCTCCAGAGTTATCTTAGGGCACTTGGTTGCATTTCTGACCAGTACTCTCCTTGTTCGGTCTGTTAGTTTAGGTGGAGGGCCGTGTCTTGGTAAGTTCTCAGTGGTGCTATACTCTTTCCATTTATGAATGATGGATTGAACAGTGCTCCGTGAGATGTTCAAATCTTGAGAAATCTTTGTATAACTTAACGCTGCTTTAAACTTCTCCACAGCTTTATCCCTGACCTCTCTGGTGAGCTCCTTGGCCTTCATGATATTGTTTAGTGACCAATACACTCTGACCATAGCTCTGAGGCCCTCACAGAACAGCTGGAATTATACTGAGAGTAGATTACACACAGGTGGCCTCTATTTAATGGTTAGGGCAAGGTGTGAACATTCTGCAGTCATTAGGAATGTTATAAAGGCAATTTAATGCACTCAGAAAATGCTGTATGAATACTTATGCACGCCCCACTTTTCACTTTTCTATTTTTTGAAAAATAACAATCATTTTGCTTTCACTTCACAGTTGTCTGTTACTTGTGTGTGAACTTTCAGTAAAAAATTCTAAATAAAATCTTTATGTTTATGGTTGTAAACATGACAAAATGTACAAAGGTTCATGGGGTATTAGTACTTTTGAGAGGCACTGTATAAGGCAGCACCAAACCGAGTTGGGCACTGGAGAATAAGATTTGCAGGTGACGCTTGGACCCAACGTCGGCAAAACAAAACAGAGAATGGGGAAAGAGAAGGAAATCTTTGACTGAACGTTTGCTCAGTGGCATTCTTACTATTCTCAGTGTATTTGTTTTTTTTTAAGTAACTCAAAGTAGTGTAACTCAGCTACATTTTTGCAACAGTAATCTGGAATACAAACATATCACATATTTAAAGCTGTAACTACTAATATACAATATATTACCATATTAAAGTAACTTAGCCTTGATCAGTAGGACTTCACTTGTCAGGCATCAAGAAAATGCTTTTTAAAGCCATTTCAACGCCCAGATACAATCATTCTAAGGCATACCACATGAAATATGTATTTATTTATCACATCTAAAAATGTGTAACCTTTCCATCAAAGAGAAGAATGTGAGGATATTTGGATATTGTAATTTTGTCAGACAGACAACCAGTGGCAATTTGTTCAAAGAAATGTTCATTTAAGGACTTCTCCTTTTGCAGGTTCCAAAGATCCAGTGTCCTTTCTCACCGAGATCTTGTACTGATGATGGGAGAGTGTGGCCACTGCACAATGCCTCCTCCAGCACATCCCAAAGGTTCTCAATGGGGCTAAGATCTGCATTCTGTGGCCTTGTCATCTTGGAATATGCAGATCATAACACTTTTCTCTTTGGTCAGGCAGTGTCAAAAGCGTATCGTCTCAAACCAACTCTTCATTGTTATCTAGGTCTCGTGTTTCATGATACGCCAAAGAAAAATCCGTCAGTGGATCCTTCAGATCGCTCAAATAACTATAGTTTGAACAGTCCACTGACCTTTGACCTCGGAGGAGAAGTGGGCGGAGTGTCGGGTCTGGAACAGTTTCAGCTCCGCGTCCAAGTCCACGTCCACGCCCCAAAACCTCAGACCTACGAGAGACCAGAGATCATGTAAAGATGTCGCCACAAAGTGAGAAAAATGATCTTTAAAAAAACATTTTCCAAATAAATCTGTAGAGAAACATGGAATCAGTGCAATAATACACACCTTATTGAGAAAGTCAGAGAAAACTAGGCCAAAGCCTGCAATGAGCCTCGCTGTGGAGTCTCTCCTTAAAGTCAAACTGCGTAACACCTGCTCCTAACTCCACACTGTCTCTGACTAACCTATTTAAATCTCATATGTGGCTCCCTTTAGTCACATCTCCATGGCGACGAGCTGGAGACGCCCCGCTCCCAGTAAAGTTACGGTCACGTCAGAGGAGAACATAGTGACTCAAACATTTTAGACTGCGCTTTCTCGTTTGAACGTAATACCCACTCGTATAGAGAAAACTCTGTGAAACATTTGCTGTATTTTACTGATATAGAAATGAGCAGCTTTTCCTTTAATGCCTTTGTATGAAAGGATATTGACTTATTTTGAGGCATCAGCGTTTTATCACACAGTTGTTAGCAGTAGCTTAGCATTTAGCCTCCATAGTAAACACATCTGCAGTTCACATCTGCGAACTCTTTCAGAAAGACTCTCAGCTCTGACCTAGGAGAGATGCTTAGAGTGTGGTTCAGAGCTTTCTCTTGAACAGTTTTGTACGACGATGGAAACTCCACTTATTTCCTTGATACTGTTTTATCTATTTTTAGTTATTTGATGCCTCTTTTATAATTGTGACTGACCTTATGTCAGATCTGAAAAGAAACAGTTTTTCAAATGTTTTATCGGAGGCTCAGTCTTTAGCTCCATTTGTTGATGGATTTTCCTCTGTCAAACACTTCAAATCATTCATTTCTATTTATATTAAAAACAACATTTGTTTCCAACTTAAAAACAGTATTTCTGTACTTTTTAACACGATATGACCAATATTTAGTGAACATGGGACAGTGATACAGTGAATGCTAACCACTGAAAACAAAGCTAACACGACGTTTCAAAGACATGAGCTGATCCTGCCTGAGATACGAGACATACTGAAGTAATAAACCAATCACACACAATGAGTCTCACTCTGCCGTTGGATCAATGAAAACGTTGCTCCTGGTTTTGCATTGGTGGCTATAGGGGTTAGCCTCACCGGCCAGTCACAAGATGGCCGCCACATTTGCCACATTAATGAGCATCATGTCTGACCTAGAGTTTTATTAAACTACTTTGCATGTAAGTGCTATCAGTAACTCTTCAGGCAGTTTATAAGATCAAATCCGAAGATTTTGGTTTTCCAGCTCTGCTCATTTTTGGATGTGGCGTCTTGACAGGCCACAGTTTTTCCAGACTGAGATATGTTCTTACCTTAGCTTAGACGAGTTGGTGCGTACCTATCTGGTCTTTGTGCGTGTGCTCAGTCAGGCAAAAAGCCTGAAGATGTTGTTAGCATTTGGCCTCTCCCAGTATATTCCTATGGCTCCAAAAGGGGGTGAAGTTAGAAGCGACCACGCTCTTCCACGGGCACAAAGACCAGACAGGTGAGCATCAACTCGTCTAAGCTCAGGTAAGAACATGTCTCAGGATGGAAGAACTGTGGCCTGTTCCTAAGTATTCTAAAAATCTGTTTTCAAAAGATTCAAACATGCTAATGGTTAGCTTAGCTAGATGCTGTAGCTCCGCCTCTCACTCAGGCCACACATTATAAACACACTCAACTGTATTATTAAAGTGATGTCAGACTAATGTTCCATTGTATTGTAATGGCAAACATTTCAGACAATAAAGTAAAAGACTGTCTGTTGTGTAAGTGCCATGACTGTGCAGCCACTGTACGCTAGCCAGAGGTCCCCAAGATGGTGGCCATAACAACAAAAGTCATGTGACTGAAAAGCCTGCTCAAGCACCTATTCAATTGTACTAAAACAACAATATCTATTAATACAACTACTGCTGTTGTAGACTTTTGAGAGTAAGGGGAGCAGAAATAAAACGTAGCGTAAATCCAGTAAGGTGGTCTGGTCAGTCCAGTCCTTTTTTAGTCTTGGAGTTAGTCCTGCTGTTTTGGGCCTGTTTGAGCTGAGGCCTGCAAGTCCTGGTTTAGTCCTGGTTCAGTCCCGGTCCAGACCTGAGCCGATGCGGGCCTTGGTTCGGTCCAGGTCGCGGTCCTGCAGCAGGGGCCCGACGACAACGAGGAGTCGGTGCTGATGCTGCGGCGGAGGAGCCGTCGCCATGGTGACACCGGAGGAGGAGCCGCTACTGCTGCTGCCGCGGAGACTGGGCTCTATCTGCATCGCCATGACAACTGCCTCCAGAGCATGACACAGCAAATGGAGAGAGAGGGAGGGGGGAGAGAGGGAGGATAGGTTTGAGACAGAGCGAGGGTTGAGAGAGAGAGGGGAAGAGGCAGAGAGGAGAAAGAGCGAGGGCGAGAGAGAGGGAAAGAGAGCGAGTGAGAGAAAGTGAGGGGGGAGAGAGAGGGAGGGTGGGGGAGAGAGAGAGTATAAGAGAGAAAGTGAGGGTGAGAGAGGGCAGAGGGAGGGGCATAGAGAGAGAGGGGGGAGAGAGGCGGAGAGAGAGAGCAAGGGGGAGAGAGAGGGAGGGAAGGTGAGAGAGGGAAGGTGAGGGAGGGGATGTGAGAGCGAGAGGGAAAGTGAGGGAGGGGGAGAGAGAGGAGGTAGGGAGGGGGGTAGAGTGAGGAAAGAACTTCAAATATGTCAAAGTTCATAAATTCTGTTGCACATCAGAGCTTTGCGTTGTTTTTTGAGATTTTGATCCAAAAGGTAATTTTTCACACACAAAAAAGCATTTTAGTTTTCAAATATGTTCTGCTCTAATATACTTCCACAGTCAAACTGGAGTGAAGATTTAATATTTTGATCAAAGTTAATGAAGATGTAAAGTCTCACTAAAATGAGAGGATTTCCCTGGAATAAGACGGAAACAAGAATCACAACGTGGCCACCGTTAAAACTGTTTGTTTTTGGTCCTAAAACCATGAAGAAAATGGTGAATTTGTGGTGCTGCACATGTAGATCCTACAGGTCCTGTGGAGTGAATGCAACAGAAGTTACAAACCTGGAGTTTAAATGAAGTTGGTGCCAGATTAAAAGACAAAAACAAAGCTGACCTGGACGACACGGCTATTGGAACGAGTGGAGAGCTTCTGCTTTCGTCGACAATGGCTGGAAAATGTGATTTCAGAAAGTGGTGAACGTGCATGATGGAGATTTAATCATGTTTCATATGTGAAGCGCAGATGAAGTCAAAGGTTGAACACAGAAAAACAGGATTCGACGCTGTGTCCATGGGCAACGCACTCCGGGCTCAGTTGGCTCTTTGTTTGGTGAGTTCTGGTCGGTGCCGTCTCCGTGTCTGAGACCGAGGCTTTGTCTGAAATGAAGAACAGCTTCTACAAACGGCAGCTCCACGGAAACCAGTCTGAACGTGTGCGTAAGCAGAAGCCAGAGCCGGTTTGATGTGAAAATATTTTATTTCCCGTTTCAAAGCTTCTGAGTAACGTTTACAGTTCACACTTTTGACACTTTTCACAGATTTACATGAGGAGTTTGAGAACTAAGACCAGGAAGTGACCTTCAAAATGTTCAGACTGACCTTCAAAATAAAACCTAGACCTGTTTTATTTTGACCTTCAAAATAAAGTCAGACTGACCTTAAAAATAAAACCTATTAAAACAAAAGCATAAAAAATTAGCTGCAAAAAAAATTCAGTTAAAGTGGATTAAAGACAAACTTAAGAAGTTCCTCTGGCGTCTCCCTTCAAGGCTGTTCACGTCAAAGCTGCAATTATTTAAAATAGAATCTCCATAATCATTTATTATTATTATTAAGATCTCGATAAAGTGCAGTTTTATTTCAGTTTTACCCTCAGTTTATTAAGATGCTGCAGGTGAAACAGGTGTACAGGTGTCATATAAAAATAAGACATTGTAAAAAATGGATGGTTTAATCTAGTGACATTTTCATTATATAGATTTTAGATCTTGTTTTGGAATAAACTAGTTATTAGTGGGAAAAAAAGGTGCAAACATTCAAATTTCTCCTCTTTTTTTGGGGTCAAAGCTCAATAAATCAGGCGGCACAAAAGAAATGTCCAGAAGTGCTTTCAGACAAAATTACAAGTCGACAAAACGTCATCAAACAGACGTCATAAAGGGAGAGATTGGTCGGTGCTTTTTCTCTTAAAGCTAAGATGTGGGATGTCATGGTGTGACTGGAGAGTCAGGCACACGGCTCACACAATCGACAGTTCCATTGGAATGAAGCTCCACTAAACCGCTGGCTTCCCTTCTTCATGCCTTCAGTAAACTCCACTATCCTTAAGGTTAGGCTTACAGTTAGTTTGGATTAGTTTAAGCGTTGTCCTGTGGAGAAGTGGAGCTCCACTGATTACGTGTCCCTCGGTTCAATACGTTGCTGAGAAGGTTAGCGCCCCCTGTGGGTGAAATAGAAGCTCTCGTTCATTGAAACGAATGGGCAGAGTTGATCTTCTAAAAACGTTTTATTCGTTTTTAATTAAGGCAGAAGACGCGATGTGTCGCTTCAGATAATTCACAGAGAGGACATTAACGCTTTGAAACTGAGCTGAAGTCATTGTGATCGTTCCATCAGACACATTAATGTGGAATCAAGACTTGGGTTGGTTTATGAAGTCACTGCAGCTTTTCTTCTGTCCCGTTTACATCGTTATTAAACAGCTTCAATCTCCAGGAGATTGACTGATTAAAGAAGTCACAAAAGAAGTCACAAAGGGCTGATACATGGCCACCAGGGGGAGCTGTTCCCCAATAGTGACCATTAACAGAGAGTACAAGCTCATATATTTTCCCACACAATATCAAATTGACCCAAATCTCTAAAATGAGCATTACAGAAGAAGAAATCCATGTTTTCACCTGCAGCGTCTCCACTGAAAACACTTTTTAGACCCGCTTTTGTCCTGATTTTGTCTGGGCATGGTGGCATTTGGAAGGTCAGATATGGTAATTCCACCTTTTTTCATGTTGTTTCAAATCACAATCAAACACCAAACCAGAGAAAACCAGGTCCAGTTTTTAGTAGATTGTTGTTCGACCGTTCACATGCACTTCAGCGTTTATTTGAAAAACATCTCGTTCTCTTGGCTCAGCGCAGACACGACAACGCATTTAGCGCAGAATAACTGAAAACTCAGAGAACACTCGGATTAGGCCTGGCGTTTGAGAGCAGCTACACACGCGCAGCTACACACGCGCAGCTACACACGGGCAGCTACACGCGCGCAGCTACACGCGCGCAGCTACACGCGCGCAGCTACACGCGGGCAGCTACACGCGGGCAGCTACACGCGCGCAGCTACACGCGCGCAGCTACACGCGGGCAGCTACACGCGGGCAGCTACACGCGCGCAGCTACACGCGGGCAGCTACACGCGCGCAGCTACACGCGGGCAGCTACACGCGCGCAGCTACACGCGGGCAGCTACACGCGCGCAGCTACACGCGCGCAGCTACACGCGCGCAGCTACACGCGGGCAGCTACACGCGCGCAGCTACACGCGCGCAGCTACACGCGCGCAGCTACACGCGCGCAGCTAGACGCGCGCAGCTAGACGCGCGCAGCTGCACACGGGCAGCTACACACGCGCAGCTGCACACGGGCAGCTACACACGGGCAGCTACACACGGGCAGCTAGACACGCGCATCTAGACACGCGCAGCTACACACGCGCAGCTAGACACGCGCAGCTACACACGGGCAGCTAGACACGGGCAGCTACACACGTGCAGCTACACACGGGAAGCGACTCACGCGCAGCTACACACGGGAAGCGACTCACGCGCAGCTAGACGTGCAGCTACACACGGGCAGCTACACACGCGCAGCTACACACGGGAAGCTACTCACGCGCAGCTAGACACACGCAGCTAGACGCGCAGCCACACACGGGCAGCTACACACGGGCAGCTACACACGCGCAGCTAGACACGCGCAGCTACACACGCGCAGCTAGACACGCGCAGCTAGACACGCGCAGCTAGACACGCGCAGCTACACACGCGCAGCTACACACGCAGCCACACACGGGCAGCCACACACGCGCAGCTACACACGGGCAGCTACACATGCGCAGCTAGACACGCGCAGCTAGACACGCGCAGCTAGACACGCGCAGCTATACACGCGCAGCTACACACGCGCAGCTACACACGCGCAGCTACACACGCGCAGCTAGACGTGCGCAGCTAGACACACGCATCTACACACGCGCAGCTACACACGCGCAGCTAGACGTGCGCAGCTAGACGTGCGCAGCTAGACGTGCGCAGCTAGACGTGCGCAGCTAGACACACGCATCTACACACGCGCAGCTAGACATGCGCAGCTAGACACGCGCAGCTAGACACGCGCAGCTACACACTCTTATATAGTTCAGGCGGTCGGTGGCAGAGTGGTTAGTGTGAGGAGCTACGGGTCAGAGGATTCGACTCCCGCCCAGTGCCTGATGAAGCCTCAGAGTGGAGTCACATTCTGCAGTGATTTGAACGGTAACGATGTAACAGCGCCCCCACAGGCCGACTCAGGCGTCAGCATTTCCCGCCTCGTCCCCGCTCTGAGCACGCTCCGTGGCGGCCTCCGTCTGGTCCATGGCGTCGCTCCACACGTTCTCGCTGGTGTCGAAGAACTCGTCGGCGCCCTCTGGTGACTGCGGCGTCTGCGAGCTGGAGCCGGCCTCGGAGCTGCTCTCCCTCAGCTCCAGGAGGACAGGCAGAGACCCGGGCAGCGAGAAGGGCTCCATCCGCGAGAGGGGGAGGTCCGAGAGGGGGGAGAGGGGAGGATGTGGACCCTCAGCCTGGAGAGAGGAGAGACAGACTAATATCAGCAGAGAGAGAGAGGGGAGGGAGGAAAGATGAGAGAGAGGAGAGGAGAAAGAGGAGAGGAGAGAGAGGAAAGATGAGAGAGACGAGAGAGAGGAGAGGAGAAAGAAGAGAGGAGAGTGGAATGAGAGATGAGAGAAAGGAGAGGAGAGAGAGGACAGAGAAGAGAGTAAAGATGAGTGACAGGAGAGAAGAGAGGAAATATGAGAGAGAGGAGATAGAAGGGAGGAGAGAGAGGAGATAAAGGAAAGGAGAGAGAGGAAAGATGAGAAAGCGGGTAGAGGAGAGAGAGAGGAGAGAGAGGAGAAAGGGAGAGGAGATGGGAGAGAGAGGAAAGGAGAGAGAGAGGAGAAGGGGAGAGAAGAGGGAGAGAGGAGGGCGCGGCCCCTCTGCCTGGAGGCATGACCAAAGTTTGTTGTAGCAAGTTTCAGTGTTATGGTCAGGCATTTGAGCAGTTTTTCTTGTTTGAGCGGTCTGTTTACATGTAATAATAATAATAATAATAATAATAATAATAATGCATCGGTTTTATATAGCGCTTTTCTGGACACTCAAAGACGCTTTACATTGCACTATTCATTCATTCCATACTTGGTGGTGGTAAGCTACTATTGTAGCCACAGCTGCCCTGGGGTAGACTGACGGAAGCGAGGCAGCCAATCTGCGCCATCGGCCCCTCCGACCACCACCAACCACTCACTCACTCACATCATTCATCCCGGCCTATTGTACATGTTTTTGGTGGTAGGGGAAACCGGAGTACCCGGAGGAAACCTACGCAGACACGGGGAGAACATGCAAACTCCACACAGAAAGGCCCTGTCCAGGTGGGAATCGAACCCGGGACCTTCTAGCTGTGAAGCACGAGCGCTAACCGCTGTGCTACCGTGCCGTAATTACTTAATAATTACTTGTACTCGTGTTAAGGTTGAGTTCCTAGTATGTATATGATGATATGATTTACCAAATGGGCTGGCCCGGAACAGTGTGTGTTGCTCTTCAAACACATTACTTCTTATTGATGCTAAGTAGCTTCCCATGTTTTAAAGAGATGTTTTTGGATTCTGAAGTGATGGAGATATGAGCTCATATCTGACCTGAGCCTCCGCTTGCTCCTGCTCTCCTTCTTCTTCTTCTTGTGGAGAGTTGTTGGGCGTCAGAGGGACCTCGGCCGCTGCAGTGCATTGTGGCTCGTTGGAGTTGGCGAGCTGTGTCTCCTCGCTGCTCTGTGGAGTCAGCTTCTCGCTGAAGCTGAACCTGGGAGAAGAGTCTGCGTTTGGAGACGAGGGCCCGGCGCTGGACACGGTGCTGGACGGACCGCTGCTGTCTGTAAAGAGGAGAAGTCAGAGTCAGAGCTTCTCCACCTGCTCCTCACGGTCCAGCTCATACTCACACCACGGCGGTCGGTCACTCCTGGACCTCAGCGCCGAGGGCAGCACTCTCTGCGGGAGGTAGGTCTCCACCAAGGGCTGAGTGGAGGAGAACATGGCCGACAGAGCTGCACACACAGGAGGGGGAGGGTTTACATATTACTAACATGCTTCACCATTTCTATTCGGGAGGCTCCAAATCTCTTACTCTCACCTTTTTAAAGACAACTTTCACAAACTTAAAGGTGCATTATGCAACTTTTTATGTGACACCTAAAGCAATACAATAATATTGGCCACTACTGAAGGACTCAGTTGGTATTTCAGTTTATGAAATACTGACAGAGAGTAACTGCTACAGCAGACTAGAGGTGGTTTCATGTCCAAGTCGTCTATATTAAAGTGTAACTCCGGCCCGTGCCATGGAGCCGAGTGACTCAGTGAATTAAAGTCCCGTGATCTTTGGTCAAGCTTCATCCATTTCAGTTTCAGTTTATTAAAGCCACCCAGTGTAACATTGTGAATTATACTGCTGCTCGCTTTACAAACCTGAAGTCCGTTTCTGCTGCGGATGATCAAAGAATGGATTTAAATGAGGACCTAACCTACAGTCAGGTCCATAAATATTGGGACATTGACTCAATTCTTATCTTTTTGGCTCTATAAACCACCACAATCGATTTGAAATGAAACACCAAAGATGCACATAAACTGCAGACTTTCAGCTTTCATTTGAGAGTATTTACATCCAAATTAGATGAACGGTGTAGGAATTACAACCGTTTGTATGTGACCCTCCCACTTTTTAAAGGTCCTATATCATGCAAAATCGACTTTTTTGAGCTTTTAACCATGTTGTTATGCTATTTCCTTATCAAAAACACCCCCAGAGTGGTGTTTGGCTTCATTCACGCAGTTCTCAGTAATCCTCCTGAATCCTGCTCTCTGAGCAGCTGCTCCGCCCTCTCCTGGTGAACGACTGGCATGTTCAGTTGTGTCGTCACAGCGGAACGGAAGTGTAATGTAATGCCTTACGGCCTGATTTTCATTTGTAAAACTGCTTTTTTCATTATTTCTGTCGTAAGAAAGAAAGAAAAAAAAAAAAAAAGAGGAAGTGCCTGACGCGTCCGCGCTGCCCCTGTAGGGAAAACAAACGCTCCCCCTGAGCGTCTGAACAGATGGTCATGTCATGTTGCACCGAAAGTTGTGAAGAGGGAGCTTTTTCTAACCTACTCTGGAGTCTGGACGCCTGTTCTTTTTTCTTACCTCACGATAATGTCACGGAGAAAACCGCGTTTGGCTGCGAGGACTGGACTTTATTCAACCTTCCTAAAGAAGAGGCCATAGAAGTTGGAATTTCCCTCCGGGATTCAGCGACTATCAGCCACAATAGTGTTTGTCTGTGCCTGTCGCTGATGGATGCTGATGAACCTCGGCCAGAATCAAAATGGATTAACTTTTATAACCAGCGCAAATCCCATAATGGAAACATCAGAGTGGTGAGTCGATCAAAATGCATGTTAGCGTGTGTGTTAGCGTGTGTGTTAGGGTGTGTGTTAGCGTGTGTGTTAGCGTGTGTGCTAGCCATTTAGCCATGAAGCTGTGTTGCACATGTTAACTCCTTATAACAGCATCATGAAGTAACTTCACTTTTTGCTGTGATATATATATTTCTACTACTGCTAAAGTTGTATGAGCGGCGAGAGGGGGCGGAGTTCCAAGCGTTTTGTCTTCCGGGTTGGAAAAATACCTCCAGAAAATACTTATATTTATTAAAAAAATTAGTGCTGCGTAGAGGTACAATATATCATATAAATGCATAGACTTTACTTTGGAATGGCTAAAATAGCATGATACAGATCCTTTAAGGGAGCCAAAGTAATGGGACAAGTGGCTGCTCAGCTGTTCCATGGCCTGGTCGCTCTTCCCTCATTATACCATTTATAAGGAACAGATGAGACGTCCAGAGTTCATTTCAAGTGTGATATTTGCATTTTGGATACTGTTGCTATTATTTTCAATATGAGATCCAAAGAGCCATCACTATCAGTGACGCAAGCCATTATTAGGCTGAAAAATCTAAACAATTAATTAATTAATCGTAATTAAACGCTCTAGTCTTTCTCGATAACGATGATGAAGCAATATTTTTGCAAACCATGAGGAATGTGGAAAAAAAAAAAAAAGACAAACACATTTTCAAATTTTTCCCTTTTCCCCATTTTGTCCCCTATTTTTTCCCCTAAATTTTCTTAATTTCCCCCCTATTTTCCCCTAATGTTTTCATCATTTTACCTTATTTATTTTTTAAATTTCTCTTAATTTTTCCCTTATTTTTTTCTTCATTTATTCCCCATATTTTCCCACATTTCTTGATATTGGAGATAAACTGTTGTAGATCTCCGTGCCTCGATATGATCTTGTAGACGATGTATCGCCCGCCTCGAGCTGCACTGCTGTGAGGTCAGGTCGACAGATTGCATCGAGGGAGAGCGGGGCGGGAGGGCATCTGACGTACCTCGCCCGCTGTGGCTGTGGGGGTCTCCTGCGTTCTCACAAACCAAACTCAGGAACTCTGTGACTTTCTTCAGGGACAGAGAGTTGTGCAGCGTCTCCAAAGGGTAGATAGAGGGCACCATCGAGCAGCCCTCGAAGCCTGGCACACACACAACAAATACCATTATAAAACATTCCCCGATAAACAGACGCGTTAGATACAGGCCAAACTAAAGGAGTGAGATTCAACATGGATGACTCCGAACCACATGCTCCTCCACGACAGGCCTGACCTCAAACCGGAGCCCACAGCAGTGCTTTGTGCTGTTGTTTAGTCCCGATTCAGTTGTTCTTTATTTCAGTGAAAAGAGTGGGCCAAGTTTAAGTTTTGTACTGCATCAGATCTTCTGTTCGTTCATCAGCCCTGAAAAATGTCCCAGTGAATCAGGCGCCACGGAGCGTTATTGACTCAAATACGATACGGACCATACGCTTTTGTCGCGATACAACACTTCACCGTGTTCAATTTATGATTTTTTTTTTATTCTAACAAAACGGAAAACTCTCCCTATATATATTCAATAAGAGGGTGCATGTTATGTTTCCTCATAATATAAACAAAATTAAAAGTAAAACATTTTGAGAAGTGCATTTGAAAAGTCTGGCTTTTTTTGTTTAAACAGATCAGCTCCAAAAGTTGATCTGTAACTTTCACGTGAAGCGCCCCGAGAAGCCACACAGGCTGCACTGTGGCAAAAGGAAAGTTTCCCTCAATGTTTTCCTGTTAGCTTGACCCGCTTATTGAGAAGTCATTGACTCACTTATACGATCCCTTTTCTTTCTTGCCTCCTCAGACATGGTCCGAGCCATGACAAACTTTCCTAAAGCCTATAGCAGAGACCAGACTGCCATATAGCAACACTTTCCTGGTCACGTGACCCATCCCTCCTAAAAAGTTACGAGGATTTTTGAAGAGAGACGCCTGCACTGAACAGCACTACACGTCATGCACTCAGTATTGTCCTAAAGAATCATCTGATATAACTCAAATTAAGCTATTAATTAGGTCCAACGTTACGTGGTGTTGCTTTAATAATATCAACTTTAAGTAAAAAAACATTTGACTTGGGTTGTATATTAAAGATGATAAAAGCGATATTGCCTCGGTTTCCACTGCCAGATATTTAGAAAATGCTCATATTAAGTTCAGATTTTGGTCAAAGACATTGGGCCCGATCTTCTGCCTGGTGCCACAACAGCGTTGGTCCAGACGATATGACCTAAAATCTCTATCATGATATAAAAAAAGAAATATTGTGATAACGATATATTTGACGATATATATTGACCACAGACATATTACTTCAAAATCCCAGCCTTACACCTATTGGGAAGATTAATGCAAAGGTATTTCTTTTTCTTTTTTTGCAGCATAGTAATTTCCTCACAAATATGGATTTCCTCTGCATTGAGGCTCCATCAAATTTCAGCTCTCACAGGACAAACTACAGAGTTTGTTAGTTCATCACTGTCCCGAGAGAAAGAGAATATACTGATGGTCCCGCTCTGGTGCCGGTATTGAAGCAGCAGAAACGAAATCAAGACACCAGCACGTGCCCCGCCACCCATGGTCCGTGTTAAAATATTCATGTCTGGTACGGTCTAGAGGAGGAAAAAGCACTCTAGTTCATGAAGTCGCCACGGGAGTCTGTCCAGCCCACTTACTGTGTCAGGTCTGGAGATGAAGATTTCACAGAGCGCCCCCATCAGCACGGAAATCTACTCTACAGCCTGCATTTAGAAACACAAGATCGGACCCATTGTGTTCTCTTCAAAACCAGGATAAAGGCTCAAATCTGGATGTTTTATTCATTTCTGTGGTTGGTGTCAAATGAGAAGATGTTCCTTCACAGACACACAATTAAAAACTCATTCATGTAGAATGAACAGCAGCACACGTCAGACCGATGCAAAACGGTTACAGAGTTAGTCGACATCAAACCAGAGGTTAATGCAAACCAGTCTCACTCCTCAGAACGAGCAAAAGAGCAACAAAAGCCCACACAAAAGAACCACAATCACCAAATCCAACCGCGATCAGAGAGGGAGAGAGCTCAGAGGGATAAAGAGATGGGTATATGCACACTTAGCCCTGTGCATCCAGGGGAGTGGATCCTTCCTCGCCATGGTCCTCCTCCATGTTTGGGAGTTTTTCATGGCCGTGAAGGCAGGCCTGCATTCAACATCAATACCGTTTGGAGACTTTCCTCTGTGATTTAAAGTAGACCTCTCCTGCAGATGGGGCTAAAACATAGACTTAAAACATTATCTCTGCGGCTCAGCAAGATATTTTATGTTTTTTTTATTTGAAAATATGTCTCTGTAATTACATAGTAACAATGAAATACAGGCTAGAGCAGGGGTGGCCAACCGGTCAGAGGCCAAGGGCCGAAATGTTCAACCTTGATCCTGTGAAGAGCCACAAAGGCACCGACCATTCGCGAAATCCGAGTGTGGTAGTTTAATATGATTAAATGTAATGAAACTGTTATATTTAATCATAATAAACAATAACTTTATGCCTGGCCTTTTTCTTTTCAATAATTGTGGTAGTTTTACTCCTCACCTAGATTGAAATAAATGTATATTAAATAAACTGACATTTTCTGCTATTCTGTTCTGACTGGGACAACATTTGATCTATTTATTAACAATATTATTATTTCGAATAGTTTTTGTTGTTGCTTGTTTTGTTTTTTTCAATGCTGGTGTATATTTGTGTGTGGGGCCCTGCCCACTGAGCCCCCTCCTCTGGTTCGCCCCTGGCCTGTGCGCTCAGTGCCTGCAGCTTGGTCCTGACTGGACTGTGCAGAGAACGAACTTTAGGCTGCACAAAGTTCATAAGCTTTAATCAGGAGCCTCTGGAGGACGTCTGCAGTTCTGTTTTATGTTGCATTTGTTACAGTTACAACATGTGACAGAAAAGTCAATGACTTTGCGTATTTCCGCGTTACGATGTCGCGCTTCGCATCATACGCTTCATTAGAGCTCCGTTTTTTTCCATTTACTAATTATGATCTTTTTCTGTGAATATGAGGCCAACTTTCATCAAATAAAGAGTTGGCTAATCAGAAACTTGAATAGCACGGAAGCTGATCCCAGTGCCACGATCTGCCTGACTGTTGTTTAACCTACATCGCGCTTTGAGCGAGGCTGCTGCACGAGCACCTTTTACACGCCGCCTCGGAAAGAAGAGAGACAGACTCTCGTTCATGCGTAGAGATGGAAAACAGGGTCTGTAGGACTAGGGTTGGATTTTTGGTCAAGATTCTTAAAGACTGTTACAGTTTATGGGCAACATGTACCAATTCTTTTGCAAAGAGCCGCATTGTGTTAAAAATATCTAATCATGCAAAGAGCCGCACTCTGATTGGCCAAGGGCCGCATGCGACCCGAGAGCCGCGGGTTGGCCACTCCTGGGCTAGAGGTTTGAGACTTTGACTGGGGCTCCTCCTGCTGGCAGCTGTAGGAACAACAGATAAGGATTTTGCAGCCTGATTTACAGCTTCAGCTCAGGCCTGAGAAACACATTTTGAACTGAACGGCTGAAAATGGAAGAACATGTTGGACTGGATTAAGGACTTTAAAATGTGGAGGACAGTTTTGGTTTAAACAATGACACAATAACCAGGAGTACAGAATGAAGTAAATGATAAATTGTCACACACCAGTGTCAGACACTGGAGGCAAGGCGGGTGAAGTGTCTTGCCCAAGGGCACAACTACAGTGTGCACCTGTGGGATTCAAACCACCCACCCTTACGGTTAAAAGACAACCCGCTCTACTCTCTGCACCCCTGTGGCTCTGTCCTTTTTTCAGTTACTTTAAAACTGTTTTGTTTCTAATATGGACTTTCCATACGTGTAGATATGTGGACAAAAGTGGAGGAAACACCCGCGACCCACTCGTTTCTCTCGCAGAAATGATGAAACGGCGATTGTCGATGAATCAGACCTTTTTTATTGATGAATGAGTTTGGAACAACACACTTATTATTGACACTCCAGTTTTGAGGCACTTTATTAAATGAGAAACTGAAAAATGTTTGTACAAAATACCAAAACCAGGCAACATGCACGACACAGACCAGCCAATCACAGAGCACCAGGAGTCAGGGCAACCAATCAGGGCTCAGCGCATCACAGGGCAGCCAATCAAAACCTGGCAATTAACAAGACGGTCAATCCAAACCCAGAGACAGGCGGCCAATCAAAACACGGCAAGTGAAACCACTGCTAGCCAAGTCAGAAGACAGCCAGTGAGAGGGCAGCAGGCCGGGTGTGGGGACGGGGCTGACCGTAGCGCAGGAATTCCATTGGGTCCCATCCGGACGTGAGGCAGTTCCTGAAGAGCCGCAGGTGATAGGAGCAGAGCTGCAGGTGATGGGCCAGAGCCGCGTCCACCGCCAGGAGCCTGCAGGGGGCGCCGCTCAGCCCCGAGGGATGAGGGGAGGGGCTCATGGGGGCTGGGGAGGGGTTTAACAGCACCTGGGCGGAGCTAAAGCCTCGGCCAGAAGAGAAACTCCGCAAAAACTGACTTGTACGCTGCTCCTCTGCAAACTCTGGGGGAGACAGAAAAGGAGAGAGAGAGAGAGAGGGAGAAAAGAGGAGCGAGAGAGAAGGAGAGAGAGAGAGAGAAAGAGAGGGGAGAGAGTGAGAGAGCGAAAAAAGGAGAGAGAGTGGGAGGAGAGAGAGGGAGGGGGAGAGAGAGAAAAGAGGAGAGAGGAAGAGAGAGATGGAGAGGAGAGAGGGGGAGGGAGAGAGAAAGAGGGAGGGGAGAGTGAGAGAGAGAGAAAAGAAGAGAGGGGAGGAGAGAGAGAGAGAGGGAGAGAAGAGAGGGAAGGAGAGAGAGAGAAAAGAGGAGAGAGGAAGAGAGAGATGGAGAGGAGAGAGGGGGAGGGAGAGAGAAAGAGGGAGGGGAGAGTGAGAGAGAGAGAGAAAAGAAGAGAGGGGAGGAGAGAGAGGGGGAGAGAAGAGAGGGAAGGAGAGAGAGAGAAAAGAGGAGAGAGGAAGAGAGAGATGGAGAGGAGAGAGGGGGAGGGAGAGAGAAAGAGGGAGAAGAGAGAGAGTGAGAGAGAGAGAAAAAAGAAGAGAGGGGAGGAGAGAGAGGGGAGAGAAGAGAGGGAAGGAGAGAGAAAAGAGGAGAGAGATGGAGAGGAGAGGGGAGAGGGAGAGAGAGAAAAGAGGAGAACGAGCAAGAGCGAGAGCGATAGAGTGAGTGAGAGAGCGAGAGAGAGAGAGAGAGAGAGAGGACAATGCTGATGTGAGGACAGGAGTGAGTCAGATTAGGTCCCTCTGGCTAAGTGGTTAGCTCTCTCACAGAAGAGTCTGCAGTTTGCATGTTCCCAGAGAAGGACCAGACCAGGCTCAGATCTAGGGCCGGGTCAAAGTGGAACTGGGGCTTAAGACATGATGCAAGTGATTTTGTGAGTGCAACTGTGGGACACAGATGGACTGTATTTAAATGATAAGTATGTAATGTCTGTAGACCAATGGGCGAGGAAAGCCCTTTCTCTTTGGTCCTCATGGCGAGTAGCTGTCATTGCTGTAATACCACCCCCTGGTGGCCAGGGGCAACTCCAAAAGACACTTGGTAAACAAGGTTCTAATAATGACTTCACACCTCCGTAGCACTGCTTAAAAGCCTGGCTCCAAAGAGTTTTATTTCTTCTAAAAGTTGCTATGACCCATGTGAGAACGCTGGGGAAGGGATCATATTTTTAACCACGCTGTTTTTGTATCAGCAATAAAGCCTAAATCTATGATTGGCCAGCTCTGGAGCTCTGTGGAGGGTCGTAGCTGGTCCGCCCGCCTTTTTTTGCCCTTTTAAGGAATCATAGAACGTGATTATATATTGTTATTGTAATCTCTGTGGTGACAAACTTGCCAGTGACAAGTTTGATTAATTTTTTTTAATGTTTACATTTTGAAGCTGTTGTGTGTAGAGAAAAATATTTCCCAAAACTGTACATGAGACACTCCATGTTTAGATGAATGCAAAATGAGAATCAAGAAAAAAAAAGTAAATGATCCCATGCATGACTGAAGTGTGTTCCCGACCAAATGAACAAATAATAAAGTGATTAAGGCGAGACGCTACAAGTGAATAGGGGAACAAAATTAAATGTAGTGACATTTTATGTTTTCATATAAAAAGACTATATATACAAGAGATTTTGTGCAAAAAATTATTTTCAGCAATAACATCTAAACAATGGATAAAGCCAGTTTTAAATGTATGGTTCTGTTTTGTGATATATTTGTTCTAAAGATTCACTCAGATTTTGGATCTTTTATCCATTTATAATTGAAGAGAAACTTTGCACATGAATTACTAGCGGCAGGTGCGTAGGAGATAAGGGAAAATCCCAGCGTACATAAATAAAAAATAATAATACCTTCCGCACACCGCCGACCTTGCAAAAATAGTTTATTGAGGCAAATTGCAATTTGCCTGATGACGGTCTCAGGACCGAAACGTTGACCTAATCCTAATAAACTATTTTAGCAAGGTTGGCAGTGTGCGGGAGGTATTATTTTTTACGTATCCATTTATAATTGAAATTCAAAATTGAGTAGGAGTCTGTAGGAGCTATTAAAGTGGAGATGTTGTTGCGAGAGTGGAATGAAAACCTAATTTGGAGAAAACGGTCCTAAAGTTTAGTAACGTCTGCACATGCATGTGTCTATTTCTCGCCATGGAAGCAATGTTGTAGTTACCTCCTGGAAATCTCTGGCTTGTCATAAAATAATCATCTTTTCATCATTACAACTAAGATGTTAAGGAGAAAACTAGGTAAAATCTCAACATTGACCACTGCGTTAGAAATCAATGTTTTCACTTGCCGTGTCTTGCCTTAATAAAACAAAAACTTAAAGCCTCAGGCGGGTTTAAACCCTCTGAAGGATGGATCAAAAACAAAGAGTCGGCAAATTCAAGATGCACAGAACCAAGAGACGTGCACGAACAGCCACAGCTTTTTTACATTTCAACTTTGAATCAGTATTTGAGGATAAAAACTGAGAAGCTTCACAAGGAGTTAGAGACAGAACCAGTGGCGGACTGGCACCAAAAAGAGGCCCTGGCAATTTTAGCAGAGAGGCCACATTTGTCTCTCAGCCGCTGGCTGTGCTCCCGGTTGCGGGCGGCCAATCCGCCAAAAGGCGGCCGCATCTCCGCTGTATTTATTTATTTAGCCTTTTTATATGGTTGTGCGCCACAAGTTGTGATGAGCGGCGAGCGAGCCGCTGGTGGTGCTGCCGCTTGCAGCCATTGCGCCAATAGGCGGCCGCTTCGCTTTATTTAGCCTATTTATTTGTTTGTGATGCGGCCACAACAAGTGATGAGACCAGGCGGCCGCAGTGGCATTTGCCCACATTGCCCAATGGCCAGTCCGTCACTGGACAGAACCTTAACAGCTCCGGGTCTCGGGACTCATTCTGATTGGACGAAAGCACAAGCACGCGACACGATTGGCCCGGGCGAGACTGTACCTGCGGCGGAACACCACAGGGGCGCGGCTACAGCCGATGAATCGTCTTCAGTCCCTGCACCAGCCGCCAATCACAGACAAGACACAACCCATCAGACAGGAAGTGTCCAGAGCAGTGACCAATATAGGGCACACGGGATCACTGTGCCAGCCCACACTCCGATATACACCACATGGGCACATAAACGCCAGCCCACACTCCAATATACGCCACATGGGCACAAAAACGCCAGCTCACACTCCGATATACACCACATGGGCTCAAAAACGCCAGCCCACACTCCAATATAGACCACATGAGCACAAAACGCCAGCCCGCACTCCGATATACACCACATGGGCTCAAAAACGCCAGCTCACACTCCGATATACACCACATGGGCACATAAACGCCAGCCCACACTCCGATATACACCACATGGGCACAAAAACGCCATCCCACACTCCGATATACACCACATGGCCACAAAAACGCCATCTCACACTCCAATATACACCACATGGGCACATAAACGCCAGCCCACACTCCGATACATAGCGCTGGACATACAACAGTACAAGCATTTTTATAAAGATTGAGCACATTGTGACGAAGAATCAGGAGACAGCAAGGACCAACGAGGAAGTAGACCCCACCCAATCAAGAGACGAGCCACGGCGGACATTTTGTTTTCTGTTCTGTGACCAGAGGAAGGTGAGAGGAGAGAGAGAGGAGGAAAGGAAACAAGGAGGCTGGTGTGAAACCCATCCGAAAAACTCCAAACCCCAGAGTTGGGGAGTCAGGGTCGGGTTAGAAATACGTCATGGCAAGTTTTTGGACAAGTCTCAAAATTGGCCTTTTGCAAAAGCCCGCCCCCAAATGGTCATTGTCCAGTAGGAGGGCAACAGTACGCGAGAAATACCATTTCGGTTCAGTCATTTGTCACCCTTTCGGTTCAAATTATTAAGTAGCACAAGCTTAATAGCGTGATTTTATACTTAATTATGAAGTTTGAAAAAGAAAGAAGTTGATTGAAGGAATAATAAAATACTGTAGAGATTAGATGGTTATACAATTAACATGAACGCCCTTTGTTACTTTGTGAAACAGATGATGCCAACAGCTTGGGTTTGATTTCCTTATTTACAGTCACTAAAGAGAGCTCTGCTGGGATTTTGTAGAAAGTCCTGTGAACTTAGCTTTAAATGCTGATTTTGGCTCCTCCTGCTTTATGCAAAACATAGACCTAGCCTATTAGCTTACATGTGTCCTATTAGATCATAAACTGTAAAACTCCCTGATCAATATTAAACATGAATATGAGGAAAATCCAAACACCCATGGTAAAATTATATAATGGTAGCCTACATAAATCTTATAACAGTATATTACCTATTCAAACTATCTAAAACATAGTATTGTTTCCTACATCATCAAAATGCTTTACAGTTACTTACATTTATTTGAATATAGAAATGCAAACAATTAATTGTTTTAAATTGCAAATAACGCACATACCGCACGCATGCGCGTGTGGCCATTAGGGATGTCAAGATTAACCAGTTTTACAATTACCATCACCCCTCCTGGAACCGCCACCTTAACGTGGTGGAGGGTTTGAGCACTCGAATGATCCTGGAGCTCTGTTGTCGGGGGCTTCGTGCCCCTGGTAGGGTCTCCCATGGCAAACAGGTCCTAGGTGACGGGTCAGACAAAGAGCGGTTCAGAAGCTCCTTATGAGAGACCAACAGGCCCGGTTAGAACCATGAGGCCGTCCTTCTGTGGACCCACCACCTGCAGGGGGCGCTATAGGGGGCTGGTACAGCTCCAACAGCTGCCCCCACGACCCGGCAATGGACAAGTGGAAGAAGATGGATGGATGGACAATTACCACGATTATAAAAGGACGCGGTAGTTTATCTGTAAGAATTTTAGAAGCTAAGGTTTACTGCGGAAATTTTTCACACTGAAGCACGAGCCGCTGCACGCCATAAACAGCGTAAACTCACCGGTAGTTGAGCGAGGCAGAAGGACGCTCTCCTCCAGTGTTGTATCCACACAAAAACAATTGAAGTCAGCAGAGTGGGACCTCTTTAGGATCCAAAACATGACCAAGGCGTTGTTGTTGTTGTCGATGGACGTCCGTTGTGCAAACCCTGTCGTCAGAAAGTTTCCGCAAAAGGCACTGATATCGGCTACGTCCAATATAAACATCATCTTGGAGATAATCCTTCGCTGTGAATGTCCAGGTCAAGGTAACGAACTGCATAATTCCCCAAAAAGTTCGTCCGCTCTGCTTCAGCGACAGAAAGGAAAGTGAAACCACACATGTGGAAATCAGCCGTCCAAAAGAGTCTCCATAGTCACTTTGGAAACACGTTTCATTCTCTGTTCATCAAAACATCTGACAAATAATTAAGCAGCAGCATAACTTTAGAGAACATGAAACCTAGCCTAGACTGTGGCCTAATAATATATAGAAAAACAATTATGATAATTATGGTCATTATAAAGTAGTAAAGTTGACATTGTTTTGTATTATTCAATGAAGGCCTATTTATTTGAATGCAAAACAATCTTAAAGCTTTTTAAAGACAAAAACTAAAAATATCAGTTATTTCCTTTCATTCGGTCGATAATCGTGAATAATCGTAAAATGCAATATTTTCTCTCACAATAATCGTGAATCAAAAAATTTTAATTGTGACACCCCTAATGGCCATGCCCCCCTCTGCCAAACTAGTAAACCTGGGGGAAACACTGGACACCAATAAGGGACACTTTCTGCTATACCCTGACAGTCAACCAACTGTACCAGCGATTGAGTCTGGTTGGAGTCGGCATCAGCAACATTTCCAGAGCGGAACATATGCAAGCAAACAGGAAGTGGAGTAAACCAATCAGCGAATTGCGAAATGTGTCGGTGATGCAGTGTAATTAGCGGTTCTACGGTAATATTCAGACAGGTTTATGAATCACAAAAGTCACCTACTGTCCATGTGTTTTTGGTCCATTACCGCAGATTGATAAAAAGCCCTCACCGCCCCAGTCCGTAGATTGTGCTTGAGGGACTTCTGCGTCTCGAAATCTTTGCTTTAAACTCGATTATTGCAGTGCCCACTTTGTTGCATATTTTAATATTTTAAATATATATCGACACACAGGTGATGCTTCAGAAACAGTCACTAACATGCACCGGTGTACAGATGTGAGGAAAATTGACGGGCTAGCAACAGTAACTACGGGGTTTATGGCTTTTGCAAAAGGTCAATTGCAATCAGAAGTGCTTTCAAACAGTGCACAGTTGAAAAATGTCCAGGAGCATCAACATCTTCGCAATTTGTTTCTTCCGATTGCGATCAATGGTGTAGCCCCAGTTAGAAACTAAAAAAACGTGAGGAAAAACCCAGCGACAAAACAATGAAAAATCAACCCAAAATAAAATATTTGAAAAAAGTTCATGCAAGACAGAGGAGGGTAAAGTGTAGAGACGTACCGTTGGTCGGATACTTCGCGAACGACACAGAAAACCGTTTTACGGCCGGCATTGACAACAGCTCTGCAAAACACACAGGGCCGGGGTTACAACCAATCCTCGGGTCAGGTGACGGGCTGGGGTCATGTGATGGGGTGAGAGCCACTTCCTGGTTTGATTTTCACAAAATGAAGCTGTGGATTTCGCGGACAGTGCTTTTTGTCCGCGGCGCGTGGTGGAAAGTAAAAACTTGGCCCAGAGATGTTTTCAGCGGGAGCCTCATGCAGCACATCGACGACAACACGACGGACTGGGACGCCACGGACTCATGCAATGGAAAAATAAATGATGACAATGATGGAACTGAGGATGGCCCATGCGTCAGACAGAAAGAGTCAGAGCAGTCAGTGTCAGGGAGGTCTCTGAAGAAAACACAGCACCGCTTCGAGAAACTAGAGCTATATCCACGTCAGCAGATACATTGCACCGATATTTGCACGTTTTAGACTATTCACCATTTTGTTTGAAGCTGCAGCATAGACCTAGCCTGGCTAAGGCCAGACTGCTGCGTGCGCTCGAATCATTTCGAACTTCACAGCAGCCAGGGGGCCATGGCCGAAATCTTTGCATGGATTTGGGACCAATCACAGAACGAGGAGGGACAGTAAGACGATGACGTGCTAGTCCACATACGGAAGCTTGTAGTTTGTTTACGGATAAAAAAAAAAAGTTTATTCATGGATCCAACATGACAGCAGCAGATCTTTCGATCAAGTTTAGACCGTGTTCTAAATGGTTTTGCTCGAAGGTTTACAGCGGGTACGTCATACGTCATCTGATACGATTGGCTATGGCTACGTGCAGTCGCATGAAGAACATTCGTAGCGCCCAATAAACGGCTCTGGACAATCGTGAACCACACCTCTCCTACGAGAAAATTGGTGGTCCCCAGACTAAATATCACTTGTGATTTTAGTCTGGCGTTAGCCAGGATGGCATAGACCGGTATATTGTTCAAGCCGGATATTTTACTAAATGACTAAATAATTCTCTTAGGCTGTGTCCGAATGTCCACCCTATCTCCTCATTGATTTCTGCTCACTAGGGCTGGGTACTGTTACATTTTCTCTGATACCAGTACTTTAATGATACTGGGTTTACGATCCAGATAACTAAATGATACTTTTTCCGATACCTATAGTAAAATATTTGTCAACTAGAAGCGGAAACAGAACATAATGTGTGGAAGATCTGCAAATTTACAATAACAAGTTCATCTCCAAAGTCAAGAAATGTGTGAAAATGGGTAACCCGACTAGCTAACACAATGCACCATTAGAACCTCTGCACACCTACTGTAAGAAATTGCTGTTTAACAGGGTAGTACTGTATTTTGCAATGCATTGTGGGTCGCTTAACTTGAAGCAACAGGAGAGATGCCCTAAACAGTATGATGATTAAATTACAGGACACTACAGTATTTTTTCAATGTGCTACACATCATCGCGTGTTCTTCAACATCATCCATCAGGTCTTGCATCTACAATTTAAACGGCAATTCAAATATTAATGTTTAATATTAATTTTTGATATCAAACTGATAGGCAAGAGATAACTTTCTAGTGATTTATCAGTGGATTTGAATTAGGATTGGATTTTGATGTTTTTTGTTTAATTCCACTAACATTAGCCTGTGTGTCGGAGGAACAGGTACTTTGTGCTCAGTACACACCACTTTTTTTCTCTCTTCACGAAGCTGAAGCTCACAGCTCGGGTGTCGCTTTTTCCTTTGGTTATATTTTAGCCGATGGTCTCACGCGCTCACCACTTAGACACTGAGATCGGTGCACTAAGCAGAGGAGCAAGGCGAAGGCCAAGCGGTGGTGAGAGGGGACACGGACGTCCTCGTGTTCCTGTAGTTCCTGCATGGTGCAGGTAAACACATGAACATCGTATTGATCCTTAGATTCTTAGTTCTGATGTTTTAAAAAGGCATAGGCTCCATTAAACAGAGCATGCCAGATGCCCTACCTCATTTTTCGACACAAACTGCAGCCCTTTAGTCACTGAACTAACCTCCTCCCCAATTAAAATGTATCTGTTAATTGACAATTAAAAATAAAATCATATTTTATCTTTACCAAAATCAGTGGCATTAATTGTAATTAATTAAATACTAAGCCAATATTTTATTGAATCAAGATCCATCATTGACTGTTACTGTTTACTTCTTGAAGTTAATTTATGACAAAGTACCTTTACACTTTTACTTATTGTTAAGTATTTTCCTCCCCCTACATGTTCCAGCCATGTCCTAATGTGTAGAATGAGCCCAGACCTGTTCACCACAACTGCCTCTAAAATCCTGCACTGTCACTCAGAAAGGTGTTACTCCAGGTCCGAAGTGATGTCATGCACGAGTGTAATATAGAGACTGCAGTTACGCGTAAGACCTGAGGTGGTAGTAGTATAAAATGACCAACTTGCATCTAATCCCTTTACTTAAGTTAAGTTTAGTCAGTACTTTTACCAGGGTATTTCGTTTATCCCAGTGTTAGTACTTAAATACTGAAGTCAAGTCAAGTCAACATTTGACATCTCTAGATGAATTGGCAGTAACAAAATGTTCCCCTGTCAGATCTGTTGTCCTAACTGTGCAACAATAGTGGCAAACGTTAGGCACATGTAAATGCATAAAAATACGCCTAACTTGACTTTTAAGTGTGTTTTACCAGATTGCAGTCGGACTTTTAAAAACTTTTCAACGTTTAAGTGTCACACTCACAGACATAGCAAACGTGTAGTTAGCCCTACTTTGCCTGGAGTTTAACTAGCATGTCATGTTAATTTAACAGTTTGACACATTTGCATCTATCTTACACACTGTTGACTCATTTTGACCTTTTCTTCTTAAAAATGCTAAAAATGTAATGTATTTGTACACTACAGGTGTCCACCACTGCATTTGACATTGAGACAACTCTCAGTCTTCCTGCAAGTCCTCGTCTGATACTGCCAGGTATATATTTCATTTAGATTACCAGTAATTGCATAATTTATCATATTGGCCATTCATTGTCAGGTAACATGCATTCCCATGTGGCTATGCTTTGAGGTTTCAGGTGCAACAGGGCAAGTTATAATTAGAGGTTGGAGGCCCGCGTAATCTGTGAGGGCATCACACCAACATTTGCAACAGGACTTGCTGCTGTTATTGCAATCTACTACATATTCAACCTGCAGTATCAAGAAGAGGCAGCCTGCACACTGGAATTCAGAGGTAAAACACCATCTTTGGATACACAATTAAATTAATGTTTTTATATTTTGCATAAAATGGTATAAACACTGTACATTACAAGCCACACACATACACGCACACACACAAACTGGGTGTTTTGTCCGCCTGTAGGTTGTATTATAAATCTTTTTGATATATATTTTGATTTCAGGCGCTTTATTGGTTTAAATCCAGAGAGAGGAACAAAGGCCAAAAGGGGCAAGGTTTTATCCAAGAAGAAAGTGATCGTCCAGTAGAAGTGTTCTGCAGTCAATACACACGTCGCCATGCTGCTGAAGAATCTCATTAACTTTGAATGGAACTTTATATAGATCGGTGAGCTCTTAAATCTATCCCTCTTTATTTTGACAGTCTGGCATTGCCACATTTAGCCACAAAGTAACTGGCATTACTAAATGTATAACCATTAGTTTGGAGTGTATACTGAGCATTCCTGATTGAATAGTTTATTTATTGTAATGATTATGATTGTTGTTGTTTGACAGTGGAAACACTGGAATAACGCTAAAACATAAACACACCTCACAGGACATTTTAAGAGGTAACCTGCAAGTCTAGCTTGCAGTGGCACACCTTACAGTGTCATCCATAAATGTTTTTATTGTTGCATATTATTGATGCATAGAGTCAAAATGTTCTACTCTAGTGTCAAAGTGGTCTTAATGCACATGTTGAACATTTTGTGCTGTTAGCTGTTCTTAAGGCGAGACACGGCAGGTATTAATTTTTCATGTAGTGGTCAATGTGGGAATGTTTGGCTTGTTTTCTCCCTTAACATATTCATCTTCTTAAACATTACAAAATTTACCCCGCAAGTTGCTTATTTTATGATGTTTTGTCTACGAGGGAGCTTGGGATAATTGGAAGTAACTCCCACGCGTATTCCTTCACAAATATTGACATATTTTATATCCATGTGTCCTGCGCAAGGAGCTTGAGATGATGCTACGTATAATCCAAATATGGTATTTTTCTCTCTGGGAGACACCTGCTACAAATGATCGGGGAAAAGACTTTCAATTTTTAGATAATTTTTTTTTCAGAGGGATATATTCTATATCTAAATCTCAGTCTTATTTATTGAGTTTTGAAAAAAAAAAATATGTTGGCTTATTCTAAAACTAAACAAGATCCAAAATAATTTCAGATTTTTTGTTTGCTACTAATATGTCAATAAAACCATGAATTTAAATCAAAGATCTATCCATTATTTAGATTATCGCTGAAAATATTAAAAAATGTGGCCATTTTATGAATAAAATGTATTTACTTAGTTTGAAAATATAAAATGATAGAACATTCCAAAACCTTTTTCCCTCATATTTATTTCAGTAATTTTCAACTAAACTTTCAAATAGTTTGTTTTTCAAACGTCGACAATATTTCCATCCATCCATCCATTTTCTTCCGCTTTATCCGGGGCCGGGTCGCGGGGGCAGCAGTCTCAGCAGAGATGCCCAGACTTCCCGATCCACGCACACCTCCTCCAGCTGTTCTGGGGGGACCCCGAGACGACACCAGGCCAGCTCGGAGACATAGTCCCACCAGCGTGTCCTGGGCCTTCCACGAGGCCTCTTCCCAGTGGGACATGCCTGGAACACCTCCCGAGGGAGGCGACCAGGAGGCATCCGTAACAGATGCCCTAGCCACCTCAGCTGGCTCCTTTCGACGTGGAGGAGTAGCGGCTCGAGTCCGAGCTCCTCCCGGGTAACTGAGCTCCTCACCCGATCTCGGAGGGTGCGCCCAGCCACCCTGCGGAGGAAACTCATTTCGGCCGCTTGTATTCGCGATCTTGTCCTTTCGGTCATTACCCAAATCTCATGACCATAGGTGAGGGTGGGAACGTAGATCGATCGGTAAATCGAGAGCTTTGCCTCAGACTCGGCTCCCTCTTCACCACAACGGTCCGATACAGCGACCGCATCACTGCTGACGCCGCACCGATCCGTCTACCGATCTCACGCTCCATCCGTCCCTCACTCGTGAACAGGACCCCGAGATACTTGAACTCCTCCACTTGGGGCAAGGACTCCCCACCGACCTGAAGCGGGAAAACCACCTTTTTCCGGTGGAGAACCATGGCCTCAGATTTGGAGGTGCTGATCCTCATCCCGCCCGCTTCACACTCGGCTGCAAACCGCCCCAGTGCGCGCTGGAGGTCCTGATTTGATGAAGCATATGATATTTTCGCATATGTTCAAAATGTAATTATGAATGCATATCTTCATGTACAGTAGAGAATACCTTGCAGATTACATTATATAAATCTTTAATGCAAGTCTTTTAAGTTGACCCTTTTAAGAGGAAATTTGAATCAGAGTGTTCTAAGACAAACCCCCCGGGGCTGTGGGCATTCTTCTATCATTTCCTCAGTTTATTGCAATGGTCTAAAAGCAGTGGTTCTCAACTGGGATGCGGTCAGGACCCACCATAATCCTAGTGACCTAAATAAGAATTTTTAAATATATAATGAATGTTGAATAAACGTTGAAAAAAATCTATAAAGCTGAAATTTTGACCAAAACAACAGTATTTTTTTTTTACAGATTCAGATGTTTCTATATCCACTGAAAATGTTTTTTGGCTCCCGACCCACCAAGTGAGAACCACTGGTCTAAAGCAGAGATTATGAGGCTGTTTCTGTGCCTCTGGAAAATCAGAAAATCAGTCCATGTCCCCCAACAGGGTTTACTTTCTTTTCTTTTTTTAAAGTAGCAGTGTTGTTAAAAATTGACATTGTTCTTAGAAATAAAGGTTTCTATTTGTTATTAATGTTTTATTGTTTATTTCGCATAACACTCACAATAATGAATATCATAAGCAATTTTCTATTGCTTTGAGAATAATGAAATTTGCAATCAAGACTAATGTGTTAGGAAACTGTTGGTCTACAGTAAACTATGAGAAGATAGTAACAACATAAATAGAATGTCTCTGTAATATCTAAATAATCACTGAAATATGCAGCATTCATTTATTATTTTTTCTGCTGTATTAGACTGTGATTGATCTGTGATTTACAGAATACTACTGTAAAGTAGTTTTACCTATGAATACCGTAAAATAACGGTATACCGCCGGCATCCTAGCTGCCAGCTCTTTACTGTAAATTGCAGTAATACAGAAATATAAAATGTTTCTTGTTTACAGACTACTACTGTAGGGTCATTGTACATTTCAATACCGTAAAAATAACAACCCTGCTGCCAGCTCTTTACTGTTATTTTACAGGAAAATGATTTACAGTGGAGGTATGCCATTAAAAATCCCCCAATTCCAGCTAGAATAGGCATGAGGTCTAGACTGTATTTCTGATTAATTTAATGTTATCCTCATTGAAAAAAGCAGTGCTTTTCTTTCAAAGGTAAGGATATTTTAAGTGACCACAAACCTTTGAACGGTAGTGAGCACACATGAAAGGAACAAATTGGTTAAAGCAAAAATAGGAACAAATTTTGTAAAAAAATAAATAAATTATTATTTAAAAAAAAAAATCATTATTATTACCAACAGCATCAATACTTGGATCTAAAGATAGAATTTTTTTTTCCGTGCCCATTTTTTTCGATACCAGTAGAACCTAAACATTTTGTCTGATATCGTTCAACGGTACCCAGCCCTACTACTCACTACTTTCTCTTCGCTGTAGGTCACATGACTGCTGATGACGACCCGGGCGCCAGGTTAATGTGACTTGCGGTGATGAGAAAGTAGTGAGCTGAGTCTGAATCACCAACAGAATGAGTGACTACTGGGGCTGAGACGATCCGCTTTACATTCTTTTAAGTGTTGAGATTTGTGATCAAGAGGTCGGGACCACATGTCAGTGCTGTTGAGCTGCATATGGCCTCTTGCAGCGCCATCACTCCCATTTCTTCTTTGAAGTTCTACTTGGAACCTTGTTAAGATCCAACCATGCAAAATGTGATTTTTTTTTCTTTTTAAATCTAAAACATTTGATCAGGACTGTATTACATTTAAGAATGACCGAAAGTGTCGATACTTTAATAAAGTAGACTATACCATACTTATTGCGACAAAGGTATATTGCGATATACTGTATTGAAAATTATGTAGTCATTTGGACAGGGGTGCCAATATTCTTTGAGCTACGTCAAGAGCATTAAGTGGTTCAATAGCTACTGGTTAAAAATAATTGTTTAATTATAGACTATTAAGCATATTATATGACAAATTCATACAAATACTGAGCCTCAAATAACTGACAAAAAATAACTATTTTTAACATCAAGATGCAAGAAATTGATGTGTAATGGTGTGTTATTGATGTGTATTTTTTTTTTTAGATAAAGTCTCATGGGCAACTGGGGATTCCCCAAAGGGCATCAGGGTGCATCAGGGCATAGGGTTGGTGAACCCAGCCTGAATGTCAACATTTTGGAAATAATGGATTTATGCAATAGACACCGATCAAATTCAATAGACAGTTTAATGGATTTAATGGCTGGTAAGGTCTATTCCAGGGTGCTGGAGAGGAGGATTCGGCCGATAGTCGAACCTCGGATCCAGGAGGAACAATGCGGTTTTCGTCCCGGTCGTGGAACACTGGACCAGCTCTATACCCTTCATCGGGTGCTCGAGGGTTTGTGGGAGTTCGCCCAACCAGTCCACATGTGTTTTGTGGATCTGGAGAAAGCGTTCGACCGTGTCCCTCGTGGTGCCCTGTGGGGGGTGCTCCGGGAGTATGGGGTCCGGGGCCCTCTACTAAGGGCTGTCCGTTCCCTGTATGACCGCAGCAGGAGCTTGGTTCGCATTGCCGGCAGTAAGTCAGACCTGTTCCCGGTGCGTGTTGGTCTCCGGCAGGGCTGCCCTTTGTCACCGGTTCTGTTCATTACCTATATGGACAGAATTTCTAGGCGCAGCCAGGGGCCGGAGGGTGTCCGGTTTGGGAACCTCAGAATCTCATCCCTGCTCTTTGCAGACGATGTTGTTCTGTTGGCTTCATCAAACCAGGACCTCCAGCGCGCACTGGGGCGGTTTGCAGCCGAGTGTGAAGCGGGCGGGATGAGGATCAGCACCTCCAAATCTGAGGCCATGGTTCTCCACCGGAAAAAGGTGGTTCTCCCGCTTCAGGTCGGTGGGGAGTCCTTGCCCCAAGTGGAGGAGTTCAAGTATCTCGGGGTCATGTTCACGAGTGAGGGACGGATGGAGCGTGAGATCGGTAGACGGATCGGTGCGGCGTCAGCAGTAATGCGGTCGCTGTATCGGACCGTTGTGGTGAAGAGGGAGCTGAGTCAGGGGGCGAAGCTCTCGATTTACCGATCGATCTACGTTCCCACCCTCACCTATGGTCATGAGATTTGGGTAATGACCGAAAGGACAAGATCGCGAATACAAGCGGCCGAAATGAGTTTCCTCCGCAGGGTGGCTGGGCGCACCCTCCGAGATCGGGTGAGGAGCTCAGTTACCCGGGAGGAGCTCGGACTCGAGCCGCTACTCCTCCACGTCGAAAGGAGCCAGCTGAGGTGGCTAGGGCATCTGTTCCGGATGCCTCCTGGTCGCCTCCCTCGGGAGGTGTTCCAGGCATGTCCCACTGGGAAGAGGCCTCGTGGAAGGCCCAGGACACGCTGGTGGGACTATGTCTCCGAGCTGGCCTGGTGTCGTCTCGGGGTCCCCCCAGAACAGCTGGAGGAGGTGTGCGTGGATCGGGAAGTCTGGGCATCTCTGCTGAGACTGCTGCCCCCGCGACCCGGCCCCGGATAAAGCGGAAGAAAATGGATGGATGGATGGATGGAGGTTATTGCCTTCTTGCCTGAGGGGCACACTATCGATTATCTGACAGCTCAAGCTAAAGTTAGCCACTTTTCATCATGACCATTTACCGTATTTTCCGGACTATAAGTGGCACTTTTTTTCATAGTTTGGCACGGGGTGCATCTTTTTTTAATTTGTATTCAAATATATAATTTTACATGCCGCTAGAGGGCACTGCAGGCCAATCGAGCAGCAGAAAGAAAGTTTGGAGTGAGCGAGAAAGCGGAGGTTACTCTTACGCAATGAAGAAAACAAAAAAAGCTAATCACGGGCTAAAAGCTAGATGGCCACAGCTAGGAGGATCGAGTTCGCAAATGAGAGCTTGAAAGACGTGCTGCCAGGAGAGGCTTGTCAACGGTGCGTTTACACCTCCGTGCCCAGGTAGTTACCAAGGCAATTGTTCAGAAGTGACACCGAGGATGAAGATTTCAATGGATTTAGTGACCTGGAGTGAGATCGAGAGTTTGGTATGTTCTTTATGCTATAGCTATCTGAACTGTTTATGTGACGTTAACATACCAGACACCTATTTAGTTCATTGTTTAGGCTTCATGTACAGTAGCTAACTATCAATGTCAGGGTTTCCCACTAATACATTAGTTTGTGGCGCCCCGCTATAGTCTATTTTTATCCGCCACAGTCGCAATCTCCACTCTCTTGCTCTGTCTCTCACCCAACACCAACATCTGCAGCAGAGGCGCTGGTTTAACAGGACAAATAAGGAGCAGTGAACAATGTCTCACTGTTTAAGTATTATTATAACAAAAAATGAAGGCAGCTTCGCATAGTTTCTTTCCCCGCTTATAAACGAAAATACCACTAATTTGGCTAATTTGCATAGTAAACCTCTTTACTGCGCCACTAATGCAGCTGTTGCTATAAGGAACTAAATCAGAGGTCACAAAATGGTGGGCCTCAGTGTGGCTCTGGACACACGCGCCAACCCGTCCGAAACCGAAACTTGGATCCAAACTTTGGACCCGACCGTGACTCCCCTCGGTTCCTCTGTCTCTGCGGCTTCTCTCGTCCCTCCAAACAAAGTTCACAGCGGTCTCCCTGTCCGTCATGGCCAGACCCGCCTCTGTGCCTCTGCAGGAGGTTAAAAGCCTGTGTTTTCCTCCGCAGCGCCGTGTCTGGACTCAGCAGATCTGAATCGTGGCGCTGAGTCCAGCGTTGCCGCGCATCACTGCAACCTTGGTGTGCGTTCTCTCTTTTGCCGCGCGTCAAGGCGTTTCGGTGCGTTGGGCCGAGCAAAGCCCTTCCACATTTAGGCTAAAGTGAGCCTTCATCATTTTAAAAGTTACTCATCTACCGTTCTTCAGCCAAGAGCAGCGTTGATTAGAAGTCCCGTGTCACTTTTGCGTTTACTGCTAGAGAGTGCCTCTAGTGCCTGTTGGCGGCTCTATATTGGCCGCACCGTCATATCGGCCGCAGGGTTCAAAGCGTGGGAAAAAGTAGTGGCGTATAGCCCGTTCGTTAAGCATGCAAATAGCGCGGCTGTTTCTCGATCATTTAAAACAAAAGAACACCGAGCAGGACCAAAATTGGACCAAACCAGAATTAAACTTGGACTAAACAGGGCTTATTGTTGAGCTGAGCAAAGAGGAGAAACAAAGCACTGCATTGGCACATTGTGTAGCCTATACCAAAGTTCTTTCCCTTCCCTCTCTCTCGCTCTTGCCCTGCACAAGATGAGAGCTGCTCATGTTGGTCAGCGTTTTCTCTCTGCTGCATCAGGCTGAGGTTCAGAGTCTGTGGCTGTTTCCCAAAGCCTAGGTCCCTTGCCTTGGTGTTGAAGGCAGCCTCCAAACTCACTTGCTTCCAGTCCAAGGCAAGTGTCCTGCCTTGAACCAAAAAGAGCTGCTAATGGAACACACTTCAGAAGTAAAGGAAATGACATCACAAAAGAATAAAGGAAGATATGTTTCATCCAGAGGAAAGGGGAGGGTCTTCTGAGGAGGGTGGATTCGGAAGCGCTGGGGGGTGAAAGTAATTATATTTTTACCAAATAAAATTAAATAATTAAAAATCAGTCAGAGATGATGAAACCTATCGGAAAATACAAAATAAAAAACTTGCAAGGGAGAATAAAAACTTTAGAAATAAACATTTGAAAGTGCCTTATATAAATTTAATTTAATTAACATGAAACAAATCACGTCCTTTGTTGCTCCATGGCAGTGAGATTTGCTTTAATGTTTGAATCAAATTATATACATTTCACAAACAAATTACACTAAAAAATAAAGTGTCAAAAACCTAAAATTAATTATTTGACCAAATCTTGACAAAAACATTTCCTTTTTTGTAAAAAGACTACCGGTACAACATGAACACTGGCTGCAGAGCCACTAAACAAGTCAAAACAAGTTAAAAAGTGGAATTTAAGTGCTTTAACAAGTCACACAAGCCAGCACCAGCTTTTTTTCTTTCTTGTTTTCTTAAGAGTCATGGTGCATTTTGGGTAATTTTGGCTTGAGCAAGGCAGTGAAGGCAACCCTGATGTATGCTTGCTATATTAGCCACATGCTAATCAAAGGGAGGACACATGCCTCCAGACGACTTGAGCATTGGAACAGCACTTGGGCAGCGAGTGATGATGTGGCAAGGCAAGGCAAGTTTATTTGTATGGCACATTTCATGTACATGACAACTCAATGTGCCTCACAGCAACACCAGACACAAAAAAAAAAAGAAAAAAGAAAAGATGCCTACATGTGGATGCCTGACCACGCCCATTTCAGACCAGGGCAAGGCGAGGTACCTGGGCTTTGGGAAACAGCCTGTATCTGAGCGCTGCAGGGGCGGAGCTGAGAGAAGAATCAATGTAAATTAACTAGAAATTATTCTTTTCACAGCAGCAAATGCACCAGAATCCCCCCCCCCCCACGAAGCGCTGAATGTGTTACGTTTTCTTTTCTTCATTAGGCAATTTTCGGCTATACTAGTGCGTCTTATATACATTTTTTTCTTCTTCATTACGCATTTTGGTTGTGCGTCTTATACTCCGGAGCGACTTATAGTCTGGAAAATACGGGGTATATTTAAGTGGTTTATTGATGAAAAGTAGTCAACACGTGATTTAAACAGCCGTTTAGTTCCGTTTAGTTCAAAGACCTGTCTGTCTGACTCCGCCCACTCTCCCAGTGCATTGTGGTCTGTATCAACCCATGTGACCATCACTTCTCACTACTTTTCAGAGTGAATTGTGAGAAATTTGGAGTGCACTACTTTTCTCTCTAGACATTCGGACACAGCACAAAATGGCGTGACCACGATAGGGTCACTGTAGAAAACAATGTGGAAAGAGACAGCGCTGGGTCGTGGCGGTTTCTTACCGTAATGCCTCGTCTCTTAACACTTCCAACTCCCACATAACGGACTGCTTATGTAAAGGCCAGTGTAATAGCGCACTCTAGATTGTCGGGAAACCAAATTTACGTGTGTGTGAGCTGTGTGCGGGTCTCATTTGTTCAAGTTCCAGTCAGTCATTGGACCTTTCCTCTGGCGCAGGCCATGGACACCTTTGCAGGCCAGTCTCACCTACCGTCTTTGTAGAGCAGACTTACGTACCGTCTTTGTAGGGCAGCGAGGCGGACGAGTACTTTTTGCGGTGTGCACGTGCGTAGTCCTGCAGGTTGGGGGCACTAGAGGAGCCTCCGAGGACAGTGGTGCTGAAGAGTCCTGCGCACTGAGAGCCTGCAGAGGGCGCCGTGTTAGTCACTGCAGCAACAGACCCTTCCCACAAAGAGGACCAGACAAGGACAGAGGAGGCAAGGACAGAGAAGACGGGGGGACAGGAGGCATGCAAGAGATCCCCATCACTGGGTCTGGATCAAGGCAAGGAACTAAACTAGATATAACCCTAACTAGGACTAAAGCAGTCCTAAATCAGTAACTGAACAAGGGTAAGCCTGCAATAGACTAAACAGGACTAGACTGGGACTAAAGTGAGACCAAACCAGTTCAATTTCAAGCTCCTAAGCAGATCAAAAGCAGGACTAAAGCTGGACTAGACCTAGGCGCTTTGCAAAACCAATCCCCCCTCCCTTCTCCTTCCAAATCCACTAAATCCTCAGTAATGGCACCTTCAGAGTTTCAGTAGAGACTTGGAGCTGTGACTTTCAGACACATTCACATTCTCCCTTCATTTACAGTGACAGCCCCCCCACTGATGTTGCAAAATCACAATCGACTGATGACATTTTTCACGGAAAACAATTTCTCCCTAGAATTTACAAAGGAATTCTGATTCAGATTTTTACATTTTATATAGTTTTGTCTCTCCAAACTCTCAGCGAGGTTTTTCTGCAGCTAATAAAACCATAAGGTCTCAATACACAGATATGTTTCAGACACTTCCATTCACAGGAGGATGGATAGTGCTTAGGAAGAGATCGAGGAAGTGGATTTGGAAAGGGCCTTAGACTTAACCAAATCCATTCTAAGTTCCAAAGCAAAACTAAAGAAGGGAAACCCAAGGATATCGAACACCTTGTGTCCAAATCCGGCCCTTCATTTGGTTTGATTTCTGTGAGGGGTGTAGAGATTTGGAAAAGGAGCGTACTTCATTTGTGCAGTAACTACACGGACAACAGTTGGAAGAAAAAACTAAACCGACCAGTTTCCTCTGAGCAGGTTCAGATACAAACCCAGTGAATAAACTAAAAGAGACAGTAGAAAAGCTAGTCCAATCAGAACACAGCTTGTGTGCTCCTCTGCGACTGGCCCACAGCAGTTGTGTCTACCACGTGCTGGGGGTGTGGGGGAGAGTTGGGGTAGAGTTGGGAAAGGGCTGTTGTGAGCTGAGGGAGACTCACCGAGGCCGCTCTGCTTCACCTCCGGAGACTGTCGCGAACAAAACGAGAAGAGCCGGTAACTGCCCACTTTAGACGACGACAACTCGGACAAAACCTGAGGAACAAAACACAAGGTGTTACATACAGCCCATACCATGATGCTGCACCACCATGTTTCACTGATGAGGTGGTTTGTTTTGATTCATGAGCAGTTCCTTTCTTTCTCCATACTCTTCTCTTACCATCACTCTGGTACAAGTTGATCTTTGTCTCATCTGTCCTAGGATGTTGTTTCAGAACTGTAAAGGCTTTTTTTAGATGTTTTTGAGGCTCACCAATGGTTTACAATGTGATTAATCATCTGTATTCTCTCTGAAGTGAAGTCATCTCTTGACTGTTGACTTTGACACACATACACCCACCTCCCGGAAAGTGTTTTTGATCTGACCCATTGTTTCTTCACCAGGGAAAGAATTCTTTGGTCATCCACCACATTTGTCTTCTGTGGCCTTTCAGGTCTTTTGGTGTTGTACAGCTCACTGGTGTGTTCTCTCTTTTTTATAATGTTCCAAACTGTTGATTTAGCCATGCCTAATATGTTTGTTATCTCTCTAATGGATATGTTTTGACTTTTCAGCCTAATAATGGCTTGCTTCACTGATAGTGATAGCTCTTCCATTCATATTGAGAATTAACCACAACAGTATCCAAAATGAAAATATCACACTTGAAATGAACTCTGGACGTCTCGTCTATTCCTTATAAATGGTATAAGGAGGGAAGAGCAGACACCAGGTCATGGACCCGCTGAGCAGCCACCTGTCCCATTACTTTTGGTCCCTAAAAAAGTGGGAGGCAGATTTGAAAATACGCTCAAATTAAAGCTGAAAGTCTGAGGTTTAAACACATCTTGGTTGATTCATTTTAAATAGTTTGTGGTGGTTTATAGAGCCCAAAATATGAGAATTGAGTCAATGTCCCAATATATATGGATCTGACTGTAGATTTTTTATGAATATTTATTTTGTTACTTTCTACAAAGTCAGTACACACTAAGATTTCTATACCTTACAATAATTTGGGAAAGCCCAGATGACGATGTCATGTCCTTGGAAGCGTGCACAAGTCTGGTTCATCCTTGGGTAAAATTTCAAGATTGGTTCAAACAATTATACACAAGCATAAAAAAGATGGAAATGTCCAGTCATCGTACCGATCAGAAAGAAGGCGGGTTCTGTAGAGATGAACATGCTATGGTGTGAAATGTGAATATCAACCCAAGAACAAATGCAAAAGACCTGGTGAAGATGCTGGCTGAAACTGGTAAGAGTGTGTATTTATCCAGAGTGAAACAAGTCCTGTACCGACATGGGCTGAGAGGGTACTCTGCCAGGAAGAAGCCCTTTCTCCAAAAGAGACCATCCCAACTGTGAAATACGGGGGTGGCAGCATCATGCTGTGGGGTTGTTTTGCTGCGGGAGGGCCTGGTGCACTTCACAAAATAAATGACATCATAAAGAAAGAACACTATGTGGAAATTTCCACATAGTGTGGAACCGTCACCTTAATGTGGTGGAGGGGTTTGAGCACTCGAATGATCCTGGGGGCTAAGTTGTCGGGGGCTTTATGTCCCTGGTAAGGTCTCCCATGGCAAACAGGTCCTAGGTGACGGGTCAGACAAAGAGTGGTTCAGAAGCCCTTTATGAGAGACCAACAGGCCCGGTTAGAATCGTGAGGCCGTCCTTCTGTGGACCCACCACCTGCAGGAGGAGCCATAGGGGCTGGTGCAATGTGTTTTGGGCAGCTCCAACAGCCAGGACGTTAAAGCTCGGGCGCAGATGGGTCTTCCAAATGGACAATGACCCAAAGCATACTGCCAACCTCAGTGTTTCCACATCATTATTTTAGCAGCACGGGCCACTGCCGCCATCAGCGCCCCCCGCCCTGTCAGGACAATAGCCTTTTATTAAGCAGTACTAATCACCCATCAATAAAACGTCTTTACCAAATACGTTCCGAATCCGAGTTCGTGTGTTTATTTGGGGCTGCTCCAGAAAATATCTAATTTTCAAGACTTTAACTGGATAATATGAATATGATAAAAAAAAAAAACTCCCAGTGATGAAATTATATAATAATATGATAAACAACTCAAAATGTACTGTTCCAAATTATTATGCACAGCAGCGTTTCAATACATTTTAACGGTTGTAAATTAACTGAAAATGGTCATTTGTTGAATTTGCAGGATTAAGAGTCATATTTAAAGAAATCAAAAGCTATTTTATTCAAAAACTTCTTAACAGGTCAACATAGGAGCCCTTATTTGATAGCAGCTTCAAAACTCTTGCATCCATTAAACTTGTGAGTTTTTGGATCGTTTCTACTTGGGTTTCTTTTCAGGATGTCAGAATAGCCTCCCAGAGCTGCTGTTTGGATGAAAACTGCCTCCCACCCTCATAGATGTTTTGCTTGAGGCGCCAAAGGTTCTCAATAGGGTTGAGGTCAGGGTCGGACGAGGTCTACATCATGAGTTTCTCTCCTTTTATGCCCATAGCAACCAGGGATGCAGAGGTATTCTTTACAGCAGGACAAAGTGCGTTGTCATGCATGAAGATGATTTTGTTCGGGAAAGATCGGTTCTTCTTTTGGAACCATGGAAGAAAGTGGTCAGTCGCTCTTCCCATGACTCCACTCCATGACGCCACCTCCTTGCTGACGTCACAGCCTTGTTGGGACATGGTGGCCATTCATCTGGACCATGCAGGGTCCAACCAAATCTTTTAACAGTACGCTGATTACGCTTAATCTTTCATGAAATATCAAAGGTTTTCATACCCAGTCCAAGGCATTCAACTATTTCACGGTTTTCATCAATAGAGAGATCCTTGCTTGAATTGCTTGAAAATGGTTGTCTGCTTAATAATGTGGAACATCCTTTTTCAGTAGTTTTTCCCTTAACTGGGCTTACCTGAAAACTAATTATTATAGGTGTCTGAGATTGATATCAGCGATTCAACGAGCCCTGAGACACAATGCCATCCATGAGTTTCATTGAAATTATTACTTCTTTTTTTTTTACTTTATGGTACTGAAATATAATTTGCATAATCATTTGGATGACCTATGGTCATGAGATATGGTTAATGACCGAAAGGACAAGATCACGAATACAAGCGGCCGAAATGAGTTTCCTTCGCAGGGTGGCTGGGCGCACCCTCCGAGATCGGGTGAGGAGCTCAGTTACCTGGGAGAAGCTCGGACTCGAGTCGCTACTCCTCCACGTCGAAAGGAGCCAGCTGAGGTGGCTAGGGCATCTGTTCCGGATGCCTCCTGGCCCTCGCTACAACAGCAGTGCCTTTAACGTGAACCGTGCCAGAGTTTGATCGGCAGCAATTTCTGTCATATCTGTCATAACGAGAGAGGAGCCTGTGCGCGTGCCTTCAGACTGATGGAGACTCTCATTCTGATCCGAGGAGCGAGGGGAGAAGGAGAAGCGTCTGTGGCCCCTCCTCTGCCGCTAAACCCGTGGCTTTGTATCTGACACGTTTACATTTACGAGCTGATGTGTGGTGGCACGTGCAAACATGGTTATGTCCTGCGTATACATTATCTTCACTTCGCTTTAACAAAAGCTTAACGCAGCACATTTGAGTCTGTCCCGGTGGTGACAGGATGACTGAAGGAGACGTAGAGGGGGCGGGGCCAGAGTCTGATGTTCAGAATGAGAGACAAAAAAGTCCTGGCAAAACACTCAGCCTCACCCATTCTCACCAACAGCCTCGTTTCCAAAATAATCAAAAACTGGCATTTTCATCAATATTTTTGTATTTACATATTCGTAATAGCCCAGACGAGTAAAAAAAAAGTTGAATGTGGAAAACCTGCTTTAGTTCACTGTAATAATGGAGGAAATAAACATAATATTACATGTGATAGTCCCAGTGTTTTCAATCGCGTCAAAGTAGGGGGTACGCGACTCTTCACCTAAAGCTTCAGGGGGTACACGGCTCCAAAAAGTTTGGGAACCACTGTATACGATCATGAATGATGAATATTAAACAAATATGAGGAAAATCCAAACACCCATGGGAAATTTAAATAATGGTAGCCTACATCAATCTAATAATAATAATATATTTGACCACATTCTCAAACTTTCAGTTACTTAAATTGAATTAATTATCTATTATATAGAAATTCAAACAATAAATTGTTGCAAATAATAACATTTGCTAAAAACACTATATTTTACCCGGCAGCGTGCATGGACGTGCACGTGTAGCCATACCCCCCCCTGCCAAACCAGTACACCTAGGGAAACACTGCAAACTGGTTACAAAGTGGCTTAAGGATAACAAACTCAATGTTTTGAAGTGGCCATCACACAGTCTTGATCTCAATCCAGTTGAAAATGTATGGGCAGAGCTGAAAAGGCATAGGCATGCAAGGTGGCCTACACATGTGGCTCAGTTACACCAGTTCTGTTTGGAGGAATGGACCAAAATTCCTGCCAACTATTGTGAGAAACTTGTGGAAGGAAATCCAAAACGTTTGACCCAAGTTATGTAGGCAATGCTACCAAATATTACTAAAATGTAATTGGCTTTGTAAAAAGTAAAAATATAAAACCGTGTATAAAATCCTATCTCTCATTTTACTGGCATTTAGCAAATAGAAATAATGTAAAAAAAAATCTAATTGACCTAAAAAGTAAAAGTTAATTCTGGCTTCATGAATAGTGTGTATGTAAAACATCTGGTTTCCACTGTACTGTGTTTTGTAAAGTTACAGTAGACTCCTCACCTCCATAGAGCCCGTCTTGTGGTTGCGGATGAGTGGGGACTTCTTCTGAATGCTGATAGGCTCAGACAGAGGCACGTGTCGGTCGGTCTCGGTCCTCTCCGCTCCCTCCATGAGGTCCCCCTCCTCGAGTTTGCCGCCTCCCTCCCCCAGACCGGCTGCTCCCTTCCTGGGCTTCTCGCTCAGGTCCTCTAGGCTGTCCGTGTGCTTGGGCCCGTTGTAGAGCAGGGGCGACGGGTGCCTCCTCCTGCCCAGGCCGAAACTCGCTGCCCCGGGCTGCGCCGCCTCCACCTGCTGGGCCACCTCTGCCGACGCAGGCCTGAAACCGAAGCCCATGGGCGGGTTGTCCTCCTCCTCCACCCCCTTCACTCCGGGACTGAAGTGCAGCTCCACGTGGAAGCGTTCCTCGGAAGAGATGTCCTGGACAACAAGAATTATACTTGTTATCGCGATATTCCGACCAGAAAGAAAGATATAGTCTAAAAAATGACAAAAGCCACTCAAATACAATTAAAAAAAAGGATATAGAACAAACAAATAACAAAAGTGTATTGTTTAAAGTCATTGCAGCTTTTACTGTGAGAGATGTGCCACATTTAAAGTGATAGTCTGTAAATTTTAATGTTTTACAAATTTGAGAAAATTGTGTAGAATTGACCACCTGGGTGTGAACGCAAGTAATACTAAATGATAATAGTTTTTATTACAACCTCTGAAACCAAACACAGTTTCTTCAGTTCAGCTTTACCCAAATCTAACAACTTCTTGTCTGGAGAGATTACAGTCTATAGGCCAGCCTCATTTGAAAGCCAAGGCCTACAAAACTGAGATTTTTCCTTGCGCTGTGGCCATGTTGTCGTCACTTTAGTAGTTTTTGGCACGTTTTTGTAACTTGTTGGTTGCGTTTATAATGCTTTTTCATCTTTTTTTTTCCATCAATTCATGTTTTCATATTGAAAATAAGGTATTTTACATAAAAAATTGCCATATTGTCTACATCTTTCAGCGACAAAATGTAAATAATGGACAGAGCCAGATTTAAATGTATGGTTAAATTTGTGACATAATGAGTTACAAAGATTTGTTCAGACGGGTTGTGGATCTTGTTTAGATTTTTTCACTAACAAGTAGTTTATTCAAATCTAAATCTAATCTTGATTGTGTTTTCATGTAAAGTGGGATAAAAATGTTTGTGAAAACTTTGGAATTTCTCACATTTCTGCCTAAATTGGTCATAAAATGTGATCTGATCTGCACTACTTCACAGTGGGGATAGGGTGCCGTTCCATTTTTTTCCAGGGAGAATCATGGTGTGGGGCTGTTTTGTTGCCTCGGGGCCTGAACAACGTGCTATCATCAATAGAAAAATTAATTCACAAGTTTATCACAATATTTTGCAGAAAACCTGAGACATTCACAACATGCATGGAGTAAGTAAGTGATCCCTTGAATTAAATAGTTAAATAATTTTTCTTTTGCAGCAATAACTGCTTTCCTGTAGTTGCAGATTAGACGCTCACAATTATCAGGATGAATCTTGGAACATTCCTCTTTACAAAACAGTTGCATTTCAGCGAGATTCCTGGGTTCATTTACTTTTTGTTATGGCTTTTACAAATTTGTAATTGTTTGGGTGGTATTAGTTTAAGCAGACACTTTTTGGTCATTCTTATGATTTTGATGAAGATCAGACCATATTTTATGACCAATTTAGGCTGACATGTGAGAAATTCCAAAGTGTTCATCCCACTGTAGTTGAGAAGTGGTACTGCACCTGATGCAGCAGTAGTTGTAGTAGTCACAGTAATGGTAACAGTAGTAGTTGTAGTAGTCGCAGTAACGGTAACAGTAGTAGTTGTAGTAGTCGCAGTAACAGTAGTAGTTGTAGTAGTCGCAGTAACAGTAACAGTAGTAGTTGTAGTAGTCGCAGTAACAGTAACAGTAGTAGTTGTAGTAAATGGACTCAACTTATATAGCGCTTTTCTACCTTTATCAGGCCCAAAGCGCTTTACAGCCTGTAGGGGGAAGGGCGTCACTTTAGTTGTGCATGCTTATTTTGCGAAACAAAAGTCACTGCTGGAGTGGGGCGGAGAGGGGAGTGTAGGATTGGCAGAGGGACAGTTTGTGAATGCACGACCGCGGGACGTGAGCGCGGACTGCGGGGAAGCTGTTTTAGGGCGCGGCTCTGGGGAAACGGTGCGCCTGAACGCTCCCAGCGCCAGCACTCTCCTGGGCCATAGGAGAGTAAAAGGCGCACGGGGTTAGCCCCGTTACTCACACCTGTTCACTCAGCTCCACTCCGCTCTTGGCCGCCTCCAAACGGATATTTAAACATCTATTTTTGTAGAAATATTAATTGCAGCGTCTCTCTTTGCTCCTGCACTTTTACTCCCGGCCACTGGATGGCAGCGCACCACGCAGCCGGCTTGAGTAACACTAGAATCTAGTGAGAGTTAGAGAAACACAGGAAGAGTTTTATCTTCGTAGCATTTTTTCACAGAATAAAACGAAGCCGAGGGAAAACTAAACACAGCAGGCTCATGTTAAACTTGTGTCTCGGCACTGCAGTACTTAGTACTTAGTACAGTACTGTAGTAGTTTCCCCTCGGCTTCGTCTGTGTGCTACTGCTAACACAAATGTATTTCAAAGAGATGAACGCTATAGTCACGGTGATGCCCGTGTTGTCATTATGTCCCTGATCTATAAGTGACACCCGTTGTGGAGTAGATAAGGTTTTAAATGCGTCTGAGTTATCAGTTATTACTGATCGCTAAGGACTCCCAACTATAGAAATACTAGAAAACGTGCATTTCCAGTTTATTCGGTTTCATTACTAGGTTTCCAAGAAATATGTTTTCCTTTCAAAGTTACATAATCACCATACAACACCACAGTCACAAGTGCACATTAGTGAAAAGCATTTCAATCATAAGATAGAGCTATATACAGGTGCTCATCATATAATTAGATTAACGTGAAAAAGTGCATTCAGTTCTGTTATTCAATTTAAACATATGATAAACTCATTACATTCAAAGTGAGATATGTATAGCTTTTATTTGTTATAATTTTGATGATTATGGCTCAGCTTGTAAAAGCCCCAAATTAAAAATCTCATAAAATTAGAATATTTTGAAAATGGACTGTACGCCGTAATCATCAAAATTATAACAAATAAAGGCATGACATAATATGTCATGCCTTTATTTTTCTGTTGTTTCATTATTTTGCAGTTTTTTTTCATTATTGTTCCTTATTATTTGCTGTTACCCAGCCTTATGTTCCCTTGTTTATGGTTTGTTATCTTGTATTATGTTCCTTGCTTTGATTGTTAATGCCGTTTTTAATTTTGGGGTGGGCGCTTATAAGCCTTTTGCTTCGGCCCAATCCTTTCGAGCAGACTTACTGCTCAAATAAACAAATAAATAAATAATAAACAGTTGTAGTAGTCGCAGTAACGGTAATAGTTGTAGCAGTTGCAGTAACAGTAACAGTTGCAGTAATACTTCTAGCAGTCACAGTAACAGTTGTAGTAGTCGCAGTAACAGTAATGGTAAATGGTCTCAACTTATATAGAGCTTTTCCACCTTCATTAGGCACTCAAAGCGCTTTACAGTAAGGATCCACTCACCCATTCACTCTCTAATTCATACACCAGTGTGCACAGACACTGGAGGCAAGGAGGGTGAAGTGTCTTGCCCAAGGACACAACGACAACAACCTTCAGGATGCAGGAAGGTCGGGGGGACCTTCCGATCATGAGACGACCCGCTCTACCATCTGCGCCACCGTCACCACGTAATAGTAATAGTTGTAGTAGTCGCAGTAACAGTAAACATTTTAGTAGTTGCAGAAACAGTAATAGTTGCAGTAACAGTTGTAGTAGTCGCAGTAACAGTTGTAGTAGTCGCAGTAACAGTAAACATTTTAGTAGTTGCAGAAACAGTAATAGTTGCAGTAACAGTTGTAGAAGTCGCAGTAACAGTTGTAGTAGTCGCAGTAACAGTTGTAGTAGTCGCAGTAACAGTTGTAGTAGTCGCAGTAACAGTTGTAGTAGTCGCAGTAACAGTCACAGTTGTAGTATTTGCAGTAACAGTTGTAGTAGTCGTAGTTGCAGTAACAGTTGTAGTTGCAGTAACAGTAACAGCTGTAGTAGTAGTAGTACCTTGTTATTGTCCTCCTACAGCATGATGACGATCTGAGTCATGTAGTTGAGTAGTGGTACTGTACTCTGATGCGGCAGTAGTTGCAGTAACAGTTGTAGTAGTTGCAGTAACAGTTGTAGTAGTTGCAGTAACAGTTGTAGTAGTAGTAGTAGTACCTTGTTGTTGTCCTCGTACAGCATGATGACGATCTGAGTCATGTAGTTGAGCTCGGACACGGCGCTTAGGTAATCCATGGCCCTCTTCCACTGTTGGTCCTTCTCCTCCTACGGCAGCACCACACGGACCAAACACATCAGCGGTTAGCACAGCCACCTCACAGTGTTTGCACGATCTGTGTGTGTGAGTGTTGTGGTTTTGGCTCTTTTTGTGTTGTGTGACGTGAAATGACTACACGCTGCACCTGATATCAGAGCCAATCAAGAGAAAGTCTCTATCTCTTTTCTCCTCCTTCTTGTCGTTTATAAACATCGCGCTGCATTTACAAAAGCCTACTTTATGCACCAACAGGAACCAAACTGATCATTTATCCAGTGTAAGTTAAAGGCTGACCTGAGAAAGAGGGAATAGCGTTGTTCTCTGTGTAGTGCCGGTATCAAAGCTAGCCATGCTTTTGCAACGTGACAACAATCAGCACGTGCATTGGATACATATGTGCATCATATGTATCCAATAGTCTAAGCCTATAGCTTAGATTAAAAAAAAAAATATATATATATATATATATATATATATATATATATATATATATATATCTAAATAATATATAAAAACATACAAAAATTCAAATTCTTGATGCCCAACCCGACCCAAACCCGACTGTCATGTGTGATATCTCGGCTTGGGCCTAAAATCTTACCTCTAATCACCGAGTTAGTTTTACACATGACTAATCAAGGTGGGGCAGAAACAATCATCGAGTAAAGGAAAGTAATAAAATAATATTGGCCACTGTAGAAGGTTTCAGTGTTTGTAGTTTACAAACGGGCGGCACGGTAGTAGAGCCCGTTTGTCATGTAGTTGACCTTGTAGTTGAATCTAGAAGGTCTGGGTTCGATTCCCACCAGGGACGGGGCCTTTCTGTGTGGAGTTCGCATGTTCTCCCCGTGTCTGCGTAGGTTTCCTCCAGGTACTCCGGTTTCCCCTACCACTAAAAACATGTTCAATAGGCCAGGATGAATGAGAGTGTTTGAGAGTGCGCATGGGGGACGACGGATGGAAATTTGCCCAAGGCTACAATCCTGTGTGGCTTGTTCATTAACATGCACTGTCCCGACCAAATAAACCAATAATCAGTTTATGAAATGGTGTTTATGAGATTGTTAGTACACAAGTTGTTTAATGATCAGATCACTTTATGTCCCCTCCTAGAACCGCCACCTTAATGTGGTGGAGGGGTTTGAGCGCCCGAATGATCCTGGAGCTCTGTTGTCGGGGCTTGGTGCCCCTGGTAGGGTCTCCCAGGGCAAACAGGTCCTAGGTGACGTGTCAGACAAAGAGCGGTTCAGAAGCCCCTTATGAGAGACCAACAGGCCCGGTTAGAACCATGAGGCCGTCCTTCTGTGGACCCACCACCTGCAGGAGGAGCCATAGGGGCTGGTGCAGCTCCAACAGCTGCCCCCACGACCCGGCAACGGACAAGTGGAAGAAAATGGATGGATGGATGGATGGATGGAACAGTTTATGTTGTGAGTTGTATCATGTAGCCGTTTTTCCATTACAGGTTATGAATTGAAAATCTGTTGATTTGTAACATCTAGTTTACAAAGTCGACCATTCACTTTTTGTTCACAGCAGCCACTTTGAAGAAAGTCTGTTGGTAATGGTTGATATTGGATATCAACAGATACTCAAAACCCCACTATAGGCATCAGAAAATAAAAAGTTGTGTTTAAACACTAATGTATGAAGCTCGTCACTCACGTCGAGCAGTCCTCCGTATCTGAAGAGCGAGAGCAGCGAGTGTACGTGGCTCTCGGAAGTGAAGTACAGGCGCGTTCTGACATGGCGACCCGGGGACATCACTCCACGGGAATATCTGGTCAAAATGAAACTTTCAGACACGAAATACAGCGAGAGCAGCTCCATTCACCGGATATATTATATGCAAAAAACATCAAAGTCAGGTTTGAAATACTGTCAGAGCCTCATCATCACTGGAGTATTTAGGAAGAGACACTGCTGCTAACTTGATATTACAGTGCCAATAACATTAGCACTGATATCAATCTGGGATCACTTCGGCTTGAATCGTTCGGGGAGAGGATGCATTTACATTTATTTACATTTATTTATTTATTTGAACAGGGACAGTGTACAATATACATTAGCCTCAGAAAGGAGAGATGCATTGTACCAGGTTATAGCACTTGTGCTAATTTCCACCTGCAGTCCCTGGGCCTATTGTACATGTTTTTAGTGGTAGGGGAAACCGGAGTACCCGGAGGAAACCTACGCAGACACGGGGAGAACATGCAAACTCCACACAGAAAGGCCCCGTCCAGGTGGGAATCGAACCCGGACCTTCTAGCTGTGAAGCACGAGCGCTAACCGCTGCGCTACCGTGCCGCCCACTGCTGCTGATTCAATCAAGCACACCACAAATCCATTCAATACTTAGCCTTGAATAATGCTATGTGTGTTTGTGTTGTGTGTAGCAGCACCTCATGTTGAATTAGTATTAATTTGGCCTAAACCGCTTCTGGTTTGGTCCCGAACGGTAAAGGCGACAGCGGTGCAAGATGGATTCTTGTGTGTGTCACAAATACCACTAGAATTCAGCTTGCAGGCAATGTTACACTGCTGCAGCAATTTTTATAGTTTTATATTTTTGTAAAGTTTGTTCTCAACGTTTACAATTGTATATCAGACAGATTTTTCAATATCTCATTTCCAGAGACATGGTGGTTAGAAACAGTGGTTCAGGGGATTCTTCATGTTTTGGAGTCAAATTTGGATATTCAACAGATTGGATAAATAATTTTATAAAACTAACCAAATAAACACTGAAAATGTAATCAAAACCTGCTTCAGAATGGGCTTTGGACCAAACCTTTTGTATTCATAATGAATTTATGGCATAAAAAAACACCCTACTTAAGAGTGACATTCATGAACCAAATACAGTGCTGTGTTTAAGAAAAGAAGAACAGGTGGGACTCACAATGGGTGTAGCTTGTTGACGGACTCATCCTCGTGGGTGCGCTGCAGGTCCATTAGAATCTTCCTGACCAGTGGGAGGCAGTAGGCGTATGCGATGTCCAGTTTCTCTGCTTTAGTGATGCCATACTCCTGAAAGAACATAATGTTAATTTTCTCTTTTTTTTCCTCTCATTTCTTTATGTTTTTTGTCTGGTCGGAGACGGGGGTGTCTCACCTGTGGTATGACGATATCCGCCAGCGCCCTGCTCAGCCGGAACAGCTCCAGTGTGTCCTCCAGTCCGAGCGTGGCGTTGTGGATGACGTCGTACTTCACGCAATCGTAAATGTCAGGGATTTTGCTAATGTCGTAGCGTCCGTTCTTCATACGAAAGTCACGCTCTAGTTTGGACCATCTCTGGAGCATGAGCTCCAGAGACTCCGAGTGGTACAGCTGCAGATCTGAGGGAGACGGGGCATAGGATCTCGTTAGGTAGATGCAGTTGCAGATGCGGATGCGGGGGTCCCCCTTGTGGGTGTGGTCTCAGGGATTACCTGCTGAGGCGGGGTCCTCCATGCGGTTGCGGATCTGAGCGGTCAGACTCTGGACCAGGGCATAGACACGGTCACACGTCTGGACCGGGTTCTCTACCTGTTTCATGGAGTTCACCAGAGACGGGCCGTTGTAGGGAGCCAGCTGCAAAACACATCACAGGGTTTACCCAGGCAGCAGCATGATCTGGGCGCTATCAGACTCGACCCGTCGCCGTCACAACGGGGGCTGCGACGACGCTATGCAACTTTTACAGTCTGCGTATTGGAAGAACCGGCTCTACACAGATACATTTGACTGATTTTGGCATTTTGTGAAATGTACAGATGTATTTTACCCGGTCGTAGTCCTCGTCGGTGAACTGTCGTCACTTTAGTTAGATGTATTTTACCCGGTCGTAGTCCTCGTCGGTGAACTGTCGTCACTTTAGTTAGATGTATTTTACCCGGTCGTAGTCCTCGTCGGTGAACTGTCGTCACTTTAGTTAGATGTATTTTACCCGGTCGTAGTCCTCGTCGGTGAACTGTCGTCACTTTAGTTAGATGTATTTTACCCGGTCGTAGTCCTCGTCGGTGAACTGTCGTCACTTTAGTTAGATGTATTTTACCCGGTCGTAGTCCTCGTCGGTGAACTGTCGTCACTTTAGTTAGATGTATTTTACCCGGTCGTAGTCCTCGTCGGTGAACTGTCGTCACTTTAGTCAGATGTATTTTACCCGGTCGTAGTCCTCGTCGGTGAACTGTCGTCACTTTAGTTAGATGTATTTTACCCGGTCGTAGTCCTCGTCGGTGAACTGTCGTCACTTTAGTCAGATGTATTTTACCCGGTCGTAGTCCTCGTCGGTGAACTGTCGTCACTTTAGTTAGATGTATTTTACCCGGTCGTAGTCCTCGTCGGTGAACTGTCGTCACTTTAGTTAGATGTATTTTACCCGGTCGTAGTCCTCGTCGGTGAACTGTCGTCACTTTAGTTAGATGTATTTTACCCGGTCGTAGTCCTCGTCGGTGAACTGTCGTTACTTTAGTTAGATGTATTTTACCCGGTCGTAGTCCTCGTCGGTGAACTGTCGTCACTTTAGTTAGATGTATTTTACCCGGTCGTAGTCCTCGTCGGTGAACTGTCGTCACTTTAGTTAGATGTATTTTACCCGGTCGTAGTCCTCGTCGGTGAACTGTCGTCACTTTAGTTAGATGTATTTTACCCGGTCGTAGTCCTCGTCGGTGAACTGTCGTCACTTTAGTTAGATGTATTTTACCCGGCCGTAGTCCTCGTCGGTGAACTGTCGTCACTTTAGTTAGATGTATTTTACCCGGTCGTAGTCCTCGTCGGTGAACTGTCGTTACTTTAGTTAGATGTATTTTACCCGGTCGTAGTCCTCGTCGGTGAACTGTCGTCACTTTAGTTAGATGTATTTTACCCGGTCGTAGTCCTCGTCGGTGAACTGTCGTTACTTTAGTTAGATGTATTTTACCCGGTCGTAGTCCTCGTCGGTGAACTGTCGTCACTTTAGTCAGATGTATTTTACCCGGTCGTAGTCCTCGTCGGTGAACTGTCGTCACTTTAGTTAGATGTATTTTACCCGGTCGTAGTCCTCGTCGGTGAACTGTCGTCACTTTAGTTAGATGTATTTTACCCGGTCGTAGTCCTCGTCGGTGAACTGTCGTCACTTTAGTTAGATGTATTTTACCCGGTCGTAGTCCTCGTCGGTGAACTGTCGTCACTTTAGTCAGATGTATTTTACCCGGTCGTAGTCCTCGTCGGTGAACTGTCGTCACTTTAGTTAGATGTATTTTACCCGGTCGTAGTCCTCGTCGGTGAACTGTCGTCACTTTAGTTAGATGTATTTTACCCGGTCGTAGTCCTCGTCGGTGAACTGTCGTCACTTTAGTTAGATGTATTTTACCCGGTCGTAGTCCTCGTCGGTGAACTGTCGTCACTTTAGTTAGATGTATTTTACCCGGTCGTAGTCCTCGTCGGTGAACTGTCGTTACTTTAGTTAGATGTATTTTACCCGGTCGTAGTCCTCGTCGGTGAACTGTCGTTACTTTAGTTAGATGTATTTTACCCGGTCGTAGTCACTTTAGTTAGATGTATTTTACCCGGTCGTAGTTCTCGTCGGTGAACTGTCGTCACTTTAGTTAGATGTATTTTACCCGGCCGTAGTCCTCGTCGGTGAACTGTCGTCACTTTAGTTAGATGTATTTTACCCGGTCGTAGTCCTCGTCGGTGAACTGTCGTTACTTTAGTTAGATGTATTTTACCCGGTCGTAGTCCTCGTCGGTGAACTGTCGTCACTTTAGTTAGATGTATTTTACCCGGTCGTAGTCCTCGTCGGTGAACTGTCGTCACTTTAGTTAGATGTATTTTACCCGGTCGTAGTTCTCGTCGGTGAACTGTCGTCACTTTAGTTAGATGTATTTTACCCGGTCGTAGTCCTCGTCGGTGAACTGTCGTCACTTTAGTTAGATGTATTTTACCCGGTCGTAGTCCTCGTCGGTGAACTGTCGTCACTTTAGTTAGATGTATTTTACCCGGTCGTAGTCCTCGTCGGTGAACTGTCGTCACTTTAGTTAGATGTATTTTACCCGGTCGTAGTCCTCGTCGGTGAACTGTCGCCACTTTAGTTAGATGTATTTTACCCGGTCGTAGTCCTCGTCGGTGAACTGTCGTTACTTTAGGTAGATGTATTTTACCCGGTCGTAGTCCTCGTCGGTGAACTGTCGTTACTTTAGGTAGATGTATTTTACCCGGTCGTAGTCCTCGTCGGTGAACTGTCGTTACTTTAGGTAGATGTATTTTACCCGGTCGTAGTCCTCGTCGGTGAACTGGCGGTCTCGCTGGAAGATCTCGTGCAGTCGGGCCTTGACGCGGTGCTGGCAGCCGCTCAGAGAGTCACAGTCGTTGTCCAGGAGTCCGTTCATGTTGGCACTCTTCACCATCTGCACCAGGATCGGAGTCAGCTCTCCCTCTAAAGCCAACAGGCCCTGGACACACGGCACACATGAACACATTACATTCTAGTAGAGACATATTTCTGCAATTTTACTAAACTGTATCAACACAGAATGTTCCTTTAAGGCGAGACACTGCAGGTGAACAGGGAAAACAATTATATAAATTTAGATATATCATTTTGAAACTTTCACTGTAGATTACTGACATAAATAATAGGGCCCGACCTATATGGATTTTTGGGGTCCGATACCGATATAAAGGGGGTAGGCGTGGCTGATAGCCCATACATACGCACGTTGAACGTTATTGTTTACTGTTGGTGTTTCCGCACATACGCACCATGCCAAGGGCAAAAGGCTCGCCTCCACAATGCTCCACAAATCAACGCGCCCCACTCAAAACCATGTTAATATATATTTTTGTGCCGAGGATCACGAGCTACTGCACTAATTGGAAAAGCCCATTTCATCCGTATCAAATACTACAGAGGCAACGTTATAAAAAAAAAAAAAAAAGCCTCTGTGCACCTAACATTAAAATACAGTCTAAAGTTATTCTTATAAAGTCTACATTTGTGTCTAAACCAGTTCAACAATTACATTTAGGCCATTAGTTTATTACTATAATCAACACTTAAATATCATTAAAATCACCAAGGAGCACCAAAAGAAGATAAAAGCATGCCCACAATTTGGACAAAATGACCTGTTGTACATTTAGAAAGTGCTTGTTTAAAAAGCCTGATGTGACTGGACTGTCCTCACTTGAATAGCATGATAGGAACATCTACTGCGAGGCTTTAGCAGACACGACTAGGCACTTGATGGTAGTAACTTTTTTATGTCTGTGCATGTGGAGTCTTACCTCGCTCTAATAACGTAAAGTGAGCACATTCACTTATGGCACGGACTCTGATTCAGTCCCCTCCTAATCACTGTGAGCTGTTGATTTCTTCATGTTAAATCTGAGCTTAAAATCAATGAAACTTCACGCTCCTCTCCTTCCTTCGTTTGTTTGTGTCGCCTACAGGGGCGTGTGTGTTCACTACATTGATTTTATTATATTTAGCACGATCTTTTGTCTGAAGTTTTCAGCTAATTTATATAATGGAGTACGAAGGCCTGTGCTTTCCTTTTACCCTCTAGCCGCGGTTCAGAATCATATGCGTGTGACGTCACTCGTCAACGTGCCTATAGGCCAATATTTTAAGTAATTTGATGTATTTTGATTGGCTGGTGCTGTTATGCACGATACATATCGTGGGGACGATAGAAAAGTGTCTGTCGTGCCATTTCTCTTCTAACAAAGAATGTATTAGTGTTGTCTTGTCACTATGCATCCTCTAAGTTTATATTAAGTGATTATAAACAAGAATAGAAAATAACTTTTTCGCAAGAAACTCCGTCTTGTGGTTTTGCGACACCTGCTTTACGATATTGCTGTCCGCCGCCCGCCACACCTGCTGTAGCAACAGCGACATCTAATGGACGTACACCCCTATTACAACACTGAGTTAAATGTCACTTCATAACAGAGGTTACATTAACCGAAAATTCTCCGTCATTTGCGTAATATGTTTAGCTTTGACGCAGCGCTGATCCGTCTCTGAGCGCGCGGGGCTCTCTCTCAGCTACTTCCCTAAACACCGCGTGGTTTCGCTCTGCTTTACATACAGCAAATAAACAGCTTTTTAGTGATAGATCTCACAACGGAGCTGACTGATAGGCAAGGCAACTTTATTTATACCGCGCATTTCGTACACAAGGCAACTCAATGCCCCTTGATAGTGCATGGATCTGGATTAAACACACGAGAGAGAAGAGAGGAGGTGGTGCAGGAGGTCAGAGACGGATCGGGCAGCGCGTAGAGCAGCTAAAGACGTACAATGCGAACTGCTCGCCCACTGTTTCTTAAACATTACGTTCAAATTGAGATATAAGCTCCAATTTACATTTGTATTAGTGTAATATGAGCCTTGATATTGAGGAGCAGATGATGCTCTGAATAAGTCGTTCTCTACGCACGAGTTTACACATTTCTGTTGTTAAATTCGTGTCACGACTGATGTTCAGATCATGTTTAGCCCATTTATCCTGCTGTCTCACATTTTTCCTAACATAAACAATACAGAACTGAAAACGGATTATATTATGGTACATCGTGATATATATCGTTATCGTGATATAAAATAATCCATATCGTGAAATACGGTTTTTCCATATCGCCCAGCACTACATGGCGCTCTCACACTCTTCCTCCCTATTCAGCTACATGAATGCTGAAACGCTGCTTGTTTTATGAAAATCTGCCTCATATTTAGCTCAAAAACCTGCTGTAAAGATTACATTTAGACACAGTTTAATACTTGACCACCCACAACCTGCTCAGCAAACAAATTATGATTCCGGGACACAACCCAACCGAAACACTCGTTTTTTGTTACGAGCATTGAGAATAGTTTGCAGTTCGGACTGCGCAAGAAACGCGTGGAGTTTGTTTTCAGCGACTCAGCGCAGACAAACATGATTTTTCTGCAGGCACTTCGGATTGGCAGCAGCCACAGGAAGTGAGGCTTGATACTTCTGATTGGAAAACATTTCTATCACAGAGCAAGGCAGGGGGGCGCCTTGAGGGTTCGTAATCGCAGTAGCTAAAACCTCAATTTCGATTCAATAAAGGTTAATCACGCAGCCCTAGTCTACAACATAAAATATATAAATAGGTGTACAAACTTGTGACTGATTTTCACCGCAATATGTATGTGTATATATATATATATATATATATATATATATATATTTATAAAATATATGGTTTTATTTTGTGATATATTAATTAAATAGATTTGCTCACAGGGATTTGGGCTCTTGTTTAGTTTTTTTCATTTTTTATTTGAAATTAATGAGCAATAGATCAGGCAGGAATTAGATGTAAAACAAAACAAAAAATCCCTTAGAAAAAACCTTCCAAATATTATGTCCAAGACTGGAAAGTTTGGTGTCTGTAGGAGCTACTAAAGTGGAGATGTAGCAAAACTCTGAAGTGCTACTCAACAAAACATCGGTAAAGAGAGACTTTAGTCTTTTTTCTACTGTCAACATTGACCACGGCGTGAAATAAAAAAATCGATCAGACGTCTAAACCAGGAGAAAAACAAGGCTAAAATTTAAGTAAATGATAAAAAATGTGAAGTCCCAATGTTTTTGTTGGCTGCAGTCAGATAGAAGATCTCAGGGATTTGGGTAGACATCATGGCTTCTGGGGTATGGAGAGTGTGTCAACAACATATCATATTTTTAATGCCACAAATGCATATTTCATTTAAGATTTAAAAACACTCCATCAGATGTAGGAATCAGGAGAATTTCAATATTCAAAAGCAAATATGATGCGACGGGAAAATTGGGAACAACACTTTGGGGGTCATTTATCAAGGCAGGTGCTAAATAGCGGGTGCAAGCTGAAAAATACACACTCTTTTTCATCCTGGCCTACTGTACATGTTTTAATGGTAGGGGAAACCGGAGAAACTCCACACAGAAAGGCCCTGTCCAGGTGGGAATTGAACCTGGACCTACTAGCTGTGAAGCACAAACGCTAACCGCTGTACTACCGTGCCACACTACAAATGAATGTGCTTTGGACCAGAAGCAGTAAAAACCTCAGAATTTTCCAATAACATTGTAGAGCCAGGTTGAATCAAATGTAATCCTTTTGAAAATATATTTGGCACTGCATCGGCATTTCCTTTAATGACAGTGCGGACCTTTGCGAAAGCGGCGGCCGTCATCTGCACTCGCCCTTCGTCTGACGCGTAGATCTTCAGGTCGTGTCTGTATGTGCTGTGTAACCGTAGCAACCCGCAGCCAGGGAACCCCGCGTAGTCGCCTGAAGGCACACAAAACAGTCACATCAGAATCATAACATACTACTAACTTACATAGTTTGTCCAATTAGAGTACTGTACTAAGAATAATTTCACATTTAGTTGAATTAATAGCAGTGTTGGTCAAAGTACTTGGTTTCGTAACTGGAGTAAAAGTACAGATAGATACTCCTGGTCAAAAAATACTATTTATTCAAATTTAAAGTCGCTTAATTTTGCTCAAATTCTTTAGTATTTGATGTAGAAAATACTTAAGTATTCAAAGTAGAGCATACAAATCTGGATAAATAAGTGTTGGGGAAAATAACTTCTTCCTTGTTGCAACTTAGTGGCATTCACAGTACATCTGCACAGCGCCACCTACTGTTCTGGAGTGTGCGTTATTGGCTTTTCAAATAAACCGAACACATGAACAAATTGACTTTGGAGCCTTTTATAGAAATGTAGCGGAGCAGAAAATGTTATATTTATCTTTCACATGCAGTGAAATAAAAGTTCTCGACACAAATGCTGCTCGAGTTAAGTACAGATCCTCAAAAACTCTACTTAAGTACAGTACATGGTAAATGTACTTTGTTGCGGACCACCTCTGATTATAAGAGTGTGTATGTGAGTGTGTTAACGCGGCATATGATTAAAAACATGTTACACTTGTTGCGGCCCGTGCCTGAAAAAGGCCCTTTGTCGAGCGCCACAGACTTAAAAAAAAGATACACACCAGGAACCCGAACACCCAAATACAGTTACTCAGAATTTTTATCTGAAATACAGAAATATAGAGTTACCTTGCCCTCCGGGGTACATGCAGCGGAAGGCCCTGCCCAGCTCCTCGGCCTGGACGCGGCCCGCAGGGGTCAGCTCGCCGCCCCATTTTAGCACCAGCAGCAACGAGGGCCCCTCTCTGCGCGTGTCTGAAACAGTGAAAGATCATCTCACATGCGCTCCTGAGAGCCACGTTACAGTGAAGAACAGGTCTGCTCACCCTCCTCTTCACTGGACGTCTTGGGCTGACCGTGGGGCAGGTACGTGAGCTGCACCTTCCGGTTGATTCCAGAGAAGTGTCCGTACCTGACCAGAAACGGGGAGAGCGGTGAAAACACAAAGAGGCCACGCATCTCCTCTGGCCCTCAATTTGGAGTCTTGACAGTAGCTATGGAGGTTTGCTCTGTAGGGCTGCAACTAACAATTATTTTGGTCATCAATTAATCTACCAATTATTTGTACAATTTATCGATTAATCGCTTTGCTTTGAAAGGTGTATGAACATTTTATTTTTTCAAACTTTTTACCACAAAAAGCTAAAGTGAGCATTTTTGGATGGAGTAAACCGAAAGTGAATGTTTCTAAGAAGCTCTTAGTGCTATTTCTGATTGGATGAGACACAGACAGATATTTATGAAATTTACAAAGTACAAAACACTACCCTATCTTTAAAAACAAAGCGGTTTTCATCAAAAATACAAAATTATCATGTTATTTTTGCTCTTTTTGAGTCCGTGTTTACCAGAAAATGATTGATTACTAAAATAGTTGTTGTCAACTATTTCACTAATGGATTAGTTGTAAATTAATCGATTAGTTGTTTCAGCCCTAGTTGTGAAGGAGTGTGAGAGGGAAAGTTTACACAAAAATACAGAAAGAAAAGGCCATCCAAACTCACATCTCCAGCACCGTCTTCAGCTGCTCCAGTTTGGACTTCTTCTCCTCGATCTCACAGTCGACTAACGCGCCCAGATCTGCCAACAGCTGCCGTGTGATGTCCAGCACCTCCTATAGGACGGGAGGGGAACAGTGTCACAGAGCGGCTGGGTTTACTTTCACTAGGATTATATGTTCCGCCCACAGACCTGCAGCTGCTTGGGCTTCTTCAGCTTCAGTTTCCCCGTTTTATACCCGCCGTATTTCTCAAACAGATCGAAGAACCTACAGCACAAAACATCAGCTTTACCAAAAAAGTAAAACATTTACATCATTCGTTTTTGTTTGTTTAAAAGGTGCATTACACTAGCCTGGCTAACGTCATACTAAAATCACAAGTTATATTTAGTCTGGGGACCACCAATTCATCTTCTCGTAGGAGAGGTGTGGTTTTACGGTTGTCCGGAGCCGTTTATTGGACACTACGAATGTTTATCATACGTGTCTTCACATAGCCATAGCCAATAGTATCAGATGACGTATGACGAATCCGCTGTACACTTTGGCGCTAAACTATTTAGAAAACAAAGGTACTTGAGTCATCCTCTGTATTCAGTAGTTGAAGTCTTGAACGTTTCGCCTCTCATCCAAAAGGCTTCGTCAGCGGACTAAAGTTCCGCTCAGCCCGCAGCTTATATACAATTGGTCCTAGAAGCCTTTTGGATGAGAGGTGAAACGTTAGAGACCTCAACTACTGAGTACAGAGGATGACTCAAGTACCTTCATTGAAGATGGACAACTCCTGTACGACTGAGAGCTTACACAGACGGTCTGAAGCTGACGTCGTGTCTGCTGCTGTCATGTTGCATCTGTGAATTATTTTATTTTTTTAAGCCCTAAACAAACTAAGCGTCCGTATGTTGAATAGCGCGTCATCGTCGTGCCGTCCCTCCTCGTTCTGTGATTGGTCCTATGGAAATATTGTTATACAATGTTATTTCTATACATATTTTTATCATACTAGGCTTTAGTGGTTATATTAAACTGTGTTGATCTATTAAACCTGTGCTTTAAGTTTTAGCTGAAACTGGTGGTTTATACTCTACCCTTTTACAACTGGGTGCGACTCTATTTTAGTTTTATTGCTCTTTGTTCTTGCCGTGGAAGTCACAGGGGCAGAAGTGACAACAACATTCCAAGAGCGCTGATTGGTTCGACAACAATAACACGCCTACTACTTCCTGTTCCTATATATTGCTCGGGAGGAGGATATCAGCCTCTCTCCGGCCGGAGGCCGCTTGGACTCAACATGTTTACTAGGGACAGAGCTCAGATAACTTGTGTTTTAGAATTGTATTATGAGGGAATAAAACTATGATTGATTTTAATTGATCGAGCCTCCGTCTTCTGTCCCATATAATAAGGAACACGCCGACAGTCCCCAAATCCATGCCTGGAGTGTCTTAGGGGACATCAGGATGGAAAAAAGGTTACTCAAATACTAAATTTAAAAATATATATTTTGTGAAATATACATGTCACAAACATAAGAGCATAGAACATAAAAATGTCCCTCGATAGGTATGTCATTTTTGGCCATTCTTTCCCATGAAACATCTTCTTTCCAAAGGTTAGAGTCCAGACTGTGGTACTTGCATGGGGTTTCGGACTTCCATCTTCATCTTCTGTTTGGGCGTCCTGTCTCCGTGTCGAATCACCGCGATCACACACCGCAGCTCCATCCTGCAAGACAACCGCATCAGACCTCGTTCAGACTTGGGCCAGTCCGGACCTGTCCCCCCCAACTCTTCGTTTATGCTGCGTTTACACATAAGCACGATACGTTACGAATGCCACGAATCCACATTCGTGGCCAAGGATCACGAATGTGAGTGGAATTGGATGATTCGGGGTCGAGGTTTCACGCGCCGCCACAAACTGTTGCGACCTGTTACTACGCGTTACGATTAATGGCACGAATGATTACGCACGGTCACGAATATGCGTCCCGCGCTGCTGCGTGGTGTTGAAAACGGTGATCCTGTAGATATTGGGTCAGAAAAGGTTGGGCACCCCTGGTTTTGGTGGTTTATTCATGAAGAAAACACAGCAACACATGATTCAAACAGCAGGTTGTGATGTTTAGAGCGTCTACTGACCATCTCTCCTAACTAGGACTGGGTACCGTCAAAAAATGTATATACCAGTACTTTAAAGCAGAACTAAGTAACTCATGCCCCTGCAGGCCATAAGTGTCCCTGCATGTTGCGGTTATTTCTTCATAATTAAATGTCCGTGAGAGTAAATACTATGCTTACAGAAAAGACAAAGGGAGAGAGGGATATAATACATTGTGCTGCAACTCAATTACACATTGGAGATTTTTTTTTTCGCTCAAACTTTGCTGTAAATACTGCTAAAGTGGCACTTCTTCGTGATTCCATTAGTGTGTATTGGTGGCTCAGACCCCGAGGCAGGGGAGTTGCAAGTGTGGTTTTCTGGGCAGAGACAGGGAGATGAAAGACCCCCAAATCATCCCATTATCAGAGGGACTACAAAAAGGATTTATTAAGGTAAACACGTTACTACCATAGGCGGTTAGTACTCAGTTACATTTACTCTCAAGTACATGTACTTGAGTAACTTTTTGAAGAAATTGTACTTCTTGGAGTAGTTTTATCATAAGGTACTTTTTACCTGTACTGGAGTATAGACAAAATTGTGTAACATTGGGGGGGGGTCATTTATTTGAGCTGAAACAACCAAATCACTTCCTATAATGCTGTCGTTGGACTAACTTGTACTTGTACCTGCTTTCGATACCGGTAGTACCTAAGTGAGTGCACTACTTTTTCTCTCTGGACATTCGATGGCATGATATAGTCAGGAAAGCTCATGGGGAACAGTGTGGAGAGGATTCAGTCCTGGTCTTACATGGTGCCGGAGGTGGTGGGGACAATGGGGATGTCCTCTGCCTCTGTGGGGATGGACCACGGGATCTGAAACTGAGGAGCCAGGTCCCGCATCACCAGGTTCCTGTGAAAGCACACCACTATCAAACGCTTTCATCAGATCAAGAGTTACCCGCAGTAGGAGTGGCGTTGTACCCCAGTATCTTGGCGCAGTCATCATAGTACTTCATGGAGTTCTTGACGAAGCTGAACCCGTTGACGTCGCAGACATACGAGTGGCCGTTGGCGCGCAGCAGGTCGAAGCCACACACCGTTTGCTGGAAACAATCATTTAAATGCTCTCATGTGTCGGGTAGGAAAACGTTTGAGTCACAATTATAGAAATATTGCTATATTATGATTAATCATACATCAAAATTAAAGAAGAAAATGGACACAATTTCTTAAACCTTTCCACTACTGTCTAAATGTTCACAAAAAAGGCTTTTTGGAGCATTTATCAAAAACACCCCCAGAGTGTTTTTTGGCTTAATTCACGCAGTTCTAAACAATACTCCTGAATCCTGCTCTCTGAGCAGCTGCTCCGCCCTCTCCTGGTAAACAACTGCCATGTGACACTTTTATTTTAAATGTATTTTATTTTTTTTAAGTGCCCGAGGTATCCACGCCCCCTGCAGGTGCCCAAGGTGTCCCTGCCCCCTGCAGGGAAAACAAACACACCAATTGGAATGTCCAAACCAATGGCCGCTGGCTGCTCTGCTTTGTGACTGTAGTACCGCCATATAGCCGCTAGTCCCCCATTGGAATCCATTGCACTTTAGACATGCCCGGTGCCTAGTTTTTTGGAACTGTCTACAGCTAGATATTCCTCCTGTGATTATGCTGGGTTAGATAGAATCAGAGGCACCGGGCTGGTTATCGTAGGATACATTTTAGAAATGTCGTACCTAATGAGGGTCGGACTGTTAGCATTGGAGCTGCGCGAACTGCACGTCACGCAAGGGCCGAGTCTACAGTGAAGATCCCGCACTTAGGCCCCTATTAGGAACATGCTTCGTCAGAGCTGGGGAGGAGGAGCCTGTAAATCCGCCATGATTTCCCCCTCGAACGTGGTCATTGTGGTAAACAGGGAGGAGTGAGTAATGACGGTCTATTAATAATATGTCTATGGTCCAAACAGATGTCATGTTTGCACCGAAAGATGTGAAGAACGAGCGCTTTCTAGCCTACTCTGGAGATTGCCAGTTCTTTTTTCTTACCTAGTGATATGTCACAGAGAAAATGCGCGTTTGAGTGGTACAGGACTTTATTCAACCTTCTTAAAAAAAAAAAAAGAGTCCACTTGCCACAAGTTGGAATTTCTTTCCAGGGTTCAGCGATTATCAGACAAAATAGTGTTTGTCTGTGACTGTCACTTAACCGATGGATGCTTGGTGAACCTTGGCCAGAACCAAATTGGATTAACTCTTATAACCAACCGAGTCCCATAATTCAAACACCCGACGGAGAGGCCAGAACGGTGGGTCGTTTTGATTGTGTACAAAGATACAAAGATTAGCGTACATTGGCGTACGCTAATGTTTTGGAACTCTTCTTTAGGCATCATCATGAAAATGGATCAGATTTGATTTGTGTCTGAGCGATTTTCTTCTTCTTCTCCTTTACCGGTGAGTGGTACTGTTTGGTACACATGAGCGACAGCTCATGAGACGTGCCAGCGGTTTACCATGGGTCCTAACATTCTTACCATTAACCTACCACTAGCTTTTTTAACAGTGGTCATTGTAAAACCAGTTAATCTTAACATCGCTCATGTCAAGTCTGAACAATAAAAATGACCGGAGTTTAGGCAAAAAGAGAAAGAAATCCGAGGCACTCCGATTCATTCTCTAGGAATGAATCGGCGTCACATCCGGTGAGTACATTCTGTGTTGAACGCTCGTTGTGGGCAAGCTAAAAACTTTAGCTCTCTCTGTGTTACTATTGTTAATCCACGTATTATACGTAGCTGTAGAGTCCACTCTAGTTAATTATAGATCTAATTTGGCCCTTTATCTCCGCGGAGACTATTCTTTTCTCCGCTTGAACCAACACTTCTGCGTGGATTAAATTCCTTCTGTCTCTCTCCCCCGTAGCGCGGTAGCTCGCTTGCTGGTTTAGCCCGCTAGCCTAGCCATGGCTACCCCGTCTACGTCCTCCTCTTTCGCGCTGTCCTGCTCAGTTTGCCGTATGTCGAGTCAGAACCCTGCCTCCTTCACAGATGATAGTACTAGTTGCGTTAAGTGTAGTGTAGTGGTAGCTTTGGAGGCCAGGGTGTCCGAGTTAGAGGCGCGGCTGTCCGGAGTTTTAGCGAAGGCTAGTGTTAGCTACAGTCAGATAGTGGCAGGGACCGCAGTCCGCTCCAACAGTGCTAGAGAGGCTAGCCAGGCTGAGACTAGCCCCGCAGCGGGTCCCGTGCAGCCGGGACAAGACCAGGACGGATTTGTGACTGTCCGGGGAGGGGGAAGTGCTAAGCGCACACCCGTAGCGCACCAAACGCTTCACGTCCAGAACAGGTTTTCTCCCCTCAGCGCCTCACCGGCTGAACCTGATACTCTGGTGATTGGAAGCTCCATAGTTAGGGACGTGAAGATCCCAGCAGCTTTGGTTAGGTGTTATCCGGGGGCCAGAGTTGGTGACATCGAAGGTAACCTTAGGTGCTTAAAGCAGGGAGGGAGGCGGTTCCGTCAGATCGTGATCCACGCGGGTGGTAACGATATTCGGCGGAGACAGTCAGAGATTCTCAAATTGCAAGTAGGCGCGGTGTGTGAATTGGCTAAATCGATGTCAGATACCGTAATATACTCTGGCCCTCTGCCCAATTTGGTCAATGATGAAATGTATAGCAGACATTTATCATTTAACTGCTGGTTGTCTAGATGGTGCGAGCAAAATGATGTTGGATATGTCAATAATTGGAGCGCCTTTTGGGGAAAGCCCAAGCTCATGCGCAGGGATGGCATACATCCAAATTTGGCTGGTGCATCCCTTTTATCTACGAATGTGGCCGATAGCCTTAGTCGCGGCCCAAATTGACGGTCCAGATATGAGCCCCGGGCGCAGAGCAGTAGTGTAGAACACTCCTCTGTAACCACCGACCCTGCTCCCGGATTGTCACAAATCATCAAGTGTGTAGATTCTCAAATAAAGACTGTGTCTGTCCCCCGTAAACCAAAGACTAAAACATCAAATGCTAAGAAAACAAACGCTGGCGTCCGACCAAATAACTTAATTCAAATACCAGAACAAATAAAGACCGTGTCAGTCCCCCGTATACCAAGCACTAAAACATCAAAAGCTCACAAACCAAATGCTGGCATGCGACCAAATAACCTAACACAGATACCCAAGAGTAAACTTAACATTAAACGAAACAATAAACAAAGTGCTAAGCACATAACGTGTGGGTTGTTGAATATTAGATCAATCTCATCAAAGTCCATTTTAGTAAATGATTTAATTTGCGATAACAACATTGACTTTCTCGCCCTAACTGAAACATGGCTTCAGCAGGATGACTATGTTAGGCTTAATGAATCTACCCCTCCTAGTTACGTTAATTTTCAGGCTGCCAGAACCACAGGCCGAGGTGGTGGGGTTGCAGTGATATCACACTCTAATCTTGTTCTAAATCCCAAAAATAACCTAAAGTTTAATTCATTTGAAAGTCTAACATTATCTCTTACCTGTCCCAAATGGAAAAATCAAAAAGCTTTACTACTTGCTATTATTTATCGGCCTCCTGGCCCCTATTCAGACTTCTTAGCAGAGTTCTCTGAGTTTTTAGCCAGTATAGTGTTGAATTGGAATAAAATTATAATAGTAGGTGATTTTAACATTCATGTCGATAATAATAGTGATTGTCTGAGTAAGGCATTTAGTGCCCTACTGGATGGGGTTGGCTTTACACAAAATGTGAATAAACCTACTCACTGCCATAAACACACTCTTGATCTGGTTTTAACGTATGGGATTGAAATTAGCGACCTAAACGTTCTCCCTCAGAATCCCGTGCTTTCTGACCATTTTTTAATTACATTTAGGTTCCTAATCGAAGATTATACTAATCCACAGGATAAAATTCAATTAAAACGGCCACTATCTGAAAAAGCTGTGTTAAAGTTTAAAGAAATGATCCAGCCAGTCTTTAATACTATGTCTACAGAGAATAGCTCGCTTACTGATTTAAATAAAAGTGATGAGTTTGTCGACAGCGTTATGCTCACACTAAAAACAGCCCTTGATGTTGCGGCTCCACTGAAACAGAAAGTGGTTTGGCCAAGGTGCGTTGCTCCCTGGTTCAACGCGGAAACACGAACGCTTAAACGAAAGACTCGCAAATTAGAACGGTTATAGCGCAATTCTAGCACTGAGCAATCTCTTAGATCTTGGAAAAATTGCCTACTCGCCTATAAGCAAGCCATGAGGAAAGCAAAAACAGATTACTACTCTTCATTAATTGAAGTAAATAAAAATAACCCTAGGTTTCTTTTTAATACGGTGGCCCGGCTAACAAACAGTCACAGCGCAGTAGAGCCTTCCATTCCTGATACCCTTAGCTGCGATGACTTCCTTAAATTCTTTAATGACAAAATCACAACCATTAGAGATAAAATAAATGATAAGCTTCCCTTGTCTTCTGATCTAAATCCAGCTGTAGAATCATTGCCTCCTTTCAAAGCCTTAGACAAGTTCATAACTGTAGATGAGGCTGAGGTATTATCAATCATTATGTCTTCAAAACCATCAACTTGTCTTCTAGATCCAATTCCAATTAAACTCCTCAAAGAAATTACCCCAGAAATCTCAGATACCATATTGAAAATAATTAACTCATCTTTAGAAAATGGGTATGTACCAAAGTCCTTTAAATATGCTGTTATCAAACCACTTTTGAAAAAACCCAATCTCGATCCTGATATTCTAGCAAACTATAGGCCCATATCTAATCTGCCTTTCATTTCAAAAGTCCTTGAAAAAGTAGTGGCTAAGCAGCTTTGCCGCCACCTACAGGACAATAGTTTATTTGAAAAATTTCAGTCAGGGTACAGAACTTATCATAGCACAGAGACCGCCTTAGTCAAAGTTACCAACGACCTGTTATTAGCAGCTGACGCCGGACTAGCTTCAGTCCTGGTTCTGTTAGACCTCAGTGCAGCCTTTGACACAATCGACCACAATATTCTCCTGCAGAGGTTAGAAACTGACGTAGGCCTCAGGGGAACAGCCCTCTCTTGGTTTAAATCTTACTTATCTGATAGGCACCAATTTGTTAATGTAAACCTAAAGTCTTCACCGTGTTCTAAAGTGTGCTATGGGGTGCCACAGGGTTCAGTGCTCGGGCCAATTTTATTTATATTGTACATGCTCCCATTAGGTAACATAATCCGAAATCATAATATAAATTTTCACTGTTACGCGGATGACACACAGCTGTACTTATCAATAAAACCAGGTCAGACAGATAAATTAGATGTGCTTAGTTCCTGCGTAAAAGCCATCAAGACCTGGATGACTGTAAATTACCTTCTCCTTAACCCTGATAAAACCGAGGTTATTATTTTAGGTCCTCAAAAACTGAGAGAGTCTTTATCTCAGCAGATCATCTCCCTGGATAATGTTAGCGTATCAACGAGCTCTAAAGTAAAAAACCTTGGAGTTCTGTTTGACCAGGACCTCTCTTTTAAAACGCATATAAACCAGGCTTGTAAAATTGCGTTCTTTCACCTGCGCAACATTGCTAAAATACGAAACATTCTACCTAAGAGTGATGCAGAAAAACTTATTCATGCATTTGTTTCCTCAAGGCTGGACTACTGCAACTGCCTGCTAGCAGCGTGTCCTAAAAGTTCCCTAAAAAGTTTTCAACTAGTTCAAAATGCAGCTGCAAGATTGTTAACGCGAACAAAGAGAAGAGAACACATTACACCTGTGCTAAAGTCTCTCCATTGGCTTCCTGTTGAGTTTAGAATCAAATTTAAAATCCTGCTCCTCACATTTAAAGCCATAAAGGGTTTGGCTCCGCTTTATCTCCAAGACGTTATCGTTCCATATCGGCCAACCAGAGCACTCCGCTCTCAAAACTCAGGGCTACTAGTGATTCCTCGGGTCTCCAAAATCACTGTAGGAGGAAGAGCCTTTAGCTACCAAGCTCCGGTTTTATGGAATAAACTCCCAGCTCACGTTAAAGAAGCAGACACAGTCCCTACATTTAAGACTAGGCTTAAAACGTACCTCTTCGAATTAGCTTATGATCAGGTCAGTTAGGTAAAGCTCTAACCCACAGCCTGAAGTAAAGCTGCTTTAGGAGAAACTCTGCTGTGGGAAGTACGGTACACTGAGCGCTATCCTCTTCTTCTTCTTACTGCAACCTTTGTCTTACTATGATACAATATTTATTTCATCTGTAGTCTGTTCATTACTATTCACATGGTGTCTCCTGTCCCACTCCCCCTTGGGAGTGCCTGTCTAGATCGAACGGAGGGACCCGGCTGAACGGAGGGACCCGGCTGAACGGAGGGACCCGGCTGAACGGAGGAACCCTGCCTACTGACAACAAGGACTGGACGGTCTGTGATCTTGGCCCGTCTACTGAGGGACTCCTTCGGCCCTGGGTCTCTATAGCCTGTCCGTCCATGGGAGTGGATCTCTCCTTCTGTGGTTCTCCTCAAGGTTTCTCGTTTCTCCCACTGGGTTTTTGAGTTTTTCCTTGCCGGGCTGGAGAGTCTAAGGACAGGGGACACCCGAGCTGCTCGTCGCCACCCACTGCTCGTCGCCACCCACTGCTGACGCTTATTTGGACATTATGTTTGCCTGGATATTTGATTCACCGGAACTTTACATTGTCTTATTTACTGTTCTGTTTTATTGCCTTAATGTTTGTTACAGCCCTATGAGGCAACTCCTGTTGTGATATTGGGCTATACAAAACCATTGATTGATGAATCGGAGTGCCTCGAATTTCTTTCTCTTTTTGCCTATACTCACGTTTTGGATCCTGAAGAGCACCAGACCTCCTTCACTGACAATTCTACCCACTGAAGCGATCACTTTGTTCCCCTCCAAAAATTAAAATTACCTTTTGACGGGGTAAATATGGATTTCACATATGATTTTTTCCCTTTTCAAAGCACCACCTTCTCCTTTTGCTAATGTGTTAATAAGTCATCCTACAATTCAAAGTAGAGCCAATAAATCACCAGATCAACACCAGGTCTAAACAGCTGAAGCAGGTCATTTTAGGTGATCAGATTACATCCTGCTTTCCTCCACATTTAGTTTTCATCTTTTGACAAAAAAGTTATTTAGTTTTCTTTATGATTTCGTCTCAGTCTCATTAACACATTTTTATTTGGTTTTAGTCAGCAAAAAATATTACTTTCACCAAAAATATTTTAAACAACACATGTATGGGGTCTGTACCTTGAAGGCCAGGCAGACTTTGCGAGCGACCAGTTTCTCCATGGCCGAGAGCATGACGGGATACCGCACCTCCTTCCCCTCGCTGTCCCGCTCCACCTTACCGTCCAGAGCGGGAGACTTCCGGGCCTCAGCGTGTGCGTAGTCTGGGCCCACCGTGTACACCTGGGAAATGTTACGCAGGTAAAGTTTCTGTTCATGTGGAGAAGGCGTGAAGTTAAAGAATGATGGCTCCACCCCCAAATTGTTAAACAGTTGGACAGATGTTTTCATGAGATTCTGTTCCCCTTTCTTCTCCAAACAGATAGTTGGCTCATCTAAAGGTTATGTCTGAACTTTTGCAGCCCACTGTTTGAACGTGAGAGACAGAGGGTGATTTACCTTGACGTCGGTTCCGTCCGTGGGCATAAACTCTTCATAGATGTAGGAGCCTGTCTTCCTCACGCTGCTCTCAGGGGAGTACACGCTGCTGCGACTGCCGATCTGAAACACAGAGGGACTGTCGGCCTTAGCTCTCATACTTTCATGGAAAACTTTACATAATAGACACATTGAGTTGCCTTGCGTATGAAATGCGCAGTATAAATAAACCTTGCCTTGCCTGATTATCAAAAATCTCTCGGGGGGGGGGGCCCCCCAGTAATAATATATTTACTCTATTCTGAGGAATTTGTTATTATTTTACAGCTAAGATCACATAAAAATCCAATTTAGCAATGACTGTAGGCTAAATACTGGTTTTGAATAGTATAATGTAGCATGTACTTTTCCTTTAAAATATATATTTTTTATATTTTATATATTTTTTTTGCCCCGGACCCCTGGGGGGAAACCTCTGCACTAATCCATTCGGCATTATGTGGAGGTTATACTGACATGTGTACCAGATAAACGTAAAAATAAATAAATCAAATAAAAAGAACGAAGACGATAAAGTGAGACTGAAGAACTGAAAGAACTCTTGTTGTAGCCACAGCTGCACTGGTATTGGATGACCCGCTCTACCTTTATCAATTCTTTCTTTGCAAATTCCAGCGAGAATCCTTCTGAAATGCAGAGGTGGCAGTAGCGTTACTTTAAAAGATACTCGGGTAAAAGTGAAGTCATAGAAGACATGGAGACTGAGGGAAATTCTGGACATGACTGGATGTGAGTCCTGTACAATGGCCGCTGGCGGCCCTGCTTTGCGACGACCACACTGAAGGCCGCCATTGCTGTAGTAGCGCCATATAGTCCCCCACTGGAATCCATTGCACTATAGACGATGTTAAAAACAATAGTAATGCCCGGTGCCTAATTTTTTTGAACTGTCTACAGCAAGATATTCCTCCTGTGACTACGCTGGGTTAGACACAATCAGAGTCACCACTGGTTATCGTAGGATAATCTTGTACTTAACGAGGGTCGGACTGTTAGCATTGGAGCTGCGCGAGCTACACGTCACGCAAGGGCCGAGTCTACAGTGAAGATCCCGCCCTTATGTCCTTTTTAGGAACATGCTTCGTAATAGCTGGGGAGGAGGAGTCTGTAAATCCGCCATGATTTCCCCCTCGAACGTGGGTATTGTAGTAAACGGGGAGGAGTGAGTAATGACGGTCTATTAATAATATGTCTATGGTCCTGTACCTTCCTGAAGAGACGCTGACTGCCGCCCCCTGCTGACGTGGGGTAGTAGATGTAGACATTGTGGTCTTCAGCACACACCGGTTTCTCCACAAACGGCTTCTGAAAGACCTCCCCGTTCACCTCCACGTGATCCTCGCCTTCCACCAGGTTACACTCTGTGAACGGGAGCACAGCGGGTCAGAAACTGGACTGAAGCAGGACTAAAGCCTCAGCTCATCAGGAAGGAGATCTGTACCTTCAGGGTGGTCCGGGTCGCGGTTCAGAACGGCGTATCGAGGCAGGTCTATGCCCTCCTCCTGAAGGATCCGGTACACCTCCCTCCTGTGGAACAAACCAGTACAGTCTAAACTGGCCCGACCTATATGGATTTGTGGGGCCTTATCCAGTACCTGTCCTGGATGAAGTACTGCATGTTGAGGTCGTTGAGGAGCAGAGGGTTCCTCAGTTTGGAATATTCTACAGCTTTGTCCAACGGGAAACCTGTCACAGAACCAACCTTTAGTTCACAGCAGTGAGAGAGTGGAAGGAGATGAAGCAGTCACAGTAGTAGTAATAGAAGTAGTAGTAGTAGTAATAGAAGTAGTAGTAATAGTTAGCAGTAGTACCTTTGGAGTGGAAGGAGATGAGGTGGAAGTAGTAGTAGTAGTGGTAGTAGTAGTAGTAGTAGTAGTAGTGGCATCAGCAGCAGTAGTAGTACCTTTGGAGTGGAGGGAGATGAGGTGGAAGTAGTAGTAGTAGTAGTAGTAGTGGTAGTAGTAGTAGTAGTAGTAGTGGCATCAGCAGCAGTAGTAGTACCTTTGGAGTGGAAGGAGATGAGGCAGTCGCACAGGGGCCACTGCTCCACTGGTTCGTTGAGGATGGTGTCTTCAGGGAAGATGACCACAGTGATGTACTGGAACCTACAAAGTCTCTCGAGGATCTGAGTCATCGGCTTTGACTTGGACTTCTTCATCATGCAGCAGATCCCAACCACTATGTGGCGCTCGGGAGGCTTAAACGGCATTAACAAAAAGGGAATGTTTTTGATATGTGCATTACTGGGGTATCTATAGGCAGCAGAATACCCTATACTACACTCTGAGTGTACCCAAAACACTGTAAAGCATATTCCAAATTATTATGCAAATTGTATTTTAGTGCCATGAAGGTAAAAAATAAATAAAATAAAAAACTATTAAATCAATCGATGGTATTGTGTCTCAGTGCTCTTTGGATCACTGAAATCAGTCTCAGACACCGGAGTTGCCCATTTAAGGCAAAAAACTACTGAAGAAGGACGATCAATATTAAGCAGACCACCATTTTCAAGCAATATGGCAAAGAAAAAGGATCTCTCTGCTGATGAAAAGCATGGACCTTGGACTAGGTATGAAAACCTTCGATATTTCATAAAGATTAAGCGTGATCATTGTACTGTTAAGAGATTTGTGGCTGAATCAGAGCACACACAGGTTTGTGTGATAAAGGCACAATGAGGACGGTTTCTGTAAAAGTTGTAAACCTGAGATACTCTTTTTGGGAAGACCAGAAAGCAGGGCATTACAGTAGTCGATACGACTGATGATAAAAGCATGCATTAGCGTCTCCGTGTTGGCCCGACAGAGAATGGGGCGGACTGTGGCTATGTTCTTTAGATGGTAAAAACCAATCCCTCCATGAACCGGAATGGTGGGCTCAGATTTAATCTCCGTCACTTTACTCAAATCTCCTTCGGGGGAGACCGACACGGCACGCCCAGTCCACCTCAGCTAACAAAAGAACAATAGGCAGGTAATTAGCAGTGATCAGCCATGAATAGGACAGATAATGGGCAGTGATCATCTATGAATAGGACATGACTGACCGATATTGAGGTGAGCAGATCGTTAGAGACGCTCTACTTCAAAGGTGTTTACCCACAGGTGAGAGTAGCTGTAATTAGATGGGAGGAGCCGGGCCAACCCCAACTCCTCCCAGTTGGTCTATATCTTAAGATGCGGGCTGAGCGGGACTTTTGTCGCTGACGAAGCCTTGTGAGAGGGAAGCCAATGGCCATGCTCTGGGGCCATGCCGGAGCAGGGTCAGGCTTGGCCGATCTGTGGAGGGTGGAGACACCAGGAGCAGGTCACCCGTCAGTATTGTAGAAAAAAACAAACTGCTGGATATCAAAATGGAGTGGGCATGTAATGTGGCTCAAAAGCACATGAGGATAGCGCTTTATATGTGTCTGTTACAAGCAAGAAAACGATTCAAGGTGAACTATGTCAACCTAAAAATGCCTGGAATTTTCTTCATATTGAAGATTATAAAAGCTAAACTAGGAGCCCAGTGAACATTCTATTTTGGGTGAATGTATAATATGGTTCTAATTTATTGTGTTATGTAGTTGTTCCTGATGCTTTATCTATTGTTGCCTAATAAAAAAAGGCTAAAATTCAGTTTCGTTTTTTTGAAATGTACTTCGTCATACAATAGCAATTACACATTAAGTAATAATGTTATGTTATTGAAACTTTAAATATGTAAAGAAGTGGTACTTATGTAAATAATTGCCAAACCACACATAGATCTCTTTTTTTTGTTTGGCTCTTCAAGACAAGTTACAAGGAAAATATTCTAGGCGAATTAATACCGCAATTAGACACAGCAGAGTTGTTTTTGATTGAAATGGCTTTTGATTTCAGCAAATATGACCTCCTAATGCTGCAAATTCAACAAATGACCATTTGCATAATAATTTGGAACAGTACATTTTAAGTTGTTTGTTAAAAAAAGTTGTTTTATTGATTCTAAAATGAGTGTTTGGGTAAACCTGTATTTTGACCGATTCTAAACTGATAAACGACATTTGGTACCGAATCGGGCTCGTCAAACAGCTCCATGTCGTTGCTCACGTCCAGGCCCTCGCTGTCATCGTCTGCTCCCACGAAGAAGGTTGGAGTGGGCCTGCTGTGGGCGGGGCTGCCGGGCCGCGACATCACGCTGCATCACAGGGAGGGGGCGGGGCCAGGGGAGGGGGCGGGGTTAAACAGTTCACTGCAGAAGGTCCAGGGTCAGTCCAGGGGTGGTCCCAGCAGAGTCCGGGAGAGAGTCCATCAGAGAGAGCTGTGGAGAAACGCATGCCTTTCAGTCACGTGCCGTTGTTGCTATGGCCACTATCTTGACCCTTGACCATTATCCTTAAAGATGCATTATGAAGCTTTTTATCCAGAAAAAAACTGTTGATGTCAGATATTAGACATTAGATAAAACCCCGAGCCACAAACAAAGCAATGTGCAACAATACTATTTGTTGCAAAGAAGAGGAATGCAAAGAACCTTACATTAGAGAAACCAAACAACAACAGCTACATAATAGTCTTTATCAACACTGCAGAGAAAGCACAAGCGGCCCTCAGTTGGCTGTTCACTTCCACTTCAAAGCCACCAACCACTTTGAGGACAGAGGTTAACATTTTGTCTAAAGAAAAAACGTTGGTTTGAAAGAGGAGTCAAAGCAGCAATTTTTGTGTAGAAGGAGAACCCATCCAAGATGAACAGGAATGGCGGACTCAGATTTGACCCGTCTCCACTGTACAGCAGCCTCTTGCAGCCCTGGCCTGGAGAGTTCCATCATGCTAATGCTAATGCTAATGCTAAATGAGGCTGAAACTCAGCCCAGATCAATAGACAGGTAATTAGCAGGAATTACCAGAAAATAAGTAATCTGGCATCCTAGAGTTCACCGTGAAGGTAAATAAAGGCGCTATGCTAACCACCCATAAAAAGTGACATAATGCGCCTTTCAAATTCGATATTATATTAACTATTTTCTCCAATTAACTTTCATATTATTATTGTCAATTCCATACTGTTCTGTGCATAATTTTACACTCAGTCAAATGTTTCAGGACTTGCGTTGCGTGTCTTACAGTTTGTATGAAACAAAGTAAAACAAATAGATTATCTTAAATATTACCTTTTAAATGGAGACAGATGGGATACTCATTCTTCCATTCTACAGCTCCTCCTTCTAAGACAAAATCTGTGTAAAACAAAAGAGAAAAAAGCCTGAATTGAAAGAAGGCGTGGCGGAGGAATGACAGAATGCTCTGATGTGCACAACAAATTGCCACCAAATTAAAAACCCAATTTAACTGGATTAGCAAATTGCAACGTCTGCAGTTCCTTTTAAGGAAAGTGAAAGACTTTATATGTAGGAAGCATTTTTGTTAACATTAGGCGACTTGTCAAATAAAGGAACTTGGAGAGTTTTCCCGCTGTTTTGGACAAGTATGATATTTTCAAAGACATGGATAGACAGCACATTTGAGAACTCCCAATTTTCCCCCAAATTGTTCCCATTTTCCACACATTTCTTGGCATTGGTCAAATATTGTACTTGCATAATATTTTTCACACATTATTGATCGGTTTTCTGGTTCTAGGGTACAAATATCATTCAGGTATCGGTATCCAAAACCAATATCGTTTAAATAAGGCAAAGCAAGGCAAGTTTATTTGTAGAGCACAATTCAAAAACAAAAGGCCATTCAAAGTGCTTCACAGTTGGGCTGTCACGGTATGAAAATTTTACCTCACGGTTATTGTGACCAAAATTATCACAGTTTTCGGTATATCTCAGTATTTTTTGAATGTGCGTTAATATGTTCAGAAAGCTTTGATAGGCCTACACAAACTGAAATAGTTTCAAAAAAGTGTAACAGTGTTTATTATATTTTGAAAAAATATAGACAAAGCTAGGGGTGTAACGGTTCAGCTACCTCACGGTTCGGGACGGTGCACGGTGCAGGACCCACGGTTCGGTGCATCACGGTGCAAGTGCGATATAATTGGCTAATAAGTCAGTTTTGAAATAAAAATCGCCTAAATGACTTATTATTAGGCGTTTTTTGTAATTTCAGAAATACATTGAAAATGCTTTCTAATTTTTCAAAGCTGCTTTACAGTAAAATGTGCCCCTGGGCTCAATACAAAACAAAATAAAAAACACAGTGCTCTAAAAAAAAAAAGAAAAGGAAAAAGGCAGCACAGTGGGCCCTGTGCTAGTTAAGTAGCTAAGAAGTTTCACTTTCAACACGGCAGCTAAAACAGCAGCACATTTGATTGTGTTTGTACTAAAACGTGCACCGTCACTTTAGTACGGTTCATATCGTCAGATTTCTGCACCGTAGCACGGTGTATTGTTATAGCCCTAGACAAAGCCGATCATTTTGGGGGTATCACATTTATAGTGCCAGAAATGTGTTTTACGAATATACAGTGCCTTGCGAAAGTATTCGGGCCCCTTGAACTTTTCGACCTTTTGCCACATTTCAGGCTTCAAACATAAAGATATAAAACTGTAATTTTTTGTGAAGAACCAACAACAAGTGGGACACAATCATGAAGTGAAATGAAATTTATTGGATATTTCAAACATTTTTAACAAATAAACAACAGAAAAATTGGGCGTGCAAAATGATTCAGCCCCCTTAAGTTAATACTTTGTAGCGCCACCTTTTGCTGCGATTACTGCTGTAAGTCCTTGGGGTTTGTCTCTATCAGTTTTGCACATTGAGAGACTGAAATATTTGCCCATTCCTCCTTGCAAAACAGCTCAAGCTCAGTGAAGTTGGATGGACAGCGTTTGTGAACAGCAGTTTTCAGTTCTTTCCACAGATTCTCGATTGGATTCAGGTCTGGACTTTGACTTGGCCATTCTAACACCTGGATATGTTTATTTGTGAACCACTCTATTGTAGATGTTGCTTTATGTTTTGGATCATTGTCTTGTTGGAAGACAAATCTCCGTCCCAGTCTCAGGTCTTTTGCAGACTCCATCAGGTTTTCTTCCAGAATGGTCCTGTATTTGGCTCCATCCATCTTCCCATCTTCCCTGTCCCTGCTGAAGAAAAGCCCAAACCATGATGCTGCCACCACCATGTTTGACAGTGGGGATGGTGTGTTCAGGGTGATGAGCTGTGTTGCTTTTACGCCAAACATAACGTTTTGCATTGTTGCCAAAAAGTTGGATTTTGGTTTCATCTGACCAGAGCACCTTCTTCCACATGTTTGGTGTGTCTCCCAGGTGGCTTGTGGCAAACTTTAAACAACACTTTTTATGGATATCTTTAAGAAATGGCTTTCTTCTTGCCACTCTTCCATAAAGGCCAGAGTTGTGCAGTATACGACTGATTGTTGTCCTATGGACAGAGTCTCCCACCTCAGCTGTACATTTCTGCAGTTCATCCAGAGTGATCATGGGCCTCTTGGCAGCATCTCTGATCAGTTTTCTCCTTGTATGAGCTGAAAGTTTAGAGGCACGGCCAGGTCTTTGTAGATTTGCAGTGGTCTGATACTCCTTCCATTTCAATATTATCGCTTGCACAGTGCTCCTTGGGATGTTTAAGGCTTGGGAAATCTTTTTGTATCCAAATCCGGCTTTAAACTTCTCCACAACAGTATCTCGGACCTGCCTGGTGTGTTCCTTGTTCTTCATGATGCTCTCTGCGCTTTAAACTGACCTCTGAGACTATCACAGAGCAGGTGCATTTATACGGAGACTTGTTTACACACAGGTGGATTCTATTTATCATCATTAGTCATTTAGGATCATTCAGAGATCCTCCCTGAACTTCTGGAGTAAAGGGGCTGAATAATTATGCACGCCCAATTTTTCAGTTGTTTATTTGTTAAAAATGTTTGAAATATCCAATAAATTTCGTTTCACTTCATGATTGTGTCCCACTTGTTGTTGGTTCTACACAAAAAAATTACAGTTATATAGCTTTATGTTTGAAACCTGAAATGTGGCAAAAGGTCGAAAAGTTTAAGGGGGCCGAATACTTTCGCAAGGCACTGTATAATAATATAACAAGTATTTTTTAACTAAATAAATGCTCTATATCAGAAAATGTCATTAGACAGTAATCATTGTTAAATTCATTTTAATGCAGCGAGAGTGAATCATTGGTGACCAATAGGGCTGTAATCAACCAAGGAAATGGTTGGTCGACCAAGAGTATGGCACATGTAGCGATTAGTCGACCAAAAAAAAAAAGTATTATTATTCAATTATTAAAAACCATTATAAAAACTGTGGCGCAGATGGTAGAGCGGGTCGTCTCATGATCGGAAGGTCGGGGGTTCGAATCCCGCCTCCTGAAGGTGCACATTGTTGTTGTGTCCTTGGGCAAGACACTTCACCCTCCTTGCCTCCAGTGTCTGCGTACACTGGTGTATGAATGAGAGAGTGAATGGGTGAAGCCCCTTATGAGAGACCAACAGGCCCGTTTGGAACCATGAGGCCGTCCTCCTGTGGACCCACCACCTGCAGGGGGCGCCATAGGGGCTGGTGCAGCTCCAACAGCTGCCCCCACGACCCGACAACGGACAAGTGGAAGAAAATGGATGGATGGATGCTGCAATTGAAAGCCCCTGCATAGTAAAGTCTAGTCGACCAATGAAAATTTTGGTCGACCGCGACGGCATCGACCAATTAGTCGACTAAACGACCGAAGTTCCCAGCCCTAGTAGTGACCAACTCTTATCTGCCCCCCCAGGTAGCCTGGAAAAATTCAGACTCAGAGTCTGGTCACCCCTGCGTCGAATCCATTTCCCACAGCGGTAGATACGCAAGCAAACAGGAAGTGGAGTAAACCAATCAGTGAAGGGCGGGCATCTGCTGTTCATGTGGTGTTATTAGCGGTTTTGCGTTAATATTTGCGCAGGATTATGAATAACGAAACTCACCTACTGTCGATGTGTTTTTTGGTCATTTACCGCGGACTGGAGACACGCTTTCTCTCTTTGGTGCATCGTTCGTAGATTGTTATTGAGGGACTTCCGCGTCCCGTGAGTGACGTTGTTCGCTAACAACACGTCACGGCAAATAAACCAATCTGATTGCACGTGAACGGATGGATTTTGCGGAAGCCGCGAACGAGGACGGAGTGACCAGACTGATCCCCCGCTGGATACAAAATACAGATGGGAATCATTCTGGTCCCACCAGGCTACCCCCCAGGAGCCCTGTACCATTTCTATATGGAGGTATCCGAACACGGCTTATATGCTGGCGGTGGCGCTGCGGCTGCACTATGGGGCGACTCGTTACATTCTCCCTTAACCCAAAGTCCCCACCTCAGCATTTCAGCTAAAACATTAACTTACTTGACGGTCACACAGGTGAGTCATGAGGTTCGAAGTATCGCTGCCTTTAGAGATGCGTTCCGCAAACAGGACAACTGTCTTCGGCTTTCTTAAAATACCCAAAATATATCCAGACTTCAGACTTGGTCCTGTTTGAAGGCTGATAGACGTCCTGAGCGCTGTCGTCTCGGACATGATTCCATCTTTGTGAAAGTTTTGTTTTGGTTGTAAGCTTTGGAGTGCGCCTGCAGATGAGACGGCGGCCGGTGAGGCTCTCTTTGCCGAAACCGCGGGTGAGGGATTCCACCGAGACAATATAGTTTTTCAAAAACAAAACGGTAATTATTACCGTCAACATTTTTACCGGGGCTTACCGCTACACCGGTTACCGTGACATCCCTACGTCACAGTAGCAAAGTACTGGTATTGGAAAAAATGTATTTACGGTACCCAGACCTACACGCAACCAAATGAGTACACAGAATACGCTTACGACACGGTGTAAACAGAAAGTTGGGGGCTTGGGTTTCCATCACAGACAGAAGCAGGATCAGAGCTGACAGTGCTTTGGATCGCTCTAAAATGACAGATCGTCAGCCCTGGAGCTTTTAATATCGGTCTAATACCGTCATATCGCCCACCCTTATTGTACATGTCACAAACACCAAAAAAGGTCTGCGCAGATTTCATTTCATTTGCAAACATACTCTTAACCTCTTAATCCCCGCCTGAACCGAGCACATTTTCCCCCGTTTGGCTTTACCCAAATCTGAAAGCTTTGTGAAAAAACTAGCTACATAATAGTGACAAAAACGTGGTAAAATTTGACAAAAATGTGACAAAAGAGCAACAGAAAAGTGATAAAAACGCAGCAAAAGAGTGACAAAAACATGACAAAAGAACAACAAAAGAGCACCAAAAAGGTGACGAAAATGCAACAAAAACACCACAAAAGAGCAACAAAGAAGTGGCAACAAAGTGACAAAAAAAGCAATGAAAAGGATCAATTTATATGAGTTGTGTAGGTCTTAGCTTTCAAATGAGGCATTACACTGGCCAATAGTGTAGTAGCGTATGTTTTGTCTGTCCTGTCTGTTGCTGCTGTGGGGGCGTGGCATTGGGATCTGCCTCCTGCTCCCTGGCTGGCTAATGGGCACCTGAATCCACTCTACTCATCTCATGCAGTATTTAAGCACGGGCTCTCCTTCACATCCCTGCCAGATCGTCAGTCTACTTACGTGAGGAGACTTCTCAGGCCTATTTTTGTATTTGCTGTTTCTTGACTACGAATTTTAAACAAACAGTCTTTTTTCCTGCTCCTTGTCAGATCTTCGCGCCTGCCCACTCCGGATACCAGCCTCGTCCAGCACCAGCCCCAGCCCTTACCTACCTGCTCCACTCCAGCGTCCTCCATTTTGCCTGCTCTGAACAACTACCACCCCAGCTCGCCCAACCTATCTGCAGCCATTTCTCAAATAAATCTTGTAGCTACCTTCTCTCCGTCTACTCTTTGGGTCCGCTACCATTAGGCCGTAACATATAGGCTCAAGTTGTAACTTTTTAGATTTGGGTAAAGCTGAATTGGAGAAAATGCACTTGGTTAAGAGTTTAACGCTATACAATTACAAAACCTGTCAGAGAAATGGTTACTAGATGTTGCTTCAACACAGAGGAGGAGCTGCGGAAGAAGAATGTTGATTTGATGGTCATTGTGAAACGTGTTGCCCCATTTGTCCAGAGTTACACTTTAACTACAGTCAACACTTCTGACATGATTTACATTTTACACTATTCAGCTCTGTTTGATGCAAAAGGTCAGAAAGCAAGGCGAAGTCTTATTTTAGTCCAGAGGTTGGTGCCGCTGCCATCGATGCGTCGTTAAACAGCAGCTGATTCTGTTTCTAAGAAGACTTGGATTATTATTAACACTGGTGCGACTCCAACTGCAAAAGGTCATGACTGCTTGTTACCAGTTGCACTGTGTGAGGACTCGAAAATTCGATTACATTTCTAAGAAAATAACACAAGCAAAACAATGGAGAGCTAATATATCCCAGACATTTGGATAGAATTATCCAAGCAATTGAACCCACTGGATTTACTTGAATTAAAGCCGTTTCAGCACAAAATATTGTTAAAGAAATACCCACTTTTACCACATTTTTTTTAAATCGTGAGCAATGTATCGGGTACCGGTTCCCAGCTCTTATATAAGTAGCAGTGACAGAATACATACATAAACACTTTAAAAGAGGATGGCATACATAGGGCATTTGTATCGATTTCCTAAACGCTTAGGCTGGTTTTCTAGTGAACCTGAAAAGTGAAGGAGCTTTCTTCTTCACTTGGCCCACTGGAGAACAATAAACAATAACCGTTACAGTCACACATTGTAAAAACCTTAACTAGCCTAGCTGAGGTGAGTAGTACTCAGTTACATACTTTTCTGAAGTAACTGTACTGTTGCTAGTAGCTTTATTTATATATATATATATATATATATATATATATATATATATATATATAACATGTTTTTATAGAATTTTCATTGAACATATTACAATTTCCACATTATTTCATGTTTTGCTTCTCATAATTTTTGTCATTAGTGAAACATGAATGACTTTTAGGATCAAACGGCTACTAAATACTCTTAACTTTTCCTTGAGTAATTGTTTATTTGGGTCACTACTTTTTACTTCTACTTACGGAAAACCTATTTTCAAATACTCACATCTGCTTCTTAGCCTTTTGAGAAATATCTGTAGCATTATGCGTTTGATCTACACCAATTTGGATCAATATTGTGAAACGTGCCTATATAAAACTCATCAAATTACAAATATGTTAGAGAAGTTAGGAATGAGTTTGGACACAACTAACATATGAATTTAGTAGTTTCCTCATTAATTGTAAAACATTTATTTTTTTAAGTCCGTTATAGGGCCTTTAAGGCTTCAAGACAAGTATGCATTTATGTTAAGCATAACCTCAAGAGGGTTCTGAGACATCTGCAGGCCTTAAGACAACCAAGTTAACAGGGTAGATTTTGTGAATTATCTTATAATAGGTTTTTCAGGAAAAAGTGTGATTCTCAGAGTGACGGTTGTGACGTCAGAGTCTGCACAGATTGGCCTCAGAATAATCATGTTGAACAAAAATCACAAAAACGAAATGATTTACTGATACTATTCCTAATCCGGTGCCGAGCTGGAGCACATACGCGATGATACGAGGCGATAATGGGCGATGTTAGCTCTGAGTCGTGACGGTATACAGAGATTTAAGCCGCTGCTAGCTCTCACCCAGGGCTAATGTTAGCACAGAGCTAACACCAAACTCTCGTTATCTATACACCGTTTCAGAGGCCTGTGAGGCGGCAGGTGGATGCAGCACACACCGGGGAGAACGAGCAGGGCCATGTCAGTACATTTCAAACAGGAGCACAGATGTTAAAGACTATTTTAGAGCGTTTACTTACAGTTTTGTGGAGGAGAAACGGCCCGCTGCCTCCGTCTGACAGTTCCTACTGACAGCGGAATCAGCCAATCAGAGAAGCGTAACTAGGGACAGAGGCGGGATCAGGAGGTAATGCGGGCCAATGGGGATCGAGTAAACAAAAGAATGTGCAAAGGACATTCTGCAGTGAAGAGTTCAGACAAATAAAACACACATTAAATAAAAATAGAAAGCAAATAGTTAAGAAGCCATTTAATATTTATTACATTTTAAATTAATTTAATTTGACAAATGCAATCCCGTAACTTCTTAATTTTCCCGTCCACCTCCTGTCCTTTCGTGGTTATCAGAAGTAAAAAAAAACTTTAAAAATTAATCATTTTATCCTCTGAGTATCGGTCAAATGAAGACACGTGCCCAACGAGTCCACTGGAGGTCGCCATTTCGGCTGACACTGTCAATCGTTGTGTTGATTGGTTGGCAGCACGGAGAGAAGGAAATCATTGAGCCCCTCGGCTGACTGGCGCCCCATGCTAATTGCGCAACCTGCCCTCCATGGCATATTTTCCACCTAGGAAACCTATGGAAACGTAGGTTTTGCCGTGTTTTTTGGTCAGAATTGCTACAGCAACTTACCACGTAACAACTGTTCAACATTTTCTTGCTGCAAACTCTTCTGTGTAGTGGTAGCGAACGTAAATAATCACTCCACCTCCACAATGGCGCGCTCCTGTGGGCCGAATGTGACGTCACAATTTTTTGACCAATTCGGAAAAAGTCAGTATCACAAGTTTATACGCACAATGCTGGCTAATCAGCTTTGCGCTATCTACCGACCATTGCGTGAACATTTTACAAGAAGGAAAACACTAAATAGGCTACTTGAAAATAGCAAAAGGCTTTTATAACTTTTCAGTTGATAACATTGTGGATTAATATTCCATTTAAAATTGTGTTTCATGTTCAAGAGTTAGGACTGAGCTGATTAACCTGCGTCTTGATTTTAAACTCAAAATATGGGTGTAAGGTAGCCTGGTGGGACCAGAATGATTCCCCTCTGTATTTTTATATACAGCGGGGGATCAGTCTGGTCACCCCGCCCCCGCTGGCTGTATCCGCAAAATCAAACCGATCCCGTGCAATCAGATTCTTTTATTTGCTGTGCCGTGTTGTTAGCGAGCAACGTCACTCACGGGACGCGGAAGTCCCTCAATAACAATCTACGAACGATGCACGAAAGAGAGAAAGCGTGTCTCCAGTCGGCGGTAAATGACCAAAAACACATCGACAGTAGGTGAGTTTCGTGATTCATAATCCTGCGCAAATATTAACGCAAAACCGCTAATAACACCACATCAACTGCAGACGCCCGCTCTTCGCTGATTGGTTTACTCCACTTCCTGTTTGCTTGCGTATCTACCGCTGTGGGAAATGGATTCGACGCAGCGGTGACCAGACTCACTCGCTGGTACAGCGGGGAGTCTGGATTTTTCCAGGCTAGGTGTAAGGGGGAATGGCTGAGACGCTGTAACGAAATCCCGTGAGACTGTGTGAGACTCAACATGGCGGCACCCTGCTGCTAGACACTGGATCTAAACAAATAGTAATCCTAAAGCAAACTCCTTCTTTGCCCACATCATTAGCACCATACAACCCTTTGCCTTTTTCTCCCTGCTTCATACCAACGATCAACTTCCTGGACGCATTAGACAAAACTGAAGTTTTAGTCGCAAGCTTTCTCTTTTTTGTACCTGACGGTTTCGGCTACAACTGTAGCCTTCCTCAGAGGTTTGTCACGTGATGTTGCTGTGACGTGTCTGGTCAGCTGATTTATACAGGTTTTGGCACCGTCTTCCTGCTTGTGGTAGTAGCCGAAACCGTCAGGTACGAAAACTAACACTTGGTCTGTCTATAGGAAAGAAAGCTTGCAATATTCTTAGAAGACCTAATGAATGTAATCGAACTACTGAAGTTTTAGTCATCGGTCCTCAGGCCCAGAAAGAGAAACTTTTACCAAAACTACAGTCATTGTCTTTGAATCCTTCCTCACAGGTGAAGAACCTGGGTGTGATTTTTGACTCTGAGCTGACTTTTATTCCATACATTAAGAATATCACAAAGATAGGTTTTTACCATCTAAAGAACATAGCCAGAGTCCGCCCCATTCTCTGTCGGGCCAACACGGAGACGCTAATGCATGCTTTTATCATCAGTCGTATTGACTACTGCGGAGAGAGTCCACAATTTCCTTTATAGTCCTCTCATGCTGGCCAACGCGGGATCCTTGTAGGGCGAGAGCCTGCTTAAGTCCTTCAATCTCTGCGGGGTCCATGTTGGTCAGATTATTCTGTTAGGATTTGCAGAGTAGGACCCCAAAGCAGAGACGGAAGCAGTGATGGTTTAACAGTTTATTTTGAACAAACTCAAGTGGCTGAGGTGACGAGGGCAGGCTGGCAGCAGGACGGCGCAGGAAGAATCCAGAGTGCAGCACAGGAGGAGAAAAAGCTAAGTATCTCTCAAACGATGAGGGAACAAAACACAGGTCTGCTGTCTACCGGATGAGGCGGAATAATCTGACAGTGTGGAGAGGACTGAGCAGAGACTTTGTAGGCTGGCTCCTCGTCAAGTCCAGGTGTGCCTAATTGCTGCCGGTGCCAGCCACGCCCCCGTCAACCAGCCACGCCCCGTCAACCACCAGCTCTGCACAGAGAAAAAACACAAAGAGGAGGGGAACAAAACATAAACCCTAACATTTTTAAAGGTAAACAAAATGCTAGCTTATCAGCTAAACCCATTTGAGACCTACACATTTCTTCTTCTGAGACACTGAAGAGGCACCAAGAGCCCCCACAGCTGCAGCACAGTCGAGGCGTCACAAGAGGAGCTACAGGAAACAAAAAAGGACAAGAGAGATGGTGAAGCGGAGGGAGGAAGGAGGAGGTGGAGCTGACCAGTGTGGGACACCACGCTCTGAAACAGGGACAAGCCCAGGAGGATCAGAAGAGACAGAGGGCAGCCAGCCAGGTTTCTTCTGAGTGCTACAGTTTCCCCGACCCCCAAGGTCATGCGGCTCAGGTTGACACACAGTGGCAGCGCGGCTCAGCCGCAGCGGCTCAGGACTAACACCTGCACTATTTCGTTGTACGCTTGTGCAATGACAATAAAGCACTTACCTACTTACTTACTTACTTACTTAATATTTTCAGACAGTTCTATGCTCTGCAATACTCCTCAGGGAAACAACACTCCCAAGACGACATCGACACTTTTCTTAACAATATCGACCTACCACAACTCTCCAGCAACCAAGCCAATCTCCTTAATGCACCTATAACTGATTCTGAACTCTTCAAATCCCTCAAACTCATGCCTAACAATAAAGTATCCAGGCCAGATGGCTTCCCTGCTGAGTTCTACAAGCAATTCTGGACGACCCTCTCCCTGTTATTCTTAAGATTAATTGCAGAAATAAAACGATCATCAAAAATTCCGAAGCATATGAATAACGCCATCATAACACTAAATCCGAAACCAAATAAAGACCCCACACTAACCTCAAGCTACCGTCCCATATCTCTTCTCAATGTAGACCCTAAAAATAATAACCAAAACGTTAGCTCATAGACTAGACACATTCATTCCATCTCTAATCCATCCAGCCCAAACAGGCTTCATCAAAGGAAGCTATTCCTCCAATAATACACATAGACTTTTTAGTTGAATTGACTCCTCCAACCAACAACAACTCCACCCCATTATTGTTACTCTCAACACAAGAAAAAGCTTTTGATAAGGTTAACTGGACATTTCTCATTTCCACCCTGAAAAAAATTGGCCTTGGACAGTCATTCATAAACTGGGTAAAAACCCTCTACACTGCACCTTTCAGCAAACATAATTACAAATGGACTAATGTCTCAACGTGGCTCACTATGCAGAGGGGCTAGACAAGTATGCCCACTCTCTCCCTACTGTTGAATTATTAATATACATAGTTGGCATATTAGGCTTTAGTGGTTATATACATTTTATTACTGCCCCATTGTTGTATTTACGGTTGATCCACTGGGGGGCAGTGTGGTGAAACGAGGAGTCAGATTGCACAGAAGAAGTGACGATAAGACATCCCAAGAGCACTGGTTGGTTAAAGGAGGACACACCTACTCCTTTGTTTATGTGTTGATCAAGGGGAGACGCTCTCTCTTCTCTCTCTTGCCTCGCATCTCACCGACCGGTCAACATGTAGCTTAACATTACTTGTGTGCTTTAGTTTGTAATATAGGGAATAAAACAATGATTTTTGATTTTAATAGACCGAGTCTCCATCCTTTTGTCCATATAGTAAAGAATGTGTTTTCAACACTACCTATTCACAATATTCATTGAGCCATTGGCAGCATCCATCCGACAAAATACTCTCATCCAAGGTATCCAGACCCCCAGTATACATCATAAGATTATGCAGATGATATTTTATTATTTTTACAGAACACGCACACATCGCTCAAAGAAACAATGCATCAAATTGAAACATTCTCCATAGTCTCTGATTACTCTATTAACTGGCAAAAATCATACATTTTTCCACTACACAACTACAGCTGGGATGTGGCAGCTAGCCCAATCCTAATATCGACCTCTCATATCACATACCTAGGTATTAATATCTCCCCCAGGCTGTCAGACCTCATCAGTCTAAATTACACCCCTCTACTCAAAACAACATGAGACAATATTCTCCGCTATATGAACTTACCACTCTCCCTTACTGGCAGAATAGCAACAGTTAAAATGTAAATTCTCCCCAAAATAAACTACTTATTCTCTATGATTCCCGTCTCCCCCACTACATCCTGGTTTCAATCCCTCGACTCACAAATAAGAAAATTCTATTGGACAAATAAACCCCCTCGGATCAAACTTTCAAACAAAAACCCAAAAGTCAAGGTGGCCTGGCTTTGCACTTTACTTTGCACAATACTTTGTGGAAATATTATTATACAATGTGAAAGTATTTCTATACATATTTTTATCATACTAGTGATTTTATATATAACTGTGTTGATGTAATCATGTACCTTAAGTTTCAAATGAGACTGGAGTTTGAAGCCTACTTCACAAGTGGGTTCGACATTCTTGCCCCATTGTTCCTTTGTTTCACTATCGGAAAGTTACTGGCTATTACTGGGGGGCAGGGAGCTGAACTGGGTCTGAGCGGCCCTCTGAAGGACAGTATATGAAGTCAGATTACAAAGAGGAAGTGACGATAACAACATTCCAAGAGTGCTGATTGGTTCTACATCCCATGCCTACTTATTCCTGTTCCTTTAAATTGCTCGAGTGCAGCGATTTCCGGTGCTTCCCGGCCGGGGTCACGTTGGACCACCATGTTCTTCTATAGGGACAGATTTTATAGCTCAGATAACTTGTGTTTAGAACTGTATTGTTGAGGGAATAAAACTATGATTGATTTTAATCGATCGAGCCTCCATCTTCTTTTCCATCCATTAACGAATACGCCGACAAATTCCTGTCAAATCAGTCTCAACATATACAAATGGATCCATAATCAACCTTCAGACTCCGTATGGCTTGATATTGAACAACCAGCTTCTAACATTCCCATATATGACCAGCCGCGGACTGTGCTTATATTTTACCAGGCATTTTACCAGTGGGCCGGTTCCAAAATGGGCTGCTGCGTTAGTTATTTAATTAACATTTTTCTGTGCAGACCGTGCCTTGGATTGATCATCCATCGGCCCATCACAGGCGCATCAGTGGTACATGTGCCAGACGCATAGTCAGGAGCGCAGAAAGTGAGAGAGAAAAAAAGAAAATCACTGGAGGAATCGGCTGCAAAAAGCAAAACTATCACGGAGATGTTTTCTGCTGCAGCTGGATCATCTTCTTCGCAACAGGTGGACCTAGTGGGGCTACCAGAAGAGGATGAAGAGGCGGAGGCATTGCCAGAGGCTCAGCCCAAAGGGAGTGACGACGAGGAATATCTAGGCCTATATGAAAGCGGTGATTGTAATGAAATGGTGAGCAGGAAAAAACGCTGTGCCTTCCACCACACGGTAGGTCATATTGGTTGGCCTACAGAGAGAGTTGCCGACGTTAATGTTGTAAACTCACCTTATTTAGCCAATGTATGATTCACTCAAATTGTAACAGGCCAGTCGGCAAATTATCTAAAAACAGTTTCCTGTCCCGGTCCATTTAAACGCATCTCGTCTAATGCGGTTCGGTTCCATTGCCTTGGCTTAAACAACAAATGCATTTAGCTCGCGCCTCGCGGAAATAACTCGAAATAAGTAGGCTATCTGATGGAATACACTTGAGACTCGGTTTTACCTTAACAGCCTGCTGTGAAGTGGCTGGATTGTGAACCATGCATCAGCTGATCATGCAAGCTGTCAAAGCGTAGCTGGCATCTTGGCAGGCAGCCTGATATGCAGGGACGTGCACAGATAGAGCCCAGGTGGTGCTCAAGCACCTGTCCCTTTGCCCTGTGCCCTTTAAGTGCCCTTCTCGCAACCACATTTTTTTCTCCCAAAAAATAAGTATTATTTATTTGATTGTTCTTAGATATTTGCCCGACTAAGCCAACGTGTACTGAAAATACAGTTTTAATGTTCAACAACTTCAAATCGCGCTTCATTCCTCCTCTGCCTCTCGAGTCGTGGCGTACTGGTATGTTGCTTGATCAATGAAGGTCCTCGTGTTTCCCCTGTGTGAGAAGATGGTACAGCCCATCTCTGTAAGACGCGGGAGTAAAGTAAACTGAGTAAATTCGATAACTTTTATGTACGAACCAGCGCGACAAAGTCAGCGGTAAGAAGTCAGTCACTCGGTCTCTGTTTGTCGCGCTCTTAAAATGGGCTCTATTACTCTGACTAAGTCAGAGCTGGGCGTAGACCAGGGCCAGAGTAATGTGATGGAGCGTGCTATGGGTGGGCTGGTCCAAACCAAAAACCCTCGGCGGAAACACGTATCTTCATGACTCACTCATTATCTATTCTGTTGTTCTATCATTTGTCTCTCCCTATTATTATTACCCTATATCTTAAATCTATTTGTCCAATATCTCATTTATTTGATGTTTTTTGGTTTCTGTAACTTGGCAATTTACTTAAAGTGCCTATTTACCTATTTACCCATGTATCTCTGTATTTGTTTCCCTTTAACATGTCTTTACAGTTGTCTTGTCCCACCATGTGGCCTCAAATTAGCTAACCCACAAGCCCTCTAGCAGCCCATACTGTGAGAACTGCATTACTCCCAAATATATGCAAAATTACACTACACACACCTCACAACACAAAACGCCTCCACACATGTCTTGTCAACTCAATGTTTGTTTTTTAATGTCATATATGTTATATATATGTAAATGCAAATAAAAAAAATAAAAAATGAATTTTTCAAAGTCAATGCATAAAATGAATGGGATTGTTAGTTCCAGAACTCACCAAAGGACCGAAAGTGGGCGGAACTGATGCACCTTTCAGTTTCCTCAGTGTGGCTGGTTGGTTAACATGGCCCCTTCATGGCCCCATCTCCATGGTTACGTACACATTCCATCCAAAAAAACTACAAAAACCTGAAATACAATTGGTCCTGATGCCTCAAGTATGATGCACTGATATCAACTTTTTTTCCACATAAAAAGTTGCATACTGCAGCTTTAACATTTGATTCTTTAATACTACATAAATGAGTAAATAATACATGCAAAACACTAATGATGTTTTATTTATTATCTTGTAAAAGAACAATTGGGAGACTTTTCCTGGACATTATTGACAAAAATTATGAATAAAAAGTCGAGGAAACAAGTAGAAGTGTAAAAAAAGAAAAGACCAAAAATATGACGAAATAAATAATGAAAACAACCCAGTTTAAATGTATGGGTTTATTTTGTGACACTAGTTACAGTTATAAATGTTTTGGATATTGGGTTTAGTATTTGAATTAGGTTTTACTATGGGGGGTTAGTGGGGTTCAAAGATCAATAAATCATGTAGAAGTTAGACACTGAAAACTCCTGGAAATCCAAGTCTGTAAAATATGGAGTCTGTAGGAGCTTTTTTAAGCTCAGATGTCGCTGCCACGTTGAGAGAAATTTAGGGTTTGAAAAAATGAAGGTTATTTGTTTGGGACCGTGCATGTTAATGAACATACACGGGACTCATGCACGTAAACACGCTACGCCGGATTGTAGAAATGGGCTCATTTCCATCTGTTGTCACATCCACATTCATCCTGGCTTGTTGTACATGTATTTAGTGGTAGGGGAAACCGGAGTACCCAGAGATAACCTACACAGACACAAGGAGAACATGCAAACTCCACAGAAAGGCCCCGTCCAGGGGGGAATCGAACCGGGACCTTCTAGATGTGAAACACGACTGCACTACAATGGCCGCTGACTGCTCTGCTTTGTGACTACGACACTGGAGGCCGCTATTGCTCCACCTTTGCTGTAGTACCTCCATATGGCCGCTATTCCCCCATTGCAATGCATTGGACTTTAGACACGTTAAAAACAACTTTAATGCCCGGTGCTTAATGGTTTAGAAGTGGCTAGAGCCAGATATTCCTCCTGTGATTACGCCGGGTTAAAAACAATATGGGGCTTTTTATCGTAGTAAACATTTTAGAAATCTTGCATAATTAATGAGGGCCTGACTTTGATTGACAGACCGTTTACGTTGCTGCCTGGCCATGGGCGCGATTACAACAGAACTACACGCCCATTACACGCGCCGCGAGGGCCGAGCAGGGCCGGGTCTACAGTCAAGATCCCGCCCTTATGTCCTTTTTAGGAACATGCTTCGTCAGAGCTGGAGAGGAGGAGCCTGTTAATCCGCCATGATTTCCCCCACGAACGTGGTCATTGTGGTAAACGGGGAGGAGTGAGGAGGAGCGGTCTATTCTTTTTACAGTCTATGCTGCACTACCGTGCTGCCAAATAGTCTTTGAACATAAAAACAGACATGTCCTTTTCTAAGAAACCATAAATGCTAGAGGGCTACTTTTGTAGTATGTTTTACAGAGTCCCAAGCTGTATAAAATACCACGGGATGGTCCATTTTCCCTTCACAGTTTTTCCACAATCTCATTTATAGTTTCTGGCAAAACTGTAAACTTTCTCAAATATTACTAATGAAAACACCCCAAAACCTGACACTGACTCTGCATATGAGATGGCTTTCCTCTGTGACAATACAAACAACAGCAAGTTTCCCAAAATGAGCTTTGGCGAGATAATGAGATAATGAAAACTGTAAACATGCAACACGTTTTAAGTTACAAACAAGGAAGATAAGCAAATGCACTTATTTTACATTTTATAAACCTGCTACAGTTGAATGTAAACCTAGGTCAGTCCTCCAGGGGGCATGTGTCCTGCCTGTTTACACTTTAACCACAGAAACTGAACTGCCCTGATCCTCCAGTCCAAACCCTGGAAACACAGGCTCAGTGAAGGATGAGATGAAAGTGTGGAGGTGGAGCAGACTTCCATCAGAGACTTTATAGAAGGACAGAGCTCCAGCCTCTGAGTCCAGGTACACGGCCACTCTGCCAGAGGCCTCAGACAGTGTTCCAGATGGAAGGTTCCATGGTAACTGCACTCGTTGTTTGTTGTGTGATACAAAGTATAGTCCACCCCTGATCCTCAGACACCAGGACTGATCGTTGTCTCCAAACCCACTCTCCTCTGTGTCTCCTCTGCGTTTGATTCCTTTGTAACTCACGGCTACATCAACCCACCCTTGGCTCCTCCTGCTCCACTCGACCTCCCAGTAACAGCGCCCCCACAGGCCAGTGGAGCTCAGGACCTGACAGTGGTCTTTGAACCTGTCCTTGTGATATAAACACCACTGTTCCCGTTTCACACTGCACACTCCCCGTGTGTCCTCAGACCGAAGGAGACGTCTGTGAGCTGTGTTTGGATCCAGAGAAAACTCACAGGAATCTGAAACACATACCAGAAGATCGAAATATGACAATAATCTAACCATGTTACAACACTGAACCAGACTCACATTTCCGTAGACCCGGGATCATCCAGCGCGCTCCAGTTGGATCCAACCTGAAACACACAAGTCCAGTTTACTACCAACATGGTTTCAATCAGACAGCTTAAAGCAGCAGTAACAGAAAGACCCTGACACGAGGACGTAAGACCTGGTCTGACTTAAAAATGTTGAGGTGACTTCGATGTTACAGCTCTCGGTCATGTGGACAAGCTACAGATCATTGTTTCTGTGGAATACTCTGAGATTTCTGTGCCACTCGAGGACTTTGTGAACCTGCGGCGGCTCTGGTCTGCGATAGCGGCCTGTATGATCCCTGAGACGTGAGCTGTCCGAAGTATATGGCCGTAGTGTTTTCAACGTTTATTAAATGTAAGTTTGCCTGGGAGCTTGAGAGTTCTGCAGAGTATCTTTGCTATTTCTAGAACTGCACTTTTCTGGACTGAGATGTCTGATGTATCAGCCTGGGGGGTTTGGGTGGAGTGTTCCAATGACCACGGGCACCACTGATGACTTCACATGCATATATTTATTTATTTATTTAAGTATTTATTTGGGAGCGAACCACAGCTCCCTCATCAAGAAGGCCCAGCAGAGGATGTTCTTCCTGCAGCAGCTGAGGAAACCCCGGCGCTACAGACCGGGACAAGCGTGCTGCTGAGAAGGTGACTGGCTGTAGGCTCCTACCTCTCAAGGATCTGTACACCTCCAAGAACTAGAGGCGTGTAGGTCGGATCACAGCTGCAGCTCTGAGAGCAATTTCTACATAAACCATCACTGAAACTAATGCAGTGATATACTCCACAGCTGCAGTGATCCTCGAGACGCTAGAAAGCTGAGTTACAGACCACAGATGTTAAGACACGAAAGCTCCCAACCATGCACGGAGGGTTCCACCAATGGCCACTGGTTGCACTGCTTTATGACCGCTAGGGGCCGCCATTGTCCGCCATTGCCCGCCATTGCTGTAGTACCTCCATATGTGGGCGGCAAAACAAGCTAGTTTTCCATTAGTTAGCATTGCACTTTCCACACGTTTTAAGCAACTGTAAAGCCTGGTTTCTCTCTTTTTTTTTTCTACTTTCTACATCTAGATATTGCTCCTGTGATAACGCTGGTGGAGCGCCCTGAAATTTGAATACATTTGTTAAAAAGCTAATTACATGGTAATAGGACATATATTTCATGTGATATAATTGAATAATGAATAATAAACACGAAAGGACTCGTTGGAAATCGAGTTCATGCATTGTGCGGAAAACGAAAAAATACTTGATGTCATGAACCGAGGACTGTTCATTAAAAGTCGCCTTAAACGAAGATGAACGCGAGTCTGGTCGTTCATTTCATGGGTGCAAGGTTAGTTACAATTAAAGAAACCAGCCTGGTTTTCGTAAAAAAAAAAAAAAAGGGTTAAATCTCGTATACTAATGAGAGCCAGACTTTGATTGACAGTGCATTAGCATTAGAGCTAATGGCGCGGGTGCAGCTACGACTGAACTGCGTGCCCCGTGAGGGCCGAGCCAACAATGAAGATCCCGCCCTTATTAGTAGAGCGGTTAAGCTCCATAAAAACGCACAATTGTGCGTTTTTATGAAGAAAGCATGAAAGTTGTATCACAGTTAGCCCATACCATAAGGTTTATATGCCCTTTTTAGGAACATGCCCCGTCAGAGCAGGGTAGGAGGAGTCTGTAAATCTGCCATAATTTTCCCTTTGAACATAATTATTATGGCAAATGGGGAGGAGTGAGGAGACGGAGTCTATTAATTATTTTAATAATTATGTCTATTGTTCCACCCCAAATCCAACACCCAGAAACTGTATGCTAGCTGTAAGGAAGGAGGCCGAGGACTAGTGAGCGTGAGAGCTACTATCCAGGATGAAATATACAAAATCATCACTGTCTCAGAAAATGGGGAACAGAAGATGAGGTGCTGGAAGTCCCGTCATGGGAGGATAAGCCCCTAGACGGGATGTACCACCGAACAACAACATAACTGAAGTGGCGGATATCAAGAAATCCTACCAATGGCTAGACAGAGCTGGCCTGAAGGACCAGAGCAATAGAGGCCCAGATCTATCACACCAGACAAGACCCCAGGTGTAGACTGTGGCATAGTGTACAGGAACATCTGTGCAGAGTACCGGCTGGAAACCCCAAGGTCAAAGTGGGAAACACCTCCAAGTCCTGTGGGACGTCCAGATACAGACGGACAGAATGGTAATGAACCAACCGGACATTGTGGTGGTGGACAAAGAGCAGTTTAGTCTAGTTTTAGAGACACTTGTTAGTTTTTGGAGTTATAATAAACGTGCCTTGGGTAGAAGAGTAAGTATGGCAAAAGGAGATCCGAGGCACTCTGATTAAGGATAAAAGTCCTATTAAGCAACACATTTCGACCACAAGCTGGTCTTCTTCAGAGCATTGTCTGAATGCTCTGAAGAAGATCAAAGATCACAAACTGATCTTTGATCACAAACTGTTACGTGGTGATGGAGCAATTTTTAGTTATTGGATCAATGATATCACATTATGAAGTCAAATATTGGCCGATAACTACCGGTGGCTGACATTATCGCGCGTCACTATGACTCGGACAAGGAGTTAAAGAATGCTTAAAAGTATTTCAGCTCTAAGAAAGAACAGTCCTGTCAGAGGATGGTCCTGAGAGAGTGAGGGGCCTCACCTGAGCGTCTGCAGGGGCCCGTGTGGGGCCTGTAGAGCCATCAGCAGCGCGGCGGAGGCTCCTGGATGGTTGTAGCTCAGATCTAACGTTCTCAGAGGGGAGTGGGCGGAGCTTAGAGCAGAGGCCAGAGAAACCCCGCCCGTCTCTGAGACCATACATCCAGACAGACTAAAGACACACAACATTAGCATCTAATGTGGACACAGAGACAGAGTCCTTCATGAGAGCGCCTCACCTGAGTGTCTCCAGTCTGCAGGGGGCGCTCTTCAGTCCATCACAGAGCAGCTCCACTCCTGAGTCCTGGAGGTCATTGTTACTGAGGTCCAGGTGAGTCAGAGCGGAGGAGCTGAGGACTGATGCCAGAAGAGAACAGCAGCCAGGGGACAGGTGACAGTTGCTCAGACTGAGGACAGAGAGAGTTACTGACGCTAGACCAGCAGATTAGTATATCTGACTTATGTGAAATATCATTGGAAACAGAGGGAAAAATAGCTTCCGGGTATATTCTGGAGGACATAGTGTCAAAGCTTCTGTAATTCTAAAATGTATGAAGAATGTGTTAGAATGGCCTAAAATCCTGACCTAAATCCTACTGAAAATCTGTGGAAAGACCTGAAAACTGCTGTTCACAAACGCTCTCCTTCTAATGTGACAGAGCTTGAGTTGTTTTGTAAAGAGGAATGGGCTAAAATGTCAGTCTCTACATGTGCAAACCTTGTAGAGTCAAACCCCAGAAGACTTGCTGCTGTTATTGCAGCAAAAGGGGGTTCCACAAAGTATTAAGTCATGCTGTATGAATACTTATGCACGCCCCACTTTTTGGTTTTCTATTTTTTGTAAAATAACAGAATCATGTACCATTTTGCTTTCACTTCACAGTTGTCTGTTACTTGTGTGTGAACTTTCAGTAAAAAAATCCAAATAAAATCTTTATGTTTATAGTTGTAAACATGACAAAATGTGCAAAAGTTCAAGGTGTATTAGTACTTTCGCAAGGCACTGTAGTTCATGTGTTTGTTGAACTTCAGAACTCTAGGTAGAGGGACAGACTGAGGACAGAGACAGTTACTTACCATGTCTATCAGACCCAGACGCTTGAGTCTCTTGAATCTCACTTAATGTGTTAACAAAGTGTGGACTCACATGGCTTTGCTGGAGGCTTTGACGACCAACAGGAGCTTCAGGAGACCATCCTCTGAGGCCTTGTATTTCTTCAGGTCAAACTCCTCCAAGTCTGAGTCTGAGGACAGTAGGATGAAGGACAGAGCAGACCACTGAGCAGGAGACATGTATTTGTCAGAGAAACATCCTTTTCTCATGTACTTCTGTATGTGCGTCAGCAGACTCAGGTCATTCAATTCGTTCAGACAGTGCAGTAGGTTCAGGCTCCTCTCTGTGGACACATTCACTTCATCCAACTTATGATGGATATACGCTACTGTTTCCTGATAGGTGAAGTGACTTCCTGTCTCAGTCAGCAGACCTGGCAGCAGCCTTTGATTGGTCGACAGAGACAGCCCCAGGAGGAAGCGCAGGAACACGTCCAGGTGTCCGTTTGGACTCTGTAAGGCCTGGTCCACAGCAGACCAGTAGAAGGCTGACTTTGGACCTGGTGTAAGGCAATAGAAAGCAATATCTGACCAGAGCTTTTCAGTGTCAAGGTACTCTATGGTGTGTGTGAACAGGAGGTTTTTCCCAGTGCTGTAGAAGGTCTGATGGACGTGAAGAGCAGCCAGAAACTCCTGCACACTCAGATGGATGAAGCAGTAGACCTTGTCCTGGTACAGACCTTGTTCTTCTCTAAAGACCTCAGTGAAGACTCCAGAGTAACGAGCGATCTCTGCAGCGTCCAGCCCACACTCGCTCAGGTCACTCTCGTAGAAGATCAGGTTTCCTTTCAGCAGCTGCTCAAAGGCCAGTTTTCCCAGAGACAGCACCATCTCCCTGGTCTCTGGAGTCCAGTGAAGGTCTGCTCCTGAGCCACCATGATACTTGATGTTCTTGACTTTAGCTTGGACCACCAGGAAGTGGATGTACATCTCAGTCAGAGTCTTGGGCAGCTCTGGTTTCTCTGTTTGCTTCAGAAGCTTCTGTAAAACAGTGGAGAGGATCCAGCAGAAGACTGGGATGGAGCTCATGGTGTACAGGCTGCGAATACTTTTGATGTGGGAGATGACGACTGTGGCCTCGTCTGTGAACCTCTTCATGAAGTACTGCTCCTTCTGTAGGTCAGTGAACCCTCGCACCTCTGTCACCATGGAGACGCACTCAGCAGGGATCTGATTGGCCGCCGCGGGGCGTGTGGTTATCCAGAGGCGAGCGGAGGGAAGCAGGCTCCCCCTGATGAGGTTCACCAGCAGCTCCTCCACTGAGGCGCTCTCTGTGGGCTCCGTCAGGACCCGGGTCCGGTTGAAGTCCAGAGGAAGTCTGCACTCGTCCAGACCGTCAATGATAAAGAGCAGCTGGAGGCACTGGAAGCTGAAGAGCTTTTTTGATTCTTTGAAGCAGTGGTGGATCAGCTCCACCAGGCTGTACCTTTTCCTTTTGAGCACATTGAGCTCTCTGAAAGTGAAGGGGAACAGCAGCTGGATGTCCTGGTTGGCTCTGCCTTCAGCCCAGTCCCGACTGAACTTCTGAGTCAGAACTGTTTTCCCCACACCGGCCACACCCTTCGTCAGCACCGTCCTGATTGGATCTCCTGTCTCCGTGGTGCCTCTGAAGATGTCCTGGCAGAGGAGAGTTCTCCCCTGAGCTGAAGTCCCGGAGAACATCTCGATCTGTCTGATCTCATGCTCCTCACTGACGTGCCCAGTGTCGGCCTCAGTGATGAACAGCTCAGTGTAGCCCTCATTAAACGCCATCCTTTGTCCTTTTTTGGAGAGGCTCTCCACCAGGAACTGAAACTTGGACTTCAGTTTGGTTTGGAGATCTTCTTCACACGCAGCAATGATGGCTGTGGACACATACAAACAAGATTAGAAGAGCAGGCTGCAGTCCCTCAATCTGAAGAGAGACATGCGCCGATTCTCAACACTCAGGAACATTCTGAGTGTGAACATGAGGAGTATGAACTTGTAGAGAAGAGAAAATGCAGGACAGTTACAAGGAATTAGATTGGAGCTTGTACTTTTGGAGCTTGTACTTAGGGCGGTGGACAGACTGCCATGAGGCACGATATCCAAAATACATATATCCTGTATGTATCAGCAACATGGGTTGCTGATACATACAGCAACACATGGCTCGCAGTCGCCTCTCATCCAAAAAGCTTCATCAGCCAAAAGCTGGGCTGAAACTCAGCTCAGATCAACAGTCAGGTAATTCGCAGTGATCAGCTGAGATTAGGGCTGTTCAGAGTGAAACTCAGCTGTTAGTTAGGACTTAGAACTACAAAGATATTTACACACAGGTGAGAGTAGCTGGTAATAGAGGGGAGGGACTGAGCGAAACTGAACTCCTCCCTGTGGTCTATATTGTGACGGCCCCAGGCCTGTGTTTGTGTGTGGGGGAGGGAATATTGCTCCTGCTGCTGCTCCTCCCTCTCCTTATTTGTGTGCAGGTGTTCCTGGCTCGCCCATCCCTCTTAGCTGGCGGGAGTGGCTCCTCAAGAGGATTGGTAGGACCTGATCGAGGTCTCACTGCCCTGCTCCAGCCTGGTCTCCAACCACCATAGACTTTTGTACATTTGCACATATTTATTGTCATACTTTTTAATAAAACTTGGCATTAACTGCCCTTTTTGGTGCCTTCCTCATCTCTTCCTGTCACCAGTGATGGCGAGATGAAGCCCCATGAGGCCTTTGAAGCAGTCACCCAAGTGGGTCAACACATGTACCAAAGCTTCAGAGTGGTTCATTTGCTCCACTGGTCCATCAAGTGGACAAAGTTACCATATACACATACACCATATACACAGTGTCATTTTTTTATTTTTATGGAACACCACCGAGACCCCAAAACCCGCGCGCCATTTTCCTGAATCAGTCACGTGGTACAATGCTTCAGGAAGGTTCAAATCGTCATTGCCTAAGTCACGAACACATGCTCCGAACCACGCGCCGCCTCTGCCTCCGCCTTGTTGCTTTGAGGCCTCGATATGAACGTAACATCACTACCGGTCACCTCATTGAGCCGATCGTGACAATATCTAGTTTAAGCTTAAACTTTAGTGTCGCTGACGAAGCCTTTTGGATGAGAGGCATAACATTCGACACTTCAACTACAGAGAACAGAAGATGACTCAAGAACCTTCATTGAAGATTTATCCTGTAATTAGGCCCGAGCACAATCAGGGCTGGCAAAGGGGTTCATATCATTATATAGCAGACGCCCTCGCCTCCAATCAAACATTCACTAACACACTCTTCCATGCACGCACCCATGTGCTGGAAAAATTAACATTGACTTCGAACATTACATTTCAAAATAGAGTGTATCCTTGTTTATTTAACATTTTGAGATATAGGTTTAAGTTTGTCATAAAATTAAAAAGAATCGGTACAGATGTACATGAGAAGTTGAGTAAAAATCCACCAAATTGAATGTTGGCTATTTTAGATGAAAGCCCGCAAAGTATGGAGGATTGAAAGTGCCACAATTAAATAAATAAATGCACCATTAAATAATTAAATAAATGTGTCATTAATTAAATAAATGTGTCATTAATTAATTAAATTACCAATGATTCTGTGTAAAAAAAATATATATAATTATTTATCTATTTAATTAATTATTTCATGGTCCTGTGTTGCAGTGTTTCATGAATTAATTGTATCTGTCAAACTCGCCCATCAAAAGTTGTGGGCGGGCTAAAGCCTGGTTAACTCAAATCTAGTCTAATCCATTGCTTTGGCCTGAAGTGTTTTTTGGAAACATGGCGGCTACGCTGATGGAGGACCTTCATGAGGTTTCAAGGGAGTTGGTGCGAGATATTTTCGACCTTGCTGAGTATGTGGAAGCAGGACCTGCAGACCCCGAGCATATACAGAATAAAGCGGAGTTATTTCCGCACTTTCTGACCAAGGCATTGACTGTAGAGTGACCGAAATTTTAGAAGAAGTACTCTACAGGGGTGCTAGTTGGAATGTGCCGTTGCCTCAATGCCCCGGTCGCAATGTACCGCATCCATTGGTTTTACCGCCACCTACCGGGCGGATGAGTGCTCTTTACGATTATTGAGAAACAGCAGATATTAATTTAAAAAAAAGTTATTTCTTGACATCCCTTGATAGAGTGATCGAGGCTTGTGTTTAGTTGTTTTTGCTTGAGTATTCAAACATACGTAAGGGAGAATAGCGCCACCCAGCGTATCGGAGTATGTTCACTAGTCTGCGTAAATCCATTATTCTGGAATTGATTTGCCTTGACTCGATGAGCAGGATGACCAATCAGGTGTTAGGACCCACCCCTCAAACTTTGATGGGCGAGTTTGACAGATAAAATTAATTCATGAAACACTGCAACACAGGACCATGAAATAATTAATTAAATAGATAAATAATTATATATATTTTTTTACACAGAATCATTGGTAATTTAATTAATTAATGACACATTTTATTAATTAATGACACATTTATTTAATTATTTAATGGTGCATTTATTTATTTAATTCCATATTTAATTAATTAATGACACATTTAATTAATTAATGACACATTTATTTAATTATTTAATGGTGTATTTATTTATTTAATTGTGGCACTTTCAATCCTCCATAGCAAAGTAACACTTAGCTTTCATTTGGCAAAATTCAAATTATAATTTCCTGTCGAAATTATATGGAAAGTACAAATTTGAGTTTGGCATAAAATTCCATTTGGTCGTTGCGATCAGAAAATTCAATCACACCCATGCCATATTTTTCACTGTGTTGCCGTAGCGATGACCAGTACGTCCCATTTTGTTCTAAAGGGAAAATGTTAAAATCACATAATTCAGTGCCATGTGCTTTTTCTATTGTCTCCAAGGAAAACCTGGTGAAAATGATCTAGAGAAGGGATGAATCAAAAGTTGTCCAAAATATTTGGATAAGCTATACAGATTATTTAGCTTTTACGGATATTTTAAGAAACTGGAATATGCTTCAGTTTCCACATTTTAAAATGTGTGGAATCTCATTTTTCTTTGTTTAACGTCAATTGAAACTGAACGCATGTAATAGAACACGTTTTCACTTTGTCAGATACAGAGAGGGTACTTTAGCGCCCCCTGCTAAAAGAATAAAATCAAAAACTCAGTCAATTGCATTCCAGAATCCAAAACTAAGACCCCAAAAATCCAAAATAAAACATAAAGCAGTACCAATCATACCGTAATCCAGATAGTGGCCAATAGCTGCTTTTCGGCTATATAGGAAATATTTGGATTCATACTTTACATACATGTTTTCTACATGATATCGTTTATTTGATAAAGAATTGCAGTAATTACTATTCAAAGTTCAGTTGTCTAAAACTGTGGGCAGGATGGGGCAGCCTCTAGACAAGTTGGGGCAAAGTTTCTGAAGCAAAAGTTCACAGCCACCAGTAATCTTTGGCAAACTTTAAACATGCAGAAATGTTTAGACAGCAGTGGCAGCCTCCGTGGCGTTCTCTCATGAACCGCATTCTTGTTCAGTGTTTTACGTATTGTAGACGAGTCAACAGAGATGTTGGCATGTGCCAGTGATTCCTGTAAGTCTTTAGCTGACACTGTAGGGTTCTTTTCTACCTCACTGAGTATTCTGCGCTGTGCTCTTGGAGTCATCTTTACAGGACGGCCACTCCTTGGAAGTGAAGCAACAGTGAAGACAAACTGTCTCCATCTGTAGACACTTTGTCTAACCGAGAATTCATGAACATCAAGACTTTTACAGATGCTTCTGTACGTGGGGCCGTGAGGATGAAATGGTCTCAATAGATTGAAGCACAGCTTACAGTATGTCCTGATAACTATGACCTTCAGGGTCATAGGTCAGTCTCACCTTCGGGGTCATAGGTCAGTCTCACCTTCAGGGTCACAGGTCAGTCTCACCTTCGGGGTCACAGGTCAGTCTCACCTTCGGGGTCATAGAACAGTCTCACCTTCGGGGTCATAGGACAGTCTCACCTTCGGGGTCATAGGTCAGTCTCACCTTCAGGGTCATAAGTCAGGCTCACTTTCGGGGTCATAGGACAGTCTCACCTTCGGGGTCATAGGTCAGTCTCACCTTCGGGGTCATAGGACAGTCTCACCTTCGGGGTCATAGGACAGTCTCACCTTCGGGGTCATAGGTCAGTCTCACCTTTCGGGGTCATAGGACAGTCTCACCTTCGGGGTCATAGGTCAGTCTCACCTTCAGGGTCATAGGACAGTCTCACCTTCAGGGTCATAGGTCAGTCTCACCTTCAGGGTCATAGGTCAGTCTCACCTTCAGGGTCATAGGTCAGTCTCACCTTCAGGGTCATAGGTCAGTCTCACCTTCAGGGTCATAGGACAGTCTCACCTTCAGGGTCATAGGTCAGTCTCACCTTCAGGGTCCTAGGTCATTCTTACCTTCAGGGTGGTATGGATACTGGCTCAGGTTCTGGAGGACTCTGCTTTGGTGTAGCTCCTTTAGTACAGTCTTCATGACGCTGATGGTGAAGATGCCGTAGCTGTCCATCATGGCCTTCAGGACCTTGGTCTTGTCTTCTGTCTCCAGTTTACTTCTCTTAATGACCTCAAACTCTCCTAACAGCGTCCTGTCCATCAGGTACAGCTTGAACGTTTGAAAAACATCGTCGGCCACGTCGTCCAGAGCTCCGAAGAGTGCGTCGAACAGACAAGAAGCTGTGGGTGTAGCCATGACTCCAGCTTCAGTCGGCCTAAGAAACAGAGAAGAAATGTGTGAAGTCTCGGTGCTGTCATGTGCTTCGGCCGTTTCAATGATAGCAAAGCAGGGCAATAAAGATCTTTATAAAAATGTATTTTTTAAATGTATTTATTTATAAAACTGTATTGTTATTGTCTGTGCTTAGCAGCTTGTTACCACAACTTGCTCAGTTAGTCAACATCTCACTTGAGACTGGGGCATTTCCAAAGGCCCTGAAAACTGCGGTCATTAAGCCTTGATGCCACAGTTCTACTGACCCATATAAACCTACCATTCTTAGGAAAAATCAACATCTTACTTGCACATTTTATTGTTTCAATAACATTTGTCTGTATGTAAAAAGATGTGTGCGTGCGTAAAATTATATTTGCATGTGTAATAGAACAATGTGTGTGTAAATTACCATGTTGTAAAAAAAGATCAACGGTAAATGTCCACATTCTACACGCACAAGTCTTTCTTTTACACACAACACTTTTGACACAGTCCTGCCATGTCAGAGATTTGTGCATAACCCAAAGTTTTGACTTCCAGGCTGGATAATGTCATTAATTCTACCGCCATCTACAACATGAACAATTTTCAGACATAACTGTGGAACAGAATGTGACCTGGTAATTCTACACCTCCGGGGAGCCGCGTAACGTCACAATGAAAATGTGTATATTTACTTCAGAAGTAGAAGTTGGTCAGAAGTTGGAAGTGGCCAAACAACTGAGTTTACTCTTTTTTAAATCATACTGAAAAATGAAACTATCAAAATGACCCTGATCAAAAGTTTACATACCCTGGTGATCTTGGCCTGATAATGTGCTCACAGGTTTGAAAGGTAAGCATCCTCACCTGTGACCCGAGTTTGTAATTATTGTGCGTATAAAAGGTCAGTGAGTTTTTGGGCTCCTCACAGACCTTTGCATCTGTCATCCAGGGCTGCACTGATGTTTCTGAGTCATGAGGAAAGTAAAATAATGTACTTGGAAAGGTAGTTCAACAGCATAAAATGGAAAAGGTATATATCCAATGTACTGAGAATATCAATCAGCAGTGTTCAAACTCTAAGTGGAAAATACAGGATTCTGTTGAAACCAAACCACGGTCAGGTCGACCAACACAAATTTCACCAACAACTGCCAGGAAAATTGTTTGTGATGCAAAGAAAAATCCACAAATAACTTCAACTGAAATACAGGTCTCTGAAAAAAGTTGTGTAGCTGCTTCAAGATGCACAATAAGGAGGCACTTGATGAAAAATGGGCTGCATGGCCAAGTCGCCAGAATACCACAAAACATCTGCTTACAGTATGCCAAACAACACAGAGACAAGCCGCAGCATTTCTGAAACATTTTGGACTTTTTGGCCATAACCATAAACGTTACATTTGGAGGAGTCAACGAGGCCTGTGATGAACGGTGCACCATTCCTACAGTGAGACACGAGCTGGATCACTGATGTTTTGGGGATGTGTGAGCTTCAACGTGTTCATTTTTCCAATACATGTGTAAAAACGGACGGAAAATGCTCTGGTTTTCTGGTTCTCCCACTCACCACCAGAGCAAAGACTAGACTCTCTTCTTGCAGATTAGGATTAGAATAATACATTTCTACTTATTTAAATGTAAATAATATGTTGGACACACTGGCACTTTCTGTCAAATTAAGAAGCATTTCTGCAGATCAAAGTAGATCTCTGTGATGAGAAAAGAGGCCGCAGAGCGTTTTCTAGATCAAAACGTGTTGACTGCACTTCATTTCCCATCATCCCTTTGACCTTTGTAGTTCAGGCGGCCGAGCGAGGCGGAGAAAAGCAGGCGCCTTGCTCTTTCAGGAGCATCAGGACCATCGCACAGATTGCGTCACCGCTCGCCTGCAGCATCTGAGTCCGCCTGGCTCATCTTAAACATGCTTAATATTTGCCTCGACACTCAGAATGTCAAGGGGCCTATTTGGAGTGAAATCAATCATGTGCAGGCCCTCTACAGTGCCTCTAAAAGGACTAATACACCTTGAACATTTGCACATTTTGTCATGTTTACAACCTGTAGCGGCCAGAATGCCTGCCTGGCCTCTAGGTGTTACTGTGGCTGATTCCTCCTCATGCTACCTGCCCTGGCCCTATTTAAGCCTGGCAATTAGTGGTGCCAGGTGTTGCAAAGTGAGGAGGAACAGTCTTTTGACCGTGCTGAGCTCAAGTAAATAAAGTACTATTTTGAAGATTACTGGGCTTATTCTTTTGGAACACGCGTCTGAAACCCTTCAAACTTTGCATCCTAGTGGGTTCGTGTGGCACAGGGCCACACGGCCTCTACATTAGTCAAAAGACTCCTCGTTAGGTTACAACAGACAACAAGGTGGGGAGCTGGAGCTGTCCATCGCCGCCGTGTTTGGGTTGCTACAGGAAAAGTGGCCTTGATTTGGACCACGCGCGGCGCTGGATCTTTTGATTTGCTGCAGTGGACAAGCCGTGCAGAAGGTTGGGACGAGGATTGCCATTTCGAGTCATTCTCCGCTGGATTTGGACACTGATTGCTGTAAGCTGTTATTGCACGGTTAAATGCAAGGAAGTGCAAATGTGTTCATGTTAAAACTGTTGGACTTTCAAAGGAACTCTTGCAAACACAAAGCGTGCTGTATATTTCAGTTTAAATGTACAAATGTCTGCGATGAACAATTTCCAAAGGGAAAGTGGTTTAAAATCAACTATCGCTGCTCAATTACAAGTTGAAAGTGAAATAGCAGCACTTTTGGTCCGAAAGTCTGCGTTTGAAGAGAAATATGCATTGGAAGAACAATTGGCAAAAATCAGAAGAAGAAAGGAACAACTGGATCTTGAAATAAAGATAGCAGATGCTAAACTTGCCTTATTAAATGCTACAAAAAAGAGTAAGAGGCCCAAGTCCAGTTCAAAGGAATTAAAGAAACCAACTGTGGAACTACCTGATCAACACGCCCCTGTGGTATGTGAAGATACAGGGGCCGGGACAGGTGACCCCTCTACTGTTGCAGAGACAATGCTACACACATCAATTACATCTGAGCAGACATTTCATGTAACGTCATGTCAAGAGGAACAAATGACCATCTCAATCTCCAGTGAAGCTGAATCCTCTGATTTGTTGGATTCCCCAGATGTGGTCAACAGCGCAGGCACAGGGCCGAATGCAGTTAACACCCTATTGGAAAAGGGTTTAGGAGGCCCTCTGGGGAAAGAGCAGGGAAGGATAAGTCTCCCTGTGTTAGTTTTGGTGGACAGAGGGAAGAGGAAGAGACTGGCGATGGCTGATGGAGGGCCATTGTACATGGACATGATGAGAGCTGCTTGTGAGTTATCTGACACGGATGACACTTTTTGGTTGTTGCAAGGTCTGGACAAAGTGGAAGGCCTTTTCTATTTAAAACAACCAAAGGCATTCAAGAGGAAACGTTGGAAAGCATAATGTTTTTACCTTTTTGAATGTATGTATAAGTGACTGAATTTTACATTGCTATCACTGGTCGGAAGCACTAACATGTTTGAAATTGTTGTTCTCGATAGTTAAAAAAAAAGAAAAAATCTGAAATGTTTTAATGATTTATTATTGTTTGTAATTGTTCTGGCTTGAGCAGACAATTAAGGGGCCGGTGTGTAGCGGCCAGAATGCCTGCCTGGCCTCTAGGTGTCACTGTGGCTGATTCCTCCTCATGCTACCTGCCCTGGCCCTATTTAAGCCTGGCAATTAGTGGTGCCAGGTGTTGCAAAGTGAGGAGGAACAGTCTTTTGACCGTGCTGAGCTCAAGTAAATAAAGTACTATTTTGAAGATTACTGGGCTTATTCTTTTGGAACACGCGTCTGAAACCCTTCAAACTTTGCATCCTAGTGGGTTCGTGTGGCACAGGGCCACACGGCCTCTACACAACCATAAACATAAAGATTTTAGTTTGAATTTTTCACTGAAAGTTCACACACAAGTAACAGACAACTGTGAAGAGAACGCAAAATGATACATAATTCTGTTATTTTTCATAAATTAGAAAAGTGAAAAGTGGGGCGTGCATAAGTATTCATACAGCATTTTCTGAGTTCATTAAATTGTCTTTATAACATTCCTAATGACTGCAGAAAGTTCACACCTTGCCATCCATCCATTTTCTTCCACTTATCCATTGCTGGGTCATGGGGGCACCCGTTGGAGCTGCCCAAATCACATTGCACCAGCCCCTATGGCTCGTCCTGCAGGTGGTGGGTCCACAGAAGGACGGCCTCATGGTTCTAACCGGGCCTGTTGGTCTCTCATAAGGGGCTTCTGAACCTACTCTCAGTATAATTCCAGCTGTTCTGTGAGGGCCTCAGAGCTATGGTCAGAGTGTATTGGTCACTAAACAACATCATGAAGGCCAAGGAGCTCACCAGAGAGGTCAGGGATAAAGCTGTGGAGAAGTTTAAAGCAGCGTTAAGTTATACAAAGATTTCCCAAGATTTGAACATCTCACGGAGCACTGTTCAAGCCATCATTCAGAAATGGAAATAGTATAGCACCACTGAGAACTTACCAAGACACGGCCGTCCACCTAAACTAACAGACCGAACAAGGAGAGCACTGGTCAGAAATGTAACCAAGTGCCCCAAGATAACTCTGGAGGAGCTGGGAAGTCCTGCCGCTGAGCTGGGGGAATCTGTACATGGGACAACTATAAGTCGTACTCTACACAAATCTGGCCTTCATGGACGAGTGGCAAGAAGAAAGCCATTATTGAAAGGAGGCCATAAGAAATCCCGTTTGAAGTTTGCTAGAAGTCATATGGAGGACACAGCTACCATGTGGAAGAAGGTGCTTTGGTCAGATGAGACAAAAATTGAACTTTTTGACCCAAATGCAAAACATTATGTATGGAGCAAACCTAACACTGCGCATGGTCCTGAGTGCACCATCCCCAGTGTCAAATATGGTGGGGGGAGCATCATGCTATGGGGCTGCTTTTCCTCAGCGGGGACTGGGAAGATTGTAAGAATAGTTGGGAAGATGGATGGAGCCAAATACAGAGACATTTTGGAGGAAAACCTGCTGGAGTCAGCAAGAGAATTGAGGCTGGGGCGGAGATTCACCTTCCAGCAGGACAATGACCCTAAACACAAACATCTACAATGGAATGGTTTAAAAACAAACATATTAATGTGTTAGAATGGCCCAGTCAAAGTCCTGACCTAAATCCTATTGAAAATCTGTGGAAAGACCTGAAAACTGCTGTTCACAAACGCTCTCCTTCTAATGTGACAGAGCTTGAGTTGTTTTGTAAAGAGGAATGGGCTAAAATGTCAGTCTCTACATGTGCAAACCTTGTAGAGTCAAACCCCAGAAGACTTGCTGCTGTTATTGCAGAAAAAGGGGGTTCCACAAAGTATTAAGTCATGCTGTATGAATACTTATGCACGCCCCACTTTTCACTTTTCTATTTTTTTTAAATAACAGAATCATGTATCATTTTGCTTTCACTTCACGGTTGTCTGTTACTTGTGTGTGAACTTTCAGTAAAAAATTCAAAATAAAATCTTTATGTTTATGGTTGTTAACGTGACAAAAATATCTTGATGTATTAGTACTTTCGCAAGGCACTGTATATCTGATGTGTCTGGTGGATTACTGATACAAGAAGATGGCTCTATGATAATTCTGACAGATGTGGTTGTGCAATGACAAAAGTAATACAATTACATCTAATTATCGTTTACCAAGCGTGTGCATTTTTACTCACTCATCATTCTCTCATTTACACATTATGTATTCCATCTTGCACTCGCAATTAAGCTATAATAGATTACCTCCTTAAATAATACAACGTAAGCTTTGCATTTTTGTGAGTATAGTTACAGTGAGTCTGCTGGGTCTCTGCTGAAGAACTGGGGTTTATCTTTGGACCAGTCGCTGTTCATGGAGACCACAGACCTGCAGAACAGAAATGAGATGATTATAGTGATACATCTTTTCTGGAGGATGTTATGGACAGATCAGACCTGGAAAATAGTTTTACACAACAGCTGAAGGAATTTAAAGGTCAACAACACTCACCGTGGGCCAGTGCTGTCCCCTGGAGGCTCATCTGAGTCACTCATCCTGAGGGGAGACAAAGAAAGGTCTATGGCACATCTAAAACTATTCAAAGTGCTGAACAAAGCCTGCAAGCCTGGCACATGGCTTTAGCATGTTCACATGTTTGGAAAAAGGCATAAACAATTCAAAGTCCAACAGAGAAAATCATTATGAGAATGCAAAGACACACACGCTATTACTGTATATGTATATATATTTTTTTTCAAACTGGACTAAAATCAAGACTAAACCCGGACTCAAGCAGGACTAATCTGGGACTAAACCAGGACTACAGTAAAGCAAGACTAACCCACCAGATTTAAAGGAGAAATTTACACTTTATTTTCAAATTATTTCAAAAAAGGTATACAGGTGAAACTTGAAAAATTAGAATATTGTGAAAAGTTTATTTATTGCTGTAATACAATTTAAAATGTGAAACTAATATATGATAAACCCTCATGACACGCAAAGTGACATAATGTCAAGCCCTTGTTTGTTTTAGTTTTGATGATTTTGGCTTACAGCTTGTAAAACACCCAAATTCAAAAGGTACTATATTGCAGGCTCAAAGTGTCACACTTTCATAATTGTTCCAAAACACCTGCAAATGGCCTGTGGTTCAGGAAAATTCACCATCATGGGTTCAGACTGCTGACCGGACAGTTGTGCAGAAAAACATAATTGACGCCCTCCATGAGGAGGGAAAGGCTCAAAAGGTCATAGCAAAAGAAGCTGGATGTTCTCAAAGTGCTGTATCAAAGCAGAAAGTTAAATGGAAGGAAAAGTGTGGAAGAAAAAGCTGCACAAGCCACAGGGATGAGCACAGTCTGGAGAGGACTGTCAGTGAAAGGCCATTCAAAAGTGTGAGGGACCTTCACAAGGAGTGGACTGAGGCTGCATCAAGAGCCTCCACACACAGACGGATCCTGGACATGGGCTTCAGATGTCAGATTCCTCTGGTTAAGCCGCTCCTGAACTACAAACAATGTCAGAAGCTAAAGAAAGAAGGAACTAGAGTCTGGAGGACGAAAGGACAAGCACACAATCCAAGATGCTTGAAGACCAGTGTGAAGTTTCCACAGTGTGATGATTTGGGGATCCATGTCTTCTGCTGGTGTTGGTTCACTTTGCTTTATTAAGTCCAGAGTCAACGCAACCGTCTACCAGGAGATTTTAGAGACTTCATGCTTCCTTCAAAACCTGGTTCAATGACCATCAGATTACGGTGCTTGATTGGCCAGCAAACTCACCTGACCTGAACCCCATAGAGGAACCTATGGGGCATTGCCAAAAGAAAGATGAGAGACATGAGACCGAACAATACAGAGGAGCTTAAGGAGCTACTGAAGCATCCTGGTCTTCCATAACACTTCAGCAGAGCCACATGCTGAGAGCATCCATGCCACGCAACCGCATTAAGGCAGTCATTCAAGTAAAAGGCCCAAACTAAGTACTACGTACAGTGGGTTGCATAAGTATCGGCCCCCCCTTTAACTTTTCGACATTTTGCCTTGCTATGGACCATAAACATAAATATATTTCATTTACATTTTATGTGAAAGACACACACTAAGTGACACACAACTGTGAAGTGAAATGAAATTCCTGAATAAACAAATAATAAATGAATAAAAAACTGAAAAGTGGGATGTGCATAAGTACCGGCCCCCCTTTCCTTTTAGTGCCACCAATTGTCTTCAAAAGTTGAATGAAGATTTCTGAATGATCACATGTTGACCTAATGACTAAATAGAGTCTACCTGTGTGTAATCTAATGTCAGTTCAAATACAGCTGCTCTGTGATGGTCTCAGAGGTCTAAGAGACTATTGGAGAGCAGACAGCATCATGAAGTCCAAGAACACACCAGACAGGTCTGGGATAAAGTTATTGAGAAGTATAAAGCTGGGTTAGGTTATAAAAAGAGTTCCAAAGCTTTGAACATCTCTCAAAGTACAGTTAATTACACCATCCTGAAATGGAAAGAGTATGACATCACTGCAAACCTACCAAGACCCGGCCGTCCTCCTAAACTTACTGACCGAACAAGGACAGCACTGACCAGAGCTGTTACCAAGAAGCCTCTGATGACCCTGGATGAACTGCAGAGAGCTACAGTTCAGGTGGGGGAAACTGGACACAGAACCACAATTAGTCGTACACTGCACACATGGCCTTATGGCAAAGTGGCATTTTTTAAAGAAAACCATAAGAAATAGACAAGGCAAGGCAAGTTTATTTATACCGCACATTTTGTACACAAGGCAACTCAATGCAACTCAACTCAATACATGTGGCTTTACCAGAAGCCACATGGAGGCTTCTGGTAAACAGAAAACGGGACTTCAATGGTTTTCTTTTAATAATGGCTTGTTCTAGCCACTCTTCCATAAGGCCAGATTTGTGTACGACTAATAGTTGTTCTGTGGACAGTTTCCCCCACCTGAGCTGTAGCTCTCTGCAGTTCATCCAGGGTCATCCGAGGCTTCTTGGTAACAGCTCTGGGGCCTCATTTATCAAACTGTGTGTGAGACTCTGACTTTGAAAGTGCATAGGAAAGTAACACAAAAGTTTTTTATGGATTTATAAAACCCTGCGTATGCGCCGGAACCCACACGTGACCGCAATCTTTCCTTCGCCGATTCTACATGGAGCAGAAAGCTGCGGACATCACGACACGCCCTCTGCCCGCCTCCATTTGACCATAAAAGGCAATGCAAAGTGACTTATATGAATGAGATTTCCCTAAACATAATGAATGGGTTTTACTGAAGGCGGGGCCGACGCTGCAGCCCGTGCAGAGACGACACGGGCTCGAGGAGATTTAATGAAGAGTGAGCTCTGTTTCTCTGATCACACGTATTGACATCTTTCTGTATTCCATCAATACAACTTTTCAAAACACAAGTTTAGAACATAAAGAAGAGCCTTAACTGTTGGCTGTATTTTGGTTTGCCTATAACCACACGATAAACTGTGGGGCATTTCATTCATACAAACCATTGCACGTGAGCTTGGGCTCTGTGCTTGGACCTAAACCCAGTTGGTCAGACTTATGTACAGAGATGAGTCAATTAAAGCACAGTACAGAGGGATCGTTCCTGCTTCCTGTTTCAAAGGCTTCAGCGCCAGTGCCCATATTGTGATAAGTTGCTCATTTCATTCTAATCTTTGTAATTTCAGATGAAAATAAAGTTCAAATGAACTAGTTCAAAAGTGACCAAAGATGACTTCCTCAAACTGACTTCCTCTCGCTCTTTCCTCATCTCTCAGCAGTGTTTCTGGAAAGTGCGTACCTCGTACGGCAGCTATATAGTTTGCGTGGAGGAGTGCAATGTTTCACGTTCAGTTTGTTTTCTATAAATACCACATTTGGCGCAGAGGAGCGGCTACACAAAGCTTTGGCCTCATTTTGTGCGCAGCAAGTTTGATAAATGAGGCCCCTGGTCTGTCCTTGTTCGGTCAGTAAGTTTAGGAGGACGGCCGGGTCTTGGTAGGTTTGCAGTGATGTCATACTCTTTCCATTTCAGGATGGTGTATTTAACTGTACTTTTAAAGAGATGTTCAAAGCTTTGGAACTCTTTTTATAACCTAACCCAGCTTTACACTTCTCAATAACTTTATCCCAGACCTGTCTGGTGTGTTCTTGGACTTCATGATGCTGTCTGCTCTCCAATAGTCTCTTAGACCTCTGAGACCATCACAGAGCAGCTGTATTTGAACTGACATTAGATTACACACAGGTAGACTCCATTTAGTCATTAGGTCAACATGTGATCATTCAGAAATCATCAGGCAACTTCTCAAGGCAATTGGTGGCACTAAAAGGAAGGAGTGGCCGGTACTTATGCACATCCCACTTTTCAGTTTTTTATTCATAAAAAGAAAGTCTAAATCATGTAGGAATTTCATTTCACTTCACGATTGTGTGTCACTTAGTGTGTGTCTTTCACATAACATTTAAATGAAATATATATATTTATGGTCCATAGCAAGGAAAAATGTCGAAAAGTTAAAGAGGGGCCAATACTTATGCAACCCACTGTACATAATGCATGATTATAGCTTTCAGAGAGCCCACATTTCTCTCTTTAAAATATTTGTTTTATTTATTTCATGTAATATTCTAATCTTCTGAGATTTTGAATTTGGGTTTTTTACAAGCGGTAAGCTAAAATCAACATTATAACAAATAAAGGCTTGACATATGTCATGTGTCTATATCATAGTTTCACATTTGAAGTTGAATTTCAGAAATAAATGAACTTTAACTTCGAGTTTCACCTGTATTGTTCTTTACATACAAGAAGAACTATTTCACTTTATCCACTTAATCCCCGCCTTAACCAAGCACATTTTCTCCAGTTCAACTTGGATGAAAATGCTGCAAAATAAAGCAACAAAAGAGCGACAAAAATGGAACAATCACAAAGCAAAACAGGTGACAAAAAAAGCACCAACAGTACAACAAAAAAGTGGCAAAAATGCAAGGAAAAATCTTTTGTAGGTCTTAGCTTTCAAATGCCTATTGGCTGTAAGCTCCTGTCGAGAAGCTTTTACATTTAGGTAAAGCTGAAATAAAAAAAAAAATAATACAATAGAATAGTAAATTACCCAATTTTTTCATTGAAAAAACAAGATATTTTGGGAAAAACGCTTCATCAAAACAGGGGCTATTTTCTGGTCAATTTATCCATGTTTTTGTCTTGTACGTTCATATGAAGATCATATCTATAATCTCTAATGAAAACCAAAAAAAATATTTCCAAAATATCATGGGTGATATTTATAACTTACCCACTCTCCCCTGCACCATTCTCCTCCTTTTCCCTCAAATCATTTCATTTTCACATAAATAAAATGAAGTAGGTACATGAGCGCTTACTCACCTCCTGCTTTCCTCAGAGTTGTTCCTCTTTCTTCTTCCGTATCTGAAGTTTCTTTCACGTACACAGCCACTCCTTGTTGTAAAGATAGACACAGAATTACGACACATTAAAACAACCACACATTAATCCAACTCATAGTGCAGAAGATGAGTAGAAGATGACTTCAGTTTGTGAACCAAGCATGACATTTGGTGCAAGTGTCACTAAAACCCTCTCAGTCCAAAAATCTGAGTGTCCTCGAAAAATTCAAAGAATAAAAAAAAAAAATAGTCTGACGTTCACTACACACTCGCAGCATCCGACCATACCCCAACACAGAGTTATTAATGGAAAAGTCCAAAATGCTGCAACACACCCAGACCACACTGTGAAGTAACTTCCGACAAAAGTATTCAAGAGCTGTTTCTCTTCTACAGCCAGTCACAAATCAGTCCCATCACAGCTGTCCCTCCTGAGGCCACAAGGGGGGGCATCAGCACCAGCCTTCACAGTGAGCCGAGTTCAATGTTTCACCTTTGAAAAAGTTGATCAATTTGAAACTTCAGCTGTACGTCATAAGATATGTTAAGCGACAAACTCTGAATAATAAATATATGACAATGTAAGAGGAGGTTATCGCATGCTGTAATATTACTCTATCTCTATTTGTATCCCCAATAAACAAAACTGAACTCAACTAAATAATACATTTAAAAAAAAAAGCCAAGTTTAAATTGTTGTATTTTGTGATTTTTAATTTTTTTCAGATTTGTTCTTGTTAAAAGAACAAATCTGTATTAAAATAAGCTATTTATTAGTGGGGAGAAGTAAGTTAATCAATAAAAAGCAACATTTCTCAATACAGCGGGAACACATGTTTACATACACGTTATACAAAGACACATTTGCATTTTTTTTCTCACTGTCTGACATGAAACCAGAATATGCTTTTCAATTAGAATTTTAAAAATTATTTCTATTTGTCAAATTCCAGAAGAGTGAGAGAGAGAATTTTCTACTAATTTGTTGTATTACTTTTTACAAAACCAAAAGTTTACATACATTTCATTAATGTTTGGTAGCATTGCCTATATTTTGGGTCAAATGTTTTGGATTTCCTTCCACAAACGTATTATTATTTTTTTTTTTATTGGTTTATTTGGTCAGGACAGTGCAGGACAGTGCATGCTAATGAACATACATGGGTCTCATGCATGTAAACAAGCCACACCGGATTGTAGCCTTGGGCTAATTTGCATCCGTCGTCCCCCATGCGCACTCTCATTCATCCTGGCCTATTGTACATGTTTTTAGTGGTAGGGGAAACCTACGCAGACAACATGCAAACTTCACACAGAAAGGCCCCGTCCAGGTGGGAATCGAACCCCGGACCTTCTAGCTGTGAAGCACGAGCGCCAACCGCTGTACTACCTACTACTTCTCACAATAGTTGGATGAGTTTTGGTTTATTCCTCCAAACAGAACTGGTGTAACTTCGACACATTTATAGGCCACCTTGCGTGCCTATGCCCCCCCCCCCCCCCCCCCCCCCCAAACCTGCAAACCTGTTCTCAGGTTTGCAAGATTCCCCCTTTTTCCTCCAAACGTGATGATAGTCATTATGGTCAAAACCTTTTATTTTTTCCATCAGACCACAGGAAATGTCTCCAAAAATTAAAGTCTTTATCCTTTTTTTATTTGCAAACTCCAAATTGTCTTTTTGATGTTTCTTCTGGAGTCAGAGCTTCTTCCTGGCAGAGTTCCCTCTCAGCCCACAGGACTTGTTCCACTCTGGATGATGACAAACTCTTACCAGGTTCAGCATCTTCACCAGGTCTTTTGCATTTGTCCTTGGGTTGATATTTACATTTCAGACACAGCACGTTCATCTCTGTGACACAGAACCCGCCTTCTTTCTGATCTGTATGATGATTGGACATTTCCATCATTGTTTTAACCAATGAACCTGGACCTTCAAGTGTCTGTAAATTACACCCAAGGATGAACCAGAGTTGTGCTTCCAAGCTCATGACATCATCATCTGGGCTTTCACAAATTGTTTAAAGACTTTGCAGAAGTAATAAAATAAATTATGTAGAAATTCTATCTCTCATTCTTCTGGTATTTGACAAATAGATTATTATTTTTTGTAAATTCTAATTAACCTAAAAAAATAAAAGTTAATTCTGGTCAGACAGTGAGAAAAAAAATGCAAATGTGTCTTTTTATGAAGCGTATGCAAACACATGGTTCCCACTGTAAATCAGGCAGGACTTAATCTCGGTGGAAAACTTTCCAAATTTCAGTTTGGAGTCTGAAATCAAAAGTGACACAATGTTAGAAAAATAGCCATTCTACTGAGAAGCTAAATGTTCCAGACATTGACATTGCCTCTAAATGTATTATTTCTTTCTGCTCTGAAGTGACTCCTCCTCCCCCTATAGCACAGCGGGCCTGGGGCTGGACCTGGTTTGGGGACAGACCTCAGTTGTGTCCAGAGTCTTGGTTTAGCGTTGGACAGATTTTCCTCCCGGGACGTTCAGCTACATCTTCACTTTAAAGAGAGTCCAGTTTCTGCGACCGACACACACGCAGGTAAGGACAGTGCTGTTCTTTAATCTATGTTTTTGTTATTAAGGGTTTGGTCCCTGTGTCATCTGATATTTCATCGAATTGTAGAGCGTGAACGCAACTTATAGAGGTTATTCATGTGATGTCATAAGAATAAGATAAGATTGAGTGGCTATCTCTGCAATGTTACTCTTTTGTTCATCTTTGTACTGGTTGCGTTCATGTCACAACATTCTAAAGAGCCTATAGTTTAAAATTGAAAATCCATGGCAGTAACTTTGGTAACTGTCTTTATGTAGATTTCTAGTCTTAGTTTATTACAAATGTCTCTGTAATCCCTGGGCTAATTTACATGAAACAAAAACTGTCACAAAGAGTCCTCTCTTCCAGCTCATATGAACTAATTATTATGAACTCTAATTATTTCCTCATAAAAGGCATCCAAAAGTGGAGACAATATTCAAAAACACGATATCTATTCAATGAAATTAGTTTCAGACCCCACTTTGGGAACCACTGAAGTAGTTTATTCATGAAAAATATACACGTTATTAAAACAGCCGTTTTCACTCATTCTGTTGTGTTTAGTTCAAAGACCTGTCGTTGTAAGTAAGTAAGTAAGTGCTTTATTGTCATTATACAACTGTACAACGAAATAGTGCAGGTGTTAGTCCTGAGCTGCTGCGGCTGAGCCGCGCTGCCACTGTGTCGACCTGACCCGCATGACCTTGGAGGTCGGGGAAACTGTAAGTCCGTCCGACTTGTCGTCCGTTCTCCTCCAACTCTCCCAGTGTTTGAGGATGTAAATAGTTCAGAGGAGGCGCCCGTGTTTGTAAAGGTCAGAGAGTTTGTCTTGAAGCTAGAGGCTAACATGCAATAAAAATGTAATAAAAATAAATACCTGTATAAAATTCAAACTATAGACAACTCCACTGAAATATTTACATTGCTCATCTTAATGGAAATGAACAGGGACAGGAAGTACTGGTCCTCACAACTTCAGGTCAAGGGAACTAGCATAGCCACGACGAGCCAATTTTCAATCTGGAAATGTGGGCGGAGTTTTGTCTTTCAACCCACTTTAAAAGCCTGACTAGCACGCCGCCGCTCCTCCAGCTGAGAGTGGCGACCACAATTAGAAAAGGCGGAGCTAAATGTGCATGGAACGGCAGATTTGACAAAGTAACGGTTACACAATACACTTTACTGCATAGGTGTCCTTTAGTCTCCTACCACTAAACATGAACAATAGGACAATAGGTCACAATGATATCTGAGTGAGTGAATGAACAGTGGCGGTCAGAGGATCCGTTGGCGGAGATGTGTGCGGTCGCGCTTCGTCAGTCTGCCGGCTACATTACCTCATTAACCGAAAACATGCACAATAGGTTAAGCCTCCAGCCAGGTATTCTGACCATTAGCCTGGCTCCACATCTGGAGATTGAACACCTGTTTAGACCCGTTGGCATAGAAATGATATGATGCATCCTTGAAACAACTGATAATTTGACCAAGTGACAAAATGTACAGTAATAACAAAATAGGACCCAAGACTGACCCTTGTGTCGCTCCGCAGGACAAAACATAATTTGACCAATTATTGGTCACATCTGACTGTACGTTGTTTACAGCAACGCTAAAGATTCTGTCATGAACAACGGAAGAGAACCACTGGAGGACAGATCCAGATAGTCCCATCTCCTTATGAAGCCGGTTGATCAGTGTGTGATCCACAGTGTCAAAAGCAGAAGTCAAATCGAGAAGTACTAGTACTGTGTAGCGACCAGAGTGCTGCCATTACATCACTAGAGACTTTGATAAATGATATCAGAGGGCTAAAGTGGGATTAAACAGGGCCAAAATGGGACCAGCTTTAGCCCTGTTTAGAAATGCTTTAACCCTGTTTAATCTCATTTTCGCCCTGTTTTGACCCACTTTAGCCCTGTTTTAGACCTGCTTCAGCCCTGTTCAGATCTGATTTAGCCCTGTTTAGACCTGATTTAGCCCTGTTTAATCCAGTTTTCGCCCTGGTTTAGACCTGCTTCAGCCCTGTTCAGACTTGATGTAGCCCTGTTTAGACCCACTTTAGCAATGTTTAGACCCACTTTAGCCCTGTTTAATCCCGTTTTCGCCCTGTTTTAGACCTGCTTCAGCCCTGTTCAGACTTGATGTAGCCCTGTTTAGACCCACTTTAGCCTGGTTTTAGACCTGCTTTAGTCCAGGTGGATTGCCGCCTGATGCTTGTTGTTGTTGTGGGCGTTGAATGGAGCAGTGTGAGCAGTTGCGTCACTCAGGAAACTCCAAACCCCTGGAACAAGTGGCCTTTTAGTCCTGCTTTAGACCTGATGATGTAATCTGCTCCTCGTCCTGGCCCTCTATAGCCCAGAGTAAGGTCTGTTTAAAACTCTTTTTTCTGTCGGTTTCAGAGATGTCGGCCCGAGTCCTGCTGCTTCTCGCACTGATCCCAAACTTGGTCTGGTCTTCATTCGATTACGTTTATGACGAGTCTTTTCCAGGTGAGTCCAAAAGTTTGGAGCTGGTTTATGGTTAATATTTGTGTATTTACTGCTAAGATATCTGATGTACTGTTGGTTATTGGTTATTGGTTATTATTTGTCTCTGATAAACAAATGAACAAAGGGAACAACATTTCCTTTCTACTGCCGCCACGAGCGCCCATCAGCTCATCACACTCCGGAGACTCCAGAGAACCCAGCCACCTCTGCCCCCCCCCCCCCCCCCCCCCCCCATCACCACCATCAATGACCCCAGCACTACATCACAGGCCTCCACAAACCCTCCTCTCCCCCCTGCTCTCTCCATCCAAGAAGAGGAAGTGCGCCGGCAGTTCCTGAAACTGTGGAAGGCCCCCGGGCCGAATGGGGTCTCCCCTTCCACCCTGAGACACTGCGCAGACTTTTGAGCGCTTGGTCCTGCCTCACCTCAAGGACATCACCGCCCCCCTCCTGTACCCGCTGCAGTTCGCCTACAGAGCCAACAGGTCTGTGGACGACGCAGTCAATCTGGCCCTCCACTTCACCCTGGAGCATCTGGACTCACCAGGAACCTACGCCAGGATCCTGTTTGTGGACTTCAGTTCTGCCTTCAACACCATCCTCCCTGGACTGCTACGAGACAAGCTCTACCAGCTCAGCGTGCCCGACTCCCTCTGCAGGTGGATCACCGACTTCCTGACGGACCGGAGACAGCACGTGCGGCTGGGGAAGATCGTCTCGGACACTCGGACTACAAACACAGGAACTCCTCAGGGCTGTGTACTTTCCCCCTGGCTCTTCTCCCTGTACACAAACTGCTGCACCTCCAGTCACCAGTCCGTTAAACTGATCAAGTTTGCGGACGACACCACCCTCATCGGGCTCATCTCGGACGGTGATGAGTCCGCCTACAGGAGAGAGGTGGACCGGCTGGCATCCTGGTGCAGCCACAACAACCTGGAGCTGAACGCCCAGAAGACAGTGGAGATGATCGTGGACTTCAGGAAAGACACAGCCCCACCGTCCCCCCTCACCCCCATTTCCATTGTGGACTCCTTCCGTTTCCTGGGCACCATCATCACCCAGGACCTCAAATGGGAACCGACCATCAGCTCCCTCATCAAGAAGGCCCAGCAGAGGATGTTCTTCCTGCGGCAGCTGAGGAAACTTAAGCTGCCAACCAAGATGCTGGTGTAGTTCTACACGGCCATCATCGAGTCCATCCTCACCTCCTCCATCACCGTGTGGTCCATCCTCACCTCCTCCATCACCGTGTGGTCCAATCTCACCTCCTCCATCACCGTGTGGTCCATCCTCACCTCCTCCATCACCGTGTGGTTCCCTGGCGCTACAGAACGGGACAAGCACCGTCTGCAGCGCATTGTGCTGCTGCAGAGAAGGTGATTGGCTGTGAGCTCCCATCTCTCCAGGACCTGTTCACCTCCAGGACCCGGAGGCGTGTGGGTCGGATCACAGCTGACCCTTCTCACCCTGGACACGGACTATTCACCCCTCTCCCCTCAGGCAGGAGGCTACGGTCTATCCAGACCCATACCTCCCGCCACTTGAACAGTTTTTCTCCTCCGCCATCAGACTCATGAACAAAAACAAGTCTCTGTAGCTCAGTCACAGACTCATGGATGTTTCTGCACTTGCAGTGTGCGGTGTGTCCACACTTAGACCCGCTGATCTCACTCATCACTTTATAACACTTTATATCACTTTATATGCCTACACATCTGTAAATCCAATCCCGCTGTTGTTCATTGTCAAATTGTTGTTGTCTTACCACACGTCACTTTATTTTATCTTATTTATTTAATATTACACTGCGGTGTGAACGAGGAAATACATTACCCGCCCAAGCTCCCTGGTCATCAGCGCAAAAGCCTGCAGCGCTGCATCATTAAAACTCACAGCTGCCGCCACACCACCTTCCTCCTGCAAGGACGCAGAGAGGGCAAACATGAGATGCGCCATGGAATTACCAAGATGACCAGCCCATGGGTCTCGCCAAGATGCATGCGACGATTAAAGCCTCAGGGACCCTTTGCAGGTGGTTTGGACTCATTGGCCTACGACAGGATGACACTTTAAGCTACAATATACTGTAGTCCCTTTTCACAATATTCAAATTTTCTGAAATTTTGATTTTGGGTTTTTACAAGCTGTGAGCCAAAATAATCAACATTAACCCTCACAGCTGTTAAAGGTAGAGGCCACGTTTTGGTCCTTAGGGTGCTAAGTGTGATTTTTTTTAATGAAAATCTGTCACTACAGAAAAACAAAAAACCTGTAAACAAAAATGTTACCACTAAACTTTGACCCATCCCAAGGCCTAATAAAAATAAACACCTCATTCAATTTGGAATATTTTGATATAAGTTATGCAAGTTTTTGTGATTTCTAAACAGTGGACTTTTGTGTGCATTTTGGCCAATAAAGGGTTAAAAATCATTTAAAAATTACAGATATTTGATATGTATGTGTCAAGCAGAAGTAGTTATATGATTCTGAGTTTTTAAAGTATGAAAAAATATGAAAGTATAGTGATTTTATGGCTGTTGAAAGTAGAGGCCCTGTTTTGGGCCTTATGGAGTTAAAGCACAGGAGGGATGAAATAGAACTACAGCATTGCTCTGCAAAAGCCAGTTTCCCACGCTTATTCATTCCCAAATACTGACATGTTTGGTGTCCACGTGTAGCATGAAAGGCTGTGATCCAAATATTTGCTATACAAAGTTTTGCACAATCTGGCTCCTCCTCCACTTGGGGACTTTATAGAAGTTAGGAATGTGAGTGGGGTGGACAGTAGGACCACAGCTCGAGGAGACTGCGAGGTACCACACAGACATACCACATTTGGTCAAACTGACCAAACAGACTTCCCCTGACCATAGGAGATTGTCCATCACTGGTCACGTTCAAACTAACTTAAGTGTACAAATCTGCCCCATGGCCAGATTTCTCTAAATCATATCATATCAAATCACATTTTACTCATAGTGAGAAAACCTTTACCTTTTCAACGTTACTTTTTGCAGTGTAATATATCAACAAAATAAAACCATACGTCTAAAACGTGCAAAAAAAATATATATATTTTTTTCTCATATTTAAGTCTGTAATGTTTAGCAAAAGTTTCAAATTGATTTCTCTAAATATTAGTTTTCTCTACTCACCTGCAGTGAATTAGGCGTCTGGTAGCCCACTAAAAATATCACAGTATACCCTCGACCAAAATGAAGACTACACACAGGGAGAAACCCATCTCGGGGACCACAGGTCTATCCTGGAGGGCCGCGTTTTGCCCCCGGGCCTGACGTTGCCGACCCCTGCTGTAATGGTTTTGTCTCTGTCCTCACACAGACCCGGAGGAAGTGCTGTCCGTGTCCATCCCTCTGCAGGAGACACAGCGCCCCCTGCTGGGCTCTTCCATCCTGCTGCCCTGCTTCTTTCAGGTGACTACAGACTGATGACTTCCGCTTTAGGTCCCCCAGGGGACCCGGGCCCCGCTTTGGGAACCACCTTTTGCCCTGCCTCAGTTCATTGAATATGCAGAAGTGAAAGGCTATTCATGTCACTATAAAGCATTTCCTGTTGTTGTTAGCGTTACTTTGACAGTGAGCGAAAGTGGTCAGTAGCAAAGTAAATATACTACTTAAGTATTTGAGGATCTGTGCTTTACTTGAGTAGTATTTGTGTTGAGAACTTGTTACTTCTACTCCAGATGTACTGTCAATGCCACTGACTCATGAAAAGGTAAAAGGTTTGTCCCTGTCATGTTGCCGACGGGAATTCAGGTACATTTTCATCACACTGATTTTTCCCAACACTTATTTAAACTGTGCAGAGAAACATCAGGTCCAGGCTCTCATCATTTGCAAAAGTAGAAAAGGCTTTATTTATGAGACAGAAACATTAAAAAACACACCAACGCGTGTCGGCTTGCGCCTTCCTCAGGGTGTGTGTGGAGACAAAGAGTTGTTTCACCAGCCCTGCATTTAGAGGGATAACCTCAAACCCTGACACCTTTAGGGTGGAGTCATGGCTGTGATGGACATCCATACAATTCTATGCCTTCTTCAAACCCAACGGACAATATGAAAAGAGAACGGTTAGAACTTCTAGATGTGGCTAAAGACCAACACTGGATTTCTAATAAAGAATATGATTTTCTATTTTGTGAGAGGCCACGTTTCCCTTGTTTTTACATGCTTCCAAAAGTCCACAAAAACATGTTAAACCCACCAGGCCGACCAATAATAAGCGGTAATGATTCTATCACGGAACCTGATTCTAAGTTTGTGGACTACTTTATAAAACATTTCTTCAGGATAGCACCCAAGTGCTCCAGCAGATCATGCATTTTGGCAATATTTCGGAAACCAACAGATCGCAATACAATTTTGCATGCAGAAAGTTTCCATCCTCCTTGGCTAATTGGAAATATCCCTAACGGTCAGATACAAAGACTTAGTGTAGTGTATATGTGACTCTGACCAAGATTTCGTCAGTCAGTCTATTGACATGCCAGCACGCTTCAGCCAAAGGGGATATTCTCAGGAGCTGCTGTCTCAAGCTCATACTAGAGCCTTGTCTTTGAAGACGACTGAATTGCTCACTCCTAAACCTGGACAGGGGCAAACGCAGAAGCCCTTTTTTTATCACAGGTTACAGTAAAGAGGCTTCCCAGGTTAAACGAATCATTGTCGGTGATCCTCTTTTGAGAGAGGTTTTCCCTGATCCTCCAGGAGTCAGCTGCAGAAGAGCCCCAACCATTAAAGACAAGCTTGTGAGGAGCTATCCCCCATCTACTAAGCCCCCCACATGGCTCTCCCGTCCAAAAGGGAACTTTTGCTGTGGCCATTGTAGATACTGTGAGAACATGGTACATGGTGAAGACTGACACTTTTATGGATCTGGTTACTAATAGGATGTATTCTATAAATGGTTTTATCAACTGGAACACCACCCATGTAGTGTATCGCCTTGACTGTCCCTGTGGGTGCTTCTACGTGGGCCTCACTAAAAGGAGGCTGAACACAGATATGCCATTCGCTCTAATAATATCCTATGGCCAGACATTGTATGGATGTCCATCACAGCCATGACTCCACCGTAAAGGTGTCAGGGTTTGAGGTTATCCCTCTAAATGCAGGGCTGGTGATACAAGCTTACGCCTAAGGCAAAGAGAAGCATTGGATCCATGCTCTTAGTGCTACAGAATACCCTGGCCTGAATGATGATCTGGACCGCTCTTGTTTTTATAATTGTGTTGTCTATGTTTTGTCTTGTTGCCACTATACTGTGAAGACGAAATGTCCACCCCTTGTGTCCAAAAGGACTATGACAGCATGTGTCTCAATGTCCTGGCTGCACACCTACAGTCAGATGTTACACATGGGTTCACTCTTTGTCTCCACACACACCCTGAGGAAGTCGCAAGCCGACACGCGTTGGTGTGTTTTTTAATGTTTCTGGCCCATAAATAAAGCCTTTTCTACTTTTGCAAATGATGAGAGCCTGGACCTGATGTTTCTCTGCACGTTCTATTGCCTCCTTCCATCAGCACCATCTTTTTGCTGGACACCAGAAGCTCCCTGTTCTAATTTCTGTTACTTATTTAAACTGATTTGTACTTTCTACTTTGAATACGGAAGTATTTTATACAGCAAATGAACGTTCGGGTCTGGATGGACTGAGCCTCCTGCCTGAGGGGGGAGGGGTGAATAGTCCGTGTCCAGGGTGAGAAGGGTCAGCTGTGATCCGACCTGCACGCCTCCGGGTCCTGGAGACATACAGGTCCTTAAGAGATGGTAGCTTACTGCAAATTAAATCATACTACATGATTATAGACTGAAATCTTAGAACCTTTAAGTCAGAGCTGCACACATTTTCCAAGTCTAAATGAAGGTGTGGGACATAGCCTCTCTAAAATCCAGTTGAATGTTTCTTTGCGTTGCCCACAGGCAGAGCCGTGGGAAGACATTTTAGTTAGGGGGTGCTGAGGGACAAAATTTCCCCCCAAAACGCTTTTTCTGTGCATTTTTCCTATTTATTAATATTGCCTGCAGTTTGCAAATTATCCACCAGGGGGTGCTGCAGCGCCCTCGGCACCCTGGGTTCCCACGGCCTTGCCCACAGGTTTGTGGCCCTTAACGGAGTATAAACTTCAATATGACAAACGATTTGACACGTTGATTCAAATATTCAATTATGAATTATGTGCTAATTACCGACTATCGCATGTACATTTTACAAGAAAGAAAACATAACTTTTCAATTTATAACATTTTTGATACATGTTCATGTTGAAATGGTTTGTTTTATGTCCATAGCGCATTCATTTGCCTGCATCATGCTTTTAAACTTTTTGAGCTCTATTGGGTTGTTTATATTTTCAGTCTAACCAAGTCACAGATCTGTCCAAAGCCTCAGCAGATGTCCCTCCCGAGCAGACTCTCTCACTAACCGAGGCGTCCCGTGTCTCCTCAGGACCACACGGTGGAGGACCCGGGCGCTCCCCCCGTAGAGCCGCTCTCTCACAGGATCAAGTGGAGCGTCCTGACGGAGGCGGGCTCCAGGACGGTCCTGGTGGCTCTGAACGGGACAGTCCTGGTCTCAGATAGCTTCATGGACCGGGCCAGTCTCCCGCAGTACCCGCCCTCCCACGAGGAGCACCTGGGCCGCCCCCAGGACGCCACGCTGCGGCTGTCCCAGCTCAGGCGCTCGGACTCGGGCGTCTACAGGTGTGAGGTCCAGAGAGGCATCGAAGACGACCATGGAGACGTCAGCGTCAACGTCACGGGTCAGTCCTCCTCTGCTCCACCATATGTCATAAGGTTTAGCGTCTTCTCTGTGGCTAAAGGTTGATCGACAGTTTCATTGGAGGAGCCTCCACTCCCAAGGTGATTTTAGAAATATTCACAGCCCCCGGAGGCGTAGTACGACGAGGCAGTTTTGGTTTGAAAGCTTGAAATATCTAGTTTCCGACACAAAAGTCTCAATCACTTTGCAAAGTTAAGTCAGAAAGTCAGAAAGTTGCAAAGTTATAGAGTAAAGATTTCATAGGAGATAGCAGCCTTTGTCGCCTATGCCCAGGGCTGTTGACGTTTCTCCTTCTTGAGTAAATTGACTGCCCGATTAAAAATAAAGTCGCCACAAACAATAAAAGGTTCCACCTTTAACTCCAGCACATTCTCTGTGGCATTGTTCCAATAAGTTACTGCAACGTCCAAAGATCCAGGGTTAGCTCTTGTATTGATGATGGGAGAGTGTGACCACTGTGCAAATGCAGCACATCCTAAAGATCCTCAATGGGGTTAAGATCTGGACTCTCACGCTCCCTAAACCACTCTTTCACAATGTGAGCCCCATGAACCCTGGCATGGTCATCTTGGAATATGCCCATGATAGAATAACCTGGTCATTCAGGATGTTGAGGTCGTCAGCGGAACTCATTATTTGGGCACAAAGTGTTGGTGAACGTAGACCTAGAACAGTTCGGTACATCTAGGTACTTCTGATTCTGAGTCTCAAACCATGTCAGGTCATCCTGTCCATCCTGAACTTACTGTCTTACCGTCTTCAGGGGTGGTGTTCCACTACCGAGCCTCTGGGGTGCGCTACAGTCTGAAGTTTGAGCAGGCTCAGGCCGTGTGCTCCGAGAACAGCGCCACCATAGCCACACCGGAGCAACTGCACGCCGAGTTCGAGGACGGCTTCCACCAGTGTGACGCGGGCTGGCTCTCCGACCGGACGGTCAGGTAACTGCTCCGAATGTCCACAGCTGTGGACATAATCTATATCTGAGGTTTGGCTAGGCATTTAATATCCATAATCACCATGGGACGATTCAATATATAATCGACAGGTTACAGTTATTTATCGTTATAGTTTTGGAGTTTGGGAGATTTTTTGTTTGTGATGTGAAGCTTTTGTTTTTGTTTGAGCTGAGGTTTGTATAAAACATTATGTCTAATTTCATGAATCAGCTGCCTGTACTTATTATTGTTTTTTGAGGGCAGTGTCCATGTGTACGTGGACATAGGGACATCGCTCCCGGACATGTGAAGTGTGTCCGAGACGGTGCTCAGACTGACGCCAAAGTGACTGGTGTTTCTGCGCCCGTGTGCGATGTGCGTCTGATTTCCTCACAACGATCTGGTTATAGCCTGTATAACCCCTAAATCCAGCATTAAATCCAAATCTTTTCTCATGAGTCTTCTGTCTGAAAGGCATTCGTCCAGAGGCGTGGGAAGATATTTTTGTTACGGGGTGCTGAGGGACAAAATGTATCCCAAAAATGCTTTTTCTGTGCATATTTCCTTGCATTCGTCCGGCACACGTCTTCAGCTGCCCTTCCTTCTGCAATCGTAAACTTAGCAGGAAAGGAACAAGACACTTGTGATGAAGTTAGGACCTGCAGTCTGGAAACGTCCAAAGATGAGATGTAAATATGTCTCAGTCTCTGTGTGTAGGGCTGGGAACCGTTAAACCATACCATTCTGGTGTCATTTTGAAAACGTTTAAGTATCGAAAGCAGGTACCGAAAAAAAAAAAAATCTTAACTCTTTAGATCCAAGTTTTGATGCTGTTGGTCCAGGGACAGCATTAGAGGAAGTGGCTTGGTTGTTTCAGCTCCTCCCCCCTCCCCAATTATTCCCCTTTTAGAAAACATTTCAAAGTTTGACCGAAGTTTTCCCACTTTTTCTAAGTTTTTTCATATTTTTGCTCCGTTCTCGTTTTCCCATTCTCCAAGTATTGCCCCATTTTCTTGTTCTTTCTTTTTTTTTTCAATTTAAGCCAGAATTTCTCCCAAGTTTCCCTCAAATATTCCCTAAATCATTCCCCATTTTTCACACATTTCTTGACAATGGGGAAGAACCCGATATTGTTCTGGTTCTAGATGACAAATATTGCAGTATAGGTATCGGAAAAAGTATTGTTCAGGTATCAGTCTCTAAAAAACAAGTATCGTTAAAGCACTGGTATCGGAAAAAAAAAACGTGACGGTACCCGACCCTATCTGTGTGGACAGGTATCCGATCCATGAGCCGCGGGAGAACTGTTATGGAGATAAACTGGAGCTTCCGGGAGTGCGGACGTACGGAGTGAGAGACACCAACGAGACGTACGACGTCTACTGCTTCAGCGCCAACATGAGCGGTAGGTCCTTCATCATGCCATATGGACAGCTGTATGTCCAGTCCAAGGTTTACCAACGGGTCGGGTGATGTTCAGCAGCTGCTCCTCAGGCACTTCATCATAATGGAGTTCTTCACATTCACCTGAAAAGTCCACACTATCAAATGGGGCATGAAATGTGTTGAACTCTGGTCCCGGATGAATCATACTTGAGGTTTGTTTACATCTTGTTTACAATTTCTGCATGTTTCCTGAAAGCCTTGTGATACTGATCACACTGTTACTGTCATGTCTACAACTACACTACTTGAATGAGGAAAAAGTACATTTAAGTACTGTAGTTGTTCCCAGACATGAGGACATGATGTCTGAGGAAGGGCCAATGGGCCAGTTGTGCGGACACTTGTGTTCCCCTGTGATCCTGCACACTAATTCAGACTGGACGTGCATGTTTTTTTTTACACTACTTCCCCGCACCAGTCGAATGTTTTAGCAATAGAGTTACTGTTACTAACCCCATAACCCACACCTTTACCGAGCTTCTTTACTGGAAAGCTCACAGTGGATCGAAACTAGTTTGCCACATTGTCGGCAGGTTTATCACATTTCTGATGCATTTTTGTGTTTTTATGTGCCGCTTTGTTTTTGACGCTTTCTTGACCAATGGCCGCTGGCGGCTCTGCTTTGCGACGACACTGGAGGCCGCCATTGCTGTAGTACCTCCATATAGCCGCTAGTGCCCCATTGGAATCCATTGCACTATAGACATGTTAAAAAACCTAGTTTTTTGGAACGGTCTACAGCTAGATGTTCCTCCTGTGATTACGCCGGGTTAGACACAATCAGAGGCACCGGGCTGGTTATCGTAGGATACATTTTAGAAATCTTGTACTTAACGATGGTCAGACTGTTAGCATTGGAGCTGCGCGAGTTACACGTCACGCAAGGGCCGAGTCTACAGTGACAACCCTGCCCTTAGGCCCTTATTAGGAACATGCTTCGTCAGAGCTGGAGGAGGAGTCTGTAAATCCACCACGATTTCCCCCTCGAACGTGGTCATTGTGGTACACGGGGAGGAGTGAGTAATGACGGTCTATTAATGTCTATGTTTGACGTATTTTCATCGCTTTTTTGTTGTCGTGTTTTCGTTGCTTTTTAATAGCTTTTTTTATTGTGTTATTGATGCTTGTTCGGCACATCCTTTTCTTCGTAGCTTTTTTGTCACGTTTTTGTTGTAACTGGTTAATAGATTTTGTTTAATCAAAAGATAAAATACATAAAACATTGCACATGTCTCCAGGCCGCGTGGTCCCGGTCTCCTCCCCGCGCCGGTTCACCCTCTCGGGGGCAGCAGCAGTCTGTGTGTCCCGGGGGGGTCGCTTGGCCTCGATGGGGGAGCTGGTCCTGGCCTGGTCCCGGGGTCTGGACTTCTGTAGCCCCGGGTGGCTCCGGGACGGCAGCGCGCGGTACCCGGTCCGAGCGCCGCGACCTCAGTGCGGCGGCGGTCTCACCGGGGTCCGCACCGTGCACCGGAACCCCGACCAGACAGGCTTCCCTGTGCCGGACTCGCTCTACCAGGCCTTCTGCTACACAGGTGAGTGCTCAGAACAGTCATGTGACGGTTTGAATCAGATCTCCATTGTGAAAAGAGACCGATCTTTACTCAGTCCATTTTATGCAGATTTACCAGGACTAACTCCAGAACCAGCTCAACAGCAGCAGACACGACACCAGGGACAGATCGTTGCTCTAAAATTGATTTAGTAGACAATTCGCCCACATAGGATTATGAGGTTCTGGCTGTGTCTGAATGTCCAAACTGTGCACACTTTTCCATTTCTTTGTGTGGCATGACGGGTGAAGCTAGGTAGCAGAAGAAGTGATGGTGATGATGATTTAACCTTCTATTGTAAAAGGTTGGGAATGTTTGCACAGCAACGCCACCAAGTGGTCAATCGCGGATTTGGACCAAAAAAACTACCAAATTAAAGACACACATTTTAGTCACTGCATATGCAACATTTCATGGTTCTCCATTACAAAACCAGAGTTGAATGATGGGCAGCAGTTAAGAAAACTAAAAATGCAACAGAAATCTAATAGAAAAGTAATAGATCAACAGTTGGTCCTCAGTGACCCTGGGCACCAAGTAGCCGGGGCGTACCTATGAATGAACGTAAGGATGTTGTTAGCGAAAGGCTGCAGCTGTTGGGCTTGGCTACACCTGTAAAGCCAGGCGGACATACAAGGGCGAAGGGAGCCAGCGTTGGACGCACTAAAAAGAAATGGATTAGATCTAATGCCTGAATGATATTAATAAAGCGGAGGCAAATGCTATACCTGAGAACGGAGAAGCGATCGGCACACAACCAGGAAGTGTTTGAGGTCAGGGAACGGGAAGCTACTCTGACCGGCCATTTATACACAGGGCGCCGCCAACAGGCAGGGGAAAGCACAACATGTCACATTTGCAAAGATGTATATCTGGGGTGAGTTCTTCAAACTCCTGACGCGCGTGATTGACAAGCTGATTATGACGCAAACGACATGCAGCGCAGTTAGTGGTTTTACGAAGCGTCAGCCAGAAGAGAAGCAAATGTGAACGATCTGTCGTTTTTGCTTAAGGATAAGGAGTCATTAGCAACTCGGGTCAGATTTCAAACGCAGGAGAATTTGCAATGGCTGTTTCACTCAATGTACAGTTTTGCTGGTCAAACAACGGCTGAAATACAGGACTCTCGGAAAAAAAAGTGGTGTAGCTGATGCACAATAAGGAGGCACTTGATGAAAAATGAGCTGCGTAGCCAAGTCGCCAGAAGAAAGTCATTACTTCACAAACGCCACAGAGTATCCGCTTACAGTATGCCAAACAGCACAGAGACAAGCCTCAAGGCCTGTGATGACCGGTGCACCCTTCCTACAGTGAAACACGAGCTGGATCACCGATGTTTTGGGGATGTGTGAGCTTCAGGGAACTTGGTCAAAATGGATTTCAGGATGATCGCACATGTTAAAGAATACTGGAGGAAAAGTGTCTCATCAGCCTGGAAGCTGCAGTTGGAAGTTCCATCATGACAACGATCCAAAGCACAAGGCCATGTCGACCTCTCACTGGCTCCAGCAGAATAAAGTGAAGGTTCAGGAGTGTCCATCTCAGTCTCCTGACCTCAATATCATTGAGCCACTCTGGGGAGAGTTCAAATGTGCAGTTCATGTAAAGGTCCGCACACAAGACACGATTTTTATGTCCGATTTTGATACAATTCTCAGTCTTCCCGAGTCGTGTCTAGTTGAAGGCAGTCACACAGAGTCATGTCGCGTAGTGTGGGGGGGGTCACGACTGGACTCGCGTTTGAATCGTGTAGTGTGGGCAGCTGTCAGACGCAACTGGACTACAGTCGCAGGAAATCAAACATGTTTTTGATTTTGGACGCACAGGAGAAACGTAGGTGATTTCACCGTCCCCAAAGTGAACACACAGAAAGCAGCGGCCATGACAGAGTGAAATAAAGACAGAAACACAGCTGCGCCTCATTTTCATTTCTCCGTGAAAACAGCAGCACAAACAGCTCATGTCATGGCCACAGCCCCACACGAAACAGCACAACTTTATATCACCAAACGTTCACGAGAACCACCTTTTCAAGATACATTTAAACCGCGAACAGAGTTTAGCGGCACTTACTGAGTTTGGAGACGGACTGTTCAGCTTCACCTCGCCTCTCTCCGCTCACGTCTCTCCGCTGTCTCCTCCGCCTCCTCCATCTCGGGGCTGAGGCCCGTCTCCTTTTCTCATTAAATCCACTGAAATACGTCCCGCTTCTTCGTGTCGCCGACTTTTATTTCCATTTGACAGAACTATAGCCAAGTTGAAGGCTTCGTAGCAGTAGGAGCCTTGCATTGCGATGTTGTGACACTGTTGACACCGCTGACCAAACTGGGACACGCACATGTTTTCGCACGCTCACAAACACGGCCCATCTTTGCGAATTTAGGGTCAGTTTTTGAAGCCAGAGGAGAAATGAAGCGGTAGAGAGGACAGACTGTGTTATAAACATCAGCTGTTTGTCAGAATCGTGTAGTGTGTTCGCTCTTACGATTCTCAGTCGTTAAGTGTGAACCCCCAGACGTTCTATAATCGCACTGAATCCAGTCATGTAGTGTGGACCCCCATTCTATATAAAATCGTTTAAGACTGGAAAAGTCGTGTAGTGTGTGTGGACCTTAAGACAGCCCAGGAATGTACAGGAACTGGAGGCCCATCCACAACTATCACTAAAGAATCCAAGCTGTTGTTGATCTTAAAGGGAGAAATATTTATTTGTGGCTTGTGCAGAATCTTATAATTATTATTATTTTATCAAATGTGCGCCTGTCAATCAGCAGTGGTTGCACATGAATCACTCGAGGGTGGGGGGAGGGGGCTAGGTGGATTGGCGGCGTAGTGTCTTATGGGATGGCACATACCTCCTAATCGCCGGTTAGTTAGCACCAGAGGTCATTATGCTAAAGTGGCTATGATAGTTAGCATGGAGGCTCCTTTTCCTAACTCCTTCCTAACTGACAGCCCAATTCGGACGCTTCTTATCATGGCGGACGCTGACACACATCCGGTTTGGCGTGAGACCTCTTACCAATTCACTGGTTTCGCCTGTAACCTTAGTCTCTGGAAAATGTTTGCTAACAGCCACAAACATGGCGGATTTTCTCAAACTACAGTATAGTGCGGTAATGAATGAAGAATTGGGGACCGGGGTGGGCATTCAGACACAGCCTGTTTCTGACATTTTCTATATTGAGTTATTCACATATTCTTGTTCCTGGGCACTTTCTGCCCAATATACATGTTTTTGTTGATTAAGGTGCAGCTTTGATTTTTTTTATTTGAGTTCATTTCAAATCGTCGACTCAACTGGGTTTAGCTGCACTACAACAAAGATTAATGAGAGCCTTCACAAGCATTTTTGTCTTTTGTTTTTATTTTCAGTCTCACAGTAAGTTTGGATCATTTTCCTCTCAGTCTTTTGTTCTTTGCAACAAACGGCTCCCAAAGATTCGGCTCCAGACAAAGAGCCAAAAATCCCATCACGACAGCCCACACTCTGATACATGTCCCATGTACTCCAAACGCCAGCCCACGCTCTGTTATACGCTGTTTCAGAGCATCCAGTCAGAGTAGCAGAAGAAGAAGGCAGCGGAGGCGTCCTCACAGTGACACAGCGCCCCCAGCTGTTCTTCCCTGTTACTCCTCCCCACAGCGAGGCCCAGGGCGAGACCGAGACGCTCCGGCCAATCAGCATGCCCCCCTGTGCCACACGGCCAATCAGCTTGCCCCCTGACGTGGACTCAGACTTCACGCTGCCCCCTACAGGTGAGCTCATACTCAGCTGGACATAAGGCTGTGAAATGTATTTAATTTTTGAGCTTTCAGTCGTCCAGGGTTTTCAAGCCTAGTAGAGGTTTTCAAAGTTGTCGACTGGACCTGGTTCAAGTTCTGCTTCTCTCCTCAGGCGTGGTGTTCCTGTACAGACCTGCGGCCAGGTACTCCCTGAGTTACTCCGAGGCCCGTGAGGCCTGTGTCAGCGCCGGGGCCCGCATCGCGACGGGACCTGAGCTCCACGCTGCCTTTAGGTCCGGACTGCACCAGTGCGACGCTGGCTGGCTCCACGACCAGACCGTCAGGTAATCCAGGGCTGGGATTAAATAAACCACATAAAGCTGAAATTATAATCAAAACTACTCAGCAACAGTTATTAACAAGCTCGGGTAGTCTGTTTATTCTTTTAGCGTCAATAAATATTGAAAGAAATGTTCCTTTGCAAAAGCTCGCCACCCACTGAAAATCATGGTGGGGGCTGACGTTGTTGTGATCCCACCCCATAGTGGCTGAGGGCGACTCCAGAAGGTTTGCATTAATATGGAAACCTACACAGACACAGGGAGAACATGCAAACTCCACAGAAGAACAGAGTTTGAAGCTAGAACTTTCTCGCTGTTAATGGGATATAGCTTGCACTAAGGTCCCAAGGTTTTGGACAGTCTTGGTCGAAGCAAGGCTACAATCTGGCTCAAACTCAACTCGGCACTAGTGCTTTCGCATGGAGGAGGTGCGGCACGGTTGCTCAATGCGCACATGCACAGATACACTTTTTGAACGCTAAAAAAGTGAGAAAAGGCTGTATTTACGATGTGTGTCAGTGCCACTGTGCTGTGTTTACCCCCTGGTGAATGAAGAGAGCATCAGCGGTGGTCTCGTGTTTCCTTTTTGCGTCGCTGCACCTCACGAACAGCTCCGTCCAAAATCCAAGAAGAAGCACATTTGCAAACTTTTATTAATTCATCCCCTCCAAGAATCCTGCAACTGTAGCAACCGTTCCAAAAAGATACAATTTCCTTATAGCTACTCCATTACTCTGCATCTTCTCCGCAGCCAATGTGGCCGTTTCTCATCAATGAAATCCTTTTCATTTGGTAAAGTTGCACATTTGAGCGGTGTCCAATGCCGAGGGCTGCTGCCTCTCTCGCCCCGCTCGCCTCACACTCATCTCGGATCTAACTTTGCAGCGAGTGGCTGCACACATGTGTATGTATATTGTACACTGTCCCTGTTCAAATAAAAGAAAAAAGAGAAAGAGAAGACATCGTGCCCCACCTTGTGTATGTTATTAAGCTTTTGCAGGACAAATTACAAACTACCCCGCGCTTAGGATTGCAAGGAGTGCCACCCGTCTGCGCAAGCGTCTGCTCTACAGCTTGCGTTAAAAATCACAAGAAATTCTATTGCTGGGTTGCAGGTTCTAGAATGTGATGATGTCACAGGACCCAGCATTACACTTCCACAAGTCGTATCTAAAAAGAAAATGTATGAATTACAAAAATGATATGTAATATCACCCCTCCTGGAGACGCCGCCTTAATGTGGTGGAGGGGTTTGAGCACTCGCATGATCCTGGAGCTCTGTTGTCGGGAGCTTGGTGCCCCTGGTAGGGTCTCCCATGGCAAACAGGTCCTAGGTGACGGGTCAGACAAAGAGCGGTTCAGAAGCCCCTTATGAGAGACCAACAGGCCCGGTTAGAACCATGAGGCCGTCCTTCTGTGGACCCAACACCTGCAGGAGGACCTGCCATAGGGGCTGGTGCAATGTGATTTGGGCAGCTCCAACAGCTACCACCACGACCCGGCAACAGACAAGTGGAAGAAAATGGATGGATGGATGGATGGATAATTAATATAAGTCACTGGGTCCATGATCTCTCTGTACAAGACCAAACATTTCCTCAAAAAAGAAAATATATTTTTTTCTATATAATATTATAGGCCTTTAGAACGCTCTGATGTCTACTGAAACCCAGAAATAGATTCAATTCAGTTTTAATCATGTGTCACACCACAGGACATTTGGACACCACTGTGCTCTTTAGACTTTTTAGGTTGACCGTTCAAACATTTCAAACCTGTGATGGCGTTAAGCTCCTGAACGTCCTGTGCCCGTTTGCAGGTACCCGATGGTGTACCCCAGGGCGGAGTGTGGGGGGGACTCGGATGCTTCCGGAGTCCGGACGTATGGCCTGAGACCGGCAGACGAGACCTGGGACGTGTACTGCTACAGCGACGCCAGCAGAGGTCAGTGCACGCCGTTTCCTCTGATTTCTCCATTTTATTTGATTTGATTGAGGAAGCCCGTCAGCTTTACTGTTATACAGGAAGCACAAAGTGGAAGGGTGTGGGGAGTGGGGAGAGACATTTAGCATTTAAATCCCTAAGGACTCAAACTCCTTACACTGAGGCCAGAACAGTTCCTGGCGTACATTTGCAACAACTTAACCAACTAACTTTCATTTTTTAAATCACATGAAATCCCAAGGCGACAGAGTCCAAAGTAGTTCAAAATGGTGGAAAAAGCAGAGTATTGAACTCTCAAACTAATATTGTTACAAATATACAGTATATTTATGTGGTCTGTGAGCGTTTTAAAGCATGATGCTGCGTTTGAAACCTATGCTGTAGATCAGGGGTGTCAAACTCATTTTGGGTACACTGTAGTCATTAACACGTGGCTACAATGTGTTGTTTATATCCTGATCTTATTATGTCAGTGCCCTCTGCTGGACATGTGTGGAATTCTTTCCTTTTTAAAATTTAAGCTTCCCCCTAGTGGCAGGACTGAGCATTCTGGTTATTTCTTTAAAATGTCATAACTCCGCACAGGAATGGGCCAGACTTACTTTTTTGTTGTTGTTGACATACTGAGGAATTTATTCTGTACAAGTGGGCCGGGTTACATCGTCTTGTGTTTGACATGTGCTGTAGATTATTGACATTAATATGAGACAAAATGTATTTCAAAATGTCTGTCAGTTTATGTTTTCATTTAAAATAATATTTTGTGTGTAAAACTGGCAGAAATGGCCCATATTTTCTGCAACAAATTTGACATGTTTCGTTTGTCAATAAACTTGTTATTGCTGAAATGTTTTTTGGGGGGTTCAAATTGTCATAAATCAGGAAGAATTAGATTAATTTATTTATGTAATTAAACTTAAAATGTGACACTAATATATGATATAGACTCATTTCCTGTAAAGTGAGAAATTATGATAGATTATGGTTTACAGTCCATATTCAAAATATTCAAATTTTATGAGATTTTTAATTACATTTTTTACAACTGAGCCATAATAATCAAATTATAACAAATAAATGCTATACATAACTCACTTTTAATGTAATGAGTCTATCATGTTAGTTTCACAGTTTAAGTTGAATAACAGAAATGAATGCACTTTTTAACCATATTCAAATGTTCCGAGTTTCACCTGTATGCGTGGGAAACACGGTGGAAAGGAGCCACGTTGGAATGATTTTGGACAAAATCCCAAGTTAACAAAACATCATCAAATAAACATTGTAAAGAGAGAGTGTGGGATGTTAAAACTTAAAGATACAAATCTCAAAAACTGACCAGTGCAGTAAAAAATCCATGTTTTCACCTGCAGCGTCTCGACTAAACTAACCTTTTTCTTGTCCTCCCTGCTCCCTGTAGGCGCGGTGTTCCCTCTGGCGCGCCCTGGTGGCTGGTCGTTCTCGGAGGCAGTGGCCGGCTGCTCCCATCAGGGGGCAGAGCTATCCTCTGTGGCCGACCTGTACATAGCCTGGAGACTGGGCTTCGATTGGTGCAGAGCGGGCTGGCTGTCGGACGGATCCGTGCGGTATCCAATCAGCCGGCCAAGAGCGCAGTGCGGGGGCGGGGTTTCGGGAGTGCACACCATTTACATCAACCACGACCAGAGCGGCTTCCCGAGCGCCGACGCACGCTTCGATGCCTTCTGCACACGAGGTACCACTGAAACATTGGAAGGGGGTGCCACAAGGGGTTTGTACTGGGGCCTTAGCTGTTCTGCCTCTTTAAGGGGCCAGTTGCCAAGCGACCAGAGCTACCAGCAGATGTTTTGTCCAAATGTACTGCTAAGGCGTGTTGTTTGCTCATTCAAAATCAGGTGTTACATCTAAGCAAGACATATATTTGTACTCAAGTAGAAGTACAAAGTAATGACCCAAATAATTAATGAAGTAAAAGTAAAAAAAGCAAATAGAGGTAATGCTACTTGCGTATGTGAGTACTGAGTAATGGTTTGATCCAAAAAGTTTGATTTATGTTTCGGTAAAGACATAGATTATGAAAAACGTACAATAAAGTGAAAAGAAAATGCAATAAAATATATTTAAAAAATAATTTTGAAGAATAAGGTACACAAAGCACAGAGTACATACCTTTTCACCACAGTGAAATGACTATCTTACTATCTTTTTTTTATTTTTTTAACTTAAGTAAGAGTATAATTTCACTCAACAAGAAGTAAGAAGTGGGTTATATTATGTTAAAACCACATTAAAAGTAAATGTAATGTAGAACTACCCACCTCTGAGTAAAATACTACTACTACTGGTACTACCACCAATAGAGTACATTGGACAAATACTACTGCTCACTGACTTTAAACTGCCTCCTCCCATTTGTCTTTCAGTCAAGGCGGCCAATGAGAGAGTAGTAAACTACACCACTACTTCTACTGATACAATCGTAAATACTACTACTACTGCTACTACTACAACTACTACTACTACAACTGCTGCTGCTGCAGTAAACGTCAGCAGTGTGGAAGTGGTGGAGGAGAAGCTCCAGAACATGACGACTTCTCATCTGTCCAGGCCAGGTCAGAGTTTTCTCATTTATTTATAAAAAAAAACTCCCCCACAATGCCCTGTTCAGCCTCCAACACTGCCCACTCCAGTCCCTCACACTGCCCACTCCAGTCCCCCTCACGGCCCCCTCCAGTCTCCTACACCGCCCTGTTCAGTCTCCCACACTGCCCACTCCAGTCCCCCACACTGCCCTGTTTACTCTCCCACACTGCTCCCTCCAGTCCCCCACACTGCCCGGTTCAGTCCCTCACACTGCCCACTCTAGTCTCCCACACTGCCCGCTCTAGTCTCACACACTGCCCGCTCCAGTCTCCCACACTGCCCAGTCCAGTCCCCCACACTGCCCTATTCAGTCTCCCACACTGCTCATGCCAGTCCCCCACACTGCCCTGTTCAGTCTCCCACACTGCCCAGTCCAGTCCCCCACAGTGCCCTGTTCAGTCTCCCACACTGCTCATGCCAGTCCCCCACACTGCCCTGTTCAGTCTCCCACACTAACCATTCCAGTCCCCTACACTGCCTTGTTCAGTCTGCCACACTGCTCACTCCAGTCCCAACATAAGAGAAAGTGTTTTTGTTTTCTCATGAAAAGTTAAATACAGTACTAATACACCTTGAACTTTTGCACATTTGTCATGTTTACAACCCTAAACGTAAATATTTTATTTTGAATTTTTTACCTACGTACTGCCGCTGAGCTGGGGGAATCTGTACATGGGACAACTATAAGTCGTACTCTACACAAATCTGGCCTTCATGGACGAGTGGCAAGAAGAAAGCCATTATTGAAAGGAGGCCATAAGAAATCCCGTTTGAAGTTTGCTAGAAGTCCTATGGAGGACACAGCTCCATGTGGAAGAAGGTGCTTTGGTCAGATGAGACAAACGTTATGTATGGAGCAAACCTAACACTGCTCATCGTCCTGAGTGCACCATCCCCAGTGTCAAATATGGTGGGGGGAGCATCATGCTATGGGGCTGCTTTTCCTCAGCGGGGACTGGGAAGATTGTAAGAATAGTTGTGAAGATGGATGGAGCCAAATACAGAGACATTTTGGAGGAAAACCTGCTGGAGTCAGCAAGAGAATTGAGGCTGGGGCGGAGATTCACCTTCCAGCAGGACAATGACCCTAAACACAAACATCTACAATGGAATGGTTTAAAAACAAACATATTAATGTGTTAGAATGACCCAGTCAAAGTCCTGACCTAAATCCTATTGAAAATCTGTGGAAAGACCTGAAAACCGCTGTTCACAAACGCTCTCCTTCTAATGTGACAGAGCTGGAGTTGTTTTGTAAAGAGGAATGGGCTAAAATGTCAGTCTCTACATGTGCAAACCTTGTAGAGTCAAACCCCAGAAGACTTGCTGCTGTTATTGCAGAAAAAGGGGGTTGTGCACGCCACACTTTTTCCATTAAAAAAACGAAAAACAGAATCATGTATCATTTTGCTTTCACTTCACACTTGTGTGTGTGAACTTTCAGTAAAAAATGCTAAATAAATCTTTACGTTTAGGGTTGTAAACATGACAAAATGTGCAGAAGTTCAAGGTGTATTAGTACTTTCGCAAGGCACTGTATCGGTTTATTTGCTTATTAAGAATATAATGATCTTTATTTTCTGCAGTTCCGTCTCCTGTCCCAGCCCCGAATCTCGAGAAGACGCCTTTATCTGCATCAGCCTCTGGTTCTGGTTTGGTTTCAAGTCTGACAGAGTCTGAGGGATCTGGACTCGGCTCTGCGTCTGGTTCTGAGGCAATATCCGCGTCTGGACCGTCAGGGTTTGAACTGTCTGAATCTGGACTGTCGGGGTCAGAACTGTTGGGGTCAGACCTGTCTGGGTCTGGACTGTCTGCGTCTGAACTGTCTGGGTCTGGACTGTCTGGGTCTGAACTGTCTGGGTCTGAACTGTCTGGGTCTGGACTGTCTGGGTCTGGACTGTCGGGATCTGAACCGTCGGGATCTGAACTGTCTGGGTCTGAACTGTCTGGGTCTGGACCGTCGGGATCTGGACTGTCTGGGTCTGAACTGTCTGGGTCTGGACTGTCTGGGTCTGGACTGTCTGGGTGTGAACTGTCTGGGTCTGAACTGTCTGGGTCTGAACTGTCTGGGTCTGGACCGCCGGGATCTGGACTGTCTGGGTCTGAACTGTCTGGGTCTGGACTGTCGGGATCTGAACCGTCGGGATCTGGACTGTCTGGGTCTGAACTGTCTGGGTCTGGACTGTCGGGATCTGAACCGTCGGGATCTGGACTGTCTGGGTCTGAACTGTCTGGGTCTGAACTGTCGGGACCTGAACTGTCGGGGTCTGAACTGTTGGGGTCTGAACTGTCTTGGTCTGGACTGTCGGGGTCTGGACTGTCGGGATCTGAACTGTCTTGGTCTGAACTGTCGGGATCTGAACTGTCGGGATCTGAACTGTTGGGGTCTGAACTGTCGGGATCTGGACTGTCGGGATCTGGACTGTCGGGGTCTGGACTTTTGGGGTCTGAACTGTCGGGGTCAGGACTATTGGAGTCTGGATCTGGCATAGACGTGGTTTTCTCCAGCACAGACTCGGTCCTGGTCCCGTTGTTGTCTGGTTCTGGAGGTCCAGAGGAGGCTGTAGGAGAGGGGAGTGCAGTGCTTGGTCTGCCTACACCCGAGCTGCCATACTCTGGGGGTGGCAGCGACAGTGGGGACCTCTCTGAGTCCTGGTCGTTTGGAGAGTCCAGGGGAGGTGAGAGATCTGTAAAGATTTGCATCACATGAAAGACCTTCAAATAAATCACATGATAAAATCTGAGGCTAAGACCATCAGGACACAGACAAACATGTCAGATGAATGACAGAATCAGCTGTACTTTTTTTATGCCGCAGCAAGAGGAACACAAACACGTGTTGGTGAAATTCTAAGCATCTCAAAACATGAACGGATTCTGCAGTACGAGAAAAGGGAGCGCTGGATGTGAATGGAGAGGAGTTGAGAGGAGCACCGTCGCAGTGATTTTCCCAATTGGCTATTGCCACAGTAACATCATTCAAATCTCATTATGTTTGTTACTTACGATTTGAAGTTTTGGAGGCTCAGACAAATAGGTGTAACACAATCGCATGGACACCAAACACACAAGGGGCATCACCACAAATGATCGCTTGTGAGAAAGTCTATTTGGGCTACATTTTGGGCCAAACTCCACTAGTGCATCTCCAGCTTTAGAGAAAATATCTTCCAGAAAATACTGAGGCCTTCCTGTTGTCTCTGTCGTCTGATTCCAGGTTTCAGTGGTGTCTCGTCTGCGTCGGGAGAAACTGAACAGTTTTCTGGGTCTGGGCTCGGCTCTGGGGTCTCCTCCGGTCTGGGGTCTGGACTCAGTGGGTCCTGGTCCAATTCTGGTTCTTCTGGTTCCGGAGCCGTGAGCTTCATCGACGGAGACCTGCTGGATTTCATCGTCCACTCCGGCTCCAGACAGGAACTGGGCGGAGGCTTCCTGCTGTATTCAGGGTCCGGGTCCGGGTCCGGGCCCGGGCTTGGACTCAAGGATGTCTTCTCTGGTTCTGGAAAATCCGGATCGGGCTCTGGTTCTGAGAGTTTCTCTGGCCTCAGTGAGATCACGACATCAGGTGAGAAAAAACACTAGACCTCTCTAATTTGACTGGATCTTTGGAGTTCTGATGATAATACCTGTAGTACATTTACAGTATTTACTAATTTGTGCATAATTTTTTTATATTTTATAATAGTATAATAGATTAGTCTGCTCTTACATAATTTCCATCCCAAACAGGACCTTCAATGTTCAGGACTGAGTTAAAACAAATACAGATGTAGAATTGACTCTCGGTTCCTTTGTCGGCGTAATAAATCCTAAATCTTTCTGACAGGTCAGTTCGTGGGCCTCAGTGAGATGTCGGGGTCAAGGCAGGGACCACATGAGGCGTCTGGAGTCCTGCTGTTCGGGTCCGGGTCTGGTTCAGGGTCTGGTTTAGGTTCTGAATCAGGTTCCGGGTCTGGATCGTACCCAATGTACCTGGTTACGCCGACTCCTCCATCTGTCACCGAGAGCCCAGGTCCCGCCTCATTGTTTGCCCCACCCACTCAGGAGAACCCCACCAATCAGCATCCTCCAGGTGAGCGTCTTATAGCCGTTAGCATTAGCTTCTCCAATGTATTTTTCCTATGGCTGTTAGTATTAGCCTGCTCAATGTTTTTTTCCTATAGCCATTAGCCTGTTAAATGTATTTTTCCTATAGCCGCCAGCATTAGCCGGTTCAAGGATAATAAATCCTGTTTGAGTGTTGGCTACAGACCTTTTTAGATTTGATTTTAGATAAGAATTAGCGTATAAATGTGTCATCTGGGCTAAATGCTAAATCGTATTCAGTTTAGTTTGTGGTTTTTGTGGGTCCGATACACATCCAGTGTCCATTAAACCTCCCCTTATAATATGTTAATGATGGAGAAACCGCAGAAATGATATAAATGTCATAAATGGACATGTCACACCTAGCTAGCCACACTTTAATATAGAGCCGGGAAACCCTTTGACCCTGATTGACCGAAAAACTTAAACCAGTCACATGATTAAGAAGCATGTGATTTGCTGTGACTGACAGGGGAGAAATAGAGCATCCTCGAAATACGGAACAAAAGCCGTCCCTTATTGAATCAATAGATATGGGACACGCCTGTACTTCTTTAAAATATATGGAGCAATTCCGTATTTCAAGGGACAGTTGGTGACTCTACCCTGTGTCTGGGTGGATTTGCGTCCATCAATCTGAAACGTTCAGCTGAAGTGTCTCTGTCCACATGCATGTTAAGCTGAAGTGTCTCTGTCCACATGCATGTTAAGCTGAAGTGTCTCTGTCCACATGCATGTTAAGCTGAAGTGTCTCTGTCCACATGCATGTTCAGCTGAAGTGTCTCTGTCCACACGCTTGTTCAGCTGAAGTGTCTCTGTCCACACGCATGTTCAGCTGAAGTGTCTCTGTCCACATGCATGTTAAGCTGAAGTGTCTCTGTCCACATGCATGTTCAGCTGAAGTGTCTCTGTCCACGCGCATGTTCAGCTGAAGTGTCTCTGTCCACACGCATGTTCAGCTGAAGTGTCTCTGTCCACACGCATGTTCAGCTGAAGTGTCTCTGTCCACACGCTTGTTCAGCTGAAGTGTCTCTGTCCACACGCATGTTCAGCTGAAGTGTCTCTGTCCACGCGCATGTTCAGCTGAAGTGTCTCTGTCCACACGCATGTTCAGCTGAAGTGTCTCTGTCCACGCGCATGTTCTGCTGAAGTGTCTCTGTCCACATGCATGTTCAGCTGAAGTGTCTCTGTCCACACGCTTGTTCTGCTGAAGTGTCTCTGTCCACATGCATGTTCAGCTGAAGTGTCTCTGTCCACACGCATGTTCAGCTGAAGTGCGGGTGCTCAGGTGATTTTTGGGAGACATTCGTTTCTTGTCCCGCCTCACGTCATCTGGAGCTGTGTAAATAAACGGGCGTTGGGTCTGAGACACAGACTCTCATTGATCCGGGCCAGGGCCGACTCAGGGGCCACTCCCTTGACTTCTGCCCACATGCACCCCTCCCTGTGCGGGACAGGAGTCCACACACACACCCCTCCCTGCTCCGGGACACGCTCCGCTCTGTCCACTAGCAGGGAGGGTCCGGGGGAAAAACTAACTGTCAACTTCCTCTGTGCTTTATTCCAAAAGGCCAAAAACATGAGCTGCACAAGTTTGAATGAATCGAATGACTAAACAAAACCACAATGAGCAGAAGTGAGAAAACCCTCTGACCCCCGTGGCCCTGGAACGCTGAGTCTACTCTGAGGAAAGAGCTGTGGATTATTGAGTTCAAGAACTTAATGTTGTTCTAATGGAAGATAGAGTATACAATTAGTATTTATAGGTCCCAAATAATAAGCTTGTTCTACATGTTGGCAAATATAAAATTGTTGAGCAGGTGCAACATCCTGGTGTTGAAGTTGACAACATATCTTGGTCTGAGCAAATTAGTACAGTAGTGCGTATGGGGAAAGGCCTTTGGATGGTTAGAAGATGTTGTCACAACCTCCGCAGTTTTTCCAGGAAGCTCCAGGGTCAATTGTTCGGAAAGTTTTCTCACCGGAAAACCTACAGAACAACTGATTCTAGAGCGTTGTAGAGGCCACTGTGATAGAAAGTAAAGGTGCCATGCTGACCACTCAAACAGCCGCTGGGGGTATATACTGTGTGTATATATATATATATATATATATATATATATATATATATATATATATATATATATATATATATGTGGTGGGCCGTTATCGGCGTTAACGTGCTGCGTTAACGCGATAGTCTTGTCGGGCGATAAAAAAAATATGGGCATTAATCTATTCTCAAAGTTGAGTTGGGAGTGGGATCTATACTACGATGACTCACTTTGAGCTCCGGGGGAGATGACCGGGGCGGGCTGAGGAGGAGACAGCGGTGATGTCGCTGCCGTTCGGAGGCGACCAAGAGCGGAGCTGAGCGAACAGGTGGAAGATGTGAGTCACGGGGATCCTGTAGCCGCCTCGTCACTCACGGACCCCGCGCCCCTTTTACTCTCCTCTGGCCCGGGACAGCGCTGGCGCTGGGAGTGTTTCCCCAGAGCCGCGCTCTGAAACCGTTTGCCCGCAGGCCGCGCTCACGTCCCGCGGTCGTGCGTTGACAAACTGTCCCTCTGTCAATCCTACACGCCTCTCTCCGCCCCCCTCCAGCAGTGACTTGTGTTACGCAAAATAAGCACGTTGACGCTAGGGGGCGCCGCTGTCCCTTGCGCGCCGAGTCCGACTATATTTAAATATTTTTTTCTCTCACTCCTTCGCTTTAGGTAGGCTACGTCTTATTGAAAATGATTTATTTTCATCACCAATTATCATAGTTTAACAGCTTTCTGAAGCAGCTTGTGATGCATTTTGTAAACAACTGGTCTCAATTTTAGTTATTATTTTTGGGTAGCACATATTCCGGCAGAAATAAAATAAACCATTTTAATCTATAGATTAATCTAGATTAATTTCAAAATTAATCTAGATTAAAAAAAATTATCTATGCCCACCCCTAATATATATATATATATATATATATATATAAGTATAAGTATATATATATATATATATATATATTTATTTATACTTATACTTATACTTATACTTATATATATATATATATATATATATATATATATACTTATACTTATACTTATATATATACTTATATATATATATACTTATACTTATACTTATATATATACTTATATATATATATACTTATACTTATACTTATGGCTGCACAGGAGCAGGCCTTGAGCACCAGAGCAATAGAGGCTCAGATCTATCACACCAGACCAGACCCCGGGTGTAGACTGTGCAAAGAGGCCAATAAGACGATCCAGCACATAACTGCAGGTGTGAGACGCTGCAGGGAAAGCTCACATGGAGCGCCATGACCAAGAGGAACATCTGTGCAGAGTATGGGCTGGAAACCCCAAGGTCAAAGTGGGAAACACCTCCAAAGGTAGCACATTTTCTCCAGTTTGGATTTACCCAAATCTAAAAGCTTTTCGACTGGAGCATACAGCCTATAGGCCAGAGTAATGCCTCATTTGAAAGCTAAGACCTACTGATCTTTTTCTTTGCGTTGTTGCCGTCACTTTTTTCATGTTCTTTTGTATCTAATTTTGTCATTTATTTGTCGCTTGTTGTTTTGTTGCGCTTTGGCCATATTTTTGTCACATTTTTGTTGCGTTCTTGTCAATTTTGTTGAACTTTTTTGTCGCCCTTTTGTTTTGCATTTTAGGCAAATTTAGGCAAATAAGACGCTCTCTTGGGGATTTGTGTGGCTTGATTTGGTTACTTTTTGACTCGTTTTTCCCGTGGTTTCATCTTTTCATTCTCGTTTTTTAGCGCTATTTTGACCCTTTTTTTCATGAAGCTTTTGGATTTGGGTGAAGCCAAACTGGAGAAAAGGTGCTCGGTTCAGGCGAGGGTTCAGAGGTCAAGAGGCTGCGGCACAAAGTGGCATCGATAAGAGGAAGGAGACAAACGGTTCCAATGGATTTACGCTGATACTTAAAGAAGTAATGGAAGTACAGTACAGTAATGGAAGTACAGTAAAGTAATGGAAGTACAGTACAGTAATGGAAGTACAGTAAAGTAAAGGAAGTACAGTAATGGAAGTACAGTACAGTAATGGAAGTACAGTAAAGGAAGTACAGTAAAGTAAAGGAAGTACAGTAATGGAAGTACAGTACAGTAAAGGAAGTACAATACAGTAATGGAAGTACAGTACAGTAATGGAAGTACAGTACTGCCACCCCTGCTGAAAGCCGACAAACACCACACTGGTCAGAGGGAATGCGACATAAAGAAGGAGAAAAGTCTAACACCACACTGGTCAGAGAGAATGCGACATAAAGAAGGAGAAAAGCCTAACACCACACTGGTCAGAGGGAATGCGACATAAAGAAGGAGAAAAGCCAAACACCACACTGGTCAGAGGGAATGCGACATAAAGAAGGAGAAAAGCCTAACACCACACTGGTCAGAGGGAATGCGACATAAAGAAGGAGAAAAGCCTAACACCACACTGGTCAGAGGGAATGCGACATAAAGAAGGAGAAAAGCCTAACACCACACTGGTCAGAGGGAATGCGACATAAAGAAGGGGAAAAGCCTAACACCACACTGGTCAGAGGGAATGCGACATAAAGAAGGGGAAAAGCCTAACACCACACTGGTCAGAGGGAATGCGACATAAAGACGGAGAAAAGCCTAACACCACACTGGTCAGAGGGAATGCGACATAAAGAAGGAGAAAAGCCAAACACCACACTGGTCAGAGGGAATGCGACATAAAGAAGGAGAAAAGCCTAACACCACACTGGTCAGATGGAATGCGACATAAAGAAGGAGAAAAGCCTAACACCACACTGGTCAGAGGGAATTGCGACATAAAGAAGGAGAAAAGCCTAACTCCACACTGGTCAGAGGGAATGCGACATAAAGAAGGAGAAAAGCCTAACTCCACACTGGTCAGAGGGAATGCGACATAAAGAAGGGGAAAAGCCTAAACGTGAATGTTCTTGCTGCAGGTTCCTGTGAGGACGGCTGGAGCGCCCTCTCTCTTGGCTGTTACCTGTTCGTGTCAGAGCGCCTCACCTGGCCGGAGGCGGAGCTTACCTGCCGGGAGCTGGGGGCTCACCTGGTCAGCCTGAACTCGGCGGAGGAGCAGGCCTTTGTGCGAGGTACAAACCCGAACCCGGGCTGACACCTGCTGGGCCGTCTGGTTTTGTTAACTCTCTCTCTCTCTGGGGCCCGTTCCAGATCTGGGCCCGGTTTATCAGTGGATCGGACTCCACGACAGAGACGAGGAGGGCACCTTCACCTGGACCGACCGCTCCGCCCAGGTGAGGCGCGGGAGGGCATCTGACTCACAGCTGACCAAAGGATTTCCTTTTTTCATTTCAGCTGGAGCGTTTCATCTGTTTTTACTTTTGTTCTCATTGAGATTTGGCTAATATCACATTCACTTTGCCATAACATGATCACACCCCAGTAGATTTATGCAAAAATGATCTTTGAAATGATTTAAATGTTTTATACTGGACATCTAGAAATGACCATGAATCAAAGTCCAGCAGAAATCATTTACTTTTTTTCTAAAGCGTTTGTGTTACCTGGATGTGAACAAAAAATTGATTTAAAAATACCTATCTACTTAAATGAATTAGTTGAATGAATCTGATCTGACTACCTTTTAAGCATTTTTGTCCAAAAGACTAAAACTAAGAGGTCTTCCAAAAACAACACTGCAATGAAGTATTTTTGCACCTAAAATAAGAGTAAAACAAGTAAATTGAGAGATTAGTTTGCAACGTGATGCAGACATACTTGTTCTGTTTTCTTTTGTCTTTTTTTTTTACTTGCACAAATGAAGGGTAAATGTTTCAAGAAAATGTGACCTATTTGAATGTATTTATTTATTTCATTCATTGTCATTGATTTATTTTATTTAGTTTGAGCCCTGTCAGATTGATGTTACAGTGCCCCCTGCTGGACTTTAGCGCAATGCAAAGTCAGTCTGACTGCATAAAACTCCTCAGTCAAAACGCCACACCTCCACCTTTTCATTCAGGAAGACTTCGCCAGTGCTTGTTTGGGTTATTTTACTGCATTTTGAACCCGTAGATGTTTCTCCTATTTTTCTCTCTGTGAAGCACTTTGTAAATGAAGACAACAAACTTTAAAAGCAAAGAGGACAGGAAGAAATAAATGATCTGTTTGCTGAGTTGAAATAGTTGACCTTATTTTGAGTAACGCTGACTCGCCAAGTGAAACCAATTGCAGTGAAGTAATTCTGTGCTTATTATGAGAATATTACGATTTATCACCTAATTTTGAGTGCCTGGAGATATTTTTCTTCATGAAGTGTGAAAATACTTGTTTCTTATCTAGAAATAAGTAAAAATAAATAAAATAGATCAAGTAAAGTAGAGCAAGAGGAGGGTCTGACGGTCTGTGTCTCTACAGGGCTTCACTCAGTGGCGCCCCCATCAGCCGGACTCATACTCTGGTCCAGATGAGGACTGTGTGGCTCTGATCCCGGACGACAGCGACTGGAACGACGTGCCCTGCTCCTACCACCTCCCCTTTACCTGCGAGAAGCCCTGAGCGCCCCCTGCTGGGTCCTACCACCTCCCCTTTCACCCTGAGTGCCCCCTGCTGGATCCTACCACCTCCCCATTCACCCTGAGCGCCCCCTGCTGGATCCTACCACCTCCCCTTTCACCCTGAGCGCCCCCTGCTGGGTCCTACCACCTCCCCCTTGACCCTGAGTGCCCCCTGCTGTATCCTACCACCTCCCCTTTCACCCTGAGCTCCTCCTGCTGTATCCTACCACCTCCCCTTTCACCCTGAGCGCCCCCTGCTCGATCCTACCAGCTCCCCCTTCACCCTGAGCGCCCCCTGCTGGGTCCTACCACCTCCCCTTTCACCCTGAGCGCCCCCTGCTGGATCCTACCACCTCCCCATTCACCCTGAGCGCCCCCTGCTGGATCCTACCACCTCCTCTTTCACCCTGAGCGCCCCCTGCTGGGTCCTACCACCTCCCCATTCACCCTGAGCGCCCCCTGCTGGATCCTACCACCTCCCCTTTCACCCTGTGCGCCCCCCGCTGGATCCTACCACCTCCCCTTTCACCCTGTGCGCCCCCCGCTGGATCCTACCACCTCCCCCTTCACCCCGAGTGCCCCCTGCTGTATCCTACCACCTCCCCTTTCACCCTGAGCTCCTCCTGCTGTATCCTACCACCTCCCCTTTCACCCTGAGCGCCCCTGCTCGATCCTACCACCTCCCCTTTCACCCTGAGTGCCTCCTGCTGGGTCCTACCACCTCCCCATTCACCCTGAGTTCCCCCTGCTGTATCCTACCACCTCCCCTTTCACCCTGAGCGCCTCCTGCTGTATCCTACCACCTCCCCTCTCACCCTGAGCGCCTCCTGCTGTATCCTACCACCTCCCCTCTCACCCTGAGCGCCTCCTGCTGTATCCTACCACCTCCCCTTTCACCCTGAGCGCCCCCTGCTGGATCCTACCACCTCCCCTTTCACCCTGAGCGCCTCCTGCTGGATCCTACCACCTCCCCTTTCACCCTGAGCGCCTCCTGCTGGATCCTACCACCTCCCCATTCACCCTGAGCGCCCCCCGCTGGATCCTACCACCTCCCCTTTCACCCTGAGCGCCTCCTGCTGGATCCTACCACCTCCCCCTTCACCCTGAGAACAAAACCGTGAGGCATGGGAATGATCCAAACATTGTCCAAGATTTACATGTGTTTTTACATGTGTTTATTCAGTTACTTGCTGCACACCGTGAAGCTTCATCAGACTTGGAGCTGCAGTTGACACGTCTTCTTTTCACTCTGAATAGAACCTTAAATTTTGGCAAATTGAGTGGCAAATCAAAATGTTGAATTTCTGACTTGATGTCGCTGCCCCTCTCTCTCATGAGGCACAGGGCTAACAGAACAAGCACAGGCTCCATCTAACTAATACTGCGTTTTGACCATTTGTGAGTACCTGATATGCAAAACATCCAGCGTCTCCTCTCTCAGCACAGATGAACTCAGGTCTCATAAAGGCGTCCGAAACATGATGAATGTGTCAGGTGAATCCAATCACTTTCGATCAGGGAAAACATTTGGACATTTTCTCTTATCACATGACAGTGTAGAATGGCGTCAACGCAAACCTCTAGCATTGCATACTCATTTGGCTCCGTTATTGTGATGGAATGCAAGATTTAAGGCTTTCCGATCCTTAAAGTGCGTAACACGACCGGTTTAAGGCTTTGAGCTTTGGATCAAAACATCCATCAACTTGTGCTGGCGTGTGCTGGGAGTGAGTGAATAAACTTACATATATTTGTTGGATCATTTCTAACCCAGCACTGGGGGGCCTCTCCTGTTCACAGTGAGCGCCCCCTGCTGGACTTTATTTAAAGCTAAGTTATTGAGAGGACGGCGGCCTATGAGGGTCAGACTTAGAGTCAGAGAGTTCTATTTTATTTAAAGAAAAGTCTATTCTTCTCTTCTGTTTTGTTGTTGTTGTGTCTTCAGTTGGTTTTCTGTCGGTAAAAAGCCACTGGCCTGAGTCCCACAGGCGCCACCCTCCTCAGTTTGTATCTAGGGCTGAGTACCATTAAATGATAGCAGTCTGGTGCGGGCAGAGGAGTCAGAAATAAGTAAATCTACTACAGTACAATATAGAGTTACAGTATTAGGATCTGTACTTTACACGAGTCGTATTTGTGTCTAGAACTTCTTATTTTTACTCCACTACATCTCTATAAAGGCTTCAACGTTCATGTTAAAAGCCCCACACTCTATTAACAGCAGGTGGCGCTGTGCAGATTTACTGTCAGTGCCACTGCCGAAGAAAACAAGAACGTTTGACCTTTAGATGCCAAATCTGTATGCCTGGTGGGTTTAGGGGCCGCACTAAAGTAACAATCAAAGACTATCTTCCTGTTGTAGGACTCATGATAGTGAATAATATTGTTTAAGTACATTGAAAAGTAATCAGCCCTATTCTAAGGTAAGTATGTAGCAGGAGCTCATCTTCACTACATGACGGGTCAAATGCGGCCTGTGGGTCAGTGGCTTTCTTCTGCCTGAAGCCAGTTCAGTTCTGTGCGGTGCACAGTGCTCTCTCTCACCGTGGGCTGTGCCTCAAACATTTGATTATGCTGTAAACTGTAAACTGTTACTGTCAGTGTGTGAGTGAAATAAAGCTGGAAAAGAACTGAGTGAATGTGTTTTTCACTGAGCCGGGTCTAGAAGGCACTGGTGTCATATATTATATATATATATATATATATATTATATTATATTATATATTAGTGTCGCTCCTGCTTTGGAAAGAATTGGAAGGCTGACTCGCCAGGCCAGAACTTTCTGTTTAAAACTCCCACCACTAACAACTCCTAGATATTCCTAGATTTCTTGATAGCCTACAAAACTGCTCTAATTCATTACGGTGGCGCAGCGGTTAGTGCCTCACCGCCAAATAGGGTTAGCACCTGTCCCTCTGGGTCGCACTGCAAAGCCGTTTAGTCCCACCTAATTCGATTATTTACACAGAATGACAAATTATCCACCATGCAGTGTACCCCAGTTTTCCAGTCGTTGAGGGAATTGTGCTAAAATGAAGGCCTTAAATATCAACAAAAAGCATTACAGTTGTTTCAAATGGGCAGTAAATATAGATTCCTTGATCTTTTATGCCACAGATTCATGAAAAATACTAACATGGTTTAAAACACATTCAGCTGCATGTTTTGATGAAACAGTATTTATTTTTTGCCCAATTAAGTAAGTAAGTAAGTGTTAGTCCTGAGCTGCTGCGGCTGAGCCGCTGCCACTGTGTGTCAACCTGACCCACATGGAGGTCGAGGGAACTGTAGCCCTCAGAAGAAACCTGGCTGGCTGCCCTCTGTCTCCTCTGATCCTCTGAAATGGTGCCGCGCCTCCTGGGTTTGTCCCTGTTTCAGAGCGTGGTGTCCTGCACTGGTCAGCTCCTCCTTCCCCTTCCTCCCTCCGCTCCCTCCACTTCACAACAGTCTTTCACCATCTCTTGTTTGTCCTTTTTTGTTTCCTGTAGCTCCTCGACTGTACTTCAGCTGTGGGGGCTCTTGGTGCCTCTTCAGTGTCTCAGAAGAAGAAATGTGTAGGTCTCAAATGGGTTTAGCTGATAAGCTAGCATTTTGTTTACCCTTAAAAAGCTTCTTTCTGCAGGACCATTTTAGACTCTCAAAGTAAACAAATCCACCAAACCTCCACAAAAACACGGCAAAGACGTACAAAAGTATCCAGAAAATCAATGTGGAACACATTACCCTATATCCAAATTTGACTCCATTCCTCTGTCCATTCCTCTGCTTAATCCAATGTTTCCACATTTTTGGAATTGATAACTGCAAAGAGTTGTTGCAATTAAGGCATTCAAAAAAATCTGAGTTTTACCTAAAATGTACAATTGTACATTGTGTCCAAACTTTTTGGGCACAACATTGACCTATTTTTGGCCAAAATAGCAAACGAAGCACTTCAGCACTGACCTTTATGTAATTTAAGTTTAAATTTCTCATGTCTGTCCCTCTATGTCCCACTGCATCACATGACTGTCCCACTTAGCGCTCGTGCTTCACAGCTAGAAGGCCCCGGGTTCGATTTGCACCTGGACGGGTGTGTACTTTGCTTGTTCTCCCCGTGTCTGCGTAGGTTTCCTCCAGGTGCTCCGGTTTCCCCACCACTAAAAACATGTACAATAGATGAATCCTCCAGCCACGTGATTCTGATCACCAGCCTGGCTCCACATCTGGAGGTGGGTCCCAAGGCCCAGCACTGCCCACTGCTCCCTACAGGTTGTCCAGTGGCGTCGAGGGATGGGTCAAATGCAGAGGAGACATTTGGTTGAACAGTTGATCTATAATGTATGATGTATAAAGCCTGTTAAAGCCTCCACTCCTGCAATTTCCCCCATCATAACTAACATAATTCAAGCCTCCCTCACTACTGGTACTGTACCCTTTCCACTTAAAACTGCCGCTGTCACTCCCATTCTCAAGAAACCTGGTTCTGATTCTTCCGACCTTAATAACTTCCGTCCCATTTCAAACCTTCCCTTCATCTCAAAACTTCTTGAAAAAACTGTTGCTGCCCAACTCCACACCCATCTCTCCTCCAATAACCTGTATGAACAATTTCAATCTGGCTTCCGTTCCCTCCATAGCACTGAAACTGCCCTCATGAAAATCACCAATGACCTTCTCCTCTCTGCTGACTCCGGTTCACTCTCCATCCTCCTTCTGCTTGATCTCAGTGCAGCCTTTGACACCATCTCCCACTCCATCCTTCTGGACAGACTCTCCTCCATTGGCATCACAAACACTCCCCTCTCCTGGTTCCGCTCCTACCTTTCTGACCGCACACAGTTCATCCAGCTCAAATCTTTTACTTCCCGTCCCTTCCCTGTCACTTCAGGGGTTCCCCAGGGTTCTGTCCTCGGCCCCTTACTGTTCCTAATCTACCTTCTTCCTCTTGGTCACATCTTCAGAAAACACCACATTCACTTTCACTGCTACGCGGATGACACCCAGCTCTACATCTCCAGTAAACCAAATTCCACACTCCCACCCTCTTCTCTCACTAACTGCCTCCATGAAATAAAGTCCTGGTTCACTTCAAACTTTCTCAAACTCAACAGCAATAAAACTGAACTCCTCCTCATTGGCACCAAATCCACCCTAAATAAAATCAGCAATTTCTCCATTCCCATTGACGGCTCCTCCGTTTCCCCCTCCCCTCAGGTAAAGAGCCTGGGTGTCATCCTCGATAGCACCCTCTCCTTCACCGCACACATCAATAGCATCACCCGCATCGCCTACTTCCACCTCAGAAACATCCGCCGGCTCCGCCCTTCTCTCTCCCCTCACACCACTGCCATCCTTGTACACAGCCTCGTCACCTCCCGTCTCGACTATTGTAATTCCCTGCTGTTTGGTCTCCCTCAAAAAACTCTCCATAAACTCCAACTGGTCCAAAATGCAGCCGCCCGCATCATCACACACACCCCCTCCATAAACCACATCACTCCTGTCCTTCAACAGCTCCACTGGCTCCCCATCACCCACCGCATCCAATACAAAATCATGCTTCTCACATTCAAAGCAATTCACAAGCTCGCCCCCCCATACCTGACTGACCTCCTCCATGTCTCCACACCTGCCCGCTCTCTCCGCTCCTCCTCCTCTCTCCGGCTCACTGCCCCCCCTCCCGCCCGTCTCGTCACCATGGGGAGTAGAGCCTTCAGTCGCTCTGCTCCTCAGCTCTGGAACACTCTCCCTCCTGACCTCCGTAACACCGACTCACTCCCACACTTCAAATCCATCCTCAAAACTCATCTGTTTAGACAAGTCTACTCACTGTGACCACAACTGCATCGTCCTTTTTTAATCATGCTGTTTTAACTTTGTATTTTAACTGTTTTTAACTGTTGATGTTATTTTACTTGTGGATGTGAGGCGACCTTGAGTGTCTTGAAAGGCGCCTAAGAAATAAAATGCATTATTATTATTATTATTATTATTAATATATAATGTATGATGTATAATGTATAATGTATGATGTATGATGTATGATGTATGAAGAAGAAGAAGAACCTTTATTTATATAGCGCCTTTCACAGACAAGGTCACAAAGCGCTTTACATGAGAGCATTGTACATTCACTCCATACTCGGTGGTGGTAAACTATGTTAGTAGCTTCAGGTTCCCCTGGGGGAGACTGACAGAAGCGCTTTGCGACTACACACGTCTGCGCCAACGGTCCCTTAGACCAACACCATACATTTACACACATTCATCCTGGCCTATTGTACATGTTTTTGGGGTATGATGTATGATGTATGAGGTATAATGTATAATGTATGAGGTATAATGTATAATGGGTCCCCAATGGTTCCAGGTTGCCTCAGCGGTATTGAGGATGGGTCAAACGCAGAGAACTATTTTCTCTACGTGGATTTATAAAGTATAACTTAACCTAAACCACACCACGTAAAATGTAACCCAATAAATACATTTGAAATACAAGCATTTATTTTATGACAGATATTTTCATCATTGAAAAAGACCTCATAAATGTACAAACAAACATGTGCCTTAGCTGTGAGCGGCTCCTCTCCTGACATGACTGTGACTTTACCAGTAGCGGGTACGTCTCCATGGAGATGTGACTAAAAGCAGCAGAATTTAAGATTTGAAAAGGTTAGGTCCTCATCCAAATCCATTCTTTGATTACCCACTGCAGAAATAGCATGTTCTGTGTCGAGCTGCTCATTGGGAGCATGTTTTGTTTTGATGGCAACAGTATAGTCCAAAATGTTACATAGTGTGCCTTTAATAAAACGAATTCAAAGCAAATCTACAAACTGACGTCAATGACTTTGCTTTTCCTGTCAGTTTGTTTCATGACAGAGGCCGTTTCTCAATCTGAGTACTTGTGCGGACTTGTAATGTATGATGTATAATGTATGATGTATGTATGATGATGTATGATGTATAATAATGATAATAATAATAATCGAACTTGTATAGCGCTTTTTAGACACTCAAAGACACTTTACATGGGGAATGAACAAAACAAAAAATGGGTTTAAAGAAAAGCTAGTTTGAACTGGTTTTGAGTCCTGATTTGAAGGTTGGTAGTGAGTCAGAGTTTCTAACGGGCAGTGGGAGTTAGTTCCAGAGGGTGGGAGCAGCGATGGCAAAGGCTCGGTCCCCCAAGGTCCAATGTATGATGTATCATGTATCATGTATCATGTATAATGTACGATGTATAATGTACGATGTATAATGTACCATGTATAATGTACCATGTATGATGTATCATGTATAATGTATGATGTATCATGTATGATGTATCATGTATCATGTATGATGTATGATGTATCATGTATGATGTATGATGTATGATGTATCATGTATGATGTATCATGTATGATGTATCATGTATGATGTATCATGTATAATGTATGATGTATCATGTATGATGTATCATGTATCATGTATGATGTATCATGTATCATGTATGATGTATCATGTATCATGTATCATGTATGATGTATCATGTATGATGTATCATGTATCATGTATGATGTATCATGTATGATGTATGATGTATCATGTATGATGTATCGTATGATGTATGATGTATCATGTATGATGTATCATGTATAATGATGTATAATGTATAATGTATGATGTATCATGTATCATGTATGATGTATCATGTATGATGTATGATGTATGATGTATCATGTATCATGTATAATGTATGATGTATCATGTATGATGTATCATGTATCATGTATGATGTATCATGTATGATGTATCATGTATGATGTATCATGTATCATGTATGATGTATGATGTATCATGTATGATGTATGATGTATCATGTATAATGATGTATAATGTATAATGATGTATAATGTATGATGTATGATGTATGATGTATCATGTATGATGTATCATGTATGATGTATGATGTATGATGTATCATGTATGATGTATGATGTATCATGTATGATGTATGATGTATGATGTATGATGTATCATGTATGATGTATCATGTATCATGTATGATGTATGATGTATGATGTATAATGTATAATGTATGATGTATAATGTATCATGTATCATGTATGATGTATCATGTATGATGTATGATGTATCATGTATCATGAATGATGTATCATGTATCATGTATCATGTATGATGTATGATGTATCATGTATCATGTATGATGTATCATGTATCATGTATCATGTATCATGTATCATGTATGATGTATGATGTATCATGTATCATGTATCATGTATAATGTATGATGTATCATGTATGATGTATCATGTATCATGTATGATGTATCATGTATCATGTATCATGTATGATGTATCATGTATCATGTATGATGTATCATGTATGATGTATCATGTATGATGTATCATGTATGATGTATCATGTATCATGTATGATGTATCATGTATGATGTATCATGTATCATGTATGATGTATGATGTATCATGTATGATGTATGATGTATCATGTATAATGATGTATAATGTATAATGATGTATAATGTATAATGTATGATGTATGATGTATCATGTATCATGTATCATGTATGATGTATCATGTATCATGTATCATGTATGATGTATGATGTATCATGTATCATGAATGATGTATCATGTATCATGTATGATGTATGATGTATGATGTATCATGTATCATGTATGATGTATCATGTATCATGTATGATGTATCATGTATGATGTATGATGTATGATGTATCATGTATGATGTATGATGTATCATGTATCATGTATCATGTATGATGTATCATGTATGATGTATCATGTATCATGTATCATGTATGATGTATCATGTATCATGTATGATGTATCATGTATGATGTATCATGTATGATGTATCATGTATCATGTATGATGTATGATGTATGATGTATCATGTATGATGTATGATGTATGATGTATGATGTATCATGTATCATGTATGATGTATCATGTATCATGTATGATGTATCATGTATCATGTATCATGTATGATGTATCATGTATCATGTGTGATGTATGATGTATGATGTATCATGTATTATGTATGATGTATGATGTATGATGTATCATGTATGATGTATCATGTATAATGTATAATGTATGATGTATCATGTATCATGTATGATGTATGATGTATGATGTATGATGTATGATGTATCATGTATCATGTATCATGTTTATTTATTTATTTATTCATTTATTTATTCATTTAAGAGGATAACCCCTTGAGATGCATCATCTCGTTTTCAAGAGGGTCCTCAAAAGTCTCCAAAAAAGAAAAAAGCAAAGCACAAAAACAGATACAGCAGTACAGGCATGAAACCAAGACATAGAAGACAAAACAAACAAACAAATAAATCCTTAACATACATCTTCTACCACATACACCGACACACCACTTGCACACTACAGCGCACACACACATACGCACACACACACACTTCTCTCTACTTTGAACAATCACTTACAATTTTTAAAAGCAATTACAAGTGGTTTGTAAATATTGCAAAAGGGCATTTTTATACGTTTGATAGTAGGTTATAGAGCGGATAAAGGCGGGTTGATTATTCCAATCAAAAGGTGCTTTGAAATTAAATGAACATTTTCCTATTTCTTTGTGAATTCTAGGTACGACAAAAAAGATTTGATTTGCATGTCTTAAATTATAAGAAGAGCTAAATAGTATTAAATATTGTCTCAAATAATCAGGATAACTAAGATTAATGCATTTGAATATAAATAATAACCAATGAAATTGACGTCTGGAGGATGGAGTGAGCCAAGAGAGTTGCTGATAGAGCAGGCAATGGTGAGTTCTGAAGGGACAACGGAGAATAAATCTACACAGACTATTGTAGATAACATTAAGTGGCTGAAGACTAGTGCAAGTGGTATTTTGATAGACAACATCACAGTAATCGAGAATAGGGAGTAGCAATTGAGTAACAATCCTCTTTCTCACTAAGAAACTAAAGCAACTAATTGATTGGTAAAGTAATTTCAAACGATATGCAATTTTATTGGCAACAGCATGTATATGAAAGTTAAAAGAAAGGTTGGAGTCAAGCCATAAACCCAGATATTTGTATGTCTCAACTGGTACAATTGAAACTGCATCCAGAAGTACAATATCAAGTGCACCCGCCGATATACGTCTGTTTTTATCCTGGAATACCATTGAGTGTGATTTGGTTTTATTAAGAATTAGCTTATTAGCTTGAAGCCAAAGAAGAGAATTCTGAATATCAATAATATTGGATTTCGAACAGTAAATAATAGTATCATCTGCGTAAAGTTGAATATTGCAGTCTGAACAGGTGAGGGGAAGGTTATTAATAAAAATTGAGAATAGAAGAGGACCAAGTGATGAACCCTGAGGTACACCTCGATCTATAATTTGAAAATCAGAATAGTTGCCATTAAAAAAAAACACATTGTTGGCGAAAATGGAGATACGAGTTAAACCAAAGAAGAGAGGACCTGTCAAGACCAATGGAATGTAGTTTGTCTAACAGAAGATAGTGATCAACCATATCGAATGCCTTAGAAAGGTCAATAAATAATGCACCAGTGAGCAGATTGTTGTCGAAGCCAGTGAAAATATCATTTGTGAACTTAAGTAAAGCAGAGGTTGTTGAAAAAAATGGTCTAAATCCAGATTGAAAACGAGATAGAATATTGTTGTCAAACAAATAATCAGATAGTTGATTAAAAATTATTTTCTCAAAAACTTTGACAATGCAGTTGATAATGGATATAGGTCTATAGTTGTTCATATTGCAGGAGTCACCCCCTTTGTGAAGGGGAATAACTCTTGCACATTTCCAATCAGAGGGCACTTCACAAGTGGAAAAAGATAAATTAAAAAGATCGGCTAAGGGAAAAGAAAGAACATGAGATGCAAGCTTAATAAATTTGGCTTCAATACCATCTGGGCCGGCACTTGAATTAGAAGAGAGCCCATTAATAGCCTGCTGAACTTCAGCTGGATTTACTTGTCTGAAGGAAAAGGACCTTCCACAGGATTGGACGTCAGAAAACAGGGCAGGTTGAGAAGGAGGCTGCATCTGAGGTAAGTTGGAAAAGTGCTGACTGAAAGCATTGGCAATAATTGCTGGATCAGTGGTGGTTTGATTATTAATAATCATGTTTACAGAAGTACAGTCGGATTTACCAAGTAAACTATTAAGTTGCTTCCAAAATTTTAAAATGATCAGATAAACAATTTTTATAGTAGTTAGATTTGGCATTTCTGGTTTGTGTTGTACATAAGTTTCTAAGTTGCTTATAAGCTTTCAAGTCATCAGAATCATGTGTGAGGCGATACTTTTTCCAGGCCTTATCTCTTTGTTTAAAGAGATGCAGCAGTTCACCGCTCACCCATGGAAGATGATGCCCTTTGACTTTTATCACTTTAAGAGGAGCATGAGTGTTAATAACTTTCTGAATTTCATCATAAAAAAATTTCCAGGCCTCATTAATAAAAGGTATTAATTCTAATCTGTTCCAATTGATATCAAGCAAATCATCTATAAAGCGTTCACAATTGAATGATTTAGTTTGACGAACTGTAATAAATTTAGGAGGCAGTCGAGGAATTTTAATTTTCCAACGACAAAAGATGATGCAGTGGTCACTGAAACAGTCAGAAAGGACACCAGATTCCAGAAATCGATTGGGGTGAGTTACTAAAATCCAGTCAAGAAGAGAATTAGTCTGAAGATTAATTCTAGTCGGCTTCTTGATAAGTTGAGTCAAATTTGCACTATTAAAGATATTACGCACACTAGCTGAGGACGGAGCAAGCCAGTTAATATTAAAGTCACCCAGAAGGATAATCTCGCCAGTTTGGCCCAAAGAAGTAATAGTAGATACAATATTCTTAACAGAATCAGAAGGGGAATTTGGGGGTCTATAAATGTTTCCAATTAATAAATGTTTATTTTCGTGTAAAATTACTTTGACAAACAGACATTCAAAATCAACTGGATTCACCTTTGGCGAGACAGCTTGGGAATGTAGATTTGAAGATACATAAGTGGCCACTCCACCCCCCCTAGAACCTCTATCCGCTCTGTACAAAGTGTAGTTGTCCAAACCAATATCATTGGAAGAAATATACGTAGACAGCCATGTTTCAGAAATGGTAATAATACTAGGATTATTGTAGACAAGCCAGGCCCTAAGCTGATCGATTTTAGGCAACAGACTCCTAATGTTCACATGAATAATGAAAATACCATCAACCATAATCTAAAAGTAAAAAGTAAAAATAAATGTAATACACAATATAGAGAAGACAAAGAGAGAGCATACAAACCCACATCCCAGCACTCACACACAACCGCACATACATACAAGCACAAACAAACACCATGCAGAACACAAAATAATACTGAAACATATTTCAACGAGAAACACACACACACAAAAAAATAAAATAAAAATAAGATATCAAAACAAAACTCAAAACTCAAAACTCAGTCTGCAGGAATAGGAAAAAATAAAAAGGAAATAAATTAATAACAAATTTGCCCTGGAACTGTACATCAGTCATCAGTAATATATATATATATATATATATATATATATATATATATATATATAAAAATGTATAGAAGCAAAACAAGATACAGGACACGCGGAAAAAATAAAATAAATAAATAAAGTAAGAAAGGAAAAGAAGAATCAAATAAATATTAATAATAATAATAAAATACCAGTAAATAAACATAAATATAACAATTCCTTTGTGACACCAAAGCTCAACAAGCCTATTTACTGCTGTAAATCAGTGCGCGCAACCAAAACTACGACACTGCGTCATAACGTCATGCAGGTTTACGACAAACAAAAGTTCAATAAGTCAGCCATGGAAATAACACGTAACTAAAGACCACAGTCAAGAAGACTTCATGGCGACTTTATGGATAAACACTTCAGCTTCCTCTGGGGACCAAAACAGGAGTGTGATATCATCATCAGCTTGTACTCGTAGGGTGGCAGGATAAAGCAAAGCGTACTTTATGTCAAAGTCACGAAGCCGCTTTTTAATAGGGTTGAACAGCCGACGCTTCTCCATCACACCCGCGCTGAAGTCAGGGTAGATATAGACACGAGTTTCCTTAAATAGAAGCTCCTTCTTTTCACGGGCGAGGCGGAGAATCTTTAGCTTGTCCTGGAAGTGTAAGAACTTCACCAAGATTGGCCTTGGTCCCGACCTGGAATCACCACGTTTGGAAACCGCCGGAGTGCGATGCGCCCTTTCGATCCCAGGCGGCGAGGGAAAATGCTCATAGCCGAAGAGCTGGACGAGAAGCTGACCGACGAAGCCGATCATATCATGACCCTCAGATTTCTCCGGAAGCCGAAGAAAGCGAAGGTTCGATGCCCTGTTACGGTTTTCAGCCTCCTCAACTTTCTCCTCAAGGTAAGCATTCCGCTTCTCAAGGGCTTTTACGCGTACATCCAGGTTAGTTAAATCATCCTGATTAGTACCAACTCTGGTTTCTAATTCACTAACTTTATCACCAAGCGAATTGAATGAGTTGGTCAAAGCATTGACACTAGTTTGGATATTGTCAAGTTTGGAATCAAAATGAGACAGCATATCGGTCTTCAGCTGCTGTAAAGCCTCCAACAGAGAGTTCTTAGTGATCGTTTGATCCATAGTAGGGGCGTAAGCACGCGGTTTCCAAATAAATGAAAACAACAAAGTGATCCAAATAAGTGTTGGTTGATAAAGCAATCTCAGTGATTTGAGCAGCGTAGGAGGACAAGGATCAGAAAAGTTGAGCAAATTAATACATTACAGACTGAGGTTCAGAGGAGCTCACGCCAGCACTACTGCTCTGTCGGCCATCTTTTGTACATACATCATACATGATACATGTATGATGTATCATGTATGATGTATCATGTATCATGTATGATGTATCATCTTTTTTTTTCAAGATTTTCAGGATGGCGCCACTGTGTATGGTTCGCCGTCTGTCCCTACCACATTTGGTGATTTTTCTGCTCATTATAGGGCTTATTTTTGATGTGACATCGGTGTTGATTTATGATCACCTGACACTTTTAAAGATCCGGGATTCGGTAAACAATCTGCCCGTTCAAGCCTTTGATGGACATTCGAAGACCCCACCACCTGTCCTCGAGTCTGTCCCACCCTTTCTGCAGCGTCCTGTGAGCAGGTTGCCTCGCAACAAGAGGCGCAGAAGACGAGGAAAGAGAGGCGGGATCTCTGTCAGGTTTAAGGCATACCTCGCGTCCTCCGGTGTGGATAATCCAAGACACTTTAGTAACTGGACAGGAGATTCCGGTTTCGACCTCCGGCGTCCCCTCCAGCTCTGCTATCGGTGGCTACATCCAGCTAGCCCTGACGCCGGGCACCCCCTTCCGCGTTGGCGGCCCGTCAGGATCCAGAGTCGGCGGTGCGCTCAGGTGAATCTCCGCCCGCTGGTCCGCGCTGTCTCGGAGCCTGACAGCTGTGTATCTCTGTCTGCAGCACTGCTCAACGCCCGTTCACTCTCAAACAAGACTTTCATCATAAACGACTTCATCTCTACGCACGATCTGGATTTTTGCTTTTTGACGGAAACCTGGCAGCAATCTGGTGATAACAGCGCCTTCACTGAGCTCCTCCCACCTGGATATTCATACCTCAGTACACCGCGGCTCTCAAGCCATGGTGGTGGCCTGGCTACTGTGTATAAACAGACATACATCTGTCGCTTTCTCCCCACCAAAGCCTACAGTAGCTTTGAACTGCAGCTCTTTTTATTTGAGTCAGTCACTCCTGTTTTGTGTGGCGTTGTCTACCGCCCACCAAAGCACAATAAGAATTTTATAACTGAGTTTTCAGATTTTCTGGCCGAGTTTGTCCCAACTGTTGAAAATAGGATGGAGACTCGGTATATTATAATCCAAATTCATTACTTTATTTCCTATTACAAGCTAACAGTCCATCTGTTCAGCTGACCTCCATGTTGACCGAGCAGATCCCAGGGGGAGAAGTGAGGAGAAGGGGAGAACGCTTCTCAAGCAGGACCATATATAGTAGGTGTGTCTTCCCCCCAACCAATCAGCTCTCTTGGGAATGTCTTATCACTTCTCTTGCGCGATCTGACTCCTCCTTACAGCACACTGCCCCCCAGTGGATCAACCATACATTTATTTTATTTTTATTTTTTTTTAAACTCTTTATTACATTTTAATACAATTACAAGAATGAAAACATAAAAGAAAAAGAAAAAGTTATATTCGAAATCTAATATATACGGTTTTTTTACGGTTTACAAATACAGTAGGTGTTAAGGTGGGTGGGGTTGGGGGGGGGGGGGGGGGAGTAAAATAAAAATAAAATTATTCGGGTTGCGTTTTTTATTGTTTCAGTTCTGCCTTGGTTTGCGGAGTTTCTGTATATGTATGTGAATGTGTATGTAATGCAGGGGTGCATAGGTGCTATGTCGAGTGTGGTCAAATGAGTCTATATGTAAGTGTAATATATAAAAAAAGAAAGAAAGAGAAAAAATAAAAAATAAAAAAATAAAAATAAAAATAAAAAATAATAATAATAATAATAATAATAATAATAATAATTAATTTATTTATATATATTTATCCATATGTACACATCATCGTCACTATCACTATCATCATCGTCATTGCTACAATCATTACCCATTGCTAATTGTATCTTGCCAAGGTTTGGTGAAAAATAATAATAGTAGAATAAATGACAATAATAATAAATAAAATATTAACAAAAACAAATAATAATAATAATAAAAAGCAGAGCGTGTTGCGAGACGGGCTCACTCAACAGGCCCTGCTTGTCCTCTTGTTAGTCCTATACTGTGAGGTGCATTAAAAAAACAAGAAATTTGTGGGGCCGATGAGGTGGGAGATACCCCACATCGGGCCCACTTCTTGTCTGCCCTGTTGCTCTCTAGATTATGTATATTTGATTTATTTATTTATTTTATAAATACAATATTATATATATATATTCTTTTTCTTCTTTTTCTTTCCTTCTTTCCTCTCTTTTCCAGTACCTGATCGTAATCTCGGATATAATGTGTATAGTTTGTTCAGATATCCAATTTAAGTGAGAGAGAAAATGTAATTAATAATAATTATAATAACAATTATAATAACAATAATCACAATAATAACAATAACAATAATAACAACAACAGCGACGTGAGGAAGTAACAAATAAATAAATATCTAGAAATAAATGATCCTAAATACATATATAAATAGTAATAATAACTGATTTTAACGTATCTATTTGGAGAGGGTGTGCGAGAGTGTATGTATGCGTGCATGTGTGTGCAGGTGTGTATGTACGTCTGTTTATATGTGAAGGATTATAAGAACGTGAATGGCACTTTTTGTCTCTTTGGTATATTAATTTGTGGTTGGGTGTTGGGGATTAAATTGATGTTGAGAAATTGTTGGGGTTGATGTCAAAATGGCTAATGAATGGTGACCAGGAGTATGTAAAGGAAGTTATGTCATCATCATGGCGAGCTGCTATTTGAGAAGATGTTATGTATTGAGTAAGAGAGTTGGTCCAATGATTGATGTTGATTGTGTGTTTTGTTTTCCAGTTTTGGAGTATTATTTTCTTGGCGACAGTTAGGGATGTGAGTAGACTGTTCTTATGTCTAGGCAGTATTGTTGTTGTTGAAGTGAGACCTAGTAAACAAAGCGAGGGAAGTAAAGGGACTCTGCAGCTCAGGATGTGTGAGAGTTTTTGTGTGATAGTGTTCCAAAAAGCCTGTACAGGAGTGCATTCCCAAAGTGCATGTAGGTAGGTATCAGTGACACCCATAGTGCATTGTGAACAGATGGCTGTATCTGCTAGTCCCATTTTATGCATCCTGTGTTGTGTGATGTGTGACCTGTGTATGACTTTATATTGGATTAATTGCAGATTGGTGTTGGGTGTCATAGAAAAGATGTTTTTACAAGCTTCTGTCCAGTGTTCCTGTGCGAGTTCTGTATTAAGATCTATGTTCCATTTTTCTGTAGGTAAATGTATTGTATCAGAGTTGAAATATCGGTATAATTTTGAGGTGAGTTTTTTTATTTCTTTAATGTTCTTTATGTTTTCGAATAGTTGGGATGGGTTTAATGTGTTATATTTTATGTTAATTTTATTTTTGATTACAGATTTAATTTGTAGGTATTGAAAAATATTATTGCTGTCAAGTTGATATTGTTCTCTGAGCTGCGTGAATGTTATGAATGTATTGTTTTTGAATAAGTGGCGTAGGTGAGTGATGCCCTTTTGTTCCCACATGTGATAGTGAAGAGGTTTTGTATTAATTGTAAAATCCGGATTGTGCCATATGGGAGTGTATTTACAGGGTGAAGTGGAGGAGTTAGTTAGTTTTAATGTTTTCCACCAGGCTGTCAGAGTAGTTGAGATGACTGTGCTTTTAAAACAGGGGTGTTTTTTCAGTGTTGTATTTAAAGAAGGTATATCTGCCAGAGTAAGGTGAGTGAAGTATGACTGTTCCAATTGAATCCATGTATTGTTGTGTGATGGTTTTGTCCACTTAACTAAATACTGTAATTGATTGGCCAGAAAGTAGTGGATGAAATGTGGTGCTTCTAGTCCGCCTTGAGCTTTGTTTTTTTGTAAAGTGGTGAGTTTGATTTTAGCTTTTTTGTTTTTCCAATAAAACTTTATGCACATGGAGTTGAGTTTATTGAACCATTTGTCGGGAGGGGTTACTGGGATGTTAGAGAATAAATAATTTAGTTTCGGGAGTATTTTCATTTTAACAGATGCTATTCGTCCAATGAGTGTAAGTGGTAAATTGGTCCAGCGTTCCAGATCATCTTCTATTGTTTTTAGTATTGGGTTATGATTAAGTGAAAACAACTCTGTCAGCCTGGAGGAAACGGTTATACCCAAATACTTGATATTACCAGTGTGCACTTCAGGAAATGAATCCTGAGCTGCTGAGTCCCAAGCATTATCTGAAAGGGGGAGAATTATTGATTTATTCCAGTTAATACTATAGTCTGACATCGATGAGTATGTGGTGATTATTTTAAATGTTTCTTGTAGTGATTCTTGTGGAGTTTGTAGATAGAGGAGAATGTCATCTGCGTATAAACTAATTTTATGTTGTGTACCTGAGACGTTGATTCCTTTTATGCTGTTGGTTTGCCGTATTGCAGTTGCAAGGGGTTCTAAAAATAATGCAAAGAGAGAGGGAGAGAGTGGACATCCTTGCCGTGTGCCCCTATGCAGTGTGAATGTGGAAGAGATAATACCATTAGTAGTGACAGTGGCCTTTGGTGATGTGTATAGTACATTGATCCAGTGGATGAATGACTCCCCGAAGCCAAATTGCCGAAGTGTATAGAATAGAAATGTCCAATTTACCTTGTCGAATGCCTTTTCTGCATCGAGTGAAGTTATGATCGTATCGGTATTTGATTGTTGTGAGATGTTAATGAGATTGAATAATCTACGAAGATTGTCAGATGAATTTCTATTTTTGATGAATCCTGTCTGGTCAGGGTTTATTAATAGTGGAGTAACCTTTTCTAGTCTGGAGGCAAGTGCTTTTGTGATAATTTTTAAATCTGTGTTAAGTAGTGATAGGGGTCTGTAACTAGTGGGTTGAGTTGGGTCTTTGTCTGGTTTAAGTAACAAGGTTATAGCTGCAGTGTTCATGTGAGATGGAATTTGAGATGTGTTCTTTATTTCAATAACGGCACGGATGAGGAGTGGGGATAATGTAGACCAGAAGTGTTTATAGAATTCAGGAGGATAACCATCAGGACCGGGGGCTTTATTATTTTGCATCTGAAGAAGAGCTTTATGTAGCTCATGTAAAGTTAGAGGGGAATCTAAGAAGTTTACCATATCTGTGGGAAGTTGTGGTAGTGTAAAGGTTTTGAAGAATGATTGCATCTCAATTGGGTTAGGTCCATTTCCTGAAGAGTACAGTTTTTCATAAAATAACCGGAATGTATTATTTATTTCATATTGGTCATGAGTGAGCTGCTGTTCTGAGGTTTGTATTGATACTATCATTGATTTATCTTTTTTACGTTGTAATAAGTTTGAGAGATATTTCCCAGATATATTATTTTTTTCTACTAGTTCGAACTTGAGTTGTTGCAACATGAAGTTGTTTTTTTCTTGCAAAAAGTTGTCCAATTGCAATTGAACATTTTTTATTTCATTTTCATTTTGTTCTGCATTTTCTGATAGAATTTCAAGTTTTTCTTGTAATTGCTGTTGCAATTTAGTTTGTCTTTTCTTTTTATAGCTCGAGTATGATATAATTTTTCCTCTTAAGTATGCTTTGGCTGTTTCCCATAATGTTACTGCTGTTGTCTCTGGGGAGTCATTCAACTCCATGAAGAATGTCCACTCTCTCTCGATCATCTGATTGAATATTGGGTCTTTTAGAAGGGAAGTATTAAGGCGCCATCTCGAGGGAGGTTTAGTGTGGTATTGAAACTGTAGAGTGAGGGTAACTGGTGCATGGTCGCTAATCATAATGGGGTGTATTGTGGTGTCTTTTACCTTAGGCAGAAGAGTGTTACTTAAAAGAATGTAGTCAATTCGTGAGGAGGAGTTATGAACCTGTGAGAAATATGTGTATTGTCTTTTGTGTGGATGTGACAATCTCCAACTGTCGCCAAGCCCATATTCCTGCATGTATTGTTTTATTGTATCAGTGGAGTTCCAGTATCGGGAGCTTCCTGTGGTATGTGAGCGGTCCAGGTTTGGGTCTAGTACGGTGTTAAAATCTCCAGCTAAAATGATATTTGAAGTTTCATTTATTTTAGAAAATATATTATGAAAGAAAGAGGGGCTGTCATTGTTAGGTCCATATATGTTAATAATGGTTATATTATGTTTAGATAGATTACCGTTGACGATGACGTAACGCCCTTCAGGGTCAGTTATTGTTGAGAGATGATTAAATAATAGTTTATTATGTATTAAAATTGATACTCCACGTTGTCTACTATTCAAGGTGGATGAATATATATGCGTGAAATCTTTGGATTGTAAGTGGTTTAGATCTGTATCTGATAAGTGTGTTTCTTGTAAAAGGCATATATCTGGTTTCATTTGATGAAGGTGGTTGAAAATGTTGTTTTTCTTTGCTTGAGATCTAATGCCCCGCACATTCCATGAGACAAGTGTTAGTAAGTTTGTGTGTGCATGTGTTTGTATGATATGAGATGTTACAAGCCGCATAATCAAGACAGAAAAATGAGTCGATTAATTTCAGATAGAGCAACCAACTGTGTTGTACATTACAAGGAATTGGAATAAAGTGATAGGGGAGGGGGGGGGGGGAGAGGAGAAATGAAGGTCACAATCATAATCAACAAAAATAGCAATAATGTGAGACTAGTGCGGTTGTGTGTATGTGTTACATAATAAAGTATATACATATAATTAACACAGTTATATCCTCGGTTATTAGATCATGGGTAGTGTGTGAAATACATTTTTGTGAGTATCACTCTGGATTTATGTGTCGTTTTTAATTAGTCATGCTTATTTTACCTCATAGATATGAAGACAACAGGGAAGAGTCAGTATAGCCATGGGGTTGTTTCAGCATTGCGGTATAGTTGGCCATTTACGTACAGTTTATCCACAACAAGTATGGCTTTCTGTCCTTTTTGGATCATCTCCTTGCGTACAGGGTGAAGTTTGCTCCGGTGCTGCATTATTTCTTTAGGGTATTGTTCGTTGAGACCGTAGTTAGTTCCTTTCAGTTGCTTGCCTTGATGTTGTACTTGCAGTTTTTGTTTGTAGTGTTCAAATTTAGCCACGATTGGCCTGGGTCGTTTTTTTCACTTGTGATGGTTTTAGCTCCTATGCGGTGCACGCGGTGGAAAGAGATGGAGTTTACGGTCGCGGTGGGGAGTTTGAGTTGACATGAAGTTTTTCACCTGTTTTTCTGCGTCTTCTGACGTTTGTTCGGGGATGCCAGTGAAAACGAGGTTGTCCCTCATGCTGCGTGATTGTAAGTCCATGATAGTTTCCTTCATAGTTTTGTTTTCTGTGACAATTGTTGTGATTTGCGTAGTGAGAGAGTTAATGGATTCTTTCAACGATTTGTTATCGTGAGTGAGTGTTTGTATATGTGCCTGGCTGAACTCCAAACTTTCGCGGAGCGCGGAAATATCTTGGTGCAATGTTTCAATGAGGGCGAACCTGTTGTCCATAGCGGTTAATCTAAGTTCGATTGTATTGAGAATGAGAGCGATGTCGGGGCAACATGAGGAGACTGTGGAAGTGGCTTTCTGAGGGTTACTTAAATCGGGAGATGAAGATGAGCGAAACCTCTTTTTATCGTTGGTGGGAGTGAAGTTGTTGTCGGCTGATGGTGCGGTATCTTGATCCATGACGCACAACGAGTAGTAGTGGTCGATGTAATCCTCGAGCGATTCCAGAGATTCCAGGGTTGGGTAAGTATCGTATATGAAGAGTGGGGTTTGTGGTTATCTTCTAAAACAAAAGAATAAGCCTCCGAGGGAAGATAATACTCGTGCTGTTTACTCTAGCAGCTACGCGCCGCCATCTTGAATCACGCACCGTCTCGCGGTAGTTCATACATATCCATGCCTCTCACCATGGATATGTATGGATCAACCATACATACAACAAGCAACTACAATGTCCACCATAAGAAATGTATCTCAAAGCACAGTTTACAGATCAACACAGTTATATATATATTCACTAAAACCATCCATCCATTTTCTTCCGCTTTATCCGGGGCCGGGTCGCGGGGGCAGCAGTCTCAGCAGAGATGCCCAGACTTCCCGATCCACGCACACCTCTTCCAGCTGTTCTGGGGGGACCCCGAGGCGACACCAGGCCAGCACGGAGACATAGTCCCACCAGCGTGTCCTGGGCCTTCCACGAGGCCTCCTCCCAATAGGACATGCCTGGAACACCTCCCGAGGGAGGCGACCAGGAGGCATCCGATACAGATGCCCTAGCCACCTCAGCTGGCTCCTTTCGACGTGGAGGAGTAGCGGCTCGAGTCCGAGCTCCTCCCGGGTAACCGAGCTCCTCACCCGATCTCGAAGGGTGCGCCCAGCCACCCTGCGAAGGAAACTCATTTCGGCCGCTTGTATTCGCGATCTTGTCCTTTCGGTCATTACCCAAATCTCATGACCATAGGTGAGGGTGGGAACGTAGATCGATCGGTAAATCGAGAGTCTTGCCGCTTGGCTCAGCTCCCTCTTCACCACAACGGTCCGATACAGCGACCGCATCACTGCTGACGCTGCACCGATCCGTCTATCGATCTCACGCTCCATCCGTCCCTCACTCGTGAACACGACCCCGAGATACTTGAACTCCTCCACTTGAGGCAAGGACACCCCACCGACCTGAAGCGGGGAAGCCACCTTTTTCCGGTGGAGAACCATGGCCTCAGATATGGAGGTGCTGATCCTCATCCCGGCCGCTTCACACTCGGCTGCAAACCGCCCCAGTGCGTGCTGAAGGTCCTGATTTGATGAAGCCAACAGAACAACATCATCTGCAAACAGCAGAGATGAGATTCTGAGGTTCCCAAACCAGACACCCTCCGGCCCCTGGCTGCGCCTAGAAATTCTGTCCATAAAAGTAATGAACAGAACCGGTGACAAAGGGCAGCCCTGGCGGAGCCCAACACGCACCGGGAACAGGTCTGACTTAATGCCGGCAATGCGAACCAAGCTCCTGCTACGGTCATACAGGGAACGGACAGCCCTTAGTAGAGGACCCCGTACCCCAAAAGTAAACAGTTAAATAATACAAAGTGTGTTTGCAGTAACTGCAGCAAATTAAATAAATCAAACTCTAACAACCAGAGATAAATAGTCTGGAAGACATAGGCTGCTGTATTTCTTTATCTTCATTAAAACAAAGTAAACAGTTTAACAAGATGGAGTGCTTTTACAGATTGAACTTTAGCTCCTAGATATTTATCTACCCATCCGAAAAAACACTCACTAACACTCAAATCTAAAACACTCAATGCTTGTGTACGTCGTGTATCCGACTAAGAAATGTAGCCTACCCTTCAAACCACTGATTGTATCTAAGAAACAGCAGCATTTCAAACCTCTTGTCTGTCAGCCTGTTTCTCTTTGGGGTGAAGACCAGCTTACCCAGGCTAAATTGTCTCTCCACTGGGGCACTAGATGGAGTGGCTGCATTGTATTTCAGTGAAATGTTCCTTATTACTGGGAATCCGTTGAGACTGTCCATCCCTTGTGCTCCTGATTTTAAATAGTCAGCGACTTGGCTTTCCACAGAAGTAGAGGTGTCCTCCTCCTCCTCAAATGAAAAGAATTCATCCTGTATGGCTGAGCCGGTGCTGAGGCTGCGCGTTGGTGTGTTGGTACCTGTTGGCTGGTCTTCATCTTGGGCACTTTTCCGGCACTCTGCCAGTAGACTTGCCTTGGCGCTGTCCTTTCTTTCCTGTGTCCGCATCCAACGTAGTTTAAATCTGGGCAGTGTCACCGCAGCCAAGATGGCAGTCTCACTTTCCAGCACGTCTTTAAATCTGGTTTTGATTGCCTGAAATGAGACACACACACACACACACACATATAGCATTACACATTACTTTATGAGATATACATTTAATTTTACTTTGATTTCATAATTCATAATTCAATTAATCCATATTTAATGTATTCAATGTATTTGCTGAACGGAGGAACCCGGCTGAACGGAGGAACCCTGCCTACTGACAACAAGGACTGGACGGTCTGTGATCTTGGCCCGTCTACTGAGGGACTCCTTCGGCCCTGGGTCTCTATAGCCTGTCCGTCCATGGGAGTGGATCTCTCCTTCTGTGGTTCTCCTCAAGGTTTCTCGTTTCTCCCACTGGGTTTTTGAGTTTTTCCTTGCCGGGCTGGAGAGTCTAAGGACAGGGGACACCCGAGCTGCTCGTCGCCACCCACTGCTCGTCGCCACCCACTGCTGACGCTTATTTGGACATTATGTTTGCCTGGATATTTGATTCACCGGAACTTTACATTGTCTTATTTACTGTTCTGTTTTATTGCCTTAATGTTTGTTACAGCCCTATGAGGCAACTCCTGTTGTGATATTGGGCTATACAAAACCATTGATTGATTGATTGATTGATTGATTGAAGAAATACTGGCTCTTACCTTGACAACAGCCTCTGTAAGGTCACCAAGGATTTGGAGGCCAGTCTTCAAATTCAGGGTCTTGGAGATCAATGTCTCCAGTGTGGGTAGGAGGGTGCCATAGAAACAATTGTCTTCACCCCGAAGAATGTCAAGGGCTACTGTTAGTGGCTTCAACACTGTGCAGTATTCTCTGAGGAACTGATACTCCCGATCTGTGACAGCCTTCAATCCAAAATTGTAGGAAATGGTGTTCAGCTCGGCAATTGGGAATTCACAGACACGAGCAACGGCATCATGAAAGGAGTTCCATCTGGTTGTACATGGGACGAGGAGCTTCCTTTCAAGGACTTCATCCACCATCTCTGCAGCCACTGTGGAACGGCTGGCCTTGTTCCACAAAGCTGTGCATTTGGAGATGGCACTTCTGTACACAACTTTTATTCCTGGCTTTGAAAGTAGCCACTTGTCCACATCAGAGCATGAAATAAGGTTCGCTGTGTGTGATGCACATCTGTGGTGTGGTGGCAAAGTCACAACATCCTCTTCCACATTCATGTCTTGTAAGGCATCATGAAGGTCGACAAAAGTCACATCATCATCATTATCCTCCTCCTCCTCCCCAGAGTCATCATCCTGAACGGGCTGGTAAACTTTAAAGGCCTTCACAAAATTCAAACCATTGTCTGTGACAGTAGCTGTGATTTTGTTAGAAATACTAAAGGATGAGTGGATATTATCCAATTCTGTAGCAATGCTGTCATATGTATGACGGCCCTTAAAACGTCTGCAGGCCAAGGCAGCTTTCTTTCGCTCTAGGCTGTGTGAATCTAACCAGTGAGCAGTCACGCCGAGGTAACTGCGGTTGTGCGCAGTCCAAATGTCAGCAGTTGTAGACAAAAAGCCCAACTCTTCAAAACTCTTTTTGAGGTCTGTGTTCATTTTGGCGTACTCGGCATCTAGGTATTTAGCAAACGTCTTTGAGCATGGTGCACAGGCCCCTGCTTTCGTAGGTATTTTAGCAATAATGGCTCGGAATGAATCATCCGCCACAGTCGATAATGGCAACATTCTTCCAACAACATACCTGCCTATCATTCGGTTAACTTCAGCCTGTGTTATAGGCTTTTGTCATGAGGCAGAAAGTTCTAGTTTTTGCTGCTTGGGGAACTTTGCTCCGAGTCCTTCTTTGCTAGTGGATGGCGTGCTATCATCTGTGGCGGAGGTACTGGTGTTTTTGGCCACTAACTTTGTAGACGCGTGTGTCGTTGTGAGATGCTTCATTAAATTTGAGTTACTTACAACGGATGTCGAAAGTGTTTTCACCCCTGGACATAATGTACACATTACATGTACGTTCTTGCCTTTGCTCGCAATAAACTTGAAGTAGTGCTTATATCGCCACCTTGAAAATGCCAAGTTTTCATCAGATTTATCCATCTCCTCCTGCTCCGCCATCTCTGCTGCTCCAGGTTTAGCTGTTGTGTGTGTGTGTGTGGCGCCACTGGCGCGTGTGACTGAGACATGACTCCGCCTCCTCACTAGCTAGCTGCGAGCCAGGGGTGCGTTCGGATTACAGTTTATTCAATCAATATAGTAACGCACCGCATTTTATGTCCAGTAACGATAACGGCGTTATAACGACGGGGAGAGTAATGAATTAGATTACTCCGTTACTGAAAAAATAACGGCGTTATGTAACGCCGTTATTTTAAACGGCGTTATTCCAAACACTGATCATGTATGATGTATGACGTATGACGCATCATGTATGACGCATCATGTATGATGCATCATGTATGACGTATGACGCATCATGTATGACGTATCATGTATGACGTATCATGTATGACGTATGACGCATCATGTATGACGTATCATGTATGACGTATCATGTATGACGTATGACGTATCATGTATGACGTATCATGTATGACGTATCATGTATGAGGTATGACGTATGATGTATGAGGTATGACGTATGATGTATGACGTATGAGGTATGATGTATGATGTATGAGGTATGATGTATGATGTATGACGTATCATGTATCACCTATCATGTATGACGTATGATGTATCATGTATGACGTATGATGTATCATCTGTTATGACCCAACTGAATCAAAACATATTTAAGAAGGACACTGGACACACGGGGTAGAAGTTATACAAAAATAAGAATTTATTGAAGGTTTTATATGGTGTTTACTTCTTCGTTGCCGCAGGATCAGGAAACGGCTGCAACAAAACCCCGTACTGCCCGTGCCCAAAAAGAGGAAAAAATCCCAAAACAAAGTACCAAAGAAAAATCCCAGGTGCGCCAGCCAAAATTAATAAAAGGACGGATTCGTGGCCCAACTGCTATGCAGCCGTAGAAACCACTACCCCGGCCAAACTAAGCCAAAAATTGCCACAACTAAACCCACAGCAAAATAAAGCCGAAATCATTATGTATGATGTATCATGTATGACGTATGACGTATGAGGTATGACATATGAGGTATAATGTATGATGCATCATGTATGATGCATCATGTATGATGCATCATGTATCATGTATCATGTATGATGTATCATGCATAATACATAATGTATGATGTATCATGTATGATGTATAATGTATAATGCATGATGTATAATGTTTGATGTATAATGTATGGTGTATAATGCATAATAATGTATGAGGTATAATGCATGAGGTATAATGCATAATAATGTATGAGGTATAATGTATGAGGTATAATGTATCATGTATCATGTATGATGCATGATGTATAATGCATGATGTATAATGTATAATGTATAATTTATGATGTATAATGCATAATGCATAAGGTTTGATGTTTGATGTATAATGTATAATGTATAATGTATGGTGTATAATGCATAATAATGTATGAGGTATAATGCATGAGGTATAATGCATAATAATGTATGAGGTATAATGTATGAGGTATAATGTATCATGTATCATGTATCATGTATGATGCATGATGTATAATGCATGATGTATAATGTATAATGTATAATTTATGATGTATAATGCATAATGCATAAGGTTTGATGTTTGATGTATAATGTATAATGTATGATGCATGATGCATGATGTATAATGTATGAGGTATAATGTATAATTTATGAGGTATAATGTATAATGGGTCCCCAATGGTTCCAGGTCGCCTCAGCGGTATTGAGGATGGGTCAAACGGAGATAACAATTTTCTCTACGTGGATTTATAAAGTATAACTTAACTTAAACCACACCACGTAAAATGTAACCCAATAAATACATTTGAAATACAAGCATTTATTTTATGACAGATATTTTCATAATTGAAAAAGACCTCAAATGATGTATAATGAATAAAGTATGATATATAATGTATAATGTATGATGTATAATGTATAATGCATGATGTATAATGCATAATAATGTATGATGTATAATGTATAATGTTTAATGCATAATGTATAATGTATAATGTTTAATGCATAATGTTTATGCATAATGCTTGATGTTTGATGTATAATGTATAATGTTTGATGTATGAGGTATCATGTATGAGGTATCATGTATGAGGTATGATGTATGAGGTATGATGTATCATGTATCATGTATGATGTATGATGTATCATGTATCATGCATAATGCATAATGCATCATGTATGATGTATCATGCATAATGCATGATGTATAATGTATAATGCATGATGTATGATGCATAATAATGTATGATGCATCATGTATGATGTATCATGTATGATGTATCATGTATGATGTATCATGTATGATGTATCATGTATAATGCATGATGTATGATGTATCATGCATAATGTATGATGTATAATGTATAATGCATGATGTATAATGCATAATAATGTATGATGTATAATGTATGATGTATAATGTATAATGTATGATGTATAATGTATAATGCATAATGCATAATGCATAATGCATGTTTGATGTATAATGTATGGTGTATGAGGTATAATGTATGAGGTATAATGTTTAATGCTGAAAAGTTAATTGTTTCTAATTTGCTAGATGCTTGCTTAAAAAAAAAGCTATGTAGAAATAGAATGTTTTTGGTACGAAGTGTTCTTAAGTTTCTGTTACAGTGAAAGAATGCAGAGCCAAAGGCAGATAAAAACTACACTCTCTCATCCGAGGGGGTGACTCAAGGTCAACTGATAAGAGTCGGCTGGACTCGCTGACCTAAACGGGACCCATGGGAAACCACTACACGTAGAAATAGGCTCATGAATATTCATATTTGGTGTGTGGTATGAAAAAGTCTGACTTCCTGAGGATTTCAGTCTCCTTATGGTACGGGGTGCTGACGAGACTCATTTTGTTAGGGACCTAAGGAAGCAGACGTCTGTATTAGATAATTTGTTAGGAGAATAAACCTTTCGTAAACTTCAATCTCCTGATTTCTGGTCATCTCTACTGGTATGTATTATTAGCTGATAGAGAAGTGCTGACGACAATGACAACTCCTCTTCCAGTGTGAATACGCAGTGTTGTCCCGGAGGGGTAATGTCTAGATAGGGAAAAGTGAAATACGACGTAGTAATAATATTTCATTGTGTACAAGGTAACCAAGGACAACACAAAGAAAAAAAGGCTTTTCTTCATATGGTGACCATCGAGACGTGCTGAAGGGGGAGTAGTCGTCAGCTGCGGACGGCGGCGAAGGTCCGGTCCGATAAATCATTGCGGTAAACATACCAGGGCTATCTTCCACGACCACTCAACCACGGCTTCACGGACGCGTCCATCCATAAGGTAAGACTACTTTTGAGTACTATTTTTAACGAGTGTCAAAGTACGTCTTTTTGGCATATTTTTTCCAAATTTTAGTTAAACATAGTAAAAGAAGCTAAAGGTGTTGAATGGTTTAAATCTGTGAATTGATGGTGGAAGATAGAAGAGTCGTAAAAATAACGGAAGAGTTAAGGTAACAGAGTTATAGGACTACGCGTTGGGTTCATCCCTCTAAAAGCCGTAAGGTACGTAGGTAGGACCTACCAGATCCGTGGACGCACGGAACAAAATACTACAGAGTTGGGGACTGTAGAACTTAAAGGGTCGTGGACCCAAATAAAGAGTACTTAAAGGGTCGTGGACCCAGAGTCGTGGACCCAAATAAAGAGTACTTAAAGGGTCGTGGACCCAAATAAAGAGTATTTAAAGGGTCGCGGACCCAAATAAACAGTATACTTTCACGAGGAAAAGCACGTAAATTTACAATGAATAAAGGACGAAACGAAGGTAAGAGAATGTGTGAATTCAAAACTTGTGAAGAATGGGTGAGGGATTTGGGAAATTCCTCACCATGGTGGAAATGGACACGCAAAGGACAACGGAAGGCGAAAGAAGCATGTGGACAAGGGATGAGGGAACAGAAAAAGGACCCAAACACGCCGTGTCCGTTGGATCGATTTTGTGGGTACTTAACGGCGACGGTGGAACTCTGCGCGGCAGAGGTCATGGACACCACCACAGAAGCCAGGCGCACGGGACTGAAAAAGACCGAGAGGAAACTGGCGGAACTGACGATCCGTAAGTATAAGAAAATGAGGAAACGAGTGGAACCAGTCCTTGAACTGGCCACAGCAGAATGGACGAGAAAGAACAAAATATTCTCCCCCGAGTCCGGGGGCGGGACCCAAATGCCGGTAAGGACGGATTCCGCTTTGGCCCCTACGGCCCCGCCTCTATATGTCCCCGCCCACTTGGGAGCATATCCACAGTTAACAGTACAAGGGGTAGTGGATGTGGATATTAAAGGCTCACATCCCTTATCTGACAAGGAATCAAAAGCAGTAATGGACATACTAAAAAGAGAGTTCAAAAACGATGGACCAGTATTAAGGGATTCCGGAGGTAATGTATGGGGACAACAAATCCTTGACGTAACAAAAACACAGGCCACACAAGTCAAACAAGCGGTGGCAGAAGTACACAAACAAACTGCAGTGGCGGTGAACCAGAGTCAGGCCGAGGTGGCACAGGTGAAGGAGGAAGTGTTAGCCAAACTTCAGGACGACGCCGAGGAAAGGAAAGCAGCCATGGACGAGCTAACTGAAAGACTCAACGAGTTATCTACCAAAATGATGGAAAAACCTGCACCAGCACCACCGTCTCCCATGGGGGCCAAACCACGAACAACACAACCAAAAACCACGCCATTCAAGTGGACTTGACAGCGAGGGAGAAGAGGACGATTTGGACGATGCGGAGAATTACGAAGTTCAAAAGGAACTCCTTGCCTTGTACAAACAAAAGCATCAGTTAACGCAGGCCTTACACAAGCTAAAACAGAGAGATGGGGAGACAGTGGACCAATGGGAAGAAAGACTAAAAACGGCAAAAAGGGAATTGAAAGTGGTAACAGAGGTCACTGCCAAGAAAGCAGAAGAAGCCCGCAAACTCCCAAGAGGACGGAAGGGAGGGGCCGCAAATTACCCACTAATACCTACGGGCCCTCCCCCGGCAGAGGGGGACCCCGCCCCGACAACTTACAAACCCCTGTCTAGTGTGGAGTTGCAACACTTGAAAGACATTCTACCGCCCCTGCAGAATGGGGGAAAAAATTGGTTCCGTACATTAGAGTTGCAGTGTGCTAACGCGCAGCTAGCGGTGGGGGACTTAAAAGGCCTTGTTTCTGCCTGCGCCCCCCCACACGCAGTCACTCAGATCCTGAGGCTCACAGGACTAAAGGACGCCCCAATGTATGAACCTTTTGATCCATATTCGGAAGCGTTTATCGACCAAGTGGACCAAATGTACCCACCCCCTTGTCCACAACCTCCTTCGTTTCCCACGTATATGGCAGGCGCTTGCCCCTCACAATTTATGGATAAATGTATCCAACTGTACATCTCCTCTATGCATGTGCACCCATACAGGCAGCCTCAGACTTCCTGCTTGTTCTTGCAGAACGTGCTGGACGTTCTACCTAAACCAGTCAAAACAAATTTGAAAAATGTGCCGGGACTAACCGCAGACCCCACGTTATTCCTGACACATTTCAAACACCACGCTGACATCTTTAACAAAAGTGTCAAGACAAAACTCAAAACATTGAAACCATGCAGGAGGAACTCCTGAAAAATCAACTGACCCAGGCGCGTCAACAATTGACAGCCGCCAAGAAAGACAAAAAGACTCAAATGGTGGCAACCACTCCCATACCTGCACTTATGCAGTCGCCCAGCTCACCAGCAAGCGTCTTATACGCGTCCCATAAACAGCCGTCCGGCCCGACCTCTCAAATGCACATACATGTCCATGGGATGGGGGGACAAACATCAGGGCAGAGGGGCGGTTTCAGGGGACGCAGGGGACGGGGATCTGGAGGAGTGGGTTTTGGGGGACGAGGAGCCGCAGCTCAAACACCGACTGGATGTTTTTCCTGTGGGTCACCGGACCACTACTCACGGGATTGCCCTGTCGAAATTACAGGCTGTTTCAACTGTGGAGATCAAGGCCACTGGTTACGGGACTGTCCGGAGCCCCCAGCACCAGCCCCCCTGACAATGGGTCGCGGGGGCCGAGGTGCTCTACGGATGAGGTCTACCAGTGGAGGGGATTTCCTACCAGGACAACAAGCGCCACCGCCTTGGCACAGGGGCGGAGCAAGAGGGAGGGGAGGCAACTACCCGGTGCACGACACACACGGTTACCTGCCCTATGGATACGAGGATGGATACTAGGGGTGCCCGATGAGTCCTGGCCCCACCCCGGAACCGTTTGTCCCTGTAGAGGTGGGTGGGGAAAAGTTGATGATGTTGGTGGACACAGGGGCGACGCACTCCACGACCAGGAGAGCTACGCCTGGAATGTTAAGCACAAAGAGCATCAGCCTCTCGGGACTCACGGGACAAGCGACCCCTCTACGCATGACTAAAGAATTGACTTTGAAACTTGCCGGACAGACATTTAAATCCTCCCTGATATACTCACCACAAACGCCAGTGAACTTATTGGGGCGAGACATTTTGCAAGCCACAGGGGCAGTGATCAACTGCTCACCGGACGCTATGTATATCACCTGGCCGAATGGACATTGTGTGACCTGTACACCCACCAGGACACATGGACAATATGTATTTCGAGAAGAAAACGTGACAAATGGTGTTTCCATCTATTGGCTACGACTGGAACCTGGTACTCCGGAATTGGAAGGACTATATGCAAAGATGCTTGAATGGAAACCATGGTTCAGCATGCTCCACCCCTACGCCCCTCCAAAGGATCCCCTACATTGCACCCTATTTTACGATCGCAACTCAGACGCTCAATACCAATTGGCGTTCGATTGTGAGGTTAGAGGTAACACCTATTCGCTCACTTCCACACACTTATATGTACATAAATCAGGTGTGGTTGCCCCAGTGACTCTACCAGAAGAAATTATGCCATTTTATAAACGTGACACCCTAACGGACCCACATGTCTCACTGTTTCTAGGCCCAGGACATGAGGCTCGAGAATTAGGACCCTTAACACATGTGCTGAACAAAACGTTGGATTGGGAATGTACTGCCATGGGTGATGTACAGTATAGCCCAAGCACCCAGGCCTATAAAATTGATATAGGCCTCTCATCAGATGCCTCTGTAGCAGAAGAAGAAATTGTTTCTCGCTCGCATGGCCGCGAGTTGACAGATCATGAAGGAGCAGCGGCCATGCTGGCTCATTTCCCGGAGGACTTGTGGTCAAGGGGTCCGGCGGACATTGGTTACTGTACTAAAATCGATCCTGTCAAACTGGATGTAATCCCAGGATCTCGCGTGTATGTTCCTCAACGTCACTTTAGGACCAAAGAACAGCGGGACGGTATTGAAACGGCGTTAACAGACTTATGGAAAGCAGGAGTTTTAGAATTATCAGACTCGCCTTGGAACACTCCGTTAAACCCGGTTCCCAAACCAGATGGTACTTTTCGACCGGCCCACGATTTACGTAGAGTAAATGAGGTTACCACTACACCCCTTTTGCCAGTCCCAGACCCACACAAATGTCTGTCAGTACTTTCTCCAGACATGGGTTATTTCTTAGTAATTGACTTAAAGCATGCCTTCTTCACCATTCCACTGGCTCCTGAGAGTAGGTACCAATTTGCTTTCACCCATGAAGGCGTAAAACTACAATATAAAGTGCTTCCCCAAGGACACAAGAACTCACCGGGAATCTTCAACCAGGTACTTAAAAATTGTTTGGCACCCATCACGGTGTTGCCTGGTTCAGCTGTCCAGCAGTACGTGGATGACCTTCTTATTGGAGCAGTTACGGCTCAGGATTGTTTGGACATGACTGCAGCAGTGTTGAGTCGCTTACACCTGTGGGGTTTTAAGGTCTCACAATCTAAACTTCAGTGCTGTCGCCCCCAGGTTTCTTTCTTAGGTAAAGTGATTGGCGCAGACAGTCTTTCCCCAAGCGCCTCCCAGAAACAATCGATCTTAAGTGCGGATCGGCCAGATACGGTCCGCTCTCTGCTTTCCTTTCTGGGTTTGGCCAATTACTCACGCCATCATGTTCTTGACTATACGGGCTTGACAGCACCACTGAGGGACGTCATCAAGGCCGCTGGTGTCCGAGACTTGCAGGCTAGTTTGGTCTGGACGGAAGAGGCGGATACGGCCTTCACTGACTTAAAAAAGGCTCTAGCCTCCTGTGCTGACTTGGCGATACCTAACTATCGTATACCTTTCCACCTTGACACCACCATTACCTCATGCTCTGGACATGCAGTGTTATGGCAGAAGGGCTCCACGGGACAACGCAATGTAATTCTTTATGCTTCTACCTTGCTGGATCCCGTGGCGAAAAAATCTACGGATTGCGCTTTATATGCTGACACTTTGGCCTCCCTGTTGAGGAAAGTAGCGCATGTGGTCATGGGTCATCCTTTGGTGGTTTATACCACCCATTCAGTGGTGGCCTATGTACAGTCCAAAACCTTTGCCCTAACTCCGCAAAGACAACTTAAGCTGGCTAATGAATTGACGGCCCCAAACCTAACTTTCGCAGCTGACGATGCGCCAACTATTTCCACAGGCATGGGGCTGCCTGGACTACCTCATTGTTGCGAAAACTTTTCCCAGAAGCAATCAGAAATACGTCCTGGATTGTCCGACAAACCTATCCCACACTCTAGGTCATTGTTCACGGATGGACATTGCCACCGACTTCCTGATGGTTCTTTGTCGGCTGGGGCTGCGGTTGTGGAGCTCCTCCCTCCCGATCGCACCCAGGTGGTGGCGCAGTGGGGCCCTGAAGGGGGTTCCTCGGCGCAGTATGCTGAACTCATGGCTCTGAAATTGGCCCTGGAAATATCACAGGACCAGAAAGTTACCATCTATAGTACTTAGAGATTTAGCAGGGTGGATGAAGAATGGCTTCTTGACCGCTAAGGGCACTCCGGTAGCCCATAAAGACCTTTGTGAAGAGGTGGCACGTTTGTTGCTACTGCCACATACTTTGGCCATAGTTAAGGTGCCGGGCCACTCAAAGGCGGGCTCCATGACGGCCATTGGAAATAGAGCAGCCGATTTAGCGGCCAAAACAGCTGGTGGGTATCCCTTGGAAAACATGGTCCCACAAGAACAAGTTTGGGCCATGATACAACAAATACAGCTCCCTATTCTTGACTCGTTGACTCATATATCTGATGTATGGGTTAAGGTGGCGAGTGTGGATGGACGGGATATTGCCCACACTGAAAACGGACAGTTATGGATGCCACAAGACGTGTGGGATCGTCTGTCGCGCCTGGCCTCTTCTCTACCCCCAGGGCGAAGACATGAGTTGGAATTTCATCTGGACACCTATTGGAAACCCGTGTACGGCACTCCCTCCTTTCAAGGTCTGCTGAGCGTGGTAGACTGTCAGACAGCACACAGGAAGTATGACTCTGACTTTTGGCAACGGCACCCGAAGGCCCAACCCCATTCTGACGGGGTCTATCGGGGGCCCACGGGGTTAACCTTCTTGACCCCTTGTATGGAGGAACATGTTCTGACAGAGCTACATGGAGTTCATCACCAGGGTCCACGGACCATGGCTCGCTTGTTGGAACAGTACTACTATCATCGTACTCCATTCTTGTTGTGTAAAACCTTTGTACGGGCTTGTGTTGGCTGTGGCATGTTTAACCCGCACCCACATCACAAGAGTGGGGCGGGTCTTGTAAAAACTGGACGTTTTCCCGGTGATGTGATTCAGATTGACTTTACGGATATGCTTGTGCCTGTAAAGGGCAAACGCTTCCTTTTGGGCATTGTGGATACGTTCTCTGGATGGCCGGCTTTCTACCCTTGCAAACGGGAAAGTTCGGCTGAAGTCATGGCAGTGCTCTTGAAAGAATGGATCCCAATTTTTGGGGTCCCGTCTGAACTGCATAGTGACTCGGGAACTCACTTCACGGCGACTGACGTGAAGAGCTTGTGTTCCCTGCTGGGAATAAACAAATCATTCTCTTGTGTGTACTATCCACAGGGGAATGCCAAGGTGGAACGCATGAACCGCACCCTCAAGACGGTGCTGGCCAAAATGTTACAAGATACTCCCAAAAGCACTTGGTTGTCGGCTCTCCCGGCTGCTCTGTTCCACCTACGCTCCTCTGTGAATACTACCACGTGTTTCACACCATTTGAGTTGATGTTTGGCAGGGCTATGCCCGGTGGATTACCTAAGGCTAACTCCACCCCTTTACCTGAAGTTATGAACATCTTCCAGTTCAGGCCGTACTTTGAGGCTCTACAGTCAGTACTTAAGGAACTGACCCCAATTGTACATAACAATGTTGTTTCTGATCATACAGCGCACCTGCCTGAGCAGGTATACGTCAGAAACCACGCTCGTACGGCCTGGCATAAACCACGTTATCTTGGACCTTTCACGGTGACTCAAAGAACTGCAACAGCTGTGAAAGTTGAAGGCCGGGATAACTGGTACCACTGGACTCATCTTAAACCCTGCTCAGACTCCACGGGGTTAGTGTGGACTGACCCTGAACGTATTAGAAATGATAGTGGGACCTATGGCCCCACTGAAGGGGGAGGGGGACAACTCCCACCCCCACCCAGGAGATCACAAAGACTCCGCAATCAGAAAGACAATGCTGAAACTTAAGGAAAAAATGTGGAGTACGGGCCCCTTACGGTGTCCATTTTGGGTGTGGGGACTGATACTGGCCTTAAGTATGACAATAATACCAATTATGTTAATTGTGGAAGACCAAAACAGTTGTGAGGGGAGAGTAAGGGGACATCCCTTTCCCCAACTAAAGACAGAATACTTGAGAGTATGCCGTCAAATTGGCACTAAACCTGGTGAAAATTTGGTAATCTACTGTAATCCGGAAGGAACATTGGCAGTAGAAATGAGAGGCCCAGTGACAGACCAACACGCCCGGAAATGGATCACCAAATGTACAGAAAATGCAAAGAAAACATAGGAAAATCGAAAGAAAAAGAGAGTTTTGTTGGAACCAATGTTCTACGATGTATCTAACATGTCTGTTCCCACAGAAGGCGATGGATCTAGGAAGCGACGGTCTCTTAATGTAGAAGGTCAGGGTCCAGACGAGGGGGATAATGGGCACTCTTATTCCCTGGGTTGGTACCGCGGCTACCATGCAGCGGTTGAACAAGTTGTGGTGGGTTCTGGAGGATCTCACTGAGGTCATTGGCGAGGTCTTGGATCAAATGGAGCGCAGCCCAGAGCTAAAGGCCGTAGCAGCGGTAGCCATGCAAAACAGGGTAGCTTTAGACGCCTTATATGCAGAGCAAGGTGGTATGTGTACGGCAGTGGGCATTGACCACTGTTGTACATACATTCCCGATGACTCTGGGAATTGGACAGCAATGAGGAATAAGGTAAGAGAGTTAAAGGAATTCCTAGAGTCCCAAGAAGACCAAGGGCCACAATGGACTTGGCTCAACTGGCTAAATTCCGGTTCCTGGATCCATGTCCTTCAAAAGGTGGGTATAGTAATTGGTGTAATACTGTTGATGTGTTGTGTGTTGTTTTGTTGTGTTGTCCCTCTCGTTCGCAGCATGGTCTCCAGGGCTCTGGGGACTTCGGGGGGGTTGTACGCAGCAGTGGCTCTGCCCCCGGAGGACCCAGAGGCCGGGGACAGGCCCCTGCCTGAAGGGGGTGAGCCAAGCCTGTATCACCTCAGGGCATTGAAGGCTCTGGAATATGAGTGGGAGAACACACAGGAAGGATGTGGAGAGGGAAACTGTGGCTCAGATTATCTTTAAGAACCATATTAAGAATGTTATGTTGTGTTTTGCTTCGCTGTGCTTATATTTTGCAGAAATGTTTATTTCCATATTAATTCGGGATGGAGCCTATGGAACCGAGGAAGTAAAATGTATAATTGAACCCAGTCCTGGGAGCTACAGGTTCCGGATGGAACGATTCGTGAGTGGTAACTACATGTGGGAAGAAAGTGATGATTTTACAGGACTGGAGGACCTGGTTGTGTATGCCCAAGCCAAACTCGACACCTGGTGGTGGTACTATACAATGGGCAGGGGACAACTATGTTTTGACGACGGCTGCACCTTCGTTAATTAGAAACGAGGTGATCTCGGTCAAGATAAGAAGGGGGTGTGAAAAGTTAATTGTTTCTAATTTGCTAGATGCTTGCTTAAAAAAAAAAGCTATGTAGAAATAGAATGTTTTTGGTACGAAGTGTTCTTAAGTTTCTGTTACAGTGAAAGAATGCAGAGCCAAAGGCAGATAAAAACTACACTCTCTCATCCGAGAGGGTGACTCAAGGTCAACTGATAAGAGTCGGCTGGACTCGCTGACCTAAACGGGACCCATGGGAAACCACTACACGTAGAAATAGGCTCATGAATATTCATATTTGGTGTGTGGTATGAAAAAGTCTGACTTCCTGAGGATTTCAGTCTCCTTATGGTACGGGGTGCTGACGAGACTCATTTTGTTAGGGACCTAAGGAAGCAGACGTCTGTATTAGATCATTTGTTAGGAGAATAAACCTTTGTTTATTTGTTTATTTGAGCAGTACACATAGTGCTCAAAAGGAGTGGGCTGAAGCAAAAGCTTATGATTGCCCACCCCCAAGTGCAATAAAATAAATAAAAAAAGAACATTTCAAGCAGCTACATTCATACAGACCAACTTACAAACTTACCAAAAAAAATAATAATATATGAACTGTTTATACAATTAATTGAAGCAACGCACAGCTACAACAACAATCCCGTTTCATGTACGATGTCTAGAACAAAGCAGTCAAAAAAAAAAAAAAATGTGATCCTTAATATATTTCTTCCAGATTTTTACCCTTGATAACCGAGAGTTACTTTTATGTTATGAAGGTACATTAATAGATATTATAATCTGAGATCTTGATACTTTCCAGTTGTCATTACCATTCTCAGTATAATTTTAATTTGGGTGTAATTTCCATAATCATTATTATTATATATTTATTTAATTGAGTTATATGTGAAGTATGCTGCAAGCCCTGCATAGTGTGGTGCATTAAAAAGCCAAAGTGTAGAGCGGGCCAGATGAAGAGGGCAGTAACTCCCAATCAACAAACCCCCACATGGCTGCCCTAACAGCTGATTTTGTAGAATATGTTCCTATGCTGAGTGGTGCATTAAAAGACAAGGTTTAGAGCCCGTTGGGAGGATTCCTCTCAACAGATCCATAACCTGCCAACCCTAATTCTCCATTTGTGAATTTGAGCAATAGAATGACAACCGTTCCAAGCAGCAACACTCTTCCAGATTATAGAGGAACAATACACATAATCCATCCTACTGCTCCCCCTAGTGGCAACACATTTCTTCTTGTCTGTATATTTCAAAAGTCTTTTGTTTGTATTTAAATTTGAACAGGTTGATGTTTGGACATCGTTTCAAATCCATCTCCAGTTTATTCCACAATTGAACACCATTAACTGTTGGGCTAAAACTTTTCAAAGTTGTGCTATGTTTCTGAATCCTAAAGTTTAATTCATCACGTAATTCATAACGACCAGTACGTTCTTGGAACCTTCTTTGTAATTGGTTTGGTAACAATTTATACCTTGCTTTGAATAACATTTGAACAGTTTGGAACTCAACAATGTCACAAAACTTCATGATCTTTGATTTTAAAAATAATGAGTTTGTGTGGTCCAAAAACCCAACTTTATGAATTACTCGGATAGCTCTTTTTTGCAACAATATTATTGGTTTAACTGTGTTTTTGTAAGTACTACCCCAAACCACAGTACAATAATATAAGTAGGGCAAAATCAGAGAACAGTATAAGGTATGTAGAGCTTTGATGTTTAAAATGTGCTTTGCTTTTGCAATTACTGAAATGCTTCTAGAAATTTTCGTAGATATATATTTAATATGAGATTTCCAAGTAATTCTGTCATCAATAATCACACCAAGGAATTTGATTTCATGCACTCGCTCGATAACAACACCCTCTATCTGAATTGCTTCCTGAGCATTGGAGTTACAGTTGCCAAATATCATCATTTTGCTTTTACTCAGATTTAGAGATAATTTATTTTGTTTGAACCACTTGTTGACACTTTTGAGTTCCCAGTTAACAATCCGACACAGCTGCTGTAAGTCGTCTCCTGATGCAAAAATATTTGTATCGTCAGCAAACAAGATAAATTTAAGTATTTCAGACGTTTTACAAATGTCGTTAATATACATATTAAACAATTTTGGGCCCAGAATAGAACCTTGAGGTAAACCACAGACAATTTGTCGACAACTCGACTGATAATCACAGATTTTCACACATTGTTTTCTATTTTTTAAGTAACTGGTAACCCACTGTAGAGCTACCCCCCTAATTCCATAAAGTTCTAGTTTATTAATTAATATATCATAGTTTATTGTATCAAACGCTTTACTCAGGTCAATAAATAACCCTATTGCACATTTCTTGTTATCTACAGCATTAGTTATTTCTTCAGTTATATCAAAGAGCGCGTGTGAGGTTGAGTGATTGTTCCTAAACCCAAACTGATTGTCCGAGAGTAAATTACACTTTTCGATAAAGCTGTCGAGTCTAGAGTTAAAAACCTTTTCTAAGATTTTAGAGAATTGCGGTAAAAGGGAAACAGGCCTATAGTTTGTAAAGAGATGTTTATCTCCTGCTTTGAACAGAGGAATCACTTTTGCTACTTTCATACTATCAGGAAATTGTCCAGTTTGCAACGATAAGTTACAGATGTAAGTTAACGGCTTAGAGATACTTTCAATAACAGTTTTTAAAGTTTTCATGTCCATGTCATGGTAATCGGTCGAAGTTTTATTTTTACACCCTTTAACAATGTCCAGTATCTCCTTTTCCTCCACAGGTTTGAGGAACAGGGACATAGGATTTGCTTCTATCAGATCACAATTATAGTTCTCAACGTTTACAATTTTTGCAGCAAGGTTCGGTCCAACATCTACAAAGAATTTATTAAATGTTTCGACTACTTCATTCATATTATTTAAAGTGTTATCCTCATCTTTGAAATATTTTGGATAATTAATCGTTCTTGGTTTATTTCTAATTATACTATTTAAGATGTTCCATAAACCTTTAATATTATTCTTATTAGTATCCAACAACTTATTATAATAATCCTGTTTACATTTTCTAATGATACCTGTCAGTTTATTTTTATATTTCTTATATTTATCCTCAGCTTCTTTTGTTCGGTTACTTATAAAGTTTTTGTAAAGATTTTTTTTTTTCTTGCAAGCATTTAGTAAACCTTTAGACATCCATGGTGTTTCTTTACACTTTCTGTTTTTACTGTATTTCTTCATTGGGCAGTTTTTGTCGTATACCTTTTGAAATACTCGCGTAAACTCATCATAAGCCATATTCGTGTCATTCTCTCTGTATACAATACTCCAGTCTTGAGCTAAAAGCTCCTTTTTAAATGCATCAATAGTTTTCTCTGTTTTTACCCTTCTAAACCAATACTTGTTTTCCTCTTCATCTTTTACATATCCATTTTTATACATAACGAAAACTGGAAGGTGATCACTAATATCATTTATAATTAACCCGCTGACTGTATCACTTTCAATTTCATTTGAGAAAATGTTATCAATCAAGGTTGCACTATGAGTTGTTATTCTACTTGGTTTAGTGATTAGAGGAAACAGACCTATACTGAATAAAGTATTTATAAATTCGTCCGTCTTTTTATGTTTATATGGGTTTAAAAGATCGATGTTGAGGTCTCCCCCCACAAACATGACTTTATGATTTAATCCTGAAAAGTGCTCCTCCATCCAGTTAGAAAAAACATCTATATCAGAGCCAGATGTTCTATAAATACAACTCACAATAATATTTTTCTTTTTTTGCCTTGTAATTTCAACAGTAAGGCATTCAAGTGTATCATCCACCACCATTGTCTTATTTTCCATTACTTTGTAACTATAGTTGGAGTCTATAAACATAGCTACGCCCCCTCCATGCTTGTTCTTTCTGTTCATACTTATAAATTCATAACCATCAATAGAAAACTCAAATTCTCTGTCATTATTAATCCATGTTTCTGTGATTAGAATGACACTGAATGGTGTGGAAAACTGTTTTAAGAAGCTTTTGATGTGGTCAAAGTTTGCATAGAGGCTTCGACTATTGAAGTGGATTACAGTGAATGCCTTAATGTTCTTAAGTTTACTATTGTACAGATCCTCTGTGTAGTATTGACAGTCATTGGTAGCTCTAGTAAAAAAGTTATTTTCCGGGTCGATGTCGATCTCAGTGTTCTGTAGGTCGTATTGAGAGAATGTAAAATCCTGGGAGTTTGCTTCAGCAATTCTCCTTATTGAAAAGTCCAAGTCGGTGCTTCCTATAGAACTATATGTATTACTGGACATGTGAAATTATGTGCTTTTACATACCAAAATCCATACGCTTTTCCCGGTGTTTATACTGGATGTGGTGTACTGCTGCGTGGACGTATAATGAGTTTGTCATATCTCAAGAAGGCGATCTCCCCCCTTTCTCGTGCAGCTCTCAGCTCCGGCATCAGTTCTTTGCGTTTTCTTTTTATTGATTCGGTGTAGTCCTCGTTTATGAAGATTTTTGTTCCTTTAAGTCGTTTGGCGCGCTGCAAGATTTCCTCGCGATCCTTCCACCTCAGTAGTCTGGCGATGATGGGTCTCGGCCAGTCTCTCCCGCCGTCGTGTTTCCCTACGCGGTGAGCCCTCTCCACCTCGACCGCGTGATTTAGCTGTAGCTTCTCCTTCAGTATCTCCTTAACTTTTACCTCGGCCCAGGTCTCCCCAGGCGACTCCAACACTCCCTCAAATACCAGGTTGTTTCTGCGGCTCTGCCCCTCCAGATACTCCAGTTTGTCCGTGATGATGTGTAAATTGTCACATACTTTGTAAAAGTCCGTTTGTAAAGTGTTTGTGCGCTCCGTGAGTTTCAGATTATGTTCTTTCAAAGTGTCCACCTCACCTTGCGTGAACTGCAAGCTTGTTTTTAGTTCTTGAATGTCCTTAGTCTGTAAATCCATGCGGGTGTTTGTTGATTCCATTATGAGTTTAATAAATCCTTTGAAGTTCTCCTGTTGTTGTTGAATTAATTCCCTGAACATGACCCTCTGCTGCTCCATGAGCTCCGTGACTCGACTGAGGCTTACGTATTCCTCTTCCACCGCCGAATCTGCCTGTTGCTTCGCCTCTATTTTCGGCGGTTTAGGCATTTTGCTCCCTCTCAGCAGGCCTGAATGTTCTTAATATTCTTAACGAATATTTTGATATTCTTAAAAACTTTTTTTTTTCCGCGTTGGTCTAGCTTTGTCCGTTGGTCTAGCTTTGTCCGTCCCTGAAATCGGTCCGACCGGAAACCTTTCGTAAACTTCAATCTCCTGATTTCTGGTCATCTCTACTGGTATGTATTATTAGCTGATAGAGAAGTGCTGACGACAATGACAACTCCTCTTCCAGTGTGAATACGCAGTGTTGTCCCGGAGGGGTAATGTTGAGATAGGGCAAAGTAAAATACGACGTAGTAATATTATTTCATTGTGTACAAGGTAACCAAGGACAACACAAAGAAAAAAAGGTTTTTCTTCAATGCATAATGCATGTTTGATGTTTGATGTATAATGCATGATGTATAATGCATAATGTATAATGTATGATGTATAATGTTTAATGCATAATGCACAATGCATGTTTGATGTATAATGTATGGTGTGCGACGGTGGCGCAGATGGTAGAGCGGGTCGGCTCATGATCGGAAGGTCGGGGGTTCGAATCCCGCCTCCTGAAGGTGCACATTGTCGTTGTGTCCTTGGGCAAGACACTTCACCCTCCTTGCCTCCAGTGTCTGCGTACACTGGTGTATGAATGAGAGTGTGAATGGGCCCCCTATGAGAGACCAACAGGCCCGTTTGGAACCGTTTGGAACCATGAGGCCGTCCTCCCGTGGACCCACCACCTGCAGGAGGAGCCATAGGGGCATGGTGCTATGTGACTTGGGCAGCTCCAACAGCTGCCCCCACGACCCGGCAACGGACAAGTGGGAGAAAATGGATGGATGGATGGATGGATGGATGTATGGTGTATAATGTATGAGGTATAATGTATCATGCATGATGTATCATGTATCATGTATCATGTATCATGCATAATGCATAATGCATAATGTATGATGTATAATGTATAATAATGTATAATGTATGATGTATAATGTAGGATGTATGATGCATAATGCATGATGTTTAATGCATGATGTTTGATGTATAATGTATGGTGTATGGTGTATGGTGTGTGGTGCATGATGTATAATGTATAATTTATGAGGTATAATGTATGAGGTATAATGTATAATGGGTCCCCAATGGTTTGGTATTGAGGATGGGTCAAACGCAGATAACAATTTTCTCTACGTGGATTTATAAAGTATAACTTAACTTAAACCACACCACGTAAAATGTAACCCAATAAATACATTTGAAATACAAGCATTTATTTTATGACAGATATTTTCATCATTGAAAAAGACCTCAAATGATGTATAACGAATAAAGTATGATGTATAATGTATAAAGTATACAACAGCTGATCGTAGCATGTAAATAAATGCGGAGGTGTGACCGGTTTAAGAGTCTTTAGAAGTGTCTCCAGCTCAGGATGGTTTTCTGAGCAGATGTGTTGAAACAACTTGGTCATGCTTTCATTTTCTCATAATGATCAGCAATATTAAGTCGTATCGTCATGGACAGGTTATTGAGGACAAATGCATTTTATTTTTATATTGTTTTATTAAGGGGGCACAGCAGACAAATCTTTATATGCGAACTTCCAAGAGTTTCATTTTTTAAAGTTTAAATAGTTTTTATTTATTTATTCATTCATTTATTCATAATAATTTGCAACCCCCAAACAAATAAATAAATAATATTTGACCTATTTTCCAGATATTTGTAATTACTTTACACATAATGCCTTATCCATGTAGGCTATAATTGTATAAATAATTTGAAATTGACTAAAATGTAAAATGTTATTTTTGTTTACAGCAAAAGTTTGTAATTGATGTCTTTAAAACATCTTTCACCTCGCCTGCAGTGTCTCGCCCTTTTAATTTCATATGAGGTTGTTTAATGTTATAAATGTTCATGAGCTACTTCCTGTGATGTCATCGAGTGAAATAGCCGAGTCCACACTCGGGAACTCCTCAAGTCCGCACCCCGGAGTTCACAAGTACAGATTACGCATACTGCGGATTGAGAAACGGCCAGAGATATGAACCAAAACCAGGCCAGATCTGCAGCTGCGGGCAATAACCAGCAGATGGCGCCAACTCACAGCACATTGAATAAAGGCATACGCTCTGAAAACGCTTTGAGTCAAGAGTTTAGCTGTTTTAGTCCAGAGCTCCAGTACTGCTCAGGTAAACAGGTCCATAACTTTATCTGGAGTACACAGAGTATACGGAGTACTACTCAGAGTAGGAGTAGCCTATTTATTTCGGGAGTATTTATTTCGGGAGTAGTTTGGGCGCGTGTTCGCTTCCAGTCGTAATGACGTAATGGTGATGGGAATGATTAGCGCGTGCACGAGGCGAGCCGCGCGCGCACACAAAGGAAACGCACCGCGCGAGGCCTTTTCAAAGTAAAAGCCCGGGGTAAGGACAGGGGTTATCTGAGGTTTCAGTTTCCTCATGGTCCGTGAGAAAGGGCATCTGACTCCAGAAGCAGGAGCAGGAATCCAACTAAAGTACTATTGTCCCACCCGCGTATAAAATATATGGGCCAAAACCTGTCCCTGCACAACTCCCCACCGCTGAAAATCAGAGGTGGATGTAAGTCGTCCAAATATTTACAAAAACAAGAGTAACGTTACTTAAAAAATATTTTACTCAAGTAAAAGTGCAAGAGTACTCGGAGGAATTGTCACTTGAGAACTGTGAGTAACTGTTTGAGAAAAAAAGTCAGATTTATTTTCAATGACGCCATAAATTGTGTAAAATAAAACATTCAATCCTGTGGAAATCCTGATAATTACAAAGAAAATAAAAATAAAATGTCAAAAAATACAGAAAAACTAAATCATTCTAAGAAATGGAATACTTGTATTTTATAGATCAAAATGAAGCATGTGCCGCTTACTCATAGTGGAAAAAGTGAGTAAGAAACGTTCTAATTTGACTCAAGTCAAAGTAATGTGGACAAATACTTAATCAAGTACATGTACTTGAGTAAATATAACTGAGTACCTAATTTTTTTTATTTTTTCAAATGAACAATGCAGTTAAACCAAAATAATATTAAACAAAGCACCCTATGATAAGACGGGAGATCATTTCAGATCATATTTTCGCAGTTTTTAATCTTTATCCTCCTCTGGACGGTGTTGTCTAAAAACCCTCTGTTCCCGACCGCAGTGCATTTTGTCCAGTTCGGCATTACCCAAATCTAAAAGCGTCTTGACCTGAGAGCTTACAGCCTATAGGTCAGAGTAACGCCTCATTTGAAAGCTCAGGCCTACAAAACTGATCAGAACTTTTTGTCACATTGTCGCCACATTTATGAAGGATTTTCGTCTCTTTTTTTATGTGTTTTTGTTACTTTTTTTTTCTAACAAGCTAGTCAGGAGGGCCAGCTCGGGACTCTGGAGGTGGTGAGGGACAGGGGTTACCCAATTTCACCTCCACCATGGACAACACCTCCCACCCACTGCACGGGACTGTAGAGGAGCTGAGCAGCTCTTTCAGTGGAAGACTGAGGCACCCTCAGTGCAAGAAGGAGCTGGTCCTTCATCACCACTGTTGTCAGACTGTACAACACTACAGTAAAGTAACATCCCCACTGCAGTCAGACTGTACAACACTACAGTAAAGTAACATCCCCACTGCTGTCAGACTGTACAACACTACAGTAAAGTAACATCCCCACTGCAGTCAGACTGTACAACACTACAGTAAAGTAACATCCCCACTGCTGTCAGACTGTACAACACTACAGTAAAGTAACATCCCCACTGCTGTCAGACTGTTCAACACTACTGTAAAGTAACATCCCCACTGCTGTCAAACTGTACAACACTCCAGTAAAGTAACATCCCCACTGCTGTCAGACTGTACAACACTACTGTAAAATAACATCCCCACTGCTGTCAGACTGTTCAACACTACTGTAAAGTAACATCCCCACTGCTGTCAGACTGTACAACACTACAGTAAAGTAACATCCCCACTGCTGTCAGACTGTACAACACTACTGTAAAGTAACATCCCCACTGCTGTCAGACTGTACAACACTACAGTAAAGTAACATCCCCACTGCTGTCAGACTGTACACTACTGTAAAGTAACATCCCCACTGCAGTCAGACTGTACAACACTACAGTAAAGTAACATCCCCACTGCTGTCAGACTGTACAACACTACAGTAAAGTAACATCCCCACTGCTGCCAGACTGTACAACACTACAGTAAAGTAACATCCCCACTGCTGTCAGACTGTTCAACACTACAACAAAGTAACATCCCCACTGCAGTCAGACTGTACAACACTACTGTAAAGTAACATCCCCACTGCAGTCAGACTGTACAACACTGCAGTAAAGTAACATCCCCACTGCTGTCAGACTGTACAACACTACAGTAAAGTAACATCCCCACTGCTGTCAGACTGTTCAACACTACTGTAAAGTAACATCCCCACTGCTGTCAGACTGTACAACACTACAGTAAAGTAACATCCCCACTGCTGTCAGACTGTACAACACTACAGTAAAGTAACATCCCCACTGCTGTCAGACTGTACAACACTGCAGTAAAGTAACATCCCCACTGCAGTCAGACTGTACAACACTACTGTAAAGTAACATCCCCACTGCTGTCAGACTGTTCAACACTACTGTAAAGTAACATCCCCACTGCTGTCAGACTGTACAACACTACAGTAAAGTAACATCCCCACTGTAGTCAGACTGTACAACACTACTGTAAAGTAACATCCCCACTGCTGTCAGACTGTACAACACTACTGTAAAGTAACATCCCCACTGCAGTCAGACTGTACAACACTACAGTAAAGTAACATCCCCACTGCTGTCAGACTGTACAACACTACAGTAAAGTAACATCCCCACTGCTGTCAGACTGTACAACAAAGTAACATCCCCACTGCAGTCAGACTGTACAACACTACTGTAAAGTAACATCCCCACTGCAGTCAGACTGTACAACACTACTGTAAAGTAACATCCCCACTGCAGTCAGACTGTACAACACTACAGTAAAGTAACATCCCCACTGCAGTCAGACTGTACAACACTACTGTAAAGTAACATCCCCACTGCAGTCAGACTGTACAACACTACTGTAAAGTAACATCCCCACTGCAGTCAGACTGTACAACACTACTGTAAAGTAACATCCCCACTGCAGTCAGACTGTACAACACTACTGTAAAGTAACATCCCCACTGCTGTCAGACTGTACAACACTACAGTAAAGTAACATCCCCACTGCTGTCAGACTGTACAACACTACTGTAAAGTAACATCCCCACTGCAGTCAGACTGTACAACACTACTGTAAAGTAACATCCCCACTGCTGTCAGACTGTACAACACTACTGTAAAGTAACATCCCCACTGCTGTCAGACTGTACAACACTACAGTAAAGTAACACCCCCACTGCTGTCAGACTGTACAACACTACAGTAAAGTAACATCCCCACTGCTGTCAGACTGTACAACACTACAGTAAAGTAACATCCCCACTGCTGTCAGACTGTACAACACTACTGTAAAGTAACACCCCCACTGCTGTCAGACTGTACAACACTACAGTAAAGTAACATCCCCACTGCTGTCAGACTGTACAACACTGCAGTAAAGTAACATCCCCACTGCTGTCAGACTGTACAACACTACAGTAAAGTAACATCCCCACTGCTGTCAGACTGTACAACACTACTGTAAAGTAACATCCCCACTGCAGTCAGACTGTACAACACTACTGTAAAGTAACATCCCCACTGCTGTCAGACTGTACAACACTACTGTAAAGTAACATCCCCACTGCTGTCAGACTGTACAACACTACAGTAAAGTAACACCCCCACTGCTGTCAGACTGTACAACACTACAGTAAAGTAACATCCCCACTGCTGTCAGACTGTACAACACTACAGTAAACTAACATCCCCACTGCTGTCAGACTGTACAACAAAGTAACATCCCCACTGCAGTCAGACTGTACAACACTACTGTAAAGTAACATCCCCACTGCAGTCAGACTGTACAACACTACTGTAAAGTAACATCCCCACTGCAGTCAGACTGTACAACACTACAGTAAAGTAACATCCCCACTGCAGTCAGACTGTACAACACTACTGTAAAGTAACATCCCCACTGCAGTCAGACTGTACAACACTACTGTAAAGTAACATCCCCACTGCAGTCAGACTGTACAACACTACTGTAAAGTAACATCCCCACTGCAGTCAGACTGTACAACACTACTGTAAAGTAACATCCCCACTGCTGTCAGACTGTACAACACTACAGTAAAGTAACATCCCCACTGCTGTCAGACTGTACAACACTACTGTAAAGTAACATCCCCACTGCAGTCAGACTGTACAACACTACTGTAAAGTAACATCCCCACTGCTGTCAGACTGTACAACACTACTGTAAAGTAACATCCCCACTGCTGTCAGACTGTACAACACTACAGTAAAGTAACACCCCCACTGCTGTCAGACTGTACAACACTACAGTAAAGTAACATCCCCACTGCTGTCAGACTGTTCAACACTACTGTAAAGTAACATCCCCACTGCTGTCATACTGTACAACACTACTGTAAAGTAACATCCCCACTGCTGTCAGACTGTACAACACTACTGTAAAGTAACATCCCCACTGCTGTCAGACTGTTCAACACTACTGTAAAGTAACATCCCCACTGCTGTCAGACTGTACAACACTACAGTAAAGTAACATCCCCACTGCTGTCAGACTGTACAACACTACTGTAAAGTAACATACCCACTGCTGTCAGACTGTACAACACTACTGTAAAGTAACATCCCCACTGCAGTCAGACTGTACAACACTACAGTAAAGTAACATCCCCACTGCTGTCAGACTGTACAACACTACAGTAAAGTAACATCCCCACTGCAGTCAGACTGTACAACACTACAGTAAAGTAACATCCCCACTGCAGTCAGACTGTACAACACTACTGTAAAGTAACATCCCCACTGCTGTCAGACTGTACAACACTACAGTAAAGTAACACCCCCACTGCTGTCAGACTGTACAACACTACAGTAAAGTAACACCCCCACTGCTGTCAGACTGTACAACACTGCAGTAAAGTAACATCCCCACTGCTGTCAGACTGTACAACACTGCAGTAAAGTAACATCCCCACTGCAGTCAGACTGTACAACACTACAGTAAAGTAACATCCCCACTGCAGTCAGACTGTACAACACTACAGTAAAGTAACATCCCCACTGCTGTCAGACTGTACAACACTACAGTAAAGTAACATCCCCACTGCTGTCAGACTGTACAACACTACTGTAAAGTAACATCCCCACTGCTGTCAGACTGTTCAACACTACTGTAAAGTAACATCCCCACTGCTGTCAGACTGTACAACACTACAGTAAAGTAACATCCCCATTGCTGTCAGACTGTACAACACTACAGTAAAGTAACATCCCCACTGCAGTCAGACTGTACAACACTACTGTAAAGTAACATCCCCACTGCAGTCAGACTGTACAACACTACAGTAAAGTAACATCCCCACTGCTGTCAGACTGTTCAACACTACTGTAAAGTAACATCCCCACTGCTGTCAGACTGTTCAACACTACTGTAAAGTAACATCCCCACTGCTGTCAGACTGTACAACACTACAGTAAAGTAACATCCCCACTGCTGTCAGACTGTACAACACTACTGTAAAGTAACATCCCCACTGCAGTCAGACTGTTCAACACTACAGTAAAGTAACATCCCCACTGCAGTCAGACTGTACAACACTACAGTAAAGTAACATCCCCACTGCTGTCAGACTGTACAACACTACTGTAAAGTAACATCCCCACTGCTGTCAGACTGTACAACACTACTGTAAAGTAACATCCCCACTGCTGTCAGACTGTTCAACACTACTGTAAAGTAACATCCCCACTGCTGTCAGACTGTACAACACTACAGTAAAGTAACATCCCCACTACTGTCAGACTGTACAACACTACTGTAAAGTAACATCCCCACTGCTGTCAGACTGTACAACACTACAGTAAAGTAACATCCCCACTGCAGTCAGACTGTACAACACTACAGTAAAGTAACATCCCCACTGCTGTCAGACTGTACAACACTACAGTAAAGTAACATCCCCACTGCAGTCAGACTGTACAACACTACAGTAAAGTAACATCCCCACTGCTGTCAGACTGTACAACACTACAGTAAAGTAACACCCCCACTGCTGTCAGACTGTACAACACTACAGTAAAGTAACACCCCCACTGCTGTCAGACTGTACAACACTACTGTAAAGTAACATCCCCACTGCTGTCAGACTGTTCAACACTACTGTAAAGTAACATCCCCACTGCTGTCAGACTGTACAACACTACAGTAAAGTAACATCCCCACTGCTGTCAGACTGTACAACACTACTGTAAAGTAACATACCCACTGCTGTCAGACTGTACAACACTACTGTAAAGTAACATCCCCACTGCTGTCAGACTGTACAACAAAGTAACATCCCCACTGCAGTCAGACTGTACAACACTACTGTAAAGTAACATCCCCACTGCTGTCAGACTGTACAACACTACAGTAAAGTAACATCCCCACTGCAGTCAGACTGTACAACACTACAGTAAAGTAACATCCCCACTGCTGTCAGACTGTACAACACTACAGTAAAGTAACACCCCCACTGCTGTCAGACTGTACAACACTACAGTAAAGTAACATCCCCACTGCTGTCAGACTGTACAACACTACAGCAAAGTAACACCCCCACTACTGTCAGACTGTACAACACTACAGTAAAGTAACATCCCCACTGCTGTCAGACTGTACAACACTGCAGTAAAGTAACATCCCCACTGCAGTCAGACTGTACAACACTACAGTAAAGTAACATCCCCACTGCTGTCAGACTGTACAACACTACAGTAAAGTAACATCCCCACTGCTGTCAGACTGTTCAACACTACTGTAAAGTAACATCCCCACTGCTGTCAGACTGTACAACACTACAGTAAAGTAACATCCCCACTGCTGTCAGACTGTACAACACTACTGTAAAATAACATCCCCACTGCAGTCAGACTGTACAACACTACAGTAAAGTAACATCCCCACTGCTGTCAGACTGTACAACACTACTGTAAAGTAACATCCCCACTGCTGTCAGACTGTTCAACACTACTGTAAAGTAACATCCCCACTGCTGTCAGACTGTACAACACTACAGTAAAGTAACATCCCCACTGCTGTCAGACTGTACAACACTACAGTAAAGTAACATCCCCACTGCTGTCAGACTGTACAACACTACAGTAAAGTAACATCCCCACTGCTGTCAGACTGTACAACACTACTGTAAAGTAACATCCCCACTGCTGTCAGACTGTACAACACTACAGTAAAGTAACATCCCCACTGCTGTCAGACTGTACAACACTACTGTAAAGTAACATCCCCACTGCTGTCAGACTGTTCAACACTACTGTAAAGTAACATCCCCACTGCTGTCAGACTGTACAACACTACAGTAAAGTAACATCCCCACTGCTGTCAGACTGTACAACACTACTGTAAAGTAACATCCCCACTGCTGTCAGACTGTACAACACTACTGTAAAGTAACATCCCCACTGCAGTCAGACTGTACAACACTACAGTAAAGTAACATCCCCACTGCTGTCAGACTGTACAACACTACAGTAAAGTAACATCCCCACTGCTGTCAGACTGTACAACACTACAGTAAAGTAACATCCCCACTGCTGTCAGACTGTACAACACTACTGTAAAGTAACATCCCCACTGCAGTCAGACTGTACAACACTACAGTAAAGTAACATCCCCACTGCTGTCAGACTGTACAACACTACAGTAAAGTAACATCCCCACTGCTGTCAGCCTGTACAACACTACAGTAAAGTAACATCCCCACTGCTGTCAGCCTGTACAACACTACAGTAAAGTAACATCCCCACTGCTGTCAGACTGTACAACACTACTGTAAAGTAACACCCCCACTGCTGTCAGACTGTACAACACTACAGTAAAGTAACATCCCCACTGCAGTCAGACTGTACAACACTACTGTAAAGTAACATCCCCACTGCTGTCAGACTGTACAACACTACTGTAAAGTAACATCCCCACTGCAGTCAGACTGTACAAGACTACTGTAAAGTAACATCCCCACTGCTGTCAGACTGTACAACACTACTGTAAAGTAACATCCCCACTGCAGTCAGACTGTACAACACTACTGTAAAGAAACATCCCCACTGCTGTCAGACTGTACAACACTACAGTAAAGTAACATCCCCACTGCTGTCAGACTGTACAACACTACAGTAAAGTAACATCCCCACTGCTGTCAGACTGTACAACACTACAGTAAAGTAACATCCCCACTGCTGTCAGACTGTACAACACTACAGTAAAGTAACATCCCCACTGCTGTCAGACTGTACAACACTACAGTAAAGTAACAATCCCACTGCTGTCAGACTGTACAACAATACAGTAAAGTAACATCCCCACTTCTGTCAGACTGTACAACACTACTGTAAAGTAACATCCCCACTGCTGTCAGACTGTACAACACTACTGTAAAGTAACATCCCCACTGCTGTCAGACTGTACAACACTACAGTAAAGTAACATCCCCACTGCAGTCAGACTGTACAACACTACTGTAAAGTAACATCCCCACTGCCGTCAGACTGTACAACACTACAGTAAAGTAACATCCCCACTGCCGTCAGACTGTAAAACACTACAGTAAAGTAACATCCCCACTGCAGTCAGACTGTACAACACTACAGTAAAGTAACACCCCCACTGCTGTCAGACTGTACAACACTACAGTAAAGTAACACCCCCACTGCTGTCAGACTGTACAACACTACTGTAAAGTAACATCCCCACTGCTGTCAGACTGTTCAACACTACTGTAAAGTAACATCCCCACTGCTGTCAGACTGTACAACACTACAGTAAAGTAACATCCCCACTGCTGTCAGACTGTACAACACTACTGTAAAGTAACATACCCACTGCTGTCAGACTGTACAACACTACTGTAAAGTAACATCCCCACTGCTGTCAGACTGTACAACAAAGTAACATCCCCACTGCAGTCAGACTGTACAACACTACTGTAAAGTAACATCCCCACTGCTGTCAGACTGTACAACACTACAGTAAAGTAACATCCCCACTGCAGTCAGACTGTACAACACTACAGTAAAGTAACATCCCCACTGCTGTCAGACTGTACAACACTACAGTAAAGTAACACCCCCACTGCTGTCAGACTGTACAACACTACAGTAAAGTAACATCCCCACTGCTGTCAGACTGTACAACACTACAGCAAAGTAACACCCCCACTGCTGTCAGACTGTACAACACTACAGTAAAGTAACATCCCCACTGCTGTCAGACTGTACAACACTGCAGTAAAGTAACATCCCCACTGCAGTCAGACTGTACAACACTACAGTAAAGTAACATCCCCACTGCTGTCAGACTGTACAACACTACAGTAAAGTAACATCCCCACTGCTGTCAGACTGTTCAACACTACTGTAAAGTAACATCCCCACTGCTGTCAGACTGTACAACACTACAGTAAAGTAACATCCCCACTGCTGTCAGACTGTACAACACTACTGTAAAATAACATCCCCACTGCAGTCAGACTGTACAACACTACAGTAAAGTAACATCCCCACTGCTGTCAGACTGTACAACACTACTGTAAAGTAACATCCCCACTGCTGTCAGACTGTTCAACACTACTGTAAAGTAACATCCCCACTGCTGTCAGACTGTACAACACTACAGTAAAGTAACATCCCCACTGCTGTCAGACTGTACAACACTACAGTAAAGTAACATCCCCACTGCTGTCAGACTGTACAACACTACAGTAAAGTAACATCCCCACTGCTGTCAGACTGTACAACACTACTGTAAAGTAACATCCCCACTGCTGTCAGACTGTACAACACTACAGTAAAGTAACATCCCCACTGCTGTCAGACTGTACAACACTACTGTAAAGTAACATCCCCACTGCTGTCAGACTGTTCAACACTACTGTAAAGTAACATCCCCACTGCTGTCAGACTGTACAACACTACAGTAAAGTAACATCCCCACTGCTGTCAGACTGTACAACACTACTGTAAAGTAACATCCCCACTGCTGTCAGACTGTACAACACTACTGTAAAGTAACATCCCCACTGCAGTCAGACTGTACAACACTACAGTAAAGTAACATCCCCACTGCTGTCAGACTGTACAACACTACAGTAAAGTAACATCCCCACTGCTGTCAGACTGTACAACACTACAGTAAAGTAACATCCCCACTGCTGTCAGACTGTACAACACTACTGTAAAGTAACATCCCCACTGCAGTCAGACTGTACAACACTACAGTAAAGTAACATCCCCACTGCTGTCAGACTGTACAACACTACAGTAAAGTAACATCCCCACTGCTGTCAGCCTGTACAACACTACAGTAAAGTAACATCCCCACTGCTGTCAGCCTGTACAACACTACAGTAAAGTAACATCCCCACTGCTGTCAGACTGTACAACACTACTGTAAAGTAACACCCCCACTGCTGTCAGACTGTACAACACTACAGTAAAGTAACATCCCCACTGCAGTCAGACTGTACAACACTACTGTAAAGTAACATCCCCACTGCTGTCAGACTGTACAACACTACTGTAAAGTAACATCCCCACTGCAGTCAGACTGTACAAGACTACTGTAAAGTAACATCCCCACTGCTGTCAGACTGTACAACACTACTGTAAAGTAACATCCCCACTGCAGTCAGACTGTACAACACTACTGTAAAGAAACATCCCCACTGCTGTCAGACTGTACAACACTACAGTAAAGTAACATCCCCACTGCTGTCAGACTGTACAACACTACAGTAAAGTAACATCCCCACTGCTGTCAGACTGTACAACACTACAGTAAAGTAACATCCCCACTGCTGTCAGACTGTACAACACTACAGTAAAGTAACATCCCCACTGCTGTCAGACTGTACAACACTACAGTAAAGTAACAATCCCACTGCTGTCAGACTGTACAACAATACAGTAAAGTAACATCCCCACTTCTGTCAGACTGTACAACACTACTGTAAAGTAACATCCCCACTGCTGTCAGACTGTACAACACTACTGTAAAGTAACATCCCCACTGCTGTCAGACTGTACAACACTACAGTAAAGTAACATCCCCACTGCAGTCAGACTGTACAACACTACTGTAAAGTAACATCCCCACTGCCGTCAGACTGTACAACACTACAGTAAAGTAACATCCCCACTGCCGTCAGACTGTAAAACACTACAGTAAAGTAACATCCCCACTGCAGTCAGACTGTACAACACTACAGTAAAGTAACATCCCCACTGCTGTCAGACTGTACAACACTACAGTAAAGTAACATCCCCACTGCTGTCAGACTGTACAACACTACAGTAAAGTAACATCCCCACTGCTGTCAGACTGTTCAACACTACTGTAAAGTAACATCCCCACTGCTGTCAGACTGTACAACACTACTGTAAAGTAACATCCCCACTGCTGTCAGACTGTTCAACACTACTGTAAAGTAACATCCCCACTGCTGTCAGACTGTACAACACTACAGTAAAGTAACATCCCCACTGCTGTCAGACTGTACAACACTACTGTAAAGTAACATCCCCACTGCTGTCAGACTGTACAACAAAGTAACATCCCCACTGCAGTCAGACTGTACAACACTACTGTAAAGTAACATCCCCACTGCTGTCAGACTGTACAACACTACAGTAAAGTAACATCCCCACTGCAGTCAGACTGTACAACACTACAGTAAAGTAACATCCCCACTGCTGTCAGACTGTACAACACTACAGTAAAGTAACACCCCCACTGCTGTCAGACTGTACAACACTACAGTAAAGTAACATCCCCACTGCTGTCAGACTGTACAACACTACAGCAAAGTAACACCCCCACTGCTGTCAGACTGTACAACACTACAGTAAAGTAACATCCCCACTGCTGTCAGACTGTACAACACTGCAGTAAAGTAACATCCCCACTGCAGTCAGACTGTACAACACTACAGTAAAGTAACATCCCCACTGCTGTCAGAATGTACAACACTACAGTAAAGTAACATCCCCACTGCTGTCAGACTGTTCAACACTACTGTAAAGTAACATCCCCACTGCTGTCAGACTGTACAACACTACTGTAAAGTAACATCCCCACTGCTGTCAGACTGTTCAACACTACTGTAAAGTAACATCCCCACTGCTGTCAGACTGTACAACACTACAGTAAAGTAACATCCCCACTGCTGTCAGACTGTACAACACTACAGTAAAGTAACATCCCCACTGCTGTCAGACTGTACAACACTACAGTAAAGTAACATCCCCACTGCTGTCAGACTGTACAACACTACAGTAAAGTAACATCCCCACTGCTGTCAGACTGTACAACACTACTGTAAAGTAACAACCCCACTGCTGTCAGACTGTACAACACTACAGTAAAGTAACATCCCCACTGCTGTCAGACTGTACAACACTACTGTAAAGTAACATCCCCACTGCTGTCAGACTGTTCAACACTACTGTAAAGTAACATCCCCACTGCTGTCAGACTGTACAACACTACAGTAAAGTAACATCCCCACTGCTGTCAGACTGTACAACACTACTGTAAAGTAACATCCCCACTGCTGTCAGACTGTACAACACTACTGTAAAGTAACATCCCCACTGCAGTCAGACTGTACAACACTACAGTAAAGTAACATCCCCACTGCTGTCAGACTGTACAACACTACAGTAAAGTAACATCCCCACTGCTGTCAGACTGTACAACAAAGTAACATCCCCACTGCAGTCAGACTGTACAACACTACTGTAAAGTAACATCCCCACTGCTGTCAGACTGTACAACACTGCAGTAAAGTAACATCCCCACTGCAGTCAGACTGTACAACACTGCAGTAAAGTAACATCCCCACTGCAGTCAGACTGTACAACACTACAGTAAAGTAACATCCCCACTGCTGTCAGACTGTACAACACTACAGTAAAGTAACACCCCCACTGCTGTCAGACTGTACAACACTACTGTAAAGTAACACCCCCACTGCTGTCAGACTGTACAACACTACAGTAAAGTAACATCCCCACTGCTGTCAGACTGTACAACACTGCAGTAAAGTAACATCCCCACTGCAGTCAGACTGTACAACACTACAGTAAAGTAACATCCCCACTGCTGTCAGACTGTTCAACACTACTGTAAAGTAACATCCCCACTGCTGTCAGACTGTACAACACTACAGTAAAGTAACATCCCCACTGCTGTCAGACTGTACAACACTACTGTAAAGTAACATCCCCACTGCAGTCAGACTGTACAACACTACAGTAAAGTAACATCCCCACTGCTGTCAGACTGTACAACAAAGTAACATCCCCACTGCAGTCAGACTGTACAACACTACTGTAAAGTGACATCCCCACTGCTGTCAGACTGTACAACACTACAGTAAAGTAACACCCCCACTGCTGTCAGACTGTACAACACTACAGTAAAGTAACACCCCCACTGCTGTCAGACTGTACAACACTGCAGTAAAGTAACATCCCCACTGCTGTCAGACTGTACAACACTGCAGTAAAGTAACATCCCCACTGCAGTCAGACTGTACAACACTACAGTAAAGTAACATCCCCACTGCTGTCAGACTGTACAACACTACAGTAAAGTAACATCCCCACTGCTGTCAGACTGTACAACACTACTGTAAAGTAACATCCCGACTGCTGTCAGACTGTTCAACACTACTGTAAAGTAACATCCCCACTGCTGTCAGACTGTACAACACTACAGTAAAGTAACATCCCCATTGCTGTCAGACTGTACAACACTACAGTAAAGTAACATCCCCACTGCAGTCAGACTGTACAACACTACTGTAAAGTAACATCCCCACTGCAGTCAGACTGTACAACACTACAGTAAAGTAACATCCCCACTGCTGTCAGACTGTTCAACACTACTGTAAAGTAACATCCCCACTGCTGTCAGACTGTACAACACTACTGTAAAGTAACATCCCCACTGCAGTCAGACTGTTCAACACTACAGTAAAGTAACACCCCCACTGCTGTCAGACTGTACAACACTACAGTAAAGTAACATCCCCACTGCAGTCAGACTGTACAACACTACAGTAAAGTAACATCCCCACTGCTGTCAGACTGTACAACACTGCAGTAAAGTAACATCCCCACTGCAGTCAGACTGTACAACACTGCAGTAAAGTAACATCCCCACTGCTGTCAGACTGTACAACACTACAGTAAAGTAACATCCCCACTGCTGTCAGACTGTACAACACTACAGTAAAGTAACATCCCCACTGCTGTCAGACTGTTCAACACTACTGTAAAGTAACATCCCCACTGCTGTCAGACTGTACAACACTACTGTAAAGTAACATCCCCACTGCTGTCAGACTGTTCAACACTACTGTAAAGTAACATCCCCACTGCTGTCAGACTGTACAACACTACAGTAAAGTAACATCCCCACTGCTGTCAGACTGTACAACACTACTGTAAAGTAACATACCCACTGCTGTCAGACTGTACAACACTACTGTAAAGTAACATCCCCACTGCAGTCAGACTGTACAACACTACTGTAAAGTAACATCCCCACTGCTGTCAGACTGTTCAACACTACTGTAAAGTAACATCCCCACTGCTGTCAGACTGTACAACACTACTGTAAAGTAACATCCCCACTGCTGTCAGACTGTACAACACTACTGTAAAGTAACATCCCCACTGCTGTCAGACTGTTCAACACTACTGTAAAGTAACATCCCCACTGCTGTCAGACTGTACAACACTACAGTAAAGTAACATCCCCACTGCTGTCAGACTGTACAACACTACTGTAAAGTAACATACCCACTGCTGTCAGACTGTACAACACTACTGTAAAGTAACATCCCCACTGCAGTCAGACTGTACAACACTACAGTAAAGTAACATCCCCACTGCTGTCAGACTGTACAACACTACAGTAAAGTAACATCCCCACTGCAGTCAGACTGTACAACACTACAGTAAAGTAACATCCCCACTGCAGTCAGCCTGTACAACACTACTGTAAAGTAACATCCCCACTGCTGTCAGACTGTACAACACTACAGTAAAGTAACACCCCCACTGCTGTCAGACTGTACAACACTACAGTAAAGTAACACCCCCACTGCTGTCAGACTGTACAACACTGCAGTAAAGTAACATCCCCACTGCTGTCAGACTGTACAACACTGCAGTAAAGTAACATCCCCACTGCAGTCAGACTGTACAACACTACAGTAAAGTAACATCCCCACTGCTTTCAGACTGTACAACACTACAGTAAAGTAACATCCCCACTGCTGTCAGACTGTACAACACTACTGTAAAGTAACATCCCCACTGCTGTCAGACTGTTCAACACTACTGTAAAGTAACATCCCCACTGCTGTCAGACTGTACAACACTACAGTAAAGTAACATCCCCATTGCTGTCAGACTGTACAACACTACAGTAAAGTAACATCCCCACTGCAGTCAGACTGTACAACACTACTGTAAAGTAACATCCCCACTGCAGTCAGACTGTACAACACTACAGTAAAGTAACACCCCCACTGCTGTCAGACTGTACAACACTACAGTAAAGTAACATCCCCACTGCAGTCAGACTGTACAACACTACAGTAAAGTAACATCCCCACTGCTGTCAGACTGTACAACACTACTGTAAAGTAACATCCCCACTGCTGTCAGACTGTTCAACACTACTGTAAAGTAACATCCCCACTGCTGTCAGACTGTACAACACTACAGTAAAGTAACATCCCCACTGCTGTCAGACTGTACAACACTACTGTAAAGTAACATACCCACTGCTGTCAGACTGTACAACACTACTGTAAAGTAACATCCCCACTGCAGTCAGACTGTACAACACTACAGTAAAGTAACATCCCCACTGCTGTCAGACTGTACAACACTACAGTAAAGTAACATCCCCACTGCAGTCAGACTGTACAACACTACAGTAAAGTAACATCCCCACTGCTGTTACTGTACAACACTACAGTAAAGTAACACCCCCACTGCTGTCAGACTGTACAACACTACAGTAAAGTAACATCCCCACTGCTGTCAGACTGTACAACACTACTGTAAAGTAACATCCCCACTGCTGTCAGACTGTTCAACACTACTGTAAAGTAACATCCCCACTGCTGTCAGACTGTACAACACTACAGTAAAGTAACATCCCCACTGCTGTCAGACTGTACAACACTACAGTAAAGTAACATCCCCACTGCTGTCAGACTGTACAACACTACTGTAAAGTAACATCCCCACTGCTGTCAGACTGTTCAACACTACTGTAAAGTAACATCCCCACTGCTGTCAGACTGTACAACACTACAGTAAAGTAACATCCCCATTGCTGTCAGACTGTACAACACTACAGTAAAGTAACATCCCCACTGCAGTCAGACTGTACAACACTACTGTAAAGTAACATCCCCACTGCAGTCAGACTGTACAACACTACAGTAAAGTAACATCCCCACTGCTGTCAGACTGTTCAACACTACTGTAAAGTAACATCCCCACTGCTGTCAGACTGTACAACACTACTGTAAAGTAACATCCCCACTGCAGTCAGACTGTTCAACACTACAGTAAAGTAACACCCCCACTGCTGTCAGACTGTACAACACTACAGTAAAGTAACATCCCCACTGCAGTCAGACTGTACAACACTACAGTAAAGTAACATCCCCACTGCTGTCAGACTGTACAACACTGCAGTAAAGTAACATCCCCACTGCAGTCAGACTGTACAACACTGCAGTAAAGTAACATCCCCACTGCTGTCAGACTGTACAACACTACAGTAAAGTAACATCCCCACTGCTGTCAGACTGTACAACACTACAGTAAAGTAACATCCCCACTGCTGTCAGACTGTTCAACACTACTGTAAAGTAACATCCCCACTGCTGTCAGACTGTACAACACTACTGTAAAGTAACATCCCCACTGCTGTCAGACTGTTCAACACTACTGTAAAGTAACATCCCCACTGCTTTCAGACTGTACAACACTACAGTAAAGTAACATCCCCACTGCTGTCAGACTGTACAACACTACTGTAAAGTAACATACCCACTGCTGTCAGACTGTACAACACTACTGTAAAGTAACATCCCCACTGCAGTCAGACTGTACAACACTACTGTAAAGTAACATCCCCACTGCTGTCAGACTGTTCAACACTACTGTAAAGTAACATCCCCACTGCTGTCAGACTGTACAACACTACTGTAAAGTAACATCCCCACTGCTGTCAGACTGTACAACACTACTGTAAAGTAACATCCCCACTGCTGTCAGACTGTTCAACACTACTGTAAAGTAACATCCCCACTGCTGTCAGACTGTACAACACTACAGTAAAGTAACATCCCCACTGCTGTCAGACTGTACAACACTACTGTAAAGTAACATACCCACTGCTGTCAGACTGTACAACACTACTGTAAAGTAACATCCCCACTGCAGTCAGACTGTACAACACTACAGTAAAGTAACATCCCCACTGCTGTCAGACTGTACAACACTACAGTAAAGTAACATCCCCACTGCAGTCAGACTGTACAACACTACAGTAAAGTAACATCCCCACTGCAGTCAGCCTGTACAACACTACTGTAAAGTAACATCCCCACTGCTGTCAGACTGTACAACACTACAGTAAAGTAACACCCCCACTGCTGTCAGACTGTACAACACTACAGTAAAGTAACATCCCCACTGCAGTCAGACTGTACAACACTACAGTAAAGTAACATCCCCACTGCTGTCAGACTGTACAACACTACAGTAAAGTAACATCCCCACTGCTGTCAGACTGTACAACACTACTGTAAAGTAACATCCCCACTGCTGTCAGACTGTTCAACACTACTGTAAAGTAACATCCCCACTGCTGTCAGACTGTACAACACTACAGTAAAGTAACATCCCCATTGCTGTCAGACTGTACAACACTACAGTAAAGTAACATCCCCACTGCAGTCAGACTGTACAACACTACTGTAAAGTAACATCCCCACTGCAGTCAGACTGTACAACACTACAGTAAAGTAACACCCCCACTGCTGTCAGACTGTACAACACTACAGTAAAGTAACATCCCCACTGCAGTCAGACTGTACAACACTACAGTAAAGTAACATCCCCACTGCTGTCAGACTGTACAACACTACTGTAAAGTAACATCCCCACTGCTGTCAGACTGTTCAACACTACTGTAAAGTAACATCCCCACTGCTGTCAGACTGTACAACACTACAGTAAAGTAACATCCCCACTGCTGTCAGACTGTACAACACTACTGTAAAGTAACATACCCACTGCTGTCAGACTGTACAACACTACTGTAAAGTAACATCCCCACTGCAGTCAGACTGTACAACACTACAGTAAAGTAACATCCCCACTGCTGTCAGACTGTACAACACTACAGTAAAGTAACATCCCCACTGCAGTCAGACTGTACAACACTACAGTAAAGTAACATCCCCACTGCTGTCAGACTGTACAACACTACAGTAAAGTAACACCCCCACTGCTGTCAGACTGTACAACACTACAGTAAAGTAACATCCCCACTGCTGTCAGACTGTACAACACTACTGTAAAGTAACATCCCCACTGCTGTCAGACTGTTCAACACTACTGTAAAGTAACATCCCCACTGCTGTCAGACTGTACAACACTACAGTAAAGTAACATCCCCACTGCTGTCAGACTGTACAACACTACTGTAAAGTAACATACCCACTGCTGTCAGACTGTACAACACTACTGTAAAGTAACATCCCCACTGCTGTCAGACTGTACAACAAAGTAACATCCCCACTGCAGTCAGACTGTACAACACTACTGTAAAGTAACATCCCCACTGCTGTCAGACTGTACAACACTACAGTAAAGTAACATCCCCACTGCAGTCAGACTGTACAACACTACAGTAAAGTAACATCCCCACTGCTGTCAGACTGTACAACACTACAGTAAAGTAACACCCCCACTGCTGTCAGACTGTACAACACTACAGTAAAGTAACATCCCCACTGCTGTCAGACTGTACAACACTACAGCAAAGTAACACCCCCACTGCTGTCAGACTGTACAACACTACAGTAAAGTAACATCCCCACTGCTGTCAGACTGTACAACACTGCAGTAAAGTAACATCCCCACTGCAGTCAGACTGTACAACACTACAGTAAAGTAACATCCCCACTGCTGTCAGACTGTACAACACTACAGTAAAGTAACATCCCCACTGCTGTCAGACTGTTCAACACTACTGTAAAGTAACATCCCCACTGCTGTCAGACTGTACAACACTACAGTAAAGTAACATCCCCACTGCTGTCAGACTGTACAACACTACTGTAAAGTAACATCCCCACTGCTGTCAGACTGTACAACACTACTGTAAAGTAACATCCCCACTGCTGTCAGACTGTTCAACACTACTGTAAAGTAACATCCCCACTGCAGTCAGACTGTACAACACTACAGTAAAGTAACACCCCCACTGCTGTCAGACTGTACAACACTACAGTAAAGTAACATCCCCACTGCAGTCAGACTGTACAACACTACAGTAAAGTAACATCCCCACTGCTGTCAGACTGTACAACACTGCAGTAAAGTAACATTCCCACTGCAGTCAGACTGTACAACACTGCAGTAAAGTAACATCCCCACTGCTGTCAGACTGTACAACACTACAGTAAAGTAACATCCCCACTGCTGTCAGACTGTACAACACTACAGTAAAGTAACATCCCCACTGCTGTCAGACTGTTCAACACTACTGTAAAGTAACATCCCCACTGCTGTCAGACTGTACAACACTACTGTAAAGTAACATCCCCACTGCTGTCAGACTGTTCAACACTACTGTAAAGTAACATCCCCACTGCTGTCAGACTGTACAACACTACAGTAAAGTAACATCCCCACTGCTGTCAGACTGTACAACACTACTGTAAAGTAACATACCCACTGCTGTCAGACTGTACAACACTACTGTAAAGTAACATCCCCACTGCAGTCAGACTGTACAACACTACAGTAAAGTAACATCCCCACTGCTGTCAGACTGTACAACACTACAGTAAAGTAACATCCCCACTGCAGTCAGACTGTACAACACTACAGTAAAGTAACATCCCCACTGCTGTCAGACTGTACAACACTACAGTAAAGTAACACCCCCACTGCTGTCAGACTGTACAACACTACAGTAAAGTAACATCCCCACTGCTGTCAGACTGTACAACACTACTGTAAAGTAACATCCCCACTGCTGTCAGACTGTTCAACACTACTGTAAAGTAACATCCCCACTGCTGTCAGACTGTACAACACTACAGTAAAGTAACATCCCCACTGCTGTCAGACTGTACAACACTACTGTAAAGTAACATACCCACTGCTGTCAGACTGTACAACACTACTGTAAAGTAACATCCCCACTGCTGTCAGACTGTACAACAAAGTAACATCCCCACTGCAGTCAGACTGTACAACACTACTGTAAAGTAACATCCCCACTGCTGTCAGACTGTACAACACTACAGTAAAGTAACATCCCCACTGCAGTCAGACTGTACAACACTACAGTAAAGTAACATCCCCACTGCTGTCAGACTGTACAACACTACAGTAAAGTAACACCCCCACTGCTGTCAGACTGTACAACACTACAGTAAAGTAACATCCCCACTGCTGTCAGACTGTACAACACTACAGCAAAGTAACACCCCCACTGCAGTCAGCCTGTACAACACTACAGTAAAGTAACATCCCCACTGCTGTCAGCCTGTACAACACTACAGTAAAGTAACATCCCCACTGCTGTCAGACTGTACAACACTACTGTAAAGTAACACCCCCACTGCTGTCAGACTGTACAACACTACAGTAAAGTAACATCCCCACTGCTGTCAGACTGTACAACACTACTGTAAAGTAACATCCCCACTGCTGTCAGACTGTACAACACTACTGTAAAGTAACATCCCCACTGCTGTCAGACTGTACAACACTACTGTAAAGTAACATCCCCACTGCTGTCAGACTGTACAACACTACTGTAAAGTAACATCCCCACTGCAGTCAGACTGTACAACACTACTGTAAAGAAACATCCCCACTGCTGTCAGACTGTACAACACTACAGTAAAGTAACATCCCCACTGCTGTCAGACTGTACAACACTACAGTAAAGTAACATCCCCACTGCTGTCAGACTGTACACCACTACAGTAAAGTAACATCCCCACTGCTGTCAGACTGTACAACACTACAGTAAAGTAACATCCCCACTGCTGTCAGACTGTACAACACTCCAGTAAAGTAACAATCCCACTGCTGTCAGACTGTACAACAATACAGTAAAGTAACATCCCCACTTCTGTCAGACTGTACAACACTACTGTAAAGTAACATCCCCACTGCTGTCAGACTGTACAACACTACAGTAAAGTAACATCCCCACTGCTGTCAGACTGTACAACACTGCAGTAAAGTAACATCCCCACTGCAGTCAGACTGTACAACACTACAGTAAAGTAACATCCCCACTGCTGTCAGACTGTACAACACTACAGTAAAGTAACATCCCCACTGCTGTCAGACTGTACAACACTACAGTAAAGTAACATCCCCACTGCTGTCAGACTGTTCAACACTACTGTAAAGTAACATCCCCACTGCTGTCAGACTGTACAACACTACTGTAAAGTAACATCCCCACTGCTGTCAGACTGTACAACACTACTGTAAAGTAACATCCCCACTGCTGTCAGACTGTTCAACACTACTGTAAAGTAACATCCCCACTGCTGTCAGACTGTACAACACTACAGTAAAGTAACATCCCCACTGCTGTCAGACTGTACAACACTACTGTAAAGTAACATCCCCACTGCTGTCAGACTGTACAACAAAGTAACATCCCCACTGCAGTCAGACTGTACAACACTACTGTAAAGTAACATCCCCACTGCTGTCAGACTGTACAACACTACAGTAAAGTAACATCCCCACTGCAGTCAGACTGTACAACACTACAGTAAAGTAACAATCCCACTGCTGTCAGACTGTACAACAATACAGTAAAGTAACATCCCCACTTCTGTCAGACTGTACAACACTACTGTAAAGTAACATCCCCACTGCAGTCAGACTGTACAACACTACAGTAAAGTAACATCCCCACTGCTGTCAGACTGTACAACACTGCAGTAAAGTAACATCCCCACTGCAGTCAGACTGTACAACACTACAGTAAAGTAACATCCCCACTGCTGTCAGACTGTACAACACTACAGTAAAGTAACATCCCCACTGCTGTCAGACTGTACAACACTACAGTAAAGTAACATCCCCACTGCTGTCAGACTGTTCAACACTACTGTAAAGTAACATCCCCACTGCTGTCAGACTGTACAACACTACTGTAAAGTAACATCCCCACTGCTGTCAGACTGTACAACACTACTGTAAAGTAACATCCCCACTGCTGTCAGACTGTTCAACACTACTGTAAAGTAACATCCCCACTGCTGTCAGACTGTACAACACTACAGTAAAGTAACATCCCCACTGCTGTCAGACTGTACAACACTACTGTAAAGTAACATCCCCACTGCTGTCAGACTGTACAACAAAGTAACATCCCCACTGCAGTCAGACTGTACAACACTACTGTAAAGTAACATCCCCACTGCTGTCAGACTGTACAACACTACAGTAAAGTAACATCCCCACTGCAGTCAGACTGTACAACACTACAGTAAAGTAACATCCCCACTGCTGTCAGACTGTACAACACTACAGTAAAGTAACACCCCCACTGCTGTCAGACTGTACAACACTACAGTAAAGTAACATCCCCACTGCTGTCAGACTGTACAACACTACAGCAAAGTAACACCCCCACTGCTGTCAGACTGTACAACACTACAGTAAAGTAACATCCTCACTGCTGTCAGACTGTACAACACTGCAGTAAAGTAACATCCCCACTGCAGTCAGACTGTACAACACTACAGTAAAGTAACATCCCCACTGCTGTCAGACTGTACAACACTACAGTAAAGTAACATCCCCACTGCTGTCAGACTGTTCAACACTACTGTAAAGTAACATCCCCACTGCTGTCAGACTGTACAACACTACTGTAAAGTAACATCCCCACTGCAGTCAGACTGTACAACACTACAGTAAAGTAACATCCCCACTGCTGTCAGACTGTACAACACTACTGTAAAGTAACATCCCCACTGCTGTCAGACTGTTCAACACTACTGTAAAGTAACATCCCCACTGCTGTCAGACTGTACAACACTACAGTAAAGTAACATCCCCACTGCTGTCAGACTGTACAACACTACAGTAAAGTAACATCCCCACTGCTGTCAGACTGTACAACACTACAGTAAAGTAACATCCCCACTGCTGTCAGACTGTACAACACTACAGTAAAGTAACATCCCCACTGCTGTCAGACTGTACAACACTACTGTAAAGTAACATCCCCACTGCTGTCAGACTGTACAACACTACAGTAAAGTAACATCCCCACTGCTGTCAGACTGTACAACACTACTGTAAAGTAACATCCCCACTGCTGTCAGACTGTTCAACACTACTGTAAAGTAACATCCCCACTGCTGTCAGACTGTACAACACTACAGTAAAGTAACATCCCCACTGCTGTCAGACTGTACAACACTACTGTAAAGTAACATCCCCACTGCAGTCAGACTGTACAACACTACTGTAAAGTAACATCCCCACTGCAGTCAGACTGTACAACACTACAGTAAAGTAACATCCCCACTGCTGTCAGACTGTACAACACTACAGTAAAGTAACATCCCCACTGCTATCAGACTGTTCAACACTACTGTAAAGTAACATCCCCACTGCTGTCAGACTGTACAACACTACAGTAAAGTAACATCCCCACTGCTGTCAGACTGTACAACACTACTGTAAAGTAACATCCCCACTGCAGTCAGACTGTACAACACTACTGTAAAGTAACATCCCCACTGCTGTCAGACTGTACAACACTACAGTAAAGTAACATCCCCACTGCTGTCAGACTGTACAACACTACAGTAAAGTAACATCCCCACTGCAGTCAGACTGTACAACACTACAGTAAAGTAACATCCCCACTGCTGTCAGACTGTACAACACTGCAGTAAAGTAACATCCCCACTGCAGTCAGACTGTACAACACTACAGTAAAGTAACATCCCCACTGCTGTCAGACTGTACAACACTACAGTAAAGTAACATCCCCACTGCTGTCAGACTGTACAACACTACAGTAAAGTAACATCCCCACTGCAGTCAGACTGTACAACACTACAGTAAAGTAACATCCCCACTGCTGTCAGACTGTACAACACTACTGTAAAGTAACATCCCCACTGCAGTCAGACTGTACACGACTACTGTAAAGTAACATCCCCACTGCAGTCAGACTGTAAACGACTACTGTAAAGTAACATCCCCACTGCTGTCAGAGTGTACAACACTACTGTAAAGAAACATCCCCACTGCTGTCAGACTGTACAACACTACAGTAAAGTAACATCCCCACTGCTGTCAGACTGTACAACACTACAGTAAAGTAACATCCCCACTGCTGTCAGACTGTACAACACTACTGTAAAGTAACATCCCCACTGCTGTCAGACTGTACAACACTACAGTAAAGTAACAATCCCACTGCTGTCAGACTGTACAACAATACAGTAAAGTAACATCCCCACTTCTGTCAGATGGTTCAACACTACTGTAAAGTAACAATCCCACTGCTGTCAGACTGTACAACACTACAGTAAAGTAACATCCCCACTGCTGTCAGACTGTACAACACTACTGTAAAGTAACATCCCCACTGCTGTCAGACTGTACAACAAAGTAACATCCCCACTGCAGTCAGACTGTACAACACTACTGTAAAGTAACATCCCCACTGCAGTCAGACTGTACAACACTACAGTAAAGTAACATCCCCACTGCAGTCAGACTGTACAACACTACAGTAAAGTAACATCCCCACTGCTGTCAGACTGTACAACACTACAGTAAAGTAACACCCCCACTGCTGTCAGACTGTACAACACTACAGTAAAGTAACATCCCCACTGCTGTCAGACTGTACAACACTACAGCAAAGTAACACCCCCACTGCTGTCAGACTGTACAACACTACAGTAAAGTAACATCCCCACTGCTGTCAGACTGTACAACACTGCAGTAAAGTAACATCCCCACTGCAGTCAGACTGTACAACACTACAGTAAAGTAACATCCCCACTGCTGTCAGACTGTACAACACTACAGTAAAGTAACATCCCCACTGCTGTCAGACTGTTCAACACTACTGTAAAGTAACATCCCCACTGCTGTCAGACTGTACAACACTACAGTAAAGTAACATCCCCACTGCAGTCAGACTGTACAACACTACAGTAAAGTAACATCCCCACTGCTGTCAGACTGTACAACACTACTGTAAAGTAACATCCCCACTGCTGTCAGACTGTTCAACACTACTGTAAAGTAACATCCCCACTGCTGTCAGACTGTACAACACTACAGTAAAGTAACATCCCCACTGCTGTCAGACTGTACAACACTACAGTAAAGTAACATCCCCACTGCTGTCATACTGTACAACACTACAGTAAAGTAACATCCCCACTGCTGTCAGACTGTACAACACTACAGTAAAGTAACATCCCCACTGCTGTCAGACTGTACAACACTACTGTAAAGTAACATCCCCACTGCTGTCAGACTGTACAACACTACAGTAAAGTAACATCCCCACTGCTGTCAGACTGTACAACACTGCTGTAAAGTAACATCCCCACTGCTGTCAGACTGTTCAACACTACTGTAAAGTAACATCCCCACTGCTGTCAGACTGTACAACACTACAGTAAAGTAACATCCCCACTGCTGTCAGACTGTACAACACTACTGTAAAGTAACATCCCCACTGCTGTCAGACTGTACAACACTACTGTAAAGTAACATCCCCACTGCAGTCAGACTGTACAACACTACAGTAAAGTAACATCCCCACTGCTGTCAGACTGTACAACACTACAGTAAAGTAACATCCCCACTGCTGTCAGACTGTACAACACTACTGTAAAGTAACATCCCCACTGCAGTCAGACTGTACAACACTACAGTAAAGTAACATCCCCACTGCTGTCAGACTGTACAACACTACTGTAAAGTAACATCCCCACTGCTGTCAGACTGTTCAACACTACTGTAAAGTAACATCCCCACTGCTGTCAGACTGTACAACACTACAGTAAAGTAACATCCCCACTGCTGTCAGACTGTACAACACTACAGTAAAGTAACATCCCCACTGCTGTCAGACTGTACAACACTACAGTAAAGTAACATCCCCACTGCTGTCAGACTGTACAACACTACAGTAAAGTAACATCCCCACTGCTGTCAGACTGTACAACACTACTGTAAAGTAACATCCCCACTGCTGTCAGACTGTACAACACTACAGTAAAGTAACATCCCCACTGCTGTCAGACTGTACAACACTGCAGTAAAGTAACATCCCCACTGCAGTCAGACTGTACAACACTACAGTAAAGTAACATCCCCACTGCTGTCAGACTGTACAACACTACAGTAAAGTAACATCCCCACTGCTGTCAGACTGTTCAACACTACTGTAAAGTAACATCCCCACTGCTGTCAGACTGTACAACACTACAGTAAAGTAACATCCCCACTGCAGTCAGACTGTACAACACTACAGTAAAGTAACATCCCCACTGCTGTCAGACTGTACAACACTACTGTAAAGTAACATCCCCACTGCTGTCAGACTGTTCAACACTACTGTAAAGTAACATCCCCACTGCTGTCAGACTGTACAACACTACAGTAAAGTAACATCCCCACTGCTGTCAGACTGTACAACACTACAGTAAAGTAACATCCCCACTGCTGTCATACTGTACAACACTACAGTAAAGTAACATCCCCACTGCTGTCAGACTGTACAACACTACAGTAAAGTAACATCCCCACTGCTGTCAGACTGTACAACACTACTGTAAAGTAACATCCCCACTGCTGTCAGACTGTACAACACTACAGTAAAGTAACATCCCCACTGCTGTCAGACTGTACAACACTGCTGTAAAGTAACATCCCCACTGCTGTCAGACTGTTCAACACTACTGTAAAGTAACATCCCCACTGCTGTCAGACTGTACAACACTACAGTAAAGTAACATCCCCACTGCTGTCAGACTGTACAACACTACTGTAAAGTAACATCCCCACTGCTGTCAGACTGTACAACACTACTGTAAAGTAACATCCCCACTGCAGTCAGACTGTACAACACTACAGTAAAGTAACATCCCCACTGCTGTCAGACTGTACAACACTACAGTAAAGTAACATCCCCACTGCTGTCAGACTGTACAACACTACAGTAAAGTAACATCCCCACTGCTGTCAGACTGTACAACACTACTGTAAAGTAACATCCCCACTGCAGTCAGACTGTACAACACTACAGTAAAGTAACATCCCCACTGCAGTCAGACTGTACAACACTACTGTAAAGTAACATCCCCACTGCTGTCAGACTGTACAACACTACTGTAAAGTAACATCACCACAGCAGTCAGACTGTACAAGACTACTGTAAAGTAACATCCCCACTGCTGTCAGACTGTACAACACTACTGTAAAGTAACATCCCCACTGCAGTCAGACTGTACAACACTACTGTAAAGAAACATCCCCACTGCTGTCAGACTGTACAACACTACAGTAAAGTAACATCCCCACTGCTGTCAGACTGTACAACACTACAGTAAAGTAACATCCCCACTGCTGTCAGACTGTACAACACTACAGTAAAGTAACATCCCCACTGCTGTCAGACTGTACAACACTACAGTAAAGTAACATCCCCACTGCTGTCAGACTGTACAACACTACAGTAAAGTAACATCCCCACTGCAGTCAGACTGTACAACACTACAGTAAAGTAACATCCCCACTGCTGTCAGACTGTACAACACTACAGTAAAGTAACATCCCCACTGCAGTCAGACTGTACAACACTACTGTAAAGTAACATCCCCACTGCTGTCAGACTGTACAACACTACTGTAAAGTAACATCCCCACTGCTGTCAGACTGTACAACACTACTGTAAAGTAACATCCCCACTGCAGTCAGACTGTACAACACTACTGTAAAGTAGCATCCCCACTGCAGTCAGACTGTACAACACTACAGTAAAGTAACATCCCCACTGCTGTCAGACTGTACAACACTACAGTAAAGTAACATCCCCACTGCTATCAGACTGTTCAACACTACTGTAAAGTAACATCCCCACTGCTGTCAGACTGTACAACACTACAGTAAAGTAACACCCCCACTGCTGTCAGACTGTACAACACTACAGTAAAGTAACATCCCCACTGCTGTCAGACTGTACAACACTACAGCAAAGTAACACCCCCACTGCTGTCAGACTGTACAACACTACAGTAAAGTAACATCCCCACTGCTGTCAGACTGTACAACACTGCAGTAAAGTAACATCCCCACTGCAGTCAGACTGTACAACACTACAGTAAAGTAACATCCCCACTGCTGTCAGACTGTACAACACTACAGTAAAGTAACATCCCCACTGCTGTCAGACTGTTCAACACTACTGTAAAGTAACATCCCCACTGCTGTCAGACTGTACAACACTACTGTAAAGTAACATCCCCACTGCTGTCAGACTGTTCAACACTACTGTAAAGTAACATCCCCACTGCTGTCAGACTGTACAACACTACAGTAAAGTAACATCCCCACTGCTGTCAGACTGTACAACACTACAGTAAAGTAACATCCCCACTGCTGTCAGACTGTACAACACTACAGTAAAGTAACATCCCCACTGCTGTCAGACTGTACAACACTACAGTAAAGTAACATCCCCACTGCTGTCAGACTGTACAACACTACTGTAAAGTAACATCCCCACTGCTGTCAGACTGTACAACACTACAGTAAAGTAACATCCCCACTGCTGTCAGACTGTACAACACTACTGTAAAGTAACATCCCCACTGCTGTCAGACTGTTCAACACTACTGTAAAGTAACATCCCCACTGCTGTCAGACTGTACAACACTACAGTAAAGTAACATCCCCACTGCTGTCAGACTGTACAACACTACTGTAAAGTAACATCCCCACTGCTGTCAGACTGTACAACACTACTGTAAAGTAACATCCCCACTGCAGTCAGACTGTACAACACTACAGTAAAGTAACATCCCCACTGCTGTCAGACTGTACAACACTACAGTAAAGTAACATCCCCACTGCTGTCAGACTGTACAACAAAGTAACATCCCCACTGCAGTCAGACTGTACAACACTACTGTAAAGTAACATCCCCACTGCTGTCAGACTGTACAACACTGCAGTAAAGTAACATCCCCACTTCAGTCAGACTGTACAACACTGCAGTAAAGTAACATCCCCACTGCAGTCAGACTGTACAACACTACAGTAAAGTAACATCCCCACTGCTGTCAGACTGTACAACACTACAGTAAAGTAACACCCCCACTGCTGTCAGACTGTACAACACTACTGTAAAGTAACACCCCCACTGCTGTCAGACTGTACAACACTACAGTAAAGTAACATCCCCACTGCTGTCAGACTGTACAACACTGCAGTAAAGTAACATCCCCACTGCAGTCAGACTGTACAACACTACAGTAAAGTAACATCCCCACTGCTGTCAGACTGTTCAACACTACTGTAAAGTAACATCCCCACTGCTGTCAGACTGTACAACACTACAGTAAAGTAACATCCCCACTGCTGTCAGACTGTACAACACTACTGTAAAGTAACATCCCCACTGCAGTCAGACTGTACAACACTACAGTAAAGTAACATCCCCACTGCTGTCAGACTGTACAACAAAGTAACATCCCCACTGCAGTCAGACTGTACAACACTACTGTAAAGTGACATCCCCACTGCTGTCAGACTGTACAACACTACAGTAAAGTAACACCCCCACTGCTGTCAGACTGTACAACACTACAGTAAAGTAACACCCCCACTGCTGTCAGACTGTACAACACTGCAGTAAAGTAACATCCCCACTGCTGTCAGACTGTACAACACTGCAGTAAAGTAACATCCCCACTGCAGTCAGACTGTACAACACTACAGTAAAGTAACATCCCCACTGCTGTCAGACTGTACAACACTACAGTAAAGTAACATCCCCACTGCTGTCAGACTGTACAACACTACTGTAAAGTAACATCCCCACTGCTGTCAGACTGTTCAACACTACTGTAAAGTAACATCCCCACTGCTGTCAGACTGTACAACACTACAGTAAAGTAACATCCCCATTGCTGTCAGACTGTACAACACTACAGTAAAGTAACATCCCCACTGCAGTCAGACTGTACAACACTACTGTAAAGTAACATCCCCACTGCAGTCAGACTGTACAACACTACAGTAAAGTAACATCCCCACTGCTGTCAGACTGTTCAACACTACTGTAAAGTAACATCCCCACTGCTGTCAGACTGTACAACACTACTGTAAAGTAACATCCCCACTGCAGTCAGACTGTTCAACACTACAGTAAAGTAACACCCCCACTGCTGTCAGACTGTACAACACTACAGTAAAGTAACATCCCCACTGCAGTCAGACTGTACAACACTACAGTAAAGTAACATCCCCACTGCTGTCAGACTGTACAACACTGCAGTAAAGTAACATCCCCACTGCAGTCAGACTGTACAACACTGCAGTAAAGTAACATCCCCACTGCTGTCAGACTGTACAACACTACAGTAAAGTAACATCCCCACTGCTGTCAGACTGTACAACACTACAGTAAAGTAACATCCCCACTGCTGTCAGACTGTTCAACACTACTGTAAAGTAACACCCCCACTGCTGTCAGACTGTACAACACTACTGTAAAGTAACATCCCCACTGCTGTCAGACTGTTCAACACTACTGTAAAGTAACATCCCCACTGCTGTCAGACTGTACAACACTACAGTAAAGTAACATCCCCACTGCTGTCAGACTGTACAACACTACTGTAAAGTAACATACCCACTGCTGTCAGACTGTACAACACTACTGTAAAGTAACATCCCCACTGCAGTCAGACTGTACAACACTACTGTAAAGTAACATCCCCACTGCTGTCAGACTGTTCAACACTACTGTAAAGTAACATCCCCACTGCTGTCAGACTGTACAACACTACTGTAAAGTAACATCCCCACTGCTGTCAGACTGTACAACACTACTGTAAAGTAACATCCCCACTGCTGTCAGACTGTTCAACACTACTGTAAAGTAACATCCCCACTGCTGTCAGACTGTACAACACTACAGTAAAGTAACATCCCCACTGCTGTCAGACTGTACAACACTACTGTAAAGTAACATACCCACTGCTGTCAGACTGTACAACACTACTGTAAAGTAACATCCCCACTGCAGTCAGACTGTACAACACTACAGTAAAGTAACATCCCCACTGCTGTCAGACTGTACAACACTACAGTAAAGTAACATCCCCACTGCAGTCAGACTGTACAACACTACAGTAAAGTAACATCCCCACTGCAGTCAGCCTGTACAACACTACTGTAAAGTAACATCCCCACTGCTGTCAGACTGTACAACACTACAGTAAAGTAACACCCCCACTGCTGTCAGACTGTACAACACTACAGTAAAGTAACACCCCCACTGCTGTCAGACTGTACAACACTGCAGTAAAGTAACATCCCCACTGCTGTCAGACTGTACAACACTGCAGTAAAGTAACATCCCCACTGCAGTCAGACTGTACAACACTACAGTAAAGTAACATCCCCACTGCTGTCAGACTGTACAACACTACAGTAAAGTAACATCCCCACTGCTGTCAGACTGTACAACACTACTGTAAAGTAACATCCCCACTGCTGTCAGACTGTTCAACACTACTGTAAAGTAACATCCCCACTGCTGTCAGACTGTACAACACTACAGTAAAGTAACATCCCCATTGCTGTCAGACTGTACAACACTACAGTAAAGTAACATCCCCACTGCAGTCAGACTGTACAACACTACTGTAAAGTAACATCCCCACTGCAGTCAGACTGTACAACACTACAGTAAAGTAACACCCCCACTGCTGTCAGACTGTACAACACTACAGTAAAGTAACATCCCCACTGCAGTCAGACTGTACAACACTACAGTAAAGTAACATCCCCACTGCTGTCAGACTGTACAACACTACTGTAAAGTAACATCCCCACTGCTGTCAGACTGTTCAACACTACTGTAAAGTAACATCCCCACTGCTGTCAGACTGTACAACACTACAGTAAAGTAACATCCCCACTGCTGTCAGACTGTACAACACTACTGTAAAGTAACATACCCACTGCTGTCAGACTGTACAACACTACTGTAAAGTAACATCCCCACTGCAGTCAGACTGTACAACACTACAGTAAAGTAACATCCCCACTGCTGTCAGACTGTACAACACTACAGTAAAGTAACATCCCCACTGCAGTCAGACTGTACAACACTACAGTAAAGTAACATCCCCACTGCTGTCAGACTGTACAACACTACAGTAAAGTAACACCCCCACTGCTGTCAGACTGTACAACACTACAGTAAAGTAACATCCCCACTGCTGTCAGACTGTACAACACTACTGTAAAGTAACATCCCCACTGCTGTCAGACTGTTCAACACTACTGTAAAGTAACATCCCCACTGCTGTCAGACTGTACAACACTACAGTAAAGTAACATCCCCACTGCTGTCAGACTGTACAACACTACTGTAAAGTAACATGCCCACTGCTGTCAGACTGTACAACACTACTGTAAAGTAACATCCCCACTGCTGTCAGACTGTACAACAAAGTAACATCCCCACTGCAGTCAGACTGTACAACACTACTGTAAAGTAACATCCCCACTGCTGTCAGACTGTACAACACTACAGTAAAGTAACATCCCCACTGCAGTCAGACTGTACAACACTACAGTAAAGTAACACCCCCACTGCTGTCAGACTGTACAACACTACAGTAAAGTAACATCCCCACTGCTGTCAGACTGTACAACACTACAGCAAAGTAACACCCCCACTGCTGTCAGACTGTACAACACTACAGTAAAGTAACATCCCCACTGCTGTCAGACTGTACAACACTGCAGTAAAGTAACATCCCCACTGCAGTCAGACTGTACAACACTACAGTAAAGTAACATCCCCACTGCTGTCAGACTGTACAACACTACAGTAAAGTAACATCCCCACTGCTGTCAGACTGTTCAACACTACTGTAAAGTAACATCCCCACTGCTGTCAGACTGTACAACACTACAGTAAAGTAACATCCCCACTGCTGTCAGACTGTACAACACTACTGTAAAGTAACATCCCCACTGCTGTCAGACTGTACAACACTACTGTAAAGTAACATCCCCACTGCTGTCAGACTGTTCAACACTACTGTAAAGTAACATCCCCACTGCAGTCAGACTGTACAACACTACAGTAAAGTAACACCCCCACTGCTGTCAGACTGTACAACACTACAGTAAAGTAACATCCCCACTGCAGTCAGACTGTACAACACTACAGTAAAGTAACATCCCCACTGCTGTCAGACTGTACAACACTGCAGTAAAGTAACATTCCCACTGCAGTCAGACTGTACAACACTGCAGTAAAGTAACATCCCCACTGCTGTCAGACTGTACAACACTACAGTAAAGTAACATCCCCACTGCTGTCAGACTGTACAACACTACAGTAAAGTAACATCCCCACTGCTGTCAGACTGTTCAACACTACTGTAAAGTAACATCCCCACTGCTGTCAGACTGTACAACACTACTGTAAAGTAACATCCCCACTGCTGTCAGACTGTTCAACACTACTGTAAAGTAACATCCCCACTGCTGTCAGACTGTACAACACTACAGTAAAGTAACATCCCCACTGCTGTCAGACTGTACAACACTACTGTAAAGTAACATACCCACTGCTGTCAGACTGTACAACACTACTGTAAAGTAACATCCCCACTGCAGTCAGACTGTACAACACTACAGTAAAGTAACATCCCCACTGCTGTCAGACTGTACAACACTACAGTAAAGTAACATCCCCACTGCAGTCAGACTGTACAACACTACAGTAAAGTAACATCCCCACTGCTGTCAGACTGTACAACACTACAGTAAAGTAACACCCCCACTGCTGTCAGACTGTACAACACTACAGTAAAGTAACATCCCCACTGCTGTCAGACTGTACAACACTACTGTAAAGTAACATCCCCACTGCTGTCAGACTGTTCAACACTACTGTAAAGTAACATCCCCACTGCTGTCAGACTGTACAACACTACAGTAAAGTAACATCCCCACTGCTGTCAGACTGTACAACACTACTGTAAAGTAACATACCCACTGCTGTCAGACTGTACAACACTACTGTAAAGTAACATCCCCACTGCTGTCAGACTGTTCAACACTACTGTAAAGTAACATCCCCACTGCAGTCAGCCTGTACAACACTACAGTAAAGTAACATCCCCACTGCTGTCAGCCTGTACAACACTACAGTAAAGTAACATCCCCACTGCTGTCAGACTGTACAACACTACTGTAAAGTAACACCCCCACTGCTGTCAGACTGTACAACACTACAGTAAAGTAACATCCCCACTGCTGTCAGACTGTACAACACTACTGTAAAGTAACATCCCCACTGCTGTCAGACTGTACAACACTACTGTAAAGTAACATCCCCACTGCTGTCAGACTGTACAACACTACTGTAAAGTAACATCCCCACTGCTGTCAGACTGTACAACACTACTGTAAAGTAACATCCCCACTGCAGTCAGACTGTACAACACTACTGTAAAGAAACATCCCCACTGCTGTCAGACTGTACAACACTACAGTAAAGTAACATCCCCACTGCTGTCAGACTGTACAACACTACAGTAAAGTAACATCCCCACTGCTGTCAGACTGTACACCACTACAGTAAAGTAACATCCCCACTGCTGTCAGACTGTACAACACTACAGTAAAGTAACATCCCCACTGCTGTCAGACTGTACAACACTCCAGTAAAGTAACAATCCCACTGCTGTCAGACTGTACAACAATACAGTAAAGTAACATCCCCACTTCTGTCAGACTGTACAACACTACTGTAAAGTAACATCCCCACTGCTGTCAGACTGTACAACACTACTGTAAAGTAACATCCCCACTGCAGTCAGACTGTACAACACTACAGTAAAGTAACATCCCCACTGCTGTCAGACTGTACAACACTGCAGTAAAGTAACATCCCCACTGCAGTCAGACTGTACAACACTACAGTAAAGTAACATCCCCACTGCTGTCAGACTGTACAACACTACAGTAAAGTAACATCCCCACTGCTGTCAGACTGTACAACACTACAGTAAAGTAACATCCCCACTGCTGTCAGACTGTTCAACACTACTGTAAAGTAACATCCCCACTGCTGTCAGACTGTACAACACTACTGTAAAGTAACATCCCCACTGCTGTCAGACTGTACAACACTACTGTAAAGTAACATCCCCACTGCTGTCAGACTGTTCAACACTACTGTAAAGTAACATCCCCACTGCTGTCAGACTGTACAACACTACAGTAAAGTAACATCCCCACTGCTGTCAGACTGTACAACACTACTGTAAAGTAACATCCCCACTGCTGTCAGACTGTACAACAAAGTAACATCCCCACTGCAGTCAGACTGTACAACACTACTGTAAAGTAACATCCCCACTGCTGTCAGACTGTACAACACTACAGTAAAGTAACATCCCCACTGCAGTCAGACTGTACAACACTACAGTAAAGTAACATCCCCACTGCTGTCAGACTGTACAACACTACAGTAAAGTAACACCCCCACTGCTGTCAGACTGTACAACACTACAGTAAAGTAACATCCCCACTGCTGTCAGACTGTACAACACTACAGCAAAGTAACACCCCCACTGCTGTCAGACTGTACAACACTACAGTAAAGTAACATCCTCACTGCTGTCAGACTGTACAACACTGCAGTAAAGTAACATCCCCACTGCAGTCAGACTGTACAACACTACAGTAAAGTAACATCCCCACTGCTGTCAGACTGTACAACACTACAGTAAAGTAACATCCCCACTGCTGTCAGACTGTTCAACACTACTGTAAAGTAACATCCCCACTGCTGTCAGACTGTACAACACTACTGTAAAGTAACATCCCCACTGCAGTCAGACTGTACAACACTACAGTAAAGTAACATCCCCACTGCTGTCAGACTGTACAACACTACTGTAAAGTAACATCCCCACTGCTGTCAGACTGTTCAACACTACTGTAAAGTAACATCCCCACTGCTGTCAGACTGTACAACACTACAGTAAAGTAACATCCCCACTGCTGTCAGACTGTACAACACTACAGTAAAGTAACATCCCCACTGCTGTCAGACTGTACAACACTACAGTAAAGTAACATCCCCACTGCTGTCAGACTGTACAACACTACAGTAAAGTAACATCCCCACTGCTGTCAGACTGTACAACACTACTGTAAAGTAACATCCCCACTGCTGTCAGACTGTACAACACTACAGTAAAGTAACATCCCCACTGCTGTCAGACTGTACAACACTACTGTAAAGTAACATCCCCACTGCTGTCAGACTGTTCAACACTACTGTAAAGTAACATCCCCACTGCTGTCAGACTGTACAACACTACAGTAAAGTAACATCCCCACTGCTGTCAGACTGTACAACACTACTGTAAAGTAACATCCCCACTGCAGTCAGACTGTACAACACTACTGTAAAGTAACATCCCCACTGCAGTCAGACTGTACAACACTACAGTAAAGTAACATCCCCACTGCTGTCAGACTGTACAACACTACAGTAAAGTAACATCCCCACTGCTATCAGACTGTTCAACACTACTGTAAAGTAACATCCCCACTGCTGTCAGACTGTACAACACTACAGTAAAGTAACATCCCCACTGCTGTCAGACTGTACAACACTACTGTAAAGTAACATCCCCACTGCAGTCAGACTGTACAACACTACTGTAAAGTAACATCCCCACTGCTGTCAGACTGTACAACACTACAGTAAAGTAACATCCCCACTGCTGTCAGACTGTACAACACTACAGTAAAGTAACATCCCCACTGCAGTCAGACTGTACAACACTACAGTAAAGTAACATCCCCACTGCTGTCAGACTGTACAACACTGCAGTAAAGTAACATCCCCACTGCAGTCAGACTGTACAACACTACAGTAAAGTAACATCCCCACTGCTGTCAGACTGTACAACACTACAGTAAAGTAACATCCCCACTGCTGTCAGACTGTACAACACTACAGTAAAGTAACATCCCCACTGCAGTCAGACTGTACAACACTACAGTAAAGTAACATCCCCACTGCTGTCAGACTGTACAACACTACTGTAAAGTAACATCCCCACTGCAGTCAGACTGTACACGACTACTGTAAAGTAACATCCCCACTGCAGTCAGACTGTAAACGACTACTGTAAAGTAACATCCCCACTGCTGTCAGAGTGTACAACACTACTGTAAAGAAACATCCCCACTGCTGTCAGACTGTACAACACTACAGTAAAGTAACATCCCCACTGCTGTCAGACTGTACAACACTACAGTAAAGTAACATCCCCACTGCTGTCAGACTGTACAACACTACTGTAAAGTAACATCCCCACTGCTGTCAGACTGTACAACACTACAGTAAAGTAACAATCCCACTGCTGTCAGACTGTACAACAATACAGTAAAGTAACATCCCCACTTCTGTCAGATGGTTCAACACTACTGTAAAGTAACAATCCCACTGCTGTCAGACTGTACAACACTACAGTAAAGTAACATCCCCACTGCTGTCAGACTGTACAACACTACTGTAAAGTAACATCCCCACTGCTGTCAGACTGTACAACAAAGTAACATCCCCACTGCAGTCAGACTGTACAACACTACTGTAAAGTAACATCCCCACTGCAGTCAGACTGTACAACACTACAGTAAAGTAACATCCCCACTGCAGTCAGACTGTACAACACTACAGTAAAGTAACATCCCCACTGCTGTCAGACTGTACAACACTACAGTAAAGTAACACCCCCACTGCTGTCAGACTGTACAACACTACAGTAAAGTAACATCCCCACTGCTGTCAGACTGTACAACACTACAGCAAAGTAACACCCCCACTGCTGTCAGACTGTACAACACTACAGTAAAGTAACATCCCCACTGCTGTCAGACTGTACAACACTGCAGTAAAGTAACATCCCCACTGCAGTCAGACTGTACAACACTACAGTAAAGTAACATCCCCACTGCTGTCAGACTGTACAACACTACAGTAAAGTAACATCCCCACTGCTGTCAGACTGTTCAACACTACTGTAAAGTAACATCCCCACTGCTGTCAGACTGTACAACACTACTGTAAAGTAACATCCCCACTGCAGTCAGACTGTACAACACTACAGTAAAGTAACATCCCCACTGCTGTCAGACTGTACAACACTACTGTAAAGTAACATCCCCACTGCTGTCAGACTGTTCAACACTACTGTAAAGTAACATCCCCACTGCTGTCAGACTGTACAACACTACAGTAAAGTAACATCCCCACTGCTGTCAGACTGTACAACACTACAGTAAAGTAACATCCCCACTGCTGTCAGACTGTACAACACTACAGTAAAGTAACATCCCCACTGCTGTCAGACTGTACAACACTACAGTAAAGTAACATCCCCACTGCTGTCAGACTGTACAACACTACTGTAAAGTAACATCCCCACTGCTGTCAGACTGTACAACACTACAGTAAAGTAACATCCCCACTGCTGTCAGACTGTACAACACTGCTGTAAAGTAACATCCCCACTGCTGTCAGACTGTTCAACACTACTGTAAAGTAACATCCCCACTGCTGTCAGACTGTACAACACTACAGTAAAGTAACATCCCCACTGCTGTCAGACTGTACAACACTACTGTAAAGTAACATCCCCACTGCTGTCAGACTGTACAACACTACTGTAAAGTAACATCCCCACTGCAGTCAGACTGTACAACACTACAGTAAAGTAACATCCCCACTGCTGTCAGACTGTACAACACTACAGTAAAGTAACATCCCCACTGCTGTCAGACTGTACAACACTACAGTAAAGTAACATCCCCACTGCTGTCAGACTGTACAACACTACTGTAAAGTAACATCCCCACTGCAGTCAGACTGTACAACACTACAGTAAAGTAACATCCCCACTGCAGTCAGACTGTACAACACTACTGTAAAGTAACATCCCCACTGCTGTCAGACTGTACAACACTACTGTAAAGTAACATCACCACTGCAGTCAGACTGTACAAGACTACTGTAAAGTAACATCCCCACTGCTGTCAGACTGTACAACACTACTGTAAAGTAACATCCCCACTGCAGTCAGACTGTACAACACTACTGTAAAGAAACATCCCCACTGCTGTCAGACTGTACAACACTACAGTAAAGTAACATCCCCACTGCTGTCAGACTGTACAACACTACAGTAAAGTAACATCCCCACTGCTGTCAGACTGTACAACACTACAGTAAAGTAACATCCCCACTGCTGTCAGACTGTACAACACTACAGTAAAGTAACATCCCCACTGCAGTCAGACTGTACAACACTACAGTAAAGTAACATCCCCACTGCTGTCAGACTGTACAACACTACAGTAAAGTAACATCCCCACTGCAGTCAGACTGTACAACACTACTGTAAAGTAACATCCCCACTGCTGTCAGACTGTACAACACTACTGTAAAGTAACATCCCCACTGCTGTCAGACTGTACAACACTACTGTAAAGTAACATCCCCACTGCAGTCAGACTGTACAACACTACTGTAAAGTAGCATCCCCACTGCAGTCAGACTGTACAACACTACAGTAAAGTAACATCCCCACTGCTGTCAGACTGTACAACACTACAGTAAAGTAACATCCCCACTGCTATCAGACTGTTCAACACTACTGTAAAGTAACATCCCCACTGCTGTCAGACTGTACAACACTACAGTAAAGTAACATCCCCACTGCTGTCAGACTGTACAACACTACTGTAAAGTAACATCCCCACTGCAGTCAGACTGTACAACACTACTGTAAAGTAACATCCCCACTGCTGTCAGACTGTACAACACTACAGTAAAGTAACATCCCCACTGCTGTCAGACTGTACAACACTACAGTAAAGTAACATCCCCACTGCAGTCAGACTGTACAACACTACAGTAAAGTAACATCCCCACTGCTGTCAGACTGTACAACACTGCAGTAAAGTAACATCCCCACTGCAGTCAGACTGTACAACACTACAGTAAAGTAACATCCCCACTGCTGTCAGACTGTACAACACTACAGTAAAGTAACATCCCCACTGCAGTCAGACTGTACACGACTACTGTAAAGTAACATCCCCACTGCAGTCAGACTGTACACGACTACTGTAAAGTAACATCCCCACTGCTGTCAGAGTGAACAACACTACTGTAAAGAAACATCCCCACTGCTGTCAGACTGTACAACACTACAGTAAAGTAACATCCCCACTGCTGTCAGACTGTACAACACTGCAGTAAAGTAACATCCCCACTGCTGTCAGACTGTACAACACTACTGTAAAGTAACATCCCCACTGCTGTCAGACTGTACAACACTACAGTAAAGTAACAATCCCACTGCTGTCAGACTGTACAACAATACAGTAAAGTAACATCCCCACTTCTGTCAGACTGTACAACACTACTGTAAAGTAACATCCCCACTTCTGTCAGACTGTACAACACTACTGTAAAGTAACATCCCCACTGCTGTCAGACTGTACAACACTACAGTAAAGTAACATCCCCACTGCAGTCAGACTGTACAACACTACAGTAAAGTAACATCCCCACTGCAGTCAGACTGCACAACACTGCAGTAAAGTAACATCCCCACTGCAGTCAGACTGTACAACACTACAGTAAAGTAACATCCCCACTGCTGTCAGACTGTACAACACTGCAGTAAAGTAACATCCCATTTGCTGTCAGACTGTACAACACTACAATAAAGTAACATCCCCACTGCTGTCAGACTGTACAACACTACAGTAAAGTAACATCCCCACTGCTGTCAGACTGTTCAACACTACTGTAAAGTAACATCCCCACTGCTGTCAGACTGTACAACACTACAGTAAAGTAACATCCCCACTGCTGTCAGACTGTACAACACTACAGTAAAGTAACATCCCCACTGCTGTCAGACTGTTCAACACTACTGTAAAGTAACATCCCCACTGCTGTCAGACTGTACAACACTACAGTAAAGTAACATCCCCACTGCTGTCAGACTGTACAACACTACTGTAAAGTAACATCCCCACTGCAGTCAGACTGTACAACACTACTGTAAAGTAACATCCCCACTGCTGTCAGACTGTACAACACTACAGTAAAGTAACATCCCCACTGCTGTCAGACTGTACAACACTGCAGTAAAGTAACATCCCCACTGCAGTCAGACTGTACAACACTACAGTAAAGTAACATCCCCACTGCTGTCAGACTGTACAACACTGCAGTAAAGTAACATCCCCACTGCAGTCAGACTGTACAACACTACAGTAAAGTAACATCCCCACTGCTGTCAGACTGTACAACACTACAGTAAAGTAACATCCCCACTGCTGTCAGATTGTTCAACACTACTGTAAAGTAACATCCCCACTGCTGTCAGACTGTACAACACTACAGTAAAGTAACATCCCCACTGCTGTCAGACTGTACAACACTACTGTAAAGTAACATCCCCACTGCAGTCAGACTGTACAACACTACTGTAAAGTAACATCCCCACTGCTGTCAGACTGTACAACACTACTGTAAAGTAACATCCCCACTGCAGTCAGACTGTACAACACTACTGTAAAGTAACATCCACACTGCAGTCAGACTGTACAACACTACAGTAAAGTAACATCCCCACTGCAGTCAGACTGTACAACACTACAGTAAAGTAACATCCCCACTGCTGTCAGACTGTTCAACACTACTGTAAAGTAACATCCCCACTGCTGTCAGACTGTACAACACTACAGTAAAGTAACATCCCCACTGCAGTCAGACTGTACACGACTACTGTAAAGTAACATCCCCACTGCAGTCAGACTGTACACGACTACTGTAAAGTAACATCCCCACTGCTGTCAGAGTGAACAACACTACTGTAAAGAAACATCCCCACTGCTGTCAGACTGTACAACACTACAGTAAAGTAACATCCCCACTGCTGTCAGACTGTACAACACTGCAGTAAAGTAACATCCCCACTGCTGTCAGACTGTACAACACTACTGTAAAGTAACATCCCCACTGCTGTCAGACTGTACAACACTACAGTAAAGTAACAATCCCACTGCTGTCAGACTGTACAACAATACAGTAAAGTAACATCCCCACTTCTGTCAGACTGTACAACACTACTGTAAAGTAACATCCCCACTTCTGTCAGACTGTACAACACTACTGTAAAGTAACATCCCCACTGCTGTCAGACTGTACAACACTACAGTAAAGTAACATCCCCACTACAGTCAGACTGTACAACACTACAGTAAAGTAACATCCCCACTGCTGTCAGACTGCACAACACTGCAGTAAAGTAACATCCCCACTGCAGTCAGACTGTACAACACTACAGTAAAGTAACATCCCCACTGCTGTCAGACTGTACAACACTGCAGTAAAGTAACATCCCATTTGCTGTCAGACTGTACAACACTACAATAAAGTAACATCCCCACTGCTGTCAGACTGTACAACACTACAGTAAAGTAACATCCCCACTGCTGTCAGACTGTTCAACACTACTGTAAAGTAACATCCCCACTGCTGTCAGACTGTACAACACTACAGTAAAGTAACATCCCCACTGCTGTCAGACTGTACAACACTACAGTAAAGTAACATCCCCACTGCTGTCAGACTGTTCAACACTACTGTAAAGTAACATCCCCACTGCTGTAAGACTGTACAACACTACAGTAAAGTAACATCCCCACTGCTGTCAGACTGTACAACACTACTGTAAAGTAACATCCCCACTGCAGTCAGACTGTACAACACTACTGTAAAGTAACATCCCCACTGCTGTCAGACTGTACAACACTACAGTAAAGTAACATCCCCACTGCTGTCAGACTGTACAACACTGCAGTAAAGTAACATCCCCACTGCAGTCAGACTGTACAACACTACAGTAAAGTAACATCCCCACTGCTGTCAGACTGTACAACACTGCAGTAAAGTAACATCCCCACTGCAGTCAGACTGTACAACACTACAGTAAAGTAACATCCCCACTGCTGTCAGACTGTACAACACTACAGTAAAGTAACATCCCCACTGCTGTCAGATTGTTCAACACTACTGTAAAGTAACATCCCCACTGCTGTCAGACTGTACAACACTACAGTAAAGTAACATCCCCACTGCTGTCAGACTGTACAACACTACTGTAAAGTAACATCCCCACTGCAGTCAGACTGTACAACACTACTGTAAAGTAACATCCCCACTGCTGTCAGACTGTACAACACTACTGTAAAGTAACATCCCCACTGCAGTCAGACTGTACAACACTACTGTAAAGTAACATCCCCACTGCTGTCAGACTGTACAACACTACAGTAAAGTAACATCCCCACTGCAGTCAGACTGTACAACACTACAGTAAAGTAACATCCCCACTGCTGTCAGACTGTTCAACACTACTGTAAAGTAACATCCCCACTGCTGTCAGACTGTACAACACTACTGTAAAGTAACATCCCCACTGCAGTCAGACTGTACAACACTACTGTAAAGTAACATCCCCACTGCAGTCAGACTGTACAACACTACTGTAAAGTAACATCCCCACTGCAGTCAGACTGTACAACACTACAGTAAAGTCACATCCCCACTGCAGTCAGACTGTACAACACTACAGTAAAGTAACATCCCCACTGCTGTCAGACTGTACAACACTACTGTAAAGTAACATCCCCACTGCTGTCAGACTGTTCAACACTACTGTAAAGTAACATCCCCACTGCTGTCAGACTGTACAACACTACAGTAAAGTAACATCCCCACTGCTGTCAGACTGTACAACACTACAGTAAAGTAACATCCCCACTGCTGTCAGACTGTACAACACTACAGTAAAGTAACATCCCCACTGCTGTCAGACTGTACAACACTACAGTAAAGTAACATCCCCACTGCTGTCAGACTGTTCAACACTACTGTAAAGTAACATCCCCACTGCATTCAGACTGTACAACACTACTGTAAAGTAACATCCCCACTGCTGTCAGACTGTACAACACTACTGTAAAGTAACATCCCCACTGCTGTCAGACTGTACAACACTACAGTAAAGTAACATCCCATTTGCTGTCAGACTGTACAACACTACAATAAAGTAACATCCCCACTGCTGTCACACTGTACAACACTACAGTAAAGTAACATCCCCACTGCTGTCAGACTGTTCAACACTACTGTAAAGTAACATCCCCACTGCTGTCAGACTGTACAACACTACAGTAAAGTAACATCCCCACTGCTGTCAGACTGTACAACACTACAGTAAAGTAACATCCCCACTGCTGTCAGACTGTACAACACTACTGTAAAGTAACATCCCCACTGCTGTCAGACTGTTCAACACTACTGTAAAGTAACATCCCCACTGCTGTCAGACTGTACAACACTACAGTAAAGTAACATCCCCACTGCTGTCAGACTGTACAACACTACAGTAAAGTAACATCCCCACTGCTGTCAGACTGTACAACACTACAGTAAAGTAACATCCCCACTGCTGTCAGACTGTACAACACTACAGTAAAGTAACATCCCCACTGCTGTCAGACTGTTCAACACTACTGTAAAGTAACATCCCCACTGCATTCAGACTGTACAACACTACTGTAAAGTAACATCCCCACTGCTGTCAGACTGTACAACACTACTGTAAAGTAACATCCCCACTGCTGTCAGACTGTTCAACACTACTGTAAAGTAACATCCCCACTGCTGTCAGACTGTACAACACTACAGTAAAGTAACACCCCCACTGCTGTCAGACTGTACAACACTACAGTAAAGTAACATCCCCACTGCTGTCAGACTGTACAACACTACAGTAAAGTAACATCCCCACTGCAGTCAGACTGTACAACAAAGTAACATCCCCACTGCAGTCAGACTGTACAACACTACTGTAAAGTAACATCCCCACTGCTGTCAGCCTGTACAACACCACAGTAAAGTAACATCCCCACTGCTGTCAGACTGTACAACACTACTGTAAAGTAACACCCCCACTGCTGTCAGACTGTACAACACTACAGTAAAGTAACATCCCCACTGCAGTCAGACTGTACAACACTACAGTAAAGTAACATCCCCACTGCTGTCAGACTGTACAACACTACTGTAAAGTAACATCCCCACTGCTGTCAGACTGTACAACACTACTGTAAAGTAACATCCCCACTGCTGTCAGACTGTACAACACTACAGTAAAGTAACATCCCCACTGCAGTCAGACTGTACAACACTACTGTAAAGAAACATCCCCACTGCTGTCAGACTGTACAACACTACAGTAAAGTAACATCCCCACTGCTGTCAGACTGTACAACACTACTGTAAAGTAACATCCCCACTGCTGTCAGACTGTTCAACACTACTGTAAAGTAACATACCCACTGCTGTCAGACTGTACAACACTACAGTAAAGTAACATCCCCACTGCTGTCAGACTGTACAACACTACTGTAAAGTAACATCCCCACTGCAGTCAGACTGTACAACACTACAGTAAAGTTACATCCCCACTGCTGTCAGACTGTACAACACTACAGTAAAGTAACATCCCCACTGCTGTGAGACTGTACAACAAAGTAACATCCCCACTGCAGTCAGACTGTACAACACTACTGTAAAGTAACATCCCCACTGCTGTCAGCCTGTACAACACTACAGTAAAGTAACATCCCCACTGCTGTCAGACTGTACAACACTACAGTAAAGTAACATCCCCACTGCAGTCAGACTGTACAACACTACAGTAAAGTAAAATCACCACTGCTGTCAGACTGTACAACACTACTGTAAAGTAACATCCCCACTGCTGTCAGACTGTACAACACTACAGTAAAGTAACATCCCCACTGCAGTCAGACTGTACAACACTACTGTAAAGAAACATCCCCACTGCTGTCAGACTGTACAACACTACAGTAAAGTAACATCCCCACTGCTGTCAGACTGTACAACACTACAGTAAAGTAACATCCCCACTGCTGTCAGACTGTACAACACTACAGTAAAGTAACATCCCCACTGCTGTCAGACTGTACAACACTACTGTAAAGTAACACCCCCACTGCTGTCAGACTGTACAACACTACAGTAAAGTAACATCCCCACTGCAGTCAGACTGTACAACACTACAGTAAAGTAACATCCCCACTGCTGTCAGACTGTACAACACTACAGTAAAGTAACATCCCCACTGCTGTCAGACTGTACAACACTACTGTAAAGTAACATCCCCACTGCTGTCAGACTGTACAAGACTACTGTAAAGTAACTTCCCCACTGCTGTCAGACTGTACAACACTACTGTAAAGTAACATCCCCACTGCAGTCAGACTGTACAAGACTACTGTAAAGTAACATCCCCACTGCTGTCAGACTGTACAACACTACTGTAAAGTAACATCCCCACTGCAGTCAGACTGTACAACACTACTGTAAAGTAACATCCCCACTGCAGTCAGACTGTACAACACTACAGTAAAGTAACATCCCCACTGCAGTCAGACTGTACAACACTACTGTAAAGAAACATCCCCACTGCTGTCAGACTGTACAACACTACAGTAAAGTAACATCCCCACTGCTGTCAGACTGTACAACACTACAGTAAAGTAACATCCCCACTGCTGTCAGACTGTACAACACTACAGTAAAGTAACATCCCCACTGCTGTCAGACTGTACAACAATACAGTAAAGTAACATCCCCACTGCTGTCAGACTGTACAACACTACAGTAAAGTAACATCCCCACTGCTGTCAGACTGTACAACACTACAGTAAAGTAACATCCCCACTGCTGTCAGACTGTACAACACTACAGTAAAGTAACATCCCCACTGCAGTCAGACTGTACAACACTACTGTAAAGTAACATCCCCACTGCTGTCAGACTGTACAACACTACTGTAAAGTAACATCCCCACTGCAGTCAGACTGTACAACACTACTGTAAAGTAACATCCCCACTGCAGTCAGACTGTACAACACTACAGTAAAGTAACATCCCCACTGCTGTCAGACTGTTCAACACTACTGTAAAGTAACATCCCCACTGCTGTCAGACTGTACAACACTACAGTAAAGTAACATCCCCACTGCTGTCAGACTGTACAACACTACTGTAAAGTAACATCCCCACTGCAGTCAGACTGTACAACACTACTGTAAAGTAACATCCCCACTGCTGTCAGACTGTACAACACTACAGTAAAGTAACAATCCCACTGCTGTCAGACTGTACAACAATACAGTAAAGTAACATCCCCACTTCTGTCAGACTGTACAACACTACTGTAAAGTAACATCCCCACTTCTGTCAGACTGTACAACACTACTGTAAAGTAACATCCCCACTGCTGTCAGACTGTACAACACTACAGTAAAGTAACATCCCCACTGCAGTCAGACTGTACAACACTACAGTAAAGTAACATCCCCACTGCTGTCAGACTGTACAACACTGCAGTAAAGTAACATCCCCACTGCAGTCAGACTGTACAACACTACAGTAAAGTAACATCCCCACTGCTGTCAGACTGTACAACACTGCAGTAAAGTAACATCCCATTTGCTGTCAGACTGTACAACACTACAATAAAGTAACATCCCCACTGCTGTCAGACTGTACAACACTACAGTAAAGTAACATCCCCACTGCTGTCAGACTGTTCAACACTACTGTAAAGTAACATCCCCACTGCTGTCAGACTGTACAACACTACAGTAAAGTAACATCCCCACTGCTGTCAGACTGTACAACACTACAGTAAAGTAACATCCCCACTGCTGTCAGACTGTACAACACTACAGTAAAGTAACATCCCCACTGCTGTCAGACTGTTCAACACTACTGTAAAGTAACATCCCCACTGCTGTCAGACTGTACAACACTACAGTAAAGTAACATCCCCACTGCAGTCAGACTGTACAACACTACTGTAAAGAAACATCCCCACTGCTGTCAGACTGTACAACACTACAGTAAAGTAACATCCCCACTGCTGTCAGACTGTACAACACTACTGTAAAGTAACATCCCCACTGCTGTCAGACTGTTCAACACTACTGTAAAGTAACATACCCACTGCTGTCAGACTGTACAACACTACAGTAAAGTAACATCCCCACTGCTGTCAGACTGTACAACACTACTGTAAAGTAACATCCCCACTGCAGTCAGACTGTACAACACTACAGTAAAGTTACATCCCCACTGCTGTCAGACTGTACAACACTACAGTAAAGTAACATCCCCACTGCTGTGAGACTGTACAACAAAGTAACATCCCCACTGCAGTCAGACTGTACAACACTACTGTAAAGTAACATCCCCACTGCTGTCAGCCTGTACAACACTACAGTAAAGTAACATCCCCACTGCTGTCAGACTGTACAACACTACAGTAAAGTAACATCCCCACTGCAGTCAGACTGTACAACACTACAGTAAAGTAAAATCACCACTGCTGTCAGACTGTACAACACTACTGTAAAGTAACATCCCCACTGCTGTCAGACTGTACAACACTACAGTAAAGTAACATCCCCACTGCAGTCAGACTGTACAACACTACTGTAAAGAAACATCCCCACTGCTGTCAGACTGTACAACACTACAGTAAAGTAACATCCCCACTGCTGTCAGACTGTACAACACTACAGTAAAGTAACATCCCCACTGCTGTCAGACTGTACAACACTACAGTAAAGTAACATCCCCACTGCTGTCAGACTGTACAACACTACTGTAAAGTAACACCCCCACTGCTGTCAGACTGTACAACACTACAGTAAAGTAACATCCCCACTGCAGTCAGACTGTACAACACTACAGTAAAGTAACATCCCCACTGCTGTCAGACTGTACAACACTACAGTAAAGTAACATCCCCACTGCTGTCAGACTGTACAACACTACTGTAAAGTAACATCCCCACTGCTGTCAGACTGTACAAGACTACTGTAAAGTAACTTCCCCACTGCTGTCAGACTGTACAACACTACTGTAAAGTAACATCCCCACTGCAGTCAGACTGTACAAGACTACTGTAAAGTAACATCCCCACTGCTGTCAGACTGTACAACACTACTGTAAAGTAACATCCCCACTGCAGTCAGACTGTACAACACTACTGTAAAGTAACATCCCCACTGCAGTCAGACTGTACAACACTACAGTAAAGTAACATCCCCACTGCAGTCAGACTGTACAACACTACTGTAAAGAAACATCCCCACTGCTGTCAGACTGTACAACACTACAGTAAAGTAACATCCCCACTGCTGTCAGACTGTACAACACTACAGTAAAGTAACATCCCCACTGCTGTCAGACTGTACAACACTACAGTAAAGTAACATCCCCACTGCTGTCAGACTGTACAACAATACAGTAAAGTAACATCCCCACTGCTGTCAGACTGTACAACACTACAGTAAAGTAACATCCCCACTGCTGTCAGACTGTACAACACTACAGTAAAGTAACATCCCCACTGCTGTCAGACTGTACAACACTACAGTAAAGTAACATCCCCACTGCAGTCAGACTGTACAACACTACTGTAAAGTAACATCCCCACTGCTGTCAGACTGTACAACACTACTGTAAAGTAACATCCCCACTGCAGTCAGACTGTACAACACTACTGTAAAGTAACATCCCCACTGCAGTCAGACTGTACAACACTACAGTAAAGTAACATCCCCACTGCTGTCAGACTGTTCAACACTACTGTAAAGTAACATCCCCACTGCTGTCAGACTGTACAACACTACAGTAAAGTAACATCCCCACTGCTGTCAGACTGTACAACACTACTGTAAAGTAACATCCCCACTGCAGTCAGACTGTACAACACTACTGTAAAGTAACATCCCCACTGCTGTCAGACTGTACAACACTACAGTAAAGTAACAATCCCACTGCTGTCAGACTGTACAACAATACAGTAAAGTAACATCCCCACTTCTGTCAGACTGTACAACACTACTGTAAAGTAACATCCCCACTTCTGTCAGACTGTACAACACTACTGTAAAGTAACATCCCCACTGCTGTCAGACTGTACAACACTACAGTAAAGTAACATCCCCACTGCAGTCAGACTGTACAACACTACAGTAAAGTAACATCCCCACTGCTGTCAGACTGTACAACACTGCAGTAAAGTAACATCCCCACTGCAGTCAGACTGTACAACACTACAGTAAAGTAACATCCCCACTGCTGTCAGACTGTACAACACTGCAGTAAAGTAACATCCCATTTGCTGTCAGACTGTACAACACTACAATAAAGTAACATCCCCACTGCTGTCAGACTGTACAACACTACAGTAAAGTAACATCCCCACTGCTGTCAGACTGTTCAACACTACTGTAAAGTAACATCCCCACTGCTGTCAGACTGTACAACACTACAGTAAAGTAACATCCCCACTGCTGTCAGACTGTACAACACTACAGTAAAGTAACATCCCCACTGCTGTCAGACTGTACAACACTACAGTAAAGTAACATCCCCACTGCTGTCAGACTGTTCAACACTACTGTAAAGTAACATCCCCACTGCTGTCAGACTGTACAACACTACAGTAAAGTAACACCCCCACTGCTGTCAGACTGTACAACACTACTGTAAAGTAACATCCCCACTGCAGTCAGACTGTACAACACTACAGTAAAGTAACATCCCCACTGCTGTCAGACTGTACAACACTGCAGTAAAGTAACATCCCCACTGCAGTCAGACTGTACAACACTACAGTAAAGTAACATCCCCACTGCTGTCAGACTGTACAACACTACAGTAAAGTAACATCCCCACTGCTGTCAGACTGTACAACACTACAGTAAAGTAACATCCCCACTGCTGTCAGACTGTTCAACACTACTGTAAAGTAACATCCCCACTGCTGTCAGACTGTACAACACTACTGTAAAGTAACATCCCCACTGCTGTCAGACTGTACAACACTACTGTAAAGTAACATCCCCACTGCTGTCAGACTGTACAACACTACAGTAAAGTAACATCCCCACTGCTGTCAGACTGTACAACACTACAGTAAAGTAACATCCCCACTGCTGTCAGACTGTACAACACTACAGTAAAGTAACATCCCCACTGCTGTCAGACTGTTCAACACTACTGTAAAGTAACATCCCCACTGCTGTCAGACTGTACAACACTACAGTAAAGTAACATCCCCACTGCTGTCAGACTGTTCAACACTACTGTAAAGTAACATCCCCACTGCTGTCAGACTGTACAACACTACTGTAAAGTAACATCCCCACTGCAGTCAGACTGTTCAACATTACTGTAAAGTAACATCCCCACTGCTGTCAGACTGTACAACACTACTGTAAAGTAACATCCCCACTGCTGTCAGACTGTTCAACACTACTGTAAAGTAACATCCCCACTGCTGTCAGACTGTACAACACTACAGTAAAGTAACATCCCCACTGCTGTCAGACTGTACAACACTACAGTAAAGTAACATCCCCACTGCTGTCAGACTGTACAACACTACAGTAAAGTAACATCCCCACTGCTGTCAGACTGTTCAACACTACTGTAAAGTAACATCCCCACTGCTGTCAGACTGTACAAAACTACAGTAAAGTAACACCCCCACTGCTGTCAGACTGTACAACACTACTGTAAAGTAACATCCCCACTGCAGTCAGACTGTACAACACTACAGTAAAGTAACATCCCCACTGCTGTCAGACTGTACAACACTGCAGTAAAGTAACATCCCCACTGCAGTCAGACTGTACAACACTACAGTAAAGTAACATCCCCACTGCTGTCAGACTGTACAACACTACAGTAAAGTAACATCCCCACTGCTGTCAGACTGTACAACACTACTGTAAAGTAACATCCCCACTGCAGTCAGACTGTACAACACTACTGTAAAGTAACATCCCCACTGCAGTCAGACTGTACAACACTACAGTAAAGTAACATCCCCACTGCTGTCAGACTGTTCAACACTACTGTAAAGTAACATCCCCACTGCTGTCAGACTGTACAACACTACAGTAAAGTAACATCCCCACTGCTGTCAGACTGTACAACACTACTGTAAAGTAACATCCCCACTGCAGTCAGACTGTACAACACTACTGTAAAGTAACATCCCCACTGCTGTCAGACTGTACAACACTACAGTAAAGTAACAATCCCACTGCTGTCAGACTGTACAACAATACAGTAAAGTAACATCCCCACTTCTGTCAGACTGTACAACACTACTGTAAAGTAACATCCCCACTTCTGTCAGACTGTACAACACTACTGTAAAGTAACATCCCCACTGCTGTCAGACTGTACAACACTACAGTAAAGTAACATCCCCACTGCAGTCAGACTGTACAACACTACAGTAAAGTAACATCCCCACTGCTGTCAGACTGTACAACACTGCAGTAAAGTAACATCCCCACTGCAGTCAGACTGTACAACACTACAGTAAAGTAACATCCCCACTGCTGTCAGACTGTACAACACTGCAGTAAAGTAACATCCCATTTGCTGTCAGACTGTACAACACTACAATAAAGTAACATCCCCACTGCTGTCAGACTGTACAACACTACAGTAAAGTAACATCCCCACTGCTGTCAGACTGTTCAACACTACTGTAAAGTAACATCCCCACTGCTGTCAGACTGTACAACACTACAGTAAAGTAACATCCCCACTGCTGTCAGACTGTACAACACTACAGTAAAGTAACATCCCCACTGCTGTCAGACTGTACAACACTACAGTAAAGTAACATCCCCACTGCTGTCAGACTGTTCAACACTACTGTAAAGTAACATCCCCACTGCTGTCAGACTGTACAACACTACAGTAAAGTAACACCCCCACTGCTGTCAGACTGTACAACACTACTGTAAAGTAACATCCCCACTGCAGTCAGACTGTACAACACTACAGTAAAGTAACATCCCCACTGCTGTCAGACTGTACAACACTGCAGTAAAGTAACATCCCCACTGCAGTCAGACTGTACAACACTACAGTAAAGTAACATCCCCACTGCTGTCAGACTGTACAACACTACAGTAAAGTAACATCCCCACTGCTGTCAGACTGTACAACACTACAGTAAAGTAACATCCCCACTGCTGTCAGACTGTTCAACACTACTGTAAAGTAACATCCCCACTGCTGTCAGACTGTACAACACTACTGTAAAGTAACATCCCCACTGCTGTCAGACTGTACAACACTACTGTAAAGTAACATCCCCACTGCTGTCAGACTGTACAACACTACAGTAAAGTAACATCCCCACTGCTGTCAGACTGTACAACACTACAGTAAAGTAACATCCCCACTGCTGTCAGACTGTACAACACTACAGTAAAGTAACATCCCCACTGCTGTCAGACTGTTCAACACTACTGTAAAGTAACATCCCCACTGCTGTCAGACTGTACAACACTACAGTAAAGTAACATCCCCACTGCTGTCAGACTGTTCAACACTACTGTAAAGTAACATCCCCACTGCTGTCAGACTGTACAACACTACTGTAAAGTAACATCCCCACTGCAGTCAGACTGTTCAACATTACTGTAAAGTAACATCCCCACTGCTGTCAGACTGTACAACACTACTGTAAAGTAACATCCCCACTGCTGTCAGACTGTTCAACACTACTGTAAAGTAACATCCCCACTGCTGTCAGACTGTACAACACTACAGTAAAGTAACATCCCCACTGCTGTCAGACTGTACAACACTACAGTAAAGTAACATCCCCACTGCTGTCAGACTGTACAACACTACAGTAAAGTAACATCCCCACTGCTGTCAGACTGTACAACACTACAGTAAAGTAACATCCCCACTGCTGTCAGACTGTACAACACTACTGTAAAGTAACATCCCCACTGCTGTCAGACTGTACAACACTACAGTAAAGTAACATCCCCACTGCTGTCAGACTGTACAACACTACTGTAAAGTAACATCCCCACTGCTGTCAGACTGTTCAACACTACTGTAAAGTAACATCCCCACTGCTGTCAGACTGTACAACACTACAGTAAAGTAACATCCCCACTGCTGTCAGACTGTACAACACTACTGTAAAGTAACATCCCCACTGCTGTCAGACTGTACAACACTACTGTAAAGTAACATCCCCACTGCAGTCAGACTGTACAACACTACAGTAAAGTAACATCCCCACTGCTGTCAGACTGTACAACACTACAGTAAAGTAACATCCCCACTGCTGTCAGACTGTACAACACTACAGTAAAGTAACATCCCCACTGCTGTCAGACTGTACAACACTACAGTAAAGTAACATCCCCACTGCTGTCAGACTGTACAACACTACTGTAAAGTAACATCCCCACTGCAGTCAGACTGTACAACACTACAGTAAAGTAACATCCCCACTGCAGTCAGACTGTACAACACTACTGTAAAGTAACATCCCCACTGCTGTCAGACTGTACAACACTACTGTAAAGTAACATCACCACTGCAGTCAGACTGTACAAGACTACTGTAAAGTAACATCCCCACTGCTGTCAGACTGTACAACACTACTGTAAAGTAACATCCCCACTGCAGTCAGACTGTACAACACTACTGTAAAGAAACATCCCCACTGCTGTCAGACTGTACAACACTACAGTAAAGTAACATCCCCACTGCTGTCAGACTGTACAACACTACAGTAAAGTAACATCCCCACTGCAGTCAGACTGTACAACACTACTGTAAAGTAACATCCCCACTGCAGTCAGACTGTACAACACTACAGTAAAGTAACATCCCCACTGCAGTCAGACTGTACAACACTACTGTAAAGAAACATCCCCACTGCTGTCAGACTGTACAACACTACAGTAAAGTAACATCCCCACTGCTGTCAGACTGTACAACACTACAGTAAAGTAACATCCCCACTGCTGTCAGACTGTACAACACTACAGTAAAGTAACATCCCCACTGCTGTCAGACTGTACAACAATACAGTAAAGTAACATCCCCACTGCTGTCAGACTGTACAACACTACAGTAAAGTAACATCCCCACTGCTGTCAGACTGTACAACACTACAGTAAAGTAACATCCCCACTGCTGTCAGACTGTACAACACTACAGTAAAGTAACATCCCCACTGCAGTCAGACTGTACAACACTACTGTAAAGTAACATCCCCACTGCTGTCAGACTGTACAACACTACTGTAACGTAACATCCCCACTGCAGTCAGACTGTACAACACTACTGTAAAGTAACATCCCCACCGCAGTCAGACTGTACAACACTACAGTAAAGTAACATCCCCACTGCTGTCAGACTGTACAACACTACAGTAAAGTAACATCCCCACTGCTATCAGACTGTTCAACACTACTGTAAAGTAACATCCCCACTGCTGTCAGACTGTACAACACTACAGTAAAGTAACATCCCCACTGCTGTCAGACTGTACAACACTACTGTAAAGTAACATCCCCACTGCAGTCAGACTGTACAACACTACTGTAAAGTAACATCCCCACTGCTGTCAGACTGTACAACACTACAGTAAAGTAACATCCCCACTGCTGTCAGACTGTACAACACTACAGTAAAGTAACATCCCCACTGCAGTCAGACTGTACAACACTACAGTAAAGTAACATCCCCACTGCTGTCAGACTGTACAACACTGCAGTAAAGTAACATCCCCACTGCAGTCAGACTGTACAACACTACAGTAAAGTAACATCCCCACTGCTGTCAGACTGTACAACACTACAGTAAAGTAACATCCCCACTGCTGTCAGACTGTACAACACTACAGTAAAGTAACATCCCCACTGCAGTCAGACTGTACAACACTACAGTAAAGTAACATCCCCACTGCTGTCAGACTGTACAACACTACTGTAAAGTAACATCCCCACTGCAGTCAGACTGTACACGACTACTGTAAAGTAACATCCCCACTGCAGTCAGACTGTACACGACTACTGTAAAGTAACATCCCCACTGCTGTCAGAGTGTACAACACTACTATAAAGAAACATCCCCACTGCTGTCAGACTGTACAACACTACAGTAAAGTAACATCCCCACTGCTGTCAGACTGTACAACACTACAGTAAAGTAACATCCCCACTGCTGTCAGACTGTACAACACTACTGTAAAGTAACATCCCCACTGCTGTCAGACTGTACAACACTACAGTAAAGTAACAATCCCACTGCTGTCAGACTGTACAACAATACAGTAAAGTAACATCCCCACTTCTGTCAGACTGTACAACACTACTGTAAAGTAACATCCCCACTTCTGTCAGACTGTACAACACTACTGTAAAGTAACATCCCCACTGCTGTCAGACTGTACAACACTACAGTAAAGTAACATCCCCACTGCAGTCAGACTGTACAACACTACAGTAAAGTAACATCCCCACTGCTGTCAGACTGTACAACACTGCAGTAAAGTAACATCCCCACTGCAGTCAGACTGTACAACACTACAGTAAAGTAACATCCCCACTGCTGTCAGACTGTACAACACTACTGTAAAGTAACATCCCCACTGCTGTCAGACTGTTCAACACTACTGTAAAGTAACATCCCCACTGCTGTCAGACTGTACAACACTACAGTAAAGTAACATCCCCACTGCTGTCAGACTGTACAACACTACAGTAAAGTAACATCCCCACTGCTGTCAGACTGTACAACACTACAGTAAAGTAACATCCCCACTGCTGTCAGACTGTACAACACTACAGTAAAGTAACATCCCCACTGCTGTCAGACTGTACAACACTACTGTAAAGTAACATCCCCACTGCTGTCAGACTGTACAACACTACAGTAAAGTAACATCCCCACTGCTGTCAGACTGTACAACACTACTGTAAAGTAACATCCCCACTGCTGTCAGACTGTTCAACACTACTGTAAAGTAACATCCCCACTGCTGTCAGACTGTACAACACTACAGTAAAGTAACATCCCCACTGCTGTCAGACTGTACAACACTACTGTAAAGTAACATCCCCACTGCAGTCAGACTGTACAACACTACTGTAAAGTAACATCCCCACTGCAGTCAGACTGTACAACACTACAGTAAAGTAACATCCCCACTGCTGTCAGACTGTACAACACTACAGTAAAGTAACATCCCCACTGCTATCAGACTGTTCAACACTACTGTAAAGTAACATCCCCACTGCTGTCAGACTGTACAACACTACAGTAAAGTAACATCCCCACTGCTGTCAGACTGTACAACACTACTGTAAAGTAACATCCCCACTGCAGTCAGACTGTACAACACTACTGTAAAGTAACATCCCCACTGCTGTCAGACTGTACAACACTACAGTAAAGTAACATCCCCACTGCTGTCAGACTGTACAACACTACAGTAAAGTAACATCCCCACTGCAGTCAGACTGTACAACACTACAGTAAAGTAACATCCCCACTGCTGTCAGACTGTACAACACTGCAGTAAAGTAACATCCCCACTGCAGTCAGACTGTACAACACTACAGTAAAGTAACATCCCCACTGCTGTCAGACTGTACAACACTACAGTAAAGTAACATCCCCACTGCTGTCAGACTGTACAACACTACAGTAAAGTAACATCCCCACTGCAGTCAGACTGTACAACACTACAGTAAAGTAACATCCCCACTGCTGTCAGACTGTACAACACTACTGTAAAGTAACATCCCCACTGCAGTCAGACTGTACACGACTACTGTAAAGTAACATCCCCACTGCAGTCAGACTGTAAACGACTACTGTAAAGTAACATCCCCACTGCTGTCAGAGTGTACAACACTACTATAAAGAAACATCCCCACTGCTGTCAGACTGTACAACACTACAGTAAAGTAACATCCCCACTGCTGTCAGACTGTACAACACTACAGTAAAGTAACATCCCCACTGCTGTCAGACTGTACAACACTACTGTAAAGTAACATCCCCACTGCTGTCAGACTGTACAACACTACAGTAAAGTAACAATCCCACTGCTGTCAGACTGTACAACAATACAGTAAAGTAACATCCCCACTTCTGTCAGACTGTACAACACTACTGTAAAGTAACATCCCCACTTCTGTCAGACTGTACAACACTACTGTAAAGTAACATCCCCACTGCTGTCAGACTGTACAACACTACAGTAAAGTAACATCCCCACTGCAGTCAGACTGTACAACACTACAGTAAAGTAACATCCCCACTGCTGTCAGACTGTACAACACTGCAGTAAAGTAACATCCCCACTGCAGTCAGACTGTACAACACTACAGTAAAGTAACATCCCCACTGCTGTCAGACTGTACAACACTACTGTAAAGTAACATCCCCACTGCTGTCAGACTGTTCAACACTACTGTAAAGTAACATCCCCACTGCTGTCAGACTGTACAACACTACAGTAAAGTAACATCCCCACTGCTGTCAGACTGTACAACACTACAGTAAAGTAACATCCCCACTGCTGTCAGACTGTACAACACTACAGTAAAGTAACATCCCCACTGCTGTCAGACTGTACAACACTACAGTAAAGTAACATCCCCACTGCTGTCAGACTGTACAACACTACTGTAAAGTAACATCCCCACTGCTGTCAGACTGTACAACACTACAGTAAAGTAACATCCCCACTGCTGTCAGACTGTACAACACTACTGTAAAGTAACATCCCCACTGCTGTCAGACTGTTCAACACTACTGTAAAGTAACATCCCCACTGCTGTCAGACTGTACAACACTACAGTAAAGTAACATCCCCACTGCTGTCAGACTGTACAACACTACTGTAAAGTAACATCCCCACTGCAGTCAGACTGTACAACACTACTGTAAAGTAACATCCCCACTGCAGTCAGACTGTACAACACTACAGTAAAGTAACATCCCCACTGCTGTCAGACTGTACAACACTACAGTAAAGTAACATCCCCACTGCTATCAGACTGTTCAACACTACTGTAAAGTAACATCCCCACTGCTGTCAGACTGTACAACACTACAGTAAAGTAACATCCCCACTGCTGTCAGACTGTACAACACTACTGTAAAGTAACATCCCCACTGCAGTCAGACTGTACAACACTACTGTAAAGTAACATCCCCACTGCTGTCAGACTGTACAACACTACAGTAAAGTAACATCCCCACTGCTGTCAGACTGTACAACACTACAGTAAAGTCACATCCCCACTGCAGTCAGACTGTACAACACTACAGTAAAGTAACATCCCCACTGCTATCAGACTGTTCAACACTACTGTAAAGTAACATCCCCACTGCTGTCAGACTGTACAACACTACAGTAAAGTAACATCCCCACTGCTGTCAGACTGTACAACACTACTGTAAAGTAACATCCCCACTGCAGTCAGACTGTACAACACTACTGTAAAGTAACATCCCCACTGCTGTCAGACTGTACAACACTACAGTAAAGTAACATCCCCACTGCTGTCAGACTGTACAACACTACAGTAAAGTAACATCCCCACTGCAGTCAGACTGTACAACACTACAGTAAAGTAACATCCCCACTGCTGTCAGACTGTACAACACTGCAGTAAAGTAACATCCCCACTGCAGTCAGACTGTACAACACTACAGTAAAGTAACATCCCCACTGCTGTCAGACTGTACAACACTACAGTAAAGTAACATCCCCACTGCTGTCAGACTGTACAACACTACAGTAAAGTAACATCCCCACTGCAGTCAGACTGTACAACACTACAGTAAAGTAACATCCCCACTGCTGTCAGACTGTACAACACTACTGTAAAGTAACATCCCCACTGCAGTCAGACTGTACACGACTACTGTAAAGTAACATCCCCACTGCAGTCAGACTGTAAACGACTACTGTAAAGTAACATCCCCACTGCTGTCAGAGTGTACAACACTACTATAAAGAAACATCCCCACTGCTGTCAGACTGTACAACACTACAGTAAAGTAACATCCCCACTGCTGTCAGACTGTACAACACTACAGTAAAGTAACATCCCCACTGCTGTCAGACTGTACAACACTACTGTAAAGTAACATCCCCACTGCTGTCAGACTGTACAACACTACAGTAAAGTAACAATCCCACTGCTGTCAGACTGTACAACAATACAGTAAAGTAACATCCCCACTTCTGTCAGACTGTACAACACTACTGTAAAGTAACATCCCCACTTCTGTCAGACTGTACAACACTACTGTAAAGTAACATCCCCACTGCTGTCAGACTGTACAACACTACAGTAAAGTAACATCCCCACTGCAGTCAGACTGTACAACACTACAGTAAAGTAACATCCCCACTGCTGTCAGACTGTACAACACTGCAGTAAAGTAACATCCCCACTGCAGTCAGACTGTACAACACTACAGTAAAGTAACATCCCCACTGCTGTCAGACTGTACAACACTACTGTAAAGTAACATCCCCACTGCTGTCAGACTGTTCAACACTACTGTAAAGTAACATCCCCACTGCTGTCAGACTGTACAACACTACAGTAAAGTAACATCCCCACTGCTGTCAGACTGTACAACACTACAGTAAAGTAACATCCCCACTGCTGTCAGACTGTACAACACTACAGTAAAGTAACATCCCCACTGCTGTCAGACTGTACAACACTACAGTAAAGTAACATCCCCACTGCTGTCAGACTGTACAACACTACTGTAAAGTAACATCCCCACTGCTGTCAGACTGTACAACACTACAGTAAAGTAACATCCCCACTGCTGTCAGACTGTACAACACTACTGTAAAGTAACATCCCCACTGCTGTCAGACTGTTCAACACTACTGTAAAGTAACATCCCCACTGCTGTCAGACTGTACAACACTACAGTAAAGTAACATCCCCACTGCTGTCAGACTGTACAACACTACTGTAAAGTAACATCCCCACTGCAGTCAGACTGTACAACACTACTGTAAAGTAACATCCCCACTGCAGTCAGACTGTAAAACACTACAGTAAAGTAACATCCCCACTGCTGTCAGACTGTACAACACTACAGTAAAGTAACATCCCCACTGCTATCAGACTGTTCAACACTACTGTAAAGTAACATCCCCACTGCTGTCAGACTGTACAACACTACAGTAAAGTAACATCCCCACTGCTGTCAGACTGTACAACACTACTGTAAAGTAACATCCCCACTGCAGTCAGACTGTACAACACTACTGTAAAGTAACATCCCCACTGCTGTCAGACTGTACAACACTACAGTAAAGTAACATCCCCACTGCTGTCAGACTGTACAACACTACAGTAAAGTAACATCCCCACTGCAGTCAGACTGTACAACACTACAGTAAAGTAACATCCCCACTGCTGTCAGACTGTACAACACTGCAGTAAAGTAACATCCCCACTGCAGTCAGACTGTACAACACTACAGTAAAGTAACATCCCCACTGCTGTCAGACTGTACAACACTACAGTAAAGTAACATCCCCACTGCTGTCAGACTGTACAACACTACAGTAAAGTAACATCCCCACTGCAGTCAGACTGTACAACACTACAGTAAAGTAACATCCCCACTGCTGTCAGACTGTACAACACTACTGTAAAGTAACATCCCCACTGCAGTCAGACTGTACACGACTACTGTAAAGTAACATCCCCACTGCAGTCAGACTGTAAACGACTACTGTAAAGTAACATCCCCACTGCTGTCAGAGTGTACAACACTACTGTAAAGAAACATCCCCACTGCTGTCAGACTGTACAACACTACAGTAAAGTAACATCCCCACTGCTGTCAGACTGTACAACACTACAGTAAAGTAACATCCCCACTGCTGTCAGACTGTACAACACTACTGTAAAGTAACATCCCCACTGCTGTCAGACTGTACAACACTACAGTAAAGTAACAATCCCACTGCTGTCAGACTGTACAACAATACAGTAAAGTAACATCCCCACTTCTGTCAGATGGTTCAACACTACTGTAAAGTAACAATCCCACTGCTGTCAGACTGTACAACACTACAGTAAAGTAACATCCCCACTGCTGTCAGACTGTACAACACTACTGTAAAGTAACATCCCCACTGCTGTCAGACTGTACAACAAAGTAACATCCCCACTGCAGTCAGACTGTACAACACTACTGTAAAGTAACATCCCCACTGCAGTCAGACTGTACAACACTACAGTAAAGTAACATCCCCACTGCAGTCAGACTGTACAACACTACAGTAAAGTAACATCCCCACTGCTGTCAGACTGTACAACACTACAGTAAAGTAACACCCCCACTGCTGTCAGACTGTACAACACTACAGTAAAGTAACATCCCCACTGCTGTCAGACTGTACAACACTACAGCAAAGTAACACCCCCACTGCTGTCAGACTGTACAACACTACAGTAAAGTAACATCCCCACTGCTGTCAGACTGTACAACACTGCAGTAAAGTAACATCCCCACTGCAGTCAGACTGTACAACACTACAGTAAAGTAACATCCCCACTGCTGTCAGACTGTACAACACTACAGTAAAGTAACATCCCCACTGCTGTCAGACTGTTCAACACTACTGTAAAGTAACATCCCCACTGCTGTCAGACTGTACAACACTACTGTAAAGTAACATCCCCACTGCAGTCAGACTGTACAACACTACAGTAAAGTAACATCCCCACTGCTGTCAGACTGTACAACACTACTGTAAAGTAACATCCCCACTGCTGTCAGACTGTTCAACACTACTGTAAAGTAACATCCCCACTGCTGTCAGACTGTACAACACTACAGTAAAGTAACATCCCCACTGCTGTCAGACTGTACAACACTACAGTAAAGTAACATCCCCACTGCTGTCAGACTGTACAACACTACAGTAAAGTAACATCCCCACTGCTGTCAGACTGTACAACACTACAGTAAAGTAACATCCCCACTGCTGTCAGACTGTACAACACTACTGTAAAGTAACATCCCCACTGCTGTCAGACTGTACAACACTACAGTAAAGTAACATCCCCACTGCTGTCAGACTGTACAACACTGCTGTAAAGTAACATCCCCACTGCTGTCAGACTGTTCAACACTACTGTAAAGTAACATCCCCACTGCTGTCAGACTGTACAACACTACAGTAAAGTAACATCCCCACTGCTGTCAGACTGTACAACACTACTGTAAAGTAACATCCCCACTGCTGTCAGACTGTACAACACTACTGTAAAGTAACATCCCCACTGCAGTCAGACTGTACAACACTACAGTAAAGTAACATCCACACTGCTGTCAGACTGTACAACACTACAGTAAAGTAACATCCCCACTGCTGTCAGACTGTACAACACTACAGTAAAGTAACATCCCCACTGCTGTCAGACTGTACAACACTACTGTAAAGTAACATCCCCACTGCAGTCAGACTGTACAACACTACAGTAAAGTAACATCCCCACTGCAGTCAGACTGTACAACACTACTGTAAAGTAACATCCCCACTGCTGTCAGACTGTACAACACTACTGTAAAGTAACATCACCACTGCAGTCAGACTGTACAAGACTACTGTAAAGTAACATCCCCACTGCTGTCAGACTGTACAACACTACTGTAAAGTAACATCCCCACTGCAGTCAGACTGTACAACACTACTGTAAAGAAACATCCCCACTGCTGTCAGACTGTACAACACTACAGTAAAGTAACATCCCCACTGCTGTCAGACTGTACAACACTACAGTAAAGTAACATCCCCACTGCTGTCAGACTGTACAACACTACAGTAAAGTAACATCCCCACTGCTGTCAGACTGTACAACACTACAGTAAAGTAACATCCCCACTGCAGTCAGACTGTACAACACTACAGTAAAGTAACATCCCCACTGCTGTCAGACTGTACAACACTACAGTAAAGTAACATCCCCACTGCAGTCAGACTGTACAACACTACTGTAAAGTAACATCCCCACTGCTGTCAGACTGTACAACACTACTGTAAAGTAACATCCCCACTGCTGTCAGACTGTACAACACTACTGTAAAGTAACATCCCCACTGCAGTCAGACTGTACAACACTACTGTAAAGTAGCATCCCCACTGCAGTCAGACTGTACAACACTACAGTAAAGTAACATCCCCACTGCTGTCAGACTGTACAACACTACAGTAAAGTAACATCCCCACTGCTATCAGACTGTTCAACACTACTGTAAAGTAACATCCCCACTGCTGTCAGACTGTACAACACTACAGTAAAGTAACATCCCCACTGCTGTCAGACTGTACAACACTACTGTAAAGTAACATCCCCACTGCAGTCAGACTGTACAACACTACTGTAAAGTAACATCCCCACTGCTGTCAGACTGTACAACACTACAGTAAAGTAACATCCCCACTGCTGTCAGACTGTACAACACTACAGTAAAGTAACATCCCCACTGCAGTCAGACTGTACAACACTACAGTAAAGTAACATCCCCACTGCTGTCAGACTGTACAACACTGCAGTAAAGTAACATCCCCACTGCAGTCAGACTGTACAACACTACAGTAAAGTAACATCCCCACTGCTGTCAGACTGTACAACACTACAGTAAAGTAACATCCCCACTGCAGTCAGACTGTACACGACTACTGTAAAGTAACATCCCCACTGCAGTCAGACTGTACACGACTACTGTAAAGTAACATCCCCACTGCTGTCAGAGTGAACAACACTACTGTAAAGAAACATCCCCACTGCTGTCAGACTGTACAACACTACAGTAAAGTAACATCCCCACTGCTGTCAGACTGTACAACACTACAGTAAAGTAACATCCCCACTGCAGTCAGACTGTACAACACTACAGTAAAGTAACATCCCCACTGCTGTCAGACTGTACAACACTGCAGTAAAGTAACATCCCCACTGCAGTCAGACTGTACAACACTACAGTAAAGTAACATCCCCACTGCTGTCAGACTGTACAACACTACAGTAAAGTAACATCCCCACTGCTGTCAGACTGTACAACACTACAGTAAAGTAACATCCCCACTGCAGTCAGACTGTACAACACTACAGTAAAGTAACATCCCCACTGCTGTCAGACTGTACAACACTACTGTAAAGTAACATCCCCACTGCAGTCAGACTGTACACGACTACTGTAAAGTAACATCCCCACTGCAGTCAGACTGTAAACGACTACTGTAAAGTAACATCCTCACTGCTGTCAGAGTGTACAACACTACTGTAAAGAAACATCCCCACTGCTGTCAGACTGTACAACACTACAGTAAAGTAACATCCCCACTGCTGTCAGACTGTACAACACTACAGTAAAGTAACATCCCCACTGCTGTCAGACTGTACAACACTACTGTAAAGTAACATCCCCACTGCTGTCAGACTGTACAACACTACAGTAAAGTAACAATCCCACTGCTGTCAGACTGTACAACAATACAGTAAAGTAACATCCCCACTTCTGTCAGATGGTTCAACACTACTGTAAAGTAACAATCCCACTGCTGTCAGACTGTACAACACTACAGTAAAGTAACATCCCCACTGCTGTCAGACTGTACAACACTACTGTAAAGTAACATCCCCACTGCTGTCAGACTGTACAACAAAGTAACATCCCCACTGCAGTCAGACTGTACAACACTACTGTAAAGTAACATCCCCACTGCAGTCAGACTGTACAACACTACAGTAAAGTAACATCCCCACTGCAGTCAGACTGTACAACACTACAGTAAAGTAACATCCCCACTGCTGTCAGACTGTACAACACTACAGTAAAGTAACACCCCCACTGCTGTCAGACTGTACAACACTACAGTAAAGTAACATCCCCACTGCTGTCAGACTGTACAACACTACAGCAAAGTAACACCCCCACTGCTGTCAGACTGTACAACACTACAGTAAAGTAACATCCCCACTGCTGTCAGACTGTACAACACTGCAGTAAAGTAACATCCCCACTGCAGTCAGACTGTACAACACTACAGTAAAGTAACATCCCCACTGCTGTCAGACTGTACAACACTACAGTAAAGTAACATCCCCACTGCTGTCAGACTGTTCAACACTACTGTAAAGTAACATCCCCACTGCTGTCAGACTGTACAACACTACTGTAAAGTAACATCCCCACTGCAGTCAGACTGTACAACACTACAGTAAAGTAACATCCCCACTGCTGTCAGACTGTACAACACTACTGTAAAGTAACATCCCCACTGCTGTCAGACTGTTCAACACTACTGTAAAGTAACATCCCCACTGCTGTCAGACTGTACAACACTACAGTAAAGTAACATCCCCACTGCTGTCAGACTGTACAACACTACAGTAAAGTAACATCCCCACTGCTGTCAGACTGTACAACACTACAGTAAAGTAACATCCCCACTGCTGTCAGACTGTACAACACTACAGTAAAGTAACATCCCCACTGCTGTCAGACTGTACAACACTACTGTAAAGTAACATCCCCACTGCTGTCAGACTGTACAACACTACAGTAAAGTAACATCCCCACTGCTGTCAGACTGTACAACACTGCTGTAAAGTAACATCCCCACTGCTGTCAGACTGTTCAACACTACTGTAAAGTAACATCCCCACTGCTGTCAGACTGTACAACACTACAGTAAAGTAACATCCCCACTGCTGTCAGACTGTACAACACTACTGTAAAGTAACATCCCCACTGCTGTCAGACTGTACAACACTACTGTAAAGTAACATCCCCACTGCAGTCAGACTGTACAACACTACAGTAAAGTAACATCCCCACTGCTGTCAGACTGTACAACACTACAGTAAAGTAACATCCCCACTGCTGTCAGACTGTACAACACTACAGTAAAGTAACATCCCCACTGCTGTCAGACTGTACAACACTACTGTAAAGTAACATCCCCACTGCAGTCAGACTGTACAACACTACAGTAAAGTAACATCCCCACTGCAGTCAGACTGTACAACACTACTGTAAAGTAACATCCCCACTGCTGTCAGACTGTACAACACTACTGTAAAGTAACATCACCACTGCAGTCAGACTGTACAAGACTACTGTAAAGTAACATCCCCACTGCTGTCAGACTGTACAACACTACTGTAAAGTAACATCCCCACTGCAGTCAGACTGTACAACACTACTGTAAAGAAACATCCCCACTGCTGTCAGACTGTACAACACTACAGTAAAGTAACATCCCCACTGCTGTCAGACTGTACAACACTACAGTAAAGTAACATCCCCACTGCTGTCAGACTGTACAACACTACAGTAAAGTAACATCCCCACTGCTGTCAGACTGTACAACACTACAGTAAAGTAACATCCCCACTGCAGTCAGACTGTACAACACTACAGTAAAGTAACATCCCCACTGCTGTCAGACTGTACAACACTACAGTAAAGTAACATCCCCACTGCAGTCAGACTGTACAACACTACTGTAAAGTAACATCCCCACTGCTGTCAGACTGTACAACACTACTGTAAAGTAACATCCCCACTGCTGTCAGACTGTACAACACTACTGTAAAGTAACATCCCCACTGCAGTCAGACTGTACAACACTACTGTAAAGTAGCATCCCCACTGCAGTCAGACTGTACAACACTACAGTAAAGTAACATCCCCACTGCTGTCAGACTGTACAACACTACAGTAAAGTAACATCCCCACTGCTATCAGACTGTTCAACACTACTGTAAAGTAACATCCCCACTGCTGTCAGACTGTACAACACTACAGTAAAGTAACATCCCCACTGCTGTCAGACTGTACAACACTACTGTAAAGTAACATCCCCACTGCAGTCAGACTGTACAACACTACTGTAAAGTAACATCCCCACTGCTGTCAGACTGTACAACACTACAGTAAAGTAACATCCCCACTGCTGTCAGACTGTACAACACTACAGTAAAGTAACATCCCCACTGCAGTCAGACTGTACAACACTACAGTAAAGTAACATCCCCACTGCTGTCAGACTGTACAACACTGCAGTAAAGTAACATCCCCACTGCAGTCAGACTGTACAACACTACAGTAAAGTAACATCCCCACTGCTGTCAGACTGTACAACACTACAGTAAAGTAACATCCCCACTGCAGTCAGACTGTACACGACTACTGTAAAGTAACATCCCCACTGCAGTCAGACTGTACACGACTACTGTAAAGTAACATCCCCACTGCTGTCAGAGTGAACAACACTACTGTAAAGAAACATCCCCACTGCTGTCAGACTGTACAACACTACAGTAAAGTAACATCCCCACTGCTGTCAGACTGTACAACACTGCAGTAAAGTAACATCCCCACTGCTGTCAGACTGTACAACACTACTGTAAAGTAACATCCCCACTGCTGTCAGACTGTACAACACTACAGTAAAGTAACAATCCCACTGCTGTCAGACTGTACAACAATACAGTAAAGTAACATCCCCACTGCTGTCAGACTGTTCAACACTACTGTAAAGTAACATCCCCACTGCTGTCAGACTGTACAACACTACAGTAAAGTAACATCCCCACTGCTGTCAGACTGTACAACACTACAGTAAAGTAACATCCCCACTGCTGTCAGACTGTACAACACTACAGTAAAGTAACATCCCCACTGCTGTCAGACTGTACAACACTACAGTAAAGTAACATCCCCACTGCTGTCAGACTGTACAACACTACTGTAAAGTAACATCCCCACTGCTGTCAGACTGTACAACACTACAGTAAAGTAACATCCCCACTGCTGTCAGACTGTACAACACTGCTGTAAAGTAACATCCCCACTGCTGTCAGACTGTTCAACACTACTGTAAAGTAACATCCCCACTGCTGTCAGACTGTACAACACTACAGTAAAGTAACATCCCCACTGCTGTCAGACTGTACAACACTACTGTAAAGTAACATCCCCACTGCTGTCAGACTGTACAACACTACTGTAAAGTAACATCCCCACTGCAGTCAGACTGTACAACACTACAGTAAAGTAACATCCCCACTGCTGTCAGACTGTACAACACTACAGTAAAGTAACATCCCCACTGCTGTCAGACTGTACAACACTACAGTAAAGTAACATCCCCACTGCTGTCAGACTGTACAACACTACTGTAAAGTAACATCCCCACTGCAGTCAGACTGTACAACACTACAGTAAAGTAACATCCCCACTGCAGTCAGACTGTACAACACTACTGTAAAGTAACATCCCCACTGCTGTCAGACTGTACAACACTACTGTAAAGTAACATCACCACTGCAGTCAGACTGTACAAGACTACTGTAAAGTAACATCCCCACTGCTGTCAGACTGTACAACACTACTGTAAAGTAACATCCCCACTGCAGTCAGACTGTACAACACTACTGTAAAGAAACATCCCCACTGCTGTCAGACTGTACAACACTACAGTAAAGTAACATCCCCACTGCTGTCAGACTGTACAACACTACAGTAAAGTAACATCCCCACTGCTGTCAGACTGTACAACACTACAGTAAAGTAACATCCCCACTGCTGTCAGACTGTACAACACTACAGTAAAGTAACATCCCCACTGCAGTCAGACTGTACAACACTACAGTAAAGTAACATCCCCACTGCTGTCAGACTGTACAACACTACAGTAAAGTAACATCCCCACTGCAGTCAGACTGTACAACACTACTGTAAAGTAACATCCCCACTGCTGTCAGACTGTACAACACTACTGTAAAGTAACATCCCCACTGCTGTCAGACTGTACAACACTACTGTAAAGTAACATCCCCACTGCAGTCAGACTGTACAACACTACTGTAAAGTAGCATCCCCACTGCAGTCAGACTGTACAACACTACAGTAAAGTAACATCCCCACTGCTGTCAGACTGTACAACACTACAGTAAAGTAACATCCCCACTGCTATCAGACTGTTCAACACTACTGTAAAGTAACATCCCCACTGCTGTCAGACTGTACAACACTACAGTAAAGTAACATCCCCACTGCTGTCAGACTGTACAACACTACTGTAAAGTAACATCCCCACTGCAGTCAGACTGTACAACACTACTGTAAAGTAACATCCCCACTGCTGTCAGACTGTACAACACTACAGTAAAGTAACATCCCCACTGCTGTCAGACTGTACAACACTACAGTAAAGTAACATCCCCACTGCAGTCAGACTGTACAACACTACAGTAAAGTAACATCCCCACTGCTGTCAGACTGTACAACACTGCAGTAAAGTAACATCCCCACTGCAGTCAGACTGTACAACACTACAGTAAAGTAACATCCCCACTGCTGTCAGACTGTACAACACTACAGTAAAGTAACATCCCCACTGCAGTCAGACTGTACACGACTACTGTAAAGTAACATCCCCACTGCAGTCAGACTGTACACGACTACTGTAAAGTAACATCCCCACTGCTGTCAGAGTGAACAACACTACTGTAAAGAAACATCCCCACTGCTGTCAGACTGTACAACACTACAGTAAAGTAACATCCCCACTGCTGTCAGACTGTACAACACTGCAGTAAAGTAACATCCCCACTGCTGTCAGACTGTACAACACTACTGTAAAGTAACATCCCCACTGCTGTCAGACTGTACAACACTACAGTAAAGTAACAATCCCACTGCTGTCAGACTGTACAACAATACAGTAAAGTAACATCCCCACTTCTGTCAGACTGTACAACACTACTGTAAAGTAACATCCCCACTTCTGTCAGACTGTACAACACTACTGTAAAGTAACATCCCCACTGCTGTCAGACTGTACAACACTACAGTAAAGTAACATCCCCACTGCAGTCAGACTGTACAACACTACAGTAAAGTAACATCCCCACTGCAGTCAGACTGCACAACACTGCAGTAAAGTAACATCCCCACTGCAGTCAGACTGTACAACACTACAGTAAAGTAACATCCCCACTGCTGTCAGACTGTACAACACTGCAGTAAAGTAACATCCCATTTGCTGTCAGACTGTACAACACTACAATAAAGTAACATCCCCACTGCTGTCAGACTGTACAACACTACAGTAAAGTAACATCCCCACTGCTGTCAGACTGTTCAACACTACTGTAAAGTAACATCCCCACTGCTGTCAGACTGTACAACACTACAGTAAAGTAACATCCCCACTGCTGTCAGACTGTACAACACTACAGTAAAGTAACATCCCCACTGCTGTCAGACTGTTCAACACTACTGTAAAGTAACATCCCCACTGCTGTCAGACTGTACAACACTACAGTAAAGTAACATCCCCACTGCTGTCAGACTGTACAACACTACTGTAAAGTAACATCCCCACTGCAGTCAGACTGTACAACACTACTGTAAAGTAACATCCCCACTGCTGTCAGACTGTACAACACTACAGTAAAGTAACATCCCCACTGCTGTCAGACTGTACAACACTGCAGTAAAGTAACATCCCCACTGCAGTCAGACTGTACAACACTACAGTAAAGTAACATCCCCACTGCTGTCAGACTGTACAACACTGCAGTAAAGTAACATCCCCACTGCAGTCAGACTGTACAACACTACAGTAAAGTAACATCCCCACTGCTGTCAGACTGTACAACACTACAGTAAAGTAACATCCCCACTGCTGTCAGATTGTTCAACACTACTGTAAAGTAACATCCCCACTGCTGTCAGACTGTACAACACTACAGTAAAGTAACATCCCCACTGCTGTCAGACTGTACAACACTACTGTAAAGTAACATCCCCACTGCAGTCAGACTGTACAACACTACTGTAAAGTAACATCCCCACTGCTGTCAGACTGTACAACACTACTGTAAAGTAACATCCCCACTGCAGTCAGACTGTACAACACTACTGTAAAGTAACATCCACACTGCAGTCAGACTGTACAACACTACAGTAAAGTAACATCCCCACTGCAGTCAGACTGTACAACACTACAGTAAAGTAACATCCCCACTGCTGTCAGACTGTTCAACACTACTGTAAAGTAACATCCCCACTGCTGTCAGACTGTACAACACTACAGTAAAGTAACATCCCCACTGCAGTCAGACTGTACACGACTACTGTAAAGTAACATCCCCACTGCTGTCAGAGTGAACAACACTACTGTAAAGAAACATCCCCACTGCTGTCAGACTGTACAACACTACAGTAAAGTAACATCCCCACTGCTGTCAGACTGTACAACACTGCAGTAAAGTAACATCCCCACTGCTGTCAGACTGTACAACACTACTGTAAAGTAACATCCCCACTGCTGTCAGACTGTACAACACTACAGTAAAGTAACAATCCCACTGCTGTCAGACTGTACAACAATACAGTAAAGTAACATCCCCACTTCTGTCAGACTGTACAACACTACTGTAAAGTAACATCCCCACTTCTGTCAGACTGTACAACACTACTGTAAAGTAACATCCCCACTGCTGTCAGACTGTACAACACTACAGTAAAGTAACATCCCCACTACAGTCAGACTGTACAACACTACAGTAAAGTAACATCCCCACTGCTGTCAGACTGCACAACACTGCAGTAAAGTAACATCCCCACTGCAGTCAGACTGTACAACACTACAGTAAAGTAACATCCCCACTGCTGTCAGACTGTACAACACTGCAGTAAAGTAACATCCCATTTGCTGTCAGACTGTACAACACTACAATAAAGTAACATCCCCACTGCTGTCAGACTGTACAACACTACAGTAAAGTAACATCCCCACTGCTGTCAGACTGTTCAACACTACTGTAAAGTAACATCCCCACTGCTGTCAGACTGTACAACACTACAGTAAAGTAACATCCCCACTGCTGTCAGACTGTACAACACTACAGTAAAGTAACATCCCCACTGCTGTCAGACTGTTCAACACTACTGTAAAGTAACATCCCCACTGCTGTAAGACTGTACAACACTACAGTAAAGTAACATCCCCACTGCTGTCAGACTGTACAACACTACTGTAAAGTAACATCCCCACTGCAGTCAGACTGTACAACACTACTGTAAAGTAACATCCCCACTGCTGTCAGACTGTACAACACTACAGTAAAGTAACATCCCCACTGCTGTCAGACTGTACAACACTGCAGTAAAGTAACATCCCCACTGCAGTCAGACTGTACAACACTACAGTAAAGTAACATCCCCACTGCTGTCAGACTGTACAACACTGCAGTAAAGTAACATCCCCACTGCAGTCAGACTGTACAACACTACAGTAAAGTAACATCCCCACTGCTGTCAGACTGTACAACACTACAGTAAAGTAACATCCCCACTGCTGTCAGATTGTTCAACACTACTGTAAAGTAACATCCCCACTGCTGTCAGACTGTACAACACTACAGTAAAGTAACATCCCCACTGCTGTCAGACTGTACAACACTACTGTAAAGTAACATCCCCACTGCAGTCAGACTGTACAACACTACTGTAAAGTAACATCCCCACTGCTGTCAGACTGTACAACACTACTGTAAAGTAACATCCCCACTGCAGTCAGACTGTACAACACTACTGTAAAGTAACATCCCCACTGCTGTCAGACTGTACAACACTACAGTAAAGTAACATCCCCACTGCAGTCAGACTGTACAACACTACAGTAAAGTAACATCCCCACTGCTGTCAGACTGTTCAACACTACTGTAAAGTAACATCCCCACTGCTGTCAGACTGTACAACACTACTGTAAAGTAACATCCCCACTGCAGTCAGACTGTACAACACTACTGTAAAGTAACATCCCCACTGCAGTCAGACTGTACAACACTACAGTAAAGTAACATCCCCACTGCAGTCAGACTGTACAACACTACAGTAAAGTAACATCCCCACTGCTGTCAGACTGTACAACACTACTGTAAAGTAACATCCCCACTGCTGTCAGACTGTTCAACACTACTGTAAAGTAACATCCCCACTGCTGTCAGACTGTACAACACTACAGTAAAGTAACATCCCCACTGCTGTCAGACTGTACAACACTACAGTAAAGTAACATCCCCACTGCTGTCAGACTGTACAACACTACAGTAAAGTAACATCCCCACTGCTGTCAGACTGTACAACACTACAGTAAAGTAACATCCCCACTGCTGTCAGACTGTTCAACACTACTGTAAAGTAACATCCCCACTGCATTCAGACTGTACAACACTACTGTAAAGTAACATCCCCACTGCTGTCAGACTGTACAACACTACTGTAAAGTAACATCCCCACTGCTGTCAGACTGTACAACACTACAGTAAAGTAACATCCCATTTGCTGTCAGACTGTACAACACTACAATAAAGTAACATCCCCACTGCTGTCACACTGTACAACACTACAGTAAAGTAACATCCCCACTGCTGTCAGACTGTTCAACACTACTGTAAAGTAACATCCCCACTGCTGTCAGACTGTACAACACTACAGTAAAGTAACATCCCCACTGCTGTCAGACTGTACAACACTACAGTAAAGTAACATCCCCACTGCTGTCAGACTGTACAACACTACTGTAAAGTAACATCCCCACTGCTGTCAGACTGTTCAACACTACTGTAAAGTAACATCCCCACTGCTGTCAGACTGTACAACACTACAGTAAAGTAACATCCCCACTGCTGTCAGACTGTACAACACTACAGTAAAGTAACATCCCCACTGCTGTCAGACTGTACAACACTACAGTAAAGTAACATCCCCACTGCTGTCAGACTGTACAACACTACAGTAAAGTAACATCCCCACTGCTGTCAGACTGTTCAACACTACTGTAAAGTAACATCCCCACTGCATTCAGACTGTACAACACTACTGTAAAGTAACATCCCCACTGCTGTCAGACTGTACAACACTACTGTAAAGTAACATCCCCACTGCTGTCAGACTGTTCAACACTACTGTAAAGTAACATCCCCACTGCTGTCAGACTGTACAACACTACAGTAAAGTAACATCCCCACTGCTGTCAGACTGTACAACACTACAGTAAAGTAACATCCCCACTGCTGTCAGACTGTACAACACTACAGTAAAGTAACATCCCCACTGCAGTCAGACTGTACAACAAAGTAACATCCCCACTGCAGTCAGACTGTACAACACTACTGTAAAGTAACATCCCCACTGCTGTCAGCCTGTACAACACCACAGTAAAGTAACATCCCCACTGCTGTCAGACTGTACAACACTACTGTAAAGTAACACCCCCACTGCTGTCAGACTGTACAACACTACAGTAAAGTAACATCCCCACTGCAGTCAGACTGTACAACACTACAGTAAAGTAACATCCCCACTGCTGTCAGACTGTACAACACTACTGTAAAGTAACATCCCCACTGCTGTCAGACTGTACAACACTACTGTAAAGTAACATCCCCACTGCTGTCAGACTGTACAACACTACAGTAAAGTAACATCCCCACTGCAGTCAGACTGTACAACACTACTGTAAAGAAACATCCCCACTGCTGTCAGACTGTACAACACTACAGTAAAGTAACATCCCCACTGCTGTCAGACTGTACAACACTACTGTAAAGTAACATCCCCACTGCTGTCAGACTGTTCAACACTACTGTAAAGTAACATACCCACTGCTGTCAGACTGTACAACACTACAGTAAAGTAACATCCCCACTGCTGTCAGACTGTACAACACTACTGTAAAGTAACATCCCCACTGCAGTCAGACTGTACAACACTACAGTAAAGTTACATCCCCACTGCTGTCAGACTGTACAACACTACAGTAAAGTAACATCCCCACTGCTGTGAGACTGTACAACAAAGTAACATCCCCACTGCAGTCAGACTGTACAACACTACTGTAAAGTAACATCCCCACTGCTGTCAGCCTGTACAACACTACAGTAAAGTAACATCCCCACTGCTGTCAGACTGTACAACACTACAGTAAAGTAACATCCCCACTGCAGTCAGACTGTACAACACTACAGTAAAGTAAAATCACCACTGCTGTCAGACTGTACAACACTACTGTAAAGTAACATCCCCACTGCTGTCAGACTGTACAACACTACAGTAAAGTAACATCCCCACTGCAGTCAGACTGTACAACACTACTGTAAAGAAACATCCCCACTGCTGTCAGACTGTACAACACTACAGTAAAGTAACATCCCCACTGCTGTCAGACTGTACAACACTACAGTAAAGTAACATCCCCACTGCTGTCAGACTGTACAACACTACAGTAAAGTAACATCCCCACTGCTGTCAGACTGTACAACACTACTGTAAAGTAACACCCCCACTGCTGTCAGACTGTACAACACTACAGTAAAGTAACATCCCCACTGCAGTCAGACTGTACAACACTACAGTAAAGTAACATCCCCACTGCTGTCAGACTGTACAACACTACAGTAAAGTAACATCCCCACTGCTGTCAGACTGTACAACACTACTGTAAAGTAACATCCCCACTGCTGTCAGACTGTACAAGACTACTGTAAAGTAACTTCCCCACTGCTGTCAGACTGTACAACACTACTGTAAAGTAACATCCCCACTGCAGTCAGACTGTACAAGACTACTGTAAAGTAACATCCCCACTGCTGTCAGACTGTACAACACTACTGTAAAGTAACATCCCCACTGCAGTCAGACTGTACAACACTACTGTAAAGTAACATCCCCACTGCAGTCAGACTGTACAACACTACAGTAAAGTAACATCCCCACTGCAGTCAGACTGTACAACACTACTGTAAAGAAACATCCCCACTGCTGTCAGACTGTACAACACTACAGTAAAGTAACATCCCCACTGCTGTCAGACTGTACAACACTACAGTAAAGTAACATCCCCACTGCTGTCAGACTGTACAACACTACAGTAAAGTAACATCCCCACTGCTGTCAGACTGTACAACAATACAGTAAAGTAACATCCCCACTGCTGTCAGACTGTACAACACTACAGTAAAGTAACATCCCCACTGCTGTCAGACTGTACAACACTACAGTAAAGTAACATCCCCACTGCTGTCAGACTGTACAACACTACAGTAAAGTAACATCCCCACTGCAGTCAGACTGTACAACACTACTGTAAAGTAACATCCCCACTGCTGTCAGACTGTACAACACTACTGTAAAGTAACATCCCCACTGCAGTCAGACTGTACAACACTACTGTAAAGTAACATCCCCACTGCAGTCAGACTGTACAACACTACAGTAAAGTAACATCCCCACTGCTGTCAGACTGTTCAACACTACTGTAAAGTAACATCCCCACTGCTGTCAGACTGTACAACACTACAGTAAAGTAACATCCCCACTGCTGTCAGACTGTACAACACTACTGTAAAGTAACATCCCCACTGCAGTCAGACTGTACAACACTACTGTAAAGTAACATCCCCACTGCTGTCAGACTGTACAACACTACAGTAAAGTAACAATCCCACTGCTGTCAGACTGTACAACAATACAGTAAAGTAACATCCCCAGTTCTGTCAGACTGTACAACACTACTGTAAAGTAACATCCCCACTTCTGTCAGACTGTACAACACTACTGTAAAGTAACATCCCCACTGCTGTCAGACTGTACAACACTACAGTAAAGTAACATCCCCACTGCAGTCAGACTGTACAACACTACAGTAAAGTAACATCCCCACTGCTGTCAGACTGTACAACACTGCAGTAAAGTAACATCCCCACTGCAGTCAGACTGTACAACACTACAGTAAAGTAACATCCCCACTGCTGTCAGACTGTACAACACTGCAGTAAAGTAACATCCCATTTGCTGTCAGACTGTACAACACTACAATAAAGTAACATCCCCACTGCTGTCAGACTGTACAACACTACAGTAAAGTAACATCCCCACTGCTGTCAGACTGTTCAACACTACTGTAAAGTAACATCCCCACTGCTGTCAGACTGTACAACACTACAGTAAAGTAACATCCCCACTGCTGTCAGACTGTACAACACTACAGTAAAGTAACATCCCCACTGCTGTCAGACTGTACAACACTACAGTAAAGTAACATCCCCACTGCTGTCAGACTGTTCAACACTACTGTAAAGTAACATCCCCACTGCTGTCAGACTGTACAACACTACAGTAAAGTAACATCCCCACTGCTGTCAGACTGTACAACACTACTGTAAAGTAACATCCCCACTGCAGTCAGACTGTACAACACTACAGTAAAGTAACATCCCCACTGCTGTCAGACTGTACAACACTGCAGTAAAGTAACATCCCCACTGCAGTCAGACTGTACAACACTACTGTAAAGTAACATCCCCACTGCTGTCAGACTGTACAACACTACTGTAAAGTAACATCCCCACTGCTGTCAGACTGTACAACACTACAGTAAAGTAACATCCCCACTGCTGTCAGACTGTACAACACTACAGTAAAGTAACATCCCCACTGCTGTCAGACTGTACAACACTACAGTAAAGTAACATCCCCACTGCTGTCAGACTGTTCAACACTACTGTAAAGTAACATCCCCACTGCTGTCAGACTGTACAACACTACAGTAAAGTAACATCCCCACTGCTGTCAGACTGTTCAACACTACTGTAAAGTAACATCCCCACTGCTGTCAGACTGTACAACACTACTGTAAAGTAACATCCCCACTGCAGTCAGACTGTACAACACTACAGTAAAGTAACATCCCCACTGCTGTCAGACTGTACAACACTACTGTAAAGTAACATCCCCACTGCTGTCAGACTGTTCAACACTACTGTAAAGTAACATCCCCACTGCTGTCAGACTGTACAACACTACAGTAAAGTAACATCCCCACTGCTGTCAGACTGTACAACACTACAGTAAAGTAACATCCCCACTGCTGTCAGACTGTACAACACTACAGTAAAGTAACATCCCCACTGCTGTCAGACTGTACAACACTACAGTAAAGTAACATCCCCACTGCTGTCAGACTGTACAACACTACTGTAAAGTAACATCCCCACTGCTGTCAGACTGTACAACACTACAGTAAAGTAACATCCCCACTGCTGTCAGACTGTACAACACTACTGTAAAGTAACATCCCCACTGCTGTCAGACTGTTCAACACTACTGTAAAGTAACATCCCCACTGCTGTCAGACTGTACAACACTACAGTAAAGTAACATCCCCACTGCTGTCAGACTGTACAACACTACTGTAAAGTAACATCCCCACTGCTGTCAGACTGTACAACACTACTGTAAAGTAACATCCCCACTGCAGTCAGACTGTACAACACTACAGTAAAGTAACATCCCCACTGCTGTCAGACTGTACAACACTACAGTAAAGTAACATCCCCACTGCTGTCAGACTGTACAACACTACAGTAAAGTAACATCCCCACTGCTGTCAGACTGTACAACACTACAGTAAAGTAACATCCCCACTGCTGTCAGACTGTACAACACTACTGTAAAGTAACATCCCCACTGCAGTCAGACTGTACAACACTACAGTAAAGTAACATCCCCACTGCAGTCAGACTGTACAACACTACTGTAAAGTAACATCCCCACTGCTGTCAGACTGTACAACACTACTGTAAAGTAACATCACCACTGCAGTCAGACTGTACAAGACTACTGTAAAGTAACATCCCCACTGCTGTCAGACTGTACAACACTACTGTAAAGTAACATCCCCACTGCAGTCAGACTGTACAACACTACTGTAAAGAAACATCCCCACTGCTGTCAGACTGTACAACACTACAGTAAAGTAACATCCCCACTGCTGTCAGACTGTACAACACTACAGTAAAGTAACATCCCCACTGCAGTCAGACTGTACAACACTACTGTAAAGTAACATCCCCACTGCAGTCAGACTGTACAACACTACAGTAAAGTAACATCCCCACTGCAGTCAGACTGTACAACACTACTGTAAAGAAACATCCCCACTGCTGTCAGACTGTACAACACTACAGTAAAGTAACATCCCCACTGCTGTCAGACTGTACAACACTACAGTAAAGTAACATCCCCACTGCTGTCAGACTGTACAACACTACAGTAAAGTAACATCCCCACTGCTGTCAGACTGTACAACAATACAGTAAAGTAACATCCCCACTGCTGTCAGACTGTACAACACTACAGTAAAGTAACATCCCCACTGCTGTCAGACTGTACAACACTACAGTAAAGTAACATCCCCACTGCTGTCAGACTGTACAACACTACAGTAAAGTAACATCCCCACTGCAGTCAGACTGTACAACACTACTGTAAAGTAACATCCCCACTGCTGTCAGACTGTACAACACTACTGTAACGTAACATCCCCACTGCAGTCAGACTGTACAACACTACTGTAAAGTAACATCCCCACCGCAGTCAGACTGTACAACACTACAGTAAAGTAACATCCCCACTGCTGTCAGACTGTACAACACTACAGTAAAGTAACATCCCCACTGCTATCAGACTGTTCAACACTACTGTAAAGTAACATCCCCACTGCTGTCAGACTGTACAACACTACAGTAAAGTAACATCCCCACTGCTGTCAGACTGTACAACACTACTGTAAAGTAACATCCCCACTGCAGTCAGACTGTACAACACTACTGTAAAGTAACATCCCCACTGCTGTCAGACTGTACAACACTACAGTAAAGTAACATCCCCACTGCTGTCAGACTGTACAACACTACAGTAAAGTAACATCCCCACTGCAGTCAGACTGTACAACACTACAGTAAAGTAACATCCCCACTGCTGTCAGACTGTACAACACTGCAGTAAAGTAACATCCCCACTGCAGTCAGACTGTACAACACTACAGTAAAGTAACATCCCCACTGCTGTCAGACTGTACAACACTACAGTAAAGTAATATCCCCACTGCTGTCAGACTGTACAACACTACAGTAAAGTAACATCCCCACTGCAGTCAGACTGTACAACACTACAGTAAAGTAACATCCCCACTGCTGTCAGACTGTACAACACTACTGTAAAGTAACATCCCCACTGCAGTCAGACTGTACACGACTACTGTAAAGTAACATCCCCACTGCAGTCAGACTGTACACGACTACTGTAAAGTAACATCCCCACTGCTGTCAGAGTGTACAACACTACTATAAAGAAACATCCCCACTGCTGTCAGACTGTACAACACTACAGTAAAGTAACATCCCCACTGCTGTCAGACTGTACAACACTACAGTAAAGTAACATCCCCACTGCTGTCAGACTGTACAACACTACTGTAAAGTAACATCCCCACTGCAGTCAGACTGTACAACACTACTGTAAAGAAACATCCCCACTGCTGTCAGACTGTACAACACTACAGTAAAGTAACATCCCCACTGCTGTCAGACTGTACAACACTACAGTAAAGTAACATCCCCACTGCAGTCAGACTGTACAACACTACTGTAAAGTAACATCCCCACTGCAGTCAGACTGTACAACACTACAGTAAAGTAACATCCCCACTGCAGTCAGACTGTACAACACTACTGTAAAGAAACATCCCCACTGCTGTCAGACTGTACAACACTACAGTAAAGTAACATCCCCACTGCTGTCAGACTGTACAACACTACAGTAAAGTAACATCCCCACTGCTGTCAGACTGTACAACACTACAGTAAAGTAACATCCCCACTGCTGTCAGACTGTACAACAATACAGTAAAGTAACATCCCCACTGCTGTCAGACTGTACAACACTACAGTAAAGTAACATCCCCACTGCTGTCAGACTGTACAACACTACAGTAAAGTAACATCCCCACTGCTGTCAGACTGTACAACACTACAGTAAAGTAACATCCCCACTGCAGTCAGACTGTACAACACTACTGTAAAGTAACATCCCCACTGCTGTCAGACTGTACAACACTACTGTAACGTAACATCCCCACTGCAGTCAGACTGTACAACACTACTGTAAAGTAACATCCCCACCGCAGTCAGACTGTACAACACTACAGTAAAGTAACATCCCCACTGCTGTCAGACTGTACAACACTACAGTAAAGTAACATCCCCACTGCTATCAGACTGTTCAACACTACTGTAAAGTAACATCCCCACTGCTGTCAGACTGTACAACACTACAGTAAAGTAACATCCCCACTGCTGTCAGACTGTACAACACTACTGTAAAGTAACATCCCCACTGCAGTCAGACTGTACAACACTACTGTAAAGTAACATCCCCACTGCTGTCAGACTGTACAACACTACAGTAAAGTAACATCCCCACTGCTGTCAGACTGTACAACACTACAGTAAAGTAACATCCCCACTGCAGTCAGACTGTACAACACTACAGTAAAGTAACATCCCCACTGCTGTCAGACTGTACAACACTGCAGTAAAGTAACATCCCCACTGCAGTCAGACTGTACAACACTACAGTAAAGTAACATCCCCACTGCTGTCAGACTGTACAACACTACAGTAAAGTAATATCCCCACTGCTGTCAGACTGTACAACACTACAGTAAAGTAACATCCCCACTGCAGTCAGACTGTACAACACTACAGTAAAGTAACATCCCCACTGCTGTCAGACTGTACAACACTACTGTAAAGTAACATCCCCACTGCAGTCAGACTGTACACGACTACTGTAAAGTAACATCCCCACTGCAGTCAGACTGTACACGACTACTGTAAAGTAACATCCCCACTGCTGTCAGAGTGTACAACACTACTATAAAGAAACATCCCCACTGCTGTCAGACTGTACAACACTACAGTAAAGTAACATCCCCACTGCTGTCAGACTGTACAACACTACAGTAAAGTAACATCCCCACTGCTGTCAGACTGTACAACACTACTGTAAAGTAACATCCCCACTGCTGTCAGACTGTACAACACTACAGTAAAGTAACAATCCCACTGCTGTCAGACTGTACAACAATACAGTAAAGTAACATCCCCACTTCTGTCAGACTGTACAACACTACTGTAAAGTAACATCCCCACTTCTGTCAGACTGTACAACACTACTGTAAAGTAACATCCCCACTGCTGTCAGACTGTACAACACTACAGTAAAGTAACATCCCCACTGCAGTCAGACTGTACAACACTACAGTAAAGTAACATCCCCACTGCTGTCAGACTGTACAACACTGCAGTAAAGTAACATCCCCACTGCAGTCAGACTGTAAAACACTACAGTAAAGTAACATCCCCACTGCTGTCAGACTGTACAACACTGCAGTAAAGTAACATCCCATTTGCTGTCAGACTGTACAACACTACAATAAAGTAACATCCCCACTGCTGTCAGACTGTACAACACTACAGTAAAGTAACATCCCCACTGCTGTCAGACTGTTCAACACTACTGTAAAGTAACATCCCCACTGCTGTCAGACTGTACAACACTACAGTAAAGTAACATCCCCACTGCTGTCAGACTGTACAACACTACAGTAAAGTAACATCCCCACTGCTGTCAGACTGTACAACACTACAGTAAAGTAACATCCCCACTGCTGTCAGACTGTTCAACACTACTGTAAAGTAACATCCCCACTGCTGTCAGACTGTACAACACTACTGTAAAGTAACATCCCCACTGCTGTCAGACTGTACAACACTACTGTAAAGTAACATCCCCACTGCAGTCAGACTGTACAACACTACTGTAAAGTAACATCCCCACTGCAGTCAGACTGTACAACACTACAGTAAAGTAACATCCCCACTGCTGTCAGACTGTTCAACACTACTGTAAAGTAACATCCCCACTGCTGTCAGACTGTACAACACTACAGTAAAGTAACATCCCCACTGCTGTCAGACTGTACAACACTACTGTAAAGTAACATCCCCACTGCAGTCAGACTGTACAACACTACTGTAAAGTAACATCCCCACTGCTGTCAGACTGTACAACACTACAGTAAAGTAACAATCCCACTGCTGTCAGACTGTACAACAATACAGTAAAGTAACATCCCCACTTCTGTCAGACTGTACAACACTACTGTAAAGTAACATCCCCACTTCTGTCAGACTGTACAACACTACTGTAAAGTAACATCCCCACTGCTGTCAGACTGTACAACACTACAGTAAAGTAACATCCCCACTGCAGTCAGACTGTACAACACTACAGTAAAGTAACATCCCCACTGCTGTCAGACTGTACAACACTGCAGTAAAGTAACATCCCCACTGCAGTCAGACTGTACAACACTACAGTAAAGTAACATCCCCACTGCTGTCAGACTGTACAACACTGCAGTAAAGTAACATCCCATTTGCTGTCAGACTGTACAACACTACAATAAAGTAACATCCCCACTGCTGTCAGACTGTACAACACTACAGTAAAGTAACATCCCCACTGCTGTCAGACTGTTCAACACTACTGTAAAGTAACATCCCCACTGCTGTCAGACTGTACAACACTACAGTAAAGTAACATCCCCACTGCTGTCAGACTGTACAACACTACAGTAAAGTAACATCCCCACTGCTGTCAGACTGTACAACACTACAGTAAAGTAACATCCCCACTGCTGTCAGACTGTACAACACTACTGTAAAGTAACATCCCCACTGCTGTCAGACTGTACAACACTACAGTAAAGTAACAATCCCACTGCTGTCAGACTGTACAACAATACAGTAAAGTAACATCCCCACTTCTGTCAGACTGTACAACACTACTGTAAAGTAACATCCCCACTTCTGTCAGACTGTACAACACTACTGTAAAGTAACATCCCCACTGCTGTCAGACTGTACAACACTACAGTAAAGTAACATCCCCACTGCAGTCAGACTGTACAACACTACAGTAAAGTAACATCCCCACTGCTGTCAGACTGTACAACACTGCAGTAAAGTAACATCCCCACTGCAGTCAGACTGTACAACACTACAGTAAAGTAACATCCCCACTGCTGTCAGACTGTACAACACTGCAGTAAAGTAACATCCCATTTGCTGTCAGACTGTACAACACTACAATAAAGTAACATCCCCACTGCTGTCAGACTGTACAACACTACAGTAAAGTAACATCCCCACTGCTGTCAGACTGTTCAACACTACTGTAAAGTAACATCCCCACTGCTGTCAGACTGTACAACACTACAGTAAAGTAACATCCCCACTGCTGTCAGACTGTACAACACTACAGTAAAGTAACATCCCCACTGCTGTCAGACTGTACAACACTACAGTAAAGTAACATCCCCACTGCTGTCAGACTGTTCAACACTACTGTAAAGTAACATCCCCACTGCTGTCAGACTGTACAACACTACTGTAAAGTAACATCCCCACTGCTGTCAGACTGTACAACACTACTGTAAAGTAACATCCCCACTGCAGTCAGACTGTACAACACTACTGTAAAGTAACATCCCCACTGCAGTCAGACTGTACAACACTACAGTAAAGTAACATCCCCACTGCTGTCAGACTGTTCAACACTACTGTAAAGTAACATCCCCACTGCTGTCAGACTGTACAACACTACAGTAAAGTAACATCCCCACTGCTGTCAGACTGTACAACACTACTGTAAAGTAACATCCCCACTGCAGTCAGACTGTACAACACTACTGTAAAGTAACATCCCCACTGCTGTCAGACTGTACAACACTACAGTAAAGTAACAATCCCACTGCTGTCAGACTGTACAACAATACAGTAAAGTAACATCCCCACTTCTGTCAGACTGTACAACACTACTGTAAAGTAACATCCCCACTTCTGTCAGACTGTACAACACTACTGTAAAGTAACATCCCCACTGCTGTCAGACTGTACAACACTACAGTAAAGTAACATCCCCACTGCAGTCAGACTGTACAACACTACAGTAAAGTAACATCCCCACTGCTGTCAGACTGTACAACACTGCAGTAAAGTAACATCCCCACTGCAGTCAGACTGTACAACACTACAGTAAAGTAACATCCCCACTGCTGTCAGACTGTACAACACTGCAGTAAAGTAACATCCCATTTGCTGTCAGACTGTACAACACTACAATAAAGTAACATCCCCACTGCTGTCAGACTGTACAACACTACAGTAAAGTAACATCCCCACTGCTGTCAGACTGTTCAACACTACTGTAAAGTAACATCCCCACTGCTGTCAGACTGTACAACACTACAGTAAAGTAACATCCCCACTGCTGTCAGACTGTACAACACTACAGTAAAGTAACATCCCCACTGCTGTCAGACTGTACAACACTACAGTAAAGTAACATCCCCACTGCTGTCAGACTGTTCAACACTACTGTAAAGTAACATCCCCACTGCTGTCAGACTGTACAACACTACAGTAAAGTAACATCCCCACTGCTGTCAGACTGTACAACACTACTGTAAAGTAACATCCCCACTGCAGTCAGACTGTACAACACTACAGTAAAGTAACATCCCCACTGCTGTCAGACTGTACAACACTGCAGTAAAGTAACATCCCCACTGCAGTCAGACTGTACAACACTACAGTAAAGTAACATCCCCACTGCTGTCAGACTGTACAACACTACAGTAAAGTAACATCCCCACTGCTGTCAGACTGTACAACACTACAGTAAAGTAACATCCCCACTGCTGTCAGACTGTTCAACACTACTGTAAAGTAACATCCCCACTGCTGTCAGACTGTACAACACTACTGTAAAGTAACATCCCCACTGCTGTCAGACTGTACAACACTACTGTAAAGTAACATCCCCACTGCTGTCAGACTGTACAACACTACAGTAAAGTAACATCCCCACTGCTGTCAGACTGTACAACACTACAGTAAAGTAACATCCCCACTGCTGTCAGACTGTACAACACTACAGTAAAGTAACATCCCCACTGCTGTCAGACTGTTCAACACTACTGTAAAGTAACATCCCCACTGCTGTCAGACTGTACAACACTACAGTAAAGTAACATCCCCACTGCTGTCAGACTGTTCAACACTACTGTAAAGTAACATCCCCACTGCTGTCAGACTGTACAACACTACTGTAAAGTAACATCCCCACTGCAGTCAGACTGTACAACACTACAGTAAAGTAACATCCCCACTGCTGTCAGACTGTACAACACTACTGTAAAGTAACATCCCCACTGCTGTCAGACTGTTCAACACTACTGTAAAGTAACATCCCCACTGCTGTCAGACTGTACAACACTACAGTAAAGTAACATCCCCACTGCTGTCAGACTGTACAACACTACAGTAAAGTAACATCCCCACTGCTGTCAGACTGTACAACACTACAGTAAAGTAACATCCCCACTGCTGTCAGACTGTACAACACTACAGTAAAGTAACATCCCCACTGCTGTCAGACTGTACAACACTACTGTAAAGTAACATCCCCACTGCTGTCAGACTGTACAACACTACAGTAAAGTAACATCCCCACTGCTGTCAGACTGTACAACAATACAGTAAAGTAACATCCCCACTGCTGTCAGACTGTACAACACTACAGTAAAGTAACATCCCCACTGCTGTCAGACTGTACAACACTACAGTAAAGTAACATCCCCACTGCTGTCAGACTGTACAACACTACAGTAAAGTAACATCCCCACTGCAGTCAGACTGTACAACACTACTGTAAAGTAACATCCCCACTGCTGTCAGACTGTACAACACTACTGTAACGTAACATCCCCACTGCAGTCAGACTGTACAACACTACTGTAAAGTAACATCCCCACCGCAGTCAGACTGTACAACACTACAGTAAAGTAACATCCCCACTGCTGTCAGACTGTACAACACTACAGTAAAGTAACATCCCCACTGCTATCAGACTGTTCAACACTACTGTAAAGTAACATCCCCACTGCTGTCAGACTGTACAACACTACAGTAAAGTAACATCCCCACTGCTGTCAGACTGTACAACACTACTGTAAAGTAACATCCCCACTGCAGTCAGACTGTACAACACTACTGTAAAGTAACATCCCCACTGCTGTCAGACTGTACAACACTACAGTAAAGTAACATCCCCACTGCTGTCAGACTGTACAACACTACAGTAAAGTAACATCCCCACTGCAGTCAGACTGTACAACACTACAGTAAAGTAACATCCCCACTGCTGTCAGACTGTACAACACTGCAGTAAAGTAACATCCCCACTGCAGTCAGACTGTACAACACTACAGTAAAGTAATATCCCCACTGCTGTCAGACTGTACAACACTACAGTAAAGTAACATCCCCACTGCAGTCAGACTGTACAACACTACAGTAAAGTAACATCCCCACTGCTGTCAGACTGTACAACACTACAGTAAAGTAACATCCCCACTGCTGTCAGACTGTACAACACTACAGTAAAGTAACATCCCCACTGCAGTCAGACTGTACAACACTACAGTAAAGTAACATCCCCACTGCTGTCAGACTGTACAACACTGCAGTAAAGTAACATCCCCACTGCTGTCAGACTGTACAACACTACAGTAAAGTAATATCCCCACTGCTGTCAGACTGTACAACACTACAGTAAAGTAACATCCCCACTGCAGTCAGACTGTACAACACTACAGTAAAGTAACATCCCCACTGCTGTCAGACTGTACAACACTACTGTAAAGTAACATCCCCACTGCAGTCAGACTGTACACGACTACTGTAAAGTAACATCCCCACTGCAGTCAGACTGTACACGACTACTGTAAAGTAACATCCCCACTGCTGTCAGAGTGTACAACACTACTATAAAGAAACATCCCCACTGCTGTCAGACTGTACAACACTACAGTAAAGTAACATCCCCACTGCTGTCAGACTGTACAACACTACAGTAAAGTAACATCCCCACTGCTGTCAGACTGTACAACACTACTGTAAAGTAACATCCCCACTGCAGTCAGACTGTACAACACTACTGTAAAGAAACATCCCCACTGCTGTCAGACTGTACAACACTACAGTAAAGTAACATCCCCACTGCTGTCAGACTGTACAACACTACAGTAAAGTAACATCCCCACTGCAGTCAGACTGTACAACACTACTGTAAAGTAACATCCCCACTGCAGTCAGACTGTACAACACTACAGTAAAGTAACATCCCCACTGCAGTCAGACTGTACAACACTACTGTAAAGAAACATCCCCACTGCTGTCAGACTGTACAACACTACAGTAAAGTAACATCCCCACTGCTGTCAGACTGTACAACACTACAGTAAAGTAACATCCCCACTGCTGTCAGACTGTACAACACTACAGTAAAGTAACATCCCCACTGCTGTCAGACTGTACAACAATACAGTAAAGTAACATCCCCACTGCTGTCAGACTGTACAACACTACAGTAAAGTAACATCCCCACTGCTGTCAGACTGTACAACACTACAGTAAAGTAACATCCCCACTGCTGTCAGACTGTACAACACTACAGTAAAGTAACATCCCCACTGCAGTCAGACTGTACAACACTACTGTAAAGTAACATCCCCACTGCTGTCAGACTGTACAACACTACTGTAACGTAACATCCCCACTGCAGTCAGACTGTACAACACTACTGTAAAGTAACATCCCCACCGCAGTCAGACTGTACAACACTACAGTAAAGTAACATCCCCACTGCTGTCAGACTGTACAACACTACAGTAAAGTAACATCCCCACTGCTATCAGACTGTTCAACACTACTGTAAAGTAACATCCCCACTGCTGTCAGACTGTACAACACTACAGTAAAGTAACATCCCCACTGCTGTCAGACTGTACAACACTACTGTAAAGTAACATCCCCACTGCAGTCAGACTGTACAACACTACTGTAAAGTAACATCCCCACTGCTGTCAGACTGTACAACACTACAGTAAAGTAACATCCCCACTGCTGTCAGACTGTACAACACTACAGTAAAGTAACATCCCCACTGCAGTCAGACTGTACAACACTACAGTAAAGTAACATCCCCACTGCTGTCAGACTGTACAACACTGCAGTAAAGTAACATCCCCACTGCAGTCAGACTGTACAACACTACAGTAAAGTAACATCCCCACTGCTGTCAGACTGTACAACACTACAGTAAAGTAATATCCCCACTGCTGTCAGACTGTACAACACTACAGTAAAGTAACATCCCCACTGCAGTCAGACTGTACAACACTACAGTAAAGTAACATCCCCACTGCTGTCAGACTGTACAACACTACTGTAAAGTAACATCCCCACTGCAGTCAGACTGTACACGACTACTGTAAAGTAACATCCCCACTGCAGTCAGACTGTACACGACTACTGTAAAGTAACATCCCCACTGCTGTCAGAGTGTACAACACTACTATAAAGAAACATCCCCACTGCTGTCAGACTGTACAACACTACAGTAAAGTAACATCCCCACTGCTGTCAGACTGTACAACACTACAGTAAAGTAACATCCCCACTGCTGTCAGACTGTACAACACTACTGTAAAGTAACATCCCCACTGCTGTCAGACTGTACAACACTACAGTAAAGTAACAATCCCACTGCTGTCAGACTGTACAACAATACAGTAAAGTAACATCCCCACTTCTGTCAGACTGTACAACACTACTGTAAAGTAACATCCCCACTTCTGTCAGACTGTACAACACTACTGTAAAGTAACATCCCCACTGCTGTCAGACTGTACAACACTACAGTAAAGTAACATCCCCACTGCAGTCAGACTGTACAACACTACAGTAAAGTAACATCCCCACTGCTGTCAGACTGTACAACACTGCAGTAAAGTAACATCCCCACTGCAGTCAGACTGTAAAACACTACAGTAAAGTAACATCCCCACTGCTGTCAGACTGTACAACACTGCAGTAAAGTAACATCCCATTTGCTGTCAGACTGTACAACACTACAATAAAGTAACATCCCCACTGCTGTCAGACTGTACAACACTACAGTAAAGTAACATCCCCACTGCTGTCAGACTGTTCAACACTACTGTAAAGTAACATCCCCACTGCTGTCAGACTGTACAACACTACAGTAAAGTAACATCCCCACTGCTGTCAGACTGTACAACACTACAGTAAAGTAACATCCCCACTGCTGTCAGACTGTACAACACTACAGTAAAGTAACATCCCCACTGCTGTCAGACTGTTCAACACTACTGTAAAGTAACATCCCCACTGCTGTCAGACTGTACAACACTACTGTAAAGTAACATCCCCACTGCTGTCAGACTGTACAACACTACTGTAAAGTAACATCCCCACTGCAGTCAGACTGTACAACACTACTGTAAAGTAACATCCCCACTGCAGTCAGACTGTACAACACTACAGTAAAGTAACATCCCCACTGCTGTCAGACTGTTCAACACTACTGTAAAGTAACATCCCCACTGCTGTCAGACTGTACAACACTACAGTAAAGTAACATCCCCACTGCTGTCAGACTGTACAACACTACTGTAAAGTAACATCCCCACTGCAGTCAGACTGTACAACACTACTGTAAAGTAACATCCCCACTGCTGTCAGACTGTACAACACTACAGTAAAGTAACAATCCCACTGCTGTCAGACTGTACAACAATACAGTAAAGTAACATCCCCACTTCTGTCAGACTGTACAACACTACTGTAAAGTAACATCCCCACTTCTGTCAGACTGTACAACACTACTGTAAAGTAACATCCCCACTGCTGTCAGACTGTACAACACTACAGTAAAGTAACATCCCCACTGCAGTCAGACTGTACAACACTACAGTAAAGTAACATCCCCACTGCTGTCAGACTGTACAACACTGCAGTAAAGTAACATCCCCACTGCAGTCAGACTGTACAACACTACAGTAAAGTAACATCCCCACTGCTGTCAGACTGTACAACACTGCAGTAAAGTAACATCCCATTTGCTGTCAGACTGTACAACACTACAATAAAGTAACATCCCCACTGCTGTCAGACTGTACAACACTACAGTAAAGTAACATCCCCACTGCTGTCAGACTGTTCAACACTACTGTAAAGTAACATCCCCACTGCTGTCAGACTGTACAACACTACAGTAAAGTAACATCCCCACTGCTGTCAGACTGTACAACACTACAGTAAAGTAACATCCCCACTGCTGTCAGACTGTACAACACTACAGTAAAGTAACATCCCCACTGCTGTCAGACTGTACAACACTACTGTAAAGTAACATCCCCACTGCTGTCAGACTGTACAACACTACAGTAAAGTAACAATCCCACTGCTGTCAGACTGTACAACAATACAGTAAAGTAACATCCCCACTTCTGTTAGACTGTACAACACTACTGTAAAGTAACATCCCCACTTCTGTCAGACTGTACAACACTACTGTAAAGTAACATCCCCACTGCTGTCAGACTGTACAACACTACAGTAAAGTAACATCCCCACTGCAGTCAGACTGTACAACACTACAGTAAAGTAACATCCCCACTGCTGTCAGACTGTACAACACTGCAGTAAAGTAACATCCCCACTGCAGTCAGACTGTACAACACTACAGTAAAGTAACATCCCCACTGCTGTCAGACTGTACAACACTGCAGTAAAGTAACATCCCATTTGCTGTCAGACTGTACAACACTACAATAAAGTAACATCCCCACTGCTGTCAGACTGTACAACACTACAGTAAAGTAACATCCCCACTGCTGTCAGACTGTTCAACACTACTGTAAAGTAACATCCCCACTGCTGTCAGACTGTACAACACTACAGTAAAGTAACATCCCCACTGCTGTCAGACTGTACAACACTACAGTAAAGTAACATCCCCACTGCTGTCAGACTGTACAACACTACAGTAAAGTAACATCCCCACTGCTGTCAGACTGTTCAACACTACTGTAAAGTAACATCCCCACTGCTGTCAGACTGTACAACACTACTGTAAAGTAACATCCCCACTGCTGTCAGACTGTACAACACTACTGTAAAGTAACATCCCCACTGCAGTCAGACTGTACAACACTACTGTAAAGTAACATCCCCACTGCAGTCAGACTGTACAACACTACAGTAAAGTAACATCCCCACTGCTGTCAGACTGTTCAACACTACTGTAAAGTAACATCCCCACTGCTGTCAGACTGTACAACACTACAGTAAAGTAACATCCCCACTGCTGTCAGACTGTACAACACTACTGTAAAGTAACATCCCCACTGCAGTCAGACTGTACAACACTACTGTAAAGTAACATCCCCACTGCTGTCAGACTGTACAACACTACAGTAAAGTAACAATCCCACTGCTGTCAGACTGTACAACAATACAGTAAAGTAACATCCCCACTTCTGTCAGACTGTACAACACTACTGTAAAGTAACATCCCCACTTCTGTCAGACTGTACAACACTACTGTAAAGTAACATCCCCACTGCTGTCAGACTGTACAACACTACAGTAAAGTAACATCCCCACTGCAGTCAGACTGTACAACACTACAGTAAAGTAACATCCCCACTGCTGTCAGACTGTACAACACTGCAGTAAAGTAACATCCCCACTGCAGTCAGACTGTACAACACTACAGTAAAGTAACATCCCCACTGCTGTCAGACTGTACAACACTGCAGTAAAGTAACATCCCATTTGCTGTCAGACTGTACAACACTACAATAAAGTAACATCCCCACTGCTGTCAGACTGTACAACACTACAGTAAAGTAACATCCCCACTGCTGTCAGACTGTTCAACACTACTGTAAAGTAACATCCCCACTGCTGTCAGACTGTACAACACTACAGTAAAGTAACATCCCCACTGCTGTCAGACTGTACAACACTACAGTAAAGTAACATCCCCACTGCTGTCAGACTGTACAACACTACAGTAAAGTAACATCCCCACTGCTGTCAGACTGTTCAACACTACTGTAAAGTAACATCCCCACTGCTGTCAGACTGTACAACACTACAGTAAAGTAACATCCCCACTGCTGTCAGACTGTACAACACTACTGTAAAGTAACATCCCCACTGCAGTCAGACTGTACAACACTACAGTAAAGTAACATCCCCACTGCTGTCAGACTGTACAACACTGCAGTAAAGTAACATCCCCACTGCAGTCAGACTGTACAACACTACAGTAAAGTAACATCCCCACTGCTGTCAGACTGTACAACACTACAGTAAAGTAACATCCCCACTGCTGTCAGACTGTACAACACTACAGTAAAGTAACATCCCCACTGCTGTCAGACTGTTCAACACTACTGTAAAGTAACATCCCCACTGCTGTCAGACTGTACAACACTACTGTAAAGTAACATCCCCACTGCTGTCAGACTGTACAACACTACTGTAAAGTAACATCCCCACTGCTGTCAGACTGTACAACACTACAGTAAAGTAACATCCCCACTGCTGTCAGACTGTACAACACTACAGTAAAGTAACATCCCCACTGCTGTCAGACTGTACAACACTACAGTAAAGTAACATCCCCACTGCTGTCAGACTGTTCAACACTACTGTAAAGTAACATCCCCACTGCTGTCAGACTGTACAACACTACAGTAAAGTAACATCCCCACTGCTGTCAGACTGTTCAACACTACTGTAAAGTAACATCCCCACTGCTGTCAGACTGTACAACACTACTGTAAAGTAACATCCCCACTGCAGTCAGACTGTACAACACTACAGTAAAGTAACATCCCCACTGCTGTCAGACTGTACAACACTACTGTAAAGTAACATCCCCACTGCTGTCAGACTGTTCAACACTACTGTAAAGTAACATCCCCACTGCTGTCAGACTGTACAACACTACAGTAAAGTAACATCCCCACTGCTGTCAGACTGTACAACACTACAGTAAAGTAACATCCCCACTGCTGTCAGACTGTACAACACTACAGTAAAGTAACATCCCCACTGCTGTCAGACTGTACAACACTACAGTAAAGTAACATCCCCACTGCTGTCAGACTGTACAACACTACTGTAAAGTAACATCCCCACTGCTGTCAGACTGTACAACACTACAGTAAAGTAACATCCCCACTGCTGTCAGACTGTACAACACTACTGTAAAGTAACATCCCCACTGCTGTCAGACTGTTCAACACTACTGTAAAGTAACATCCCCACTGCTGTCAGACTGTACAACACTACAGTAAAGTAACATCCCCACTGCTGTCAGACTGTACAACACTACTGTAAAGTAACATCCCCACTGCTGTCAGACTGTACAACACTACTGTAAAGTAACATCCCCACTGCAGTCAGACTGTACAACACTACAGTAAAGTAACATCCCCACTGCTGTCAGACTGTACAACACTACAGTAAAGTAACATCCCCACTGCTGTCAGACTGTACAACACTACAGTAAAGTAACATCCCCACTGCTGTCAGACTGTACAACACTACAGTAAAGTAACATCCCCACTGCTGTCAGACTGTACAACACTACTGTAAAGTAACATCCCCACTGCAGTCAGACTGTACAACACTACAGTAAAGTAACATCCCCACTGCAGTCAGACTGTACAACACTACTGTAAAGTAACATCCCCACTGCTGTCAGACTGTACAACACTACTGTAAAGTAACATCACCACTGCAGTCAGACTGTACAAGACTACTGTAAAGTAACATCCCCACTGCTGTCAGACTGTACAACACTACTGTAAAGTAACATCCCCACTGCAGTCAGACTGTACAACACTACTGTAAAGAAACATCCCCACTGCTGTCAGACTGTACAACACTACAGTAAAGTAACATCCCCACTGCTGTCAGACTGTACAACACTACAGTAAAGTAACATCCCCACTGCAGTCAGACTGTACAACACTACTGTAAAGTAACATCCCCACTGCAGTCAGACTGTACAACACTACAGTAAAGTAACATCCCCACTGCAGTCAGACTGTACAACACTACTGTAAAGAAACATCCCCACTGCTGTCAGACTGTACAACACTACAGTAAAGTAACATCCCCACTGCTGTCAGACTGTACAACACTACAGTAAAGTAACATCCCCACTGCTGTCAGACTGTACAACACTACAGTAAAGTAACATCCCCACTGCTGTCAGACTGTACAACAATACAGTAAAGTAACATCCCCACTGCTGTCAGACTGTACAACACTACAGTAAAGTAACATCCCCACTGCTGTCAGACTGTACAACACTACAGTAAAGTAACATCCCCACTGCTGTCAGACTGTACAACACTACAGTAAAGTAACATCCCCACTGCAGTCAGACTGTACAACACTACTGTAAAGTAACATCCCCACTGCTGTCAGACTGTACAACACTACTGTAACGTAACATCCCCACTGCAGTCAGACTGTACAACACTACTGTAAAGTAACATCCCCACCGCAGTCAGACTGTACAACACTACAGTAAAGTAACATCCCCACTGCTGTCAGACTGTACAACACTACAGTAAAGTAACATCCCCACTGCTATCAGACTGTTCAACACTACTGTAAAGTAACATCCCCACTGCTGTCAGACTGTACAACACTACAGTAAAGTAACATCCCCACTGCTGTCAGACTGTACAACACTACTGTAAAGTAACATCCCCACTGCAGTCAGACTGTACAACACTACTGTAAAGTAACATCCCCACTGCTGTCAGACTGTACAACACTACAGTAAAGTAACATCCCCACTGCTGTCAGACTGTACAACACTACAGTAAAGTAACATCCCCACTGCAGTCAGACTGTACAACACTACAGTAAAGTAACATCCCCACTGCTGTCAGACTGTACAACACTGCAGTAAAGTAACATCCCCACTGCAGTCAGACTGTACAACACTACAGTAAAGTAACATCCCCACTGCTGTCAGACTGTACAACACTACAGTAAAGTAACATCCCCACTGCTGTCAGACTGTACAACACTACAGTAAAGTAACATCCCCACTGCAGTCAGACTGTACAACACTACAGTAAAGTAACATCCCCACTGCTGTCAGACTGTACAACACTACTGTAAAGTAACATCCCCACTGCAGTCAGACTGTACACGACTACTGTAAAGTAACATCCCCACTGCAGTCAGACTGTACACGACTACTGTAAAGTAACATCCCCACTGCTGTCAGAGTGTACAACACTACTATAAAGAAACATCCCCACTGCTGTCAGACTGTACAACACTACAGTAAAGTAACATCCCCACTGCTGTCAGACTGTACAACACTACAGTAAAGTAACATCCCCACTGCTGTCAGACTGTACAACACTACTGTAAAGTAACATCCCCACTGCTGTCAGACTGTACAACACTACAGTAAAGTAACAATCCCACTGCTGTCAGACTGTACAACAATACAGTAAAGTAACATCCCCACTTCTGTCAGACTGTACAACACTACTGTAAAGTAACATCCCCACTTCTGTCAGACTGTACAACACTACTGTAAAGTAACATCCCCACTGCTGTCAGACTGTACAACACTACAGTAAAGTAACATCCCCACTGCAGTCAGACTGTACAACACTACAGTAAAGTAACATCCCCACTGCTGTCAGACTGTACAACACTGCAGTAAAGTAACATCCCCACTGCAGTCAGACTGTACAACACTACAGTAAAGTAACATCCCCACTGCTGTCAGACTGTACAACACTGCAGTAAAGTAACATCCCATTTGCTGTCAGACTGTACAACACTACAATAAAGTAACATCCCCACTGCTGTCAGACTGTACAACACTACAGTAAAGTAACATCCCCACTGCTGTCAGACTGTTCAACACTACTGTAAAGTAACATCCCCACTGCTGTCAGACTGTACAACACTACAGTAAAGTAACATCCCCACTGCTGTCAGACTGTACAACACTACAGTAAAGTAACATCCCCACTGCTGTCAGACTGTACAACACTACAGTAAAGTAACATCCCCACTGCTGTCAGACTGTTCAACACTACTGTAAAGTAACATCCCCACTGCTGTCAGACTGTACAACACTACAGTAAAGTAACATCCCCACTGCTGTCAGACTGTACAACACTACTGTAAAGTAACATCCCCACTGCAGTCAGACTGTACAACACTACAGTAAAGTAACATCCCCACTGCTGTCAGACTGTACAACACTGCAGTAAAGTAACATCCCCACTGCAGTCAGACTGTACAACACTACAGTAAAGTAACATCCCCACTGCTGTCAGACTGTACAACACTAAAGTAAAGTAACATCCCCACTGCTGTCAGACTGTACAACACTACAGTAAAGTAACATCCCCACTGCTGTCAGACTGTTCAACACTACTGTAAAGTAACATCCCCACTGCTGTCAGACTGTACAACACTACTGTAAAGTAACATCCCCACTGCTGTCAGACTGTACAACACTACTGTAAAGTAACATCCCCACTGCTGTCAGACTGTACAACACTACAGTAAAGTAACATCCCCACTGCTGTCAGACTGTACAACACTACAGTAAAGTAACATCCCCACTGCTGTCAGACTGTTCAACACTACTGTAAAGTAACATCCCCACTGCTGTCAGACTGTACAACACTACAGTAAAGTAACATCCCCACTGCTGTCAGACTGTACAACACTACTGTAAAGTAACATCCCCACTGCAGTCAGACTGTACAACACTACAGTAAAGTAACATCCCCACTGCTGTCAGACTGTACAACACTGCAGTAAAGTAACATCCCCACTGCAGTCAGACTGTACAACATTACAGTAAAGTAACATCCCCACTGCTGTCAGACTGTACAACACTACAGTAAAGTAACATCCCCACTGCTGTCAGACTGTACAACACTACAGTAAAGTAACATCCCCACTGCTGTCAGACTGTTCAACACTACTGTAAAGTAACATCCCCACTGCTGTCAGACTGTACAACACTACTGTAAAGTAACATCCCCACTGCTGTCAGACTGTACAACACTACTGTAAAGTAACATCCCCACTGCTGTCAGACTGTTCAACACTACTGTAAAGTAACATCCCCACTGCTGTCAGACTGTACAACACTACAGTAAAGTAACATCCCCACTGCTGTCAGACTGTACAACACTACTGTAAAGTAACATCCCCACTGCTGTCAGACTGTACAACAAAGTAACATCCCCACTGCAGTCAGACTGTACAACACTACTGTAAAGTAACATCCCCACTGCTGTCAGACTGTACAACACTACAGTAAAGTAACATCCCCACTGCAGTCAGACTGTACAACACTACAGTAAAGTAACATCCCCACTGCTGTCAGACTGTACAACACTACAGTAAAGTAACACCCCCACTGCTGTCAGACTGTACAACACTACAGTAAAGTAACATCCCCACTGCTGTCAGACTGTACAACACTACAGCAAAGTAACACCCCCACTGCTGTCAGACTGTACAACACTACAGTAAAGTAACATCCCCACTGCTGTCAGACTGTACAACACTGCAGTAAAGTAACATCTCCACTGCAGTCAGACTGTACAACACTACAGTAAAGTAACATCCCCACTGCTGTCAGACTGTACAACACTACAGTAAAGTAACATCCCCACTGCTGTCAGACTGTTCAACACTACTGTAAAGTAACATCCCCACTGCTGTCAGACTGTACAACACTACTGTAAAGTAACATCCCCACTGCAGTCAGACTGTACAACACTACAGTAAAGTAACATCCCCACTGCTGTCAGACTGTACAACACTACAGTAAAGTAACATCCCCACTGCTGTCAGACTGTACAACACTACAGTAAAGTAACATCCCCACTGCTGTCAGACTGTACAACACTACAGTAAAGTAACATCCCCACTGCTGTCAGACTGTACAACACTACAGTAAAGTAACATCCCCACTGCTGTCAGACTGTTCAACACTACTGTAAAGTAACATCCCCACTGCAGTCAGACTGTACAACACTACAGTAAAGTAACATCCCCACTGCTGTCAGACTGTACAACACTACTGTAAAGTAACATCCCCACAGCTGTCAGACTGTACAACACTACAGTAAAGTAACATCCCCACTGCTGTCAGACTGTACAACACTACTGTAAAGTAACATCCCCACTGCTGTCAGACTGTTCAACACTACTGTAAAGTAACATCCCCACTGCTGTCAGACTGTACAACACTACAGTAAAGTAACATCCCCACTGCTGTCAGACTGTACAACACTACTGTAAAGTAACATCCCCACTGCTGTCAGACTGTACAACACTACTGTAAAGTAACATCCCCACTGCAGTCAGACTGTACAACACTACAGTAAAGTAACATCCCCACTGCTGTCAGACTGTACAACACTACAGTAAAGTAACATCCCCACTGCTGTCAGACTGTACAACACTACAGTAAAGTAACATTCCCACTGCTGTCAGACTGTACAACACTACAGTAAAGTAACATCCCCACTGCTGTCAGACTGTACAACACTACTGTAAAGTAACATCCCCACTGCAGTCAGACTGTACAACACTACAGTAAAGTAACATCCCCACTGCAGTCAGACTGTACAACACTACTGTAAAGTAACATCCCCAGTGCTGTCAGACTGTACAACACTACTGTAAAGTAACATCCCCACTGCAGTCAGACTGTACAACACTACAGTAAAGTAACATCCCCACTGCTGTCAGACTGTTCAACACTACTGTAAAGTAACATCCCCACTGCTGTCAGACTGTACAACACTACAGTAAAGTAACATCCCCACTGCTGTCAGACTGTACAACACTACAGTAAAGTAACATCCCCACTGCTGTCAGACTGTACAACACTACAGTAAAGTAACATCCCCACTGCTGTCAGACTGTACAACACTACAGTAAAGTAACATCCCCACTGCTGTCAGACTGTACAACACTACAGTAAAGTAACATCCCCACTGCTGTCAGACTGTACAACACTACAGTAAAGTAACATCCCCACTGCTGTCAGACTGTACAACACTACAGTAAAGTAACATCCCCACTGCTGTCAGACTGTACAACACTACAGTAAAGTAACATCCCCACTGCTGTCAGACTGTTCAACACTACTGTAAAGTAACATCCCCACTGCTGTCAGACTGTACAACACTACTGTAAAGTAACATCCCCACTGCTGTCAGACTGTACAACACTACTGTAAAGTAACATCCCCACTGCTGTCAGACTGTACAACACTACAGTAAAGTAACATCCCCACTGCTGTCAGACTGTACAACACTACAGTAAAGTAACATCCCCACTGCTGTCAGACTGTACAACACTACAGTAAAGTAACATCCCCACTGCTGTCAGACTGTTCAACACTACTGTAAAGTAACATCCCCACTGCTGTCAGACTGTACAACACTACAGTAAAGTAACATCCCCACTGCTGTCAGACTGTACAACACTACTGTAAAGTAACATCCCCACTGCAGTCAGACTGTACAACACTACAGTAAAGTAACATCCCCACTGCTGTCAGACTGTACAACACTGCAGTAAAGTAACATCCCCACTGCTGTCAGACTGTACAACACTACAGCAAAGTAACACCCCCACTGCTGTCAGACTGTACAACACTACTGTAAAGTAACATCCCCACTGCTGTCAGACTGTACAACACTACAGTAAAGTAACATCCCCACTGCTGTCAGACTGTACAACACTACAGTAAAGTAACATCCCCACTGCTGTCAGACTGTACAACACTACAGTAAAGTAACATCCCCACTGCTGTCAGACTGTTCAACACTACTGTAAAGTAACATCCCCACTGCTGTCAGACTGTACAACACTACTGTAAAGTAACATCCCCACTGCAGTCAGACTGTACAACACTACAGTAAAGTAACATCCCCACTGCTGTCAGACTGTACAACACTACAGTAAAGTAACATCCCCACTGCTGTCAGACTGTACAACACTACAGTAAAGTAACATCCCCACTGCTGTCAGACTGTACAACACTACAGTAAAGTAACATCCCCACTGCTGTCAGACTGTACAACACTACAGTAAAGTAACATCCCCACTGCTGTCAGACTGTTCAACACTACTGTAAAGTAACATCCCCACTGCAGTCAGACTGTACAACACTACAGTAAAGTAACATCCCCACTGCTGTCAGACTGTACAACACTACTGTAAAGTAACATCCCCACAGCTGTCAGACTGTACAACACTACAGTAAAGTAACATCCCCACTGCTGTCAGACTGTACAACACTACTGTAAAGTAACATCCCCACTGCTGTCAGACTGTTCAACACTACTGTAAAGTAACATCCCCACTGCTGTCAGACTGTACAACACTACAGTAAAGTAACATCCCCACTGCTGTCAGACTGTACAACACTACTGTAAAGTAACATCCCCACTGCTGTCAGACTGTACAACACTACTGTAAAGTAACATCCCCACTGCAGTCAGACTGTACAACACTACAGTAAAGTAACATCCCCACTGCTGTCAGACTGTACAACACTACAGTAAAGTAACATCCCCACTGCTGTCAGACTGTACAACACTACAGTAAAGTAACATTCCCACTGCTGTCAGACTGTACAACACTACAGTAAAGTAACATCCCCACTGCTGTCAGACTGTACAACACTACTGTAAAGTAACATCCCCACTGCAGTCAGACTGTACAACACTACAGTAAAGTAACATCCCCACTGCAGTCAGACTGTACAACACTACTGTAAAGTAACATCCCCAGTGCTGTCAGACTGTACAACACTACTGTAAAGTAACATCCCCACTGCAGTCAGACTGTACAACACTACAGTAAAGTAACATCCCCACTGCTGTCAGACTGTTCAACACTACTGTAAAGTAACATCCCCACTGCTGTCAGACTGTACAACACTACAGTAAAGTAACATCCCCACTGCTGTCAGACTGTACAACACTACAGTAAAGTAACATCCCCACTGCTGTCAGACTGTACAACACTACAGTAAAGTAACATCCCCACTGCTGTCAGACTGTACAACACTACAGTAAAGTAACATCCCCACTGCTGTCAGACTGTACAACACTACAGTAAAGTAACATCCCCACTGCTGTCAGACTGTACAACACTACAGTAAAGTAACATCCCCACTGCTGTCAGACTGTACAACACTACAGTAAAGTAACATCCCCACTGCTGTCAGACTGTTCAACACTACTGTAAAGTAACATCCCCACTGCTGTCAGACTGTACAACACTACTGTAAAGTAACATCCCCACTGCTGTCAGACTGTACAACACTACTGTAAAGTAACATCCCCACTGCTGTCAGACTGTACAACACTACAGTAAAGTAACATCCCCACTGCTGTCAGACTGTACAACACTACAGTAAAGTAACATCCCCACTGCTGTCAGACTGTACAACACTACAGTAAAGTAACATCCCCACTGCTGTCAGACTGTTCAACACTACTGTAAAGTAACATCCCCACTGCTGTCAGACTGTACAACACTACAGTAAAGTAACATCCCCACTGCTGTCAGACTGTACAACACTACTGTAAAGTAACATCCCCACTGCAGTCAGACTGTACAACACTACAGTAAAGTAACATCCCCACTGCTGTCAGACTGTACAACACTGCAGTAAAGTAACATCCCCACTGCTGTCAGACTGTACAACACTACTGTAAAGTAACATCCCCACTGCTGTCAGACTGTACAACACTACAGTAAAGTAACATCCCCACTGCTGTCAGACTGTACAACACTACAGTAAAGTAACATCCCCACTGCTGTCAGACTGTACAACACTACAGTAAAGTAACATCCCCACTGCTGTCAGACTGTACAACACTACAGTAAAGTAACATCCCCACTGCTGTCAGACTGTACAACACTACAGTAAAGTAACATCCCCACTGCTGTCAGACTGTTCAACACTACTGTAAAGTAACATCCCCACTGCTGTCAGACTGTACAACACTACTGTAAAGTAACATCCCCACTGCTGTCAGACTGTACAACACTACTGTAAAGTAACATCCCCACTGCTGTCAGACTGTACAACACTACAGTAAAGTAACATCCCCACTGCTGTCAGACTGTACAACACTACAGTAAAGTAACATCCCCACTGCTGTCAGACTGTACAACACTACAGTAAAGTAACATCCCCACTGCTGTCAGACTGTTCAACACTACTGTAAAGTAACATCCCCACTGCTGTCAGACTGTACAACACTACAGTAAAGTAACATCCCCACTGCTGTCAGACTGTACAACACTACTGTAAAGTAACATCCCCACTGCAGTCAGACTGTACAACACTACAGTAAAGTAACATCCCCACTGCTGTCAGACTGTACAACACTGCAGTAAAGTAACATCCCCACTGCTGTCAGACTGTACAACACTACTGTAAAGTAACATCCCCACTGCTGTCAGACTGTACAACACTACAGTAAAGTAACATCCCCACTGCTGTCAGACTGTTCAACACTACTGTAAAGTAACATTCCCACTGCTGTCAGACTGTACAACACTACTGTAAAGTAACAGCCCCACTGCTGTCAGACTGTACAACACTACAGTAAAGTAACATCCCCACTGCAGTCAGACTGTACAACACTACAGTAAAGTAACATCCCCACTGCTGTCAGACTGTACAACACTACAGTAAAGTAACACCCCCACTGCTGTCAGACTGTACAACACTACAGTAAAGTAACACCCCCACTGCTGTCAGACTGTACAACACTACAGTAAAGTAACATCCCCACTGCTGTCAGACTGTACAACACTACAGCAAAGTAACACCCCCACTGCTGTCAGACTGTACAACACTACAGTAAAGTAACATCCCCACTGCTGTCAGACTGTACAACACTGCAGTAAAGTAACATCCCCACTGCAGTCAGACTGTACAACACTACAGTAAAGTAACATCCCCACTGCTGTCAGACTGTACAACACTACAGTAAAGTAACATCCCCACTGCTGTCAGACTGTTCAACACTACTGTAAAGTAACATCCCCACTGCTGTCAGACTGTACAACACTACTGTAAAGTAACATCCCCACTGCAGTCAGACTGTACAACACTACAGTAAAGTAACATCCCCACTGCTGTCAGACTGTACAACACTACTGTAAAGTAACATCCCCACTGCTGTCAGACTGTACAACACTACAGTAAAGTAACATCCCCACTGCTGTCAGACTGTACAACACTACAGTAAAGTAACATCCCCACTGCTGTCAGACTGTACAACACTACAGTAAAGTAACATCCCCACTGCTGTCAGACTGTACAACACTACAGTAAAGTAACATCCCCACTGCTGTCAGACTGTACAACACTACTGTAAAGTAACATCCCCACTGCTGTCAGACTGTACAACACTACAGTAAAGTAACATCCCCACTGCTGTCAGACTGTACAACACTACTGTAAAGTAACATCCCCACTGCTGTCAGACTGTTCAACACTACTGTAAAGTAACATCCCCACTGCTGTCAGACTGTACAACACTACAGTAAAGTAACATCCCCACTGCTGTCAGACTGTACAACACTACTGTAAAGTAACATCCCCACTGCTGTCAGACTGTACAACACTACTGTAAAGTAACATCCCCACTGCAGTCAGACTGTACAACACTACAGTAAAGTAACATCCCCACTGCTGTCAGACTGTACAACACTACAGTAAAGTAACATCCCCACTGCTGTCAGACTGTACAACACTACAGTAAAGTAACATTCCCACTGCTGTCAGACTGTACAACACTACAGTAAAGTAACATCCCCACTGCTGTCAGACTGTACAACACTACTGTAAAGTAACATCCCCACTGCAGTCAGACTGTACAACACTACAGTAAAGTAACATCCCCACTGCAGTCAGACTGTACAACACTACTGTAAAGTAACATCCCCAGTGCTGTCAGACTGTACAACACTACTGTAAAGTAACATCCCCACTGCAGTCAGACTGTACAACACTACAGTAAAGTAACATCCCCACTGCTGTCAGACTGTACAACACTACTGTAAAGTAACATCCCCACTGCTGTCAGACTGTTCAACACTACTGTAAAGTAACATCCCCACTGCTGTCAGACTGTACAACACTACAGTAAAGTAACATCCCCACTGCTGTCAGACTGTACAACACTACAGTAAAGTAACATCCCCACTGCTGTCAGACTGTACAACACTACAGTAAAGTAACATCCCCACTGCTGTCAGACTGTACAACACTACAGTAAAGTAACATCCCCACTGCTGTCAGACTGTACAACACTACAGTAAAGTAACATCCCCACTGCATTCAGACTGCACAACACTACTGTAAAGTAACATCCCCACTGCTGTCAGACTGTACAACACTACAGTAAAGTAACATCCCCACTGCTGTCAGACTGTACAACACTACTGTAAAGTAACATCCCCACTGCTGTCAGACTGTTCAACACTACTGTAAAGTAACATCCCCACTGCTGTCAGACTGTACAACACTACAGTAAAGTAACATCCCCACTGCTGTCAGACTGTACAACACTACTGTAAAGTAACATCCCCACTGCTGTCAGACTGTACAACACTACTGTAAAGTAACATCCCCACTGCAGTCAGACTGTACAACACTACAGTAAAGTAACATCCCCACTGCTGTCAGACTGTACAACACTACAGTAAAGTAACATCCCCACTGCTGTCAGACTGTACAACACTACAGTAAAGTAACATCCCCACTGCTGTCAGACTGTACAACACTACAGTAAAGTAACATCCCCACTGCTGTCAGACTGTACAACACTACTGTAAAGTAACATCCCCACTGCAGTCAGACTGTACAACACTACAGTAAAGTAACATCCCCACTGCAGTCAGACTGTACAACACTACTGTAAAGTAACATCCCCACTGCTGTCAGACTGTACAACACTACTGTAAAGTAACATCCCCACTGCAGTCAGACTGTACAAGACTACTGTAAAGTAACATCCCCACTGCTGTCAGACTGTACAACACTACTGTAAAGTAACATCCCCACTGCAGTCAGACTGTACAACACTACTGTAAAGAAACATCCCCACTGCTGTCAGACTGTACAACACTACAGTAAAGTAACATCCCCACTGCTGTCAGACTGTACAACACTACAGTAAAGTAACATCCCCACTGCTGTCAGACTGTACAACACTACAGTAAAGTAACATCCCCACTGCAGTCAGACTGTACAACACTACAGTAAAGTAACATCCCCACTGCTGTCAGACTGTACAACACTACAGTAAAGTAACATCCCCACTGCTGTCAGACTGTACAACACTACAGTAAAGTAACATCCCCACTGCTGTCAGACTGTACAACACTACAGTAAAGTAACATCCCCACTGCAGTCAGACTGTACAACACTACAGTAAAGTAACATCCCCACTGCTGTCAGACTGTACAACACTACAGTAAAGTAACATCCCCACTGCAGTCAGACTGTACAACACTACTGTAAAGTAACATCCCCACTGCTGTCAGACTGTACAACACTACTGTAAAGTAACATCCCCACTGCAGTCAGACTGTACAACACTACTGTAAAGTAACATCCCCACTGCAGTCAGACTGTACAACACTACAGTAAAGTAACATCCCCACTGCTGTCAGACTGTACAACACTACAGTAAAGTAACATCCCCACTGCTATCAGACTGTTCAACACTACTGTAAAGTAACATCCCCACTGCTGTCAGACTGTACAACACTACAGTAAAGTAACATCCCCACTGCTGTCAGACTGTACAACACTACTGTAAAGTAACATCCCCACTGCAGTCAGACTGTACAACACTACTGTAAAGTAACATCCCCACTGCTGTCAGACTGTACAACACTACAGTAAAGTAACATCCCCACTGCTGTCAGACTGTACAACACTACAGTAAAGTAACATCCCCACTGCAGTCAGACTGTACAACACTACAGTAAAGTAACATCCCCACTGCTGTCAGACTGTACAACACTGCAGTAAAGTAACATCCCCACTGCAGTCAGACTGTACAACACTACAGTAAAGTAACATCCCCACTGCTGTCAGACTGTACAACACTACAGTAAAGTAACATCCCCACTGCTGTCAGACTGTACAACACTACTGTAAAGTAACATCCCCACTGCAGTCAGACTGTACAACACTACTGTAAAGTAACATCCCCACTGCAGTCAGACTGTACAACACTACAGTAAAGTAACATCCCCACTGCTGTCAGACTGTACAACACTACAGTAAAGTAACATCCCCACTGCTATCAGACTGTTCAACACTACTGTAAAGTAACATCCCCACTGCTGTCAGACTGTACAACACTACAGTAAAGTAACATCCCCACTGCTGTCAGACTGTACAACACTACTGTAAAGTAACATCCCCACTGCAGTCAGACTGTACAACACTACTGTAAAGTAACATCCCCACTGCTGTCAGACTGTACAACACTACAGTAAAGTAACATCCCCACTGCTGTCAGACTGTACAACACTACAGTAAAGTAACATCCCCACTGCAGTCAGACTGTACAACACTACAGTAAAGTAACATCCCCACTGCTGTCAGACTGTACAACACTGCAGTAAAGTAACATCCCCACTGCAGTCAGACTGTACAACACTACAGTAAAGTAACATCCCCACTGCTGTCAGACTGTACAACACTACAGTAAAGTAACATCCCCACTGCTGTCAGACTGTACAACACTACTGTAAAGTAACATCCCCACTGCAGTCAGACTGTACACGACTACTGTAAAGTAACATCCCCACTGCAGTCAGACTGTACACGACTACTGTAAAGTAACATCCCCACTGCTGTCAGAGTGTACAACACTACTGTAAAGAAACATCCCCACTGCTGTCAGACTGTACAACACTACAGTAAAGTAACATCCCCACTGCTGTCAGACTGTACAACACTATTGTAAAGTAACATCCCCACTGCTGTCAGACTGTACAACACTACAGTAAAGTAACAATCCCACTGCTGTCAGACTGTACAACAATACAGTAAAGTAACATCCCCACTTCTGTCAGACTGTACAACACTACTGTAAAGTAACATCCCCACTTCTGTCAGACTGTACAACACTACTGTAAAGTAACATCCCCACTGCTGTCAGACTGTACAACACTACAGTAAAGTAACATCCCCACTGCAGTCAGACTGTACAACACTACAGTAAAGTAACATCCCCACTGCTGTCAGACTGTACAACACTGCAGTAAAGTAACATCCCCACTGCAGTCAGACTGTACAACACTACAGTAAAGTAACATCCCCACTGCTGTCAGACTGTACAACACTGCAGTAAAGTAACATCCCATTTGCTGTCAGACTGTACAACACTACAATAAAGTAACATCCCCACTGCTGTCAGACTGTACAACACTACAGTAAAGTAACATCCCCACTGCTGTCAGACTGTTCAACACTACTGTAAAGTAACATCCCCACTGCTGTCAGACTGTACAACACTACAGTAAAGTAACATCCCCACTGCTGTCAGACTGTTCAACACTACTGTAAAGTAACATCCCCACTGCTGTCAGACTGTACAACACTACAGTAAAGTAACATCCCCACTGCTGTCAGACTGTACAACACTACTGTAAAGTAACATCCCCACTGCAGTCAGACTGTACAACACTACTGTAAAGTAACATCCCCACTGCTGTCAGACTGTACAACACTACAGTAAAGTAACATCCCCACTGCTGTCAGACTGTACAACACTGCAGTAAAGTAACATCCCCACTGCAGTCAGACTGTACAACACTACAGTAAAGTAACATCCCCACTGCAGTCAGACTGTACAACACTACAGTAAAGTAACATCCCCACTGCTGTCAGACTGTACAACACTGCAGTAAAGTAACATCCCATTTGCTGTCAGACTGTACAGCACTACAATAAAGTAACATCACCACTGCTGTCAGACTGTACAACACTACAGTAAAGTAACATCCCCACTGCTGTCAGACTGTTCAACACTACTGTAAAGTAACATCCCCACTGCTGTCAGACTGTACAACACTACAGTAAAGTAACATCCCCACTGCTGTCAGACTGTTCAACACTACTGTAAAGTAACATCCCCACTGCTGTCAGACTGTACAACACTACAGTAAAGTAACATCCCCACTGCTGTCAGACTGTACAACACTACTGTAAAGTAACATCCCCACTGCAGTCAGACTGTACAACACTACTGTAAAGTAACATCCCCACTGCTGTCAGACTGTACAACACTACAGTAAAGTAACATCCCCACTGCTGTCAGACTGTACAACACTGCAGTAAAGTAACATCCCCACTGCTGTCAGACTGTACAACACTGCAGTAAAGTAACATCCCCACTGCAGTCAGACTGTACAACACTACAGTAAAGTAACATCCCCACTGCTGTCAGACTGTACAACACTGCAGTAAAGTAACATCCCCACTGCAGTCAGACTGTACAACACTACAGTAAAGTAACATCCCCACTGCTGTCAGACTGTACAACACTACAGTAAAGTAACATCCCCACTGCTGTCAGATTGTTCAACACTACTGTAAAGTAACATCCCCACTGCTGTCAGACTGTACAACACTACAGTAAAGTAACATCCCCACTGCTGTCAGACTGTACAACACTACTGTAAAGTAACATCCCCACTGCAGTCAGACTGTACAACACTACTGTAAAGTAACATCCCCACTGCTGTCAGACTGTACAACACTACTGTAAAGTAACATCCCCACTGCTGTCAGACTGTACAACACTACTGTAAAGTAACATCCCCACTGCAGTCAGACTGTACAACACTACTGTAAAGTAACATCCCCACTGCAGTCAGACTGTACAACACTACTGTAAAGTAACATCCCCACTGCTGTCAGACTGTACAACACTACTGTAAAGTAACATCCCCACTGCAGTCAGACTGTACAACACTACTGTAAAGTAACATCCACACTGCAGTCAGACTGTACAACACTACAGTAAAGTAACATCCCCACTGCTGTCAGACTGTTCAACACTACTGTAAAGTAACATCCCCACTGCTGTCAGACTGTACAACACTACTGTAAAGTAACATCCCCACTGCAGTCAGACTGTACAACACTACTGTAAAGTAACATCCCCACTGCAGTCAGACTGTACAACACTACAGTAAAGTAACATCCCCACTGCAGTCAGACTGTACAACACTACTGTAAAGACACATCCCCACTGCTGTCACTGTACAACACTACAGTAAAGTAACATCCCCACTGCTGTCAGACTGTAAAACACTACAATAAAGTAACATCCCCACTGCTGTCAGACTGTACAACAATACTGTAAAGTAACATCCCATTTGCTGTCAGACTGTAAAACACTACAATAAAGTAACATCCCCACTTCTGTCAGACTGTACAACAATACTGTAAAGTAACATCCCATTTGCTGTCAGACTGTACAACACTACAGTAAAGTAACATCCCATTTGCTGTCAGACTGTACAACACTACAATAAAGTAACATCCCCACTGCTGTCAGACTGTACAACACTACTGTAAAGTAACATCCCCACTGCAGTCAGACTGTACACGACTACTGTAAAGTAACATCCCCACTGCTGTCAGACTGTACAACACTACAGTAAAGTAACAATCCCACTGCTGTCAGACTGTACAACAATACAGTAAAGTAACATCCCCACTTCTGTCAGACTGTACAACACTACTGTAAAGTAACATCCCCACTGCTGTCAGACTGTACAACACTACAGTAAAGTAACATCCCCACTGCTGTCAGACTGTACAACACTACAGTAAAGTAACATCCCCACTGCTGTCAGACTGTTCAACACTACTGTAAAGTAACATCCCCACTGCTGTCAGACTGTACAACACTACAGTAAAGTAACATCCCCACTGCTGTCAGACTGTACAACACTACTGTAAAGTAACATCCCCACTGCAGTCAGACTGTACAACACTACTGTAAAGTAACATCCCCACTGCTGTCAGACTGTACAACACTACAGTAAAGTAACATCCCCACTGCTGTCAGACTGTACAACACTGCAGTAAAGTAACATCCCCACTGCAGTCAGACTGTACAACACTACAGTAAAGTAACATCCCCACTGCTGTCAGACTGTACAACACTGCAGTAAAGTAACATCCCCACTGCAGTCAGACTGTACAACACTACAGTAAAGTAACATCCCCACTGCTGTCAGACTGTACAACACTACAGTAAAGTAACATCCCCACTGCTGTCAGATTGTTCAACACTACTGTAAAGTAACATCCCCACTGCTGTCAGACTGTACAACACTACAGTAAAGTAACATCCCCACTGCTGTCAGACTGTACAACACTACTGTAAAGTAACATCCCCACTGCAGTCAGACTGTACAACACTACTGTAAAGTAACATCCCCACTGCTGTCAGACTGTACAACACTACTGTAAAGTAACATCCCCACTGCAGTCAGACTGTACAACACTACTGTAAAGTAACATCCCCACTGCTGTCAGACTGTACAACACTACTGTAAAGTAACATCCCCACTGCAGTCAGACTGTACAACACTACTGTAAAGTAACATCCACACTGCAGTCAGACTGTACAACACTACAGTAAAGTAACATCCCCACTGCAGTCAGACTGTACAACACTACAGTAAAGTAACATCCCCACTGCTGTCAGACTGTTCAACACTACTGTAAAGTAACATCCCCACTGCTGTCAGACTGTACAACACTACTGTAAAGTAACATCCCCACTGCAGTCAGACTGTACAACACTACTGTAAAGTAACATCCCCACTGCAGTCAGACTGTACAACACTACAGTAAAGTAACATCCCCACTGCAGTCAGACTGTACAACACTACTGTAAAGAAACATCCCCACTGCTGTCACTGTACAACACTACAGTAAAGTAACATCCCCACTGCTGTCAGACTGTAAAACACTACAATAAAGTAACATCCCCACTGCTGTCAGACTGTACAACAATACTGTAAAGTAACATCCCATTTGCTGTCAGACTGTAAAACACTACAATAAAGTAACATCCCCACTTCTGTCAGACTGTACAACAATACTGTAAAGTAACATCCCATTTGCTGTCAGACTGTACAACACTACAGTAAAGTAACATCCCATTTGCTGTCAGACTGTACAACACTACAATAAAGTAACATCCCCACTGCTGTCAGACTGTACAACACTACTGTAAAGTAACATCCCCACTGCAGTCAGACTGTACACGACTACTGTAAAGTAACATCCCCACTGCTGTCAGACTGTACAACACTACAGTAAAGTAACAATCCCACTGCTGTCAGACTGTACAACAATACAGTAAAGTAACATCCCCACTTCTGTCAGACTGTACAACACTACTGTAAAGTAACATCCCCACTTCTGTCAGACTGTACAACACTACTGTAAAGTAACATCCCCACTGCTGTCAGACTGTACAACACTACAGTAAAGTAACATCCCCACTGCAGTCAGACTGTACAACACTACAGTAAAGTAACATCCCCACTGCTGTCAGACTGTACAACACTGCAGTAAAGTAACATCCCCACTGCAGTCAGACTGTACAACACTACAGTAAAGTAACATCCCCACTGCTGTCAGACTGTACAACACTGCAGTAAAGTAACATCCCATTTGCTGTCAGACTGTACAACACTACAATAAAGTAACATCACCACTGCTGTCAGACTGTACAACACTACAGTAAAGTAACATCCCCACTGCTGTCAGACTGTTCAACACTACTGTAAAGTAACATCCCCACTGCTGTCAGACTGTACAACACTACAGTAAAGTAACATCCCCACTGCTGTCAGACTGTTCAACACTACTGTAAAGTAACATCCCCACTGCTGTCAGACTGTACAACACTACAGTAAAGTAACATCCCCACTGCTGTCAGACTGTACAACACTACTGTAAAGTAACATCCCCACTGCAGTCAGACTGTACAACACTACTGTAAAGTAACATCCCCACTGCTGTCAGACTGTACAACACTACAGTAAAGTAACATCCCCACTGCTGTCAGACTGTACAACACTGCAGTAAAGTAACATCCCCACTGCAGTCAGACTGTACAACACTACAGTAAAGTAACATCCCCACTGCTGTCAGACTGTACAACACTGCAGTAAAGTAACATCCCCACTGCAGTCAGACTGTACAACACTACAGTAAAGTAACATCCCCACTGCTGTCAGACTGTACAACACTACAGTAAAGTAACATCCCCACTGCTGTCAGATTGTTCAACACTACTGTAAAGTAACATCCCCACTGCTGTCAGACTGTACAACACTACAGTAAAGTAACATCCCCACTGCTGTCAGACTGTACAACACTACTGTAAAGTAACATCCCCACTGCAGTCAGACTGTACAACACTACAGTAAAGTAACATCCCCACTGCAGTCAGACTGTACAACACTACAGTAAAGTAACATCCCCACTGCTGTCAGACTGTTCAACACTACTGTAAAGTAACATCCCCACTGCTGTCAGACTGTACAACACTACAGTAAAGTAACATCCCCACTGCTGTCAGATTGTTCAACACTACTGTAAAGTAACATCCCCACTGCTGTCAGACTGTACAACACTACTGTAAAGTAACATCCACACTGCAGTCAGACTGTACAACACTACAGTAAAGTAACATCCCCACTGCAGTCAGACTGTACAACACTACAGTAAAGTAACATCCCCACTGCTGTCAGACTGTTCAACACTACTGTAAAGTAACATCCCCACTGCTGTCAGACTGTACAACACTACTGTAAAGTAACATCCCCACTGCAGTCAGACTGTACAACACTACAGTAAAGTAACATCCCCACTGCAGTCAGACTGTACAACACTACTGTAAAGAAACATCCCCACTGCTGTCACTGTACAACACTACAGTAAAGTAACATCCCCACTGCTGTCAGACTGTAAAACACTACAATAAAGTAACATCCCCACTGCTGTCAGACTGTACAACAATACAGTAAAGTAACATCCCCACTTCTGTCAGACTGTACAACAATACTGTAAAGTAACATCCCATTTGCTGTCAGACTGTACAACACTACAGTAAAGTAACATCCCATTTGCTGTCAGACTGTACAACACTACAATAAAGTAACATCCCCACTGCTGTCAGACTGTACAACACTACAGTAAAGTAACATCCCCACTGCTGTCAGACTGTTCAACACTACTGTAAAGTAACATCCCCACTGCTGTCAGACTGTACAACACTACAGTAAAGTAACATCCCCACTGCTGTCAGACTGTACAACACTACAGTAAAGTAACATCCCCACTGCTGTCAGACTGTACAACACTACTGTAAAGTAACATCCCCACTGCTGTCAGACTGTTCAACACTACTGAAAAGTAACATCCCCACTGCTGTCAGACTGTACAACACTACAGTAAAGTAACATCCCCACTGCTGTCAGACTGTACAACACTACAGTAAAGTAACATCCCCACTGCTGTCAGACTGTACAACACTACAGTAAAGTAACATCCCCACTGCTGTCAGACTGTACAACACTACAGTAAAGTAACATCCCCACTGCTGTCAGACTGTTCAACACTACTGTAAAGTAACATCCCCACTGCATTCAGACTGTACAACACTACTGTAAAGTAACATCCCCACTGCTGTCAGACTGTACAACACTACTGTAAAGTAACATCCCCACTGCTGTCAGACTGTACAACACTACAGTAAAGTAACATCCCATTTGCTGTCAGACTGTACAACACTACAATAAAGTAACATCCCCACTGCTGTCAGACTGTACAACACTACAGTAAAGTAACATCCCATTTGCTGTCAGACTGTACAACACTACAATAAAGTAACATCCCCACTGCTGTCAGACTGTACAACACTACTGTAAAGTAACATCCCCACTGCTGTCAGACTGTACAACACTACAGTAAAGTAACATCCCCACTGCAGTCAGACTGTACAACACTACAGTAAAGTAACATCCCCACTGCTGTCAGACTGTACAAAACTGCAGTAAAGTAACATCCCCACTGCAGTCAGACTGTACAACACTACAGTAAAGTAACATCCCCACTGCTGTCAGACTGTACAACACTGCAGTAAAGTAACATCCCCACTGCTGTCAGACTGTTCAACACTACTGTAAAGTAACATCCCCACTGCTGTCAGACTGTACAACACTACAGTAAAGTAACATCCCCACTGCTGTCAGACTGTTCAACACTACTGTAAAGTAACATCCCCACTGCTGTCAGACTGTACAACACTAGAGTAAAGTAACATCCCCACTGCTGTCAGACTGTACAACACTACTGTAAAGTAACATCCCCACTGCAGTCAGACTGTACAACACTACTGTAAAGTAACATCCCCACTGCTGTCAGACTGTACAACACTACAGTAAAGTAACATCCACACTGCTGTCAGACTGTACAACACTGCAGTAAAGTAACATCCCCACTGCAGTCAGACTGTACAACACTACAGTAAAGTAACATCCCCACTGCTGTCAGACTGTACAACACTGCAGTAAAGTAACATCCCCACTGCAGTCAGACTGTACAACACTACAGTAAAGTAACATCCCCACTGCTGTCAGACTGTACAACACTACAGTAAAGTAACATCCCCACTGCTGTCAGATTGTTCAACACTACTGTAAAGTAACATCCCCACTGCTGTCAGACTGTACAACACTACAGTAAAGTAACATCCCCACTGCTGTCAGACTGTACAACACTACTGTAAAGTAACATCCCCACTGCAGTCAGACTGTACAACACTACTGTAAAGTAACATCCCCACTGCTGTCAGACTGTACAACACTACTGTAAAGTAACATCCCCACTGCAGTCAGACTGTACAACACTACTGTAAAGTAACATCCACACTGCAGTCAGACTGTACAACACTACTGTAAAGTAACATCCCCACTGCAGTCAGACTGTACACGACTACTGTAAAGTAACATCCCCACTGCTGTCAGACTGTACAACACTACAGTAAAGTAACAATCCCACTGCTGTCAGACTGTACAACAATACAGTAAAGTAACATCCCCACTTCTGTCAGACTGTACAACACTACTGTAAAGTAACATCCCCACTTCTGTCAGACTGTACAACACTACTGTAAAGTAACATCCCCACTGCTGTCAGACTGTACAACACTACAGTAAAGTAACATCCCCACTGCAGTCAGACTGTACAACACTACAGTAAAGTAACATCCCCACTGCTGTCAGACTGTACAACACTGCAGTAAAGTAACATCCCCACTGCAGTCAGACTGTACAACACTACAGTAAAGTAACATCCCCACTGCTGTCAGACTGTACAACACTGCAGTAAAGTAACATCCCATTTGCTGTCAGACTGTACAACACTACAATAAAGTAACATCACCACTGCTGTCAGACTGTACAACACTACAGTAAAGTAACATCCCCACTGCTGTCAGACTGTTCAACACTACTGTAAAGTAACATCCCCACTGCTGTCAGACTGTACAACACTACAGTAAAGTAACATCCCCACTGCTGTCAGACTGTTCAACACTACTGTAAAGTAACATCCCCACTGCTGTCAGACTGTACAACACTACAGTAAAGTAACATCCCCACTGCTGTCAGACTGTACAACACTACTGTAAAGTAACATCCCCACTGCAGTCAGACTGTACAACACTACTGTAAAGTAACATCCCCACTGCTGTCAGACTGTACAACACTACAGTAAAGTAACATCCCCACTGCTGTCAGACTGTACAACACTGCAGTAAAGTAACATCCCCACTGCAGTCAGACTGTACAACACTACAGTAAAGTAACATCCCCACTGCTGTCAGACTGTACAACACTGCAGTAAAGTAACATCCCCACTGCAGTCAGACTGTACAACACTACAGTAAAGTAACATCCCCACTGCTGTCAGACTGTACAACACTACAGTAAAGTAACATCCCCACTGCTGTCAGATTGTTCAACACTACTGTAAAGTAACATCCCCACTGCTGTCAGACTGTACAACACTACAGTAAAGTAACATCCCCACTGCTGTCAGACTGTACAACACTACTGTAAAGTAACATCCCCACTGCAGTCAGACTGTACAACACTACAGTAAAGTAACATCCCCACTGCAGTCAGACTGTACAACACTACAGTAAAGTAACATCCCCACTGCTGTCAGACTGTTCAACACTACTGTAAAGTAACATCCCCACTGCTGTCAGACTGTACAACACTACAGTAAAGTAACATCCCCACTGCTGTCAGATTGTTCAACACTACTGTAAAGTAACATCCCCACTGCTGTCAGACTGTACAACACTACTGTAAAGTAACATCCACACTGCAGTCAGACTGTACAACACTACAGTAAAGTAACATCCCCACTGCAGTCAGACTGTACAACACTACAGTAAAGTAACATCCCCACTGCTGTCAGACTGTTCAACACTACTGTAAAGTAACATCCCCACTGCTGTCAGACTGTACAACACTACTGTAAAGTAACATCCCCACTGCAGTCAGACTGTACAACACTACTGTAAAGTAACATCCCCACTGCAGTCAGACTGTACAACACTACAGTAAAGTAACATCCCCACTGCAGTCAGACTGTACAACACTACTGTAAAGAAACATCCCCACTGCTGTCACTGTACAACACTACAGTAAAGTAACATCCCCACTGCTGTCAGACTGTAAAACACTACAATAAAGTAACATCCCCACTGCTGTCAGACTGTACAACAATACAGTAAAGTAACATCCCCACTTCTGTCAGACTGTACAACAATACTGTAAAGTAACATCCCATTTGCTGTCAGACTGTACAACACTACAGTAAAGTAACATCCCATTTGCTGTCAGACTGTTCAACACTACAATAAAGTAACATCCCCACTGCTGTCAGACTGTACAACACTACAGTAAAGTAACATCCCCACTGCTGTCAGACTGTTCAACACTACTGTAAAGTAACATCCCCACTGCTGTCAGACTGTACAACACTACAGTAAAGTAACATCCCCACTGCTGTCAGACTGTACAACACTACAGTAAAGTAACATCCCCACTGCTGTCAGACTGTACAACACTACTGTAAAGTAACATCCCCACTGCTGTCAGACTGTTCAACACTACTGAAAAGTAACATCCCCACTGCTGTCAGACTGTACAACACTACAGTAAAGTAACATCCCCACTGCTGTCAGACTGTACAACACTACAGTAAAGTAACATCCCCACTGCTGTCAGACTGTACAACACTACAGTAAAGTAACATCCCCACTGCTGTCAGACTGTACAACACTACAGTAAAGTAACATCCCCACTGCTGTCAGACTGTTCAACACTACTGTAAAGTAACATCCCCACTGCATTCAGACTGTACAACACTACTGTAAAGTAACATCCCCACTGCTGTCAGACTGTACAACACTACTGTAAAGTAACATCCCCACTGCTGTCAGACTGTACAACACTACAGTAAAGTAACATCCCATTTGCTGTCAGACTGTACAACACTACAATAAAGTAACATCCCCACTGCTGTCAGACTGTACAACACTACAGTAAAGTAACATCCCATTTGCTGTCAGACTGTACAACACTACAATAAAGTAACATCCCCACTGCTGTCAGACTGTACAACACTACTGTAAAGTAACATCCCCACTGCTGTCAGACTGTACAACACTACAGTAAAGTAACATCCCCACTGCAGTCAGACTGTACAACACTACAGTAAAGTAACATCCCCACTGCTGTCAGACTGTACAAAACTGCAGTAAAGTAACATCCCCACTGCAGTCAGACTGTACAACACTACAGTAAAGTAACATCCCCACTGCTGTCAGACTGTACAACACTGCAGTAAAGTAACATCCCATTTGCTGTCAGACTGTACAACACTACAATAAAGTAACATCCCCACTGCTGTCAGACTGTACAACACTACAGTAAAGTAACATCCCCACTGCTGTCAGACTGTTCAACACTACTGTAAAGTAACATCCCCACTGCTGTCAGACTGTACAACACTACAGTAAAGTAACATCCCCACTGCTGTCAGACTGTTCAACACTACTGTAAAGTAACATCCCCACTGCTGTCAGACTGTACAACACTACAGTAAAGTAACATCCCCACTGCTGTCAGACTGTACAACACTACTGTAAAGTAACATCCCCACTGCAGTCAGACTGTACAACACTACTGTAAAGTAACATCCCCACTGCTGTCAGACTGTACAACACTACAGTAAAGTAACATCCACACTGCTGTCAGACTGTACAACACTGCAGTAAAGTAACATCCCCACTGCAGTCAGACTGTACAACACTACAGTAAAGTAACATACCCACTGCTGTCAGACTGTACAACACTGCAGTATAGTAACATCCCCACTGCAGTCAGACTGTACAACACTACAGTAAAGTAACATCCCCACTGCTGTCAGACTGTACAACACTACAGTAAAGTAACATCCCCACTGCTGTCAGATTGTTCAACACTACTGTAAAGTAACATCCCCACTGCTGTCAGACTGTACAACACTACAGTAAAGTAACATCCCCACTGCTGTCAGACTGTACAACACTACTGTAAAGTAACATCCCCACTGCAGTCAGACTGTACAACACTACTGTAAAGTAACATCCCCACTGCTGTCAGACTGTACAACACTACTGTAAAGTAACATCCCCACTGCAGTCAGACTGTACAACACTACTGTAAAGTAACATCCACACTGCAGTCAGACTGTACAACACTACAGTAAAGTAACATCCCCACTGCAGTCAGACTGTACAACACTACAGTAAAGTAACATCCCCACTGCTGTCAGACTGTTCAACACTACTGTAAAGTAACATCCCCACTGCTGTCAGACTGTACAACACTACTGTAAAGTAACATCCCCACTGCAGTCAGACTGTACAACACTACTGTAAAGTAACATCCCCACTGCAGTCAGACTGTACAACACTACAGTAAAGTAACATCCCCACTGCAGTCAGACTGTACAACACTACTGTAAAGAAACATCCCCACTGCTGTCACTGTACAACACTACAGTAAAGTAACATCCCCACTGCTGTCAGACTGTAAAACACTACAATAAAGTAACATCCCCACTGCTGTCAGACTGTACAACAATACAGTAAAGTAACATCCCCACTTCTGTCAGACTGTACAACAATACTGTAAAGTAACATCCCATTTGCTGTCAGACTGTACAACACTACAGTAAAGTAACATCCCATTTGCTGTCAGACTGTACAACACTACAATAAAGTAACATCCCCACTGCTGTCAGACTGTACAACACTACAGTAAAGTAACATCCCCACTGCTGTCAGACTGTTCAACACTACTGTAAAGTAACATCCCCACTGCTGTCAGACTGTACAACACTACAGTAAAGTAACATCCCCACTGCTGTCAGACTGTACAACACTACAGTAAAGTAACATCCCCACTGCTGTCAGACTGTACAACACTACTGTAAAGTAACATCCCCACTGCTGTCAGACTGTTCAACACTACTGTAAAGTAACATCCCCACTGCTGTCAGACTGTACAACACTACAGTAAAGTAACATCCCCACTGCTGTCAGACTGTACAACACTACAGTAAAGTAACATCCCCACTGCTGTCAGACTGTACAACACTACAGTAAAGTAACATCCCCACTGCTGTCGGACTGTTCAACACTACTGTAAAGTAACATCCCCACTGCATTCAGACTGTACAACACTACTGTAAAGTAACATCCCCACTGCTGTCAGACTGTACAACACTACTGTAAAGTAACATCCCCACTGCTGTCAGACTGTACAACACTACAGTAAAGTAACATCCCATTTGCTGTCAGACTGTACAACACTACAATAAAGTAACATCCCCACTGCTGTCAGACTGTACAACACTACAGTAAAGTAACATCCCCACTGCTGTCAGACTGTTCAACACTACTGTAAAGTAACATCCCCACTGCTGTCAGACTGTACAACACTACAGTAAAGTAACATCCCCACTGCTGTCAGACTGTACAACACTACAGTAAAGTAACATCCCCACTGCTGTCAGACTGTACAACACTACTGTAAAGTAACATCCCCACTGCTGTCAGACTGTTCAACAATACTGTAAAGTAACATCCCCACTGCTGTCAGACTGTACAACACTACAGTAAAGTAACATCCCCACTGCTGTCAGACTGTACAACACTACAGTAAAGTAACATCCCCACTGCTGTCAGACTGTACAACACTACAGTAAAGTAACATCCCCACTGCTGTCAGACTGTACAACACTACAGTAAAGTAACATCCCCACTGCTGTCAGACTGTTCAACACTACTGTAAAGTAACATCCCCACTGCATTCAGACTGTACAACACTACTGTAAAGTAACATCCCCACTGCTGTCAGACTGTACAACACTACTGTAAAGTAACATCCCCACTGCTGTCAGACTGTTCAACACTACTGTAAAGTAACATCCCCACTGCTGTCAGACTGTACAACACTACAGTAAAGTAACATCCCCACTGCTGTCAGACTGTACAACACTACAGTAAAGTAACATCCCCACTGCTGTCAGACTGTACAACACTACAGTAAAGTAACATCCCCACTGCAGTCAGACTGTACAACAAAGTAACATCCCCACTGCAGTCAGACTGTACAACACTACTGTAAAGTAACACCCCCACTGCTGTCAGCCTGTACAACACTACAGTAAAGTAACATCCCCACTGCTGTCAGACTGTACAACACTACTGTAAAGTAACACCCCCACTGCTGTCAGACTGTACAACACTACAGTAAAGTAACATCCCCACTGCAGTCAGACTGTACAACACTACAGTAAAGTAACATCCCCACTGCTGTCAGACTGTACAACACTACTGTAAAGTAACATCCCCACTGCTGTCAGACTGTACAACACTACTGTAAAGTAACATCCCCACTGCAGTCAGACTGTACAACACTACAGTAAAGTAACATCCCCACTGCAGTCAGACTGTACAACACTACTGTAAAGAAACATCCCCACTGCTGTCAGACTGTACAACACTACAGTAAAGTAACATCCCCACTGCTGTCAGACTGTACAACACTACTGTAAAGTAACATCCCCACTGCTGTCAGACTGTTCAACACTACTGTAAAGTAACATCCCCACTGCTGTCAGACTGTACAACACTACAGTAAAGTAACATCCCCACTGCTGTCAGACTGTACAACACTACTGTAAAGTAACATCCCCACTGCAGTCAGACTGTACAACACTACAGTAAAGTAACATCCCCACTGCTGTCAGACTGTACAACAAAGTAACATCCCCACTGCAGTCAGACTGTACAACACTACTGTAAAGTAACATCCCCACTGCTGTCAGCCTGTACAACACTACAGTAAAGTAACATCCCCACTGCTGTCAGACTGTACAACACTACAGTAAAGTAACATCCCCACTGCAGTCAGACTGTACAACACTACAGTAAAGTAAAATCACCACTGCTGTCAGACTGTACAACACTACTGTAAAGTAACATCCCCACTGCAGTCAGACTGTACAACACTACAGTAAAGTAACATCCCCACTGCAGTCAGACTGTACAACACTACTGTAAAGAAACATCCCCACTGCTGTCAGACTGTACAACACTACAGTAAAGTAACATCCCCACTGCTGTCAGACTGTACAACACTACTGTAAAGTAACATCCCCACTGCTGTCAGACTGTACAACACTACAGTAAAGTAACATCCCCACTGCTGTCAGACTGTACAACACTACTGTAAAGTAACACCCCCACTGCTGTCAGACTGTACAACACTACAGTAAAGTAACATCCCCACTGCAGTCAGACTGTACAACACTACAGTAAAGTAACATCCCCACTGCTGTCAGACTGTACAACACTACAGTAAAGTAACATCCCCACTGCTGTCAGACTGTACAACACTACTGTAAAGTAACATCCCCACTGCTGTCAGACTGTACAAGACTACTGTAAAGTAACATCCCCACTGCTGTCAGACGGTACAACACTACTGTAAAGTAACATCCCCACTGCAGTCAGACTGTACAAGACTACTGTAAAGTAACATCCCCACTGCTGTCAGACTGTACAACACTACTGTAAAGTAACATCCCCACTGCAGTCAGACTGTACAACACTACAGTAAAGTAACATCCCCACTGCAGTCAGACTGTACAACACTACAGTAAAGTAACATCCCCACTGCAGTCAGACTGTACAACACTACTGTAAAGAAACATCCCCACTGCTGTCAGACTGTACAACACTACAGTAAAGTAACATCCCCACTGCTGTCAGACTGTACAACACTACAGTAAAGTAACATCCCCACTGCTGTCAGACTGTACAACACTACAGTAAAGTAACATCCCCACTGCTGTCAGACTGTACAACAATACAGTAAAGTAACATCCCCACTGCTGTCAGACTGTACAACACTACAGTAAAGTAACATCCCCACTGCTGTCAGACTGTACAACACTACAGTAAAGTAACATCCCCACTGCTGTCAGACTGTACAACACTACAGTAAAGTAACATCCCCACTGCAGTCAGACTGTACAACACTACTGTAAAGTAACATCCCCACTGCTGTCAGACTGTACAACACTACTGTAAAGTAACATCCCCACTGCTGTCAGACTGTACAACACTAGAGTAAAGTAACATCCCCACTGCAGTCAGACTGTACAACACTACTGTAAAGTAACATCCCCACTGCAGTCAGACTGTACAACACTACAGTAAAGTAACATCCCCACTGCAGTCAGACTGTACAACACTACTGTAAAGTAACATCCCCACTGCTGTCAGCCTGTACAACACTACAGTAAAGTAACATCCCCACTGCTGTCAGACTGTACAACACTACAGTAAAGTAACATCCCCACTGCAGTCAGACTGTACAACACTACAGTAAAGTAAAATCACCACTGCTGTCAGACTGTACAACACTACTGTAAAGTAACATCCCCACTGCAGTCAGACTGTACAACACTACAGTAAAGTAACATCCCCACTGCAGTCAGACTGTACAACACTACTGTAAAGAAACATCCCCACTGCTGTCAGACTGTACAACACTACAGTAAAGTAACATCCCCACTGCTGTCAGACTGTACAACACTACAGTAAAGTAACATCCCCACTGCTGTCAGACTGTACAACACTACTGTAAAGTAACACCCCCACTGCTGTCAGACTGTACAACACTACAGTAAAGTAACATCCCCACTGCAGTCAGACTGTACAACACTACAGTAAAGTAACATCCCCACTGCTGTCAGACTGTACAACACTACAGTAAAGTAACATCCCCACTGCTGTCAGACTGTACAACACTACTGTAAAGTAACATCCCCACTGCTGTCAGACTGTACAAGACTACTGTAAAGTAACACCCCCACTGCTGTCAGACTGTACAACACTACTGTAAAGTAACATCCCCACTGCAGTCAGACTGTACAAGACTACTGTAAAGTAACATCCCCACTGCTGTCAGACTGTACAACACTACTGTAAAGTAACATCCCCACTGCAGTCAGACTGTACAACACTACTGTAAAGTAACATCCCTACTGCAGTCAGACTGTACAACACTACAGTAAAGTAACATCCCCACTGCAGTCAGACTGTACAACACTACTGTAAAGAAACATCCCCACTGCTGTCAGACTGTACAACACTACAGTAAAGTAACATCCCCACTGCTGTCAGACTGTACAACACTACAGTAAAGTAACATCCCCACTGCTGTCAGACTGTACAACACTACAGTAAAGTAACATCCCCACTGCTGTCAGACTGTACAACAATACAGTAAAGTAACATCCCCACTGCTGTCAGACTGTACAACACTACAGTAAAGTAACATCCCCACTGCTGTCAGACTGTACAACACTACAGTAAAGTAACATCCCCACTGCTGTCAGACTGTACAACACTACAGTAAAGTAACATCCCCACTGCAGTCAGACTGTACAACACTACTGTAAAGTAACATCCCCACTGCTGTCAGACTGTACAACACTACTGTAAAGTAACATCCCCACTGCTGTCAGACTGTACAACACTAGAGTAAAGTAACATCCCCACTGCAGTCAGACTGTACAACACTACTGTAAAGTAACATCCCCACTGCAGTCAGACTGTACAACACTACTGTAAAGTAACATCCCCACTGCTGTCAGACTGTACAACACTACAGTAAAGTAACATCCCCACTGCTGTCAGACTGTACAACACTACTGTAAAGTAACATCCTCACTGCAGTCAGACTGTACAACACTACAATAAAGTAACATCCCCACTGCTGTCAGACTGTACAACACTACAGTAAAGTAACATCCCCACTGCTGTCAGACTGTACAACACTACAGTAAAGTAACATCCCCACTGCTGTCAGACTGTTCAACACTACTGTAAATTAACATCCCCACTGCTGTCAGACTGTACAACACTACAGTAAAGTAACATCCCCACTGCTGTCAGACTGTACAACACTACTGTAAAGTAATATCCCCACTGCTGTCAGACTGTTCAACACTACTGTAAAGTAACATCCCCACTGCTGTCAGACTGTACAACACTACAGTAAAGTAACATCCCCACTGCAGTCAGACTGTACAACACTACTGTAAAGTAACATCCCCACTGCAGTCAGACTGTACAACACTACAGTAAAGTAACATCCCCACTGCTGTCAGACTGTACAACAAAGTAACATCCCCACTGCAGTCAGACTGTACAACACTACTGTAAAGTAACATCCCCACTGCAGTCAGACTGTACAACACTACTGTAAAGTAACATCCCCACTGATGTCAGACTGTACAACACTACAGTAAAGTAACATCCCCACTGCTGTCAGACTGTACAACACTGCAGTAAAGTAACATCCCCACTGCAGTCAGACTGTACAACACTACAGTAAAGTAACATCCCCACTGCTGTCAGACTGTACAACACTACAGTAAAGTAACATCCCCACTGCTGTCAGACTGTACAACACTACAGTAAAGTAACATCCCCACTGCTGTCAGACTGTTCAACACTACTGTAAAGTAACATCCCCACTGCTGTCAGACTGTACAACACTACAGTAAAGTAACATCCCCACTGCTGTCAGACTGTACAACACTACTGTAAAGTAACATCCCCACTGCTGTCAGACTGTACAACACTACTGTAAAGTAACATCCCCACTGCAGTCAGACTGTACAACACTACTGTAAAGTAACATCCCCACTGCTGTCAGACTGTACAACACTACTGTAAAGTAACATCCCCACTGCAGTCAGACTGTACAACACTACAGTAAAGTAACATCCCCACTGCAGTCAGACTGTACAACACTACAGTAAAGTAACATCCCCACTGCAGTCAGACTGTACAACACTACTGTAAAGTAACATCCCCACTGCAGTCAGACTGTACAACACTACTGTAAAGTAACATCCCCACTGCAGTCAGACTGTACAACACTACAGTAAAGTAACATCCCCACTGCTGTCAGACTGTACAACACTACTGTAAAGTAACATCCCCACTGCTGTCAGACTGTACAACACTACTGTAAAGTAACATCCCCACTGCAGTCAGACTATACAACACTACATTAAAGTAACATCCCCACTGCTGTCAGACTGTACAACAATACAGTAAAGTAACATCCCCACTTCTGTCAGACTGTACAACAATACTGTAAAGTAACATCCCCACTGCTGTCAGACTGTACAACACTACAGTAAAGTAACATCCCCACTGCAGTCAGACTGTACAACACTGCAGTAAAGTAACATCCCCACTGCAGTCAGACTGTACAACACTACAGTAAAGTAACATCCCCACTGCTGTCAGACAGTACAACACTACAGTAAAGTAACATCCCCACTGCTGTCAGACTGTTCAACACTACTGTAAAGTAACATCCCCACTGCTGTCAGACTGTACAACACTACTGTAAAGTAACATCCCCACTGCTGTCAGACTGTACAAGACTACTGTAAAGTAACATCCCCACTGCTGTCAGACTGTTCAACACTACTGTAAAGTAACATCCCCACTGCTGTCAGACTGTACAACACTACAGTAAAGTAACATCCCCACTGCAGTCAGACTGTACAACACTACTGTAAAGTAACATCCCCACTGCTGTCAGACTGTACAACACTACTGTAAAGTAACATCCCCACTGCAGTCAGACTGTACAACACTACAGTAAAGTAACATCCCCACTGCTGTCAGACTGTACAACACTACATTAAAGTAACATCCCCACTGCTGTCAGACTGTACAACAAAGTAACATCCCCACTGCAGTCAGACTGTACAACACTACTGTAAAGTAACATCCCCACTGCTGTCAGACTGTACAACACTGCAGTAAAGTAACATCCCCACTGCAGTCAGACTGTACAACACTGCAGTAAAGTAACATCCCTACTGCTGTCAGACTGTACAACACTACAGTAAAGTAACACCCCCACTGCTGTCAGACTGTACAACACTACAGTAAAGTAACTTCCCCACTGCTGACAGACTGTACAACACTACAGTAAAGTAACACCCCCACTGCTGTCCGACTGTACAACACTACTGTAAAGTAACATCCCCACTGCAGTCAGACTGTACAACACTACAGTAAAGTAACATCCCCACTGCTGTCAGACTGTACAACAAAGTAACATCCCCACTGCAGTCAGACTGTACAACACTACTGTAAAGTAACATCCCCACTGCTGTCAGACTGTACAACACTACAGTAAAGTAACACCCCCACTGCTGTCAGACTGTACAACACTACAGTAAAGTAACACCCCCACTGCTGTCAGACTGTACAACACTACAGTAAAAGAACATCCCCACTGCTGTCAGACTGTACAACACTGCAGTAAAGTAACATCCCCACTGCTGTCAGACTGTACAACACTACTGTAAAGTAACATCCCCACTGCTGTCAGACTGTACAACACTACTGTAAAGTAACATCCCCACTGCTGTCAGACTGTACAACACTACAGTAAAAAAACATCCCCACTGCTGTCAGACTGTACAACACTACTGTAAAGTAACATCCCCACTGCTGTCAGACTGTTCAACACTACTGTAAAGTAACATCCCCACTGCTGTCAGACTGTACAACACTACAGTAAAGTAACATCCCCACTGCAGTCAGACTGTACAACACTACTGTAAAGTAACATCCCCACTGCTGTCAGACTGTACAACACTACAGTAAAGTAACACCCCCACTGCTGTCAGACTGTACAACACTACAGTAAAGTAACACCCCCACTGCTGTCAGACTGTACAACACTACAGTAAAGTAACATCCCCACTGCTGTCAGACTGTACAACACTGCAGTAAAGTAACATCCCCACTGCTGTCAGACTGTACAACACTACAGTAAAGTAACATCCCCACTGCTGTCAGACTGTACAACACTACTGTAAAGTAACATCCCCACTGCTGTCAGACTGTACAACACTACTGTAAAGTAACATCCCCACTGCTGTCAGACTGTACAACACTACAGTAAAGTAACATCCCCACTGCAGTCAGACTGTACAACACTACTGTAAAGTAACATCCCCACTGCTGTCAGACTGTTCAACACTACTGTACAGTAACATCCCCACTGCTGTCAGACTGTACAACACTACAGTAAAGTAACATCCCCACTGCTGTCAGACTGTACAACACTACAGTAAAGTAACATCCCCACTGCTGTCAGACTGTACAACACTACAGTAAAATAACATCCCCACTGCTGTCAGACTGTTCAACACTACTGTAAAGTAACATCCCCACTGCTGTCAGACTGTACAACACTACAGTAAAGTAACATCCCCACTGCTGTCAGACTGTACAACACTACTGTAAAGTAACATCCCCACTGCTGTCAGACTGTACAACACTACTGTAAAGTAACACCCCCACTGCTGTCAGACTGTACAACACTACAGTAAAGTAACTTCCCCACTGCTGACAGACTGTACAACACTACAGTAAAGTAACACCCCCACTGCTGTCCGACTGTACAACACTACTGTAAAGTAACATCCCCACTGCAGTCAGACTGTACAACACTACAGTAAAGTAACATCCCCACTGCTGTCAGACTGTACAACAAAGTAACATCCCCACTGCAGTCAGACTGTACAACACTACTGTAAAGTAACATCCCCACTGCTGTCAGACTGTACAACACTACAGTAAAGTAACACCCCCACTGCTGTCAGACTGTACAACACTACAGTAAAGTAACACCCCCACTGCTGTCAGACTGTACAACACTACAGTAAAGTAACATCCCCACTGCTGTCAGACTGTACAACACTGCAGTAAAGTAACATCCCCACTGCTGTCAGACTGTACAACACTACTGTAAAGTAACATCCCCACTGCTGTCAGACTGTACAACACTACTGTAAAGTAACATCCCCACTGCTGTCAGACTGTACAACACTACAGTAAAAAAACATCCCCACTGCTGTCAGACTGTACAACACTACTGTAAAGTAACATCCCCACTGCTGTCAGACTGTTCAACACTACTGTAAAGTAACATCCCCACTGCTGTCAGACTGTACAACACTACAGTAAAGTAACATCCCCACTGCAGTCAGACTGTACAACACTACTGTAAAGTAACATCCCCACTGCTGTCAGACTGTACAACACTACAGTAAAGTAACACCCCCACTGCTGTCAGACTGTACAACACTACAGTAAAGTAACACCCCCACTGCTGTCAGACTGTACAACACTACAGTAAAGTAACATCCCCACTGCTGTCAGACTGTACAACACTGCAGTAAAGTAACATCCCCACTGCTGTCAGACTGTACAACACTACAGTAAAGTAACATCCCCACTGCTGTCAGACTGTACAACACTACTGTAAAGTAACATCCCCACTGCTGTCAGACTGTACAACACTACTGTAAAGTAACATCCCCACTGCTGTCAGACTGTACAACACTACAGTAAAGTAACATCCCCACTGCAGTCAGACTGTACAACACTACTGTAAAGTAACATCCCCACTGCTGTCAGACTGTTCAACACTACTGTACAGTAACATCCCCACTGCTGTCAGACTGTACAACACTACAGTAAAGTAACATCCCCACTGCTGTCAGACTGTACAACACTACAGTAAAGTAACATCCCCACTGCTGTCAGACTGTACAACACTACAGTAAAATAACATCCCCACTGCTGTCAGACTGTTCAACACTACTGTAAAGTAACATCCCCACTGCTGTCAGACTGTACAACACTACAGTAAAGTAACATCCCCACTGCTGTCAGACTGTACAACACTACTGTAAAGTAACATCCCCACTGCTGTCAGACTGTACAACACTACTGTAAAGTAACACCCCCACTGCTGTCGGACTGTACAACACTACTGTAAAGTAACACCCCCACTGCTGTCAGACTGTTCCACACTACTGTAAAGTAACATCCCCACTGCTGTCAGACTGTACAACACTACAGTAAAGTAACATCCCCTCTGCAGTCAGACTGTACAACACTACTGTAAAGTAACATCCCCACTGCTGTCAGACTGTACAACACTACAGTAAAGTAACATCCCCACTGCTGTCAGACTGTACAACACTACAGTAAAGTAACATCCCCACTGCAGTCAGACTGTACAACACTACAGTAAAGTAACATCCCCACTGCTGTCAGACTGTACAACACTACAGTAAAGTAACATCCCCACTGCTGTCAGACTGTACAACAAAGTAACATCCCCACTGCAGTCAGACTGTACAACACTACTGTAAAGTAACATCCCCACTGCTGTCAGACTGTACAACACTACAGTAAAGTAACATCCCCACTGCAGTCAGACTGTACAACACTACTGTAAAGTAACATCCCCACTGCTGTCAGACTGTACAACACTACAGTAAAGTAACATCCCCACTGCTGTCAGACTGTACAACACTACAGTAAAGTAACATCCCCACTGCTGTCAGACTGTTCAACACTACTGTAAAGTAACATCCCCACTGCTGTCAGACTGTACAACACTACAGTAAAGTAACATCCCCACTGCTGTCAGACTGTACAACACTACTGTAAAGTAACATCCCCACTGCTGTCAGACTGTACAACACTACTGTAAAGTAACACCCCCACTGCTGTCAGACTGTACAACACCACTGTAAAGTAACACCCCCACTGCTGTCAGACTGTACAACACTACAGTAAAGTAACATCCCCTCTGCAGTCAGACTGTACAACACTACTGTAAAGTAACATCCCCACTGCTGTCAGACTGTACAACACTACAGTAAAGTAACATCCCCACTGCTGTCAGACTGTACAACACTACAGTAAAGTAACATCCCCACTGCAGTCAGACTGTACAACACTACAGTAAAGTAACATCCCCACTGCTGTCAGACTGTACAACACTACAGTAAAGTAACATCCCCACTGCTGTCAGACTGTACAACAAAGTAACATCCCCACTGCAGTCAGACTGTACAACACTACTGTAAAGTAACATCCCCACTGCTGTCAGACTGTACAACACTACAGTAAAGTAACATCCCCACTGCAGTCAGACTGTACAACACTACTGTAAAGTAACATCCCCACTGCTGTCAGACTGTACAACACTACAGTAAAGTAACATCCCCACTGCTGTCAGACTGTACAACACTACAGTAAAGTAACATCCCCACTGCAGTCAGACTGTACAACTCTACTGTAAAGTAACATCCCCACTGCAGTCAGACTGTACAACACTACAGTAAAGTAACATCCCCACTGCTGTCAGACTGTACAACAAAGTAACATCCCCACTGCAGTCAGACTGTACAACACTACTGTAAAGTAACATCCCCACTGCAGTCAGACTGTACAACACTACTGTAAAGTAACATCCCCACTGCTGTCAGACTGTACAACACTACTGTAAAGTAACACCCCCACTGCTGTCAGACTGTACAACACTACTGTAAAGTAACACCCCCACTGCTGTCAGACTGTTCAACACTACTGTAAAGTAACATCCCCACTGCTGTCAGACTGTACAACACTACAGTAAAGTAACATCCCCTCTGCAGTCAGACTGTACAACACTACTGTAAAGTAACATCCCCACTGCTGTCAGACTGTACAACACTACAGTAAAGTAACATCCCCACTGCTGTCAGACTGTACAACACTACAGTAAAGTAACATCCCCACTGCAGTCAGACTGTACAACACTACAGTAAAGTAACATCCCCACTGCTGTCAGACTGTACAACACTACAGTAAAGTAACATCCCCACTGCTGTCAGACTGTACAACAAAGTAACATCCCCACTGCAGTCAGACTGTACAACACTACTGTAAAGTAACATCCCCACTGCTGTCAGACTGTACACCACTACAGTAAAGTAACATCCCCACTGCAGTCAGACTGTACAACACTACTGTAAAGTAACATCCCCACTGCTGTCAGACTGTACAACACTACAGTAAAGTAACATCCCCACTGCTGTCAGACTGTACAACACTACAGTAAAGTAACATCCCCACTGCTGTCAGACTGTTCAACACTACTGTAAAATAACATCCCCACTGCTGTCAGACTGTACAACACTACAGTAAAGTAACATCCCCACTGCTGTCAGACTGTACAACACTACTGTAAAGTAACATCCCCACTGCTGTCAGACTGTACAACACTACTGTAAAGTAACACCCCCACTGCTGTCAGACTGTACAACACCACTGTAAAGTAACACCCCCACTGCTGTCAGACTGTTCAACACTACTGTAAAGTAACATCCCCACTGCTGTCAGACTGTACAACACTACAGTAAAGTAACATCCCCTCTGCAGTCAGACTGTACAACACTACTGTAAAGTAACATCCCCACTGCTGTCAGACTGTACAACACTACAGTAAAGTAACATCCCCACTGCTGTCAGACTGTACAACACTACAGTAAAGTAACATCCCCACTGCAGTCAGACTGTACAACACTACAGTAAAGTAACATCCCCACTGCTGTCAGACTGTACAACACTACAGTAAAGTAACATCCCCACTGCTGTCAGACTGTACAACAAAGTAACATCCCCACTGCAGTCAGACTGTACAACACTACTGTAAAGTAACATCCCCACTGCTGTCAGACTGTACAACACTACAGTAAAGTAACATCCCCACTGCAGTCAGACTGTACAACACTACTGTAAAGTAACATCCCCACTGCTGTCAGACTGTACAACACTACAGTAAAGTAACATCCCCACTGCTGTCAGACTGTACAACACTACAGTAAAGTAACATCCCCACTGCAGTCAGACTGTACAACACTACTGTAAAGTAACATCCCCACTGCAGTCAGACTGTACAACACTACAGTAAAGTAACATCCCCACTGCTGTCAGACTGTACAACAAAGTAACATCCCCACTGCAGTCAGACTGTACAAAACTACTGTAAAGTAACATCCCCACTGCAGTCAGACTGTACAACACTACTGTAAAGTAACATCCCCACTGATGTCAGACTGTACAACACTACAGTAAAGTAACATCCCCACTGCTGTCAGACTGTACAACACTACAGTAAAGTAACATCCCCACTGCAGTCAGACTGTACAACACTACAGTAAAGTAACATCCCCACTGCAGTAGGACTGTACAACACTACAGTAAAGTAACATCCCCACTGCTGTCAGACTGTACAACAAAGTAACATCCCCACTGCAGTCAGACTGTAAAACACTACAGTAAAGTAACATCCCCACTGCTGTCAGACTGTACAACACTACAGTAAAGTAACATCCCCACTGCAGTCAGACTGTACAACACTACTGTAAAGTAACATCCTCACTGCAGTCAGACTGTACAACACTACTGTAAAGTAACATCCCCACTGCTGTCAGACTGTACAACACTACAGTAAAGTAACATCCCCACTGCTGGTAAGACTGTACAACACTACTGTAAAGTAACATCCCCACTGCAGTCAGACTGTACAACACTACAGTAAAGTAACATCCCCACTGCTGTCAGACTGTACAACACTGCAGTAAAGTAACATCCCCACTGCTGTCAGACTGTACAACACTACAGTAAAGTAACATCCCCACTGCTGTCAGACTGTTCAACACTACTGTAAAGTAACATACCCACTGCTGTCAGACTGTACAACACTACTGTAAAGTAACATCCCCACTGCTGTCAGACTGTACAACACTACAGTAAAGTAACATCCCCACTGCTGTCAGACTGTTCAACACTACTGTAAAGTAACATCCCCACTGCTGTCAGACTGTACAACACTACAGTAAAGTAACATCCCCACTGCTGTCAGACTGTACAACACTACTGTAAAGTAACATCCCCACTGCTGTCAGACTGTTCAACACTACTGTAAAGTAACATCCCCACTGCTGTCAGACTGTACAACACTACTGTAAAGTAACATCCCCACTGCTGTCAGACTGTACAACACTACAGTAAAAAAACATCCCCACTGCTGTCAGACTGTACAACACTACTGTAAAGTAACATCCCCACTGCTGTCAGACTGTTCAACACTACTGTAAAGTAACATCCCCACTGCTGTCAGACTGTACAACACTACAGTAAAGTAACATCCCCACTGCAGTCAGACTGTACAACACTACTGTAAAGTAACATCCCCACTGCTGTCAGACTGTACAACACTACAGTAAAGTAACACCCCCACTGCTGTCAGACTGTACAACACTACAGTAAAGTAACACCCCCACTGCTGTCAGACTGTACAACACTACAGTAAAGTAACATCCCCACTGCTGTCAGACTGTACAACACTGCAGTAAAGTAACATCCCCACTGCTGTCAGACTGTACAACACTACAGTAAAGTAACATCCCCACTGCTGTCAGACTGTACAACACTACTGTAAAGTAACATCCCCACTGCTGTCAGACTGTACAACACTACTGTAAAGTAACATCCCCACTGCTGTCAGACTGTACAACACTACAGTAAAGTAACATCCCCACTGCAGTCAGACTGTACAACACTACTGTAAAGTAACATCCCCACTGCTGTCAGACTGTTCAACACTACTGTAAAGTAACATCCCCACTGCTGTCAGACTGTACAACACTACAGTAAAGTAACATCCCCACTGCTGTCAGACTGTACAACACTACAGTAAAGTAACATCCCCACTGCAGTCAGACTGTACAACACTACAGTAAAGTAACATCCCCACTGCAGTAGGACTGTACAACACTACAGTAAAGTAACATCCCCACTGCTGTCAGACTGTACAACAAAGTAACATCCCCACTGCAGTCAGACTGTAAAACACTACAGTAAAGTAACATCCCCACTGCTGTCAGACTGTACAACACTACAGTAAAGTAACATCCCCACTGCAGTCAGACCGTACAACACTACAGTAAAGTAACATCCCCACTGCTGGTAAGACTGTACAACACTACTGTAAAGTAACATCCCCACTGCAGTCAGACTGTACAACACTACAGTAAAGTAACATCCCCACTGCTGTCAGACTGTACAACACTGCAGTAAAGTAACATCCCCACTGCTGTCAGACTGTACAACACTACAGTAAAGTAACATCCCCACTGCTGTCAGACTGTTCAACACTACTGTAAAGTAACATACCCACTGCTGTCAGACTGTACAACACTACTGTAAAGTAACATCCCCACTGCTGTCAGACTGTACAACACTACAGTAAAGTAACATCCCCACTGCTGTCAGACTGTTCAACACTACTGTAAAGTAACATCCCCACTGCTGTCAGACTGTACAACACTACAGTAAAGTAACATCCCCACTGCTGTCAGACTGTACAACACTACTGTAAAGTAACATCCCCACTGCTGTCAGACTGTTCAACACTACTGTAAAGTAACATCCCCACTGCTGTCAGACTGTACAACACTACTGTAAAGTAACATCCCCACTGCTGTCAGACTGTACAACACTACAGTTAAAAAACATCCCCACTGCTGTCAGACTGTACAACACTACTGTAAAGTAACATCCCCACTGCTGTCAGACTGTTCAACACTACTGTAAAGTAACATCCCCACTGCTGTCAGACTGTACAACACTACAGTAAAGTAACATCCCCACTGCAGTCAGACTGTACAACACTACTGTAAAGTAACATCCCCACTGCTGTCAGACTGTACAACACTACAGTAAAGTAACACCCCCACTGCTGTCAGACTGTACAACACTACAGTAAAGTAACACCCCCACTGCTGTCAGACTGTACAACACTACAGTAAAGTAACATCCCCACTGCTGTCAGACTGTACAACACTGCAGTAAAGTAACATCCCCACTGCTGTCAGACTGTACAACACTACAGTAAAGTAACATCCCCACTGCTGTCAGACTGTACAACACTACTGTAAAGTAACATCCCCACTGCTGTCAGACTGTACAACACTACAGTAAAGTAACATCCCCACTGCTGTCAGACTGTACAACACTACTGTAAAGTAACATCCCCACTGCTGTCAGACTGTTCAACACTACTGTAAAGTAACATCCCCACTGCTGTCAGACTGTACAACACTACAGTAAAGTAACATCCCCACTGCTGTCAGACTGTACAACACTACAGTAAAGTAACATCCCCACTGCTGTCAGACTGTACAACACTACAGTAAAGTAACATCCCCACTGCTGTCAGACTGTTCAACACTACTGTAAAGTAACATCCCCACTGCTGTCAGACTGTACAACACTACAGTAAAGTAACATCCCCACTGCTGTCAGACTGTACAACACTACTGTAAAGTAACATCCCCACTGCTGTCAGACTGTACAACACTACTGTAAAGTAACACCCCCACTGCTGTCAGACTGTACAACACTACTGTAAAGTAACACCCCCACTGCTGTCAGACTGTTCAACACTACTGTAAAGTAACATCCCCACTGCTGTCAGACTGTACAACACTACAGTAAAGTAACATCCCCTCTGCAGTCAGACTGTACAACACTACTGTAAAGTAACATCCCCACTGCTGTCAGACTGTACAACACTACAGTAAAGTAACATCCCCACTGCTGTCAGACTGTACAACACTACAGTAAAGTAACATCCCCACTGCAGTCAGACTGTACAACACTACAGTAAAGTAACATCCCCACTGCTGTCAGACTGTACAACACTACAGTAAAGTAACATCCCCACTGCTGTCAGACTGTACAACAAAGTAACATCCCCACTGCAGTCAGACTGTACAACACTACTGTAAAGTAACATCCCCACTGCTGTCAGACTGTACAACACTACAGTAAAGTAACATCCCCACTGCAGTCAGACTGTACAACACTACTGTAAAGTAACATCCCCACTGCTGTCAGACTGTACAACACTACAGTAAAGTAACATCCCCACTGCTGTCAGACTGTACAACACTACAGTAAAGTAACATCCCCACTGCTGTCAGACTGTTCAACACTACTGTAAAGTAACATCCCCACTGCTGTCAGACTGTACAACACTACAGTAAAGTAACATCCCCACTGCTGTCAGACTGTACAACACTACTGTAAAGTAACATCCCCACTGCTGTCAGACTGTACAACACCACTGTAAAGTAACACCCCCACTGCTGTCAGACTGTACAACACTACAGTAAAGTAACATCCCCTCTGCAGTCAGACTGTACAACACTACTGTAAAGTAACACCCCCACTGCTGTCAGACTGTACAACACCACTGTAAAGTAACACCCCCACTGCTGTCAGACTGTACAACACTACAGTAAAGTAACATCCCCTCTGCAGTCAGACTGTACAACACTACTGTAAAGTAACATCCCCACTGCTGTCAGACTGTACAACACTACAGTAAAGTAACATCCCCACTGCTGTCAGACTGTACAACACTACAGTAAAGTAACATCCCCACTGCAGTCAGACTGTACAACACTACAGTAAAGTAACATCCCCACTGCTGTCAGACTGTACAACACTACAGTAAAGTAACATCCCCACTGCTGTCAGACTGTACAACAAAGTAACATCCCCACTGCAGTCAGACTTTACAACACTACTGTAAAGTAACATCCCCACTGCTGTCAGACTGTACAACACTACAGTAAAGTAACATCCCCACTGCAGTCAGACTGTACAACACTACTGTAAAGTAACATCCCCACTGCTGTCAGACTGTACAACACTACAGTAAAGTAACATCCCCACTGCTGTCAGACTGTACAACACTACAGTAAAGTAACATCCCCACTGCAGTCAGACTGTACAACTCTACTGTAAAGTAACATCCCCACTGCAGTCAGACTGTACAACACTACAGTAAAGTAACATCCCCACTGCTGTCAGACTGTACAACAAAGTAACATCCCCACTGCAGTCAGACTGTACAACACTACTGTAAAGTAACATCCCCACTGCAGTCAGACTGTACAACACTACTGTAAAGTAACATCCCCACTGCTGTCAGACTGTACAACACTACTGTAAAGTAACACCCCCACTGCTGTCAGACTGTACAACACTACTGTAAAGTAACACCCCCACTGCTGTCAGACTGTTCAACACTACTGTAAAGTAACATCCCCACTGCTGTCAGACTGTACAACACTACAGTAAAGTAACATCCCCTCTGCAGTCAGACTGTACAACACTACTGTAAAGTAACATCCCCACTGCTGTCAGACTGTACAACACTACAGTAAAGTAACATCCCCACTGCTGTCAGACTGTACAACACTACAGTAAAGTAACATCCCCACTGCAGTCAGACTGTACAACACTACAGTAAAGTAACATCCCCACTGCTGTCAGACTGTACAACACTACAGTAAAGTAACATCCCCACTGCTGTCAGACTGTACAACAAAGTAACATCCCCACTGCAGTCAGACTGTACAACACTACTGTAAAGTAACATCCCCACTGCTGTCAGACTGTACACCACTACAGTAAAGTAACATCCCCACTGCAGTCAGACTGTACAACACTACTGTAAAGTAACATCCCCACTGCTGTCAGACTGTACAACACTACAGTAAAGTAACATCCCCACTGCTGTCAGACTGTACAACACTACAGTAAAGTAACATCCCCACTGCTGTCAGACTGTTCAACACTACTGTAAAGTAACATCCCCACTGCTGTCAGACTGTACAACACTACAGTAAAGTAACATCCCCACTGCTGTCAGACTGTACAACACTACTGTAAAGTAACATCCCCACTGCTGTCAGACTGTACAACACTACTGTAAAGTAACACCCCCACTGCTGTCAGACTGTACAACACCACTGTAAAGTAACACCCCCACTGCTGTCAGACTGTTCAACACTACTGTAAAGTAACATCCCCACTGCTGTCAGACTGTACAACACTACAGTAAAGTAACATCCCCTCTGCAGTCAGACTGTACAACACTACTGTAAAGTAACATCCCCACTGCTGTCAGAATGTACAACACTACAGTAAAGTAACATCCCCACTGCTGTCAGACTGTACAACACTACAGTAAAGTAACATCCCCACTGCAGTCAGACTGTACAACACTACAGTAAAGTAACATCCCCACTGCTGTCAGACTGTACAACACTACAGTAAAGTAACATCCCCACTGCTGTCAGACTGTACAACAAAGTAACATCCCCACTGCAGTCAGACTGTACAACACTACTGTAAAGTAACATCCCCACTGCTTACAGACTGTACAACACTACAGTAAAGTAACATCCCCACTGCAGTCAGACTGTACAACACTACTGTAAAGTAACATCCCCACTGCTGTCAGACTGTACAACACTACAGTAAAGTAACATCCCCACTGCTGTCAGACTGTACAACACTACAGTAAAGTAACATCCCCACTGCAGTCAGACTGTACAACACTACTGTAAAGTAACATCCCCACTGCAGTCAGACTGTACAACACTACAGTAAAGTAACATCCCCACTGCTGTCAGACTGTACAACAAAGTAACATCCCCACTGCAGTCAGACTGTACAACACTACTGTAAAGTAACATCCCCACTGCAGTCAGACTGTACAACACTACTGTAAAGTAACATCCCCACTGATGTCAGACTGTACAACACTACAGTAAAGTAACATCCCCACTGCTGTCAGACTGTACAACACTACTGTAAAGTAACACCCCCACTGCTGTCAGACTGTACAACACTACAGTAAAGTAACATCCCCACTGCAGTCAGACTGTACAACACTACAGTAAAGTAACATCCCCACTGCTGTCAGACTGTACAACACTACTGTAAAGTAACATCCCCACTGCTGTCAGACTGTACAACACTACTGTAAAGTAACCTCCCCACTGCAGTCAGACTGTACAACACTACAGTAAAGTAACATCCCCACTGCAGTCAGACTGTACAACACTACTGTAAAGAAACATCCCCACTGCTGTCAGACTGTACAACACTACAGTAAAGTAACATCCCCACTGCTGTCAGACTGTACAACACTACTGTAAAGTAACATCCCCACTGCTGTCAGACTGTTCAACACTACTGTAAAGTAACATCCCCACTGCTGTCAGACTGTACAACACTACAGTAAAGTAACATCCCCACTGCTGTCAGACTGTACAACACTACTGTAAAGTAACATCCCCACTGCAGTCAGACTGTACAACACTACAGTAAAGTAACATCCCCACTGCTGTCAGACTGTACAACACTACAGTAAAGTAACATCCCCACTGCCGTCAGCCTGTACAACACTACAGTAAAGTAACATCCCCACTGCTGTCAGACTGTACAACACTACTGTAAAGTAACACCCCCACTGCTGTCAGACTGTACAACACTACAGTAAAGTAACATCCCCACTGCAGTCAGACTGTACAACACTACAGTAAAGTAACATCCCCACTGCTGTCAGCCTGTACAACACTACAGTAAAGTAACATCCCCACTGCTGTCAGACTGTACAACACTACAGTAAAGTAAAATCCCCACTGCAGTCAGACTGTACAACACTACAGTAAAGTAACATCCCCACTGCTGTCAGACTGTACAACACTACAGTAAAGTAACATCCCCACTGCTGTCAGACTGTACAACAAAGTAACATCCCCACTGCAGTCAGACTTTACAACACTACTGTAAAGTAACACCCCCACTGCTGTCAGACTGTTCAACACTACTGTAAAGTAACATCCCCACTGCTGTCAGACTGTACAACACTACAGTAAAGTAACATCCCCTCTGCAGTCAGACTGTACAACACTACTGTAAAGTAACATCCCCACTGCTGTCAGACTGTACAACACTACAGTAAAGTAACATCCCCACTGCTGTCAGACTGTACAACACTACAGTAAAGTAACATCCCCACTGCAGTCAGACTGTACAACACTACAGTAAAGTAACATCCCCACTGCTGTCAGACTGTACAACACTACAGTAAAGTAACATCCCCACTGCTGTCAGACTGTACAACAAAGTAACATCCCCACTGCAGTCAGACTGTACAACACTACTGTAAAGTAACATCCCCACTGCTGTCAGACTGTACACCACTACAGTAAAGTAACATCCCCACTGCAGTCAGACTGTACAACACTACTGTAAAGTAACATCCCCACTGCTGTCAGACTGTACAACACTACAGTAAAGTAACATCCCCACTGCTGTCAGACTGTACAACACTACAGTAAAGTAACATCCCCACTGCTGTCAGACTGTTCAACACTACTGTAAAGTAACATCCCCACTGCTGTCAGACTGTACAACACTACAGTAAAGTAACATCCCCACTGCTGTCAGACTGTACAACACTACTGTAAAGTAACATCCCCACTGCTGTCAGACTGTACAACACTACTGTAAAGTAACACCCCCACTGCTGTCAGACTGTACAACACCACTGTAAAGTAACACCCCCACTGCTGTCAGACTGTTCAACACTACTGTAAAGTAACATCCCCACTGCTGTCAGACTGTACAACACTACAGTAAAGTAACATCCCCTCTGCAGTCAGACTGTACAACACTACTGTAAAGTAACATCCCCACTGCTGTCAGACTGTACAACACTACAGTAAAGTAACATCCCCACTGCTGTCAGACTGTACAACACTACAGTAAAGTAACATCCCCACTGCAGTCAGACTGTACAACACTACAGTAAAGTAACATCCCCACTGCTGTCAGACTGTACAACACTACAGTAAAGTAACATCCCCACTGCTGTCAGACTGTACAACAAAGTAACATCCCCACTGCAGTCAGACTGTACAACACTACTGTAAAGTAACATCCCCACTGCTTACAGACTGTACAACACTACAGTAAAGTAACATCCCCACTGCAGTCAGACTGTACAACACTACTGTAAAGTAACATCCCCACTGCTGTCAGACTGTACAACACTACAGTAAAGTAACATCCCCACTGCTGTCAGACTGTACAACACTACAGTAAAGTAACATCCCCACTGCAGTCAGACTGTACAACACTACTGTAAAGTAACATCCCCACTGCAGTCAGACTGTACAACACTACAGTAAAGTAACATCCCCACTGCTGTCAGACTGTACAACAAAGTAACATCCCCACTGCAGTCAGACTGTACAACACTACTGTAAAGTAACATCCCCACTGCAGTCAGACTGTACAACACTACTGTAAAGTAACATCCCCACTGATGTCAGACTGTACAACACTACAGTAAAGTAACATCCCCACTGCTGTCAGACTGTACAACAAAGTAACATCCCCACTGCAGTCAGACTGTACAACACTACTGTAAAGTAACATCCCCACTGCTGTCAGACTGTACAACACTACAGTAAAGTAACATCCCCACTGCAGTCAGACTGTACAACACTACTGTAAAGTAACATCCCCACTGCTGTCAGACTGTACAACACTACAGTAAAGTAACATCCCCACTGCTGTCAGACTGTACAACACTACAGTAAAGTAACATCCCCACTGCTGTCAGACTGTTCAACACTACTGTAAAGTAACATCCCCACTGCTGTCAGACTGTACAACACTACAGTAAAGTAACATCCCCACTGCTGTCAGACTGTACAACACTACTGTAAAGTAACATCCCCACTGCTGTCAGACTGTACAACACCACTGTAAAGTAACACCCCCACTGCTGTCAGACTGTACAACACTACAGTAAAGTAACATCCCCTCTGCAGTCAGACTGTACAACACTACTGTAAAGTAACACCCCCACTGCTGTCAGACTGTACAACACCACTGTAAAGTAACACCCCCACTGCTGTCAGACTGTACAACACTACAGTAAAGTAACATCCCCTCTGCAGTCAGACTGTACAACACTACTGTAAAGTAACATCCCCACTGCTGTCAGACTGTACAACACTACAGTAAAGTAACATCCCCACTGCTGTCAGACTGTACAACACTACAGTAAAGTAACATCCCCACTGCAGTCAGACTGTACAACACTACAGTAAAGTAACATCCCCACTGCTGTCAGACTGTACAACACTACAGTAAAGTAACATCCCCACTGCTGTCAGACTGTACAACAAAGTAACATCCCCACTGCAGTCAGACTTTACAACACTACTGTAAAGTAACATCCCCACTGCTGTCAGACTGTACAACACTACAGTAAAGTAACATCCCCACTGCAGTCAGACTGTACAACACTACTGTAAAGTAACATCCCCACTGCTGTCAGACTGTACAACACTACAGTAAAGTAACATCCCCACTGCTGTCAGACTGTACAACACTACAGTAAAGTAACATCCCCACTGCAGTCAGACTGTACAACTCTACTGTAAAGTAACATCCCCACTGCAGTCAGACTGTACAACACTACAGTAAAGTAACATCCCCACTGCTGTCAGACTGTACAACAAAGTAACATCCCCACTGCAGTCAGACTGTACAACACTACTGTAAAGTAACATCCCCACTGCAGTCAGACTGTACAACACTACTGTAAAGTAACATCCCCACTGCTGTCAGACTGTACAACACTACTGTAAAGTAACACCCCCACTGCTGTCAGACTGTACAACACTACTGTAAAGTAACACCCCCACTGCTGTCAGACTGTTCAACACTACTGTAAAGTAACATCCCCACTGCTGTCAGACTGTACAACACTACAGTAAAGTAACATCCCCTCTGCAGTCAGACTGTACAACACTACTGTAAAGTAACATCCCCACTGCTGTCAGACTGTACAACACTACAGTAAAGTAACATCCCCACTGCTGTCAGACTGTACAACACTACAGTAAAGTAACATCCCCACTGCAGTCAGACTGTACAACACTACAGTAAAGTAACATCCCCACTGCTGTCAGACTGTACAACACTACAGTAAAGTAACATCCCCACTGCTGTCAGACTGTACAACAAAGTAACATCCCCACTGCAGTCAGACTGTACAACACTACTGTAAAGTAACATCCCCACTGCTGTCAGACTGTACACCACTACAGTAAAGTAACATCCCCACTGCAGTCAGACTGTACAACACTACTGTAAAGTAACATCCCCACTGCTGTCAGACTGTACAACACTACAGTAAAGTAACATCCCCACTGCTGTCAGACTGTACAACACTACAGTAAAGTAACATCCCCACTGCTGTCAGACTGTTCAACACTACTGTAAAGTAACATCCCCACTGCTGTCAGACTGTACAACACTACAGTAAAGTAACATCCCCACTGCTGTCAGACTGTACAACACTACTGTAAAGTAACATCCCCACTGCTGTCAGACTGTACAACACTACTGTAAAGTAACACCCCCACTGCTGTCAGACTGTACAACACCACTGTAAAGTAACACCCCCACTGCTGTCAGACTGTTCAACACTACTGTAAAGTAACATCCCCACTGCTGTCAGACTGTACAACACTACAGTAAAGTAACATCCCCTCTGCAGTCAGACTGTACAACACTACTGTAAAGTAACATCCCCACTGCTGTCAGAATGTACAACACTACAGTAAAGTAACATCCCCACTGCTGTCAGACTGTACAACACTACAGTAAAGTAACATCCCCACTGCAGTCAGACTGTACAACACTACAGTAAAGTAACATCCCCACTGCTGTCAGACTGTACAACACTACAGTAAAGTAACATCCCCACTGCTGTCAGACTGTACAACAAAGTAACATCCCCACTGCAGTCAGACTGTACAACACTACTGTAAAGTAACATCCCCACTGCTTACAGACTGTACAACACTACAGTAAAGTAACATCCCCACTGCAGTCAGACTGTACAACACTACTGTAAAGTAACATCCCCACTGCTGTCAGACTGTACAACACTACAGTAAAGTAACATCCCCACTGCTGTCAGACTGTACAACACTACAGTAAAGTAACATCCCCACTGCAGTCAGACTGTACAACACTACTGTAAAGTAACATCCCCACTGCAGTCAGACTGTACAACACTACAGTAAAGTAACATCCCCACTGCTGTCAGACTGTACAACAAAGTAACATCCCCACTGCAGTCAGACTGTACAACACTACTGTAAAGTAACATCCCCACTGCAGTCAGACTGTACAACACTACTGTAAAGTAACATCCCCACTGATGTCAGACTGTACAACACTACAGTAAAGTAACATCCCCACTGCTGTCAGACTGTACAACACTACTGTAAAGTAACACCCCCACTGCTGTCAGACTGTACAACACTACAGTAAAGTAACATCCCCACTGCAGTCAGACTGTACAACACTACAGTAAAGTAACATCCCCACTGCTGTCAGACTGTACAACACTACTGTAAAGTAACATCCCCACTGCTGTCAGACTGTACAACACTACTGTAAAGTAACCTCCCCACTGCAGTCAGACTGTACAACACTACAGTAAAGTAACATCCCCACTGCAGTCAGACTGTACAACACTACTGTAAAGAAACATCCCCACTGCTGTCAGACTGTACAACACTACAGTAAAGTAACATCCCCACTGCTGTCAGACTGTACAACACTACTGTAAAGTAACATCCCCACTGCTGTCAGACTGTTCAACACTACTGTAAAGTAACATCCCCACTGCTGTCAGACTGTACAACACTACAGTAAAGTAACATCCCCACTGCTGTCAGACTGTACAACACTACTGTAAAGTAACATCCCCACTGCAGTCAGACTGTACAACACTACAGTAAAGTAACATCCCCACTGCTGTCAGACTGTACAACACTACAGTAAAGTAACATCCCCACTGCCGTCAGCCTGTACAACACTACAGTAAAGTAACATCCCCACTGCTGTCAGACTGTACAACACTACTGTAAAGTAACACCCCCACTGCTGTCAGACTGTACAACACTACAGTAAAGTAACATCCCCACTGCAGTCAGACTGTACAACACTACAGTAAAGTAACATCCCCACTGCTGTCAGCCTGTACAACACTACAGTAAAGTAACATCCCCACTGCTGTCAGACTGTACAACACTACAGTAAAGTAAAATCCCCACTGCAGTCAGACTGTACAACACTACAGTAAAGTAACATCCCCACTGCTGTCAGACTGTACAACACTACAGTAAAGTAACATCCCCACTGCTGTCAGACTGTACAACAAAGTAACATCCCCACTGCAGTCAGACTTTACAACACTACTGTAAAGTAACACCCCCACTGCTGTCAGACTGTTCAACACTACTGTAAAGTAACATCCCCACTGCTGTCAGACTGTACAACACTACAGTAAAGTAACATCCCCTCTGCAGTCAGACTGTACAACACTACTGTAAAGTAACATCCCCACTGCTGTCAGACTGTACAACACTACAGTAAAGTAACATCCCCACTGCTGTCAGACTGTACAACACTACAGTAAAGTAACATCCCCACTGCAGTCAGACTGTACAACACTACAGTAAAGTAACATCCCCACTGCTGTCAGACTGTACAACACTACAGTAAAGTAACATCCCCACTGCTGTCAGACTGTACAACAAAGTAACATCCCCACTGCAGTCAGACTGTACAACACTACTGTAAAGTAACATCCCCACTGCTGTCAGACTGTACACCACTACAGTAAAGTAACATCCCCACTGCAGTCAGACTGTACAACACTACTGTAAAGTAACATCCCCACTGCTGTCAGACTGTACAACACTACAGTAAAGTAACATCCCCACTGCTGTCAGACTGTACAACACTACAGTAAAGTAACATCCCCACTGCTGTCAGACTGTTCAACACTACTGTAAAGTAACATCCCCACTGCTGTCAGACTGTACAACACTACAGTAAAGTAACATCCCCACTGCTGTCAGACTGTACAACACTACTGTAAAGTAACATCCCCACTGCTGTCAGACTGTACAACACTACTGTAAAGTAACACCCCCACTGCTGTCAGACTGTACAACACCACTGTAAAGTAACACCCCCACTGCTGTCAGACTGTTCAACACTACTGTAAAGTAACATCCCCACTGCTGTCAGACTGTACAACACTACAGTAAAGTAACATCCCCTCTGCAGTCAGACTGTACAACACTACTGTAAAGTAACATCCCCACTGCTGTCAGACTGTACAACACTACAGTAAAGTAACATCCCCACTGCTGTCAGACTGTACAACACTACAGTAAAGTAACATCCCCACTGCAGTCAGACTGTACAACACTACAGTAAAGTAACATCCCCACTGCTGTCAGACTGTACAACACTACAGTAAAGTAACATCCCCACTGCTGTCAGACTGTACAACAAAGTAACATCCCCACTGCAGTCAGACTGTACAACACTACTGTAAAGTAACATCCCCACTGCTTACAGACTGTACAACACTACAGTAAAGTAACATCCCCACTGCAGTCAGACTGTACAACACTACTGTAAAGTAACATCCCCACTGCTGTCAGACTGTACAACACTACAGTAAAGTAACATCCCCACTGCTGTCAGACTGTACAACACTACAGTAAAGTAACATCCCCACTGCAGTCAGACTGTACAACACTACTGTAAAGTAACATCCCCACTGCAGTCAGACTGTACAACACTACAGTAAAGTAACATCCCCACTGCTGTCAGACTGTACAACAAAGTAACATCCCCACTGCAGTCAGACTGTACAACACTACTGTAAAGTAACATCCCCACTGCAGTCAGACTGTACAACACTACTGTAAAGTAACATCCCCACTGATGTCAGACTGTACAACACTACAGTAAAGTAACATCCCCACTGCTGTCAGACTGTACAACACTACTGTAAAGTAACACCCCCACTGCTGTCAGACTGTACAACACTACAGTAAAGTAACATCCCCACTGCAGTCAGACTGTACAACACTACAGTAAAGTAACATCCCCACTGCTGTCAGACTGTACAACACTACTGTAAAGTAACATCCCCACTGCTGTCAGACTGTACAACACTACTGTAAAGTAACCTCCCCACTGCAGTCAGACTGTACAACACTACAGTAAAGTAACATCCCCACTGCAGTCAGACTGTACAACACTACTGTAAAGAAACATCCCCACTGCTGTCAGACTGTACAACACTACAGTAAAGTAACATCCCCACTGCTGTCAGACTGTACAACACTACTGTAAAGTAACATCCCCACTGCTGTCAGACTGTTCAACACTACTGTAAAGTAACATCCCCACTGCTGTCAGACTGTACAACACTACAGTAAAGTAACATCCCCACTGCTGTCAGACTGTACAACACTACTGTAAAGTAACATCCCCACTGCAGTCAGACTGTACAACACTACAGTAAAGTAACATCCCCACTGCTGTCAGACTGTACAACACTACAGTAAAGTAACATCCCCACTGCCGTCAGCCTGTACAACACTACAGTAAAGTAACATCCCCACTGCTGTCAGACTGTACAACACTACTGTAAAGTAACACCCCCACTGCTGTCAGACTGTACAACACTACAGTAAAGTAACATCCCCACTGCAGTCAGACTGTACAACACTACAGTAAAGTAACATCCCCACTGCTGTCAGCCTGTACACCACTACAGTAAAGTAACATCCCCACTGCTGTCAGACTGTACAACACTACAGTAAAGTAAAATCCCCACTGCAGTCAGACTGTACAACACTACAGTAAAGTAACATCCCCACTGCTGTCAGACTGTACAACACTACTGTAAAGTAACATCACCACTGCTGTCAGACTGTACAACACTACTGTAAAGTAACCTCCCCACTGCAGTCAGACTGTACAACACTACAGTAAAGTAACATCCCCACTGCAGTCAGACTGTACAACACTACTGTAAAGAAACATCCCCACTGCTGTCAGACTGTACAACACTACTGTAAAGTAACATCCCCACTGCTGTCAGACTGTTCAACACTACTGTAAAGTAACATCCCCACTGCTGTCAGACTGTACAACACTACAGTAAAGTAACATCCCCACTGCTGTCAGACTGTACAACACTATAGTAAAGTAACATCCCCACTGCTGTCAGACTGTACAACACTACAGTAAAGTAACATCCCCACTGCTGTGAGACTGTACAACAAAGTAACATCCCCACTGCAGTCAGACTGTACAACACTACTGTAAAGTAACATCCCCACTGCTGTCAGCCTGTACAACACTACAGTAAAGTAACATCCCCACTGCTGTCAGACTGTACAACACTACAGTAAAGTAACATCCCCACTGCAGTCAGACTGTACAACACTACAGTAAAGTAAAATCACCACTGCTGTCAGACTGTACAACACTACTGTAAAGTAACATCCCCACTGCAGTCAGACTGTACAACACTACAGTAAAGTAACATCCCCACTGCTGTCAGACTGTACAACACTACAGTAAAGTAACATCCCCACTGCTGTCAGACTGTACAACACTACAGTAAAGTAACATCCCCACTGCTGTCAGACTGTACAACACTACTGTAAAGTAACACCCCCACTGCTGTCAGACTGTACAACACTACAGTAAAGTAACATCCCCACTGCAGTCAGACTGTACAACACTACAGTAAAGTAACATCCCCACTGCTGTCAGACTGTACAACACTACAGTAAAGTAACATCCCCACTGCTGTCAGACTGTACAACACTACTGTAAAGTAACATCCCCACTGCTGTCAGACTGTACAAGACTACTGTAAAGTAACATCCCCACTGCTGTCAGACTGTACAACACTACTGTAAAGTAACATCCCCACTGCAGTCAGACTGTACAAGACTACTGTAAAGTAACATCCCCACTGCTGTCAGACTGTACAACACTACTGTAAAGTAACATCCCCACTGCAGTCAGACTGTACAACACTACTGTAAAGTAACATCCCCACTGCAGTCAGACTGTACAACACTACAGTAAAGTAACATCCCCACTGCAGTCAGACTGTACAACACTACTGTAAAGAAACATCCCCACTGCTGTCAGACTGTACAACACTACAGTAAAGTAACATCCCCACTGCTGTCAGACTGTACAACACTACAGTAAAGTAACATCCCCACTGCTGTCAGACTGTACAACACTACAGTAAAGTAACATCCCCACTGCTGTCAGACTGTACAACAATACAGTAAAGTAACATCCCCACTGCTGTCAGACTGTACAACACTACAGTAAAGTAACATCCCCACTGCTGTCAGACTGTACAACACTACAGTAAAGTAACATCCCCACTGCTGTCAGACTGTACAACACTACAGTAAAGTAACATCCCCACTGCAGTCAGACTGTACAACACTACTGTAAAGTAACATCCCCACTGCTGTCAGACTGTACAACACTACTGTAAAGTAACATCCCCACTGCTGTCAGACTGTACAACACTAGAGTAAAGTAACATCCCCACTGCAGTCAGACTGTACAACACTACTGTAAAGTAACATCCCCACTGCAGTCAGACTGTACAACACTACAGTAAAGTAATATCCCCACTGCAGTCAGACTGTACAACACTACTGTAAAGTAACATCCCCACTGCTGTCAGACTGTACAACACTACAGTAAAGTAACATCCCCACTGCTGTCAGACTGTACAACACTACAGTAAAGTAACATCCCCACTGCTGTCAGACTGTACAACACTACAGTAAAGTAATATCCCCACTGCTGTCAGACTGTACAACACTACAGTAAAGTAACATCCCCACTGCAGTCAGACTGTACAACACTACTGTAAAGTAACATCCCCACTGCAGTCAGACTGTACAACACTACAGTAAAGTAACATCCCCACTGCAGTCAGACTGTACAACACTACTGTAAAGTAACATCCTCACTGCAGTCAGACTGTACAACACTACAATAAAGTAACATCCCCACTGCTGTCAGACTGTACAACACTACAGTAAAGTAACATCCCCACTGCTGTCAGACTGTACAACACTACAGTAAAGTAATATCCCCACTGCTGTCAGACTGTTCAACACTACTGTAAAGTAACATCCCCACTGCTGTCAGACTGTACAACACTACAGTAAAGTAACATCCCCACTGCAGTCAGACTGTACAACACTACTGTAAAGTAACATCCCCACTGCAGTCAGACTGTACAACACTACAGTAAAGTAACATCCCCACTGCTGTCAGACTGTACAACAAAGTAACAACCCCACTGCAGTCAGACTGTACAACACTACTGTAAAGTAACTACCCCACTGCAGTCAGACTGTACAACACTACTGTAAAGTAACATCCCCACTGATGTCAGACTGTACAACACTACAGTAAAGTAACATCCCCACTGCTGTCAGACTGTACAACACTACAGTAAAGTAACATCCCCACTGCTGTCAGACTGTACAACACTACTGTAAAGTAACATCCCCACTGCTGTCAGACTGTACAACACTACTGTAAAGTAACATCCCCACTGCAGTCAGACTGTACAACACTACTGTAAAGTAACATCCCCACTGCTGTCAGACTGTACAACACTACTGTAAAGTAACATCCCCACTGCAGTCAGACTGTACAACACTACTGTAAAGTAACATCCCCACTGCAGTCAGACTGTACAACACTACAGTAAAGTAACATCCCCACTGCAGTCAGACTGTACAACACTACAGTAAAGTAACATCCCCACTGCAGTCAGACTGTACAACACTACTGTAAAGTAACATCCCCACTGCAGTCAGACTGTACAACACTACAGTAAAGTAACATCCCCACTGCTGTCAGACTGTACAACACTACTGTAAAGTAACATCCCCACTGCTGTCAGACTGTACAACACTACTGTAAAGTAACATCCCCACTGCAGTCAGACTATACAACACTACAGTAAAGTAACATCCCCACTGCTGTCAGACTGTACAACAATACAGTAAAGTAACATCCCCACTTCTGTCAGACTGTACAACAATACTGTAAAGTAACATCCCCACTGCTGTCAGACTGTACAACACTACAGTAAAGTAACATCCCCACTGCAGTCAGACTGTACAACACTGCAGTAAAGTAACATCCCCACTGCTGTCAGACTGTACAACACTGCAGTAAAGTAACATCCCCACTGCAGTCAGACTGTACAACACTACAGTAAAGTAACATCCCCACTGCTGTCAGACTGTACAACACTACAGTAAAGTAACATCCCCACTGCTGTCAGACTGTTCAACACTACTGTAAAGTAACATCCCCACTGCTGTCAGACTGTGCAACACTACTGTAAAGTAACATCCCCACTGCTGTCAGACTGTACAACACTACTGTAAAGTAACATCCCCACTGCTGTCAGACTGTTCAACACTACTGTAAAGTAACATCCCCACTGCTGTCAGACTGTACAACACTACAGTAAAGTAACATCCCCACTGCAGTCAGACTGTACAACACTACTGTAAAGTAACATCCCCACTGCTGTCAGACTGTACAACACTACAGTAAAGTAACATCCCCACTGCTGTCAGACTGTACAACAAAGTAACATCCCCACTGCAGTCAGACTGTACAACACTACTGTAAAGTAACATCCCCACTGCTGTCAGACTGTACAACACAGCAGTAAAGTAACATCCCCACTGCAGTCAGACTGTACAACACTGCAGTAAAGTAACATCCCCACTGCTGTCAGACTGTACAACACTACAGTAAAGTAACACCCCCACTGCTGTCAGACTGTACAACACTACAGTAAAGTAACATCCCCACTGCTGACAGACTGTACAACACTACAGTAAAGTAACACCCCCACTGCTGTCCGACTGTACAACACTACTGTAAAGTAACATCCCCACTGCAGTCAGACTGTACAACACTACAGTAAAGTAACATCCCCACTGCTGTCAGACTGTACAACAAAGTAACATCCCCACTGCAGTCAGACTGTACAACACTACTGTAAAGTAACATCCCCACTGCTGTCAGACTGTACAACACTACAGTAAAGTAACACCCCCACTGCTGTCAGACTGTACAACACTACAGTAAAGTAACACCCCCACTGCTGTCAGACTGTACAACACTACAGTAAAGTAACATCCCCACTGCTGTCAGACTGTACAACACTGCAGTAAAGTAACATCCCCACTGCTGTCAGACTGTACAACACTACTGTAAAGTAACATCCCCACTGCAGTCAGACTGTACAACACTACAGTAAAGTAACATCCCCACTGCAGTCAGACTGTACAACACTACTGTAAAGAAACATCCCCACTGCTGTCAGACTGTACAACACTACAGTAAAGTAACATCCCCACTGCTGTCAGACTGTACAACACTACAGTAAAGTAACATCCCCACTGCTGTCAGACTGTACAACACTACAGTAAAGTAACATCCCCACTGCTGTCAGACTGTACAACACTACTGTAAAGTAACACCCCCACTGCTGTCAGACTGTACAACACTACAGTAAAGTAACATCCCCACTGCAGTCAGACTGTACAACACTACAGTAAAGTAACATCCCCACTGCTGTCAGACTGTACAACACAACAGTAAAGTAACATCCCCACTGCTGTCAGACTGTACAAGACTACTGTAAAGTAACATCCCCACTGCTGTCAGACTGTACAAGACTACTGTAAAGTAACATCCCCACTGCTGTCAGACTGTACAACACTACTGTAAAGTAACATCCCCACTGCAGTCAGACTGTACAAGACTACTGTAAAGTAACATCCCCACTGCTGTCAGACTGTACAACACTACTGTAAAGTAACATCCCCACTGCAGTCAGACTGTACAAGACTACTGTAAAGTAACATCCCCACTGCTGTCAGACTGTACAAGACTACTGTAAAGTAACATCCCCACTGCTGTCAGACTGTACAACACTACTGTAAAGTAACATCCCCACTGCAGTCAGACTGTACAAGACTACTGTAAAGTAACATCCCCACTGCTGTCAGACTGTACAACAATACAGTAAAGTAACATCCCCACTGCTGTCAGACTGTACAACACTACAGTAAAGTAACATCCCCACTGCTGTCAGACTGTACAACACTACAGTAAAGTAACATCCCCACTGCTGTCAGACTGTACAACACTACAGTAAAGTAACATCCCCACTGCAGTCAGACTGTACAACACTACTGTAAAGTAACATCCCCACTGCTGTCAGACAGTACAAGACTACTGTAAAGTTACATCCCCACTGCTGTCAGACTGTACAACACTAGAGTAAAGTAACATCCCCACTGCAGTCAGACTGTACAACACTACTGTAAAGTAACATCCCCACTGCAGTCAGACTGTACAACACTACAGTAAAGTAACATCCCCACTGCAGTCAGACTGTACAACACTACTGTAAAGTAACATCCCCACTGCTGTCAGACTGTACAACACTACAGTAAAGTAACATCCCCACTGCTGTCAGACTGTACAACACTACTGTAAAGTAACATCCTCACTGCAGTCAGACTGTACAACACTACAATAAAGTAACATCCCCACTGCTGTCAGACTGTACAACACTACAGTAAAGTAACATCCCCACTGCTGTCAGACTGTACAACACTACAGTAAAGTAACATCCCCACTGCTGTCAGACTGTTCAACACTACTGTAAAGTAACATCCCCACTGCTGTCAGACTGTACAACACTACAGTAAAGTAACATCCCCACTGCTGTCAGACTGTACAACACTACTGTAAAGTAATATCCCCACTGCTGTCAGACTGTTCAACACTACTGTAAAGTAACATCCCCACTGCTGTCAGACTGTACAACACTACAGTAAAGTAACATCCCCACTGCAGTCAGACTGTACAACACTACTGTAAAGTAATATCCCCACTGCTGTCAGACTGTTCAACACTACTGTAAAGTAACATCCCCACTGCAGTCAGACTGTACAAGACTACTGTAAAGTAACATCCCCACTGCTGTCAGACTGTACAACACTACTGTAAAGTAACATCCCCACTGCAGTCAGACTGTACAACACTACTGTAAAGTAACATCCCCACTGCAGTCAGACTGTACAACACTACAGTAAAGTAACATCCCCACTGCAGTCAGACTGTACAACACTACTGTAAAGAAACATCCCCACTGCTGTCAGACTGTACAACACTACAGTAAAGTAACATCCCCACTGCTGTCAGACTGTACAACACTACAGTAAAGTAACATCCCCACTGCTGTCAGACTGTACAACACTACAGTAAAGTAACATCCCCACTGCTGTCAGACTGTACAACAATACAGTAAAGTAACATCCCCACTGCTGTCAGACTGTACAACACTACAGTAAAGTAACATCCCCACTGCTGTCAGACTGTACAACACTACAGTAAAGTAACATCCCCACTGCTGTCAGACTGTACAACACTACAGTAAAGTAACATCCCCACTGCAGTCAGACTGTACAACACTACTGTAAAGTAACATCCCCACTGCTGTCAGACTGTACAACACTACTGTAAAGTAACATCCCCACTGCTGTCAGACTGTACAACACTAGAGTAAAGTAACATCCCCACTGCAGTCAGACTGTACAACACTACTGTAAAGTAACATCCCCACTGCAGTCAGACTGTACAACACTACAGTAAAGTAACATCCCCACTGCAGTCAGACTGTACAACACTACTGTAAAGTAACATCCCCACTGCTGTCAGACTGTACAACACTACAGTAAAGTAACATCCCCACTGCTGTCAGACTGTACAACACTACTGTAAAGTAACATCCTCACTGCAGTCAGACTGTACAACACTACAATAAAGTAACATCCCCACTGCTGTCAGACTGTACAACACTACAGTAAAGTAACATCCCCACTGCTGTCAGACTGTACAACACTACAGTAAAGTAACATCCCCACTGCTGTCAGACTGTTCAACACTACTGTAAAGTAACATCCCCACTGCTGTCAGACTGTACAACACTACAGTAAAGTAACATCCCCACTGCTGTCAGACTGTACAACACTACTGTGAAGTAATATCCCCACTGCTGTCAGACTGTTCAACACTACTGTAAAGTAACATCCCCACTGCTGTCAGACTGTACAACACTACAGTAAAGTAACATCCCCACTGCAGTCAGACTGTACAACACTACTGTACAGTAACATCCCCACTGCAGTCAGACTGTACAACACTACAGTAAAGTAACATCCCCACTGCTGTCAGACTGTACAACAAAGTAACATCCCCACTGCAGTCAGACTGTACAACACTACTGTAAAGTAACTACCCCACTGCAGTCAGACTGTACAACACTACTGTAAAGTAACATCCCCACTGATGTCAGACTGTACAACACTACAGTAAAGTAACATCCCCACTGCTGTCAGACTGTACAACACTACAGTAAAGTAACATCCCCACTGCTGTCAGACTGTACAACACTACTGTAAAGTAACATCCCCACTGCTGTCAGACTGTACAACACTACTGTAAAGTAACATCCCCACTGCAGTCAGACTGTACAACACTACTGTAAAGTAACATCCCCACTGCAGTCAGACTGTACAACACTACAGTAAAGTAACATCCCCACTGCTGTCAGACTGTACAACACTACTGTAAAGTAACATCCCCACTGCTGTCAGACTGTACAACACTACTGTAAAGTAACATCCCCACTGCAGTCAGACTATACAACACTACAGTAAAGTAACATCCCCACTGCTGTCAGACTGTACAACAATACAGTAAAGTAACATCCCCACTTCTGTCAGACTGTACAACAATACTGTAAAGTAACATCCCCACTGCTGTCAGACTGTACAACACTACAGTAAAGTAACATCCCCACTGCAGTCAGACTGTACAACACTGCAGTAAAGTAACATCCCCACTGCTGTCAGACTGTACAACACTGCAGTAAAGTAACATCCCCACTGCAGTCAGACTGTACAACACTACAGTAAAGTAACATCCCCACTGCTGTCAGACTGTACAACACTACAGTAAAGTAACATCCCAACTGCTGTCAGACTGTACAACACTACTGTAAAGTAACATCCCCACTGCTGTCAGACTGTACAACACTACTGTAAAGTAACATCCCCACTGCTGTCAGACTGTTCAACACTACTGTAAAGTAACATCCCCACTGCTGTCAGACTGTACAACACTACAGTAAAGTAACATCCCCACTGCAGTCAGACTGTACAACACTACAGTAAAGTAACATCCCCACTGCTGTCAGACTGTACAACACTACAGTAAAGTAACACCCCCACTGCTGTCAGACTGTACAACACTACAGTAAAGTAACATCCCCACTGCTGTCAGACTGTACAACACTGCAGTAAAGTAACATCCCCACTGCAGTCAGACTGTACAACACTACAGTAAAGTAATATCCCCACTGCTGTCAGACTGTACAACACTACAGTAAAGTAACATCCCCACTGCTGTCAGACTGTTCAACACTACTGTAAAGTAACATCCCCACTGCTGTCAGACTGTACAACACTACAGTAAAGTAACATCCCCACTGCTGTCAGACTGTAAAACACTACTGTAAAGTAACATCCCCACTGCTGTCAGACTGTTCAACACTACTGTAAAGTAACATCCCCACTGCTGTCAGACTGTACAACACTACAGTAAAGTAACATCCCCACTGCTGTCAGACTGTACAACACTACAGTAAAGTAACATCCCCACTGCTGTCAGACTGTACAACACTACTGTAAAGTAACATCCCCACTGCTGTCAGACTGTTCAACACTACTGTAAAGTAACATCCCCACTGCTGTCAGACTGTACAACACTACTGTAAAGTAACATCCCCACTGCAGTCAGACTGTACAACACTACAGTAAAGTAACATCCCCACTGCTGTCAGACTGTACAACAATACAGTAAAGTAACATCCCCACTTCTGTCAGACTGTACAACAATACTGTAAAGTAACATCCCCACTGCTGTCAGACTGTTCAACACTACTGTAAAGTAACATCCCCACTGCTGTCAGACTGTACAACACTACTGTAAAGTAACATCCCCACTGCTGTCAGACTGTACAACACTACTGTAAAGTAACATCCCCACTGCTGTCAGACTGTTCAACACTACTGTAAAGTAACATCCCCACTGCTGTCAGACTGTACAACACTACAGTAAAGTAACATCCCCACTGCAGTCAGAATGTACAACACTACTGTAAAGTAACATCCCCACTGCTGTCAGACTGTACAACACTACTGTAAAGTAACATCCCCACTGCAAGCAGACTGTACAACACTACAGTAAAGTAACATCCCCACTGCTGTCAGACTGTACAACACTACAGTAAAGTAACATCCCCACTGCTGTCAGAGTGTACAACAAAGTAACATCCCCACTGCAGTCAGACTGTACAACACTACTGTAAAGTAACATCCCCACTGCTGTCAGACTGTACAACACTGCAGTAAAGTAACATCCCCACTGCAGTCAGACTGTACAACACTGCAGTAAAGTAACATCCCCACTGCTGTCAGACTGTACAACACTACTGTAAAGTAACATCCCCACTGCTGTCAGACTGTACAACACTAGAGTAAAGTAACATCCCCACTGCAGTCAGACTGTACAACACTACTGTAAAGTAACATCCCCACTGCAGTCAGACTGTACAACACTACAGTAAAGTAACATCCCCACTGCAGTCAGACTGTACAACACTACTGTAAAGTAACATCCCCACTGCTGTCAGACTGTACAACACTACAGTAAAGTAACATCCCCACTGCTGTCAGACTGTACAACACTACTGTAAAGTAACATCCTCACTGCAGTCAGACTGTACAACACTACAATAAAGTAACATCCCCACTGCTGTCAGACTGTACAACACTACAGTAAAGTAACATCCCCACTGCTGTCAGACTGTACAACACTACAGTAAAGTAACATCCCCACTGCTGTCAGACTGTTCAACACTACTGTAAAGTAACATCCCCACTGCTGTCAGACTGTACAACACTACAGTAAAGTAACATCCCCACTGCTGTCAGACTGTACAACACTACTGTGAAGTAATATCCCCACTGCTGTCAGACTGTTCAACACTACTGTAAAGTAACATCCCCACTGCTGTCAGACTGTACAACACTACAGTAAAGTAACATCCCCACTGCAGTCAGACTGTACAACACTACTGTACAGTAACATCCCCACTGCAGTCAGACTGTACAACACTACAGTAAAGTAACATCCCCACTGCTGTCAGACTGTACAACAAAGTAACATCCCCACTGCAGTCAGACTGTACAACACTACTGTAAAGTAACTACCCCACTGCAGTCAGACTGTACAACACTACTGTAAAGTAACATCCCCACTGATGTCAGACTGTACAACACTACAGTAAAGTAACATCCCCACTGCTGTCAGACTGTACAACACTACAGTAAAGTAACATCCCCACTGCTGTCAGACTGTACAACACTACTGTAAAGTAACATCCCCACTGCTGTCAGACTGTACAACACTACTGTAAAGTAACATCCCCACTGCAGTCAGACTGTACAACACTACTGTAAAGTAACATCCCCACTGCTGTCAGACTGTACAACACTACTGTAAAGTAACATCCCCACTGCAGTCAGACTGTACAACACTACTGTAAAGTAACATCCCCACTGCAGTCAGACTGTACAACACTACAGTAAAGTAACATCCCCACTGCAGTCAGACTGTACAACACTACAGTAAAGTAACATCCCCACTGCAGTCAGACTGTACAACACTACTGTAAAGTAACATCCCCACTGCAGTCAGACTGTACAACACTACTGTAAAGTAACATCCCCACTGCAGTCAGACTGTACAACACTACAGTAAAGTAACATCCCCACTGCTGTCAGACTGTACAACACTACTGTAAAGTAACATCCCCACTGCTGTCAGACTGTACAACACTACTGTAAAGTAACATCCCCACTGCAGTCAGACTATACAACACTACAGTAAAGTAACATCCCCACTGCTGTCAGACTGTACAACAATACAGTAAAGTAACATCCCCACTTCTGTCAGACTGTACAACAATACTGTAAAGTAACATCCCCACTGCTGTCAGACTGTACAACACTACAGTAAAGTAACATCCCCACTGCAGTCAGACTGTACAACACTGCAGTAAAGTAACATCCCCACTGCTGTCAGACTGTACAACACTGCAGTAAAGTAACATCCCCACTGCAGTCAGACTGTACAACACTACAGTAAAGTAACATCCCCACTGCTGTCAGACTGTACAACACTACAGTAAAGTAACATCCCAACTGCTGTCAGACTGTACAACACTACTGTAAAGTAACATCCCCACTGCTGTCAGACTGTACAACACTACTGTAAAGTAACATCCCCACTGCTGTCAGACTGTTCAACACTACTGTAAAGTAACATCCCCACTGCTGTCAGACTGTACAACACTACAGTAAAGTAACATCCCCACTGCAGTCAGACTGTACAACACTACAGTAAAGTAACATCCCCACTGCTGTCAGACTGTACAACACTACAGTAAAGTAACACCCCCACTGCTGTCAGACTGTACAACACTACAGTAAAGTAACATCCCCACTGCTGTCAGACTGTACAACACTGCAGTAAAGTAACATCCCCACTGCAGTCAGACTGTACAACACTACAGTAAAGTAATATCCCCACTGCTGTCAGATTGTACAACACTACAGTAAAGTAACATCCCCACTGCTGTCAGACTGTTCAACACTACTGTAAAGTAACATCCCCACTGCTGTCAGACTGTACAACACTACAGTAAAGTAACATCCCCACTGCTGTCAGACTGTAAAACACTACTGTAAAGTAACATCCCCACTGCTGTCAGACTGTTCAACACTACTGTAAAGTAACATCCCCACTGCTGTCAGACTGTACAACACTACAGTAAAGTAACATCCCCACTGCTGTCAGACTGTACAACACTACAGTAAAGTAACATCCCCACTGCTGTCAGACTGTACAACACTACTGTAAAGTAACATCCCCACTGCTGTCAGACTGTTCAACACTACTGTAAAGTAACATCCCCACTGCTGTCAGACTGTACAACACTACTGTAAAGTAACATCCCCACTGCAGTCAGACTGTACAACACTACAGTAAAGTAACATCCCCACTGCTGTCAGACTGTACAACAATACAGTAAAGTAACATCCCCACTTCTGTCAGACTGTACAACAATACTGTAAAGTAACATCCCCACTGCTGTCAGACTGTTCAACACTACTGTAAAGTAACATCCCCACTGCTGTCAGACTGTACAACACTACTGTAAAGTAACATCCCCACTGCTGTCAGACTGTACAACACTACTGTAAAGTAACATCCCCACTGCTGTCAGACTGTTCAACACTACTGTAAAGTAACATCCCCACTGCTGTCAGACTGTACAACACTACAGTAAAGTAACATCCCCACTGCAGTCAGAATGTACAACACTACTGTAAAGTAACATCCCCACTGCTGTCAGACTGTACAACACTACTGTAAAGTAACATCCCCACTGCAAGCAGACTGTACAACACTACAGTAAAGTAACATCCCCACTGCTGTCAGACTGTACAACACTACAGTAAAGTAACATCCCCACTGCTGTCAGAGTGTACAACAAAGTAACATCCCCACTGCAGTCAGACTGTACAACACTACTGTAAAGTAACATCCCCACTGCTGTCAGACTGTACAACACTGCAGTAAAGTAACATCCCCACTGCAGTCAGACTGTACAACACTGCAGTAAAGTAACATCCCCACTGCTGTCAGACTGTACAACACTACAGTAAAGTAACACCCCCACTGCTGTCAGACTGTACAACACTACAGTAAAGTAACATCCCCACTGCTGACAGACTGTACAACACTACAGTAAAGTAACACCCCCACTGCTGTCCGACTGTACAACACTACTGTAAAGTAACATCCCCACTGCAGTCAGACTGTACAACACTACAGTAAAGTAACATCCCCACTGCTGTCAGACTGTACAACAAAGTAACATCCCCACTGCAGTCAGACTGTACAACACTACTGTAAAGTAACATCCCCACTGCTGTCAGACTGTACAACACTACAGTAAAGTAACACCCCCACTGCTGTCAGACTGTACAACACTACAGTAAAGTAACACCCCCACTGCTGTCAGACTGTACAACACTACAGTAAAGTAACATCCCCACTGCTGTCAGACTGTACAACACTGCAGTAAAGTAACATCCCCACTGCTGTCAGACTGTACAACACTGCAGTAAAGTAACATCCCCACTGCTGTCAGACTGTACAACACTACTGTAAAGTAACATCCCCACTGCAGTCAGACTGTACAACACTACAGTAAAGTAACATCCCCACTGCAGTCAGACTGTACAACACTACTGTAAAGAAACATCCCCACTGCTGTCAGACTGTACAACACTACAGTAAAGTAACATCCCCACTGCTGTCAGACTGTACAACACTACAGTAAAGTAACATCCCCACTGCTGTCAGACTGTACAACACTACAGTAAAGTAACATCCCCACTGCTGTCAGACTGTACAACACTACTGTAAAGTAACACCCCCACTGCTGTCAGACTGTACAACACTACAGTAAAGTAACATCCCCACTGCAGTCAGACTGTACAACACTACAGTAAAGTAACATCCCCACTGCTGTCAGACTGTACAACACTACAGTAAAGTAACATCCCCACTGCTGTCAGACTGTACAACACTACTGTAAAGTAACATCCCCACTGCTGTCAGACTGTACAAGACTACTGTAAAGTAACATCCCCACTGCTGTCAGACTGTACAACACTACTGTAAAGTAACATCCCCACTGCAGTCAGACTGTACAAGACTACTGTAAAGTAACATCCCCACTGCTGTCAGACTGTACAACACTACTGTAAAGTAACATCCCCACTGCAGTCAGACTGTACAACACTACTGTAAAGTAACATCCCCACTGCAGTCAGACTGTACAACACTACAGTAAAGTAACATCCCCACTGCAGTCAGACTGTACAACACTACTGTAAAGAAACATCCCCACTGCTGTCAGACTGTACAACACTACAGTAAAGTAACATCCCCACTGCTGTCAGACTGTACAACACTACAGTAAAGTAACATCCCCACTGCTGTCAGACTGTACAACACTACAGTAAAGTAACATCCCCACTGCTGTCAGACTGTACAACAATACAGTAAAGTAACATCCCCACTGCTGTCAGACTGTACAACACTACAGTAAAGTAACATCCCCACTGCTGTCAGACTGTACAACACTACAGTAAAGTAACATCCCCACTGCTGTCAGACTGTACAACACTACAGTAAAGTAACATCCCCACTGCAGTCAGACTGTACAACACTACTGTAAAGTAACATCCCCACTGCTGTCAGACTGTACAACACTACTGTAAAGTAACATCCCCACTGCTGTCAGACTGTACAACACTAGAGTAAAGTAACATCCCCACTGCAGTCAGACTGTACAACACTACTGTAAAGTAACATCCCCACTGCAGTCAGACTGTACAACACTACAGTAAAGTAACATCCCCACTGCAGTCAGACTGTACAACACTACTGTAAAGTAACATCCCCACTGCTGTCAGACTGTACAACAGTAAAGTAACATCCCCACTGCAGTCAGACTGTACAACACTACTGTAAAGTAACATCCCCACTGCTGTCAGACTGTACAACACTACAGTAAAGTAACATCCCCACTGCTGTCAGACTGTACAACACTACTGTAAAGTAACATCCTCACTGCAGTCAGACTGTACAACACTACAATAAAGTAACATCCCCACTGCTGTCAGACTGTACAACACTACAGTAAAGTAACATCCCCACTGCTGTCAGACTGTACAACACTACTGTAAAGTAACATCCCCACTGCTGTCAGACTGTTCAACACTACTGTAAAGTAACATCCCCACTGCTGTCAGACTGTACAACACTACAGTAAAGTAACATCCCCACTGCTGTCAGACTGTACAACACTACTGTAAAGTAATATCCCCACTGCTGTCAGACTGTTCAACACTACTGTAAAGTAACATCCCCACTGCTGTCAGACTGTACAACACTACAGTAAAGTAACATCCCCACTGCAGTCAGACTGTACAACACTACTGTAAAGTAACATCCCCACTGCAGTCAGACTGTACAACACTACAGTAAAGTAACATCCCCACTGCTGTCAGACTGTACAACAAAGTAACATCCCCACTGCAGTCAGACTGTACAACACTACTGTAAAGTAACTACCCCACTGCAGTCAGACTGTACAACACTACTGTAAAGTAACATCCCCACTGATGTCAGACTGTACAACACTACAGTAAAGTAACATCCCCACTGCTGTCAGACTGTACAACACTACAGTAAAGTAACATCCCCACTGCTGTCAGACTGTACAACACTACTGTAAAGTAACATCCCCACTGCTGTCAGACTGTACAACACTACTGTAAAGTAACATCCCCACTGCAGTCAGACTGTACAACACTACTGTAAAGTAACATCCCCACTGCTGTCAGACTGTACAACACTACTGTAAAGTAACATCCCCACTGCAGTCAGACTGTACAACACTACTGTAAAGTAACATCCCCACTGCAGTCAGACTGTACAACACTACAGTAAAGTAACATCCCCACTGCAGTCAGACTGTACAACACTACAGTAAAGTAACATCCCCACTGCAGTCAGACTGTACAACACTACTGTAAAGTAACATCCCCACTGCAGTCAGACTGTACAACACTACTGTAAAGTAACATCCCCACTGCAGTCAGACTGTACAACACTACAGTAAAGTAACATCCCCACTGCTGTCAGACTGTACAACACTACTGTAAAGTAACATCCCCACTGCTGTCAGACTGTACAACACTACTGTAAAGTAACATCCCCACTGCAGTCAGACTATACAACACTACAGTAAAGTAACATCCCCACTGCTGTCAGACTGTACAACAATACAGTAAAGTAACATCCCCACTTCTGTCAGACTGTACAACAATACTGTAAAGTAACATCCCCACTGCTGTCAGACTGTACAACACTACAGTAAAGTAACATCCCCACTGCAGTCAGACTGTACAACACTGCAGTAAAGTAACATCCCCACTGCTGTCAGACTGTACAACACTGCAGTAAAGTAACATCCCCACTGCAGTCAGACTGTACAACACTACAGTAAAGTAACATCCCCACTGCTGTCAGACTGTACAACACTACAGTAAAGTAACATCCCAACTGCTGTCAGACTGTTCAACACTACTGTAAAGTAACATCCCCACTGCTGTCAGACTGTACAACACTACTGTAAAGTAACATCCCCACTGCTGTCAGACTGTACAACACTACTGTAAAGTAACATCCCCACTGCTGTCAGACTGTTCAACACTACTGTAAAGTAACATCCCCACGGCTGTCAGACTGTACAACACTACAGTAAAGTAACATCCCCACTGCAGTCAGACTGTACAACACTACTGTAAAGTAACATCCCCACTGCTGTCAGACTGTACAACACTACTGTAAAGTAACATCCCCACTGCAAGCAGACTGTACAACACTACAGTAAAGTAACATCCCCACTGCTGTCAGACTGTACAACACTACAGTAAAGTAACATCCCCACTGCTGTCAGACTGTACAACAAAGTAACATCCCCACTGCAGTCAGACTGTACAACACTACTGTAAAGTAACATCCCCACTGCTGTCAGACTGTACAACACTGCAGTAAAGTAACATCCCCACTGCAGTCAGACTGTACAACACTGCAGTAAAGTAACATCCCCACTGCTGTCAGACTGTACAACACTACAGTAAAGTAACACCCCCACTGCTGTCAGACTGTACAACACTACAGTAAAGTAACATCCCCACTGCTGACAGACTGTACAACACTACAGTAAAGTAACACCCCCACTGCTGTCCGACTGTACAACACTACTGTAAAGTAACATCCCCACTGCAGTCAGACTGTACAACACTACAGTAAAGTAACATCCCCACTGCTGTCAGACTGTACAACAAAGTAACATCCCCACTGCAGTGAGACTGTACAACACTACTGTAAAGTAACATCCCCACTGCTGTCAGACTGTACAACACTACAGTAAAGTAACACCCCCACTGCTGTCAGACTGTACAACACTACAGTAAAGTAACACCCCCACTGCTGTCAGACTGTACAACACTACAGTAAAGTAACATCCCCACTGCTGTCAGACTGTACAACACTGCAGTAAAGTAACATCCCCACTGCTGTCAGACTGTACAACACTACAGTAAAGTAACATCCCCACTGCTGTCAGACTGTACAACACTACTGTAAAGTAACATCCCCACTGCTGTCAGACTGTACAACACTACAGTAAAGTAACATCCCCACTGCTGTCAGACTGTACAACACTACTGTAAAGTAACATCCCCACTGCTGTCAGACTGTTCAACACTACTGTAAAGTAACATCCCCACTGCTGTCAGACTGTACAACACTACAGTAAAGTAACATCCCCACTGCAGTCAGACTGTACAATACTACTGTAAAGTAACATCCCCACTGCTGTCAGACTGTACAACACTACAGTAAAGTAACACCCCCACTGCTGTCAGACTGTACAACACTACAGTAAAGTAACACCCCCACTGCTGTCAGACTGTACAACACTACAGTAAAGTAACATCCCCACTGCTGTCAGACTGTACAACACTGCAGTAAAGTAACATCCCCACTGCTGTCAGACTGTACAACACTACAGTAAAGTAACATCCCCACTGCTGTCAGACTGTACAACACTACTGTAAAGTAACATCCCCACTGCTGTCAGACTGTACAACACTACTGTAAAGTAACATCCCCACTGCTGTCAGACTGTACAACACTACTGTAAAGTAACATCCCCACTGCTGTCAGACTGTACAACAATACTGTAAAGTAACATCCCCACTGCTGTCAGACTGTACAACACTAGAGTAAAGTAACATCCCCACTGCAGTCAGACTGTACAACACTACTGTAAAGTAACATCCCCACTGCAGTCAGACTGTACAACACTACAGTAAAGTAACATCCCCACTGCAGTCAGACTGTACAACACTACTGTAAAGTAACATCCCCACTGCTGTCAGACTGTACAACACTACAGTAAAGTAACATCCCCACTGCTGTCAGACTGTACAACACTACTGTAAAGTAACATCCTCACTGCAGTCAGACTGTACAACACTACAATAAAGTAACATCCCCACTGCTGTCAGACTGTACAACACTACAGTAAAGTAACATCCCCACTGCTGTCAGACTGTACAACACTACAGTAAAGTAACATCCCCACTGCTGTCAGACTGTTCAACACTACTGTAAAGTAACATCCCCACTGCTGTCAGACTGTACAACACTACAGTAAAGTAACATCCCCACTGCTGTCAGACTGTACAACACTACTGTAAAGTAATATCCCCACTGCTGTCAGACTGTTCAACACTACTGTAAAGTAACATCCCCACTGCTGTCAGACTGTACAACACTACAGTAAAGTAACATCCCCACTGCAGTCAGACTGTACAACACTACTGTAAAGTAACATCCCCACTGCAGTCAGACTGTACAACACTACAGTAAAGTAACATCCCCACTGCTGTCAGACTGTACAACAAAGTAACATCCCCACTGCAGTCAGACTGTACAACACTACTGTAAAGTAACTACCCCACTGCAGTCAGACTGTACAACACTACTGTAAAGTAACATCCCCACTGATGTCAGACTGTACAACACTACAGTAAAGTAACATCCCCACTGCTGTCAGACTGTACAACACTACAGTAAAGTAACATCCCCACTGTTGTCAGACTGTACAACACTACTGTAAAGTAACATCCCCACTGCTGTCAGACTGTCCAACACTACTGTAAAGTAACATCCCCACTGCAGTCAGACTGTACAACACTACTGTAAAGTAACATCCCCACTGCAGTCAGACTGTACAACACTACAGTAAAGTAACATCCCCACTGCAGTCAGACTGTACAACACTACAGTAAAGTAACATCCCCACTGCAGTCAGACTGTACAACACTACTGTAAAGTAACATCCCCACTGCAGTCAGACTGTACAACACTACTGTAAAGTAACATCCCCACTGCAGTCAGACTGTACAACACTACAGTAAAGTAACATCCCCACTGCTGTCAGACTGTACAACACTACTGTAAAGTAACATCCCCACTGCTGTCAGACTGTACAACACTACTGTAAAGTAACATCCCCACTGCAGTCAGACTATACAACACTACAGTAAAGTAACATCCCCACTGCTGTCAGACTGTACAACAATACAGTAAAGTAACATCCCCACTTCTGTCAGACTGTACAACAATACTGTAAAGTAACATCCCCACTGCTGTCAGACTGTACAACACTACAGTAAAGTAACATCCCCACTGCAGTCAGACTGTACAACACTGCAGTAAAGTAACATCCCCACTGCTGTCAGACTGTACAACACTGCAGTAAAGTAACATCCCCACTGCAGTCAGACTGTACAACACTACAGTAAAGTAACATCCCCACTGCTGTCAGACTGTACAACAAAGTAACATCCCCACTGCAGTCAGACTGTACAACACTACTGTAAAGTAACTACCCCACTGCAGTCAGACTGTACAACACTACTGTAAAGTAACATCCCCACTGATGTCAGACTGTACAACACTACAGTAAAGTAACATCCCCACTGCTGTCAGACTGTACAACACTACAGTAAAGTAACATCCCCACTGTTGTCAGACTGTACAACACTACTGTAAAGTAACATCCTCACTGCTGTCAGACTGTACAACACTACTGTAAAGTAACATCCCCACTGCAGTCAGACTGTACAACACTACTGTAAAGTAACATCCCCACTGCAGTCAGACTGTACAACACTACAGTAAAGTAACATCCCCACTGCAGTCAGACTGTACAACACTACAGTAAAGTAACATCCCCACTGCAGTCAGACTGTACAACACTACTGTAAAGTAACATCCCCACTGCAGTCAGACTGTACAACACTACTGTAAAGTAACATCCCCACTGCAGTCAGACTGTACAACACTACTGTAAAGTAACATCCCCACTGCTGTCAGACTGTACAACACTACTGTAAAGTAACATCCCCACTGCAGTCAGACTATACAACACTACAGTAAAGTAACATCCCCACTGCTGTCAGACTGTACAACAATACAGTAAAGTAACATCCCCACTTCTGTCAGACTGTACAACAATACTGTAAAGTAACATCCCCACTGCTGTCAGACTGTACAACACTACAGTAAAGTAACATCCCCACTGCAGTCAGACTGTACAACACTGCAGTAAAGTAACATCCCCACTGCTGTCAGACTGTACAACACTGCAGTAAAGTAACATCCCCACTGCAGTCAGACTGTACAACACTACAGTAAAGTAACATCCCCACTGCTGTCAGACTGTACAACACTACAGTAAAGTAACATCCCAACTGCTGTCAGACTGTTCAACACTACTGTAAAGTAAAATCCCCACTGCTGTCAGACTGTACAACACTACTGTAAAGTAACATCCCCACTGCTGTCAGACTGTACAACACTACTGTAAAGTAACATCCCCACTGCTGTCAGACTGTTCAACACTACTGTAAAGTAACATCCCCACTGCTGTCAGACTGTACAACACTACAGTAAAGTAACATCCCCACTGCAGTCAGACTGTACAACACTACTGTAAAGTAACATCCCCACTGCTGTCAGACTGTACAACACTACTGTAAAGTAACATCCCCACTGCAAGCAGACTGTACAACACTACAGTAAAGTAACATCCCCACTGCTGTCAGACTGTACAACACTACAGTAAAGTAACATCCCCACTGCTGTCAGACTGTACAACAAAGTAACATCCCCACTGCAGTCAGACTGTACAACACTACTGTAAAGTAACATCCCCACTGCTGTCAGACTGTACAACACTGCAGTAAAGTAACATCCCCACTGCAGTCAGACTGTACAACACTGCAGTAAAGTAACATCCCCACTGCTGTCAGACTGTACAACACTACAGTAAAGTAACACCCCCACTGCTGTCAGACTGTACAACACTACAGTAAAGTAACATCCCCACTGCTGACAGACTGTACAACACTACAGTAAAGTAACACCCCCACTGCTGTCCGACTGTACAACACTACTGTAAAGTAACATCCCCACTGCAGTCAGACTGTACAACACTACAGTAAAGTAACATCCCCACTGCTGTCAGACTGTACAACAAAGTAACATCCCCACTGCAGTCAGACTGTACAACACTACTGTAAAGTAACATCCCCACTGCTGTCAGACTGTACAACACTACAGTAAAGTAACACCCCCACTGCTGTCAGACTGTACAACACTACAGTAAAGTAACACCCCCACTGCTGTCAGACTGTACAACACTACAGTAAAGTAACATCCCCACTGCTGTCAGACTGTACAACACTGCAGTAAAGTAACATCCCCACTGCTGTCAGACTGTACAACACTACTGTAAAGTAACATCCCCACTGCTGTCAGACTGTACAACACTACTGTAAAGTAACATCCCCACTGCTGTCAGACTGTACAACACTACAGTAAAGTAACATCCCCACTGCTGTCAGACTGTACAACACTACTGTAAAGTAACATCCCCACTGCTGTCAGACTGTTCAACACTACTGTAAAGTAACATCCCCACTGCTGTCAGACTGTACAACACTACAGTAAAGTAACATCCCCACTGCAGTCAGACTGTACAACACTACTGTAAAGTAACATCCCCACTGCTGTCAGACTGTACAACACTACAGTAAAGTAACACCCCCACTGCTGTCAGACTGTACAACACTACAGTAAAGTAACACCCCCACTGCTGTCAGACTGTACAACACTACAGTAAAGTAACATCCCCACTGCTGTCAGACTGTACAACACTGCAGTAAAGTAACATCCCCACTGCTGTCAGACTGTACAACACTACAGTAAAGTAACATCCCCACTGCTGTCAGACTGTACAACACTACTGTAAAGTAACATCCCCACTGCTGTCAGACTGTACAACACTACTGTAAAGTAACATCCCCACTGCTGTCAGACTGTACAACACTACAGTAAAGTAACATCCCCACTGCAGTCAGACTGTACAACACTACTGTAAAGTAACATCCCCACTGCTGTCAGACTGTTCAACACTACTGTAAAGTAACATCCCCACTGCTGTCAGACTGTACAACACTACAGTAAAGTAACATCCCCACTGCTGTCAGACTGTACAACACTACAGTAAAGTAACATCCCCACTGCTGTCAGACTGTACAACACTACAGTAAAGTAACATCCCCACTGCTGTCAGACTGTTCAACACTACTGTAAAGTAACATCCCCACTGCTGTCAGACTGTACAACACTACAGTAAAGTAACATCCCCTCTGCAGTCAGACTGTACAACACTACAGTAAAGTAACATCCCCACTGCTGTCAGACTGTACAACACTACAGTAAAGTAACATCCCCACTGCAGTCAGACTGTACAACACTACAGTAAAGTAACATCCCCACTGCTGTCAGACTGTACAACACTACAGTAAAGTAACATCCCCACTGCTGTCAGACTGTACAACAAAGTAACATCCCCACTGCAGTCAGACTGTACAACACTACTGTAAAGTAACATCCCCACTGCTGTCAGACTGTACAACACTACAGTAAAGTAACATCCCCACTGCAGTCAGACTGTACAACACTACTGTAAAGTAACATCCCCACTGCTGTCAGACTGTACAACACTACAGTAAAGTAACATCCCCACTGCTGTCAGACTGTACAACACTACAGTAAAGTAACATCCCCACTGCTGTCAGACTGTTCAACACTACTGTAAAGTAACATCCCCACTGCTGTCAGACTGTACAACACTACAGTAAAGTAACATCCCCACTGCTGTCAGACTGTACAACACTACTGTAAAGTAACATCCCCACTGCTGTCAGACTGTACAACACTACTGTAAAGTAACACCCCCACTGCTGTCAGACTGTACAACACTACTGTAAAGTAACACCCCCACTGCTGTCAGACTGTTCAACACTACTGTAAAGTAACATCCCCACTGCTGTCAGACTGTACAACACTACAGTAAAGTAACATCCCCTCTGCAGTCAGACTGTACAACACTACTGTAAAGTAACATCCCCACTGCTGTCAGACTGTACAACACTACAGTAAAGTAACATCCCCACTGCTGTCAGACTGTACAACACTACAGTAAAGTAACATCCCCACTGCTGTCAGACTGTACAACACTACAGTAAAGTAACATCCCCACTGCTGTCAGACTGTACAACAAAGTAACATCCCCACTGCAGTCAGACTGTACAACACTACTGTAAAGTAACATCCCCACTGCTGTCAGACTGTACAACACTGCAGTAAAGTAACATCCCCACTGCAGTCAGACTGTACAACACTGCAGTAAAGTAACATCCCCACTGCTGTCAGACTGTACAACACTACAGTAAAGTAACACCCCCACTGCTGTCAGACTGTACAACACTACAGTAAAGTAACATCCCCACTGCTGACAGACTGTACAACACTACAGTAAAGTAACACCCCCACTGCTGTCCGACTGTACAACACTACTGTAAAGTAACATCCCCACTGCAGTCAGACTGTACAACACTACAGTAAAGTAACATCCCCACTGCTGTCAGACTGTACAACAAAGTAACATCCCCACTGCAGTCAGACTGTACAACACTACTGTAAAGTAACATCCCCACTGCTGTCAGACTGTACAACACTACAGTAAAGTAACATCCCCACTGCTGTCAGACTGTACAACACTGCAGTAAATTAACATCCCCACTGCTGTCAGACTGTACAACACTACAGTAAAGTAACATCCCCACTGCTGTCAGACTGTACAACACTACTGTAAAGTAACATCCCCACTGCTGTCAGACTGTACAACACTACAGTAAAGTAACATCCCCACTGCTGTCAGACTGTACAACACTACTGTAAAGTAACATCCCCACTGCTGTCAGACTGTTCAACACTACTGTAAAGTAACATCCCCACTGCTGTCAGACTGTACAACACTACAGTAAAGTAACATCCCCACTGCAGTCAGACTGTACAACACTACTGTAAAGTAACATCCCCACTGCTGTCAGACTGTACAACACTACAGTAAAGTAACACCCCCACTGCTGTCAGACTGTACAACACTACAGTAAAGTAACACCCCCACTGCTGTCAGACTGTACAACACTACAGTAAAGTAACATCCCCACTGCTGTCAGACTGTACAACACTGCAGTAAAGTAACATCCCCACTGCTGTCAGACTGTACAACACTACAGTAAAGTAACATCCCCACTGCTGTCAGACTGTACAACACTACTGTAAAGTAACATCCCCACTGCTGTCAGACTGTACAACACTACTGTAAAGTAACATCCCCACTGCTGTCAGACTGTACAACACTACAGTAAAGTAACATCCCCACTGCAGTCAGACTGTACAACACTACTGTAAAGTAACATCCCCACTGCTGTCAGACTGTTCAACACTACTGTAAAGTAACATCCCCACTGCTGTCAGACTGTACAACACTACAGTAAAGTAACATCCCCACTGCTGTCAGACTGTACAACACTACAGTAAAGTAACATCCCCACTGCTGTCAGACTGTACAACACTACAGTAAAGTAACATCCCCACTGCTGTCAGACTGTTCAACACTACTGTAAAGTAACATCCCCACTGCTGTCAGACTGTACAACACTACAGTAAAGTAACATCCCCACTGCTGTCAGACTGTACAACACTACTGTAAAGTAACATCCCCACTGCTGTCAGACTGTACAACAGTACTGTAAAGTAACACCCCCACTGCTGTCAGACTGTACAACACTACTGTAAAGTAACACCCCCACTGCTGTCAGACTGTTCAACACTACTGTAAAGTAACATCCCCACTGCTGTCAGACTGTACAACACTACAGTAAAGTAACATCCCCTCTGCAGTCAGACTGTACAACACTACTGTAAAGTAACATCCCCACTGCTGTCAGACTGTACAACACTACAGTAAAGTAACATCCCCACTGCTGTCAGACTGTACAACACTACAGTAAAGTAACTTCCCCACTGCAGTCAGACTGTACAACACTACAGTAAAGTAACATCCCCACTGCTGTCAGACTGTACAACACTACAGTAAAGTAACATCCCCACTGCTGTCAGACTGTACAACAAAGTAACATCCCCACTGCAGTCAGACTGTACAACACTACTGTAAAGTAACATCCCCACTGCTGTCAGACTGTACAACACTACAGTAAAGTAACATCCCCACTGCAGTCAGACTGTACAACACTACTGTAAAGTAACATCCCCACTGCTGTCAGACTGTACAACACTACAGTAAAGTAACATCCCCACTGCTGTCAGACTGTACAACACTACAGTAAAGTAACATCCCCACTGCTGTCAGACTGTTCAACACAACTGTAAAGTAACATCCCCACTGCTGTCAGACTGTACAACACTACAGTAAAGTAACATCCCCACTGCTGTCAGACTGTACAACACTACTGTAAAGTAACATCCCCACTGCTGTCAGACTGTACAACACTACTGTAAAGTAACACCCCCACTGCTGTCAGACTGTACAACACTACTGTAAAGTAACACCCCCACTGCTGTCAGACTGTTCAACACTACTGTAAAGTAACATCCCCACTGCTGTCAGACTGTACAACACTACAGTAAAGTAACATCCCCTCTGCAGTCAGACTGTACAACACTACTGTAAAGTAACATCCCCACTGCTGTCAGACTGTACAACACTACAGTAAAGTAACATCCCCACTGCTGTCAGACTGTACAACACTACAGTAAAGTAACATCCCCACTGCAGTCAGACTGTACAACACTACAGTAAAGTAACATCCCCACTGCTGTCAGACTGTACAACACTACAGTAAAGTAACATCCCCACTGCTGTCAGACTGTACAACAAAGTAACATCCCCACTGCAGTCAGACTGTACAACACTACTGTAAAGTAACATCCCCACTGCTGTCAGACTGTACAACACTACAGTAAAGTAACATCCCCACTGCAGTCAGACTGTACAACACTACTGTAAAGTAACATCCCCACTGCTGTCAGACTGTACAACACTACAGTAAAGTAACATCCCCACTGCTGTCAGACTGAACAACACTACAGTAAAGTAACATCCCCACTGCAGTCAGACTGTACAACACTACTGTAAAGTAACATCCCCACTGCAGTCAGACTGTACAACACTACAGTAAAGTAACATCCCCACTGCTGTCAGACTGTACAACACTGCAGTAAAGTAACATCCCCACTGCAGTCAGACTGTACAACACTACAGTAAAGTAACATCCCCACTGCTGTCAGACTGTACAACACTACAGTAAAGTAACATCCCCACTGCTGTCAGACTGTTCAACACTACTGTAAAGTAACATCCCCACTGCTGTCAGACTGTACAACACTACTGTAAAGTAACATCCCCACTGCTGTCAGACTGTACAACACTACAGTAAAGTAACATCCCCACTGCTGTCAGACTGTTCAACACTACTGTAAAGTAACATCCCCACTGCTGTCAGACTGTACAACACTACAGTAAAGTAACATCCCCACTGCTGTCAGACTGTACAACACTACTGTAAAGTAACATCCCCACTGCTGTCAGACTGTTCAACACTACTGTAAAGTAACATCCCCACTGCTGTCAGACTGTACAACACTACAGTAAAGTAACACCCCCACTGCTGTCAGACTGTACAACACTACTGTAAAGTAACATCCCCACTGCTGTCAGACTGTACAACACTACAGTAAAGTAACATCCCCACTGCTGTCAGACTGTACAACACTACAGTAAAGTAACATCCCCACTGCAGTCAGACTGTACAACACTACAGTAAAGTAACATCCCCACTGCTGTCAGACTGTACAACACTGCAGTAAAGTAACATCCCCACTGCAGTCAGACTGTACAACACTACAGTAAAGTAACATCCCCACTGCTGTCAGACTGTACAACACTACAGTAAAGTAACATCCCCACTGCTGTCAGACTGTTCAACACTACAGTAAAGTAACATCCCCACTGCTGTCAGACTGTACAACAAAGTAACATCCCCACTGCTGTCAGACTGTACAACACTACTGTAAAGTAACATCCCCACTGCTGTCAGACTGTTCAACACTACTGTAAAGTAACATCCCCACTGCTGTCAGACTGTACAACACTACAGTAAAGTAACATCCCCACTGCAGTCAGACTGTACAACACTACAGTAAAGTAACATCCCCACTGCTGTCAGAGTGTACAACAAAGTAACATCCCCACTGCAGTCAGAATGTACAACACTACTGTAAAGTAACATCCCCACTGCTGTCAGACTGTACAACACTACAGTAAATTAACATCCCCAATGCTGTCAGACTGTACAACACTGCAGTAAAGTAACATCCCCACTGCAGTCAGACTGTACAACACTACAGTAAAGTAACATCCCCACTGCTGTCAGACTGTACAACACTACAGTAAAGTAACATCCCCACTGCTGTCAGACTGTACAACACTACAGTAAAGTAACACCCCCACTGCTGTCAGACTGTACAACACTACAGTAAAGTAACACCCCCACTGCTGTCAGACTGTACAACACTACAGTAAAGAAACACCCCCACTGCTGTCAGACTGTACAACACTACAGTAAAGTAACACCCCCACTGCTGTCAGACTGTACAACACTACAGTAAAGTAACATCCCCACTGCTGTCAGACTGTACAACACTGCAGTAAAGTAACATCCCCACTGCAGTCAGACTGTACAACACTACAGTAAAGTAACATCCCCACTGCTGTCAGACTGTACAACACTACAGTAAAGTAACATCCCCACTGCTGTCAGACTGTTCAACACTACTGTAAAGTAACATCCCCACTGCTGTCAGACTGTACAACACTACAGTAAAGTAACATCCCCACTGCTGTCAGACTGTACAACACTACTGTAAAGTAACATCCCCACTGCTGTCAGACTGTTCAACACTACTGTAAAGTAACATCCCCACTGCTGTCAGACTGTACAACACTACAGTAAAGTAACACCCCCACTGCTGTCAGACTGTACAACACTACTGTAAAGTAACATCCCCACTGCTGTCAGACTGTACAACACTACAGTAAAGTAACATCCCCACTGCTGTCAGACTGTACAACAAAGTAACATCCCCACTGCAGTCAGACTGTACAACACTACTGTAAAGTAACATCCCCACTGCTGTCAGACTGTACAACACTACAGTAAAGTAACACCCCACTGCTGTCAGACTGTACAACACCACAGTAAAGTAACACCCCCACTGCTGTCAGACTGTACAACACTACAGTAAAGTAACATCCCCACTGCTGTCAGACTGTACAACACTGCAGTAAAGTAACATCCCCACTGCAGTCAGATTGTACAACACTACAGTAAAGTAACATCCCCACTGCTGTCAGACTGTACAACACTACAGTAAAGTAACATCCCCACTGCTGTCAGACTGTTCAACAATACTCTAAAGTAACATCCCCACTGCTGTCAGACTGTACAACACTACAGTAAAGTAACATCCCCACTGCTGTCAGACTGTACAACACTACAGTAAAGTAACATCCCCACTGCTGTCAGACTGTACAACACTACAGTAAAGTAACATCCCCACTGCTGTCAGACTGTTCAACACTACTGTAAAGTAACATCCCCACTGCTGTCAGACTGTACAACACTACTGTAAAGTAACATCCCCACTGCAGTCAGACTGTACAACACTACAGTAAAGTAACATCCCCACTGCTGTCAGACTGTACAACACTACAGTAAAGTAACATCCCCACTGCTGTCAGACTGTACAACACTACTGTAAAGTAACATCCCCACTGCTGTCTGACTGTACAACACTACTGTAAAGTAACATCCCCACTGCTGTCAGACTGTACAACACTACAGTAAAGTAACATCCCCACTGCAGTCAGACTGTACAACACTACAGTAAAGTAACATCCCCACTGCTGTCAGACTGTACAACACTGCAGTAAAGTAACATCCCCACTGCAGTCAGACTGTACAACACTGCAGTAAAGTAACATCCCCAATGCTGTCAGACTGTACAACACTACAGTAAAGTAACATCCCCAATGCTGTCAGACTGTACAACACTACAGTAAAGTAACATCCCCACTGCTGTCAGACTGTACAACAAAGTAACATCCCCACTGCAGTCAGAATGTACAACACTACTGTAAAGTAACATCCCCACTGCTGTCAGACTGTACAACACTACAGTAAAGTAACATCCCCAATGCTGTCAGACTGTACAACACTGCAGTAAAGTAACATCCCCACTGCAGTCAGACTGTACAACACTACAGTAAAGTAACATCCCCACTGCTGTCAGACTGTACAACACTTCAGTAAAGTAACATCCCCACTGCTGTCAGACTGTACAACACTACAGTAAAGTAACACCCCCACTGCTGTCAGACTGTACAACACTACAGTAAAGTAACACCCCCACTGCTGTCAGACTGTACAACACTACAGTAAAGTAACACCCCCACTGCTGTCAGACTGTACAACACTACAGTAAAGTAACACCCCCACTGCTGTCAGACTGTACAACACTACTGTAAAGTAACATCCCCACTGCTGTCAGACTGTACAACACTACAGTAAAGTAACATCCCCACTGCTGTCAGACTGTACAACAAAGTAACATCCCCACTGCAGTCAGACTGTACAACACTACTGTAAAGTAACATCCCCACTGCTGTCAGACTGTACAACACTACAGTAAAGTAACACCCCACTGCTGTCAGACTGTACAACACCACAGTAAAGTAACACCCCCACTGCTGTCAGACTGTACAACACTACAGTAAAGTAACATCCCCACTGCTGTCAGACTGTACAACACTGCAGTAAAGTAACATCCCCACTGCAGTCAGACTGTACAACACTACAGTAAAGTAACATCCCCACTGCTGTCAGACTGTACAACACTACAGTAAAGTAACACCCCACTGCTGTCAGACTGTACAACACCACAGTAAAGTAACACCCCCACTGCTGTCAGACTGTACAACACTACAGTAAAGTAACATCCCCACTGCTGTCAGACTGTACAACACTGCAGTAAAGTAACATCCCCACTGCAGTCAGACTGTACAACACTACAGTAAAGTAACATCCCCACTGCTGTCAGACTGTACAACACTACAGTAAAGTAACATCCCCACTGCTGTCAGACTGTTCAACAATACTCTAAAGTAACATCCCCACTGCTGTCAGACTGTACAACACTACAGTAAAGTAACATCCCCACTGCTGTCAGACTGTACAACACTACAGTAAAGTAACATCCCCTCTGCAGTCAGACTGTACAACACTACTGTAAAGTAACATCCCCACTGCTGTCAGACTGTACAACACTACAGTAAAGTAACATCCCCACTGCTGTCAGACTGTACAACACTACAGTAAAGTAACTTCCCCACTGCAGTCAGACTGTACAACACTACAGTAAAGTAACATCCCCACTGCTGTCAGACTGTACAACACTACAGTAAAGTAACATCCCCACTGCTGTCAGACTGTACAACAAAGTAACATCCCCACTGCAGTCAGACTGTACAACACTACTGTAAAGTAACATCCCCACTGCTGTCAGACTGTACAACACTACAGTAAAGTAACATCCCCACTGCAGTCAGACTGTACAACACTACTGTAAAGTAACATCCCCACTGCTGTCAGACTGTACAACACTACAGTAAAGTAACATCCCCACTGCTGTCAGACTGTACAACACTACAGTAAAGTAACATCCCCACTGCTGTCAGACTGTTCAACACAACTGTAAAGTAACATCCCCACTGCTGTCAGACTGTACAACACTACAGTAAAGTAACATCCCCACTGCTGTCAGACTGTACAACACTACTGTAAAGTAACATCCCCACTGCTGTCAGACTGTACAACACTACTGTAAAGTAACACCCCCACTGCTGTCAGACTGTACAACACTACTGTAAAGTAACACCCCCACTGCTGTCAGACTGTTCAACACTACTGTAAAGTAACATCCCCACTGCTGTCAGACTGTACAACACTACAGTAAAGTAACATCCCCTCTGCAGTCAGACTGTACAACACTACTGTAAAGTAACATCCCCACTGCTGTCAGACTGTACAACACTACAGTAAAGTAACATCCCCACTGCTGTCAGACTGTACAACACTACAGTAAAGTAACATCCCCACTGCAGTCAGACTGTACAACACTACAGTAAAGTAACATCCCCACTGCTGTCAGACTGTACAACACTACAGTAAAGTAACATCCCCACTGCTGTCAGACTGTACAACAAAGTAACATCCCCACTGCAGTCAGACTGTACAACACTACTGTAAAGTAACATCCCCACTGCTGTCAGACTGTACAACACTACAGTAAAGTAACATCCCCACTGTTGTCAGACTGTACAACACTACTGTAAAGTAACATCCCCACTGCTGTCAGACTGTACAACACTACAGTAAAGTAACATCCCCACTGCTGTCAGACTGTACAACACTACAGTAAAGTAACATCCCCACTGCAGTCAGACTGTACAACACTACTGTAAAGTAACATCCCCACTGCAGTCAGACTGTACAACACTACAGTAAAGTAACATCCCCACTGCTGTCAGACTGTACAACACTGCAGTAAAGTAACATCCCCACTGCAGTCAGACTGTACAACACTACAGTAAAGTAACATCCCCACTGCTGTCAGACTGTACAACACTACAGTAAAGTAACATCCCCACTGCTGTCAGACTGTTCAACACTACTGTAAAGTAACATCCCCACTGCTGTCAGACTGTACAACACTACTGTAAAGTAACATCCCCACTGCTGTCAGACTGTACAACACTACAGTAAAGTAACATCCCCACTGCTGTCAGACTGTTCAACACTACTGTAAAGTAACATCCCCACTGCTGTCAGACTGTACAACACTACAGTAAAGTAACATCCCCACTGCTGTCAGACTGTACAACACTACTGTAAAGTAACATCCCCACTGCTGTCAGACTGTTCAACACTACTGTAAAGTAACATCCCCACTGCTGTCAGACTGTACAACACTACAGTAAAGTAACACCCCCACTGCTGTCAGACTGTACAACACTACTGTAAAGTAACATCCCCACTGCTGTCAGACTGTACAACACTACAGTAAAGTAACATCCCCACTGCTGTCAGACTGTACAACACTACAGTAAAGTAACATCCCCACTGCAGTCAGACTGTACAACACTACAGTAAAGTAACATCCCCACTGCTGTCAGACTGTACAACACTGCAGTAAAGTAACATCCCCACTGCAGTCAGACTGTACAACACTACAGTAAAGTAACATCCCCACTGCTGTCAGACTGTACAACACTACAGTAAAGTAACATCCCCACTGCTGTCAGACTGTTCAACACTACTGTAAAGTAACATCCCCACTGCTGTCAGACTGTACAACACTACAGTAAAGTAACATCCCCACTGCTGTCAGACTGTACAACACTACTGTAAAGTAACATCCCCACTGCTGTCAGACTGTTCAACACTACTGTAAAGTAACATCCCCACTGCTGTCAGACTGTACAACACTACAGTAAAGTAACATCCCCACTGCAGTCAGACTGTACAACACTACAGTAAAGTAACATCCCCACTGCTGTCAGAGTGTACAACAAAGTAACATCCCCACTGCAGTCAGAATGTACAACACTACTGTAAAGTAACATCCCCACTGCTGTCAGACTGTACAACACTACAGTAAATTAACATCCCCAATGCTGTCAGACTGTACAACACTGCAGTAAAGTAACATCCCCACTGCAGTCAGACTGTACAACACTACAGTAAAGTAACATCCCCACTGCTGTCAGACTGTACAACACTACAGTAAAGTAACATCCCCACTGCTGTCAGACTGTACAACACTACAGTAAAGTAACACCCCCACTGCTGTCAGACTGTACAACACTACAGTAAAGTAACACCCCCACTGCTGTCAGACTGTACAACACTACAGTAAAGTAACACCCCCACTGCTGTCAGACTGTACAACACTACAGTAAAGTAACACCCCCACTGCTGTCAGACTGTACAACACTACAGTAAAGTAACATCCCCACTGATGTCAGACTGTACAACACTGCAGTAAAGTAACATCCCCACTGCAGTCAGACTGTACAACACTACAGTAAAGTAACATCCCCACTGCTGTCAGACTGTACAACACTACAGTAAAGTAACATCCCCACTGCTGTCAGACTGTTCAACACTACTGTAAAGTAACATCCCCACTGCTGTCAGACTGTACAACACTACAGTAAAGTAACATCCCCACTGCTGTCAGACTGTACAACACTACTGTAAAGTAACATCCCCACTGCTGTCAGACTGTTCAACACTACTGTAAAGTAACATCCCCACTGCTGTCAGACTGTACAACACTACAGTAAAGTAACACCCCCACTGCTGTCAGATTGTACAACACTACTGTAAAGTAACATCCCCACTGCTGTCAGACTGTACAACACTACAGTAAAGTAACACCCCACTGCTGTCAGACTGTACAACACCACAGTAAAGTAACACCCCCACTGCTGTCAGACTGTACAACACTACAGTAAAGTAACATCCCCACTGCTGTCAGACTGTACAACACTGCAGTAAAGTAACATCCCCACTGCAGTCAGACTGTACAACACTACAGTAAAGTAACATCCCCACTGCTGTCAGACTGTACAACACTACAGTAAAGTAACACCCCACTGCTGTCAGACTGTACAACACCACAGTAAAGTAACACCCCCACTGCTGTCAGACTGTACAACACTACAGTAAAGTAACATCCCCACTGCTGTCAGACTGTACAACACTGCAGTAAAGTAACATCCCCACTGCAGTCAGACTGTACAACACTACAGTAAAGTAACATCCCCACTGCTGTCAGACTGTACAACACTACAGTAAAGTAACATCCCCACTGCTGTCAGACTGTTCAACAATACTCTAAAGTAACATCCCCACTGCTGTCAGACTGTACAACACTACAGTAAAGTAACATCCCCACTGCTGTCAGACTGTACAACACTACAGTAAAGTAACATCCCCTCTGCAGTCAGACTGTACAACACTACTGTAAAGTAACATCCCCACTGCTGTCAGACTGTACAACACTACAGTAAAGTAACATCCCCACTGCTGTCAGACTGTACAACACTACAGTAAAGTAACTTCCCCACTGCAGTCAGACTGTACAACACTACAGTAAAGTAACATCCCCACTGCTGTCAGACTGTACAACACTACAGTAAAGTAACATCCCCACTGCTGTCAGACTGTACAACAAAGTAACATCCCCACTGCAGTCAGACTGTACAACACTACTGTAAAGTAACATCCCCACTGCTGTCAGACTGTACAACACTACAGTAAAGTAACATCCCCACTGCAGTCAGACTGTACAACACTACTGTAAAGTAACATCCCCACTGCTGTCAGACTGTACAACACTACAGTAAAGTAACATCCCCACTGCTGTCAGACTGTACAACACTACAGTAAAGTAACATCCCCACTGCTGTCAGACTGTTCAACACAACTGTAAAGTAACATCCCCACTGCTGTCAGACTGTACAACACTACAGTAAAGTAACATCCCCACTGCTGTCAGACTGTACAACACTACTGTAAAGTAACATCCCCACTGCTGTCAGACTGTACAACACTACTGTAAAGTAACACCCCCACTGCTGTCAGACTGTACAACACTACTGTAAAGTAACACCCCCACTGCTGTCAGACTGTTCAACACTACTGTAAAGTAACATCCCCACTGCTGTCAGACTGTACAACACTACAGTAAAGTAACATCCCCTCTGCAGTCAGACTGTACAACACTACTGTAAAGTAACATCCCCACTGCTGTCAGACTGTACAACACTACAGTAAAGTAACATCCCCACTGCTGTCAGACTGTACAACACTACAGTAAAGTAACATCCCCACTGCAGTCAGACTGTACAACACTACAGTAAAGTAACATCCCCACTGCTGTCAGACTGTACAACACTACAGTAAAGTAACATCCCCACTGCTGTCAGACTGTACAACAAAGTAACATCCCCACTGCAGTCAGACTGTACAACACTACTGTAAAGTAACATCCCCACTGCTGTCAGACTGTACAACACTACAGTAAAGTAACATCCCCACTGCAGTCAGACTGTACAACACTACTGTAAAGTAACATCCCCACTGCTGTCAGACTGTACAACACTACAGTAAAGTAACATCCCCACTGCTGTCAGACTGTACAACACTACAGTAAAGTAACATCCCCACTGCAGTCAGACTGTACAACACTACTGTAAAGTAACATCCCCACTGCAGTCAGACTGTACAACACTACAGTAAAGTAACATCCCCACTGCTGTCAGACTGTACAACACTGCAGTAAAGTAACATCCCCACTGCAGTCAGACTGTACAACACTACAGTAAAGTAACATCCCCACTGCTGTCAGACTGTACAACACTACAGTAAAGTAACATCCCCACTGCTGTCAGACTGTTCAACACTACTGTAAAGTAACATCCCCACTGCTGTCAGACTGTACAACACTACTGTAAAGTAACATCCCCACTGCTGTCAGACTGTACAACACTACAGTAAAGTAACATCCCCACTGCTGTCAGACTGTTCAACACTACTGTAAAGTAACATCCCCACTGCTGTCAGACTGTACAACACTACAGTAAAGTAACATCCCCACTGCTGTCAGACTGTACAACACTACTGTAAAGTAACATCCCCACTGCTGTCAGACTGTTCAACACTACTGTAAAGTAACATCCCCACTGCTGTCAGACTGTACAACACTACAGTAAAGTAACACCCCCACTGCTGTCAGACTGTACAACACTACTGTAAAGTAACATCCCCACTGCTGTCAGACTGTACAACACTACAGTAAAGTAACATCCCCACTGCTGTCAGACTGTACATCACTACAGTAAAGTAACATCCCCACTGCAGTCAGACTGTACAACACTACAGTAAAGTAACATCCCCACTGCTGTCAGACTGTACAACACTGCAGTAAAGTAACATCCCCACTGCAGTCAGACTGTACAACACTACAGTAAAGTAACATCCCCACTGCTGTCAGACTGTACAACACTACAGTAAAGTAACATCCCCACTGCTGTCAGACTGTTCAACACTACTGTAAAGTAACATCCCCACTGCTGTCAGACTGTACAACACTACAGTAAAGTAACATCCCCACTGCTGTCAGACTGTACAACACTACTGTAAAGTAACATCCCCACTGCTGTCAGACTGTTCAACACTACTGTAAAGTAACATCCCCACTGCTGTCAGACTGTACAACACTACAGTAAAGTAACATCCCCACTGCAGTCAGACTGTACAACACTACAGTAAAGTAACATCCCCACTGCTGTCAGAGTGTACAACAAAGTAACATCCCCACTGCAGTCAGAATGTACAACACTACTGTAAAGTAACATCCCCACTGCTGTCAGACTGTACAACACTACAGTAAATTAACATCCCCAATGCTGTCAGACTGTACAACACTGCAGTAAAGTAACATCCCCACTGCAGTCAGACTGTACAACACTACAGTAAAGTAACATCCCCACTGCTGTCAGACTGTACAACACTACAGTAAAGTAACATCCCCACTGCTGTCAGACTGTACAACACTACAGTAAAGTAACACCCCCACTGCTGTCAGACTGTACAACACTACAGTAAAGTAACACCCCCACTGCTGTCAGACTGTACAACACTACAGTAAAGTAACACCCCCACTGCTGTCAGACTGTACAACACTACAGTAAAGTAACACCCCCACTGCTGTCAGACTGTACAACACTACAGTAAAGTAACATCCCCACTGATGTCAGACTGTACAACACTGCAGTAAAGTAACATCCCCACTGCAGTCAGACTGTACAACACTACAGTAAAGTAACATCCCCACTGCTGTCAGACTGTACAACACTACAGTAAAGTAACATCCCCACTGCTGTCAGACTGTTCAACACTACTGTAAAGTAACATCCCCACTGCTGTCAGACTGTACAACACTACAGTAAAGTAACATCCCCACTGCTGTCAGACTGTACAACACTACTGTAAAGTAACATCCCCACTGCTGTCAGACTGTTCAACACTACTGTAAAGTAACATCCCCACTGCTGTCAGACTGTACAACACTACAGTAAAGTAACACCCCCACTGCTGTCAGATTGTACAACACTACTGTAAAGTAACATCCCCACTGCTGTCAGACTGTACAACACTACAGTAAAGTAACATCCCCACTGCTGTCAGACTGTACAACAAAGTAACATCCCCACTGCAGTCAGACTGTACAACACTACTGTAAAGTAACATCCCCACTGCTGTCAGACTGTACAACACTACAGTAAAGTAACACCCCACTGCTGTCAGACTGTACAACACCACAGTAAAGTAACACCCCCACTGCTGTCAGACTGTACAACACTACAGTAAAGTAACATCCCCACTGCTGTCAGACTGTACAACACTGCAGTAAAGTAACATCCCCACTGCAGTCAGATTGTACAACACTACAGTAAAGTAACATCCCCACTGCTGTCAGACTGTACAACACTACAGTAAAGTAACATCCCCACTGCTGTCAGACTGTTCAACAATACTCTAAAGTAACATCCCCACTGCTGTCAGACTGTACAACACTACAGTAAAGTAACATCCCCACTGCTGTCAGACTGTACAACACTACAGTAAAGTAACATCCCCACTGCTGTCAGACTGTACAACACTACAGTAAAGTAACATCCCCACTGCTGTCAGACTGTTCAACACTACTGTAAAGTAACATCCCCACTGCTGTCAGACTGTACAACACTACTGTAAAGTAACATCCCCACTGCAGTCAGACTGTACAACACTACAGTAAAGTAACATCCCCACTGCTGTCAGACTGTACAACACTACAGTAAAGTAACATCCCCACTGCTGTCAGACTGTACAACACTACTGTAAAGTAACATCCCCACTGCTGTCTGACTGTACAACACTACTGTAAAGTAACATCCCCACTGCTGTCAGACTGTACAACACTACAGTAAAGTAACATCCCCACTGCAGTCAGACTGTACAACACTACAGTAAAGTAACATCCCCACTGCTGTCAGACTGTACAACACTGCAGTAAAGTAACATCCCCACTGCAGTCAGACTGTACAACACTGCAGTAAAGTAACATCCCCAATGCTGTCAGACTGTACAACACTACAGTAAAGTAACATCCCCAATGCTGTCAGACTGTACAACACTACAGTAAAGTAACATCCCCACTGCTGTCAGACTGTACAACAAAGTAACATCCCCACTGCAGTCAGAATGTACAACACTACTGTAAAGTAACATCCCCACTGCTGTCAGACTGTACAACACTACAGTAAAGTAACATCCCCAATGCTGTCAGACTGTACAACACTGCAGTAAAGTAACATCCCCACTGCAGTCAGACTGTACAACACTACAGTAAAGTAACATCCCCACTGCTGTCAGACTGTACAACACTACAGTAAAGTAACATCCCCACTGCTGTCAGACTGTACAACACTACAGTAAAGTAACACCCCCACTGCTGTCAGACTGTACAACACTACAGTAAAGTAACACCCCCACTGCTGTCAGACTGTACAACACTACAGTAAAGTAACACCCCCACTGCTGTCAGACTGTACAACACTACAGTAAAGTAACACCCCCACTGCTGTCAGACTGTACAACACTACTGTAAAGTAACATCCCCACTGCTGTCAGACTGTACAACACTACAGTAAAGTAACATCCCCACTGCTGTCAGACTGTACAACAAAGTAACATCCCCACTGCAGTCAGACTGTACAACACTACTGTAAAGTAACATCCCCACTGCTGTCAGACTGTACAACACTACAGTAAAGTAACACCCCACTGCTGTCAGACTGTACAACACCACAGTAAAGTAACACCCCCACTGCTGTCAGACTGTACAACACTACAGTAAAGTAACATCCCCACTGCTGTCAGACTGTACAACACTGCAGTAAAGTAACATCCCCACTGCAGTCAGACTGTACAACACTACAGTAAAGTAACATCCCCACTGCTGTCAGACTGTACAACACTACAGTAAAGTAACATCCCCACTGCTGTCAGACTGTTCAACAATACTCTAAAGTAACATCCCCACTGCTGTCAGACTGTACAACACTACAGTAAAGTAACATCCCCACTGCTGTCAGACTGTACAACACTACAGTAAAGTAACATCCCCACTGCTGTCAGACTGTACAACACTACAGTAAAGTAACATCCCCACTGCTGTCAGACTGTACAACACTACTGTAAAGTAACATCCCCACTGCTGTCAGACTGTTCAACACTACTGTAAAGTAACATCCCCACTGCTGTCAGACTGTACAACACTACTGTAAAGTAACATCCCCACTGCAGTCAGACTGTACAACACTACAGTAAAGTAACATCCCCACTGCTGTCAGACTGTACAACACTACAGTAAAGTAACATCCCCACTGCAGTCAGACTGTACAACACTGCAGTAAAGTAACATTCCCACTGCTGTCAGACTGTACAACACTGCAGTAAAGTAACATCCCCACTGCTGTCAGACTGTACAACACTACTGTAAAGTAACATCCCCACTGCTGTCAGACTGTACAACACTACAGTAAAGTAACATCCCCACTGCTGTCAGACTGTACAACACTACAGTAAAGTAACATCCCCACTGCTGTCAGACTGTACAACACTACAGTAAAGTAACATCCCCACTGCTGTCAGACTGTACAACACTGCAGTAAAGTAACATCCCCACTGCTGTCAGACTGTACAACACTACTGTAAAGTAACATCCCCACTGCTGTCAGACTGTACAACACTACAGTAAAGTAACATCCCCACTGCTGTCAGACTGTACAACACTACAGTAAAGTAACATCCCCACTGCTGTCAGACTGTACAACACTACTGTAAAGTAACATCCCCACTGCTGTCAGACTGTACAACACTACTGTAAAGTAACATCCCCACTGCTGTCAGACTGTTCAACACTACTGTAAAGTAACATACCCACTTCTGTCAGACTGTACACCACTACAGTAAAGTAACATCCCCACTGCAGTCAGACTGTACAACACTACTGTAAAGTAACATCCCCACTGCTGTCAGACTGTACAACACTACTGTAAAGTAACATCCCCACTGCAGTCAGACTGTACAACACTACAGTAAAGTAACATCCCCACTGCAGTCAGACTGTACAACACTACAGTAAAGTAACATCCCCACTGCTGTCAGACTGTACAACAAAGTAACATCCCCACTGCAGTCAGACTGTACAACACTACTGTAAAGTAACATCCCCACTGCTGTCAGACTGTACAACACTACAGTAAAGTAACATCCCCACTGCTGTCAGACTGTACAACACTACAGTAAAGTAACATCCCCACTGCTGTCAGACTGTACAACACTACTGTAAAGTAACATCCCCACTGCTGTCAGACTGTACAACACTACAGTAAAGTAACATCCCCACTGCTGTCAGACTGTACAACACTACTGTAAAGTAACATCCCCACTGCTGTCAGACTGTACAACACTACAGTAAAGTAACATCCCCACTGCTGTCAGACTGTTCAACACTACTGTAAAGTAACATCCACACTGCTGTCAGACTGTACAACACTACAGTAAAGTAACATCCCCACTGCAGTCAGACTGTACAACACTACTGTAAAGTAACATCCCCACTGCAGTCAGACTGTACAACACTACAGTAAAGTAACATCCCCACTGCAGTCAGACTGTACAACACTACTGTAAAGTAACATCCCCACTGCAGTCAGACTGTACAACACTACAGTAAAGTAACATCCCCACTGCTGTCAGACTGTACAACACTACAGAAAAAGTAACATCCCCACTGCTGTCAGACTGTACAACACTACAGTAAAGTAACATCCCCACTGCTGTCAGACTGTACAACACTACTGTAAAGTAACATCCCCACTGCTGTCAGACTGTACAACACTACAGTAAAGTAACATCCCCACTGCTGTCAGACTGTACAACACTACAGTAAAGTAACATCCCCACTGCAGTCAGACTGTACAACACTACTGTAAAGTAACATCCCCACTGCAGTCAGACTGTACAACACTAGAGTAAAGTAACATCCCCACTGCTGTCAGACTGTACAACACTACAGTAAAGTAACATCCCCACTGCTGTCAGACTGTACAACACTACTGTAAAGTAACATCCCCACTGCTGTCAGACTGTACAACACTACAGTAAAGTAACATCCCCACTGCTGTCAGACTGTACAACACTACAGTAAAGTAACATCCCCACTGCAGTCAGACTGTACAACACTACTGTAAAGTAACATCCCCACTGCAGTCAGACTGTACAACACTAGAGTAAAGTAACATCCCCACTGCTGTCAGACTGTACAACACTACTGTAAAGTAACATCCCCACTGCAGTCAGACTGTACAACACTACAGTAAAGTAACATCCCCACTGCTGTCAGACTGTACAACACTACAGTAAAGTAACATCCCCACTGCAGTCAGACTGTACAACACTACAGTAAAGTAACATCCCCACTGCAGTCAGACTGTACAACACTGCAGTAAAGTAACATCCCCACTGCAGTCAGACTGTACAACACTACAGTAAAGTAACATCCCCACTGCTGTCAGACTGTACAACACTACTGTAAAGTAACATCCCCACTGCTGTCAGACTGTACAACACTACAGTAAAGTAACATCCCCACTGCTGTCAGACTGTACAACACTACTGTAAAGTAACATCCCCACTGCTGTCAGACTGTTCAACACTACTGTAAAGTAACATCCCCACTGCTTTCAGACTGTACAACACTACAGTAAAGTAACATCCCCACTGCAGTCAGACTGTACAACACTACTGTAAAGTAACATCCCCACTGCTGTCAGACTGTTCAACACCACTGTAAAGTAACATCCCCACTGCTGTCAGACTGTTCAACACTACTGTAAAGTAACATCCCCACTGCTGTCAGACTGTACAACACTACAGTAAAGTAACATCCCCACTGCTGTCAGACTGTACAACACTACAGTAAAGTAACATCCCCACTGCTGTCAGACTGTACAACACTACAGTAAAGTAACATCCCCACTGCTGTCAGACTGTACAACACTACAGTAAAGTAACATCCCCACTGCTGTCAGACTGTACAACACTACAGTAAAGTAACATCCCCACTGCTGTCAGACTGTACAACACTACAGTAAAGTAACATCCCCACTGCTGTCAGACTGTACAACACTACAGTAAAGTAACATCCCCACTGCTGTCAGACTGTACAACACTACAGTAAAGTAACATCCCCACTGCTGTCAGACTGTACAACACTACAGTAAAGTAACATCCCCACTGCTGTTAGACTGTACAACACTACTGTAAAGTAACACCCCCACTGCTGTCAGACTGTACAACACTACTGTAAAGTAACACCCCCACTGCTGTCAGACTGTTCAACACTACTGTAAAGTAACATCCCCACTGCTGTCAGACTGTACAACACTACAGTAAAGTAACATCCCCACTGCAGTCAGTCTGTACAACACTACTGTAAAGTAACATCCCCACTGCAGTCAGACTGTACAACACTACAGTAAAGTAACATCCCCACTGCTGTCAGACTGTACAACACTACTGTAAAGTAACATCCCCACTGCTGTCAGACTGTACAACACTACAGTAAAGTAACATCCCCACTGCTGTCAGACTGTACAACACTACTGTAAAGTAACATACCCACTGCTGTCAGACTGTACAACACTACAATAAAGTAACATCCCCACTGCAGTCAGACTGTACAACACTACAGTAAGGTAACATCCCCACTGCTGTCAGACTGTACAACACTACAGTAAAGTAACATCCCCACTGCTGTCAGACTGTACAACACTACTGTAAAGTAACATCCCCACTGCTGTCAGACTGTACAACACTACAGTAAAGTAACACCCCCACTGCAGTCAGACTGTACAACACTACAGTAAAGTAACATCCCCACTGCTGTCAGACTGTACAACACTACAGTAAAGTAACATCCCCACTGCAGTCAGACTGTACAACACTACAGTAAAGTAACATCCCCACTGCTGTCAGACTGTACAACACTGCAGTAAAGTAACATCCCCACTGCAGTCAGACTGTACAACACTACAGTAAAGTAACATCCCCACTGCTGTCAGACTGTACAACACTACTGTAAAGTAACATCCCCACTGCTGTCAGACTGTACACCACTACAGTAAAGTAACATCCCCACTGCAGTCAGACTGTACAACACTACTGTAAAGTAACATCCCCACTGCTGTCAGACTGTACAACACTACTGTAAAGTAACATCCCCACTGCTGTCAGACTGTACACCACTACAGTAAAGTAACATCCCCACTGCAGTCAGACTGTACAACACTACAGTAAAGTAACATCCCCACTGCTGTCAGACTGTACAACAAAGTAACATCCCCACTGCAGTCAGACGATACAACACTACTGTAAAGTAACATCCCCACTGCTGTCAGACTGTTCAACACTACAGTAAAGTAACATCCCCACTGCTGTCAGACTGTACAACACTGCAGTAAAGTAACATCCCCACTGCAGTCAGACTGTACAATACTACAGTAAAGTAACATCCCCACTGCTGTCAGACTGTACAACACTACAGTAAAGTAACACCCCCACTGCTGTCAGACTGTACAACACTACAGTAAAGTAACACCCCCACTGCTGTCAGACTGTACAACACTACAGTAAATTAACATCCCCACTGCTGTCAGACTGTACAACACTGCAGTAAAGTAACATCCCCACTGCAGTCAGACTGTACAACACTACAGTAAAGTAACATCCCCACTGCTGTCAGACTGTACAACACTACAGTAAAGTAACATCCCCACTGCTGTCAGACTGTTCAACACTACTGTAAAGTAACATCCCCACTGCTGTCAGACTGTACAACACTACAGTAAAGTAACATCCCCACTGCTGTCAGACTGTACAACACTACTGTAAAGTAACATCCCCACTGCTGTCAGACTGTTCAACACTACTGTAAAGTAACATCCCCACTGCTGTCAGACTGTACAACACTACAGTAAAGTAACATCCCCACTGCTGTCAGACTGTACAACACTACTGTAAAGTAACATCCCCACTGCTGTCAGACTGTTCAACACTACTGTAAAGTAACATCCCCACTGCTGTCAGACTGTACAACACTACAGTAAAGTAACATCCCCACTGCAGTCAGACTGTACAACACTACTGTAAAGTAACATCCCCACTGTAGTAAGACTGTACAACACTACTGTAAAGTAACATCCCCACTGCTGTCAGACTGTACAACACTACAGTAAAGTAATATTCCCACTGCTGTCAGACTGTACAACACTACAGTAAAGTAACATCCCCACTGCAGTCAGACTGTACAACACTACAGTAAAGTAACATCCCCACTGCTGTCAGACTGTACAACACTGCAGTAAAGTAACATCCCCACTGCAGTCAGACTGTACAACACTACAGTAAAGTAACATCCCCACTGCTGTCAGACTGTACAACACTACAGTAAAGTAACATCCCCACTGCTGTCAGACTGTACAACACTACTGTAAAGTAACATCCCCACTGCTGTCAGACTGTTCAACACTACTGTAAAGTAACATCCCCACTGCTGTCAGACTGTACAACACTACAGTAAAGTAACATCCCCACTGCAGTCAGACTGTACAACACTACAGTAAAGTAACATCCCCACTGCTGTCAGACTGTACAACAAAGTAACATCCCCACTGCTGTCAGAATGTACAACACTACTGTAAAGTAACATCCCCCTGCTGTCAGACTGTACAACACTACAGTAAAGTAACATCCCCAATGCTGTCAGACTGTACAACACTGCAGTAAAGTAACATCCCCACTGCAGTCAGACTGTACAACACTACAGTAAAGTAACATCCCCACTGCTGTCAGACTGTACAACACTACAGTAAAGTAACATCCCCACTGCTGTCAGACTGTACAACACTACTGTAAAGTAACATCCCCACTGCTGTCAGACTGTACAACACTAGTGTAAAGTAACATCCCCACTGCTGTCAGACTGTACACCACTACAGTAAAGTAACATCCCCACTGCTGTCAGACTGTACAACACTACAGTAAAGTAACATCCCCACTGCTGTCAGACTGTACAACAAAGTAACATCCCCACTGCAGTCAGACTGTACAACACTACAGTAAAGTAACATCCCCACTGCTGTCAGACTGTACAACACTACAGTAAAGTAACACCCCCACTGCTGTCAGACTGTACAACACTACAGTAAAGTAACACCCCCACTGCTGTCAGACTGTACAACACTACAGTAAAGTAACATCCCCACTGCTGTCAGACTGTACAACACTGCAGTAAAGTAACATCCCCACTGCAGTCAGCCTGTACAACACTACAGTAAAGTAACATCCCCACTGCTGTCAGACTGTACAACACTACAGTAAAGTAACATCCCCACTGCTGTCAGACTGTACAACACTACAGTAAAGTAACATCCCCACTGCTGTCAGACTGTACAACACTACAGTAAAGTAACATCCCCACTGCTGTCAGACTGTTCAAAACTACTGTAAAGTAACATCCCCACTGCTGTCAGACTGTTCAACACTACTGTAAAGTAACATCCCCACTGCAGTCAGACTGTACAACACTACTGTAAAGTAACATCCCCACTGCTGTCAGACTGTTCAACACTACTGTAAAGTAACATCCCCACTGCTGTCAGACTGTACAACACTACAGTAAAGTAACATCCCCACTGCTGTCAGACTGTACAACACTACAGTAAAGTAACATCCCCACTGCTGTCAGACTGTACAACACTACAGTAAAGTAACATCCCCACTGCTGTCAGACTGTACAACACTACAGTAAAGTAACATCCCCACTGCTGTCAGACTGTACAACACTACAGTAAAGTAACATCCCCACTGCTGTCAGACTGTACAACACTACAGTAAAGTAACATCCCCACTGCTGTCAGACTGTACAACACTACAGTAAAGTAACATCCCCACTGCTGTCAGACTGTACAACACTACAGTAAAGTAACATCCCCACTGCTGTCAGACTGTACAACACTACTGTAAAGTAACACCCCCACTGCTGTCAGACTGTACAACACTACTGTAAAGTAACATCCCCACTGCTGTCAGACTGTACAACACTACAGTAAAGTAACATCCCCACTGCTGTCAGACTGTACAACACTACAGTAAAGTAACATCCCCACTGCAGTCAGACTGTACAACACTACAGTAAAGTAACATCCCCACTGCTGTCAGACTGTACAACACTGCAGTAAAGTAACATCCCCACTGCAGTCAGACTGTACAACACTACAGTAAAGTAACATCCCCACTGCTGTCAGACTGTACAACACTACAGTAAAGTAACATCCCCACTGCTGTCAGACTGTTCAACACTACTGTAAAGTAACATCCCCACTGCTGTCAGACTGTACAACACTACAGTAAAGTAACATCCCCACTGCTGTCAGACTGTACAACACTACTGTAAAGTAACATCCCCACTGCTGTCAGACTGTTCAACACTACTGTAAAGTAACATCCCCACTGCTGTCAGACTGTACAACACTACAGTAAAGTAACATCCCCACTGCAGTCAGACTGTACAACACTACAGTAAAGTAACATCCCCACTGCTGTCAGACTGTACAACACTACAGTAAAGTAACATCCCCACTGCTGTCAGACTGTACAACACTACAGTAAAGTAACATCCCCACTGCTGTCAGACTGTACAACACTACAGTAAAGTAACATCCCCACTGCTGTCAGACTGTACAACACTACAGTAAAGTAACATCCCCACTGCTGTCAGACTGTACAACACTACAGTAAAGTAACATCCCCACTGCTGTCAGACTGTACAACACTACAGTAAAGTAACATCCCCACTGCTGTCAGACTGTACAACACTACAGTAAAGTAACATCCCCACTGCTGTTAGACTGTACAACACTACTGTAAAGTAACACCCCCACTGCTGTCAGACTGTACAACACTACTGTAAAGTAACACCCCCACTGCTGTCAGACTGTTCAACACTACTGTAAAGTAACATCCCCACTGCTGTCAGACTGTACAACACTACAGTAAAGTAACATCCCCACTGCAGTCAGTCTGTACAACACTACTGTAAAGTAACATCCCCACTGCAGTCAGACTGTACAACACTACAGTAAAGTAACATCCCCACTGCTGTCAGACTGTACAACACTACTGTAAAGTAACATCCCCACTGCTGTCAGACTGTACAACACTACAGTAAAGTAACATCCCCACTGCTGTCAGACTGTACAACACTACTGTAAAGTAACATACCCACTGCTGTCAGACTGTACAACACCACAATAAAGTAACATCCCCACTGCAGTCAGACTGTACAACACTACAGTAAGGTAACATCCCCACTGCTGTCAGACTGTACAACACTACAGTAAAGTAACATCCCCACTGCTGTCAGACTGTACAACACTACTGTAAAGTAACATCCCCACTGCTGTCAGACTGTACAACACTACAGTAAAGTAACACCCCCACTGCAGTCAGACTGTACAACACTACAGTAAAGTAACATCCCCACTGCTGTCAGACTGTACAACACTACAGTAAAGTAACATCCCCACTGCAGTCAGACTGTACAACACTACAGTAAAGTAACATCCCCACTGCTGTCAGACTGTACAACACTGCAGTAAAGTAACATCCCCACTGCAGTCAGACTGTACAACACTACAGTAAAGTAACATCCCCACTGCTGTCAGACTGTACAACACTACTGTAAAGTAACATCCCCACTGCTGTCAGACTGTACACCACTACAGTAAAGTAACATCCCCACTGCAGTCAGACTGTACAACACTACTGTAAAGTAACATCCCCACTGCTGTCAGACTGTACAACACTACTGTAAAGTAACATCCCCACTGCTGTCAGACTGTACACCACTACAGTAAAGTAACATCCCCACTGCAGTCAGACTGTACAACACTACAGTAAAGTAACATCCCCACTGCTGTCAGACTGTACAACAAAGTAACATCCCCACTGCAGTCAGACGATACAACACTACTGTAAAGTAACATCCCCACTGCTGTCAGACTGTTCAACACTACAGTAAAGTAACATCCCCACTGCTGTCAGACTGTACAACACTGCAGTAAAGTAACATCCCCACTGCAGTCAGACTGTACAATACTACAGTAAAGTAACATCCCCACTGCTGTCAGACTGTACAACACTACAGTAAAGTAACACCCCCACTGCTGTCAGACTGTACAACACTACAGTAAAGTAACACCCCCACTGCTGTCAGACTGTACAACACTACAGTAAATTAACATCCCCACTGCTGTCAGACTGTACAACACTGCAGTAAAGTAACATCCCCACTGCAGTCAGACTGTACAACACTACAGTAAAGTAACATCCCCACTGCTGTCAGACTGTACAACACTACAGTAAAGTAACATCCCCACTGCTGTCAGACTGTTCAACACTACTGTAAAGTAACATCCCCACTGCTGTCAGACTGTACAACACTACAGTAAAGTAACATCCCCACTGCTGTCAGACTGTACAACACTACTGTAAAGTAACATCCCCACTGCTGTCAGACTGTTCAACACTACTGTAAAGTAACATCCCCACTGCTGTCAGACTGTACAACACTACAGTAAAGTAACATCCCCACTGCTGTCAGACTGTACAACACTACTGTAAAGTAACATCCCCACTGCTGTCAGACTGTTCAACACTACTGTAAAGTAACATCCCCACTGCTGTCAGACTGTACAACACTACAGTAAAGTAACATCCCCACTGCAGTCAGACTGTACAACACTACTGTAAAGTAACATCCCCACTGTAGTAAGACTGTACAACACTACTGTAAAGTAACATCCCCACTGCTGTCAGACTGTACACCACTACAGTAAAGTAACATCCCCACTGCAGTCAGACTGTACAACACTACTGTAAAGTAACATCCCCACTGCTGTCAGACTGTACAACACTACTGTAAAGTAACATCCCCACTGCTGTCAGACTGTACACCACTACAGTAAAGTAACATCCCCACTGCAGTCAGACTGTACAACACTACAGTAAAGTAACATCCCCACTGCTGTCAGACTGTACAACAAAGTAACATCCCCACTGCAGTCAGACGATACAACACTACTGTAAAGTAACATCCCCACTGCTGTCAGACTGTTCAACACTACAGTAAAGTAACATCCCCACTGCTGTCAGACTGTACAACACTGCAGTAAAGTAACATCCCCACTGCAGTCAGACTGTACAATACTACAGTAAAGTAACATCCCCACTGCTGTCAGACTGTACAACACTACAGTAAAGTAACACCCCCACTGCTGTCAGACTGTACAACACTACAGTAAAGTAACACCCCCACTGCTGTCAGACTGTACAACACTACAGTAAATTAACATCCCCACTGCTGTCAGACTGTACAACACTGCAGTAAAGTAACATCCCCACTGCAGTCAGACTGTACAACACTACAGTAAAGTAACATCCCCACTGCTGTCAGACTGTACAACACTACAGTAAAGTAACATCCCCACTGCTGTCAGACTGTTCAACACTACTGTAAAGTAACATCCCCACTGCTGTCAGACTGTACAACACTACAGTAAAGTAACATCCCCACTGCTGTCAGACTGTACAACACTACTGTAAAGTAACATCCCCACTGCTGTCAGACTGTTCAACACTACTGTAAAGTAACATCCCCACTGCTGTCAGACTGTACAACACTACAGTAAAGTAACATCCCCACTGCTGTCAGACTGTACAACACTACTGTAAAGTAACATCCCCACTGCTGTCAGACTGTTCAACACTACTGTAAAGTAACATCCCCACTGCTGTCAGACTGTACAACACTACAGTAAAGTAACATCCCCACTGCAGTCAGACTGTACAACACTACTGTAAAGTAACATCCCCACTGTAGTAAGACTGTACAACACTACTGTAAAGTAACATCCCCACTGCTGTCAGACTGTACAACACTACAGTAAAGTAACATTCCCACTGCTGTCAGACTGTACAACACTACAGTAAAGTAACATCCCCACTGCAGTCAGACTGTACAACACTACAGTAAAGTAACATCCCCACTGCTGTCAGACTGTACAACACTGCAGTAAAGTAACATCCCCACTGCAGTCAGACTGTACAACACTACAGTAAAGTAACATCCCCACTGCTGTCAGACTGTACAACACTACAGTAAAGTAACATCCCCACTGCTGTCAGACTGTACAACACTACTGTAAAGTAACATCCCCACTGCTGTCAGACTGTTCAACACTACTGTAAAGTAACATCCCCACTGCTGTCAGACTGTACAACACTACAGTAAAGTAACATCCCCACTGCAGTCAGACTGTACAACACTACAGTAAAGTAACATCCCCACTGCTGTCAGACTGTACAACAAAGTAACATCCCCACTGCTGTCAGAATGTACAACACTACTGTAAAGTAACATCCCCCTGCTGTCAGACTGTACAACACTACAGTAAAGTAACATCCCCAATGCTGTCAGACTGTACAACACTGCAGTAAAGTAACATCCCCACTGCAGTCAGACTGTACAACACTACAGTAAAGTAACATCCCCACTGCTGTCAGACTGTACAACACTACAGTAAAGTAACATCCCCACTGCTGTCAGACTGTACAACACTACTGTAAAGTAACATCCCCACTGCTGTCAGACTGTACAACACTAGTGTAAAGTAACATCCCCACTGCTGTCAGACTGTACACCACTACAGTAAAGTAACATCCCCACTGCTGTCAGACTGTACAACACTACAGTAAAGTAACATCCCCACTGCTGTCAGACTGTACAACAAAGTAACATCCCCACTGCAGTCAGAATGTACAACACTACTGTAAAGTAACATCCCCACTGCTGTCAGACTGTACAACACTACAGTAAAGTAACATCCCCAATGCTGTCAGACTGTACAACACTGCAGTAAAGTAACATCCCCACTGCAGTCAGACTGTACAACACTACAGTAAAGTAACATCCCCACTGCTGTCAGACTGTACAACACTACAGTAAAGTAACACCCCCACTGCTGTCAGACTGTACAACACTACAGTAAAGTAACACCCCCACTGCTGTCAGACTGTACAACACTACAGTAAAGTAACATCCCCACTGCTGTCAGACTGTACAACACTGCAGTAAAGTAACATCCCCACTGCAGTCAGCCTGTACAACACTACAGTAAAGTAACATCCCCACTGCTGTCAGACTGTACAACACTACAGTAAAGTAACATCCCCACTGCTGTCAGACTGTACAACACTACAGTAAAGTAACATCCCCACTGCTGTCAGACTGTACAACACTACAGTAAAGTAACATCCCCACTGCTGTCAGACTGTTCAAAACTACTGTAAAGTAACATCCCCACTGCTGTCAGACTGTTCAACACTACTGTAAAGTAACATCCCCACTGCAGTCAGACTGTACAACACTACTGTAAAGTAACATCCCCACTGCTGTCAGACTGTTCAACACTACTGTAAAGTAACATCCCCACTGCTGTCAGACTGTACAACACTACAGTAAAGTAACATCCCCACTGCTGTCAGACTGTACAACACTACAGTAAAGTAACATCCCCACTGCTGTCAGACTGTACAACACTACAGTAAAGTAACATCCCCACTGCTGTCAGACTGTACAACACTACAGTAAAGTAACATCCCCACTGCTGTCAGACTGTACAACACTACAGTAAAGTAACATCACCACTGCTGTCAGACTGTACAACACTACAGTAAAGTAACATCCCCACTGCTGTCAGACTGTACAACACTACAGTAAAGTAACATCCCCACTGCTGTCAGACTGTACAACACTACAGTAAAGTAACATCCCCACTGCTGTCAGACTGTACAACACTACTGTAAAGTAACACCCCCACTGCTGTCAGACTGTACAACACTACTGTAAAGTAACACCCCACTGCTGTCAGACTGTTCAACACTACTGTAAAGTAACATCCCCACTGCTGTCAGACTGTACAACACTACAGTAAAGTAACATCCCCACTGCAGTCAGACTGTACAACACTACTGTAAAGTAACATCCCCACTGCAGTCAGACTGTACAACACTACAGTAAAGTAACATCCCCACTGCTGTCAGACTGTACAACACTACAATAAAGTAACATCCCCACTGCAGTCAGACTGTACAACACTACAGTAAAGTAACATCCCCACTGCTGTCAGACTGTACAACACTACTGTAAAGTAACATCCCCACTGCTGTCAGACTGTACAACACTACAGTAAAGTAACACCCCCACTGCAGTCAGACTGTACAACACTACAGTAAAGTAACATCCCCACTGCTGTCAGACTGTACAACACTACAGTAAAGTAACATCCCCACTGCAGTCAGACTGTACAACACTACAGTAAAGTAACATCCCCACTGCTGTCAGACTGTACAACACTGCAGTAAAGTAACATCCCCACTGCAGTCAGACTGTACAACACTACAGTAAAGTAACATCCCCACTGCTGTCAGACTGTACAACACTACTGTAAAGCAACATCCCCACTGCTGTCAGACTGTACACCACTACAGTAAAGTAACATCCCCACTGCAGTCAGACTGTACAACACTACTGTAAAGTAACATCCCCACTGCTGTCAGACTGTACAACACTACTGTAAAGTAACATCCCCACTGCTGTCAGACTGTACACCACTACAGTAAAGTAACATCCCCACTGCTGTCAGACTGTACAACAAAGTAACACCCCCACTGCAGTCAGACGGTACAACACTACTGTAAAGTAACATCCCCACTGCTGTCAGACTGTACAACACTACAGTAAAGTAACATCCCCACTGCTGTCAGACTGTACAACACTGCAGTAAAGTAACATCCCCACTGCAGTCAGACTGTACAACACTACAGTAAAGTAACATCCCCACTGCTGTCAGACTGTACAACACTACAGTAAAGTAACACTCCCACTGCTGTCAGACTGTACAACACTACAGTAAAGTAACATCCCCACTGCTGTCAGACTGTACAACACTACAGTAAAGTAACACCCCCACTGCTGTCAGACTGTACAACACTACAGTAAATTAACATCCCCACTGCTGTCAGACTGTACAACACTGCAGTAAAGTAACATCCCCACTGCAGTCAGACTGTACAACACTACAGTAAAGTAACATCCCCACTGCTGTCAGACTGTACAACACTACAGTAAAGTAACATCCCCACTGCTGTCAGACTGTTCAACACTACTGTAAAGTAACATCCCCACTGCTGTCAGACTGTACAACACTACAGTAAAGTAACATCCCCACTGCTGTCAGACTGTACAACACTACTGTAAAGTAACATCCCCACTGCCGTCAGACTGTTCAACACTACTGTAAAGTAACATCCCCACTGCTGTCAGACTGTACAACACTACAGTAAAGTAACATCCCCACTGCTGTCAGACTGTACAACACTACTGTAAAGTAACATCCCCACTGCTGTCAGACTGTTCAACACTACTGTAAAGTAACATCCCCACTGCTGTCAGACTGTACAACACTACAGTAAAGTAACATCCCCACTGCTGTCAGACTGTACAACACTACAGTAAAGTAACATCCCCACTGCTGTCAGACTGTACAACACTACAGTAAAGTAACATCCCCACTGCTGTCAGACTGTACAACACTACAGTAAAGTAACATCCCCACTGCTGTCAGACTGTACAACACTACTGTAAAGTAACATCCCCACTGCTGTCAGACTGTACAACACTACAGTAAAGTAACATCCCCACTGCTGTCAGACTGTTCAACACTACTGTAAAGTAACATCCCCACTGCTGTCAGACTGTACAACACTACAGTAAAGTAACATCCCCACTGCTGTCAGACTGTACAACACTACTGTAAAGTAACATCCCCACTGCTGTCAGACTGTACAACACTACTGTAAAGTAACACCCCCACTGCTGTCAGACTGTACAACACTACTGTAAAGTAACACCCCCACTGCTGTCAGACTGTTCAACACTACTGTAAAGTAACATCCCCACTGCTGTCAGACTGTACAACACTACAGTAAAGTAACATCCCCACTGCAGTCAGACTGTACAACACTACTGTAAAGTAACATCCCCACTGCAGTCAGACTGTACAACACTACAGTAAAGTAACATCCCCACTGCAGTCAGACTGTACAACACTACTGTAAAGTAACATCCCCACTGCAGTCAGACTGTACAACACTACTGTAAAGTAACATCCCCACTGCTGTCAGACTGTACAACACTACAGTAAAGTAACATCCCCACTGCTGTCAGACTGTACAACACTACAGTAAAGTAACATCCCCACTGCAGTCAGACTGTACAACACTACAGTAAAGTAACATCCCCACTGCTGTCAGACTGTACAACACTGCAGTAAAGTAACATCCCCACTGCAGTCAGACTGTACAACACTACAGTAAAGTAACATCCCCACTGCTGTCAGACTGTACAACACTACAGTAAAGTAACATCCCCACTGCTGTCAGACTGTTCAACACTACTGTAAAGTAACATCCCCACTGCTGTCAGACTGTACAACACTACAGTAAAGTAACATCCCCACTGCTGTCAGATTGTACAACACTACAGTAAAGTAACATCCCCACTGCTGTCAGACTGTACAACACTACTGTAAAGTAACATCCCCACTGCTGTCAGACTGTTCAACACTACTGTAAAGTAACATCCCCACTGCTGTCAGACTGTACAACACTACAGTAAAGTAACATCCCCACTGCAGTCAGACTGTACAACACTACAGTAAAGTAACATCCCCACTGCTGTCAGACTGTACAACAAAGTAACATCCCCACTGCAGTCAGAATGTACAACACTACTGTAAAGTAACATCCCCACTGCTGTCAGACTGTACAACACTACAGTAAAGTAACATCCCCACTGCTGTCAGACTGTTCAACACTACTGTAAAGTAACATCCCCACTGCTGTCAGACTGTACAACACTACAGTAAAGTAACACCCCCACTGCTGTCAGACTGTACAACACTACTGTAAAGTAACATCCCCACTGCTGTCAGACTGTACAACACTACTGTAAAGTAACATCCCCACTGCTGTCAGACTGTACACCACTACAGTAAAGTAACATCCCCACTGCTGTCAGACTGTACAACACTACAGTAAAGTAACATCCCCACTGCTGTCAGACTGTACAACAAAGTAACATCCCCACTGCAGTCAGAATGTACAACACTACTGTAAAGTAACATCCCCACTGCTGTCAGACTGTACAACACTACAGTAAAGTAACATCCCCAATGCTGTCAGACTGTACAACACTGCAGTAAAGTAACATCCCCACTGCAGTCAGACTGTACAACACTACAGTAAAGTAACATCCCCACTGCTGTCAGACTGTACAACACTACAGTAAAGTAACACCCCCACTGCTGTCAGACTGTACAACACTACAGTAAAGTAACATCCCCACTGCTGTCAGACTGTACAACACTGCAGTAAAGTAACATCCCCACTGCAGTCAGACTGTACAACACTACAGTAAAGTAACATCCCCACTGCTGTCAGACTGTACAACACTACAGTAAAGTAACATCCCCACTGCAGTCAGACTGTACAACACTACTGTAAAGTAACATCCCCACTGCAGTCAGACTGTACAACACTACAGTAAAGTAACATCCCCACTGCAGTCAGACTGTACAAAACTACTGTAAAGTAACATCCCCACTGCTGTCAGACTGTACAACACTACAGTAAAGTAACATCCCCACTGCTGTCAGACTGTACAACACTACAGTAAAGTAACACCCCCACTGCTGTCAGACTGTACAACACTACAGTAAAGTAACATCCCCACTGCTGTCAGACTGTACAACACTACAGTAAAGTAACACCCCCACTGCTGTCAGACTGTACAACACTACAGTAAATTAACATCCCCACTGCTGTCAGACTGTACAACACTGCAGTAAAGTAACATCCCCACTGCAGTCAGACTGTACAACACTACAGTAAAGTAACATCCCCACTGCTGTCAGACTGTACAACACTACAGTAAAGTAACATCCCCACTGCTGTCAGACTGTTCAACACTACTGTAAAGTAACATCCCCACTGCTGTCAGACTGTACAACACTACAGTAAAGTAACATCCCCACTGCTGTCAGACTGTACAACACTACTGTAAAGTAACATCCCCACTGCTGTCAGACTGTTCAACACTACTGTAAAGTAACATCCCCACTGCTGTCAGACTGTACAACACTACAGTAAAGTAACATCCCCACTGCTGTCAGACTGTACAACACTACTGTAAAGTAACATCCCCACTGCTGTCAGAATGTTCAACACTACTGTAAAGTAACATCCCCACTGCTGTCAGACTGTACAACACTACTGTAAAGTAACATCCCCACTGCTGTCAGACTGTACACCACTACAGTAAAGTAACATCCCCACTGCTGTCAGACTGTACAACACTACAGTAAAGTAACATCCCCACTGCTGTCAGACTGTACAACACTACAGTAAAGTAACATCCCCACTGCTGTCAGACTGTACAACACTACAGTAAAGTAACATCCCCACTGCTGTCAGACTGTACAACACTACAGTAAAGTAACATCCCCACTGCTGTCAGACTGTACAACACTACTGTAAAGTAACATCCCCACTGCTGTCAGACTGTACAACACTACAGTAAAGTAACATCCCCACTGCTGTCAGACTGTTCAACACTACTGTAAAGTAACATCCCCACTGCTGTCAGACTGTACAACACTACTGTAAAGTAACACCCCCACTGCTGTCAGACTGTACAACACTACTGTAAAGTAACACCCCCACTGCTGTCAGACTGTTCACCACTACTGTAAAGTAACATCCCCACTGCAGTCAGACTGTACAACACTACAGTAAAGTAACATCCCCACTGCAGTCAGACTGTACAACACTACTGTAAAGTAACATCCCCACTGCAGTCAGACTGTACAACACTACAGTAAAGTAACATCCCCACTGCAGTCAGACTGTACAAAACTACTGTAAAGTAACATCCCCACTGCAGTCAGACTGTACAACACTACAGTAAAGTAACATCCCCACTGCTGTCAGACTGTTCAACACTACTGTAAAGTAACATCCCCACTGCTGTCAGACTGTACACCACTACAGTAAAGTAACATCCCCACTGCTGTCAGACTGTACAACACTACAGTAAAGTAACATCCCCACTGCTGTCAGACTGTACAACAAAGTAACATCCCCACTGCAGTCAGAATGTACAACACTACTGTAAAGTAACATCCCCACTGCTGTCAGACTCTACAACACTACAGTAAAGTAACATCCCCAATGCTGTCAGACTGTACAACACTGCAGTAAAGTAACATCCCCACTGCAGTCAGACTGTACAACACTACAGTAAAGTAACATCCCCACTGCTGTCAGACTGTACAACACTACAGTAAAGTAACACCCCCACTGCTGTCAGACTGTACAACACTACTGTAAAGTAACATCCCCACTGCTGTCAGACTGTACAACACTACAGTAAAGTAACATCCCCACTGCTGTCAGACTGTTCAACACTACTGTAAAGTAACATCCCCACTGCTGTCAGACTGTACAACACTACTGTAAAGTAACATCCCCACTGCTGTCAGACTGTACAACACTACTGTAAAGTAACATCCCCACTGCTGTCAGACTGTACAACACTACAGTAAAGTAACATCCCCACTGCTGTCAGACTGTACAACACTACTGTAAAGTAACATCCCCACTGCTGTCAGACTGTTCAACACTACTGTAAAGTAACATCCCCACTGCTGTCAGACTGTACAACACTACAGTAAAGTAACACCCCCACTGCTGTCAGACTGTACAACACTACTGTAAAGTAACATCCCCACTGCTGTCAGACTGTACAACACTACAGTAAAGTAACATCCCCACTGCTGTCAGACTGTACATCACTACAGTAAAGTAACATCCCCACTGCAGTCAGACTGTACAACACTACAGTAAAGTAACATCCCCACTGCTGTCAGACTGTACAACACTGCAGTAAAGTAACATCCCCACTGCAGTCAGACTGTACAACACTACAGTAAAGTAACATCCCCACTGCTGTCAGACTGTACAACACTACAGTAAAGTAACATCCCCACTGCTGTCAGACTGTTCAACACTACTGTAAAGTAACATCCCCACTGCTGTCAGACTGTACAACACTACAGTAAAGTAACATCCCCACTGCTGTCAGACTGTACAACACTACTGTAAAGTAACATCCCCACTGCTGTCAGACTGTTCAACACTACTGTAAAGTAACATCCCCACTGCTGTCAGACTGTACAACACTACAGTAAAGTAACATCCCCACTGCAGTCAGACTGTACAACACTACAGTAAAGTAACATCCCCACTGCTGTCAGAGTGTACAACAAAGTAACATCCCCACTGCAGTCAGAATGTACAACACTACTGTAAAGTAACATCCCCACTGCTGTCAGACTGTACAACACTACAGTAAATTAACATCCCCAATGCTGTCAGACTGTACAACACTGCAGTAAAGTAACATCCCCACTGCAGTCAGACTGTACAACACTACAGTAAAGTAACATCCCCACTGCTGTCAGACTGTACAACACTACAGTAAAGTAACATCCCCACTGCTGTCAGACTGTATAACACTACAGTAAAGTAACACCCCCACTGCTGTCAGACTGTACAACACTACAGTAAAGTAACACCCCCACTGCTGTCAGACTGTACAACACTACAGTAAAGTAACACCCCCACTGCTGTCAGACTGTACAACACTACAGTAAAGTAACACCCCCACTGCTGTCAGACTGTACAACACTACAGTAAAGTAACATCCCCACTGATGTCAGACTGTACAACACTGCAGTAAAGTAACATCCCCACTGCAGTCAGACTGTACAACACTACAGTAAAGTAACATCCCCACTGCTGTCAGACTGTACAACACTACAGTAAAGTAACATCCCCACTGCTGTCAGACTGTTCAACACTACTGTAAAGTAACATCCCCACTGCTGTCAGACTGTACAACACTACAGTAAAGTAACATCCCCACTGCTGTCAGACTGTACAACACTACTGTAAAGTAACATCCCCACTGCTGTCAGACTGTTCAACACTACTGTAAAGTAACATCCCCACTGCTGTCAGACTGTACAACACTACAGTAAAGTAACACCCCCACTGCTGTCAGATTGTACAACACTACTGTAAAGTAACATCCCCACTGCTGTCAGACTGTACAACACTACAGTAAAGTAACATCCCCACTGCTGTCAGACTGTACAACAAAGTAACATCCCCACTGCAGTCAGACTGTACAACACTACTGTAAAGTAACATCCCCACTGCTGTCAGACTGTACAACACTACAGTAAAGTAACACCCCACTGCTGTCAGACTGTACAACACCACAGTAAAGTAACACCCCCACTGCTGTCAGACTGTACAACACTACAGTAAAGTAACATCCCCACTGCTGTCAGACTGTACAACACTGCAGTAAAGTAACATCCCCACTGCAGTCAGATTGTACAACACTACAGTAAAGTAACATCCCCACTGCTGTCAGACTGTACAACACTACAGTAAAGTAACATCCCCACTGCTGTCAGACTGTTCAACAATACTCTAAAGTAACATCCCCACTGCTGTCAGACTGTACAACACTACAGTAAAGTAACATCCCCACTGCTGTCAGACTGTACAACACTACAGTAAAGTAACATCCCCACTGCTGTCAGACTGTACAACACTACAGTAAAGTAACATCCCCACTGCTGTCAGACTGTTCAACACTACTGTAAAGTAACATCCCCACTGCTGTCAGACTGTACAACACTACTGTAAAGTAACATCCCCACTGCAGTCAGACTGTACAACACTACAGTAAAGTAACATCCCCACTGCTGTCAGACTGTACAACACTACAGTAAAGTAACATCCCCACTGCTGTCAGACTGTACAACACTACTGTAAAGTAACATCCCCACTGCTGTCTGACTGTACAACACTACTGTAAAGTAACATCCCCACTGCTGTCAGACTGTACAACACTACAGTAAAGTAACATCCCCACTGCAGTCAGACTGTACAACACTACAGTAAAGTAACATCCCCACTGCTGTCAGACTGTACAACACTGCAGTAAAGTAACATCCCCACTGCAGTCAGACTGTACAACACTGCAGTAAAGTAACATCCCCAATGCTGTCAGACTGTACAACACTACAGTAAAGTAACATCCCCAATGCTGTCAGACTGTACAACACTACAGTAAAGTAACATCCCCACTGCTGTCAGACTGTACAACAAAGTAACATCCCCACTGCAGTCAGAATGTACAACACTACTGTAAAGTAACATCCCCACTGCTGTCAGACTGTACAACACTACAGTAAAGTAACATCCCCAATGCTGTCAGACTGTACAACACTGCAGTAAAGTAACATCCCCACTGCAGTCAGACTGTACAACACTACAGTAAAGTAACATCCCCACTGCTGTCAGACTGTACAACACTACAGTAAAGTAACACCCCCACTGCTGTCAGACTGTACAACACTACAGTAAAGTAACACCCCCACTGCTGTCAGACTGTACAACACTACAGTAAAGTAACACCCCCACTGCTGTCAGACTGTACAACACTACAGTAAAGTAACACCCCCACTGCTGTCAGACTGTACAACACTACTGTAAAGTAACATCCCCACTGCTGTCAGACTGTACAACACTACAGTAAAGTAACATCCCCACTGCTGTCAGACTGTACAACAAAGTAACATCCCCACTGCAGTCAGACTGTACAACACTACTGTAAAGTAACATCCCCACTGCTGTCAGACTGTACAACACTACAGTAAAGTAACACCCCACTGCTGTCAGACTGTACAACACCACAGTAAAGTAACACCCCCACTGCTGTCAGACTGTACAACACTACAGTAAAGTAACATCCCCACTGCTGTCAGACTGTACAACACTGCAGTAAAGTAACATCCCCACTGCAGTCAGACTGTACAACACTACAGTAAAGTAACATCCCCACTGCTGTCAGACTGTACAACACTACAGTAAAGTAACATCCCCACTGCTGTCAGACTGTTCAACAATACTCTAAAGTAACATCCCCACTGCTGTCAGACTGTACAACACTACAGTAAAGTAACATCCCCACTGCTGTCAGACTGTACAACACTACAGTAAAGTAACATCCCCACTGCTGTCAGACTGTACAACACTACAGTAAAGTAACATCCCCACTGCTGTCAGACTGTACAACACTACTGTAAAGTAACATCCCCACTGCTGTCAGACTGTTCAACACTACTGTAAAGTAACATCCCCACTGCTGTCAGACTGTACAACACTACTGTAAAGTAACATCCCCACTGCAGTCAGACTGTACAACACTACAGTAAAGTAACATCCCCACTGCTGTCAGACTGTACAACACTACAGTAAAGTAACATCCCCACTGCAGTCAGACTGTACAACACTGCAGTAAAGTAACATTCCCACTGCTGTCAGACTGTACAACACTGCAGTAAAGTAACATCCCCACTGCTGTCAGACTGTACAACACTACTGTAAAGTAACATCCCCACTGCTGTCAGACTGTACAACACTACAGTAAAGTAACATCCCCACTGCTGTCAGACTGTACAACACTACAGTAAAGTAACATCCCCACTGCTGTCAGACTGTACAACACTACAGTAAAGTAACATCCCCACTGCTGTCAGACTGTACAACACTGCAGTAAAGTAACATCCCCACTGCTGTCAGACTGTACAACACTACTGTAAAGTAACATCCCCACTGCTGTCAGACTGTACAACACTACAGTAAAGTAACATCCCCACTGCTGTCAGACTGTACAACACTACAGTAAAGTAACATCCCCACTGCTGTCAGACTGTACAACACTACTGTAAAGTAACATCCCCACTGCTGTCAGACTGTACAACACTACTGTAAAGTAACATCCCCACTGCTGTCAGACTGTTCAACACTACTGTAAAGTAACATACCCACTTCTGTCAGACTGTACACCACTACAGTAAAGTAACATCCCCACTGCAGTCAGACTGTACAACACTACTGTAAAGTAACATCCCCACTGCTGTCAGACTGTACAACACTACTGTAAAGTAACATCCCCACTGCAGTCAGACTGTACAACACTACAGTAAAGTAACATCCCCACTGCAGTCAGACTGTACAACACTACAGTAAAGTAACATCCCCACTGCTGTCAGACTGTACAACAAAGTAACATCCCCACTGCAGTCAGACTGTACAACACTACTGTAAAGTAACATCCCCACTGCTGTCAGACTGTACAACACTACAGTAAAGTAACATCCCCACTGCTGTCAGACTGTACAACACTACAGTAAAGTAACATCCCCACTGCTGTCAGACTGTACAACACTACTGTAAAGTAACATCCCCACTGCTGTCAGACTGTACAACACTACAGTAAAGTAACATCCCCACTGCTGTCAGACTGTACAACACTACTGTAAAGTAACATCCCCACTGCTGTCAGACTGTACAACACTACAGTAAAGTAACATCCCCACTGCTGTCAGACTGTTCAACACTACTGTAAAGTAACATCCACACTGCTGTCAGACTGTACAACACTACAGTAAAGTAACATCCCCACTGCAGTCAGACTGTACAACACTACTGTAAAGTAACATCCCCACTGCAGTCAGACTGTACAACACTACAGTAAAGTAACATCCCCACTGCAGTCAGACTGTACAACACTACTGTAAAGTAACATCCCCACTGCAGTCAGACTGTACAACACTACAGTAAAGTAACATCCCCACTGCTGTCAGACTGTACAACACTACAGAAAAAGTAACATCCCCACTGCTGTCAGACTGTACAACACTACAGTAAAGTAACATCCCCACTGCTGTCAGACTGTACAACACTACTGTAAAGTAACATCCCCACTGCTGTCAGACTGTACAACACTACAGTAAAGTAACATCCCCACTGCTGTCAGACTGTACAACACTACAGTAAAGTAACATCCCCACTGCAGTCAGACTGTACAACACTACTGTAAAGTAACATCCCCACTGCAGTCAGACTGTACAACACTAGAGTAAAGTAACATCCCCACTGCTGTCAGACTGTACAACACTACAGTAAAGTAACATCCCCACTGCTGTCAGACTGTACAACACTACTGTAAAGTAACATCCCCACTGCTGTCAGACTGTACAACACTACAGTAAAGTAACATCCCCACTGCTGTCAGACTGTACAACACTACAGTAAAGTAACATCCCCACTGCAGTCAGACTGTACAACACTACTGTAAAGTAACATCCCCACTGCAGTCAGACTGTACAACACTAGAGTAAAGTAACATCCCCACTGCTGTCAGACTGTACAACACTACTGTAAAGTAACATCCCCACTGCAGTCAGACTGTACAACACTACAGTAAAGTAACATCCCCACTGCTGTCAGACTGTACAACACTACAGTAAAGTAACATCCCCACTGCAGTCAGACTGTACAACACTACAGTAAAGTAACATCCCCACTGCAGTCAGACTGTACAACACTGCAGTAAAGTAACATCCCCACTGCAGTCAGACTGTACAACACTACAGTAAAGTAACATCCCCACTGCTGTCAGACTGTACAACACTACTGTAAAGTAACATCCCCACTGCTGTCAGACTGTACAACACTACAGTAAAGTAACATCCCCACTGCTGTCAGACTGTACAACACTACTGTAAAGTAACATCCCCACTGCTGTCAGACTGTTCAACACTACTGTAAAGTAACATCCCCACTGCTTTCAGACTGTACAACACTACAGTAAAGTAACATCCCCACTGCAGTCAGACTGTACAACACTACTGTAAAGTAACATCCCCACTGCTGTCAGACTGTTCAACACCACTGTAAAGTAACATCCCCACTGCTGTCAGACTGTTCAACACTACTGTAAAGTAACATCCCCACTGCTGTCAGACTGTACAACACTACAGTAAAGTAACATCCCCACTGCTGTCAGACTGTACAACACTACAGTAAAGTAACATCCCCACTGCTGTCAGACTGTACAACACTACAGTAAAGTAACATCCCCACTGCTGTCAGACTGTACAACACTACAGTAAAGTAACATCCCCACTGCTGTCAGACTGTACAACACTACAGTAAAGTAACATCCCCACTGCTTTCAGACTGTACAACACTACAGTAAAGTAACATCCCCACTGCTGTCAGACTGTACAACACTACAGTAAAGTAACATCCCCACTGCTGTCAGACTGTACAACACTACAGTAAAGTAACATCCCCACTGCTGTCAGACTGTACAACACTACAGTAAAGTAACATCCCCACTGCTGTTAGACTGTACAACACTACTGTAAAGTAACACCCCCACTGCTGTCAGACTGTACAACACTACTGTAAAGTAACACCCCCACTGCTGTCAGACTGTTCAACACTACTGTAAAGTAACATCCCCACTGCTGTCAGACTGTACAACACTACAGTAAAGTAACATCCCCACTGCAGTCAGTCTGTACAACACTACTATAAAGTAACATCCCCACTGCAGTCAGACTGTACAACACTACAGTAAAGTAACATCCCCACTGCTGTCAGACTGTACAACACTACTGTAAAGTAACATCCCCACTGCTGTCAGACTGTACAACACTACAGTAAAGTAACATCCCCACTGCTGTCAGACTGTACAACACTACTGTAAAGTAACATACCCACTGCTGTCAGACTGTACAACACTACAATAAAGTAACATCCCCACTGCAGTCAGACTGTACAACACTACAGTAAGGTAACATCCCCACTGCTGTCAGACTGTACAACACTACAGTAAAGTAACATCCCCACTGCTGTCAGACTGTACAACACTACTGTAAAGTAACATCCCCACTGCTGTCAGACTGTACAACACTACAGTAAAGTAACACCCCCACTGCAGTCAGACTGTACAACACTACAGTAAAGTAACATCCCCACTGCTGTCAGACTGTACAACACTACAGTAAAGTAACATCCCCACTGCAGTCAGACTGTACAACACTACAGTAAAGTAACATCCCCACTGCTGTCAGACTGTACAACACTGCAGTAAAGTAACATCCCCACTGCAGTCAGACTGTACAACACTACAGTAAAGTAACATCCCCACTGCTGTCAGACTGTACAACACTACTGTAAAGTAACATCCCCACTGCTGTCAGACTGTACACCACTACAGTAAAGTAACATCCCCACTGCAGTCAGACTGTACAACACTACTGTAAAGTAACATCCCCACTGCTGTCAGACTGTACAACACTACTGTAAAGTAACATCCCCACTGCTGTCAGACTGTACACCACTACAGTAAAGTAACATCCCCACTGCAGTCAGACTGTACAACACTACAGTAAAGTAACATCCCCACTGCTGTCAGACTGTACAACAAAGTAACATCCCCACTGCAGTCAGACGATACAACACTACTGTAAAGTAACATCCCCACTGCTGTCAGACTGTTCAACACTACAGTAAAGTAACATCCCCACTGCTGTCAGACTGTACAACACTGCAGTAAAGTAACATCCCCACTGCAGTCAGACTGTACAATACTACAGTAAAGTAACATCCCCACTGCTGTCAGACTGTACAACACTACAGTAAAGTAACACCCCCACTGCTGTCAGACTGTACAACACTACAGTAAAGTAACACCCCCACTGCTGTCAGACTGTACAACACTACAGTAAATTAACATCCCCACTGCTGTCAGACTGTACAACACTGCAGTAAAGTAACATCCCCACTGCAGTCAGACTGTACAACACTACAGTAAAGTAACATCCCCACTGCTGTCAGACTGTACAACACTACAGTAAAGTAACATCCCCACTGCTGTCAGACTGTTCAACACTACTGTAAAGTAACATCCCCACTGCTGTCAGACTGTACAACACTACAGTAAAGTAACATCCCCACTGCTGTCAGACTGTACAACACTACTGTAAAGTAACATCCCCACTGCTGTCAGACTGTTCAACACTACTGTAAAGTAACATCCCCACTGCTGTCAGACTGTACAACACTACAGTAAAGTAACATCCCCACTGCTGTCAGACTGTACAACACTACTGTAAAGTAACATCCCCACTGCTGTCAGACTGTTCAACACTACTGTAAAGTAACATCCCCACTGCTGTCAGACTGTACAACACTACAGTAAAGTAACATCCCCACTGCAGTCAGACTGTACAACACTACTGTAAAGTAACATCCCCACTGTAGTAAGACTGTACAACACTACTGTAAAGTAACATCCCCACTGCTGTCAGACTGTACAACACTACAGTAAAGTAATATTCCCACTGCTGTCAGACTGTACAACACTACAGTAAAGTAACATCCCCACTGCAGTCAGACTGTACAACACTACAGTAAAGTAACATCCCCACTGCTGTCAGACTGTACAACACTGCAGTAAAGTAACATCCCCACTGCAGTCAGACTGTACAACACTACAGTAAAGTAACATCCCCACTGCTGTCAGACTGTACAACACTACAGTAAAGTAACATCCCCACTGCTGTCAGACTGTACAACACTACTGTAAAGTAACATCCCCACTGCTGTCAGACTGTTCAACACTACTGTAAAGTAACATCCCCACTGCTGTCAGACTGTACAACACTACAGTAAAGTAACATCCCCACTGCAGTCAGACTGTACAACACTACAGTAAAGTAACATCCCCACTGCTGTCAGACTGTACAACAAAGTAACATCCCCACTGCTGTCAGAATGTACAACACTACTGTAAAGTAACATCCCCCTGCTGTCAGACTGTACAACACTACAGTAAAGTAACATCCCCAATGCTGTCAGACTGTACAACACTGCAGTAAAGTAACATCCCCACTGCAGTCAGACTGTACAACACTACAGTAAAGTAACATCCCCACTGCTGTCAGACTGTACAACACTACAGTAAAGTAACATCCCCACTGCTGTCAGACTGTACAACACTACTGTAAAGTAACATCCCCACTGCTGTCAGACTGTACAACACTAGTGTAAAGTAACATCCCCACTGCTGTCAGACTGTACACCACTACAGTAAAGTAACATCCCCACTGCTGTCAGACTGTACAACACTACAGTAAAGTAACATCCCCACTGCTGTCAGACTGTACAACAAAGTAACATCCCCACTGCAGTCAGACTGTACAACACTACAGTAAAGTAACATCCCCACTGCTGTCAGACTGTACAACACTACAGTAAAGTAACACCCCCACTGCTGTCAGACTGTACAACACTACAGTAAAGTAACACCCCCACTGCTGTCAGACTGTACAACACTACAGTAAAGTAACATCCCCACTGCTGTCAGACTGTACAACACTGCAGTAAAGTAACATCCCCACTGCAGTCAGCCTGTACAACACTACAGTAAAGTAACATCCCCACTGCTGTCAGACTGTACAACACTACAGTAAAGTAACATCCCCACTGCTGTCAGACTGTACAACACTACAGTAAAGTAACATCCCCACTGCTGTCAGACTGTACAACACTACAGTAAAGTAACATCCCCACTGCTGTCAGACTGTTCAAAACTACTGTAAAGTAACATCCCCACTGCTGTCAGACTGTTCAACACTACTGTAAAGTAACATCCCCACTGCAGTCAGACTGTACAACACTACTGTAAAGTAACATCCCCACTGCTGTCAGACTGTTCAACACTACTGTAAAGTAACATCCCCACTGCTGTCAGACTGTACAACACTACAGTAAAGTAACATCCCCACTGCTGTCAGACTGTACAACACTACAGTAAAGTAACATCCCCACTGCTGTCAGACTGTACAACACTACAGTAAAGTAACATCCCCACTGCTGTCAGACTGTACAACACTACAGTAAAGTAACATCCCCACTGCTGTCAGACTGTACAACACTACAGTAAAGTAACATCCCCACTGCTGTCAGACTGTACAACACTACAGTAAAGTAACATCCCCACTGCTGTCAGACTGTACAACACTACAGTAAAGTAACATCCCCACTGCTGTCAGACTGTACAACACTACAGTAAAGTAACATCCCCACTGCTGTCAGACTGTACAACACTACTGTAAAGTAACACCCCCACTGCTGTCAGACTGTACAACACTACTGTAAAGTAACATCCCCACTGCTGTCAGACTGTACAACACTACAGTAAAGTAACATCCCCACTGCTGTCAGACTGTACAACACTACAGTAAAGTAACATCCCCACTGCAGTCAGACTGTACAACACTACAGTAAAGTAACATCCCCACTGCTGTCAGACTGTACAACACTGCAGTAAAGTAACATCCCCACTGCAGTCAGACTGTACAACACTACAGTAAAGTAACATCCCCACTGCTGTCAGACTGTACAACACTACAGTAAAGTAACATCCCCACTGCTGTCAGACTGTTCAACACTACTGTAAAGTAACATCCCCACTGCTGTCAGACTGTACAACACTACAGTAAAGTAACATCCCCACTGCTGTCAGACTGTACAACACTACTGTAAAGTAACATCCCCACTGCTGTCAGACTGTTCAACACTACTGTAAAGTAACATCCCCACTGCTGTCAGACTGTACAACACTACAGTAAAGTAACATCCCCACTGCAGTCAGACTGTACAACACTACAGTAAAGTAACATCCCCACTGCTGTCAGAGTGTACAACAAAGTAACATCCCCACTGCAGTCAGAATGTACAACACTACTGTAAAGTAACATCCCCACTGCTGTCAGACTGTACAACACTACAGTAAATTAACATCCCCAATGCTGTCAGACTGTACAACACTGCAGTAAAGTAACATCCCCACTGCAGTCAGACTGTACAACACTACAGTAAAGTAACATCCCCACTGCTGTCAGACTGTACAACACTACAGTAAAGTAACATCCCCACTGCTGTCAGACTGTACAACACTACAGTAAAGTAACACCCCCACTGCTGTCAGACTGTACAACACTACAGTAAAGTAACACCCCCACTGCTGTCAGACTGTACAACACTACAGTAAAGTAACACCCCCACTGCTGTCAGACTGTACAACACTACAGTAAAGTAACATCCCCACTGCTGTCAGACTGTACAACACTACAGTAAAGTAACATCCCCACTGCTGTCAGACTGTTCAACACTACTGTAAAGTAACATCCCCACTGCTGTCAGACTGTACAACACTACAGTAAAGTAACATCCCCACTGCTGTCAGACTGTACAACACTACTGTAAAGTAACATCCCCACTGCTGTCAGACTGTTCAACACTACTGTAAAGTAACATCCCCACTGCTGTCAGACTGTACAACACTACAGTAAAGTAACATCCCCACTGCAGTCAGACTGTACAACACTACAGTAAAGTAACATCCCCACTGCTGTCAGAGTGTACAACAAAGTAACATCCCCACTGCAGTCAGAATGTACAACACTACTGTAAAGTAACATCCCCACTGCTGTCAGACTGTACAACACTACAGTAAATTAACATCCCCAATGCTGTCAGACTGTACAACACTGCAGTAAAGTAACATCCCCACTGCAGTCAGACTGTACAACACTACAGTAAAGTAACATCCCCACTGCTGTCAGACTGTACAACACTACAGTAAAGTAACATCCCCACTGCTGTCAGACTGTACAACACTACAGTAAAGTAACACCCCCACTGCTGTCAGACTGTACAACACTACAGTAAAGTAACACCCCCACTGCTGTCAGACTGTACAACACTACAGTAAAGTAACACCCCCACTGCTGTCAGACTGTACAACACTACAGTAAAGTAACACCCCCACTGCTGTCAGACTGTACAACACTACAGTAAAGTAACATCCCCACTGCTGTCAGACTGTACAACACTGCAGTAAAGTAACATCCCCACTGCAGTCAGACTGTACAACACTACAGTAAAGTAACATCCCCACTGCTGTCAGACTGTACAACACTACAGTAAAGTAACATCCCCACTGCTGTCAGACTGTTCAACACTACTGTAAAGTAACATCCCCACTGCTGTCAGACTGTACAACACTACAGTAAAGTAACATCCCCACTGCTGTCAGACTGTACAACACTACTGTAAAGTAACACCCCCACTGCTGTCAGACTGTTCAACACTACTGTAAAGTAACATCCCCACTGCTGTCAGACTGTACAACACTACAGTAAAGTAACACCCCCACTGCTGTCAGACTGTACAACACTACTGTAAAGTAACATCCCCACTGCTGTCAGACTGTACAACACTACAGTAAAGTAACATCCCCACTGCTGTCAGACTGTACAACAAAGTAACATCCCCACTGCAGTCAGACTGTACAACACTACTGTAAAGTAACATCCCCACTGCTGTCAGACTGTACAACACTACAGTAAAGTAACACCCCACTGCTGTCAGACTGTACAACACCACAGTAAAGTAACACCCCCACTGCTGTCAGACTGTACAACACTACAGTAAAGTAACATCCCCACTGCTGTCAGACTGTACAACACTGCAGTAAAGTAACATCCCCACTGCAGTCAGATTGTACAACACTACAGTAAAGTAACATCCCCACTGCTGTCAGACTGTACAACACTACAGTAAAGTAACATCCCCACTGCTGTCAGACTGTTCAACAATACTCTAAAGTAACATCCCCACTGCTGTCAGACTGTACAACACTACAGTAAAGTAACATCCCCACTGCTGTCAGACTGTACAACACTACAGTAAAGTAACATCCCCACTGCTGTCAGACTGTACAACACTACAGTAAAGTAACATCCCCACTGCTGTCAGACTGTTCAACACTACTGTAAAGTAACATCCCCACTGCTGTCAGACTGTACAACACTACTGTAAAGTAACATCCCCACTGCAGTCAGACTGTACAACACTACAGTAAAGTAACATCCCCACTGCTGTCAGACTGTACAACACTACAGTAAAGTAACATCCCCACTGCTGTCAGACTGTACAACACTACTGTAAAGTAACATCCCCACTGCTGTCTGACTGTACAACACTACTGTAAAGTAACATCCCCACTGCTGTCAGACTGTACAACACTACAGTAAAGTAACATCCCCACTGCAGTCAGACTGTACAACACTACAGTAAAGTAACATCCCCACTGCTGTCAGACTGTACAACACTGCAGTAAAGTAACATCCCCACTGCAGTCAGACTGTACAACACTGCAGTAAAGTAACATCCCCAATGCTGTCAGACTGTACAACACTACAGTAAAGTAACATCCCCAATGCTGTCAGACTGTACAACACTACAGTAAAGTAACATCCCCACTGCTGTCAGACTGTACAACAAAGTAACATCCCCACTGCAGTCAGAATGTACAACACTACTGTAAAGTAACATCCCCACTGCTGTCAGACTGTACAACACTACAGTAAAGTAACATCCCCAATGCTGTCAGACTGTACAACACTGCAGTAAAGTAACATCCCCACTGCAGTCAGACTGTACAACACTACAGTAAAGTAACATCCCCACTGCTGTCAGACTGTACAACACTACAGTAAAGTAACATCCCCACTGCTGTCAGACTGTACAACACTACAGTAAAGTAACACCCCCACTGCTGTCAGACTGTACAACACTACAGTAAAGTAACACCCCCACTGCTGTCAGACTGTACAACACTACAGTAAAGTAACACCCCCACTGCTGTCAGACTGTACAACACTACAGTAAAGTAACACCCCCACTGCTGTCAGACTGTACAACACTACTGTAAAGTAACATCCCCACTGCTGTCAGACTGTACAACACTACAGTAAAGTAACATCCCCACTGCTGTCAGACTGTACAACAAAGTAACATCCCCACTGCAGTCAGACTGTACAACACTACTGTAAAGTAACATCCCCACTGCTGTCAGACTGTACAACACTACAGTAAAGTAACACCCCACTGCTGTCAGACTGTACAACACCACAGTAAAGTAACACCCCCACTGCTGTCAGACTGTACAACACTACAGTAAAGTAACATCCCCACTGCTGTCAGACTGTACAACACTGCAGTAAAGTAACATCCCCACTGCAGTCAGACTGTACAACACTACAGTAAAGTAACATCCCCACTGCTGTCAGACTGTACAACACTACAGTAAAGTAACATCCCCACTGCTGTCAGACTGTTCAACAATACTCTAAAGTAACATCCCCACTGCTGTCAGACTGTACAACACTACAGTAAAGTAACATCCCCACTGCTGTCAGACTGTACAACACTACAGTAAAGTAACATCCCCACTGCTGTCAGACTGTACAACACTACAGTAAAGTAACATCCCCACTGCTGTCAGACTGTACAACACTACTGTAAAGTAACATCCCCACTGCTGTCAGACTGTTCAACACTACTGTAAAGTAACATCCCCACTGCTGTCAGACTGTACAACACTACTGTAAAGTAACATCCCCACTGCAGTCAGACTGTACAACACTACAGTAAAGTAACATCCCCACTGCTGTCAGACTGTACAACACTACAGTAAAGTAACATCCCCACTGCTGTCAGACTGTACAACACTACAGTAAAGTAACATCCCCACTGCAGTCAGACTGTACAACACTACAGTAAAGTAACATCCCCACTGCTGTCAGACTGTACAACACTGCAGTAAAGTAACATCCCCACTGCAGTCAGACTGTACAACACTGCAGTAAAGTAACATTCCCACTGCTGTCAGACTGTACATTACTGCAGTAAAGTAACATCCCCACTGCTGTCAGACTGTACAACACTACTGTAAAGTAACATCCCCACTGCTGTCAGACTGTACAACACTACAGTAAAGTAACATCCCCACTGCTGTCAGACTGTACAACACTACAGTAAAGTAACATCCCCACTGCTGTCAGACTGTACAACACTACAGTAAAGTAACATCCCCACTGCTGTCAGACTGTACAACACTGCAGTAAAGTAACATCCCCACTGCTGTCAGACTGTACAACACTACTGTAAAGTAACATCCCCACTGCTGTCAGACTGTACAACACTACAGTAAAGTAACATCCCCACTGCTGTCAGACTGTACAACACTACAGTAAAGTAACATCCCCACTGCTGTCAGACTGTACAACACTACTGTAAAGTAACATCCCCACTGCTGTCAGACTGTACAACACTACTGTAAAGTAACATCCCCACTGCTGTCAGACTGTTCAACACTACTGTAAAGTAACATACCCACTTCTGTCAGACTGTACACCACTACAGTAAAGTAACATCCCCACTGCAGTCAGACTGTACAACACTACTGTAAAGTAACATCCCCACTGCTGTCAGACTGTACAACACTACTGTAAAGTAACATCCCCACTGCAGTCAGACTGTACAACACTACAGTAAAGTAACATCCCCACTGCAGTCAGACTGTACAACACTACAGTAAAGTAACATCCCCACTGCTGTCAGACTGTACAACAAAGTAACATCCCCACTGCAGTCAGACTGTACAACACTACTGTAAAGTAACATCCCCACTGCTGTCAGACTGTACAACACTACAGTAAAGTAACATCCCCACTGCTGTCAGACTGTACAACACTACAGTAAAGTAACATCCCCACTGCTGTCAGACTGTACAACACTACTGTAAAGTAACATCCCCACTGCTGTCAGACTGTACAACACTACAGTAAAGTAACATCCCCACTGCTGTCAGACTGTACAACACTACTGTAAAGTAACATCCCCACTGCTGTCAGACTGTACAACACTACAGTAAAGTAACATCCCCACTGCTGTCAGACTGTTCAACACTACTGTAAAGTAACATCCACACTGCTGTCAGACTGTACAACACTACAGTAAAGTAACATCCCCACTGCAGTCAGACTGTACAACACTACTGTAAAGTAACATCCCCACTGCAGTCAGACTTTACAACACTACAGTAAAGTAACATCCCCACTGCAGTCAGACTGTACAACACTACTGTAAAGTAACATCCCCACTGCAGTCAGACTGTACAACACTACAGTAAAGTAACATCCCCACTGCTGTCAGACTGTACAACACTACAGTAAAGTAACATCCCCACTGCTGTCAGACTGTACAACACTACAGTAAAGTAACATCCCCACTGCTGTCAGACTGTACAAAACTACTGTAAAGTAACATCCCCACTGCTGTCAGACTGTACAACACTACAGTAAAGTAACATCCCCACTGCTGTCAGACTGTACAACACTACAGTAAAGTAACATCCCCACTGCAGTCAGACTGTACAACACTACTGTAAAGTAACATCCCCACTGCAGTCAGACTGTACAACACTAGAGTAAAGTAACATCCCCACTGCTGTCAGACTGTACAACACTACAGTAAAGTAACATCCCCACTGCTGTCAGACTGTACAACACTACTGTAAAGTAACATCCCCACTGCTGTCAGACTGTACAACACTACAGTAAAGTAACATCCCCACTGCTGTCAGACTGTACAACACTACAGTAAAGTAACATCCCCACTGCAGTCAGACTGTACAACACTACTGTAAAGTAACATCCCCACTGCAGTCAGACTGTACAACACTAGAGTAAAGTAACATCCCCACTGCTGTCAGACTGTACAACACTACTGTAAAGTAACATCCCCACTGCAGTCAGACTGTACAACACTACAGTAAAGTAACATCCCCACTGCTGTCAGACTGTACAACACTACAGTAAAGTAACATCCCCACTGCAGTCAGACTGTACAACACTACAGTAAAGTAACATCCCCACTGCAGTCAGACTGTACAACACTGCAGTAAAGTAACATCCCCACTGCAGTCAGACTGTACAACACTACAGTAAAGTAACATCCCCACTGCTGTCAGACTGTACAACACTACTGTAAAGTAACATCCCCACTGCTGTCAGACTGTACAACACTACAGTAAAGTAACATCCCCACTGCTGTCAGACTGTACAACACTACTGTAAAGTAACATCCCCACTGCTGTCAGACTGTTCAACACTACTGTAAAGTAACATCCCCACTGCTTTCAGACTGTACAACACTACAGTAAAGTAACATCCCCACTGCAGTCAGACTGTACAACACTACTGTAAAGTAACATCCCCACTGCTGTCAGACTGTTCAACACTACTGTAAAGTAACATCCCCACTGCTGTCAGACTGTTCAACACTACTGTAAAGTAACATCCCCACTGCTGTCAGACTGTACAACACTACAGTAAAGTAACATCCCCACTGCTGTCAGACTGTACAACACTACAGTAAAGTAACATCCCCACTGCTGTCAGACTGTACAACACTACAGTAAAGTAACATCCCCACTGCTGTCAGACTGTACAACACTACAGTAAAGTAACATCCCCACTGCTGTCAGACTGTACAACACTACAGTAAAGTAACATCCCCACTGCTGTCAGACTGTACAACACTACAGTAAAGTAACATCCCCACTGCTGTCAGACTGTACAACACTACAGTAAAGTAACATCCCCACTGCTGTCAGACTGTACAACACTACAGTAAAGTAACATCCCCACTGCTGTCAGACTGTACAACACTACAGTAAAGTAACATCCCCACTGCTGTTAGACTGTACAACACTACTGTAAAGTAACACCCCCACTGCTGTCAGACTGTACAACACTACTGTAAAGTAACACCCCCACTGCTGTCAGACTGTTCAACACTACTGTAAAGTAACATCCCCACTGCTGTCAGACTGTACAACACTACAGTAAAGTAACATCCCCACTGCAGTCAGTCTGTACAACACTACTGTAAAGTAACATCCCCACTGCAGTCAGACTGTACAACACTACAGTAAAGTAACATCCCCACTGCTGTCAGACTGTACAACACTACTGTAAAGTAACATCCCCACTGCTGTCAGACTGTACAACACTACAGTAAAGTAACATCCCCACTGCTGTCAGACTGTACAACACTACTGTAAAGTAACATACCCACTGCTGTCAGACTGTACAACACCACAATAAAGTAACATCCCCACTGCAGTCAGACTGTACAACACTACAGTAAGGTAACATCCCCACTGCTGTCAGACTGTACAACACTACAGTAAAGTAACATCCCCACTGCTGTCAGACTGTACAACACTACTGTAAAGTAACATCCCCACTGCTGTCAGACTGTACAACACTACAGTAAAGTAACACCCCCACTGCAGTCAGACTGTACAACACTACAGTAAAGTAACATCCCCACTGCTGTCAGACTGTACAACACTACAGTAAAGTAACATCCCCACTGCAGTCAGACTGTACAACACTACAGTAAAGTAACATCCCCACTGCTGTCAGACTGTACAACACTGCAGTAAAGTAACATCCCCACTGCAGTCAGACTGTACAACACTACAGTAAAGTAACATCCCCACTGCTGTCAGACTGTACAACACTACTGTAAAGTAACATCCCCACTGCTGTCAGACTGTACACCACTACAGTAAAGTAACATCCCCACTGCAGTCAGACTGTACAACACTACTGTAAAGTAACATCCCCACTGCTGTCAGACTGTACAACACTACTGTAAAGTAACATCCCCACTGCTGTCAGACTGTACACCACTACAGTAAAGTAACATCCCCACTGCAGTCAGACTGTACAACACTACAGTAAAGTAACATCCCCACTGCTGTCAGACTGTACAACAAAGTAACATCCCCACTGCAGTCAGACGATACAACACTACTGTAAAGTAACATCCCCACTGCTGTCAGACTGTTCAACACTACAGTAAAGTAACATCCCCACTGCTGTCAGACTGTACAACACTGCAGTAAAGTAACATCCCCACTGCAGTCAGACTGTACAATACTACAGTAAAGTAACATCCCCACTGCTGTCAGACTGTACAACACTACAGTAAAGTAACACCCCCACTGCTGTCAGACTGTACAACACTACAGTAAAGTAACACCCCCACTGCTGTCAGACTGTACAACACTACAGTAAATTAACATCCCCACTGCTGTCAGACTGTACAACACTGCAGTAAAGTAACATCCCCACTGCAGTCAGACTGTACAACACTACAGTAAAGTAACATCCCCACTGCTGTCAGACTGTACAACACTACAGTAAAGTAACATCCCCACTGCTGTCAGACTGTTCAACACTACTGTAAAGTAACATCCCCACTGCTGTCAGACTGTACAACACTACAGTAAAGTAACATCCCCACTGCTGTCAGACTGTACAACACTACTGTAAAGTAACATCCCCACTGCTGTCAGACTGTTCAACACTACTGTAAAGTAACATCCCCACTGCTGTCAGACTGTACAACACTACAGTAAAGTAACATCCCCACTGCTGTCAGACTGTACAACACTACTGTAAAGTAACATCCCCACTGCTGTCAGACTGTTCAACACTACTGTAAAGTAACATCCCCACTGCTGTCAGACTGTACAACACTACAGTAAAGTAACATCCCCACTGCAGTCAGACTGTACAACACTACTGTAAAGTAACATCCCCACTGTAGTAAGACTGTACAACACTACTGTAAAGTAACATCCCCACTGCTGTCAGACTGTACACCACTACAGTAAAGTAACATCCCCACTGCAGTCAGACTGTACAACACTACTGTAAAGTAACATCCCCACTGCTGTCAGACTGTACAACACTACTGTAAAGTAACATCCCCACTGCTGTCAGACTGTACACCACTACAGTAAAGTAACATCCCCACTGCAGTCAGACTGTACAACACTACAGTAAAGTAACATCCCCACTGCTGTCAGACTGTACAACAAAGTAACATCCCCACTGCAGTCAGACGATACAACACTACTGTAAAGTAACATCCCCACTGCTGTCAGACTGTTCAACACTACAGTAAAGTAACATCCCCACTGCTGTCAGACTGTACAACACTGCAGTAAAGTAACATCCCCACTGCAGTCAGACTGTACAATACTACAGTAAAGTAACATCCCCACTGCTGTCAGACTGTACAACACTACAGTAAAGTAACACCCCCACTGCTGTCAGACTGTACAACACTACAGTAAAGTAACACCCCCACTGCTGTCAGACTGTACAACACTACAGTAAATTAACATCCCCACTGCTGTCAGACTGTACAACACTGCAGTAAAGTAACATCCCCACTGCAGTCAGACTGTACAACACTACAGTAAAGTAACATCCCCACTGCTGTCAGACTGTACAACACTACAGTAAAGTAACATCCCCACTGCTGTCAGACTGTTCAACACTACTGTAAAGTAACATCCCCACTGCTGTCAGACTGTACAACACTACAGTAAAGTAACATCCCCACTGCTGTCAGACTGTACAACACTACTGTAAAGTAACATCCCCACTGCTGTCAGACTGTTCAACACTACTGTAAAGTAACATCCCCACTGCTGTCAGACTGTACAACACTACAGTAAAGTAACATCCCCACTGCTGTCAGACTGTACAACACTACTGTAAAGTAACATCCCCACTGCTGTCAGACTGTTCAACACTACTGTAAAGTAACATCCCCACTGCTGTCAGACTGTACAACACTACAGTAAAGTAACATCCCCACTGCAGTCAGACTGTACAACACTACTGTAAAGTAACATCCCCACTGTAGTAAGACTGTACAACACTACTGTAAAGTAACATCCCCACTGCTGTCAGACTGTACAACACTACAGTAAAGTAACATTCCCACTGCTGTCAGACTGTACAACACTACAGTAAAGTAACATCCCCACTGCAGTCAGACTGTACAACACTACAGTAAAGTAACATCCCCACTGCTGTCAGACTGTACAACACTGCAGTAAAGTAACATCCCCACTGCAGTCAGACTGTACAACACTACAGTAAAGTAACATCCCCACTGCTGTCAGACTGTACAACACTACAGTAAAGTAACATCCCCACTGCTGTCAGACTGTACAACACTACTGTAAAGTAACATCCCCACTGCTGTCAGACTGTTCAACACTACTGTAAAGTAACATCCCCACTGCTGTCAGACTGTACAACACTACAGTAAAGTAACATCCCCACTGCAGTCAGACTGTACAACACTACAGTAAAGTAACATCCCCACTGCTGTCAGACTGTACAACAAAGTAACATCCCCACTGCTGTCAGAATGTACAACACTACTGTAAAGTAACATCCCCCTGCTGTCAGACTGTACAACACTACAGTAAAGTAACATCCCCAATGCTGTCAGACTGTACAACACTGCAGTAAAGTAACATCCCCACTGCAGTCAGACTGTACAACACTACAGTAAAGTAACATCCCCACTGCTGTCAGACTGTACAACACTACAGTAAAGTAACATCCCCACTGCTGTCAGACTGTACAACACTACTGTAAAGTAACATCCCCACTGCTGTCAGACTGTACAACACTAGTGTAAAGTAACATCCCCACTGCTGTCAGACTGTACACCACTACAGTAAAGTAACATCCCCACTGCTGTCAGACTGTACAACACTACAGTAAAGTAACATCCCCACTGCTGTCAGACTGTACAACAAAGTAACATCCCCACTGCAGTCAGAATGTACAACACTACTGTAAAGTAACATCCCCACTGCTGTCAGACTGTACAACACTACAGTAAAGTAACATCCCCAATGCTGTCAGACTGTACAACACTGCAGTAAAGTAACATCCCCACTGCAGTCAGACTGTACAACACTACAGTAAAGTAACATCCCCACTGCTGTCAGACTGTACAACACTACAGTAAAGTAACACCCCCACTGCTGTCAGACTGTACAACACTACAGTAAAGTAACACCCCCACTGCTGTCAGACTGTACAACACTACAGTAAAGTAACATCCCCACTGCTGTCAGACTGTACAACACTGCAGTAAAGTAACATCCCCACTGCAGTCAGCCTGTACAACACTACAGTAAAGTAACATCCCCACTGCTGTCAGACTGTACAACACTACAGTAAAGTAACATCCCCACTGCTGTCAGACTGTACAACACTACAGTAAAGTAACATCCCCACTGCTGTCAGACTGTACAACACTACAGTAAAGTAACATCCCCACTGCTGTCAGACTGTTCAAAACTACTGTAAAGTAACATCCCCACTGCTGTCAGACTGTTCAACACTACTGTAAAGTAACATCCCCACTGCAGTCAGACTGTACAACACTACTGTAAAGTAACATCCCCACTGCTGTCAGACTGTTCAACACTACTGTAAAGTAACATCCCCACTGCTGTCAGACTGTACAACACTACAGTAAAGTAACATCCCCACTGCTGTCAGACTGTACAACACTACAGTAAAGTAACATCCCCACTGCTGTCAGACTGTACAACACTACAGTAAAGTAACATCCCCACTGCTGTCAGACTGTACAACACTACAGTAAAGTAACATCCCCACTGCTGTCAGACTGTACAACACTACAGTAAAGTAACATCACCACTGCTGTCAGACTGTACAACACTACAGTAAAGTAACATCCCCACTGCTGTCAGACTGTACAACACTACAGTAAAGTAACATCCCCACTGCTGTCAGACTGTACAACACTACAGTAAAGTAACATCCCCACTGCTGTCAGACTGTACAACACTACTGTAAAGTAACACCCCCACTGCTGTCAGACTGTACAACACTACTGTAAAGTAACACCCCACTGCTGTCAGACTGTTCAACACTACTGTAAAGTAACATCCCCACTGCTGTCAGACTGTACAACACTACAGTAAAGTAACATCCCCACTGCAGTCAGACTGTACAACACTACTGTAAAGTAACATCCCCACTGCAGTCAGACTGTACAACACTACAGTAAAGTAACATCCCCACTGCTGTCAGACTGTACAACACTACAATAAAGTAACATCCCCACTGCAGTCAGACTGTACAACACTACAGTAAAGTAACATCCCCACTGCTGTCAGACTGTACAACACTACTGTAAAGTAACATCCCCACTGCTGTCAGACTGTACAACACTACAGTAAAGTAACACCCCCACTGCAGTCAGACTGTACAACACTACAGTAAAGTAACATCCCCACTGCTGTCAGACTGTACAACACTACAGTAAAGTAACATCCCCACTGCAGTCAGACTGTACAACACTACAGTAAAGTAACATCCCCACTGCTGTCAGACTGTACAACACTGCAGTAAAGTAACATCCCCACTGCAGTCAGACTGTACAACACTACAGTAAAGTAACATCCCCACTGCTGTCAGACTGTACAACACTACTGTAAAGCAACATCCCCACTGCTGTCAGACTGTACACCACTACAGTAAAGTAACATCCCCACTGCAGTCAGACTGTACAACACTACTGTAAAGTAACATCCCCACTGCTGTCAGACTGTACAACACTACTGTAAAGTAACATCCCCACTGCTGTCAGACTGTACACCACTACAGTAAAGTAACATCCCCACTGCTGTCAGACTGTACAACAAAGTAACACCCCCACTGCAGTCAGACGGTACAACACTACTGTAAAGTAACATCCCCACTGCTGTCAGACTGTACAACACTACAGTAAAGTAACATCCCCACTGCTGTCAGACTGTACAACACTGCAGTAAAGTAACATCCCCACTGCAGTCAGACTGTACAACACTACAGTAAAGTAACATCCCCACTGCTGTCAGACTGTACAACACTACAGTAAAGTAACACTCCCACTGCTGTCAGACTGTACAACACTACAGTAAAGTAACATCCCCACTGCTGTCAGACTGTACAACACTACAGTAAAGTAACACCCCCACTGCTGTCAGACTGTACAACACTACAGTAAATTAACATCCCCACTGCTGTCAGACTGTACAACACTGCAGTAAAGTAACATCCCCACTGCAGTCAGACTGTACAACACTACAGTAAAGTAACATCCCCACTGCTGTCAGACTGTACAACACTACAGTAAAGTAACATCCCCACTGCTGTCAGACTGTTCAACACTACTGTAAAGTAACATCCCCACTGCTGTCAGACTGTACAACACTACAGTAAAGTAACATCCCCACTGCTGTCAGACTGTACAACACTACTGTAAAGTAACATCCCCACTGCCGTCAGACTGTTCAACACTACTGTAAAGTAACATCCCCACTGCTGTCAGACTGTACAACACTACAGTAAAGTAACATCCCCACTGCTGTCAGACTGTACAACACTACTGTAAAGTAACATCCCCACTGCTGTCAGACTGTTCAACACTACTGTAAAGTAACATCCCCACTGCTGTCAGACTGTACAACACTACAGTAAAGTAACATCCCCACTGCTGTCAGACTGTACAACACTACAGTAAAGTAACATCCCCACTGCTGTCAGACTGTACAACACTACAGTAAAGTAACATCCCCACTGCTGTCAGACTGTACAACACTACAGTAAAGTAACATCCCCACTGCTGTCAGACTGTACAACACTACTGTAAAGTAACATCCCCACTGCTGTCAGACTGTACAACACTACAGTAAAGTAACATCCCCACTGCTGTCAGACTGTTCAACACTACTGTAAAGTAACATCCCCACTGCTGTCAGACTGTACAACACTACAGTAAAGTAACATCCCCACTGCTGTCAGACTGTACAACACTACTGTAAAGTAACATCCCCACTGCTGTCAGACTGTACAACACTACTGTAAAGTAACACCCCCACTGCTGTCAGACTGTACAACACTACTGTAAAGTAACACCCCCACTGCTGTCAGACTGTTCAACACTACTGTAAAGTAACATCCCCACTGCTGTCAGACTGTACAACACTACAGTAAAGTAACATCCCCACTGCAGTCAGACTGTACAACACTACTGTAAAGTAACATCCCCACTGCAGTCAGACTGTACAACACTACAGTAAAGTAACATCCCCACTGCAGTCAGACTGTACAACACTACTGTAAAGTAACATCCCCACTGCAGTCAGACTGTACAACACTACTGTAAAGTAACATCCCCACTGCTGTCAGACTGTACAACACTACAGTAAAGTAACATCCCCACTGCTGTCAGACTGTACAACACTACAGTAAAGTAACATCCCCACTGCAGTCAGACTGTACAACACTACAGTAAAGTAACATCCCCACTGCTGTCAGACTGTACAACACTGCAGTAAAGTAACATCCCCACTGCAGTCAGACTGTACAACACTACAGTAAAGTAACATCCCCACTGCTGTCAGACTGTACAACACTACAGTAAAGTAACATCCCCACTGCTGTCAGACTGTTCAACACTACTGTAAAGTAACATCCCCACTGCTGTCAGACTGTACAACACTACAGTAAAGTAACATCCCCACTGCTGTCAGATTGTACAACACTACAGTAAAGTAACATCCCCACTGCTGTCAGACTGTACAACACTACTGTAAAGTAACATCCCCACTGCTGTCAGACTGTTCAACACTACTGTAAAGTAACATCCCCACTGCTGTCAGACTGTACAACACTACAGTAAAGTAACATCCCCACTGCAGTCAGACTGTACAACACTACAGTAAAGTAACATCCCCACTGCTGTCAGACTGTACAACAAAGTAACATCCCCACTGCAGTCAGAATGTACAACACTACTGTAAAGTAACATCCCCACTGCTGTCAGACTGTACAACACTACAGTAAAGTAACATCCCCACTGCTGTCAGACTGTTCAACACTACTGTAAAGTAACATCCCCACTGCTGTCAGACTGTACAACACTACAGTAAAGTAACACCCCCACTGCTGTCAGACTGTACAACACTACTGTAAAGTAACATCCCCACTGCTGTCAGACTGTACAACACTACTGTAAAGTAACATCCCCACTGCTGTCAGACTGTACACCACTACAGTAAAGTAACATCCCCACTGCTGTCAGACTGTACAACACTACAGTAAAGTAACATCCCCACTGCTGTCAGACTGTACAACAAAGTAACATCCCCACTGCAGTCAGAATGTACAACACTACTGTAAAGTAACATCCCCACTGCTGTCAGACTGTACAACACTACAGTAAAGTAACATCCCCAATGCTGTCAGACTGTACAACACTGCAGTAAAGTAACATCCCCACTGCAGTCAGACTGTACAACACTACAGTAAAGTAACATCCCCACTGCTGTCAGACTGTACAACACTACAGTAAAGTAACACCCCCACTGCTGTCAGACTGTACAACACTACAGTAAAGTAACATCCCCACTGCTGTCAGACTGTACAACACTGCAGTAAAGTAACATCCCCACTGCAGTCAGACTGTACAACACTACAGTAAAGTAACATCCCCACTGCTGTCAGACTGTACAACACTACAGTAAAGTAACATCCCCACTGCAGTCAGACTGTACAACACTACTGTAAAGTAACATCCCCACTGCAGTCAGACTGTACAACACTACAGTAAAGTAACATCCCCACTGCAGTCAGACTGTACAAAACTACTGTAAAGTAACATCCCCACTGCTGTCAGACTGTACAACACTACAGTAAAGTAACATCCCCACTGCTGTCAGACTGTACAACACTACAGTAAAGTAACACCCCCACTGCTGTCAGACTGTACAACACTACAGTAAAGTAACATCCCCACTGCTGTCAGACTGTACAACACTACAGTAAAGTAACACCCCCACTGCTGTCAGACTGTACAACACTACAGTAAATTAACATCCCCACTGCTGTCAGACTGTACAACACTGCAGTAAAGTAACATCCCCACTGCAGTCAGACTGTACAACACTACAGTAAAGTAACATCCCCACTGCTGTCAGACTGTACAACACTACAGTAAAGTAACATCCCCACTGCTGTCAGACTGTTCAACACTACTGTAAAGTAACATCCCCACTGCTGTCAGACTGTACAACACTACAGTAAAGTAACATCCCCACTGCTGTCAGACTGTACAACACTACTGTAAAGTAACATCCCCACTGCTGTCAGACTGTTCAACACTACTGTAAAGTAACATCCCCACTGCTGTCAGACTGTACAACACTACAGTAAAGTAACATCCCCACTGCTGTCAGACTGTACAACACTACTGTAAAGTAACATCCCCACTGCTGTCAGAATGTTCAACACTACTGTAAAGTAACATCCCCACTGCTGTCAGACTGTACAACACTACTGTAAAGTAACATCCCCACTGCTGTCAGACTGTACACCACTACAGTAAAGTAACATCCCCACTGCTGTCAGACTGTACAACACTACAGTAAAGTAACATCCCCACTGCTGTCAGACTGTACAACACTACAGTAAAGTAACATCCCCACTGCTGTCAGACTGTACAACACTACAGTAAAGTAACATCCCCACTGCTGTCAGACTGTACAACACTACAGTAAAGTAACATCCCCACTGCTGTCAGACTGTACAACACTACTGTAAAGTAACATCCCCACTGCTGTCAGACTGTACAACACTACAGTAAAGTAACATCCCCACTGCTGTCAGACTGTTCAACACTACTGTAAAGTAACATCCCCACTGCTGTCAGACTGTACAACACTACTGTAAAGTAACACCCCCACTGCTGTCAGACTGTACAACACTACTGTAAAGTAACACCCCCACTGCTGTCAGACTGTTCACCACTACTGTAAAGTAACATCCCCACTGCAGTCAGACTGTACAACACTACAGTAAAGTAACATCCCCACTGCAGTCAGACTGTACAACACTACTGTAAAGTAACATCCCCACTGCAGTCAGACTGTACAACACTACAGTAAAGTAACATCCCCACTGCAGTCAGACTGTACAAAACTACTGTAAAGTAACATCCCCACTGCAGTCAGACTGTACAACACTACAGTAAAGTAACATCCCCACTGCTGTCAGACTGTTCAACACTACTGTAAAGTAACATCCCCACTGCTGTCAGACTGTACACCACTACAGTAAAGTAACATCCCCACTGCTGTCAGACTGTACAACACTACAGTAAAGTAACATCCCCACTGCTGTCAGACTGTACAACAAAGTAACATCCCCACTGCAGTCAGAATGTACAACACTACTGTAAAGTAACATCCCCACTGCTGTCAGACTCTACAACACTACAGTAAAGTAACATCCCCAATGCTGTCAGACTGTACAACACTGCAGTAAAGTAACATCCCCACTGCAGTCAGACTGTACAACACTACAGTAAAGTAACATCCCCACTGCTGTCAGACTGTACAACACTACAGTAAAGTAACACCCCCACTGCTGTCAGACTGTACAACACTACAGTAAAGTAACACCCCCACTGCTGTCAGACTGTACAACACTACAGTAAAGTAACACCCCCACTGATGTCAGACTGTACAACACTGCAGTAAAGTAACATCCCCACTGCAGTCAGACTGTACAACACTACAGTAAAGTAACATCCCCACTGCTGTCAGACTGTACAACACTACAGTAAAGTAACATCCCCACTGCTGTCAGACTGTTCAACACTACTGTAAAGTAACATCCCCACTGCTGTCAGACTGGACAACACTACAGTAAAGTAACATCCCCACTGCTGTCAGACTGTACAACACTACTGTAAAGTAACATCCCCACTGCTGTCAGACTGTTCAACACTACTGTAAAGTAACATCCCCACTGCTGTCAGACTGTACAACACTACAGTAAAGTAACACCCCCACTGCTGTCAGACTGTACAACACTACTGTAAAGTAACATCCCCACTGCTGTCAGACTGTACAACACTACAGTAAAGTAACATCCCCACTGCTGTCAGACTGTACAACAAAGTAACATCCCCACTGCAGTCAGACTGTACAACACTACTGTAAAGTAACATCCCCACTGCTGTCAGACTGTACAACACTACAGTAAAGTAACACCCCACTGCTGTCAGACTGTACAACACCACAGTAAAGTAACACCCCCACTGCTGTCAGACTGTACAACACTACAGTAAAGTAACATCCCCACTGCTGTCAGACTGTACAACACTGCAGTAAAGTAACATCCCCACTGCAGTCAGACTGTACAACACTACAGTAAAGTAACATCCCCACTGCTGTCAGACTGTACAACACTACAGTAAAGTAACATCCCCACTGCTGTCAGACTGTTCAACACTACTGTAATGTAACATCCCCACTGCTGTCAGACTGTACAACACTACAGTAAAGTAACATCCCCACTGCTGTCAGACTGTACAACACTACTGTAAAGTAACATCCCCACTGCTGTCAGACTGTTCAACACTACTGTAAAGTAACATCCCCACTGCTGTCAGACTGTACAACACTACTGTAAAGTAACATCCCCACTGCAGTCACACTGTACAACACTACAGTAAAGTAACATCCCCACTGCTGTCAGACTGTACAACACTACAGTAAAGTAACATCCCCACTGCTGTCAGACTGTACAACACTACAGTAAAGTAACATCCCCACTGCTGTCAGACTGTACAACACTACAGTAAAGTAACATCCCCACTGCTGTCAGACTGTACAACACTGCAGTAAAGTAACATCCCCACTGCAGTCAGACTGTACAACACTACAGTAAAGTAACATCCCCACTGCTGTCAGACTGTACAGCACTACAGTAAAGTAACATCCCCACTGCTTTCAGACTGTACAACACTACGGTAAAGTAACATCCCCACTGCTGTCAGACTGTACAACACTACAGTAAAGTAACATCCCCACTGCTGTCAGACTGTACAACACTACAGTAAAGTAACATCCCCACTGCTGTCAGACTGTACAACACTACAGTAAAGTAACATCCCCACTGAAGTCAGACTGTACAAGACTACTGTAAAGTAACATCCCCACTGCTGTCAGACTGTACAACACTACTGTAAAGTAACATCCCCACTGCAGTCAGACTGTACAACACTACAGTAAAGTAACATCCCCACTGCAGTCAGACTGTACAACACTACAGTAAAGTAACATCCCCACTGCTGTCAGACTGTACAACAAAGTAACATCCCCACTGCAGTCAGACTGTACAACACTACTGTAAAGTAACATCCCCACTGCTGTCAGACTGTACAACACTGCAGTAAAGTAACATCCCCACTGCAGTCAGACTGTACAACACTACAGTAAAGTAACATCCCCACTGCTGTCAGACTGTACAACACTACAGTAAAGTAACACCCCCACTGCTGTCAGACTGTACAACACTACAGTAAAGTAACATCCCCACTGCTGTCAGACTGTACAACACTACAGTAAAGTAACATCCCCACTGCTGTCAGACTGTACAACACTACAGTAAAGTAACATCCCCACTGCTGTCAGACTGTACAACACTACTGTAAAGTAACATCCCCACTGCTGTCAGACTGTTCAACACTACTGTAAAGTAACATCCCCACTGCTGTCAGACTGTACAACACTACAGTAAAGTAACATCCCCACTGCAGTCAGACTGTACAACACTACTGTAAAGTAACATCCCCACTGCTGTCAGACTGTTCAACACTACTGTAAAGTAACATCCCCACTGCTGTCAGACTGTACAACACTACAGTAAAGTAACATCCCCACTGCTGTCAGACTGTACAACACTACAGTAAAGTAACATCCCCACTGCTGTCAGACTGTACAACACTACAGTAAAGTAACATCCCCACTGCTGTCAGACTGTACAACACTACAGTAAAGTAACATCCCCACTGCTGTCAGACTGTACAACACTACAGTAAAGTAACATCCCCACTGCTGTCAGACTGTACAACACTACTGTAAAGTAACATCCCCACTGCAGTCAGACTGTACAACACTACAGTAAAGTAACATCCCCACTGCTGTCAGACTGTACAACACTACTGTAAAGTAACATCCCCACTGCTGTCAGACTGTACAACACTACAGTAAAGTAACATCCCCACTGCTGTCAGACTGTACAACACTACTGTAAAGTAACATACCCACTGCTGTCAGACTGTACAACACTACAATAAAGTAACATCCCCACTGCAGTCAGACTGTACAACACTACAGTAAAGTAACATCCCCACTGCTGTCAGACTGTACAACACTACAGTAAAGTAACATCCCCACTGCTGTCAGACTGTACAACACTACAGTAAAGTAACATCCCCACTGCTGTCAGACTGTACAACACTACAGTAAAGTAACATCCCCACTGCTGTCAGACTGTACAACACTACTGTAAAGTAACATCCCCACTGCTGTCAGACTGTACAACACTGCAGTAAAGTATTTTCCCCACTGCAGTCAGACTGTACAACACTACAGTAAAGTAACATCCCCACTGCTGTCAGACTGTACAACACTACAGTAAAGTAACACCCCCACTGCTGTCAGACTGTACAACACTACAGTAAAGTAACATCCCCACTGCTGTCAGACTGTACAACACTACAGTAAAGTAACATCCCCACTGCTGTCAGACTGTACAACACTACAGTAAAGTAACATCCCCACTGCTGTCAGACTGTACAACACTACTGTAAAGTAACATCCCCACTGCTGTCAGACTGTTCAACACTACTGTAAAGTAACATCCCCACTGCTGTCAGACTGTACAACACTACAGTAAAGTAACATCCCCACTGCAGTCAGACTGTACAACACTACTGTAAAGTAACATCCCCACTGCTGTCAGACTGTTCAACACTACTGTAAAGTAACATCCCCACTGCTGTCAGACTGTACAACACTACAGTAAAGTAACATCCCCACTGCTGTCAGACTGTACAACACTACAGTAAAGTAACATCCCCACTGCTGTCAGACTGTACAACACTACAGTAAAGTAACATCCCCACTGCTGTCAGACTGTACAACACTACAGTAAAGTAACATCCCCACTGCTGTCAGACTGTACAACACTACAGTAAAGTAACATCCCCACTGCTGTCAGACTGTACAACACTACTGTAAAGTAACATCCCCACTGCAGTCAGACTGTACAACACTACAGTAAAGTAACATCCCCACTGCTGTCAGACTGTACAACACTACTGTAAAGTAACATCCCCACTGCTGTCAGACTGTACAACACTACAGTAAAGTAACATCCCCACTGCTGTCAGACTGTACAACACTACTGTAAAGTAACATACCCACTGCTGTCAGACTGTACAACACTACAATAAAGTAACATCCCCACTGCAGTCAGACTGTACAACACTACAGTAAAGTAACATCCCCACTGCTGTCAGACTGTACAACACTACAGTAAAGTAACATCCCCACTGCTGTCAGACTGTACAACACTACTGTAAAGTAACATCCCCACTGCTGTCAGACTGTACACCACTACAGTAAAGTAACATCCCCACTGCAGTCAGACTGTACAACACTACAGTAAAGTAACATCCCCACTGCTGTCAGACTGTACAACACTACAGTAAAGTAACATCCCCACTGCTGTCAGACTGTACAACACTACAGTAAAGTAACATCCCCACTGCTGTCAGACTGTACAACACTACAGTAAAGTAACATCCCCACTGCTGTAAGACTGTACAACACTACTGTAAAGTAACATCCCCACTGCTGTCAGACTGTACAACACTACTGTAAAGTAACATCCCCACTGCTGTCAGACTGTACAACACTACAGTAAAGTAACATCCCCACTGCTGTCAGACTGTACAACACTACAGTAAAGTAACATCACCACTGCTGTCAGACTGTACAACACTACAGTAAAGTAACATCCCCACTGCTGTCAGACTGTACAACACTACCTTAAAGTAACACCCCCACTGCTGTCAGACTGTACAACACTACTGTAAAGTAACACCCCCACTGCTGTCAGACTGTTCAACACTACTGTAAAGTAACATCCCCACTGCTGTCAGACTGTACAACACTACAGTAAAGTAACATCCCCACTGCAGTCAGACTGTACAACACTACTGTAAAGTAACATCCCCACTGCAGTCAGACTGTACAACACTACAGTAAAGTAACATCCCCACTGCTGTCAGACTGTACAACACTACAGTAAAGTAACATCCCCACTGCAGTCAGACTGTACAAGACTACTGTAAAGTAACATCCCCACTGCTGTCAGACTGTACAACACTACTGTAAAGTAACATCCCCACTGCAGTCAGACTGTACAACACTACAGTAAAGTAACATCCCCACTGCTGTCAGACTGTACAACAAAGTAACATCCCCACTGCAGTCAGACTGTACAACACTACTGTAAAGTAACATCCCCACTGCTGTCAGACTGTACAACACTGCAGTAAAGTAACATCCCCACTGCAGTCAGACTGTACAACACTACAGTAAAGTAACATCCCCACTGCTGTCAGACTGTACAACACTACAGTAAAGTAACACCCCCACTGCTGTCAGACTGTACAACACTACAGTAAAGTAACATCCCCACTGCTGTCAGACTGTACAACACTACAGTAAAGTAACATCCCCACTGCTGTCAGACTGTACAACACTACAGTAAAGTAACATCCCCACTGCTGTCAGACTGTACAACACTACTGTAAAGTAACATCCCCACTGCTGTCAGACTGTTCAACACTACTGTAAAGTAACATCCCCACTGCTGTCAGACTGTACAACACTACAGTAAAGTAACATCCCCACTGCAGTCAGACTGTACAACACTACTGTAAAGTAACATCCCCACTGCTGTCAGACTGTTCAACACTACTGTAAAGTAACATCCCCACTGCTGTCAGACTGTACAACACTACAGTAAAGTAACATCCCCACTGCTGTCAGACTGTACAACACTACAGTAAAGTAACATCCCCACTGCTGTCAGACTGTACAACACTACAGTAAAGTAACATCCCCACTGCTGTCAGACTGTACAACACTACAGTAAAGTAACATCCCCACTGCTGTCAGACTGTACAACACTACAGTAAAGTAACATCCCCACTGCTGTCAGACTGTACAACACTACTGTAAAGTAACACCCCCACTGCTGTCAGACTGTACAACACTACTGTAAAGTAACACCCCCACTGCTGTCAGACTGTTCAACACTACTGTAAAGTAACATCCCCACTGCTGTCAGACTGTACAACACTACAGTAAAGTAACATCCCCACTGCTGTCAGACTGAACAACACTACTGTAAAGTAACATCCCCACTGCAGTCAGACTGTACAACACTACAGTAAAGTAACATCCCCACTGCTGTCAGACTGTACAACACTACTGTAAAGTAACATCCCCACTGCTGTCAGACTGTACAACACTACAGTAAAGTAACATCCCCACTGCTGTCAGACTGTACAACACTACTGTAAAGTAACATACCCACTGCTGTCAGACTGTACAACACTACAATAAAGTAACATCTCCACTGCAGTCAGACTGTACAACACTACAGTAAAGTAACATCCCCACTGCTGTCAGACTGTACAACACTACAGTAAAGTAACATCCCCACTGCTGTCAGACTGTACAACACTACTGTAAAGTAACATCCCCACTGCTGTCAGACTGTACACCACTACAGTAAAGTAACATCCCCACTGCAGTCAGACTGTACAACACTACAGTAAAGTAACATCCCCACTGCTGTCAGACTGTACAACACTACAGTAAAGTAACATCCCCACTGCTGTCAGACTGTACAACACTACAGTAAAGTAACATCCCCACTGCTGTCAGACTGTACAACACTACAGTAAAGTAACATCCCCACTGCTGTAAGACTGTACAACACTACTGTAAAGTAACATCCCCACTGCTGTCAGACTGTACAACACTACAGTAAAGTAACATCCCCACTGCTGTCAGACTGTACAACACTACAGTAAAGTAACATCCCCACTGCTGTCAGACTGTACAACACTACAGTAAAGTAACATCACCACTGCTGTCAGACTGTACAACACTACAGTAAAGTAACATCCCCACTGCTGTCAGACTGTACAACACTACTGTAAAGTAACACCCCCACTGCTGTCAGACTGTACAACACTACTGTAAAGTAACACCCCCACTGCTGTCAGACTGTTCAACACTACTGTAAAGTAACATCCCCACTGCTGTCAGACTGTACAACACTACAGTAAAGTAACATCCCCACTGCAGTCAGACTGTACAACACTACTGTAAAGTAACATCCCCACTGCAGTCAGACTGTACAACACTACAGTAAAGTAACATCCCCACTGCTGTCAGACTGTACAACACTACTGTAAAGTAACATCCCCACTGCTGTCAGACTGTACAACACTACAGTAAAGTAACATCCCCACTGCTGTCAGACTGTACAACACTACTGTAAAGTAACATACCCACTGCTGTCAGACTGTACAACACTACAATAAAGTAACATCCCCACTGCAGTCAGACTGTACAACACTACAGTAAAGTAACATCCCCACTGCTGTCAGACTGTACAACACTACAGTAAAGTAACATCCCCACTGCAGTCAGACTGTACAACACTACAGTAAAGTAACATCCCCACTGCTGTCAGACTGTACAACAAAGTAACATCCCCACTGCAGTCAGACTGTACAACACTACAGTAAAGTAACATCCCCACTGCTGTCAGACTGTACAACAAAGTAACATCCCCACTGCAGTCAGACTGTACAACACTACAGTAAAGTAACATCCCCACTGCTGTCAGACTGTTCAACACTACTGTAAAGTAACATCCCCACTGCTGTCAGACTGTACAACACTACTGTAAAGTAACATCCCCACTGCTGTCAGACTGTTCAACACTACTGTAAAGTAACATCCCCACTGCTGTCAGACTGTACAACACTACAGTAAAGTAACATCCCCACTGCTGTCAGACTGTACAACACTACTGTAAAGTAACATCCCCACTGCTGTCAGACTGGTCAACACTACTGTAAAGTAACATCCCCACTGCTGTCAGACTGTACAACACTACTGTAAAGTAACATCCCCACTGCAGTCAGACTGTACAACACTACAGTAAAGTAACATCCCCACTGCTGTCAGACTGTACAACACTACAGTAAAGTAACATCCCCACTGCTGTCAGACTGTACAACACTACAGTAAAGTAACATCCCCACTGCTGTCAGACTGTACAACACTACTGTAAAGTAACATCCCCACTGCTGTCAGACTGTACAACACTACTGTAAAGTAACATCCCCACTGCAGTCAGACTGTACAACACTACAGTAAAGTAACATCCCCACTGCTGTCAGACTGTACAACACTGCAGTAAAGTAACATCCCCACTGCAGTCAGACTGTACAACACTACAGTAAAGTAACATCCCCACTGCTTTCAGACTGTACAGCACTACAGTAAAGTAACATCCCCACTGCTGTCAGACTGTACAACACTACTGTAAAGTAACATCCCCACTGCTGTCAGACTGTACAACACTACTGTAAAGTAACATCCCCACTGCTGTCAGACTGTTCAACACTACTGTAAAGTAACATACCCACTGCTGTCAGACTGTACACCACTACAGTAAAGTAACATCCCCACTGCAGTCAGACTGTACAACACTACTGTAAAGTAACATCCCCACTGCTGTCAGACTGTACAACACTACTGTAAAGTAACATCCCCACTGCAGTCAGACTGTACAACACTACAGTAAAGTAACATCCCCACTGCAGTCAGACTGTACAACACTACAGTAAAGTTACATCCCCACTGCTGTCAGACTGTACAACAAAGTAACATCCCCACTGCAGTCAGACTGTACAACACTACTGTAAAGTAACATCCCCACTGCTGTCAGACTGTACAACACTGCAGTAAAGTAACATCCCCACTGCAGTCAGACTGTACAACACTACAGTAAAGTAACATCCCCACTGCTGTCAAACTGTACAACACTACAGTAAAGTAACACCCCCACTGCTGTCAGACTGTACAACACTACAGTAAAGTAACATCCCCACTGCTGTCAGACTGTACAACACTACAGTAAAGTAACATCCCCACTGCTGTCAGACTGTACAACACTACAGTAAAGTAACATCCCCACTGCTGTCAGACTGTACAACACTACTGTAAAGTAACATCCCCACTGCTGTCAGACTGTTCAACACTACTGTAAAGTAACATCCCCACTGCTGTCAGACTGTACAACACTACAGTAAAGTAACATCCCCACTGCAGTCAGACTGTACAACACTACTGTAAAGTAACATCCCCACTGCTGTCAAACTGTTCAACACTACTGTAAAGTAACATCCCCACTGCTGTCAGACTGTACAACACTACAGTAAAGTAACATCCCCACTGCTGTCAGACTGTACAACACTACAGTAAAGTAACATCCCCACTGCTGTCAGACTGTACAACACTACAGTAAAGTAACATCCCCACTGCTGTCAGACTGTACAACACTACAGTAAAGTAACATCCCCACTGCTGTCAGACTGTACAACACTACAGTAAAGTAACATCCCCACTGCTGTCAGACTGTACAACACTACAGTAAAGTAACATCCCCACTGCTGTCAGACTGTACAACACTACTGTAAAGTAACACCCCCACTGCTGTCAGACTGTACAACACTACTGTAAAGTAACATCCCCACTGCAGTCAGACTGTACAACACTACAGTAAAGTAACATCCCCACTGCTGTCAGACTGTACAACACTACTGTAAAGTAACATCCCCACTGCAGTCAGACTGTACAACACTACAGTAAAGTAACATCCCCACTGCTGTCAGACTGTACAACACTACTGTAAAGTAACATCCCCACTGCTGTCAGACTGTACAACACTACAGTAAAGTAACATCCCCACTGCTGTCAGACTGTACAACACTACTGTAAAGTACATTACCCACTGCTGTCAGACTGTACAACACTACAATAAAGTAACATCCCCACTGCAGTCAGACTGTACAACACTACAGTAAAGTAACATCCCCACTGCTGTCAGACTGTACAACACTACAGTAAAGTAACATCCCCACTGCTGTCAGACTGTACAACACTACTGTAAAGTAACATCCCCACTGCTGTCAGACTGTACACCACTACAGTAAAGTAACATCCCCACTGCAGTCAGACTGTACAACACTACAGTAAAGTAACATCCCCACTGCTGTCAGACTGTACAACACTACAGTAAAGTAACATCCCCACTGCTGTCAGACTGTACAACACTACAGTAAAGTAACATCCCCACTGCTGTCAGACTGTACAACACTACAGTAAAGTAACATCCCCACTGCTGTAAGACTGTACAACACTACTGTAAAGTAACATCCCCACTGCTGTCAGACTGTACAACACTACAGTAAAGTAACATCCCCACTGCTGTCAGACTGTACAACACTACAGTAAAGTAACATCCCCACTGCTGTCAGACTGTACAACACTACAGTAAAGTAACATCACCACTGCTGTCAGACTGTACAACACTACAGTAAAGTAACATCCCCACTGCTGTCAGACTGTACAACACTACTGTAAAGTAACACCCCCACTGCTGTCAGACTGTACAACACTACTGTAAAGTAACACCCCCACTGCTGTCAGACTGTTCAACACTACTGTAAAGTAACATCCCCACTGCTGTCAGACTGTACAACACTACAGTAAAGTAACATCCCCACTGCAGTCAGACTGTACAACACTACTGTAAAGTAACATCCCCACTGCAGTCAGACTGTACAACACTACAGTAAAGTAACATCCCCACTGCTGTCAGACTGTACAACACTACTGTAAAGTAACATCCCCACTGCTGTCAGACTGTACAACACTACAGTAAAGTAACATCCCCACTGCTGTCAGACTGTACAACACTACTGTAAAGTAACATACCCACTGCTGTCAGACTGTACAACACTACAATAAAGTAACATCCCCACTGCAGTCAGACTGTACAACACTACAGTAAAGTAACATCCCCACTGCAGTCAGACTGTACAACACTACAGTAAAGTAACATCCCCACTGCTGTCAGACTGTACAACACTACAGTAAAGTAACATCCCCACTGCAGTCAGACTGTACAACACTACAGTAAAGTAACATCCCCACTGCTGTCAGACTGTACAACAAAGTAACATCCCCACTGCAGTCAGACTGTACAACACTACAGTAAAGTAACATCCCCACTGCTGTCAGACTGTACAACAAAGTAACATCCCCACTGCAGTCAGACTGTACAACACTACAGTAAAGTAACATCCCCACTGCTGTCAGACTGTTCAACACTACTGTAAAGTAACATCCCCACTGCTGTCAGACTGTACAACACTACAGTAAAGTAACATCCCCACTGCTGTCAGACTGTAAAACACTACTGTAAAGTAACATCCCCACTGCTGTCAGACTGTTCAACACTACTGTAAAGTAACATCCCCACTGCTGTCAGACTGTACAACACTACAGTAAAGTAACATCCCCACTGCTGTCAGACTGTACAACACTACAGTAAAGTAACATCCCCACTGCTGTCAGACTGTACAACACTACTGTAAAGTAACATCCCCACTGCTGTCAGACTGTTCAACACTACTGTAAAGTAACATCCCCACTTCTGTCAGACTGTACAACACTACTGTAAAGTAACATCCCCACTGCAGTCAGACTGTACAACACTACAGTAAAGTAACATCCCCACTGCTGTCAGACTGTACAACACTACAGTAAAGTAACATCCCCACTGCTGTCAGACTGTACAACACTACTGTAAAGTAACATCCCCACTGCTGTCTGACTGTACAACACTACTGTAAAGTAACATCCCCACTGCTGTCAGACTGTACAACACTACAGTAAAGTAACATCCCCACTGCAGTCAGACTGTACAACACTACAGTAAAGTAACATCCTCACTGCTGTCAGACTGTACAACACTGCAGTAAAGTAACATCCCCACTGCAGTCAGACTGTACAACACTACAGTAAAGTAACATCCCCACTGCTGTCAGACTGTACAACACTACTGTAAAGTAACATCCCCACTGCTGTCAGACTGTACAACACTACAGTAAAGTAACATCCCCACTGCAGTCAGACTGTACAACACTACTGTAAAGTAACATCCCCACTGCTGTCAGACTGTACAACACTACTGTAAAGTAACATCCCCACTGCTGTCAGACTGTACACCACTACAGTAAAGTAACATCCCCACTGCAGTCAGACTGTACAACACTACTGTAAAGTAACATCCCCATTGCTGTCAGACTGTACAACACTACAGTAAAGTAACATCCCCACTGCTGTCAGACTGTACAACACTACAGTAAAGTAACATCCCCACTGCTGTCAGACTGTACAACACTACAGTAAAGTAACATCCCCACTGCTGTCAGACTGTACAACACTACAGTAAAGTAACATCCCCACTGCTGTCAGAATGTACAACACTACAGTAAAGTAACATCCCCACTGCTGTCAGACTGTACAACACTACTGTAAAGTAACATCCCCACTGCTGTCAGACTGTACAACACTACAGTAAAGTAACATCCCCACTGCTGTCAGACTGCTCAACACTACTGTAAAGTAACATCCCCACTGCTGTCAGACTGTTCAACACTACTGTAAAGTAACATCCCCACTGCTGTCAGACTGTACAACACTACAGTAAAGTAACATCCCCACTGCAGTCAGACTGTACAACACTACTGTAAAGTAACATCCCCACTGCTGTCAGACTGTTCAACACTACTGTAAAGTAACATCCCCACTGCTGTCAGACTGTACAACACTACAGTAAAGTAACATCCCCACTGCTGTCAGACTGTACAACACTACAGTAAAGTAACATCCCCACTGCTGTCAGACTGTACAACACTACAGTAAAGTAACATCCCCACTGCTGTCAGACTGTACAACACTACAGTAAAGTAACATCCCCACTGCTGTCAGACTGTACAACACTACAGTAAAGTAACATCCCCACTGCTGTCAGACTGTACAACACTACTGTAAAGTAACACCCCCACTGCTGTCAGACTGTACAACACTACTGTAAAGTAACACCCCCACTGCTGTCAGACTGTTCAACACTACTGTAAAGTAACATCCCCACTGCTGTCAGACTGTACAACACTACAGTAAAGTAACATCCCCACTGCTGTCAGACTGAACAACACTACTGTAAAGTAACATCCCCACTGCAGTCAGACTGTACAACACTACAGTAAAGTAACATCCCCACTGCTGTCAGACTGTACAACACTACTGTAAAGTAACATCCCCACTGCTGTCAGACTGTACAACACTACAGTAAAGTAACATCCCCACTGCTGTCAGACTGTACAACACTACTGTAAAGTAACATACCCACTGCTGTCAGACTGTACAACACTACAATAAAGTAACATCTCCACTGCAGTCAGACTGTACAACACTACAGTAAAGTAACATCCCCACTGCTGTCAGACTGTACAACACTACAGTAAAGTAACATCCCCACTGCTGTCAGACTGTACAACACTACTGTAAAGTAACATCCCCACTGCTGTCAGACTGTACACCACTACAGTAAAGTAACATCCCCACTGCAGTCAGACTGTACAACACTACAGTAAAGTAACATCCCCACTGCTGTCAGACTGTACAACACTACAGTAAAGTAACATCCCCACTGCTGTCAGACTGTACAACACTACAGTAAAGTAACATCCCCACTGCTGTCAGACTGTACAACACTACAGTAAAGTAACATCCCCACTGCTGTAAGACTGTACAACACTACTGTAAAGTAACATCCCCACTGCTGTCAGACTGTACAACACTACAGTAAAGTAACATCCCCACTGCTGTCAGACTGTACAACACTACAGTAAAGTAACATCCCCACTGCTGTCAGACTGTACAACACTACAGTAAAGTAACATCACCACTGCTGTCAGACTGTACAACACTACAGTAAAGTAACATCCCCACTGCTGTCAGACTGTACAACACTACTGTAAAGTAACACCCCCACTGCTGTCAGACTGTACAACACTACTGTAAAGTAACACCCCCACTGCTGTCAGACTGTTCAACACTACTGTAAAGTAACATCCCCACTGCTGTCAGACTGTACAACACTACAGTAAAGTAACATCCCCACTGCAGTCAGACTGTACAACACTACTGTAAAGTAACATCCCCACTGCAGTCAGACTGTACAACACTACAGTAAAGTAACATCCCCACTGCTGTCAGACTGTACAACACTACAGTAAAGTAACATCCCCACTGCTGTCAGACTGTACAACACTACTGTAAAGTAACATACCCACTGCTGTCAGACTGTACAACACTACAATAAAGTAACATCCCCACTGCAGTCAGACTGTACAACACTACAGTAAAGTAACATCCCCACTGCTGTCAGACTGTACAACACTACAGTAAAGTAACATCCCCACTGCAGTCAGACTGTACAACACTACAGTAAAGTAACATCCCCACTGCTGTCAGACTGTACAACAAAGTAACATCCCCACTGCAGTCAGACTGTACAACACTACAGTAAAGTAACATCCCCACTGCTGTCAGACTGTACAACAAAGTAACATCCCCACTGCAGTCAGACTGTACAACACTACAGTAAAGTAACATCCCCACTGCTGTCAGACTGTTCAACACTACTGTAAAGTAACATCCCCACTGCTGTCAGACTGTACAACACTACTGTAAAGTAACATCCCCACTGCTGTCAGACTGTTCAACACTACTGTAAAGTAACATCCCCACTGCTGTCAGACTGTACAACACTACAGTAAAGTAACATCCCCACTGCTGTCAGACTGTACAACACTACTGTAAAGTAACATCCCCACTGCTGTCAGACTGGTCAACACTACTGTAAAGTAACATCCCCACTGCTGTCAGACTGTACAACACTACTGTAAAGTAACATCCCCACTGCAGTCAGACTGTACAACACTACAGTAAAGTAACATCCCCACTGCTGTCAGACTGTACAACACTACAGTAAAGTAACAGCCCCACTGCTGTCAGACTGTACAACACTACAGTAAAGTAACATCCCCACTGCTGTCAGACTGTACAACACTACAGTAAAGTAACATCCCCACTGCTGTCAGACTGTACAACACTGCAGTAAAGTAACATCCCCACTGCAGTCAGACTGTACAACACTACAGTAAAGTAACATCCCCACTGCTTTCAGACTGTACAGCACTACAGTAAAGTAACATCCCCACTGCTGTCAGACTGTACAACACTACTGTAAAGTAACATCCCCACTGCTGTCAGACTGTACAACACTACTGTAAAGTAACATCCCCACTGCTGTCAGACTGTTCAACACTACTGTAAAGTAACATACCCACTGCTGTCAGACTGTACACCACTACAGTAAAGTAACATCCCCACTGCAGTCAGACTGTACAACACTACTGTAAAGTAACATCCCCACTGCTGTCAGACTGTACAACACTACTGTAAAGTAACATCCCCACTGCAGTCAGACTGTACAACACTACAGTAAAGTAACATCCCCACTGCAGTCAGACTGTACAACACTACAGTAAAGTTACATCCCCACTGCTGTCAGACTGTACAACAAAGTAACATCCCCACTGCAGTCAGACTGTACAACACTACTGTAAAGTAACATCCCCACTGCTGTCAGACTGTACAACACTGCAGTAAAGTAACATCCCCACTGCAGTCAGACTGTACAACACTACAGTAAAGTAACATCCCCACTGCTGTCAAACTGTACAACACTACAGTAAAGTAACACCCCCACTGCTGTCAGACTGTACAACACTACAGTAAAGTAACATCCCCACTGCTGTCAGACTGTACAACACTACAGTAAAGTAACATCCCCACTGCTGTCAGACTGTACAACACTACAGTAAAGTAACATCCCCACTGCTGTCAGACTGTACAACACTACTGTAAAGTAACATCCCCACTGCTGTCAGACTGTTCAACACTACTGTAAAGTAACATCCCCACTGCTGTCAGACTGTACAACACTACAGTAAAGTAACATCCCCACTGCAGTCAGACTGTACAACACTACTGTAAAGTAACATCCCCACTGCTGTCAAACTGTTCAACACTACTGTAAAGTAACATCCCCACTGCTGTCAGACTGTACAACACTACAGTAAAGTAACATCCCCACTGCTGTCAGACTGTACAACACTACAGTAAAGTAACATCCCCACTGCTGTCAGACTGTACAACACTACTGTAAAGTAACACCCCCACTGCTGTCAGACTGTACAACACTACTGTAAAGTAACACCCCCACTGCTGTCAGACTGTTCAACACTACTGTAAAGTAACATCCCCACTGCTGTCAGACTGTACAACACTACAGTAAAGTAACATCCCCACTGCTGTCAGACTGTACAACACTACTGTAAAGTAACATCCCCACTGCAGTCAGACTGTACAACACTACAGTAAAGTAACATCCCCACTGCTGTCAGACTGTACAACACTACTGTAAAGTAACATCCCCACTGCTGTCAGACTGTACAACACTACAGTAAAGTAACATCCCCACTGCTGTCAGACTGTACAACACTACTGTAAAGTAACATACCCACTGCTGTCAGACTGTACAACACTACAATAAAGTAACATCCCCACTGCAGTCAGACTGTACAACACTACAGTAAAGTAACATCCCCACTGCTGTCAGACTGTACAACACTACAGTAAAGTAACATCCCCACTGCTGTCAGACTGTACAACACTACTGTAAAGTAACATCCCCACTGCTGTCAGACTGTACACCACTACAGTAAAGTAACATCCCCACTGCAGTCAGACTGTACAACACTACAGTAAAGTAACATCCCCACTGCTGTCAGACTGTACAACACTACAGTAAAGTAACATCCCCACTGCTGTCAGACTGTACAACACTACAGTAAAGTAACATCCCCACTGCTGTCAGACTGTACAACACTACAGTAAAGTAACATCCCCACTGCTGTAAGACTGTACAACACTACTGTAAAGTAACATCCCCACTGCTGTCAGACTGTACAACACTACAGTAAAGTAACATCCCCACTGCTGTCAGACTGTACAACACTACAGTAAAGTAACATCCCCACTGCTGTCAGACTGTACAACACTACAGTAAAGTAACATCACCACTGCTGTCAGACTGTACAACACTACAGTAAAGTAACATCCCCACTGCTGTCAGACTGTACAACACTACTGTAAAGTAACACCCCCACTGCTGTCAGACTGTACAACACTACTGTAAAGTAACACCCCCACTGCTGTCAGACTGTTCAACACTACTGTAAAGTAACATCCCCACTGCTGTCAGACTGTACAACACTACAGTAAAGTAACATCCCCACTGCAGTCAGACTGTACAACACTACTGTAAAGTAACATCCCCACTGCAGTCAGACTGTACAACACTACAGTAAAGTAACATCCCCACTGCTGTCAGACTGTACAACACTACTGTAAAGTAACATCCCCACTGCTGTCAGACTGTACAACACTACAGTAAAGTAACATCCCCACTGCTGTCAGACTGTACAACACTACTGTAAAGTAACATACCCACTGCTGTCAGACTGTACAACACTACAATAAAGTAACATCCCCACTGCAGTCAGACTGTACAACACTACAGTAAAGTAACATCCCCACTGCAGTCAGACTGTACAACACTACAGTAAAGTAACATCCCCACTGCTGTCAGACTGTACAACAAAGTAACATCCCCACTGCAGTCAGACTGTACAACACTACAGTAAAGTAACATCCCCACTGCTGTCAGACTGTACAACAAAGTAACATCCCCACTGCAGTCAGACTGTACAACACTACAGTAAAGTAACATCCCCACTGCTGTCAGACTGTTCAACACTACTGTAAAGTAACATCCCCACTGCTGTCAGACTGTACAACACTACAGTAAAGTAACATCCCCACTGCTGTCAGACTGTAAAACACTACTGTAAAGTAACATCCCCACTGCTGTCAGACTGTTCAACACTACTGTAAAGTAACATCCCCACTGCTGTCAGACTGTACAACACTACAGTAAAGTAACATCCCCACTGCTGTCAGACTGTACAACACTACAGTAAAGTAACATCCCCACTGCTGTCAGACTGTACAACACTACTGTAAAGTAACATCCCCACTGCTGTCAGACTGTTCAACACTACTGTAAAGTAACATCCCCACTTCTGTCAGACTGTACAACACTACAGTAAAGTAACATCCCCACTGCTGTCAGACTGTACAACACTACAGTAAAGTAACATCCCCACTGCTGTCAGACTGTACAACACTACTGTAAAGTAACATCCCCACTGCTGTCTGACTGTACAACACTACTGTAAAGTAACATCCCCACTGCTGTCAGACTGTACAACACTACAGTAAAGTAACATCCCCACTGCAGTCAGACTGTACAACACTACAGTAAAGTAACATCCTCACTGCTGTCAGACTGTACAACACTGCAGTAAAGTAACATCCCCACTGCAGTCAGACTGTACAACACTACAGTAAAGTAACATCCCCACTGCTGTCAGACTGTACAACACTACTGTAAAGTAACATCCCCACTGCTGTCAGACTGTACAACACTACAGTAAAGTAACATCCCCACTGCAGTCAGACTGTACAACACTACTGTAAAGTAACATCCCCACTGCTGTCAGACTGTACAACACTACTGTAAAGTAACATCCCCACTGCTGTCAGACTGTACACCACTACAGTAAAGTAACATCCCCACTGCAGTCAGACTGTACAACACTACAGTAAAGTAACATCCCCACTGCTGTCAGACTGTACAACAAAGTAACATCCCCACTGCAGTCAGACTGTACAACACTACTGTAAAGTAACATCCCCACTGCTGTCAGACTGTACAACACTACAGTAAAGTAACATCCCCACTGCTGTCAGACTGTACAACACTACAGTAAAGTAACACCCCCACTGCTGTCAGACTGTACAACACTACAGTAAAGTAACATCCCCACTGCTGTCAGACTGTACAACACTACAGTAAAGTAACATCCCCACTGCTGTCAGACTGTACAACACTACTGTAAAGTAACATCCCCACTGCTGTCAGACTGTTCAACACTACTGTAAAGTAACATCCCCACTGCTGTCAGACTGTACAACACTACAGTAAAGTAACATCCCCACTGCTGTCAGACTGTACAACACTACTGTAAAGTAACATCCCCACTGCTGTCAGACTGTTCAACACTACTGTAAAGTAACATCCCCATTGCTGTCAGACTGTACAACACTACAGTAAAGTAACATCCCCACTGCTGTCAGACTGTACAACACTACAGTAAAGTAACATCCCCACTGCTGTCAGACTGTACAACACTACAGTAAAGTAACATCCCCACTGCTGTCAGACTGTACAACACTACAGTAAAGTAACATCCCCACTGCTGTCAGAATGTACAACACTACAGTAAAGTAACATCCCCACTGCTGTCAGACTGTACAACACTACTGTAAAGTAACATCCCCACTGCTGTCAGACTGTACAACACTACAGTAAAGTAACATCCCCACTGCTGTCAGACTGCTCAACACTACTGTAAAGTAACATCCCCACTGCTGTCAGACTGTACAACACTACAGTAAAGTAACATCCCCACTGCTGTCAGACTGTACAACACTACTGTAAAGTAACATCCCCACTGCTGTCAGACTGTACAACACTACTGTAAAGTAACACCCCCACTGCTGTCAGACTGTACAACACTACTGTAAAGTAACACCCCCACTGCTGTCAAACTGTTCAACACTACTGTAAAGTAACATCCCCACTGCTGTCAGACTGTACAACACTACAGTAAATTAACATCCCCACTGCAGTCAGACTGTACAAAACTACTGTAAAGTAACATCCCCACTGCTGTCAGACTGTACAACACTGCAGTAAAGTAACATCCCCACTGCAGTCAGACTGTACAACACTACAGTAAAGTAACATCCCCACTGCTGTCAGACTGTACAACACTACAGTAAAGTAACACCCCCACTGCTGTCAGACTGTACAACACTACAGTAAAGTAACATCCCCACTGCTGTCAGACTGTACAACACTACAGTAAAGTAACATCCCCACTGCTGTCAGACTGTTCAACACTACTGTAAAGTAACATCCCCACTGCTGTCAGACTGTACAACACTACAGTAAAGTAACATCCCCACTGCTGTCAGACTGTACAACACTACTGTAAAGTAACATCCCCACTGCTGTCAGACTGTACAACACTACAGTAAAGTAACATCCCCACTGCTGTCAGACTGTACAACACTACTGTAAAGTAACATCCCCACTGCTGTCAGACTGTTCAACACTACTGTAAAGTAACATCCCCACTGCTGTCAGACTGTACAACACTACAGTAAAGTAACATCCCCACTGCAGTCAGACTGTACAACACTACAGTAAAGTAACATCCCCACTGCTGTCAGACTGTACAACAAAGTAACATCCCCACTGCAGTCAGAATGTACAACACTACTGTAAAGTAACATCCCCACTGCTGTCAGACTGTACAACACTACAGTAAAGTAACATCCCCAATGCTGTCAGACTGTACAACACTGCAGTAAAGTAACATCCCCACTGCAGTCAGACTGTACAACACTACAGTAAAGTAACATCCCCACTGCTGTCAGACTGTACAACACTACAGTAAAGTAACACCCCCACTGCTGTCAGACTGTACAACACTACAGTAAAGTAACATCCCCACTGCTGTCAGACTGTACAACACTACAGTAAAGTAACATCCCCACTGCTGTCAGACTGTTCAACACTACTGTAAAGTAACATCCCCACTGCTGTCAGACTGTACAACACTACAGTAAAGTAACATCCCCACTGCTGTCAGACTGTACAACACTACTGTAAAGTAACATCCCCACTGCTGTCAGACTGTACAACACTACTGTAAAGTAACACCCCCACTGCTGTCAGACTGTACAACACTACTGTAAAGTAACACCCCCACTGCTGTCAAACTGTTCAACACTACTGTAAAGTAACATCCCCACTGCTGTCAGACTGTACAACACTACAGTAAAGTAACATCCCCACTGCAGTCAGACTGTACAAAACTACTGTAAAGTAACATCCCCACTGCTGTCAGACTGTACAACACTGCAGTAAAGTAACATCCCCACTGCAGTCAGACTGTACAACACTACAGTAAAGTAACATCCCCACTGCTGTCAGACTGTACAACACTACAGTAAAGTAACATCCCCACTGCAGTCAGACTGTACAACACTACTGTAAAGTAACATCCCCACTGCTGTCAGACTGTTCAACACTACTGTAAAGTAACATCCCCACTGCTGTCAGACTGTACAACACTACAGTAAAGTAACATCCCCACTGCTGTCAGACTGTACAACACTACAGTAAAGTAACATCCCCACTGCTGTCAGACTGTACAACACTACAGTAAAGTAACATCCCCACTGCTGTCAGACTGTACAACACTACAGTAAAGTAACATCCCCACTGCTGTCAGACTGTACAACACTGCAGTAAAGTAACATCCCCACTGCAGTCAGACTGTACAACACTACTGTAAAGTAACATCCCCACTGCTGTCAGACTGTACAACACTACAGTAAAGTAACATCCCCACTGCTGTCAGACTGTACAACACTACTGTAAAGTAACATCCCCACTGCTGTCAGACTGTTCAACACTACTGTAAAGTAACATCCCCACTGCTGTCAGACTGTACAACACTACAGTAAAGTAACATCCCCACTGCAGTCAGACTGTACAACACTACAGTAAAGTAACATCCCCACTGCTGTCAGACTGTACAACAAAGTAACATCCCCACTGCAGTCAGAATGTACAACACTACTGTAAAGTAACATCCCCACTGCTGTCAGACTGTACAACACTACAGTAAAGTAACATCCCCAATGCTGTCAGACTGTACAACACTGCAGTAAAGTAACATCCCCACTGCAGTCAGACTGTACAACACTACAGTAAAGTAACATCCCCACTGCTGTCAGACTGTACAACACTACAGTAAAGTAACACCCCCACTGCTGTCAGACTGTACAACACTACTGTAAAGTAACATCCCCACTGCTGTCAGACTGTACAACACTACTGTAAAGTAACATCCCCACTGCTGTCAGACTGTACAACACTACAGTAAAGTAACATCCCCACTGCTGTCAGACTGTACAACACTACTGTAAAGTAACATCCCCACTGCTGTCAGACTGTACAACACTACTGTAAAGTAACATCCCCACTGCAGTCAGACTGTACAACACTACAGTAAAGTAACATCCCCACTGCTGTCAGACTGTACAACACTACAGTAAAGTAACATCCCCACTGCTGTCAGACTGTACAACACTACAGTAAAGTAACATCCCCACTGCTGTCAGACTGTACAACACTACAGTAAAGTAACATCCCCACTGCTGTCAGACTGTACAACACTACAGTAAAGTAACATCCCCACTGCTGTCAGACTGTACAACACTACAGTAAAGTAACATCCCCACTGCTGTCAGACTGTACAACACTACTGTAAAGTAACACCCCCACTGCTGTCAGACTGTACAACACTACTGTAAAGTAACACCCCCACTGCTGTCAGACTGTTCAACACTACTGTAAAGTAACATCCCCACTGCTGTCAGACTGTACAACACTACAGTAAAGTAACATCCCCACTGCAGTCAGACTGTACAACACTACTGTAAAGTAACATCCCCACTGCTGTCAGACTGTACAACACTACTGTAAAGTAACATCCCCACTGCTGTCAGACTGTACACCACTACAGTAAAGTAACATCCCCACTGCAGTCAGACTGTACAACACTACAGTAAAGTAACATCCCCACTGCTGTCAGACTGTACAACAAAGTAACATCCCCACTGCTGTCAGACTGTACAACACTACAGTAAAGTAACATCCCCACTGCTGTCAGACTGTACAACACTACTGTAAAGTAACATCCCCACTGCTGTCAGACTGTACAACACTACTGTAAAGTAACACCCCCACTGCTGTCAGACTGTACAACAAAGTAACATCCCCACTGCAGTCAGAATGTACAACACTACTGTAAAGTAACATCCCCACTGCTGTCAGACTGTACAACACTACAGTAAAGTAACATCCCCACTGCTGTCAGACTGTACAACACTACTGTAAAGTAACATCCCCACTGCTGTCAGACTGTACAACACTACTGTAAAGTAACACCCCCACTGCTGTCAGACTGTACAACACTACTGTAAAGTAACACCCCCACTGCTGTCAAACTGTTCAACACTACTGTAAAGTAACATCCCCACTGCTGTCAGACTGTACAACACTACAGTAAAGTAACATCCCCACTGCAGTCAGACTGTACAAAACTACTGTAAAGTAACATCCCCACTGCTGTCAGACTGTACAACACTGCAGTAAAGTAACATCCCCACTGCAGTCAGACTGTACAACACTACAGTAAAGTAACATCCCCACTGCTGTCAGACTGTACAACACTACAGTAAAGTAACATCCCCACTGCTGTCAGACTGTACAACACTACAGTAAAGTAACATCCCCACTGCAGTCAGACTGTACAAAACTACTGTAAAGTAACATCCCCACTGCTGTCAGACTGTACAACACTGCAGTAAAGTAACATCCCCACTGCAGTCAGACTGTACAACACTACAGTAAAGTAACATCCCCACTGCTGTCAGACTGTACAACACTACTGTAAAGTAACATCCCCACTGCAGTCAGACTGTACAACACTACTGTAAAGTAACATCCCCACTGCTGTCAGACTGTTCAACACTACAGTAAAGTAACATCCCCACTGCTGTCAGACTGTACAACACTACTGTAAAGTAACATCCCCACTGCTGTCAGACTGTACAACACTACTGTAAAGTAACACCCCCACTGCTGTCAGACTGTACAACACTACTGTAAAGTAACATCCCCACTGCTGTCAGACTGTTCAACACTACAGTAAAGTAACATCCCCACTGCTGTCAGACTGTACAACACTACTGTAAAGTAACATCCCCACTGCTGTCAGACTGTTCAACACTACTGTAAAGTAACATCCCCACTGCTGTCAGACTGTACAACACTACAGTAAAGTAACATCCCCACTGCTGTCAGACTGTACAACACTACTGTAAAGTAACATCCCCACTGCTGTCAGACTGTTCAACACTACTGTAAAGTAACATCCCCATTGCTGTCAGACTGTACAACACTACAGTAAAGTAACATCCCCACTGCTGTCAGACTGTACAACACTACAGTAAAGTAACATCCCCACTGCTGTCAGACTGTACAACACTACAGTAAAGTAACATCCCCACTGCTGTCAGACTGTACAACACTACAGTAAAGTAACATCCCCACTGCTGTCAGAATGTACAACACTACAGTAAAGTAACATCCCCACTGCTGTCAGACTGTACAACACTACTGTAAAGTAACATCCCCACTGCTGTCAGACTGTACAACACTACAGTAAAGTAACATCCCCACTGCTGTCAGACTGTTCAACACTACTGTAAAGTAACATCCCCACTGCTGTCAGACTGTACAACACTACAGTAAAGTAACATCCCCACTGCTGTCAGAATGTACAACACTACTGTAAAGTAACATCCCCACTGCTGTCAGACTGTACAACACTACTGTAAAGTAACACCCCCACTGCTGTCAGACTGTACAACACTACTGTAAAGTAACACCCCCACTGCTGTCAAACTGTTCAACACTACTGTAAAGTAACATCCCCACTGCTGTCAGACTGTACAACACTACAGTAAAGTAACATCCCCACTGCAGTCAGACTGTACAAAACTACTGTAAAGTAACATCCCCACTGCTGTCAGACTGTACAACACTGCAGTAAAGTAACATCCCCACTGCAGTCAGACTGTACAACACTACAGTAAAGTAACATCCCCACTGCTGTCAGACTGTACAACACTACAGTAAAGTAACACCCCCACTGCTGTCAGACTGTACAACACTACAGTAAAGTAACATCCCCACTGCTGTCAGACTGTACAACACTACAGTAAAGTAACATCCCCACTGCTGTCAGACTGTTAAACACTACTGTAAAGTAACATCCCCACTGCTGTCAGACTGTACAACACTACAGTAAAGTAACATCCCCACTGCTGTCAGACTGTACAACACTACTGTAAAGTAACATCCCCACTGCTGTCAGACTGTACAACACTACTGTAAAGTAACACCCCCACTGCTGTCAGACTGTACAACACTACTGTAAAGTAACACCCCCACTGCTGTCAAACTGTTCAACACTACTGTAAAGTAACATCCCCACTGCTGTCAGACTGTACAACACTACAGTAAAGTAACATCCCCACTGCTGTCAGACTGTTCAACACTACTGTAAAGTAACATCCCCACTGCTGTCAGACTGTACAACACTACAGTAAAGTAACATCCCCACTGCTGTCAGACTGTACAACACTACTGTAAAGTAACATCCCCACTGCTGTCAGACTGTTCAACACTACTGTAAAGTAACATCCCCACTGCTGTCAGACTGTACAACACTACAGTAAAGTAACATCCCCACTGCAGTCAGACTGTACAACACTACAGTAAAGTAACATCCCCACTGCTGTCAGACTGTTCAACACTACTGTAAAGTAACATCCCCACTGCTGTCAGACTGTACAACACTACAGTAAAGTAACATCCCCACTGCTGTCTGACTGTACAACACTACTGTAAAGTAACATCCCCACTGCTGTCAGACTGTACAACACTACAGTAAAGTAACATCCCCACTGCAGTCAGACTGTACAACACTACAGTAAAGTAACATCCCCACTGCTGTCAGACTGTACAACACTGCAGTAAAGTAACATCCCCACTGCTGTCAGACTTTACAACACTACTGTAAAGTAACATCCTCACTGCAGTCAGACTGTACAACACTACTGTAAAGTAACATCCCCACTGCTGTCAGACTGTACAACACTACAGTAAAGTAACATCCCCACTGCTGTCAGACTGTACAACACTACAGTAAAGTAACATCCCCACTGCTGTCAGACTGTACAACACTGCAGTAAAGTAACATCCCCACTGCAGTCAGACTGTACAACACTACAGTAAAGTAACATCCCCACTGCTGTCAGACTGTACAGCACTACAGTAAAGTAACATCCACACTGCTGTCAGACTGTACAACACTACTGTAAAGTAACATCCCCACTGCTGTCAGACTGTACAACACTACAGTAAAGTAACATCCCCACTGCTGTCAGACTGTTCAACACTACTGTAAAGTAACATCCCCACTGCTGTCAGACTGTACAACACTACAGTAAAGTAACATCCCCACTGCTGTCAGACTGTACAACACTACTGTAAAGTAACATCCCCACTGCTGTCAGACTGTACAACACTACTGTAAAGTAACACCCCCACTGCTGTCAGACTGTACAACACTACTGTAAAGTAACACCCCCACTGCTGTCAAACTGTTCAACACTACTGTAAAGTAACATCCCCACTGCTGTCAGACTGTACAACACTACAGTAAAGTAACATCCCCACTGCAGTCAGACTGTACAAAACTACTGTAAAGTAACATCCCCACTGCTGTCAGACTGTACAACACTGCAGTAAAGTAACATCCCCACTGCAGTCAGACTGTACAACACTACAGTAAAGTAACATCCCCACTGCTGTCAGACTGTACAACACTACAGTAAAGTAACACCCCCACTGCTGTCAGACTGTACAACACTACAGTAAAGTAACATCCCCACTGCTGTCAGACTGTACAACACTACAGTAAAGTAACATCCCCACTGCTGTCAGACTGTTCAACACTACTGTAAAGTAACATCCCCACTGCTGTCAGACTGTACAACACTACAGTAAAGTAACATCCCCACTGCTGTCAGACTGTACAACACTACTGTAAAGTAACATCCCCACTGCTGTCAGACTGTACAACACTACTGTAAAGTAACACCCCCACTGCTGTCAGACTGTACAACCCTACTGTAAAGTAACACCCCCACTGCTGTCAAACTGTTCAACACTACTGTAAAGTAACATCCCCACTGCTGTCAGACTGTACAACACTACAGTAAAGTAACATCCCCACTGCTGTCAGACTGTTCAACACTACTGTAAAGTAACATCCCCACTGCTGTCAGACTGTACAACACTACAGTAAAGTAACATCCCCACTGCTGTCAGACTGTACAACACTACTGTAAAGTAACATCCCCACTGCTGTCAGACTGTTCAACACTACTGTAAAGTAACATCCCCACTGCTGTCAGACTGTACAACACTACAGTAAAGTAACATCCCCACTGCAGTCAGACTGTACAACACTACAGTAAAGTAACATCCCCACTGCTGTCAGACTGTTCAACACTACTGTAAAGTAACATCCCCACTGCTGTCAGACTGTACAACACTACAGTAAAGTAACATCCCCACTGCTGTCTGACTGTACAACACTACTGTAAAGTAACATCCCCACTGCTGTCAGACTGTACAACACTACAGTAAAGTAACATCCCCACTGCAGTCAGACTGCACAACACTACAGTAAAGTAACATCCCCACTGCTGTCAGACTGTACAACACTGCAGTAAAGTAACATCCCCACTGCAGTCAGACTGTACAACACTACAGTAAAGTAACATCCCCACTGCTGTCAGACTTTACAACACTACTGCAAAGTAACATCCTCACTGCAGTCAGACTGTACAACACTACTGTAAAGTAACATCCCCACTGCTGTCAGACTGTACAACACTACAGTAAAGTAACATCCCCACTGCTGTCAGACTGTACAACACTACAGTAAAGTAACATCCCCACTGCTGTCAGACTGTACAACACTGCAGTAAAGTAACATCCCCACTGCAGTCAGACTGTACAACACTACAGTAAAGTAACATCCCCACTGCTGTCAGACTGTACAGCACTACAGTAAAGTAACATCCCCACTGCTGTCAGACTGTACAACACTACTGTAAAGTAACATCCCCACTGCTGTCAGACTGTACAACACTACTGTAAAGTAACATCCCCACTGCTGTCAGACTGTTCAACACTACTGTAAAGTAACATACCCACTGCTGTCAGACTGTACACCACTACAGTAAAGTAACATCCCCACTGCAGTCAGACTGTACAACACTACTGTAAAGTAACATCCCCACTGCTGTCAGACTGTACAACACTACTGTAAAGTAACATCCCCACTGCAGTCAGACTGTACAACACTACAGTAAAGTAACATCCCCACTGCAGTCAGACTGTACAACACTACAGTATAGTAACATCCCCACTGCTGTCAGACTGTACAACAAAGTAACATCCCCACTGCAGTCAGACTGTACAACACTACTGTAAAGTAACATCCCCACTGCTGTCAGACTGTACAACACTGCAGTAAAGTAACATCCCCACTGCAGTCAGACTGTACAAAACTACAGTAAAGTAACATCCCCACTGCTGTCAGACTGTACAACACTGCAGTAAAGTAACATCCCCACTGCAGTCAGACTGTACAAAACTACAGTAAAGTAACATCCCCACTGCAGTCAGACTGTACAAAACTACAGTAAAGTAACATCCCCACTGCTGTCAGACTGTACAACACTACAGTAAAGTAACATCCCCACTGCAGTCAGACTGTACAACACTACTGTAAAGTAACATCCCCACTGCTGTCAGACTGTTCAACACTACTGTAAAGTAACATCCCCACTGCTGTCAGACTGTACAACACTACAGTAAAGTAACATCCCCACTGCTGTCAGACTGTACAACACTACAGTAAAGTAACATCCCCACTGCTGTCAGACTGTACAACACTACAGTAAAGTAACATCCCCACTGCTGTCAGACTGTACAACACTACAGTAAAGTAACATCCCCACTGCTGTCAGACTGTACAACACTACAGTAAAGTAACATCCCCACTGCTGTCAGACTGTACAACACTACAGTAAAGTAACATCCCCACTGCTGTCAGACTGTACAACACTACAGTAAAGTAACATCCCCACTGCTGTCAGACTGTACAACACTACTGTAAAGTAACACCCCCACTGCTGTCAGACTGTACAACACTACTGTAAAGTAACACCCCCACTGCTGTCAGACTGTTCAACACTACTGTAAAGTAACATCCCCACTGCTGTCAGACTGTACAACACTACAGTAAAGTAACACCCCCACTGCTGTCAGACTGTACAACACTACAGTAAAGTAACATCCCCACTGCTGTCAGACTGTTCAACACTACTGTAAAGTAACATCCCCACTGCTGTCAGACTGTACAACACTACAGTAAAGTAACATCCCCACTGCTGTCAGACTGTACAACACTACTGTAAAGTAACATCCCCACTGCTGTCAGACTGTTCAACACTACTGTAAAGTAACATCCCCACTGCTGTCAGACTGTACAACACTACAGTAAAGTAACATCCCCACTACTGTCAGACTGTACAACACTACTGTAAAGTAACATCCCCACTGCTGTCAGACTGTTCAACACTACTGTAAAGTAACATCCCCATTGCTGTCAGACTGTACAACACTACAGTAAAGTAACATCCCCACTGCTGTCAGACTGTACAACACTACAGTAAAGTAACATCCCCACTGCTGTCAGACTGTACAACACTACAGTAAAGTAACATCCCCACTGCTGTCAGACTGTACAACACTACAGTAAAGTAACATCCCCACTGCTGTCAGAATGTACAACACTACAGTAAAGTAACATCCCCACTGCTGTCAGACTGTACAACACTACTGTAAAGTAACATCCCCACTGCTGTCAGACTGTACAACACTACAGTAAAGTAACATCCCCACTGCTGCCAGACTGTTCAACACTACTGTAAAGTAACATCCCCACTGCTGTCAGACTGTACAACACTACAGTAAAGTAACATCCCCACTGCTGTCAGACTGTACAACACTACTGTAAAGTAACATCCCCACTGCTGTCAGACTGTACAACACTACTGTAAAGTAACACCCCCACTGCTGTCAGACTGTACAACACTACTGTAAAGTAACACCCCCACTGCTGTCAAACTGTTCAACACTACTGTAAAGTAACATCCCCACTGCTGTCAGACTGTACAACACTACAGTAAAGTAACATCCCCACTGCAGTCAGACTGTACAAAACTACTGTAAAGTAACATCCCCACTGCTGTCAGACTGTACAACACTGCAGTAAAGTAACATCCCCACTGCAGTCAGACTGTACAACACTACAGTAAAGTAACATCCCCACTGCTGTCAGACTGTACAACACTACAGTAAAGTAAAACCCCCACTGCTGTCAGACTGTACAACACTACAGTAAAGTAACATCCCCACTGCTGTCAGACTGTACAACACTACAGTAAAGTAACATCCCCACTGCTGTCAGACTGTTCAACACTACTGTAAAGTAACATCCCCACTGCTGTCAGACTGTACAACACTACAGTAAAGTAACATCCCCACTGCTGTCAGACTGTACAACACTACTGTAAAGTAACATCCCCACTGCTGTCAGACTGTACAACACTACTGTAAAGTAACACCCCCACTGCTGTCAGACTGTACAACACTACTGTAAAGTAACACCCCCACTGCTGTCAAACTGTTCAACACTACTGTAAAGTAACATCCCCACTGCTGTCAGACTGTACAACACTACAGTAAAGTAACATCCCCACTGCTGTCAGACTGTTCAACACTACTGTAAAGTAACATCCCCACTGCTGTCAGACTGTACAACACTACAGTAAAGTAACATCCCCACTGCTGTCAGACTGTACAACACTACTGTAAAGTAACATCCCCACTGCTGTCAGACTGTTCAACACTACTGTAAAGTAACATCCCCACTGCTGTCAGACTGTACAACACTACAGTAAAGTAACATCCCCACTGCAGTCAGACTGTACAACACTACAGTAAAGTAACATCCCCACTGCTGTCAGACTGTTCAACACTACTGTAAAGTAACATCCCCACTGCTGTCAGACTGTACAACACTACAGTAAAGTAACATCCCCACTGCTGTCAGACTGTACAACACTACTGTAAAGTAACATCCCCACTGCTGTCAGACTGTTCAACACTACTGTAAAGTAACATCCCCACTGCTGTCAGACTGTACAACACTACAGTAAAGTAACACCCCCACTGCTGTCAGACTGTACAACACTACTGTAAAGTAACATCCCCACTGCTGTCAGACTGTACAACACTACAGTAAAGTAACATCCCCACTGCTGTCAGACTGTACAACAAAGTAACATCCCCACTGCAGTCAGACTGTACAACACTACTGTAAAGTAACATCCCCACTGCTGTCAGACTGTACAACACTACAGTAAAGTAACACCCCACTGCTGTCAGACTGTACAACACTACTGTAAAGTAACATCCCCACTGCTGTCAGACTGTTAAACACTACTGTAAAGTAACATCCCCACTGCTGTCAGACTGTACAACACTACAGTAAAGTAAAATCCCCACTGCTGTCAGACTGTACAACACTACTGTAAAGTAACATCCCCACTGCTGTCAGACTGTTCAACACTACTGTAAAGTAACATCCCCATTGCTGTCAGACTGTACAACACTACAGTAAAGTAACATCCCCACTGCTGTCAGACTGTACAACACTACAGTAAAGTAACATCCCCACTGCTGTCAGACTGTACAACACTACAGTAAAGTAACATCCCCACTGCTGTCAGACTGTACAACACTACAGTAAAGTAACATCCCCACTGCTGTCAGAATGTACAACACTACAGTAAAGTAACATCCCCACTGCTGTCAGACTGTACAACACTACTGTAAAGTAACATCCCCACTGCTGTCAGACTGTACAACACTACAGTAAAGTAACATCCCCACTGCTGTCAGACTGTTCAACACTACTGTAAAGTAACATCCCCACTGCTGTCAGACTGTACAACACTACAGTAAAGTAACATCCCCACTGCTGTCAGACTGTACAACACTACTGTAAAGTAACATCCCCACTGCTGTCAGACTGTACAACACTACTGTAAAGTAACACCCCCACTGCTGTCAGACTGTACAACACTACTGTAAAGTAAGACCCCCACTGCTGTCAAACTGTTCAACACTACTGTAAAGTAACATCCCCACTGCTGTCAGACTGTACAACACTACAGTAAAGTAACATCCCCACTGCAGTCAGACTGTACAAAACTACTGTAAAGTAACATCCCCACTGCTGTCAGACTGTACAACACTGCAGTAAAGTAACATCCCCACTGCAGTCAGACTGTACAACACTACAGTAAAGTAACATCCCCACTGCTGTCAGACTGTACAACACTACAGTAAAGTAACACCCCCACTGCTGTCAGACTGTACAACACTACTGTAAAGTAACACCCCCACTGCTGTCAGACTGTACAACACTACTGTAAAGTAACACCCCCACTGCTGTCAAACTGTTCAACACTACTGTAAAGTAACATCCCCACTGCTGTCAGACTGTACAACACTACAGTAAAGTAACATCCCCACTGCAGTCAGACTGTACAAAACTACTGTAAAGTAACATCCCCACTGCTGTCAGACTGTACAACACTGCAGTAAAGTAACATCCCCACTGCAGTCAGACTGTACAACACTACAGTAAAGTAACATCCCCACTGCTGTCAGACTGTACAACACTACAGTAAAGTAACACCCCCACTGCTGTCAGACTGTACAACACTACAGTAAAGTAACATCCCCACTGCTGTCAGACTGTACAACACTACAGTAAAGTAACATCCCCACTGCTGTCAGACTGTTCAACACTACTGTAAAGTAACATCCCCACTGCTGTCAGACTGTACAACACTACAGTAAAGTAACATCCCCACTGCAGTCAAACTGTACAACACTACAGTAAAGTAACATCCCCACTGCTGTCAGACTGTTCAACACTACTGTAAAGTAACATCCCCACTGCTGTCAGACTGTACAACACTACAGTAAAGTAACATCCCCACTGCTGTCAGACTGTACAACACTACTGTAAAGTAACATCCCCACTGCTGTCAGACTGTTCAACACTACAGTAAAGTAACATCCCCACTGCTGTCAGACTGTACAACACTACAGTAAAGTAACACCCCCACTGCTGTCAGACTGTACAACACTACTGTAAAGTAACATCCCCACTGCTGTCAGACTGTACAACACTACAGTAAAGTAACATCCCCACTGCTGTCAGACTGTACAACAAAGTAACATCCCCACTGCAGTCAGACTGTACAACACTACTGTAAAGTAACATCCCCACTGCTGTCAGACTGTACAACACTACAGTAAAGTAACACCCCACTGCTGTCAGACTGTACAACACCACAGTAAAGTAACACCCCCACTGCTGTCAGACTGTACAACACTACAGTAAAGTAACATCCCCACTGCTGTCAGACTGTACAACACTGCAGTAAAGTAACATCCCCACTGCAGTCAGACTGTACAACACTACAGTAAAGTAACATCCCCACTGCTGTCAGACTGTACAACACTACAGTAAAGTAACATCCCCACTGCTGTCAGACTGTTCAACACTACTGTAAAGTAACATCCCCACTGCTGTCAGACTGTACAACACTACAGTAAAGTAACATCCCCACTGCTGTCAGACTGTACAACACTACTGTAAAGTAACATCCCCACTGCTGTCAGACTGTTCAACACTACTGTAAAGTAACATCCCCACTGCTGTCAGACTGTACAACACTACTGTAAAGTAACATCCCCACTGCAGTCAGACTTTACAACACTACAGTAAAGTAACATCCCCACTGCTGTCAGACTGTACAACACTACAGTAAAGTAACATCCCCACTGCTGTCAGACTGTACAACACTACTGTAAAGTAACATCCCCACTGCTGTCTGACTGTACAACACTACTGTAAAGTAACATCCCCACTGCTGTCAGACTGTACAACACTACAGTAAAGTAACATCCCCACTGCAGTCAGACTGTACAACACTACAGTAAAGTAACATCCCCACTGCTGTCAGACTGTACAACACTGCAGTAAAGTAACATCCCCACTGCAGTCAGACTGTACAACACTACAGTAAAGTAACATCCCCACTGCTGTCAGACTTTACAACACTACTGTAAAGTAACATCCTCACTGCAGTCAGACTGTACAACACTACTGTAAAGTAACATCCCCACTGCTGTCAGACTGTACAACACTACAGTAAAGTAACATCCCCACTGCTGTCAGACTGTACAACACTACAGTAAAGTAACATCCCCACTGCTGTCAGACTGTACAACACTGCAGTAAAGTAACATCCCCACTGCAGTCAGACTGTACAACACTACAGTAAAGTAACATCCCCACTGCTGTCAGACTGTACAGCACTACAGTAAAGTAACATCCCCACTGCTGTCAGACTGTACAACACTACTGTAAAGTAACATCCCCACTGCTGTCAGACTGTACAACACTACTGTAAAGTAACATCCCCACTGCTGTCAGACTGTTCAACACTACTGTAAAGTAACATACCCACTGCTGTCAGACTGTACACCACTACAGTAAAGTAACATCCCCACTGCAGTCAGACTGTACAACACTACTGTAAAGTAACATCCCCACTGCTGTCAGACTGTACAACACTACTGTAAAGTAACATCCCCACTGCAGTCAGACTGTACAACACTACTGTAAAGTAACATCCCCACTGCTGTCAGACTGTACAACACTACAGTAAAGTAACATCCCCACTGCTGTCAGACTGTACAACACTACAGTAAAGTAACATCCCCACTGCTGTCAGACTGTACAACACTGCAGTAAAGTAACATCCCCACTGCAGTCAGACTGTACAACACTACAGTAAAGTAACATCCCCACTGCTGTCAGACTGTACAGCACTACAGTAAAGTAACATCCCCACTGCTGTCAGACTGTACAACACTACTGTAAAGTAACATCCCCACTGCTGTCAGACTGTACAACACTACTGTAAAGTAACATCCCCACTGCTGTCAGACTGTTCAACACTACTGTAAAGTAACATACCCACTGCTGTCAGACTGTACACCACTACAGTAAAGTAACATCCCCACTGCAGTCAGACTGTACAACACTACTGTAAAGTAACATCCCCACTGCTGTCAGACTGTACAACACTACTGTAAAGTAACATCCCCACTGCAGTCAGACTGTACAACACTACAGTAAAGTAACATCCCCACTGCAGTCAGACTGTACAACACTACAGTATAGTAACATCCCCACTGCTGTCAGACTGTACAACAAAGTAACATCCCCACTGCAGTCAGACTGTACAACACTACTGTAAAGTAACATCCCCACTGCTGTCAGACTGTACAACACTGCAGTAAAGTAACATCCCCACTGCAGTCAGACTGTACAAAACTACAGTAAAGTAACATCCCCACTGCTGTCAGACTGTACAACACTGCAGTAAAGTAACATCCCCACTGCAGTCAGACTGTACAAAACTACAGTAAAGTAACATCCCCACTGCAGTCAGACTGTACAAAACTACAGTAAAGTAACATCCCCACTGCTGTCAGACTGTACAACACTACAGTAAAGTAACATCCCCACTGCAGTCAGACTGTACAACACTACTGTAAAGTAACATCCCCACTGCTGTCAGACTGTTCAACACTACTGTAAAGTAACATCCCCACTGCTGTCAGACTGTACAACACTACAGTAAAGTAACATCCCCACTGCTGTCAGACTGTACAACACTACAGTAAAGTAACATCCCCACTGCTGTCAGACTGTACAACACTACAGTAAAGTAACATCCCCACTGCTGTCAGACTGTACAACACTACAGTAAAGTAACATCCCCACTGCTGTCAGACTGTACAACACTACAGTAAAGTAACATCCCCACTGCTGTCAGACTGTACAACACTACAGTAAAGTAACATCCCCACTGCTGTCAGACTGTACAACACTACAGTAAAGTAACATCCCCACTGCTGTCAGACTGTACAACACTACTGTAAAGTAACACCCCCACTGCTGTCAGACTGTACAACACTACTGTAAAGTAACACCCCCACTGCTGTCAGACTGTTCAACACTACTGTAAAGTAACATCCCCACTGCTGTCAGACTGTACAACACTACAGTAAAGTAACACCCCCACTGCTGTCAGACTGTACAACACTACAGTAAAGTAACATCCCCACTGCTGTCAGACTGTACAACACTACAGTAAAGTAACATCCCCACTGCTGTCAGACTGTTCAACACTACTGTAAAGTAACATCCCCACTGCTGTCAGACTGTACAACACTACAGTAAAGTAACATCCCCACTGCTGTCAGACTGTACAACACTACTGTAAAGTAACATCCCCACTGCTGTCAGACTGTACAACACTACTGTAAAGTAACACCCCCACTGCTGTCAGACTGTACAACACTACTGTAAAGTAACACCCCCACTGCTGTCAAACTGTTCAACACTACTGTAAAGTAACATCCCCACTGCTGTCAGACTGTACAACACTACAGTAAAGTAACATCCCCACTGCAGTCAGACTGTACAAAACTACTGTAAAGTAACATCCCCACTGCTGTCAGACTGTACAACACTACAGTAAAGTAACATCCCCACTGCTGTCAGACTGTACAACACTACTGTAAAGTAACATCCCCACTGCAGTCAGACTGTTCAACACTACAGTAAAGTAACATCCCCACTGCAGTCAGACTGTACAACACTACTGTAAAGTAACATCCCCACTGCTGTCAGACTGTACAACACTACTGTAAAGTAACATCCCCACTGCAGTCAGACTGTACAACACTACTGTAAAGTAACATCCCCACTGCTGTCAGACTGTTCAACACTACTGTAAAGTAACATCCCCACTGCTGTCAGACTGTACAACACTACAGTAAAGTAACATCCCCACTGCTGTCAGACTGTACAACACTACAGTAAAGTAACATCCCCACTGCTGTCAGACTGTACAACACTACAGTAAAGTAACATCCCCACTGCTGTCAGACTGTACAACACTACAGTAAAGTAACATCCCCACTGCTGTCAGACTGTACAACACTACAGTAAAGTAACATCCCCACTGCAGTCAGACTGTACAACACTACTGTAAAGTAACATCCCCACTGCTGTCAGACTGTACAACACTACAGTAAAGTAACATCCCCACTGCTGTCAGACTGTACAACACTACAGTAAAGTAACACCCCCACTGCTGTCAGACTGTACAACACTACAGTAAAGTAACATCCCCACTGCTGTCAGACTGTACAACACTACAGTAAAGTAACATCCCCACTGCTGTCAGACTGTACAACACTACTGTAAAGTAACATCCCCACTGCTGTCAGACTGTTCAACACTACTGTAAAGTAACATCCCCACTGCTGTCAGACTGTACAACACTACAGTAAAGTAACATCCCCACTGCTGTCAGACTGTACAACACTACAGTAAAGTAACATCCCCACTGCTGTCAGACTGTACAACACTACAGTAAAGTAACATCCCCACTGCTGTCAGACTGTACAACACTACAGTAAAGTAACATCCCCACTGCTGTCAGAATGTACAACACTACAGTAAAGTAACATCCCCACTGCTGTCAGACTGTACAACACTACTGTAAAGTAACATCCCCACTGCTGTCAGACTGTACAACACTACAGTAAAGTAACATCCCCACTGCTGTCAGACTGTTCAACACTACTGTAAAGTAACATCCCCACTGCTGTCAGACTGTACAACACTACAGTAAAGTAACATCCCCACTGCTGTCAGACTGTACAACACTACTGTAAAGTAACATCCCCACTGCTGTCAGACTGTACAACACTACTGTAAAGTAACACCCCCACTGCTGTCAGACTGTACAACACTACTGTAAAGTAACACCCCCACTGGTGTCAAACTGTTCAACACTACTGTAAAGTAACATCCCCACTGCTGTCAGACTGTACAACACTACAGTAAAGTAACATCCCCACTGCAGTCAGACTGTACAAAACTACTGTAAAGTAACATCCCCACTGCTGTCAGACTGTACAACACTGCAGTAAAGTAACATCCCCACTGCAGTCAGACTGTACAACACTACAGTAAAGTAACATCCCCACTGCTGTCAGACTGTACAACACTACAGTAAAGTAACACCCCCACTGCTGTCAGACTGTACAACACTACAGTAAAGTAACATCCCCACTGCTGTCAGACTGTACAACACTACAGTAAAGTAACATCCCCACTGCTGTCAGACTGTTCAACACTACTGTAAAGTAACATCCCCACTGCTGTCAGACTGTACAACACTACAGTAAAGTAACATCCCCACTGCTGTCAGACTGTACAACACTACTGTAAAGTAACATCCCCACTGCTGTCAGACTGTACAACACTACTGTAAAGTAACACCCCCACTGCTGTCAGACTGTACAACACTACTGTAAATTAACACCCCCACTGCTGTCAAACTGTTCAACACTACTGTAAAGTAACATCCCCACTGCTGTCAGACTGTACAACACTACAGTAAAGTAACACCCCCACTGCTGTCAGACTGTACAACACTACAGTAAAGTAACATCCCCACTGCTGTCAGACTGTACAACACTACAGTAAAGTAACATCCCCACTGCTGTCAGACTGTACAACAAAGTAACATCCCCACTGCAGTCAGACTGTACAACACTACAGTAAAGTAACATCCCCACTGCTGTCAGACTGTACAACACTACAGTAAAGTAACATCCCCACTGCTGTCAGACTGTACAACACTACTGTAAAGTAACATCCCCACTGCTGTCAGACTGTTCAACACTAATGTAAAGTAACATCCCCACTGCTGTCAGACTGTACAACACTACTGTAAAGTAACATCCCCACTGCAGTCAGACTGTACAACACTACAGTAAAGTAACATCCCCACTGCTGTCAGACTGTACAACACTACAGTAAAGTAACATCCCCACTGCTGTCAGACTGTACAACACTACTGTAAAGTAACATCCCCACTGCTGTCTGACTGTACAACACTACTGTAAAGTAACATCCCCACTGCTGTCAGACTGTACAACACTACAGTAAAGTAACATCCCCACTGCAGTCAGACTGTACAACACTACAGTAAAGTAACATCCTCACTGCTGTCAGACTGTACAACACTGCAGTAAAGTAACATCCCCACTGCAGTCAGACTGTACAACACTACAGTAAAGTAACATCCCCACTGCTGTCAGACTGTACAACACTACTGTAAAGTAACATCCCCACTGCTGTCAGACTGTACACCACTACAGTAAAGTAACATCCCCACTGCAGTCAGACTGTACAACACTACTGTAAAGTAACATCCCCACTGCTGTCAGACTGTACAACACTACTGTAAAGTAACATCCCCACTGCTGTCAGACTGTACACCACTACAGTAAAGTAACATCCCCACTGCAGTCAGACTGTACAACACTACAGTAAAGTAACATCCCCACTGCTGTCAGACTGTACAACAAAGTAACATCCCCACTGCAGTCAGACTGTACAACACTACTGTAAAGTAACATCCCCACTGCTGTCAGACTGTACAACACTACAGTAAAGTAACATCCCCACTGCTGTCAGACTGTACAACACTACAGTAAAGTAACACCCCCACTGCTGTCAGACTGTACAACACTACAGTAAAGTAACATCCCCACTGCTGTCAGACTGTACAACACTACAGTAAAGTAACATCCCCACTGCTGTCAGACTGTACATCACTACTGTAAAGTAACATCCCCACTGCTGTCAGACTGTTCAACACTACTGTAAAGTAACATCCCCACTGCTGTCAGACTGTACAACACTACAGTAAAGTAACATCCCCACTGCTGTCAGACTGTACAACACTACTGTAAAGTAACATCCCCACTGCTGTCAGACTGTTCAACACTACTGTAAAGTAACATCCCCACTGCTGTCAGACTGTACAACACTACAGTAAAGTAACATCCCCACTGCTGTCAGACTGTACAACACTACAGTAAAGTAACATCCCCACTGCTGTCAGACTGTACAACACTACAGTAAAGTAACATCCCCACTGCTGTCAGACTGTACAACACTACAGTAAAGTAACATCCCCACTGCTGTCAGAATGTACAACACTACAGTAAAGTAACATCCCCACTGCTGTCAGACTGTACAACACTACTGTAAAGTAACATCCCCACTGCTGTCAGACTGTACAACACTACAGTAAAGTAACATCCCCACTGCTGTCAGACTGTTCAACACTACTGTAAAGTAACATCCCCACTGCTGTCAGACTGTACAACACTACAGTAAAGTAACATCCCCACTGCTGTCAGACTGTACAACACTACTGTAAAGTAACATCCCCACTGCTGTCAGACTGTACAACACTACTGTAAAGTAACACCCCCACTGCTGTCAGACTGTACAACACTACTGTAAAGTAACACCCCCACTGCTGTCAAACTGTTCAACACTACTGTAAAGTAACATCCCCACTGCTGTCAGACTGTACAACACTACAGTAAAGTAACATCCCCACTGCAGTCAGACTGTACAACACTACTGTAAAGTAACATCCCCACTGCAGTCAGACTGTACAACACTACAGTAAAGTAACATCCCCACTGCAGTCAGACTGTACAAAACTACTGTAAAGTAACATCCCCACTGCTGTCAGACTGTACAACACTGCAGTAAAGTAACATCCCCACTGCAGTCAGACTGTACAACACTACAGTAAAGTAACATCCCCACTGCTGTCAGACTGTACAACACTACAGTAAAGTAACACCCCCACTGCTGTCAGACTGTACAACACTACAGTAAAGTAACATCCCCACTGCTGTCAGACTGTACAACACTACAGTAAAGTAACACCCCCACTGCTGTCAGACTGTACAACACTACAGTAAATTAACATCCCCACTGCTGTCAGACTGTACAACACTGCAGTAAAGTAACATCCCCACTGCAGTCAGACTGTACAACACTACAGTAAAGTAACATCCCCACTGCTGTCAGACTGTACAACACTACAGTAAAGTAACATCCCCACTGCTGTCAGACTGTTCAACACTACTGTAAAGTAACATCCCCACTGCTGTCAGACTGTACAACACTACAGTAAAGTAACATCCCCACTGCTGTCAGACTGTACAACACTACTGTAAAGTAACATCCCCACTGCTGTCAGACTGTTCAACACAACTGTAAAGTAACATCCCCACTGCTGTCAGACTGTACAACACTACAGTAAAGTAACATCCCCACTGCTGTCAGACTGTACAACACTACTGTAAAGTAACATCCCCACTGCTGTCAGACTGTTCAACACTACTGTAAAGTAACATCCCCACTGCTGTCAGACTGTACAACACTACAGTAAAGTAACATCCCCACTGCTGTCAGACTGTACAACACTACAGTAAAGTAACATCCCCACTGCTGTCATACTGTACAACACTACAGTAAAGTAACATCCCCACTGCTGTCAGACTGTACAACACTACAGTAAAGTAACATCCCCACTGCTGTCAGACTGTACAACACTACAGTAAAGTAACATCCCCACTGCTGTCAGACTGTACAACACTACTGTAAAGTAACATCCCCACTGCTGTCAGACTGTTCAACACTACTGTAAAGTAACATCCCCACTGCAGTCAGACTGTACAACACTACAGTAAAGTAACATCCCCACTGCTGTCAGACTGTTCAACACTACTGTAAAGTAACATCCCCACTGCTGTCAGACTGTACAACACTACTGTAAAGTAACACCCCCACTGCTGTCAGACTGTACAACACTACTGTAAAGTAACACCCCCACTGCTGTCAGACTGTTCAACACTACTGTAAAGTAACATCCCCACTGCTGTCAGACTGTACAACACTACAGTAAAGTAACATCCCCACTGCAGTCAGACTGTACAACACTACTGTAAAGTAACATCCCCACTGCAGTCAGACTGTACAACACTACAGTAAAGTAACATCCCCACTGCAGTCAGACTGTACAAAACTACTGTAAAGTAACATCCCCACTGCAGTCAGACTGTACAACACTACTGTAAAGTAACATCCCCACTGCTGTCAGACTGTACAACACTACAGTAAAGTAACATCCCCACTGCTGTCAGACTGTACAACACTGCAGTAAAGTAACATCCCCACTGCTGTCAGACTGTTCAACACTACTGTAAAGTAACACCCCCACTGCTGTCAGACTGTTCAACACTACTGTAAAGTAACATCCCCACTGCTGTCAGACTGTACAACACTACAGTAAAGTAACATCCCCACTGCAGTCAGACTGTACAACACTACTGTAAAGTAACATCCCCACTGCAGTCAGACTGTACAACACTACAGTAAAGTAACATCCCCACTGCAGTCAGACTGTACAAAACTACTGTAAAGTAACATCCCCACTGCAGTCAGACTGTACAACACTACTGTAAAGTAACATCCCCACTGCTGTCAGACTGTACAACACTACAGTAAAGTAACGTCCCCACTGCTGTCAGACTGTACAACACTACAGTAAAGTAACATCCCCACTGCAGTCAGACTGTACAACACTACAGTAAAGTAACATCCCCACTGCTGTCAGACTGTACAACACTGCAGTAAAGTAACATCCCCACTGCAGTCAGACTGTACAACACTACAGTAAAGTAACATCCCCACTGCTGTCAGACTGTACAACACTGCAGTAAAGTAACATCCCCACTGCAGTCAGACTGTACAACACTACAGTAAAGTAACATCCCCACTGCTGTCAGACTGTACAACACTACAGTAAAGTAACATCCCCACTGCTGTCAGACTGTACAACACTACAGTAAAGTAACATCCCCACTGCTGTCAGACTGTACAACACTACTGTAAAGTAACATCCCCACTGCTGTCAGACTGTTCAACACTACTGTAAAGTAACATCCCCACTGCTGTCAGACTGTACAACACTACAGTAAAGTAACATCCCCACTGCAGTCAGACTGTACAACACTACAGTAAAGTAACATCCCCACTGCTGTCAGACTGTACAACAAAGTAACATCCCCACTGCAGTCAGAATGTACAACACTACTGTAAAGTAACATCCCCACTGCTGTCAGACTGTACAACACTACAGTAAAGTAACATCCCCAATGCTGTCAGACTGTACAACACTGCAGTAAAGTAACATCCCCACTGCAGTCAGACTGTACAACACTACAGTAAAGTAACATCCCCACTGCTGTCAGACTGTACAACACTACAGTAAAGTAACACCCCCACTGCTGTCAGACTGTACAACACTACTGTAAAGTAACATCCCCACTGCTGTCAGACTGTACAACACTACTGTAAAGTAACATCCCCACTGCTGTCAGACTGTACACCACTACAGTAAAGTAACATCCCCACTGCTGTCAGACTGTACAACACTACAGTAAAGTAACATCCCCACTGCTGTCAGACTGTACAACAAAGTAACATCCCCACTGCAGTCAGAATGTACAACACTACTGTAAAGTAACATCCCCACTGCTGTTAGACTGTACAACACTACAGTAAAGTAACATCCCCAATGCTGTCAGACTGTACAACACTGCAGTAAAGTAACATCCCCACTGCAGTCAGACTGTACAACACTACAGTAAAGTAACATCCCCACTGCTGTCAGACTGTACAACACTACAGTAAAGTAACACCCCCACTGCTGTCAGACTGTACAACACTACAGTAAAGTAACACCCCCACTGCTGTCAGACTGTACAACACTACAGTAAAGTAACACCCCCACTGCTGTCAGACTGTACAACACTGCAGTAAAGTAACATCCCCACTGCAGTCAGACTGTACAACACTACAGTAAAGTAACATCCCCACTGCTGTCAGACTGTACAACACTACAGTAAAGTAACATCCCCACTGCTGTCAGACTGTTCAACACTACTGTAAAGTAACATCCCCACTGCTGTCAGACTGTACAACACTACAGTAAAGTAACATCCCCACTGCTGTCAGACTGTACAACACTACTGTAAAGTAACATCCCCACTGCTGTCAGACTGTTCAACACTACTGTAAAGTAACATCCCCACTGCTGTCAGACTGTACAACACTACAGTAAAGTAACACCCCCACTGCTGTCAGACTGTACAACACTACTGTAAAGTAACATCCCCACTGCAGTCAGACTGTACAACACTACAGTAAAGTAACATCCCCACTGCTGTCAGACTGTACAACACTACAGTAAAGTAACATCCCCACTGCTGTCAGACTGTTCAACACTACTGTAAAGTAACATCCCCACTGCTGTCAGACTGTACAACACTACAGTAAAGTAACATCCCCACTGCTGTCAGACTGTACAACACTACTGTAAAGTAACATCCCCACTGTTGTCAGACTGTTTAACACTACTGTAAAGTAACATCCCCACTGCTGTCAGACTGTACAACACTACAGTAAAGTAACATCCCCACTGCAGTCAGACTGTACAACACTACAGTAAAGTAACATCCCCACTGCTGTCAGACTGTACAACAAAGTAACATCCCCACTGCAGTCAGAATGTACAACACTACTGTAAAGTAACATCCCCACTGCTGTCAGACTGTACAACACTACAGTAAAGTAACATCCCCAATGCTGTCAGACTGTACAACACTGAAGTAAAGTAACATCCCCACTGCAGTCAGACTGTACAACACTACAGTAAAGTAACATCCCCACTGCTGTCAGACTGTACAACACTACAGTAAAGTAACACCCCCACTGCTGTCAGACTGTACAACACTACTGTAAAGTAACATCCCCACTGCTGTCAGACTGTACAACACTACTGTAAAGTAACATCCCCACTGCTGTCAGACTGTACACCACTACAGTAAAGTAACATCCCCACTGCTGTCAGACTGTACAACACTACAGTAAAGTAACATCCCCACTGCTGTCAGACTGTACAACAAAGTAACATCCCCACTGCAGTCAGAATGTACAACACTACTGTAAAGTAACATCCCCACTGCTGTTAGACTGTACAACACTACAGTAAAGTAACATCCCCAATGCTGTCAGACTGTACAACACTGCAGTAAAGTAACATCCCCACTGCAGTCAGACTGTACAACACTACAGTAAAGTAACATCCCCACTGCTGTCAGACTGTACAACACTACAGTAAAGTAACACCCCCACTGCTGTCAGACTGTACAACACTACAGTAAAGTAACACCCCCACTGCTGTCAGACTGTACAACACTACAGTAAAGTAACACCCCCACTGCTGTCAGACTGTACAACACTGCAGTAAAGTAACATCCCCACTGCAGTCAGACTGTACAACACTACAGTAAAGTAACATCCCCACTGCTGTCAGACTGTACAACACTACAGTAAAGTAACATCCCCACTGCTGTCAGACTGTTCAACACTACTGTAAAGTAACATCCCCACTGCTGTCAGACTGTACAACACTACAGTAAAGTAACATCCCCACTGCTGTCAGACTGTACAACACTACTGTAAAGTAACATCCCCACTGCTGTCAGACTGTTCAACACTACTGTAAAGTAACATCCCCACTGCTGTCAGACTGTACAACACTACAGTAAAGTAACACCCCCACTGCTGTCAGACTGTACAACACTACTGTAAAGTAACATCCCCACTGCTGTCAGACTGTACAACACTACAGTAAAGTAACATCCCCACTGCTGTCAGACTGTACAACAAAGTAACATCCCCACTGCAGTCAGACTGTACAACACTACTGTAAAGTAACATCCCCACTGCTGTCAGACTGTACAACACTACAGTAAAGTAACACCCCACTGCTGTCAGACTGTACAACACCACAGTAAAGTAACACCCCCACTGCTGTCAGACTGTACAACACTACAGTAAAGTAACATCCCCACTGCTGTCAGACTGTACAACACTGCAGTAAAGTAACATCCCCACTGCAGTCAGACTGTACAACACTACAGTAAAGTAACATCCCCACTGCTGTCAGACTGTACAACACTACAGTAAAGTAACATCCCCACTGCTGTCAGACTGTTCAACACTACTGTAAAGTAACATCCCCACTGCTGTCAGACTGTACAACACTACAGTAAAGTAACATCCCCACTGCTGTCAGACTGTACAACACTACTGTAAAGTAACATCCCCACTGCTGTCAGACTGTTCAACACTACTGTAAAGTAACATCCCCACTGCTGTCAGACTGTACAACACTACTGTAAAGTAACATCCCCACTGCAGTCAGACTGTACAACACTACAGTAAAGTAACATCCCCACTGCTGTCAGACTGTACAACACTACAGTAAAGTAACATCCCCACTGCTGTCAGACTGTACAACAAAGTAACATCCCCACTGCAGTCAGACTGTACAACACTACAGTAAAGTAACATCCCCACTGCTGTCAGACTGTTCAACACTACTGTAAAGTAACATCCCCACTGCTGTCAGACTGTACAACACTACAGTAAAGTAACATCCCCACTGCTGTCAGACTGTAAAACACTACTGTAAAGTAACATCCCCACTGCTGTCAGACTGTTCAACACTACTGTAAAGTAACATCCCCACTGCTGTCAGACTGTACAACACTACAGTAAAGTAACATCCCCACTGCTGTCAGACTGTACAACACTACAGTAAAGTAACATCCCCACTGCTGTCAGACTGTACAACACTACTGTAAAGTAACATCCCCACTGCTGTCAGACTGTTCAACACTACTGTAAAGTAACATCCCCACTGCTGTCAGACTGTACAACACTACTGTAAAGTAACATCCCCACTGCAGTCAGACTGTACAACACTACAGTAAAGTAACATCCCCACTGCTGTCAGACTGTACAACACTACAGTAAAGTAACATCCCCACTGCTGTCAGACTGTACAACACTACTGTAAAGTAACATCCCCACTGCTGTCTGACTGTACAACACTACTGTAAAGTAACATCCCCACTGCTGTCAGACTGTACAACACTACAGTAAAGTAACATCCCCACTGCAGTCAGACTGTACAACACTACAGTAAAGTAACATCCTCACTGCTGTCAGACTGTACAACACTGCAGTAAAGTAACATCCCCACTGCAGTCAGACTGTACAACACTACAGTAAAGTAACATCCCCACTGCTGTCAGACTGTACAACACTACTGTAAAGTAACATCCCCACTGCTGTCAGACTGTACACCACTACAGTAAAGTAACATCCCCACTGCAGTCAGACTGTACAACACTACTGTAAAGTAACATCCCCACTGCTGTCAGACTGTACAACACTACTGTAAAGTAACATCCCCACTGCTGTCAGACTGTACACCACTACAGTAAAGTAACATCCCCACTGCAGTCAGACTGTACAACACTACAGTAAAGTAACATCCCCACTGCTGTCAGACTGTACAACAAAGTAACATCCCCACTGCAGTCAGACTGTACAACACTACTGTAAAGTAACATCCCCACTGCTGTCAGACTGTACAACACTACAGTAAAGTAACATCCCCACTGCTGTCAGACTGTACAACACTACAGTAAAGTAACACCCCCACTGCTGTCAGACTGTACAACACTACAGTAAAGTAACATCCCCACTGCTGTCAGACTGTACAACACTACAGTAAAGTAACATCCCCACTGCTGTCAGACTGTACAACACTACTGTAAAGTAACATCCCCACTGCTGTCAGACTGTTCAACACTACTGTAAAGTAACATCCCCACTGCTGTCAGACTGTACAACACTACAGTAAAGTAACATCCCCACTGCTGTCAGACTGTACAACACTACTGTAAAGTAACATCCCCACTGCTGTCAGACTGTTCAACACTACTGTAAAGTAACATCCCCACTGCTGTCAGACTGTACAACACTACAGTAAAGTAACATCCCCACTGCTGTCAGACTGTACAACACTACAGTAAAGTAACATCCCCACTGCTGTCAGACTGTACAACACTACAGTAAAGTAACATCCCCACTGCTGTCAGACTGTACAACACTACAGTAAAGTAACATCCCCACTGCTGTCAGAATGTACAACACTACAGTAAAGTAACATCCCCACTGCTGTCAGACTGTACAACACTACTGTAAAGTAACATCCCCACTGCTGTCAGACTGTACAACACTACAGTAAAGTAACATCCCCACTGCTGTCAGACTGTTCAACACTACTGTAAAGTAACATCCCCACTGCTGTCAGACTGTACAACACTACAGTAAAGTAACATCCCCACTGCTGTCAGACTGTACAACACTACTGTAAAGTAACATCCCCACTGCTGTCAGACTGTACAACACTACTGTAAAGTAACACCCCCACTGCTGTCAGACTGTACAACACTACTGTAAAGTAACACCCCCACTGCTGTCAAACTGTTCAACACTACTGTAAAGTAACATCCCCACTGCTGTCAGACTGTACAACACTACAGTAAAGTAACATCCCCACTGCAGTCAGACTGTACAACACTACTGTAAAGTAACATCCCCACTGCAGTCAGACTGTACAACACTACAGTAAAGTAACATCCCCACTGCAGTCAGACTGTACAAAACTACTGTAAAGTAACATCCCCACTGCTGTCAGACTGTACAACACTGCAGTAAAGTAACATCCCCACTGCAGTCAGACTGTACAACACTACAGTAAAGTAACATCCCAACTGCTGTCAGACTGTACAACACTACAGTAAAGTAACACCCCCACTGCTGTCAGACTGTACAACACTACAGTAAAGTAACATCCCCACTGCTGTCAGACTGTACAACACTACAGTAAAGTAACACCCCCACTGCTGTCAGACTGTACAACACTACAGTAAATTAACATCCCCACTGCTGTCAGACTGTACAACACTGCAGTAAAGTAACATCCCCACTGCAGTCAGACTGTACAACACTACAGTAAAGTAACATCCCCACTGCTGTCAGACTGTACAACACTACAGTAAAGTAACATCCCCACTGCTATCAGACTGTTCAACACTACTGTAAAGTAACATCCCCACTGCTGTCAGACTGTACAACACTACAGTAAAGTAACATCCCCACTGCTGTCAGACTGTACAACACTACTGTAAAGTAACATCCCCACTGCTGTCAGACTGTTCAACACAACTGTAAAGTAACATCCCCACTGCTGTCAGACTGTACAACACTACAGTAAAGTAACATCCCCACTGCTGTCAGACTGTACAACACTACTGTAAAGTAACATCCCCACTGCTGTCAGACTGTTCAACACTACTGTAAAGTAACATCCCCACTGCTGTCAGACTGTACAACACTACAGTAAAGTAACATCCCCACTGCTGTCAGACTGTACAACACTACAGTAAAGTAACATCCCCACTGCTGTCATACTGTACAACACTACAGTAAAGTAACATCCCCACTGCTGTCAGACTGTACAACACTACAGTAAAGTAACATCCCCACTGCTGTCAGACTGTACAACACTACAGTAAAGTAACATCCCCACTGCTGTCAGACTGTACAACACTACTGTAAAGTAACATCCCCACTGCTGTCAGACTGTTCAACACTACTGTAAAGTAACATCCCCACTGCAGTCAGACTGTACAACACTACAGTAAAGTAACATCCCCACTGCTGTCAGACTGTTCAACACTACTGTAAAGTAACATCCCCACTGCTGTCAGACTGTACAACACTACTGTAAAGTAACACCCCCACTGCTGTCAGACTGTACAACACTACTGTAAAGTAACACCCCCACTGCTGTCAGACTGTTCAACACTACTGTAAAGTAACATCCCCACTGCTGTCAGACTGTACAACACTACAGTAAAGTAACATCCCCACTGCAGTCAGACTGTACAACACTACTGTAAAGTAACATCCCCACTGCAGTCAGACTGTACAACACTACAGTAAAGTAACATCCCCACTGCAGTCAGACTGTACAAAACTACTGTAAAGTAACATCCCCACTGCAGTCAGACTGTACAACACTACTGTAAAGTAACATCCCCACTGCTGTCAGACTGTACAACACTACAGTAAAGTAACATCCCCACTGCTGTCAGACTGTACAACACTACAGTAAAGTAACATCCCCACTGCAGTCAGACTGTACAACACTACAGTAAAGTAACATCCCCACTGCTGTCAGACTGTACAACACTGCAGTAAAGTAACATCCCCACTGCAGTCAGACTGTACAACACTACAGTAAAGTAACATCCCCACTGCTGTCAGACTGTACAACACTACAGTAAAGTAACATCCCCACTGCTGTCAGACTGTTCAACACTACTGTAAAGTAACATCCCCACTGCTGTCAGACTGTACAACACTACAGTAAAGTAACATCCCCACTGCTGTCAGACTGTACAACACTACTGTAAAGTAACATCCCCACTGCTGTCAGACTGTTCAACACTACTGTAAAGTAACATCCCCACTGCTGTCAGACTGTACAACACTACAGTAAAGTAACATCCCCACTGCAGTCAGACTGTACAACACTACAGTAAAGTAACATCCCCACTGCTGTCAGACTGTACAACAAAGTAACATCCCCACTGCAGTCAGAATGTACAACACTACTGTAAAGTAACATCCCCACTGCTGTCAGACTGTACAACACTACAGTAAAGTAACATCCCCAATGCTGTCAGACTGTACAACACTGCAGTAAAGTAACATCCCCACTGCAGTCAGACTGTACAACACTACAGTAAAGTAACATCCCCACTGCTGTCAGACTGTACAACACTACTGTAAAGTAACATCCCCACTGCTGTCAGACTGTTCAACACTACTGTAAAGTAACATCCCCACTGCTGTCAGACTGTTCAACACTACTGTAAAGTAACATCCCCACTGCTGTCAGACTGTACAACACTACAGTAAAGTAACATCCCCACTGCTGTCAGACTGTACAACACTACTGTAAAGTAACATCCCCACTGCTGTCAGACTGTTCAACACTACTGTAAAGTAACATCCCCACTGCTGTCAGACTGTACAACACTAAAGTAAAGTAACATCCCCACTGCTGTCAGACTGTACAACACTACAGTAAAGTAACATCCCCACTGCTGTCAGACTGTACAACACTACAGTAAAGTAACATCCCCACTGCTGTCAGACTGTACAACACTACAGTAAAGTAACATCCCCACTGCTGTCAGACTGTACAACACTACAGTAAAGTAACATCCCCACTGCTGTCAGACTGTACAACACTACTGTAAAGTAACATCCCCACTGCTGTCAGACTGTTCAACACTACTGTAAAGTAACATCCCCACTGCAGTCAGACTGTACAACACTACAGTAAAGTAACATCCCCACTGCTGTCAGACTGTTCAACACTACTGTAAAGTAACATCCCCACTGCTGTCAGACTGTACAACACTACTGTAAAGTAACACCCCCACTGCTGTCAGACTGTACAACACTACTGTAAAGTAACACCCCCACTGCTGTCAGACTGTTCAACACTACTGTAAAGTAACATCCCCACTGCTGTCAGACTGTACAACACTACAGTAAAGTAACATCCCCACTGCAGTCAGACTGTACAACACTACTGTAAAGTAACATCCCCACTGCAGTCAGACTGTACAACACTACAGTAAAGTAACATCCCCACTGCAGTCAGACTGTACAAAACTACTGTAAAGTAACATCCCCACTGCAGTCAGACTGTACAACACTACTGTAAAGTAACATCCCCACTGCTGTCAGACTGTACAACACTACAGTAAAGTAACATCCCCACTGCTGTCACACTGTACAACACTACAGTAAAGTAACATCCCCACTGCAGTCAGACTGTACAACACTACAGTAAAGTAACATCCCCACTGCTGTCAGACTGTACAACACTGCAGTAAAGTAACATCCCCACTGCAGTCAGACTGTACAACACTACAGTAAAGTAACATCCCCACTGCTGTCAGACTGTACAACACTACAGTAAAGTAACATCCCCACTGCTGTCAGACTGTTCAACACTACTGTAAAGTAACATCCCCACTGCTGTCAGACTGTACAACACTACAGTAAAGTAACATCCCCACTGCTGTCAGACTGTACAACACTACTGTAAAGTAACATCCCCACTGCTGTCAGACTGTTCAACACTACTGTAAAGTAACATCCCCACTGCTGTCAGACTGTACAACACTACAGTAAAGTAACATCCCCACTGCAGTCAGACTGTACAACACTACAGTAAAGTAACATCCCCACTGCTGTCAGACTGTACAACAAAGTAACATCCCCACTGCAGTCAGAATGTACAACACTACTGTAAAGTAACATCCCCACTGCTGTCAGACTGTACAACACTACAGTAAAGTAACATCCCCAATGCTGTCAGACTGTACAACACTGCAGTAAAGTAACATCCCCACTGCAGTCAGACTGTACAACACTACAGTAAAGTAACATCCCCACTGCTGTCAGACTGTACAACACTACAGTAAAGTAACACCCCCACTGCTGTCAGACTGTACAACACTACTGTAAAGTAACATCCCCACTGCTGTCAGACTGTACAACACTACTGTAAAGTAACATCCCCACTGCTGTCAGACTGTACACCACTACAGTAAAGTAACATCCCCACTGCTGTCAGACTGTACAACACTACAGTAAAGTAACATCCCCACTGCTGTCAGACTGTACAACAAAGTAACATCCCCACTGCAGTCAGAATGTACAACACTACTGTAAAGTAACATCCCCACTGCTGTTAGACTGTACAACACTACAGTAAAGTAACATCCCCAATGCTGTCAGACTGTACAACACTGCAGTAAAGTAACATCCCCACTGCAGTCAGACTGTACAACACTACAGTAAAGTAACATCCCCACTGCTGTCAGACTGTACAACACTACAGTAAAGTAACACCCCCACTGCTGTCAGACTGTACACCACTACAGTAAAGTAACACCCCCACTGCTGTCAGACTGTACAACACTACAGTAAAGTAACACCCCCACTGCTGTCAGACTGTACAACACTGCAGTAAAGTAACATCCCCACTGCAGTCAGACTGTACAACACTACAGTAAAGTAACATCCCCACTGCTGTCAGACTGTACAACACTACAGTAAAGTAACATCCCCACTGCTGTCAGACTGTTCAACACTACTGTAAAGTAACATCCCCACTGCTGTCAGACTGTACAACACTACAGTAAAGTAACATCCCCACTGCTGTCAGACTGTACAACACTACTGTAAAGTAACATCCCCACTGCTGTCAGACTGTTCAACACTACTGTAAAGTAACATCCCCACTGCTGTCAGACTGTACAACACTACAGTAAAGTAACACCCCCACTGCTGTCAGACTGTACAACACTACTGTAAAGTAACATCCCCACTGCAGTCAGACTGTACAACACTACAGTAAAGTAACATCCCCACTGCTGTCAGACTGTACAACACTACAGTAAAGTAACATCCCCACTGCTGTCAGACTGTTCAACACTACTGTAAAGTAACATCCCCACTGCTGTCAGACTGTACAACACTACAGTAAAGTAACATCCCCACTGCTGTCAGACTGTACAACACTACTGTAAAGTAACATCCCCACTGCTGTCAGACTGTTCAACACTACTGTAAAGTAACATCCCCACTGCTGTCAGACTGTACAACACTACAGTAAAGTAACATCCCCACTGCAGTCAGACTGTACAACACTACAGTAAAGTAACATCCCCACTGCTGTCAGACTGTACAACAAAGTAACATCCCCACTGCAGTCAGAATGTACAACACTACTGTAAAGTAACATCCCCACTGCTGTCAGACTGTACAACACTACAGTAAAGTAACATCCCCAATGCTGTCAGACTGTACAACACTGAAGTAAAGTAACATCCCCACTGCAGTCAGACTGTACAACACTACAGTAAAGTAACATCCCCACTGCTGTCAGACTGTACAACACTACAGTAAAGTAACACCCCCACTGCTGTCAGACTGTACAACACTACTGTAAAGTAACATCCCCACTGCTGTCAGACTGTACAACACTACTGTAAAGTAACATCCCCACTGCTGTCAGACTGTACACCACTACAGTAAAGTAACATCCCCACTGCTGTCAGACTGTACAACACTACAGTAAAGTAACATCCCCACTGCTGTCAGACTGTACAACAAAGTAACATCCCCACTGCAGTCAGAATGTACAACACTACTGTAAAGTAACATCCCCACTGCTGTTAGACTGTACAACACTACAGTAAAGTAACATCCCCAATGCTGTCAGACTGTACAACACTGCAGTAAAGTAACATCCCCACTGCAGTCAGACTGTACAACACTACAGTAAAGTAACATCCCCACTGCTGTCAGACTGTACAACACTACAGTAAAGTAACACCCCCACTGCTGTCAGACTGTACAACACTACAGTAAAGTAACACCCCCACTGCTGTCAGACTGTACAACACTACAGTAAAGTAACACCCCCACTGCTGTCAGACTGTACAACACTGCAGTAAAGTAACATCCCCACTGCAGTCAGACTGTACAACACTACAGTAAAGTAACATCCCCACTGCTGTCAGACTGTACAACACTACAGTAAAGTAACATCCCCACTGCTGTCAGACTGTTCAACACTACTGTAAAGTAACATCCCCACTGCTGTCAGACTGTACAACACTACAGTAAAGTAACATCCCCACTGCTGTCAGACTGTACAACACTACTGTAAAGTAACATCCCCACTGCTGTCAGACTGTTCAACACTACTGTAAAGTAACATCCCCACTGCTGTCAGACTGTACAACACTACAGTAAAGTAACACCCCCACTGCTGTCAGACTGTACAACACTACTGTAAAGTAACATCCCCACTGCTGTCAGACTGTACAACACTACAGTAAAGTAACATCCCCACTGCTGTCAGACTGTACAACAAAGTAACATCCCCACTGCAGTCAGACTGTACAACACTACTGTAAAGTAACATCCCCACTGCTGTCAGACTGTACAACACTACAGTAAAGTAACACCCCACTGCTGTCAGACTGTACAACACCACAGTAAAGTAACACCCCCACTGCTGTCAGACTGTACAACACTACAGTAAAGTAACATCCCCACTGCTGTCAGACTGTACAACACTGCAGTAAAGTAACATCCCCACTGCAGTCAGACTGTACAACACTACAGTAAAGTAACATCCCCACTGCTGTCAGACTGTACAACACTACAGTAAAGTAACATCCCCACTGCTGTCAGACTGTTCAACACTACTGTAAAGTAACATCCCCACTGCTGTCAGACTGTACAACACTACAGTAAAGTAACATCCCCACTGCTGTCAGACTGTACAACACTACTGTAAAGTAACATCCCCACTGCTGTCAGACTGTTCAACACTACTGTAAAGTAACATCCCCACTGCTGTCAGACTGTACAACACTACTGTAAAGTAACATCCCCACTGCTGTCAGACTGTTCAACACTACTGTAAAGTAACATCCCCACTGCTGTCAGACTGTACAACACTACTGTAAAGTAACATCCCCACTGCAGTCAGACTGTACAACACTACAGTAAAGTAACATCCCCACTGCTGTCAGACTGTACAACACTACAGTAAAGTAACATCCCCACTGCTGTCAGACTGTACAACACTACTGTAAAGTAACATCCCCACTGCTGTCTGACTGTACAACACTACTGTAAAGTAACATCCCCACTGCTGTCAGACTGTACAACACTACAGTAAAGTAACATCCCCACTGCAGTCAGACTGTACAACACTACAGTAAAGTAACATCCCCACTGCTGTCAGACTGTACAACACTGCAGTAAAGTAACATCCCCACTGCAGTCAGACTGTACAACACTACAGTAAAGTAACATCCCCACTGCTGTCAGACTTTACAACACTACTGTAAAGTAACATCCTCACTGCAGTCAGACTGTACAACACTACTGTAAAGTAACATCCCCACTGCTGTCAGACTGTACAACACTACAGTAAAGTAACATCCCCACTGCTGTCAGACTGTACAACACTACAGTAAAGTAACATCCCCACTGCTGTCAGACTGTACAACACTGCAGTAAAGTAACATCCCCACTGCAGTCAGACTGTACAACACTACAGTAAAGTAACATCCCCACTGCTGTCAGACTGTACAGCACTACAGTAAAGTAACATCCCCACTGCTGTCAGACTGTACAACACTACTGTAAAGTAACATCCCCACTGCTGTCAGACTGTACAACACTACTGTAAAGTAACATCCCCACTGCTGTCAGACTGTTCAACACTACTGTAAAGTAACATACCCACTGCTGTCAGACTGTACACCACTACAGTAAAGTAACATCCCCACTGCAGTCAGACTGTACAACACTACTATAAAGTAACATCCCCACTGCTGTCAGACTGTACAACACTACTGTAAAGTAACATCCCCACTGCAGTCAGACTGTACAACACTACAGTAAAGTAACATCCCCACTGCAGTCAGACTGTACAACACTACAGTATAGTAACATCCCCACTGCTGTCAGACTGTACAACAAAGTAACATCCCCACTGCAGTCAGACTGTACAACACTACTGTAAAGTAACATCCCCACTGCTGTCAGACTGTACAACACTGCAGTAAAGTAACATCCCCACTGCAGTCAGACTGTACAAAACTACAGTAAAGTAACATCCCCACTGCTGTCAGACTGTACAACACTGCAGTAAAGTAACATCCCCACTGCAGTCAGACTGTACAAAACTACAGTAAAGTAACATCCCCACTGCAGTCAGACTGTACAAAACTACAGTAAAGTAACATCCCCACTGCTGTCAGACTGTACAACACTACAGTAAAGTAACATCCCCACTGCAGTCAGACTGTACAACACTACTGTAAAGTAACATCCCCACTGCTGTCAGACTGTTCAACACTACTGTAAAGTAACATCCCCACTGCTGTCAGACTGTACAACACTACAGTAAAGTAACATCCCCACTGCTGTCAGACTGTACAACACTACAGTAAAGTAACATCCCCACTGCTGTCAGACTGTACAACACTACAGTAAAGTAACATCCCCACTGCTGTCAGACTGTACAACACTACAGTAAAGTAACATCCCCACTGCTGTCAGACTGTACAACACTACAGTAAAGTAACATCCCCACTGCTGTCAGACTGTACAACACTACAGTAAAGTAACATCCCCACTGCTGTCAGACTGTACAACACTACAGTAAAGTAACATCCCCACTGCTGTCAGACTGTACAACACTACTGTAAAGTAACACCCCCACTGCTGTCAGACTGTACAACACTACTGTAAAGTAACACCCCCACTGCTGTCAGACTGTTCAACACTACTGTAAAGTAACATCCCCACTGCTGTCAGACTGTACAACACTACAGTAAAGTAACATCCCCACTGCTGTCAGACTGTACAACACTACTGTAAAGTAACATCCCCACTGCAGTCAGACTGTACAACACTACAGTAAAGTAACATCCCCACTGCTGTCAGACTGTACAACACTACTGTAAAGTAACATCCCCACTGCTGTCAGACTGTACAACACTACAGTAAAGTAACATCCCCACTGCTGTCAGACTGTACAACACTACTGTAAAGTAACATACCCACTGCTGTCAGACTGTACAACACTACAATAAAGTAACATCCCCACTGCAGACAGACTGTACAACACTACAGTAAAGTAACATCCCCACTGCTGTCAGACTGTACAACACTACAGTAAAGTAACATCCCCACTGCTGTCAGACTGTACAACACTACAGTAAAGTAACATCCCCACTGCTGTCAGACTGTACAACACTACAGTAAAGTAACATCCCCACTGCTGTCAGACTGTACAACACTACAGTAAAGTAACATCCCCACTGCTGTAAGACTGTACAACACTACTGTAAAGTAACATCCCCACTGCTGTCAGACTGTACAACACTACAGTAAAGTAACATCCCCACTGCTGTCAGACTGTACAACACTACAGTAAAGTAACATCCCCACTGCTGTCAGACTGTACAACACTACTGTAAAGTAACACCCCCACTGCTGTCAGACTGTACAACACTACTGTAAAGTAACACCCCCACTGCTGTCAGACTGTTCAACACTACTGTAAAGTAACATCCCCACTGCTGTCAGACTGTACAACACTACAGTAAAGTAACATCCCCACTGCTGTCAGACTGTACAACACTACAGTAAAGTAACATCCCCACTGCAGTCAGACTGTACAACACTACAGTAAAGTAACATCCCCACTGCTGTCAGACTGTACAACACTGCAGTAAAGTAACATCCCCACTGCAGTCAGACTGTACAACACTACAGTAAAGTAACATCCCCACTGCTGTCAGACTTTACAACACTACTGTAAAGTAACATCCTCACTGCAGTCAGACTGTACAACACTACTGTAAAGTAACATCCCCACTGCTGTCAGACTGTACAACACTACAGTAAAGTAACATCCCCACTGCTGTCAGACTGTACAACACTACAGTAAAGTAACATCCCCACTGCTGTCAGACTGTACAACACTGCAGTAAAGTAACATCCCCACTGCAGTCAGACTGTACAACACTACAGTAAAGTAACATCCCCACTGCTGTCAGACTGTACAGCACTACAGTAAAGTAACATCCCCACTGCTGTCAGACTGTACAACACTACTGTAAAGTAACATCCCCACTGCTGTCAGACTGTACAACACTACTGTAAAGTAATATCCCCACTGCTGTCAGACTGTTCAACACTACTGTAAAGTAACATACCCACTGCTGTCAGACTGTACACCACTACAGTAAAGTAACATCCCCACTGCAGTCAGACTGTACAACACTACTGTAAAGTAACATCCCCACTGCTGTCAGACTGTACAACACTACTGTAAAGTAACATCCCCACTGCAGTCAGACTGTACAACACTACAGTAAAGTAACATCCCCACTGCAGTCAGACTGTACAACACTACAGTATAGTAACATCCCCACTGCTGTCAGACTGTACAACAAAGTAACATCCCCACTGCAGTCAGACTGTACAACACTACTGTAAAGTAACATCCCCACTGCTGTCAGACTGTACAACACTGCAGTAAAGTAACATCCCCACTGCAGTCAGACTGTACAAAACTACAGTAAAGTAACATCCCCACTGCTGTCAGACTGTACAACACTGCAGTAAAGTAACATCCCCACTGCAGTCAGACTGTACAAAACTACAGTAAAGTAACATCCCCACTGCAGTCAGACTGTACAAAACTACAGTAAAGTAACATCCCCACTGCTGTCAGACTGTACAACACTACAGTAAAGTAACATCCCCACTGCAGTCAGACTGTACAACACTACTGTAAAGTAACATCCCCACTGCTGTCAGACTGTTCAACACTACTGTAAAGTAACATCCCCACTGCTGTCAGACTGTACAACACTACAGTAAAGTAACATCCCCACTGCTGTCAGACTGTACAACACTACAGTAAAGTAACATCCCCACTGCTGTCAGACTGTACAACACTACAGTAAAGTAACATCCCCACTGCTGTCAGACTGTACAACACTACAGTAAAGTAACATCCCCACTGCTGTCAGACTGTACAACACTACAGTAAAGTAACATCCCCACTGCTGTCAGACTGTACAACACTACAGTAAAGTAACATCCCCACTGCTGTCAGACTGTACAACACTACAGTAAAGTAACATCCCCACTGCTGTCAGACTGTACAACACTACTGTAAAGTAACACCCCCACTGCTGTCAGACTGTACAACACTACTGTAAAGTAACACCCCCACTGCTGTCAGACTGTTCAACACTACTGTAAAGTAACATCCCCACTGCTGTCAGACTGTACAACACTACAGTAAAGTAACATTCCCACTGCTGTCAGACTGTACAACACTACTGTAAAGTAACATCCCCACTGCAGTCAGACTGTACAACACTACAGTAAAGTAACATCCCCACTGCTGTCAGACTGTACAACACTACTGTAAAGTAACATCCCCACTGCTGTCAGACTGTACAACACTACAGTAAAGTAACATCCCCACTGCTGTCAGACTGTACAACACTACTGTAAAGTAACATACCCACTGCTGTCAGACTGTACAACACTACAATAAAGTAACATCCCCACTGCAGACAGACTGTACAACACTACAGTAAAGTAACATCCCCACTGCTGTCAGACTGTACAACACTACAGTAAAGTAACATCCCCACTGCTGTCAGACTGTACAACACTACAGTAAAGTAACATCCCCACTGCTGTCAGACTGTACAACACTACAGTAAAGTAACATCCCCACTGCTGTCAGACTGTACAACACTACAGTAAAGTAACATCCCCACTGCTGTAAGACTGTACAACACTACTGTAAAGTAACATCCCCACTGCTGTCAGACTGTACAACACTACAGTAAAGTAACATCCCCACTGCTGTCAGACTGTACAACACTACAGTAAAGTAACATCCCCACTGCTGTCAGACTGTACAACACTACTGTAAAGTAACACCCCCACTGCTGTCAGACTGTACAACACTACTGTAAAGTAACACCCCCACTGCTGTCAGACTGTTCAACACTACTGTAAAGTAACATCCCCACTGCTGTCAGACTGTACAACACTACAGTAAAGTAACATCCCCACTGCAGTCAGACTGTACAACACTACTGTAAAGTAACATCCCCACTGCAGTCAGACTGTACAACACTACAGTAAAGTAACATCCCCACTGCTGTCAGACTGTACAACACTACTGTAAAGTAACATCCCCACTGCTGTCAGACTGTACAACACTACAGTAAAGTAACATCCCCACTGCTGTCAGACTGTACAACACTACTGTAAAGTAACATACCCACTGCTGTCAGACTGTACAACACTACAATAAAGTAACATCCCCACTGCAGTCAGACTGTACAACACTACAGTAAAGTAACATCCCCACTGCTGTCAGACTGTACAACACTACAGTAAAGTAACATCCCCACTGCAGTCAGACTGTACAACACTACAGTAAAGTAACATCCCCACTGCTGTCAGACTGTACAACAAAGTAACATCCCCACTGCAGTCAGACTGTACAACACTACTGTAAAGTAACATCCCCACTGCTGTCAGACTGTACAACACTACAGTAAAGTGACATCCCCACTGCTGTCAGACTGTACAACACTGCAGTAAAGTAACATCCCCACTGCAGTCAGACTGTACAACACTACAGTAAAGTAACATCCCCACTGCTGTCAGACTGTACAACACTACAGTAAAGTAACACCCCACTGCTGTCAGACTGTACAACACTACAGTAAAGTAACATCCCCACTGCTGTCAGACTGTACAACACTACAGTAAAGTAACACCCCCACTGCTGTCAGACTGTACAACACTACAGTAAATTAACATCCCCACTGCTGTCAGACTGTACAACACTGCAGTAAAGTAACATCCCCACTGCAGTCAGACTGTACAACACTACAGTAAAGTAACATCCCCACTGCTGTCAGACTGTACAACACTACAGTAAAGTAACATCCCCACTGCTGTCAGACTGTTCAACACTACTGTAAAGTAACATCCCCACTGCTGTCAGACTGTACAACACTACAGTAAAGTAACATCCCCACTGCTGTCAGACTGTACAACACTACTGTAAAGTAACATCCCCACTGCTGTCAGACTGTTCAACACTACTGTAAAGTAACATCCCCACTGCTGTCAGACTGTACAACACTACAGTAAAGTAACATCCCCACTGCTGTCAGACTGTACAACACTACAGTAAAGTAACATCCCCACTGCAGTCAGACTGTACAACACTGCAGTAAAGTAACATCCCCACTGCTGTCAGACTGTACAACACTACTGTAAAGTAACATCCCCACTGCTGTCAGACTGTTCAACACTACTGTAAAGTAACATCCCCACTGCTGTCAGACTGTACAACACTACAGTAAAGTAACATCCCCACTGCTGTCAGACTGTACAACACTACAGTAAAGTAACATCCCCACTGCTGTCAGACTGTACAACACTACAGTAAAGTAACATCCCCACTGCTGTCAGACTGTACAACACTACAGTAAAGTAACATCCCCACTGCAGTCAGACTGTACAACACTACTGTAAAGTAACATCCCCACTGCTGTCAGACTGTACAACACTACTGTAAAGTAACATCCCCACTGCTGTCAGACTGTACAACACTACAGTAAAGTAACATCCCCACTGCTGTCATACTGTTCAACACTACAGTAAAGTAACATCCCCACTGCTGTCAGACTGTTCAACACTACAGTAAAGTAACATCCACACTTTTTGCCCACTAAAGTTTGTATGGTCAGTGTATATAAGATACCTCTATTTACTATTTATTTGTTAGCACATTTCCTGTCTATTTTGGGGGTCATTTACCAAGCGTTTGCTCATGTGCAAAGCATTAGCACCTGCAAAAGTGGATCAGCAGCAGAATCACCCGAATGCGACCGGTTCAGGTGGGGGTTAGATCTATGCTCAGATAACCTGACCCCGCAGGGACCTAGGCATAGGCGACCCAGGCGTTCTCTTAGGGTGCCATCTGCAGGAGTGGCCGTCGCCTATTTACGGACATACCGTCGGAACAGAAATAGATCGTTTTACTGTGAAGGGCTGGGCGGAAGTGTCCGTCCTCAGCGGCTCGCGTGGACGTGTGTGTGCCCGGGCCTCGGGAGGGGTCTGCTGTGGGAGACTCCGAGGGAAAGTCGGTCACAGATGGAGCTTCAGGAGGAGCCCAGGCCCAGGCCGGGTAGCTACGGGGCCCCTCTACCCACAGACATGAGCTTGTTCCCCGCAGAGACACTGGAGGTGAGGCCGCTGTGCGTTTACGCTGCGAAACTTTCTCAAACTAAACTTTAACTTCGACAGAGTTTGTGTTTCCCCCCCGAGTGCCAGGCGCCCCCGCCACGAGCCGCTCTCCAGACAAAGTTTGGCTGAAAATCGGAAAGTTAAGACTAAACCAGTCTCCCAGAGTAGGGTGCGACTCGACACGGCGCCAGTCCACTGGTGTGATTGCCTTTTTAAAAACGTCTATTTAAGTGTTTGTCCATTTTTATTCCCATATACACGGCCCACGAGTTTGTAATAAAGTTGAATCGAAATAATTATTTTTCTGGAGCAAAACTGTCCGAGTTCGGAGGGTCCGGGGGGGGGGGGCGGGGGGGCTCCAGCCGATAAAGGAGCAGCTTTTACGGGGAGCAGCAGTTTCACATTCCGGGAAGGATAGACAGGGAGGGTCCCGCTCCAGACTGGACCAGCACTGAGCCAGGATTCATTTTGCAGAGTGTTCATGGTTTTCAATGGTTCCATTTGTCCAAAGTGAGTTGGTTTCTCTGAGTGGCAGAACCGTGCTGGATTAGTAAAGTTTTAGTAGCAGAAGTACCAATTGGACTACTGCTAGATTAGTACTTTACTTGATTATTCTTCTAGCAGTAGTAATGGTAGTAGTTGATATGTAGTGTTGAGAGTAGCCTACTGTGAGGCTGTAGTGTTTTTACTGCAGTAGTCCCATAGTATTTTTAGAGCGGTACTGTGGCTTTTTATTTTGGTCTCAGCGGTGAATGCCACAGTTACAGGCACAGGAATACACACAGGATTGAACTGGCCAGATCGAGGGCTGGGAACCTTTCCATTTAATTCCCGGTACCGATACTTTTTGGTTTACGACACCGGTACCTAAACCGGTTCATGACGCCTGTACCCAGGGCTGGGTACTGGATACCGATACCTGAACCAAATGATACTTTTGTCGATACCGATACAAAAAAAATTGCCATCTAGAACCAGAAAACAGATCAATAATGTCAAAGTATTCAATAAAAGTTGTTTAAGGGTTAAAAATATTATCCCGAAGACTTAAAGTTAAACTAAGCATATGGTAGGACACATTCATGCTTTTAAACAAACACTTGGTCTCAAGAACACAAATAACTTTATTTTTAACATCAAGATGCAAGAAGACCTTTTCAAGGGGTACTTGGGACGCCCCAAAGGGCACCCGGGTACCTGTGGGCATGGGGTTGGTGACCCCCCCAACAGCATCAAAACGTGGTCTGACTCTCTGAAGATATCTTTTTTAAATCCATCCATCCATTTTCTCCCACTTGTCCGTTGCCGGGTCGTGGGGGCAGCTGTTGGAGCTGCCCAAGTCACATGGCACCAGTCCCCTATGGCTCCTCCTGCAGGTGGTGGGTCCATGGAAGGACGGCCTCATAGTTCCAAACGGGCCTGTTGGTCTCTCATAGGGGGCCCATTCACTCTCTCATTCATACACCAGTGCACGCAGACACTGGAGGCAAGGAGGGTGAAGTGTCTTGCCCAAGGACACAACGACAATGTGCACCTTCAGGAGGCGGGATTCGAACCCCTGACCTTCCGATCATGAGACGACCCGCTCTACCATCTGCGCCACTGTCGCCCCCATCTTTTTTAAATTTATTTATTTATTTTTTTACAATACTTTAAATTGTTTGATACAAGTCGTACATAAAAGAAAATGTCAATACTGGTATCGTGTAACGGACGGCACCCAACCCTCCTGGAACCTGAACTCAACCCGTCCTAAGAACAAAGTTAGAAGAAATAATATCACAAAATGATCAAAAAATTTTACTCTTGTGCATTATTCATTCAGTCCATCCTCGACTGCTGACCTAAAAATATGAGACACAAGGAAACACTATTTACATTTTGCTTCACTGAAAATGTTGAAGTATTTATACTGTATAAAGATACCAGAAAATGCACCTAAATGTACAGATGATACTGAGCACAAAAATGTTGTCTGTTATTAAGCTATATGTGGGTATAGTAATTGTTGTGACGGGCCTAACCTGAGCGATTGGGAGCAAGATTGGGCTATAACAAAACAATATAAATCAACTCAATATGAAATAATTCATTTCAATAAGTATGGTCAGGTGACCGGCCATGAGGACAAAGCCTTTTCTGAAATGTCCTTAACCAAACGGCTTCATAGATGTTAGAGCCATTTTAGCCCAATGTTCTGTTTGATCCTCCTGCCACTGTGTGGCGCTCTGTGGGGGCGCTTATGTAATTACCTGCCCTATATAAGGTGGGTGGAGGGGGCACTCGGGTGTGGCAGTGTGGAGGCAAACATCTTTTGAGCTACGCACGTAAACCTTGGAACACAGTACTTTTCCGGTTCTTATGTTGGAGACCCGCGTCTTCAACACTGCAGCCAGAGCGGACATTGCACAGGGCAATGTGGCCGCTACAATAGATGTTTTGCAGTTTCTTGGCTATACCACTCTATTGTCCATTTGGCCGCTCACTGTACATTTTTGTAAATATTGTATTATATATGTTGTGTTTTATTAACAATGTCTGTTTTTGTCCGTTTTATTGCCATTTTGACATCATGGCCGGGGGACTACAGATGAAAAATAGCCTCTTTGGCTAATTCTGGCTGTTTTACTCGTGTGTTTTATGAAATTGCGCTGTCCCCTTTAGAAAAAATAAACTAATCTAATCCGGACACACTTTGGAGATGGAAAAGCCTATAGTTTTATTTTATTACGATGATTTCTATTTTTTTGCAATCATTAATCATATGCAAAACAGTTATGAGGGGGAAGCCTCTACTTCTGATGTAAAAGACACATTTTTAGTGCAATGTTACAGAGCTCCGTGGAGGCGTCGGAGGATCTGTTTGAAAATTTAAAATCTCTAGTTTCCGACACAAAAAAACGTCTTTTCCTTTCCAAAGTGAAAGAAATGGTTGATGGAGAGCCTTGAAGAGCATGCGCTGTGCAGGAAGGCCCCACACACAGCTGTGTGTGGCTCAGTGGTCAGTCTGCGTCACATATGCATGTCCCTGGTTCTAACTGTTGCTCTGGTGTTGCAGGAGGACTGATGACGTGCCATGGAAAACTTCCCACAATCCTCTGCTCTGACGTTTGACCTCACGCCTGAACCTTCGCCTCAACTTTAGGATTTCTCTGCACTTTACATTTCGTTGTCATTTTGTGCCAAATTTTGAACCAACATTTTTACTTGTTTTTAAGTGTTAACGGCTTTAGTTCCAAAGTCTGAGAGTTCTGTCGGGGAAGAGTTTGTGTAATTGAGCTTTCAAATCAGAAAAGGCTGGCTCATTTTCTGCTTGTGCTTTGACATATTTTTGAAAACGTATGGAGTTTTTCTTGTTTTTGACTCTTGTGGAGTTTTGCATCTTTTGAGCATTTTTGAAGCTACATTTTGTGCTGTTGTTTTGGGGAATACTTATTTTTTTTTGTACAAATATATATTTTTATAAACTTTTTTTTCTATTTTGAGCATTATTTTTTAAAGTTTTTTTTCCTTTGTCAAAAAATCTGGGATAATAAAATTCCTGCCAGATTGTTTACCTGGACTTTTTCTGTCTGCAGTGATTTCTTTTAAACACCTCGCCAAGGGACATTTCTACGCCTGAATTAATTGGATCCTCCATTTTGTGGATATTTTTTTTTGCCATTTTGGGAGTGTTTTTTTTTACATTTTGTGATATTTTGGGCGTGTGAAGCAGACCATGATGTTTCGGGACCAGGTGTCAGTGCTGGCCGGTTGGTTTAAAGGCTGGAATGAGTGTGAACAGACGGTGGCGCTGTTGTCGCTGCTGAAGAGGGTGAGTCGAACCCAGGCTCGGTTCTTGCAGCTGTGTCTGGAACACTCTCTGTCCGAGTGCAACGAGCTCATCGCCGCGGAAGCCGATGCCAACGACCCAGGTAACACTCCCAAACGCACCCACACTCTTGTACCACGCCCCACACACCTGTACCACGCACCACACACCTGTACCACGCACCACACACCTGTACCACGCACCACACACCTGTACCACGCACCACACACCTGTACCACGCCCCACACACCTGTACCACGCCCCACACACCTGTACCACGCCCCACACACCTGTACCACGCCCCACACACCTGTACCACGCCCCACACACCTGTACCACGCCCCACACACCTGTACCACGCCCCACACACCTGTACCACGCCCCACACACCTGTACCACGCCCCACACACTTAGCGTAGCGGCTCCCATTCGTTTACATGTATCAGTTAGAATTGGATATTAAGCAGTTTTTCTTTTAAAATTCTCAACAAAATTAAATGATATCAAAGCCGACTGTATAGTAACATGTTTACTGTTTGTACTGGACTCATGGATATATTCGGATGAATTTTAAAGGCCAGATTTAACATTGTTTGGTGCCCCTCCTGGAACCGCCACCTTAACGTGGTGGAGGGGTTTGAACACCCGAATGATCCTGGAGCTTTGATGTCGGGGGCTTCCCATGACAAACAGGTCCTAGGTGACGGGTCAGACAAAGAGTGGTTCAGAAGTCCTTTATGAGAAACCAACAGGCCCGGTTAGAACCTTCTGTGGACCCACCACCTGCAGGAGGAGCCATAGGGGCTGGTGCAATGTGATTTGGAGAGCAGTGACCTTTACTGTTCATGGCAGAAACGGAACAGTGTTTTAATATGATGGTCAATGGGACAAATCCAGTCAGTAAATAGTTTATATTGTTGATGCATAGTTTTAGCATTTGACTTTGAATTTTGCAGGTGAAGATGCAAAATATTTAATCAGAGAGAACAAATTTGACCTCCTTACAATTATTTTTGAAGAACATGATAAAACCACATCTACAAATATATTGAGTGTTCTGTAGATAAAACCGTGTAGATTGAGAAAAAGAAGATTCCTACTGCAAATATGGTGTATTCAGTTGAAACGCTATATAAGTTGAGACCATTTAGTATCATTCAAAAGTTTATTTATTTCTGTAATTCAACTTAAAATGTGAAACTAATATATGACATTATTACATGCCTAGTGTCATGTCAAGCCTTTATTTTCTATAATTTTGATGATTATGGCTTACAGTCCATTTTAAAAATATTCTAATTTTCCCAGATTTTTTATTAAAGTTGAGCCATAATAATCAAAATTATAACATATAAAGACTATACATATCTCACTTTGCATGTAATGAGTCTATAATATGTTAGTTTCACAATTTAGTTGAATTACAGAAATGAATGCAAATGAATGAACGATATTCTAATTTTGAGTTTGTCACGGTATTGAAAGTGGTATAGAAAATTGAGTTTTATTTTAAGTATTGAAATTGGGTTTGAAATTTTTGTCCAATTTTCTTTCCTCTGATTGATGAAATGTTGGCAAATCTTAAGAAATGAAATATGCAAAAAAAAATGTCTGCGTTCATGCCATTGAAATATAGTATTTGGGCATTAAAAAGCTTCTGCCTGTATAAACCCAGTGTTGGCTCCTTGTGACGAACAGCTCTGGTATTTTAGTGAGTAACTTGAGAAAAGAGACTGGGTTTCAGTGTAAACGCGTCCACTTTGCTCTGCAGTACTGTGCGAGGCCTATACTGGAGGTATTTACAGTACCAGTAGTAGTATTTGCTGTAATAGTAGTCAGAGTAAACCCCCTCTTCTTTTTCTTGTGTCTGGAGCCCATCCTGCTGCTTCCTGTTGGCCCGTGTCACTTCCTGTCTGTCGGGGGGGGCGTGGCCTCATACTTGAACCATGACATCATCAGTTTTTCCCTCCCAACTTTAGACCCAAGTCCGGATGCAGAGCTGTCCCAGGATCCTGAAACCTGGGACCGTCCTGGGGGCTGCCCCTGCAGCCACAGTGTTAGGAACCCTCACAGATACCTCACATATATATGGAAAATACTCTCTTCTAAACCAGGACTAAGCCGGGCCTAACTAGGACTAACTGGTTTAGTCCCGGTTTAGACCTGACCTACATTCTGCTGTGTGCAAAGGGTTAAGTCTGACTGGCTGCATTCTTCTCTGTGGTATGTGCACATTCCTCCTCCGCCTCAGGAGCAGGACTGTGGCAGAGTGGTTATCCTACTCCTGCTTCTCTATGAGGACGTTATTGATTCGACTCCTGAGTGTCCTCAATTTAGTTCAATACTTTAGTTTTTAGGGATTTGTTTAGTGTTGGTGTGATTCCTGATTTTGTGAACGATTGATATACACTCTTAAACTGTCCTTATTCTTGAAAGAGAAGCACTGTTTTTTTCAATGAGGATAACATTAAATCAATGAGAAATACCGTCTGGAGACATTGTAAATGTTGTGAATGCCTATTCTAGCTGGAAACGGGTGATTTAATGGAATACCTACAGGTCCTAATGGCACAGTGTGTTAGCTAATGGTGTTAGAGGGTCATTGATGATTAGAAGACCTTTGTGCAGCACTGCTGAAAACGGTTGTGCTGATCAGAGACGCTGTAGAAGTAGATTGGGTGACTTATATGCTTAATATTAACTTTGGAGTGGTAGTGTATTTAGTAGGACTGTGACCAAAAACATGCTCTGACCAACGATTAGTCGACTAAAAGGGGGCGTGGCACGGCGCTGACAAAACTACAACGTTTCTGACCCAAACTGCACTCATAACACATACAACTTTGGGAGCTCGTGCTGTAACTACTATTTATACATCGAAGCAACGTAAACGGTGCACTTATGTGTAAAAAGTCACATTAATCTCAGACTCCAGCTCCCTGCCATCACTCCTCCATCTGCTGCTGTCCATACATCCGTATAATCCAGATAAAGCAGTAGTTCTCCTCCTCCATCATCGTCCCAGTTCTCAAATGTCCTCCGGGTCAGACATGTCTGTGTGGTTCCGTGTGACTTCCTCTCAGGCCATTGGACTTCTGCGCTGTACAGTAAAGACTGGATTCACGTGCACTTTGGTTCTCCCGTGTGGTCCACTAGAGCCGCTGCCGGAGAACAGGCATCAGACTCGTGTATAGGCTATTTTAAGGCAGGGCAATTAATTTCATTTTAATCTAATCGCAGTTTAAATAAAGGTCGATCTCAATCCCAGTCCTGTCGCATTCTGGAAAATATTCCGGGCGTGTAAAAGTGTTTTGTAAAATCAGCTACAAACTCGTGGTAACATCAATGGGCAAAACAGAAACGCGCCGTCATTAGACCGGGCGCATTGATGGAAGGTTTACCTTTTGAGACTGCAGCCTTGGATTAGCTGGACTTTAACAGTGAATTGTAACTTTGATCGTCTTTTTTTTTTTATAAATGTGCACTTTTGTAGTAGTATTTTATGTGCTGTACATATTATGTTGCTGCTAATTATTTGTGAAGAACAGGCTCTGAACAACCTGTAGAAGTCTGGCCTATAGAAGGCAACATCTCGCCAAGACACAGAACCGTTGATCTCCCCCGCTCTCATTCCTCTCAATGTTTTTTTTTATTTTTGTTTTTTTCAGCAAAAGCATTTCACACAAACAATTCAAGAGTCACTCTGTAAAACTTTGATGTATCTGTATTTATAATGAAATATTATCCCAAGGTAATAGACCTGCCACAGGCCTCTGGTCTTATGTATAGAGAGCATCTTAACTATTGCAAAGGTGCGGGCATTTAGTCGACCAATTATTAGTAGTATGAAGAAAAATAAGTCTCTGGTCCATTCCTGTGCGGAGTTATGAACATGATTATTATTCATGTTCATAATATGGACAACTCCTGTACGACTGAGAACTTATTATTATTATTATGATTATGAATTTGTTAAAGAATGTGTTCTCAATAGTATTTTCCTGGTTACATCATAGGTGGCCCACAAACCACTGTGAGATCATTCCAACATGGAGACGCTCCCTGGTCTTTCCCACACTTATTCATTCATTCATGTTTGGTATCCACGTGTAGCACGAAAGGCTGTTTGTTTGTTTGTATACTTTATTGCCCTCGTAGGGAAATTTGTCCTCTGCATTTGACCCATCCTTCGATGTCGCTGGGGCAACCCGTAAGGAGCAGTGGGCGACAACAGTGCCGTGCCCGGGGGCCTATCTCCAGATGTGGAGACAGGCTGGTGGTCAGAATCACCTGCCTGGAGGATTCACCTATTATACATGTTTTTAGTGGTAGGGGAAACCGGAGTACCCGGAGGAAACCTACACAGACACGGGGAGAACATGCAAACTCCAAACACCCCGTCCAGGTGGGAATCGAACCCCGGACCTTCTAGCTGTGAGGCGCGAGCGCTAACCACTGTGACCGGTCCAAATATGGTCATTTCCTTTGTGGGAGACAGCAGCGGCTAAAGCCGGGAGGAATATACACAGGGCGCATGTGCAGACAAAGGGACTCAACTTTAGGGCTGTTTTCATTCCACTCACTTTAGTTGCTCCTACAGACTCCACACTTTACTGTGAGAGGAAAAAGTGAGTACACTGTTTGGAATTTCTCACATTTCTGCCTAAATTAGTCCTAAAATGTGGTCTGAACTAAAATTATAAGAATGACCAAACAGTGTCTGCTTAAACTAATACCACCCAAACATTTACATTTGATCGTATTTGTATTGGCCATAACATGTAGACATTCACAGGACAGGGAGGAATAAGTAAGTACACCCCCTCACTGAATCTCACTGAACTGCAGCAGTTTTGAAAAGAGGAATGGTCCAAGATTCATCCTGATCAATCTGATCTGTCTAATCTGCCACTACAGGAAAGCAGTTATTGTTGCAAAAGAAGAATCAGCAGATATTTAATACAAGGTTCACTTACTTATTCCACGCTGTTGTGAATGTCTCGGGTTTTTCTGAAACATTTCTTGAATACATTTCCCCATTGATGATGGCACATCATTCGCTCATAACGATCAGGATGAATCTTGGACCATTCCTCTTTACAAAACTGCTGCAGTTCAGCGAGATTACTTATTCCACACGCTCCTGTGAAAGTTTACATGTTATGACCAATACAAATATGATCAAATGTAATTGTTTGGGTGGCATTAGTTTAAGCAGACACTGTTTAATCATTCTTATGATTTTAATAAAGATCAGACCATGTTAGACCAATTTTCCTCCCACTGTAGGCTTGGACTCGACTACATTTGGAAGGTTTGTCTCTTTATCTCACAATAAAAATTCTGCCTGATTTTATGAGCTTTGAACCCCAAAAGATTTTTTTAACTTATATAATTTATTAAAAAAAATAAACAAGGTGGTAAATTCCTCTAATGCAACTAATATGTAGTTTCTTAGTTTCAGTGTCTCGCCTTAAAGGCCCTATACCTGATTTTTTTTTTTTTTATCACAAACAATGAAAGGGGAAGCCACTAAATTAAAATGTTAGTTGTGGTCCAAACTCATTTTGTAACTTTCCAAGTTCACCACTTTCAGGGTCACTTTTCAGGGTCACTTCCACAAAAATGCTAATAGGCTGAAAGTTAATAAAATGTGTTGAATTAGATGCACGTTCGACTTTACAATACACTAAAGCAGGACAAAATCCATTTCTAGAAGTGAAATCCGGTATAGCTCCTTTAAGCAGCAGTTATTGCCAAAGCCTGTATGTTTGGATGATATTTGCTGTAACGCTCCCCTCTGTCTCTGCAGCGGTGATCGAGCAGTGGCACAGCGAGCCCCAGGAGACCGTGATCGCTCTGCTGCTGTCCCACCTGCCACTGCTGAAGCCAGGGAACGCGGAGGCGAAGGGCGCGTACATGCGGATCCTTCCCCTGATCCTGTCCCACAGCATCGAGCACGGGCGCCACGTGGAGGAGTCCCGCCAGCTGCTCTCCTACGCCCTCATCCACCCGGCCACCTCCATCGAAGACCGCTCCGCCCTGGCACTGTGGCTCACCCACCTGGAGGAGCGGGCGGGGCGGGGGGACAGCCTGGAGAGGGCGCCCCAGCACCAAGGCTCAGGAGGGGGGCAGAAGAGCCAGCCTTACCCCCACAACCAGAGCTCTGGAGCAGGGCAGAAGAGCCAGCCTTATCCCCGGTACGGCTCTGAGGACCGGCTGAACGGCTGGCAGCAGCAGGGGGCGCCGTGGAGCTCAGAGAACGGGCACCTGTTTCCCTCCTCGTCTGTTCCAGCCGCCATCAATGCCGTGGGCACCGGGTCAGGTCAGTGAAGTCCACACGGTAGTCAGCGCTCTCGCCACACAGTAAAGCTAAGCTTTAGGTCAGTGGTTTCCAAAGTGGGGTCCCGGGACCCCAGGTGTGCCTCAGCTTGTCTCCAAAAGAAGTACATTAAAAAAATGTCCGTCCATCCATCTTCTTCCACTTGTCCGTTGCCGGGTCGTGGGGGCAGCTGTTGGAGCTGCACCAGCCCCTATGGCTCCTCCTGCAGGTGTTGGGTCCACAGAAGGACGGCCTCATGGTTCTAACCGGGCCTGTTGGTCTCTCATAAGGGGCTTCTGAACCGCTGTCTGTCTGGCCTGTCACCTAAGACCTGTTTGCCATGGGAGACCCTACCAGGGGCACGAAGCCCCCGACAACAGAGCCCCCAGGATCATTCGGGCGCTCAAACCCTCCACCACGTTAAGGTGGAAGTTTGAGGAGGGGATCTCTTGATCATTTGTTTTATTACAGCAGCCTGATAATAAAATAATACACATTTATTTTCTGTTGGTACAAACTGCACTAACTGCCTTCAATTATAAACCTAGACATGTGAACACTTGGTAAATAAAACAGAACATTACAGTGTTTAGAGAAGTCTGAGATGATTAAAGATTAAAAATAGATTTCAACATTGGAATACATTGATGGTATACTTCCTGACAGTGGCTAAGGCATCTGTTTCGGATGCCTCCTGAGGTGCTCCAGGCATGTCCTATTGGGAGGAGGCCTCGGCGTCCCCCCAGAACAGCTGGAGAAGGTGTGCGTGGATCGGGAAGTCTGGGCATCTCTACTGAGACTGCTGCCCCCGCGACCCGGCCCCGGATAAAGCGGAAGAAAATGGATGGATGGACTTCCTAATCCCATTGTTTTTGTAATGTTACTCAGGCCATTGTGAGCTCTACACATGTAAAATGCTTACAATCTTAATTCTTAATTGCTGTGTAAAAACAGCAAAAGGACCAGTTGAAAATATCGTCACCCCTAGTTGTACCTGTATTCATTGTATTTGGGAGTGTCGCCTGACGTCTTGAAGTGCATCTGACACATTAGCCACCATTTTTGCTAAAACATAATTGTATTTAAAATTTTGCCAGCTTTCTTTAATTTGACCATGTTTATTGTTTCACTTCCCTTCACATCACTGGTGCCATGCAGCCATGTCAATACATACAGGCGGCATTTCTGGAGGAGAAAAATCTAAACTTTCTATAATTACTCCAAAACTATAAATGCTGAATTATGATATAGTTTTCTACCCAATAAAGATACAAAGACATGGAGAGGAGCAAAGCCCATAAATACATAAATAACGGAGAATCATGCTACATGCCAATAGCGTATTGTAAAAATTACAACAATCGGGCCGATATTTGGGGATTTTACAATAATCGGCTATCGGCTGATCTAGTGCCGATATCGCCGAAAGTGATAACTTCCCGTTTTTGCTTTGGAGAGAGCGAAGTGAGGGCTTTAAAACCAGTCTTCCCACAACTTCCTCGGACTCAGAGGAACAGAGAAACATTGTGATGACAATTGGTTAGCCACAAGTTTGACTAAAGTTAGTTAGTTTCACTAAACCTCAGTCCAGATGGGTATGTTGTCATTTTAAACCTTGGAGAATTCAATTGCTGAGTTAGTTTCAACCTCAATATATATTTTTGATCACCGCACAAAATGCCGCGACTAGCAATAGCATGCTAATGCTAACGGCTGTAAGCTAATGCTATCGGCAACTAATCAAAGCTGGGACAGATTGAATCACCTAAAGTCACAAAATAAAATTGGCCACTGCTGGAGTGGCTAAGTGTTTGTTTTTACAGGATTACAGCCCAGACATTTGGAAAAAGTATATCTGCATTGGACAATAAAAATCCCCCAAAATCAGTATTGGCCTTAGAAAAACCCTAACCGGTCGACCTCTAATTAAAGCGTATGCACATATGCAAAACACAAGACGTCTTATGTTTCGTAACTGCAGGCGGAGCAAACAGTGTGAGAACATACGTGTGTGCACTCCGCTAACCCGCAGTGTAATGATATTTCAGTCTGATAAAAATGTTTTGCTTCAAACCCTGTACTAGGGTCCTCTTCAGAGTCAGGACTCCAATGAGAAAGAGCCTCCGAAAGTCAGTGGGACCGATGAATAAAAACGGGGCCAGCCCAGGTCCCAGTCAGTCGGAGGACGAGGTATTTCCAGAGCAGACAAACAGCTGAGCGTTAAAAATACCTCTGAGTCTCAGCATCAGAGCAAGGTCCGCCGGAAACTGCCGTCAGCCCCAACGCCGGGCGGGAGGGTCGCAGGATCTAATCAGTGGAAGTTCCAATCTTTATTAGTATAGCACTGTAACAAAGATCCAAATCCAGCTTAAAGTAAGTTTCCACGACGGAAATGTAATTTAGTTTGAGTCAAGATTTTGTCATTTTAACGTCATGTAAATTCAGCCCATGTCCCTTGTACCGGCTAAATCCCATTTAGACCGATGAGGGCAGCAAATCCAGGTGAAGTAAGTGACGCGCTGACTGTGCACTTCAATACAGAGCCGAAGAGTCAAATTGTACAAAATTGCAGCTGCTTTATTAGTTCAAATTCATACCAAGCTCCAATTACTCTTCATAAAATCCAGTGAGTTATTTCCATAAACAAGGGCTAAAACACACACACAGTGAAGCGGTCAACAAACTGTGCTCTTCTGGATTGCCAACACCTGTGGGACTAAGGTGTGGCTCCCCATTTATAGAGCACCACCACAGCTCCTCCTAGTGGTGACACATGGCTCCAACATCCCTGATTGTACAGAAACATGTAGGTTCATGTAATGTAATGATACAGGGAGTTTTCAGGAGTCGATCAAAATATCTGTAGGCTTTAGTCTCATTCACTACTTTTCATATAGCTTTAATCAAATTTTAGTCACGAAAATATGACAAAATTAGTTGATTCATCTTCTGTACTCAGTAGTTGAAGTCCTCGAACGTTTCGCCTCTCATCCAAAAGGCTTCGTCAGCGACGAAAGTCCCACTCTGGACGCAGCTGAATATATAGACCAACAGGGAGGAGTTAGGGTTGGCCCGGCTCCTCCCCTGTAATCACAGCTACTCTCACCTGTGGGTAAACACCTTTGAAGTAGAGCGTCTCTAACGATCTGCTCCCCTCAGTATTGGTCAGCCCTGTCCTATTCATAGATGATCACTACCCAATGGCCGCTGACTGCTCTGCTTTTTGACTACAACACTGGAGGCCGCCATTGCTCCACCTTTGCTGTAGTACCTCCATATGGCCGCTATTCCCCCATTGGAATGCACTGGACTTTAGACACGTTAAAAACAACTTTAATGCCCGGTGCCTAATGGTTTAGAAGTGGCTAGAGCTAGATATTCCTCCTGTGATTACGCTGGGTTAAAAACAATATGGTGCACCGGGCTTTTTATCGTAGAAATACATTTTTTAAATCTTGCATAATTAATGAGGGCCTGACTTTGATTGACAGGCCGTTTACGTCGCTGCCTGGCCATGGGCGTGATTACAACAGAAATACACGCCCATTACATGACCCGCGAGGGCCAAGCAGGGCCGGGTCTACAGTCAAGATCCCGCCCTTATGCCCTTTTTAGGAACATGCTTCGTCAGAGCTGGAGAGGAGGAGCCTGTAAATCCGCCATGATTTCCCCCACGAACGTGGTCATTTTGGTAAACGGGGAGGAGTGAGGAGGAGCTGTCTATTCTTTTTAACAGTCTACCCATTATCTGTCCTATTCATGGCTGATCACTGCTAATTACCTGCCTATTGTTCTTTTGTTGGCTGAGGTGCCGTCTCCTTGGACTGGGTGTGCCCTGTCGGTTTCCCCCGAAGGAGATTTGAGTAAAGTGAAAGATTAAATCTGAGACCACCATTCCGCTTCATGGCGGGATTTTCTTTCCTGACAAAAATAGCTTCTTTAACTCCTCTTTCAAACCAACGTTCTTCTTTAGCTAAAATGTTGACCTCCCCGTCCTCAAAGGAGTGGTTGGAGGCTTTGAGGTGGAGGTGCACCGCCGACTGGGGGCCGCTTGTGCTTTCTCTTCGGTGTTGATAAAGTCTCTTCTGTAAAACTTGTTTAGTTTCTCCAATATAATGTTGTTTGCATTCTTCTTCTTTGCATTGAATTGAATAAACCACATTGCTTTGTTTGTGGCTCGGAGTTTTGTCTTTGGGATGAACTCATTTTTGTCTCAGTGTGTTCACCGGTTTGTGGTTCACTGGAATCCTGTGCTGCCTAAAGGTTCTCTGAAGTTTCTCTGAGACCCCGGCTACATACGGCACTACAACTCCCTTTCTTCTGGGCTCTGTAGTCTGTCTGTCTTGTTCTTTGGGTCTTCTTGCCCTTTGTGCTTTAGTGAAAGACCAGTTAGGATAGCCACAGTCTGAGAGGGCTCTCTGGACATGTGGCTCCTCTTTGGTCTTTCCTTCTGCACTGGTAGCACCTCTTTAGCTCTATGTCTGAGCGTCATGATGACCCCTAGTTTGTGCTGGAGTGGATGGTTAGAGTCAAACATCAAATAGTGGTCAGTATGAGTTGCCTTCCTGTAAACCTCTGTCTGAAATTGTACATTTTCCCCTATGGGAGGCATTCCTCTCCATTTCCTCCATGTAGAGGTTAGCCACTATGGGTGAAACTGGAGAGCCCATTGCACAGCCGTGGATCTGTCTGTAGAAGCTGCCCCTGAACTGAAAGTATGTGGTGCTCAGACAGATCTCCAGTAGTTGGTAAATGTGGTCAGGAGTGAGCTGGGTCCTATCAGCTAGAGTGCTGTCCTCAGTCAGTCTCTTCCTCACGGCTGTGACTGCTGCTGAGGTTGGGACAGATGTAAACAGTGCTGTCACACTATGGTTTCATCTGTTTCCAGCTGCAGGTGTTTGAGCTTCTCCACAAACTCCTTGGTGTTTTCCACATGGTGTTCCGTGTTGCCGACCAAAGGGAATAACCTCCATTGGAGGTGCACCTCCATCTCAAAGCCTCAAATTTTTGTCAGGAAAGAAAACCCCTCCATGAACCGGAATGGCGGTCTCAGATTTAATCTTTCTTCACTTTACTCCAATCTCCTTCGGGGGAAACCGACAGGGCGGGGCCAGTCCAAGGAGACGGCACCTCAGCTAACTAAAGAACAATAGGCAGGTAATTAGCAGTGATCAGCCATGAATAGGACAGATACTGGGCAGTGATCATCTATGAATAGGAGAATAGGACAGGACTCACCGATACTGAGGTAAGCAGATCGTTAGAGACGCTCTACTTCAAAGGTGTTTACCCACAGGTGAGAGTAGCTGTGATTAGAGGGGAGGAGCCGGGCCAACCCCAACTCCTCCCCGTTGGTCTATATATTCAGCTGCATCCAGAGTGGGACCTTTGTCGCTGACGAAGCCTTTTGGATGAGAGGCGAAACGTTCGAGGACTTCAACTACTGAGTACAGAAGATGACTCAAGTACCTTCATTGAAGATGGACAACTCCTGTACGACTGAGAACTTACACAGACGTGACAAAATTAGGTTAGCACTCGCGCTTCATAGCAAGAAGGTCCCGGGTTTGATCCCCATCTGGAGTTTGCATGTTCTTCCCGTGTCTGCCTATGTTTTTAATGCCATTTATGCCTATATACTATATGCATAAAGCCACAAATACAAAAAGAAACTTGCCGTATTTCATTTAGTACGATTTGTAAACATTTAATCAAATGGGAATGAGGGGCAGTATTGAGATTCAAAACCAAATTGGACACAACGGGAAACTTTGTGAAAAAAAAAAACTGCTGCTGAATTAGTTTTGACCATAGGTGTTTTTTGACAAATGTATGCAGTGAAAATAATGCAGCAATGTCTTTGTTGTAGGATCTGTCTCCAAGAAAAACTTATATTTTCTAAGAAATATAGATTTAATGCCAGTTTGAATCCGATTAAATGCGTTTTAATGCATTTAAGGCCATAATTTTAGCCTTAAAATTGATTTAATGACTTTTAATGCTTGTTAAGGCCCCGCTGAAATCCTGGTGAGTGGCGGTGGGAGGGGTCAATGGCACAGATTGGCAGCCTCTCTTCCGTCAGTCTGCCTCAAGGGCGGCTGTGGCTGCAATAACTTACCACGGCGTGAATGAATAATGACTACAGTGTAGCGCTTCGAGGAACTTTCTAAAACAGGCGTGTAAAAATGATAACAGCATTTTCTATTTAAGAAAAACCTGTTCAAAACACACACATGAATAGAAAGCCAAGTTACAAAAGCAGAATGAAAGAGGTTTTTGTGGTGACTTCAGTGTGTAAACATGCCTGCCCCCTGGTGTCCTTGTAAGGCGGTGCCAGTGGGGGCTGTATTTGTGGAAAAGAGGGAATATTTCGGGAGGTAACGTTAGACGCCTCTATTTTAACTGCGCTGAGGCGGACTATAGTTAGAGCCGAGACAGACATGGAGACTCCTCACAAAGCTTCACTGTTGTTGTGTCTTTGAGCAAGACACTTCAGGGCCTCGCTCCGTAGGCGGTACTGTGACTGATAAACCGGCCAGGTTGTACATTTATAATGCGCTTTGGAGATTTTGTTTTTACGGAAAATGAGGAAAAAAAGGTCAAGTGTCCTGGAAAAACAATTTTGTGGGGATGCACGATTACTTTGATTTAAGTACTTGCCGATACCGAATACCGATACGAGTACAAGGCTTTTTCCTCAAACATACTTTTTGAATTATTCACTGTTTATATACCCGCTTTTTCACAGCAGATTGGTTAGTAATTAGTGACTTTACTCATTTACATTTCCTTGAGTAAAGTTGGTTACAGTTCTATCAGAATTTTACCTCTGCTCTTTAGTTTGATTTATTTTTTTTATTTTATTGCATACACTTTCATTATCATTGTTTCCCAATGATTAATGTTGTGATTTAATAATAATAATAATAATGCATTAGTTTTATATAGCGCTTTTACAGACGCTCAAAGTCGCTTTACAATTTTGTGCATTATTTATTCACTCCAGACTCGGTGGTGGTAAGCTACTGTAGCCACAGCTTCCCTGGGGTAGATTGCCTGGAAGCAAAGGCAACCAGTCTGTGCCATCGGCCCCTCCCACCACCACCAACCACTCGCTCACTACATTGACCCAGGCTTCCTGGTGTTACCAAAGGGTCTCCCATCCAAGTACCGACCAGGCCATTCCTGCTTAGCTTCCAAGGCCTGACGGGATTGGGCAGAGCAAAGGCCATTTGTTTAGAGATGGTTAAGTCCATAAACAGAAGCCCATGTCCAAAAGTTACTAAATGCCTATGCTGTCTTAATATATATTTTTTAAATGTAATAATAGTTTTGAATTTGTTACTTATTATTACCACTACTAATTGGCCTCTTTTTGCATTTGCCTTACTCCGTGTGGATTTTCCAGTGTGTTTGCATGTAGCAACATAGCCAGTAGCCTACAGCATTTTGATTATTTTAGCTGCAGCCAAAAATCGCTCAGGCCACCGTTTTTCCATACCATACACGTTCTTACCTGAGCTTAGACGAGTTGATGCGTACCTCTCTGGTCTTTGTGCGTGCGCTCAGTCACGCACAATAATCAACGAATCGCCTCTCCCAGCATAATCCTATGGACTCAAACGGGGATGAAGTTAGAAGTGACAAAGCTCTTCCATGTTTTCCCTATTTAAATACGGTTACGTGAGTAGTTACACGATCCAAGTATAGTTACACAAAATTAAACAATTTTCTAAGCGGATAAAAATAAGTTCTGCTAACAACATCTTTGGTCTCTTTGCGTGACTAAGCACACGCACAAAGACCAGACGGGTACGCATCAACTCATCTAAGCTCAGGTAAGAATTTATCTCAGTATGAAAAAACAGTGGCCTGTTCCTTTCATATGGACATCCTGTATCTATTTATTTTGCTTTTTCTGAGCACTTTTAGTCGCTAGCTTTCCAGAAGCAATGTCCTTGGGCAGAAAGCTGCTTTAGAATCGCCGCACCCATTAGCAGCTACTTAACTACATTAGCCTGTCATATTGTAAATACTGCACACCCAGCACATGAAGACAACATTAAGCACTGGTTAAATCCAGCACAGACTCTGATTTAGGGAGTGAACTCTGTGAGGCAGTCAGCTCTATGCGGAATATTGTCATACGTTGTATGACCGTGCAATTACGCCTTTTAACTTGAAATGTACTGGAAAATCTGGAGATGACATGAAAAATAATTTTGGGTGAAGAGTGGGAATCCTGATACTTTATTTTATCTCCGCAGCCTCGGCCCCACAGCACTCGCCGCTGAAGCGCTCTGTCTCCCTGACTCCGCCCATCTCTCAGCCGCTGGGGCACTCAATGGGAGGGCAAGGCATGGGGCAGGTGTGGCTGTCCCAGGAGGACCTCCACAGACCCCCCGAGCATGTGCCGCTGTCCCCCCAGAGCAGCGTGGCCTCGTCGGGCAGCGGAGGCAGTGAGCCTCTAGACGACTGCGGAATGAGCTTGAACCGGGGTAACTTCCAAGAGGAGGGCACCGGGATGAGGGGTAAGGCCCAGTAGGAGGCCACCAGGATGAGGGGTAATGCCCATAGCGAGGGCACCGGGATGAGGGATCAGGCCCAGCGGGAGGCCACCAGGATGAGGAGTAGAGCTGGGCTATTTATTTTAATAAAAAAAAATAAAAAAGGTCTTATTTATTTAATAAAAAACGAATTTACGATTCGATGAATTTTTTTTTTTTACCCCATTTAAACAAAATAACTGCGAACTGTAAATATATTTTAAATATATATATTTATTGTATTTAATTCAAGTGCATTAACATAAACAAAAGAGGAGGGCACCGGGATGAGGAGTAAGGCCCAGTAGTAAGGCACCGGGATGAGGAGTAAGGCCCAGTAGTAGGGCACCGGGATGAGGAGTAAGGCCCAGTAGTAGGGCACCGGGATGAGGAGTAAGGCCCAGTAGTAGGGCACCGGGATGAGGAGTAAGGGCCAGTACTAGGGCACCGGGATGAGGAGTAAGGCCCAAAAGGAGGGCACTGGAATGAGGTGTAAGGCCCAAAAGGAGGGCACCGGGATGAGGAGTAGGGCCTAGTGGTAGGGCACCGGGATGAGGAGTAAGGCCCAGTAGAAGGGCACCGGGATGAGGAGTAAGGCCCAGTAGTAGGGCACCGGAATGAGGAGTAAGGCCCAAGAGGAGGGCACCGGGATGAGGCGTAAGGCACTGGAATGAGGAGTAAGGCCCAAGAGGAGGGCACTGGTATGAGGAGTAAGGCCCAGTTGTAGGGCACTGGTATGAGGAGTAAGGCCCAAGAGGAGGGCCCTGGGATGAGGAGGAAGGCACTGGGATGAGGAGTAAGGCCCAGTAGTAGGGCACCGGGATGAGGAATAAGGCCCAGTATTAGGGCACCGGGATGAGGAGTAAGGCCCAGTTGTAGGGCACCGGAATGAGGAGTAAGGCCCAAGTGGAGGGCACCGGGATGAGGAGTAAGGCCCAGTAGTAGGGCACCGGGATGAGGAGGAAGGCCCAGTTGTAGGGCACCGGAATGAGGAGTAAGGCCCAAGAGGAGGGCACCGGGATGAGGCGTAAGGCACTGGGATGAGGAGTAAGGCCCAAGAGGAGGGCACCGGGATGAGGAGTAAGGCACTGGGATGAGGAGTAAGGCCCAAGTGGAGGGCACCGGGATGAGGAGTAAGGCCCAGTAGTAGGGCACCGGGATGAGGAGTAAGGCCCAGTTGTAGGGCACCGGAATGAGGAGTAAGGCCCAAGAGGAGGGCACCGGGATGAGGAGTAAGGCCCAAGAGGAGGGCACCGGGATGAGGAGTAAGGCACTGGGATGAGGAGTAAGGCCCAAGTGGAGGGCACCGGGATGAGGAGTAAGGCCCAGTAGTAGGGCACCGGGATGAGGAGTAAGGCCCAGTTGTAGGGCACCGGAATGAGGAGTAAGGCCCAAGAGGAGGGCACCGGGATGAGGAGTAAGGCCCAAGAGGAGGGCACCGGGATGAGGAGTAAGGCACTGGGATGAGGAGTAAGGCCCAAGTGGAGGGCACCGGGATGAGGTGTAAGGCCCAGTAGTAGGGCACCGGGATGAGGAGTAAGGCCCAGTTGTAGGGCACCGGAATGAGGAGTAAGGCCCAAGAGGAGGGCACCGGGATGAGGAGTAAGGCCCAAGAGGAGGGCACCGGGATGAGGAGTAAGGCCAAGTTTTAGGGCACTGGGATGAGGAGTAAGGCCCAAGAGGAGGGCACCGGAAAGAGGGCCAAGTCTACAGTGATGCGGTTTCTGTATCAGACTGTTGTGGTGAAGAGGGAGCTGAGTCAGGGATGATTTGAACAAAGATCAACCGGGATCTTTGTTCCTACCCTCACCTTTGGTCATGAGATCTGGGTCATGACTGAAAGGACAAGATCGTAAATGAGGTTCCTTCACAGGGTGGTTGGGCACATCCTCAGAGCTAGGGTTAGGAGCTCAGTCACCCAGGAAGAGCTTGAAGTAGAGCTGTAGAAATGCACTTAGCTTAAGGTACTTACAGAAAAATGTATGTCATTTACAGATTCTGAATCAGTATCAGGTTTTTGTGTATTAAGTAGGTTAAAAAATATATTTTTTTTTTTCGTAAATTGTCACGAACACACGCAAGTTTGTCAGCAGAGTTGCATTGTGTACTAAAATATACGCACAGATGCAAAGATGTTTCAACCAACCCCAGTCGTGGACAAAACGTGGAAACCGACTTGGTTGTAAACCAATGTAATGTTCATTTCAGACGTTCCTCTGTGGCTGAAGTCTCTCCGTCTGCACAAATACGCCATTCTGTTCTCCACCATGAGCTACGAGGAGATGCTCAACCTGACGGAGGAGCAGCTGGAGGCCCAGGTACTACTACTGCTACTGCTACTGCTACTACTACTACTACTACTACTACTACTACTACTACTACTACTACTGCAATACTTTGTACCACTCCAGCCCATTTCAAATGAAAAGAAAGTCTTAAAGAGCCCCAGCAGTGTTTTATCTGCAAATAAACAATCCATTCCTGTTTTTCTTAATAGTATGATGATAAATAAATAAATCAAAAGTTAAAATTGTAAATAATATTTTTAAAATGGTGTTGGATTGTAATATAGGGGGGTCCTTTACTGGAGAATATGAACAAATCATTTGTAATTTGCACAGATGTAGACTAATACTACAGCAGCTCCTCACTCATGGAAATACGCTTAAAGAAGACATATTCTGGCATTTTGTGATTGGGCCTAAAACAACTTGAAAATAGAAGAGTCTTAATTTCTGGTCCAAAGCCGCGGAATGGACTCTGCCCCTAAACAAACGCCATTCACCAAAACAACGTCAAGGCAAAAAGGTCTCACAAAACGAACCAAACGATCAAAAAACACAACAAGTTGCCGTGAATGTAAGACATGAGGAAAACATATGATGGTGAATAGAGCGTTAACCTGTTTCTGACAAAACACAAACACTAGGAGAGTTTTGTAGTGATGGTTTTGTTTCTGAGATGTGTCAGTCAGGTTTAGTGTATTTATGTTATGAGAAGTCGTTACTGGAGCTTCGATCTAGCCTCTCAATGGGACGGGGCCTTTCTGTGTGGAGTTTGCATGTTCTCCCCGTGTCTGCGTAGGTTTCCTCCGGGTACTCCGGTTTCCCCTACCACAAAAAAACATGTATAATAGGTGAATCCTCCAGTCAGGTGACTCTAGCCATCAGCCTGGCCCCACGTCTGGAGATGGGTCTCCAACTCCTTACAGGTTGGCCCAGTGGGGGTCAATTGAAGAGGTCAAATTTCCCTACGGGACAATAAAGTATACAAACCAACATACATTACACTACCCAAATGGAACTATTTAGTGTGGTTTTACTCCCCATCGTAGGTTAGAGAAGCAGCACTGTCTTTTATCTTGGAACTGCATCAGGTTTGACACAAACTGTATTTTGCCGCTGTCCAATAAGTCCTTGTTTACAAAGCATTTGTTGGTAAAATGCCGAGCACAAATATGAGTCCCAACATATCACCAAAGAAAATTTTTTCTCATTTATATAATATTATAATAATCCTGAAATGTAATTGAGCTGCTAAACGTTTGCACAGCAGCAAAAAAAAGTTAGCAGCGTGTATTCCAGCCACGGGTGTACCAGGGCCGACCAAACTGGGAGATGACGCACCCAAAACATTTTGCTTTCATTGATCTCAGTCACTCGCACTGGGCCGAGAAACAACTGTGCAGTCCGTGTCACTCCCCCCGTCCCATTTGAGAAATCGTTAAACCCATGATGGCCTGTAGCGGCGGCTAGTTAATATACACGTGGCCCTGTTTAATGCACGATATGAAAGGAAGCAGATGCTGTAGGGAGGAGGATGTGAGATGTCTGAGCGTAAAGCCAGGACAAAGATCTGCACGGGGGCTTAAAAGGGTCTCTTTAGGGAGTAGTGACCCACCACCCCCATGCTACAACTACAGCTGCTCCTGGAGCCGTGTGGTGAACTGGAAGTGGCTGTGTTTTGACTTGAGGAGGTGAAGCTAAATTTAACCCACAAGAGGAAGCACTTCCTCCAGGTGCACGGGCCGCAGTCTGCCCGAGGAACCACACACTGGACATGCGACAGGAGCAGAGGAGGAAGAGGATGAGTTATGTTCTTTTGTTGTTCTTACAGAAAGTGACCAAAGGAGCCCGACACAAGATTGTCATCAGCGTCCAGAAACTGAGGGAGCGACAGAACCAGCTGCGCACCCTCGAGAAGGTACTGTTTTTAGTATCCTCCTTTGACCTCTGATTTAGTTTTCAGGAGTCGACCAAAATATCTGCAGACTTTTGTCACAGTTTTAGTCTTAATGACTACGTTTACACGTCAGTCACAAACGAATGACTAAAACGGTGCTCCTCTCTGTGCAGGAGGTGCTTGAGGGCGTGAGCCTGCGCTGCCCCCTACAGGAGCTGCACCAGATGATCCTGACTCCCATCAGGCCTTTCACCGGCGCCACGGAGACGGGCCCCGCCCCCGCCGAGTCCAGCCCCGCCCCAGGAGCGCACCTGTCTCACCTGAGAGAGAGCGGGGCCGGCGGCGGAGGAGAGGCGGAGTCCGGGGGCATCGCCGAGGGAGACCTGCCCGCACAGTTCACCCGCGTCATGGGCAAAGGTCGGGCAGGGCATCTGGCATACACACTCGCAGACACTCTTTCATTTTTTTATTTTTTTTATTCATTAATTCACCACAGTCACAGTAGACATCGAGAAAAAACTAACAAAAATAACAAAACAATACAAAAACATTTCACAGAACGGTAACTTAAGACAAGACGAACAGACTTGACATATATTTTTCATTATTTTTACAGAGGCTCTCAAAGAATGGGCAATTATTTGAGTTTTTATCGTTCTAAACATTTTTATCTTGTTTGAATTTCACAGACAGTTATTTGAGTCATGTTTTTTCCCCGGGTGATGGGCTTTGATTGTTTTGATGAAAACAGCATTAGTCCAGAACCATCCACCTGGGACAGAGCTGGGGTGGGTTAGTTTATGGTTAGCCTGAAGATGTGCTGGGTGTGCGGAACATCCAATCCTGGCTGTATTCACTGATCTCTGCATGTTCATTACAAGTTAAAATCATATTCTCTTGGTAAAATATAAAGGGAAGAGTCCCAAAAGCAAATATCCAAGATGCTTGTTGCGGCGTCTGTGAGCTGTGGTGGAACTCGGCTGATTTGACTTTTTGCCCGTGTTACTACCCTCAACCAAAAAATGATATTTTAGGGTTTAAAGGCATGCATTTTATTATTTCATATTTCAAAAGTAGCTCTACCGACTGCTGTTTGTGTGTTTCAGTGTGTACCCAGCTGCTGGTTTCCCGCTCTGATGAGGAGAACCTGAGCCTGTACCTGCAGCTGCTCGACAAGTGTCTGCTCCACGAGGTACTCCCTATAACTGTCTACATAAAAGACATGTAAACTCTAGGTGGGGCTATTGTACGTATGTAAATAAGTATTTGACCACGTATCAGCAAATGCCCAGAGAACCAACGTCACAAAAAACTCTCATTCAGGCTTCAAGACTCAGACGCAACTTATTTCACTATAAACTGTGATCAAACTGCTACATGACATCATTTAAAGTAAACTATTAACTAACAATAAAGTTACCCTAAGCACAATGATACGAGAGCATAACAGAGTTGTTTATGTCCTGCACACAGACAGATGAGGTGAAACGCAGAATAAACCATAAACCAATGGACTCACGGCAGATGCCTCGAGTCTCTCCCTGCGTAGGGGGTCCAGATGTCCCAGTTTACCCGGGACAGTCTCAGTTTTGAGTCCATTATCCCAGGGCCCAGTAGATTTAACCAAAACCACTGATTTGTCTCCGTTTGACTCAGTCTCTGTCCCAGTTATCCCAGTTTATCACCAATATAGTCCTCAAAATAAATGTATGTTTTGGGCCAATATTAATATCAATTTATAAAAAAATCCCAATTCTAGCGGCTCAATGTGGATTGGTACGTGTCATGAGACGTTTACCATTCAGCGTTTTTAAATTGGAAAATCTGGTCACCCTATTCTTCTTTTAGCCTAACTCCACAAACTCCAGGGCAACTTCCACATGTCGTCTTCTGTCGCCAGCGAAAAGTCCGGGTACAAAGAATATTTGTGTAATCCACTGGTCGTTGCTATTTTCTTCAGCGTTTTGAGAAGCCACATCGCTGAGGAGGCACTAAATGGAGGTTTCCTTTAGTGCCTCCATTGCCGTGACATAACCCTACCAAGGGCGCTAGCATGGCCACACTGCATTTTATTGCCCTGATGCGCCATTAATCTTTGTGAGTAAACATCAAAACTACTGTTCCAAATGATTATGCACAGCAGCGTTTCAATACATTTTAGGTTTTAAAGAACTGAAAATGGTTATTTTGTAGCATTAGGAGGTCATATTTTCCTGAAATCAAAAGCTTTTCAATCAAAAACATCTGAACAGATCAAGTTACATTTGAACATAGGACCCTTCTTTGAAGCTGCTATCAAGCAGCTTCAAATTCCTAAATCCATTAAACTTGTGAGTTTTTAGAGAGTTTCTGCCTGGATTTCTTTGCAGGATATCAGAATAGCCTCCTAGAGCTGCTGTTTGGATGAAAAATGCCTCCCACCCTCATAAGTGTTTTGCTTGTTGATCAATCAATCAATGGTATTGTATAGCCCAATATCACAACAGGAGTTGCCTCATAGGGCTGCACCAAACATTAAGGCAATAAAACAGAGCAGTAAATAAGACAATGTAAAGTTCAGGCGAATCAAGTATCCAGGCAAACATAAAGTCCCTCATTTATCAACATTGTGTAAACAAATGGTGTATGCGTAGGTGTATTTCCAATATACGCCAGAGTGCGCGTGACATTTATGAACCTGTGGGTCCCCCCAATCTTATCATACACAAGAGCAGCTGATTGTAAATGCCACGGAGAAATCCCAGCGTCATTTGAATGAAACGCCCAAAAATATTATGAGGAGGCCTCACCCATGGGTTTTACGGCACGCACAAAACACTGCAAAAAAGAACATTTCACCAACAAGGAAATGATAAATAGTTGTTTTTAACATAACAAATATGATGTTTTTGCGCATGAGGAAGATTAAAAAATCTCTCAGTAACCCACTTTAACCTTATAGCCAATCCAAGATCATATTTACTCAAATAAAAAAAAGAGTGGAAAAAAGAAATTGGCTAATAATAAAAAGTGACCTTTATTAAATAAGCTGTAGGCCTAAATAGCCTATAATAAAAAATAAAAAAGCGTGGACATAGAACGCTGCAGTAAGAGCAGACTCTGGACCATGATCTGAACTAGTGAAAAGCTGCTGTCAGCTCCGCGGACTCGATCCGCGTTAGAGCCAGGGCAGGACTACTCGCCTTTCGGCCTGAGCAGAGTTTTCCTCCGGGAGGAAAAAGGGTCCACGGAGTAGGGATGGGCACCGTTCGCTTTTTTCCGATACCACTACTTTAACGATACCTGCTTTTCGGTGCCGGTTCCTTAACGGTACTTTTTTCGGTGCCCATTTCATTTTAATTCAATTAAAATAACGTGTATAAAAAAGCGCCGTTCAGGAAAAAGTCCTAAAACAGCAAAACAGAAGCTCCACAGGCCGCAGCAGCGTCACCTGTAACTTCGTGTTTTGAGCACAATTTCCACTTAAGCAGCGATAAAAAGAAATAAAGGACGTTATTACCTCCTGATCTGCAGAGACAGATCCACATCAGGACACGGTTTCTTTCGGATAAACTTTTCTAAACACACTGCGCTTTGACGAAGTGAAAGCACTTTCCCTTCAAAGATCCTTACATGGTGTGAGCGCTCACTCTGCCACTAATAATCTACAAAAACTGTACCAAAAATGTCTAATACAGAGTGAGCGCTCACACTTTTCCACAAACAATCTTTGATCTTTCCCTCGCTGCAGCTGCTTGTAAAGTTGTAAACAACAGCTCGTAAACTCAGCCTCGTGTCTGTCGCTAAAGGTAAACACGTCGTTCTTGTTGTCACTGCTCGGTTTTGCTTTCCAATTTGCCTAAAAACACAAGTTTCTTATTCAGTCCTGGTTTATGACTGGTTTAGTTTAGCTCTGGGTTTTACAACCGGTGTAAGTCCTGGTTTAGTCCTGGCTCAGTCCTGCCGCAGACCGCGGCTGGGCCATCTCTATTACAAAAGTTTAGTACGTTATAGCTTTGCTTGGCTTTAAGTTATAGATTTAAGTTATAGTTTTGCTCCATTTGCGCTGAAGCGGCTCATTATCTCCGCACACGTTCATGTTGCTTTTTTTAGACTCGCTGCGGGTCATATATTGACGTCTAGAGAGAAAAAGAACCGAAAGTTGGCACCGAAATTTTTCGTTTTTCGATACCACCCCCGACCGGAGCTTTTCGTTTAACGGTGCCCATCCCTAGCGCGGAGAGCTGACAGCCGACCAGAACCTAACGAACCCGTCCGGACCAAAGAAAGCCCTACGAGACGTGTTTCCATCATTCCCCTGACGAGAGGAGAGGGCGCGGTCAGCAGACCCTGTGCTCCGCTCAAACCCGGACTTTACGAACCCGTCCGGACCGACGAAAGCTGTGGAGCTGTCGAAGGATTTGTTTGACGCCCGGGATACTCGCGAGCACGGAACACGGTCCACAGACTCAGCGCTCAAACCAACCAGAACACGGAGCATGGCCTCGCGCAGACCCAGGTGAGGCCCGGTGTCCCGGGACACGGCAGCGGCCGTGAGGCGGGGAATCCACACAAAGTTTGACATGCAGCGGTATTTTGTTAAACACAAAACAAATATTAAAAAAACCCACCACGAGCGTCTCTGTGGCTGCGGTCCAGGTTCTAGTGTCTCTGGTCCGGGTTCTAGTGTCTCTGGTCCGGGTTCTAGAGTCTCTGGTCCGGGTTCTAGTGTCTCTGGTCCGGGTTCTAGTGTCTCTGGTCCGGGTTCTAGAGTCTCTGGTCCGGGTTCTAGTGTCTCTGGTCCAGGTTCTAGTGTCTCTGGTCCAGGTTCTAGTGTCTCTGGTCCAGGTTCGAGTCTCTGGTCCAGGTTCTAGTGTCTCTGGTCCGGGTTCTAGTGTCTCTGGTCCGGGTTCTAGTGTCTCTGGTCCGGGTTCTAGTGTCTCTGGTCCGGGTTCTAGTGTCTCTAGTCGGGGTTCTAGAGTCTCTGGTCCGGGTTCTAGTGTCTCTGGTCCGGGTTCTAGTGTCTCTGGTCCGGGTTCTAGTGTCTCTAGTCGGGGTTCTAGAGTCTCTGGTCCGGGTTCTAGTGTCTCTGGTCCGGGTTCTAGTGTCTCTGGTCCGGGTTCTAGAGTCTCTGGTCCGGGTTCTAGTGTCTCTGGTCCAGGTTCTAGAGTCTCTGGTCCAGGTTCTAGTGTCTCTGGTCCGGGTTCTAGAGTCTCTGGTCCGGGTTCTAGTGTCTCTGGTCCGGGTTCTAGAGTCTCTGGTCCGGGTTCTAGTGTCTCTGGTCCGGGTTCTAGCGTCTCTGGTCCAGGTTCTAGAGTCTCTGGTCCGGGTTCTAGAGTCTCTGGTCCAGGTTCTAGTGTCTCTGGTCCGGGTTCTAGAGTCTCTGGTCCGGGTTCTAGTGTCTCTGGTCCGGGTTCTAGTGTCTCTGGTCCGGGTTCTAGTGTCTCTGGTCCGGGTTCTAGTGTCTCTGGTCCGGGTTCTAGTGTCTCTGGTCCGGGTTCTAGTGTCTCTGGTCCGGGTTCTAGAGTCTCTGGTCCGGGCTGAGCCTCTGGGCTCGGACCCGTGTCGGTGCAGCTCAAGTCCATAAACATTAACGCTGTCGCCTTGTTTCATGTTTAAATCACTAATGAGGAGAATATGTGATTCATGCAGTTAAAAACCGTTTCCCAGCGACTATGAAACTAAGCTCCATGCTAATGTACAAAACATGAGCTACTCCCCTTTTCTGATTAGTGTGTATATATAACACAGGAGGTACTCTCCATTACTGTATATATTATATGTATTTATATATATTAATATTTTTATATTTGCACACAAATATCAGCACAAGAATATATAGCAGCTAAAATAGCGTGAGAAGACCGTCCGACCCCAAAATCATTTAAAGTGGACGCTGCAGGTGAAAACATGGATTATTCCGGCAGTGTCAGTAAGAGATGTGTGTCTAGTTTTGTCCTTAACATCTTAGTTTTGACGTCGGAGTAAGAACACAGCAGATTCAGATTGAGTTTATTTGCCATTTGCAGTATAAAACCACACTGGTGGTCGCTGGCAGGACTCGGCTGGTCCTTAATGATGGCTAATGCCCGAGACGTGTCTTTGTTTTTTAATGTCTTCAAGGACAGAAAGTTCTACACCGATGGTCCTACTGGCAGAGTGGACAACACGATTCAAAGCTTTGTTTTCTTTCGCCGTAGCGTTTCCAAACCACACCGTGATCGCAGAAGTAAGAAGGCTTTCTATACCACAGCGGTAGAAATTTGAAAGAATCTGCTTATTGAGAGTAAATTCTTTCAATTTACGCAGGAAGAAAAGCCACTGGCGAGACTTTTTCACAACAGCACTAATATTTGAACTTAGATCGGTTGACAAGGTCAGAACAAGAAATTTACAATTTTCAACATTTTGACCTCCACACCATTTACCAAAACAGGTTTACTTTTACAAAATCAAAGACCAACTCAAAGGTTTTTGAGGTGTTCAGAGTCAAATTGTTTTGCTCACTCCAGGACACTACATTTTGCACCTCGGTTCCGTAAAAAGGCATAATTTAAAGAAATCAGGCCAAAGTATACAACAAAGGGCTCAAAATACAACCCTGTGGAGAGCCAATACTTACAGTGAGTTCATCAGAGACAGTCATTAACCATAACCCGTTGTGGCCTACAGGTTAAAAAACTAAAAATCCAAATGCAAATGGAATCACACAGTCCCAGAGAGTTTCTGAATGAGCCTTGAAGGAACAAGAGAGATAAAGCAGAGCTATAGTCAATAAAAAGCATCCTGGCTTGGGATTGGTGCTTATCCAAATGTTGTAGTATGGTGTATGGAGCAGTACTCCATCTTCACAGTACTCAGTAGTATTTGACTCTCTGTCACTCCAGGCATTCACGGAGACGCAGAAGAAGCGGCTGGTCTCATGGAAACAGCAGGTTCAAAAGCTGTTCCGCTCCATTCCCCGAAAGACTCTGCTGGACATGTCTGCGTACAGGACCCAGAGGAGGTACTGCAGTTATAACTGAAAATACTATTACTACCAGCACACGGTTCTGCAGCCCCCTCTCTCCCTCCTCTCTCCTCTCTCCAGCGCCCGAGGCTTCGGTCAGTCCAACTCTCTGCCTTCTGGATCTCTCTGCGCGGGGCCGTCGTTGCGCAGGAGCCTCAGACAGTACCAGATGCCCTCCCGCAGCCTCCCAGGGGCGCGGCTAGGACTCCTGCCCAGCAGCGGAGCTCTGCTGGGGGCTGCAGGCCGGAGCAGTACCCCCACGGGCCCTAAGACCCCGGGCCGCCAGGTGAGAGTGGCGTCACACTCTGCTTATATGTATGTATACATCTGACTGCACCATAACATATGGAGTCACCTCGTTCACTTCATTTTAGCCTCGCTTTTAGGCCTCGTTTTGACACCATTTGTACACCTCTTTACTCTCTGATGTCTCTCTCTCTCTCTCTCGTGTGTCTCTCTCTCTCTCTCTCTCATGTGTGTGTCTCTCTCTCATGTGTGTGTCTCTCTCTCATGTGTCTCTCTCTCTCTCATGTGTCTCTCTCATGTGTCTCTCTCTCTCTCATGTGTCTCTCTCTCTCTCTCATGTGTCTCTCTCTCTCATGTGTCTCTCTCTCTCTCTCATGTGTCTCTCTCCTCTGTCTCTCTCTCCTCTTATGGCTCTCTCCCCTGTCTTCCCTCTAATGTCTCTCACTCTTCATGTCTTTCTCCTCTCTCTCGCTCTCTCTCGCTCTCTCTCATTCCTTGCTCTCTCTCGCTCTCTCTCTCTCTCTCTCTCTCATTCCTCGCTCTCTCTCTCTCATTCCTTGCTCTCATGTCTCTCTCCCCTCTCATGTCTCATTCTCCTCTCTCCTCCTCTCTCATGTCTATCTCTCATGTCTCTCTCTCCACTTTCATGTCTCCTCTCTCATGTCTCTCTCTCCCCTCCCCCTCCTCCTCTCATGTCTCGCACTCCTCTCTCATGTCTCTCCTCTTTCATGTCTCTCTCTCTCTCATGTCTCTGTCTTCTCTCCTCCTCTCTTGTGTCTCTCTCCCCTCTCTCCTCTCTCCCCTCTCATGTTTCTTTCTACTCTCTCATGTCTCTCTCTCCTTTCATGTCTCTCTCTCGTCTTTCAAGTCTTTCTCTCTCTCTCTCTGTCTATGTCTCTCTCTCTAATGTCTCTCTTCTCTCTTTCTCGTCTCTCTTCCCTCTCTCTCTCCTCCTCTCGTGTTTCACTCTCTCATGTCTCTCTTCCCTCTCATGTCTCTCTCTCCTCTCTCATGTCTCTCTCTCGTCTTTCATGTCTTTCTCTCTCTCTCTCTCTGTCTCTCTATGTCTGTCTCTCTCTCTAATCTCTCTCTCTCTCTCTCTCGTCTCTCCACTCTCTTCTCTTCCCTCTCTCTCCCCTCTCTCCTCCTTTCTTATGTTTCACTCTCTCTGTCTTGCTCTCCTCTCATGTGTCGTTCTCCTCTCGTCTCTCTCTCCTCTCTCATGTCTCTCTTCCCTCTCATGTCTCTCTCTCCTCTCTCATGTCTCTCTCCTCCTCATGTCTCTCTCTCCTCTCTCGTGTCTCTCTCTCCTCTCACCTCTGGCTCTCTCTCTCTCTCCAGGGCCTGTGGTTTGCAAACCCTGGCGGCAGTAATAGTGCCCCCTCTCGGACTCACTCGTCGGTGCAGAGGACTCGCTCCCTTCCCGTGCCCCACCACTTGCTGCAGCACCCAGGTACTCCAGATGCCCTCCCAGCACTGCTCCTGCACAGACAGTACACACTCATGTAACAGCAGCAGTATTCAAAGGTGTACTGTCTCTTTAAGAGTGACCTGGAGTAACCCCAGGGAAACGGGAAACAGTTCAGGCACAAAGAGCTCATTCATAAAACACAGGAGCAAATCCTTCAGGTTGGAATGATCCATCTTGTTTACTTAATTTCATTAAACTACATAGACATTTGCATCTGTGAATGGAGAGATGTACGTGTATCGAGTGTGGCAGTGTTGGACACTAACAGAGTCATAAAGTTACTTAACTAAAATCAAAGAAACACACTGGAATACTCACTGAAAGGTTCAGCTTTCAACAATCAATGATCTGTCTTTGCTCCACAATATAGAAGTCTTTACTGGTGCATTTGTGTTCCCAGTCCATAGTGAATACGTTCACAACATGTGTTCCACCAACTGGTGAAGATTGCAGTGTTTCGTGACATCATGGAAGGGGGCTGCAATACCACCATCTAGTGGCTAAGCGTGAATTCAGAAGAGCCAGCTTAATCTGTCAAAAACAACTTTAATTAACAAAATTAACATTTAACATACATTTTTTTGATATCTAACCCCTTACCTGATTTATTGAGTTTTGTCAAACGAGGCCACATTTACATTTTTACAGATCTGTTCACTAATAAACATCTTATTTTAAAACTAAACAAGATATCCAAAATCCCCTCTGAAAAAGTCTTTGTAACTAATATGTCAACCAAATAAAACCGCACATTTAAGCCTAGCTGGATCCATTATTCAGATTTCCTCACCGAAAATACAGGAAATATAAATAATATTAATAGTAATAATAATGCATTGGTTTTATATAGCGCTCTATGTCGCTTCCTGTCAGGGTCCAATAACATCAAACTAAAGAAAACTGGGTACAGTCTTTAGCAAAATCTTAAGTTGAACTATCTTTGTCTTGTCTGTGTCACGTATTCGGTCCTCTGTAATAAAGTACAGTATGATGGTCCTAATACTGTTGACTGGCTGTGATGTCACGTATTCGGTCCTCTGTAATAGAGTACAGTATGATGGTCCTAATACTGTTGACTGGCTGTGATATCATGGGTTAAAAGTGACGTTTGTGTTTCAGATTTACAGCTAATGGCGACGGAGCCCGACATCAACAACCGCCTGGAGTCTCTGTGTCTGAGCATGACCGAACACGCCCTCTCAGGTAATACTACTACTGCAGTACTCGCAGTATGCGTCCGGGGGATTCTGGGTCCAGGTTTGTCTCGCAGTCAGTTGAGCAGCGGTCAGCTTCTTTTACACCCACTGCATTTAGTTTAAGGACTTGAGTTTGTTTTTATGGAGAAAAAACATCCTTCGTTTTAATCTTCTCTGATAAACGTGGCGCTTCTCCCGCCAAGCATAATGTTTTTGTGCATTCTATTAGACATTTAAAAAGGTCCCGGCCTGTATTAGAGAGCGGCTTTTATTTGCCTCCGCCAGCAGCGAGCCCGGCCACTGTGGGAAACCTGGCCCGTAATGGAATACAGATTAACATAATGCACACTGAAAGGCTTTCATCTGTTTAAAAAAAATATATAGTTTACAACATTGAAAGAGAGAGTGGGATTGTTGTGTCCAAACCAATGGCCGCTGACTGCTCTGCTTTTTGACTACGACACTGGAGGCCGCCATTGCTCCACCTTTGCTGTAGTTCCTCCATATGGCCGCTATTCCCCCATTGGAATGCATTGGACTTTAGACACGTTAAAAACAACTTTAATGCCCGGTGCCTAATGGTTTAGAAGTGGCTAGAGCTAGATATTCCTCCTGTGATTACGCTGGGTTAAAAACAATATGGTGCACCGGGCTGGTTATCGTAGTATAAATGTTTGAAATCGTGCATAATTAATGAGGGCCTGACTTTGATTGACAGGCCGTTTACGTCGCTGCCTGGCCATGGGCGCGATTACAACAGAAATACACGCCCATTACACGCCCCGCGAGGGCCAAGCAGGGCCAGGTCTACAGTCAAGATCCCGCCCTTATGCCCTTTTTAGGAACATGCTTCGTCAGAGCTGGAGAGGAGGAGCCTGTAAATCCGCCATGATTTCCCCCACGAACGTGGTCATTGTGGTAAACGGGGAGGAGTGAGGAGGAGGAGTCTATTCTTTATCTATGGTCCAAACTCATCCCCAAATTTTCCATTCCACCAGGCGTGTCACACTCGTATGATCAGATGGGGGCGATCCTTTCAGAAAACGGAAACGGCTTCATGCAAAAGCAGCTGGAGATTTCTAGAATGTGATCATGTGACTTTATGGGCGAGATCACGAGTTCTTTGGGATTATCAGTTCTGAAGTTCTTAGTTTGTATGTGTAGCGAGATACGTTTTTGTTTATGTGGATAGACAGAAATAAGCCATAAAACAAGTAATACATCTGCTTTTTGACGGTTACCATAGTTACCGCCATGGCTATTTAGCTGCTAACCACCTCCATTTTAAACTATAGGCTGTTTACAATGTTGTGATGTCATGTGATTTAACCCTTTATATGGGATCGGGACTGCAGTGTTCTTCTTTTTGTCCTGCAGATGGCGCTGACCGCACCTCCACCATCTGACCTCCGAGCTGACGGCATCGCCCGGACACGCCGAGTCTTCGTGTGGGACACACCCGCACGAGAGGGGCGCGAGAAACCCCCGGCTATACGCGGAATCTGCGGCGGCAAACTGGTCGCCGCGGTTTACAGCATGGGGGGCGGCTCTCGATGGGACGTCCACCATCGCGAAAACACCCCTCCAGTTTACGCCATCACAAACTTTGGGAGAAACAGATCTGAGGATTGGTGACGAATGGACGATCGAAAAGAGAAGAAACGCAGGGAGGAAGTGAAGAAGAAAGAAGCAGGAAGTGCAGAGGCGGCAGTCGGTGCCGAGCGGCCAGTGTTAATGTTAACGTATGATGTCATCATTGTGGTTAGAAATGGACGTCATGAAAAGTAATTCATGAGACTAAGAGTGAGACAAGAATCTAAAACAAAACATCAGCGACCGTTTGAAAGAGTTCAGACCAGAAGCTGAGGGCTACAGTACGAAGCTGGTGGAACTTGTCCTGGACTAGTTCCTGGGACACGTGACCCGAATAAACCAATCGGATTACACGGGATTGTTTGGATTTGTCCCATACAGCGATGGGGCTTCCAGACCTGTATACAAATATATATATAGAGGGGAATCTTTCTGGTCTGTCAGTGGGTTTAGTTCACTCTGGCTTCCTGAGGACTCGTGAGGCGTTCGTGTGAAATAGGAGGAGTCAGCGCCAAGCGGCCAATCAGAGAAGACACAGTTCATCTGAAAACTAAACTCATGACCAATATATTAAAGTCTGAACCAAACAGCAGAATTGAAGTCTGTTAATCGATATTACATTTTAAAGTGATCGTCTGTAATTGTAAATGTTTTACACATTTTATAAAATGTGCAAAATTGTCCACCTGGTCTTTCATTTTGATGTAAAGTAAGTCATACACTCAGCAACTACGTAATCAGGCGAGTATCCTCCTGCGTCGACCAATGAGACGAGCTTTTCCTCATGTTGCAAACTTACAGACCGTCACTTTAAGCCTTTTTTATGTTGTCATCACGCGTGTAGAGAAACTGCAGAGGCTTCTCTTCTCATCTTTGGACTCAAACCTGGTCCAGAGCAGGTTTTGCCCCGGGTGCATGTTACCATAGCGATCTACAACAATAGAAAGTGACCCAGCTTTGTAATGCGGTAAAACCAGATTTAACCCCGACATGACCGTCCAGCTTCGTAGCGTCGCCCTCAGGTCTGCTGTGCACACGTGTGAGACTAACACGTATGTTCGTAAACATGGGAAGGAGCTCCCGGACATCTGGACTAAAACCAACACCACATTCAAATATGGGATCGTCCAAACGGCACCGACCACGGAGAGGACAGAGTTTAAATGAGCGGGAGCAGGAAGTGTGGAGCCAATCAGGGGCCGGCCCTCTGGTCACGTGACTATGTTGGAAACGTGCATGTTTTTTTTTTTTAAAGCTGTAGGTCGCTCTGTCAAAATGAGTTCCACTTTTGAGGCGAGACGCTGCACAATAAGATGTTTAAATATTGCACCGTTTCTCCAGATTGATTTGGGAGTAGTGACTTTAAAGGCCGTTTTCTCCAAATGCCTCCACACCTCTGAATGACATGCCCCCCCCCCCCCCCCCCCCCCCCCCCCCCCCCGGGCGCCTGCAGCGTCTCGCCGTGAAAGAACTGTGGTCTTGTGAATGTGGCCCGACGATAACCAGAGCGAGGTTCAAGCGCCTGTATGTTTCTATAACAGTAAAGCTAAATTACAAACAGTGTTACAAAGGTAAAAGGGAAACGTAAACGACCAAAAGGCGCCCTCTGGTGGACACTCAGATGAGAGGCAGTTCTAACCAAATAGACCAGACTAAAGCGGCCTGAAAAAGGTCCAAAACAATTGGAACTGTTACCAAATATTGTGCATTTGTGGCGAACACTAAACTCTTACTGACGTTTTGTTGCTAATGGCGGCGAGGGAGGAGTTTTATTTATTCTGGCGTTTCTCGGATTGTGCTTTCGTTGAGTGGTGTCGTATTATCGTTGTTTATGGCTGGAAACCATACGAGCATCTCAGTATCTCTGCAACATATGTGTATTTTTGACTTTTTAGTTGTATCCTTCACCGAATGTGCCTCAGATTTTTTGGGGATTTTTTTTTTTTTTTTGGGGGGGGTGGGGGCGTCTTTGTGCGACGTGTTGAAGTATTTTGAGATACGCAGGTTTTATTTTTTTTATGTACTTTTTTTGATTTGACAGTGTTTTAGTGAAGTGGTTCTCCACTGGTTTGGTTTGAAGATCCGCCATCGGCCGCGACCCAAATGTGGATTTAAGCTGTGCATAATGTAACGTACAGTTCTGTCCCACGGAGGGCTGGGTACCGTTAAGCGATACCAGAACAAAAATGAAGGTACGGTAATTGAAAGCAGGTACAAAAAAAAATGCTGTCGGTCCAGGGACCGCACTAAAGGGAGTGACCTGTTTTTAGCTCACATAAATGATTTTTGCCCCATTTTCTCCCTTGTTCTGCCTCAGCTTCTCCCACTCGTCCCCCATGTTTCACACATTGGAGATGTGTAAATGATATTGTAAATGTGCAGATCTTCCACACATTATTGTTCTGTTTTCTGGTTCTCGACGACAAATATTTTAGTATAAGTATCGGAGAAAAAAAAAATAACGGTACTGTTGGCGTATTCTTTACCGTATGGACAAAGGACGGAGACTCGGTCTATTCAAATCAAAAATCATTGTTTATTCCCTTTATTACAAACTAAAGCACACATGTCATGGTAAGGTTGATCCAGCGAGGAGAGGGAGAGGACGAGAGAGGAAGAGGGACTGCCTCTCCCCTTGAGCAACACATAAACAATCAGTGCTCTTGGAATGTCTTATCGTCACTGCCCCCCAGTGGACTATCACTAAAGCCTAATATGACATGTATAGTAATAATTCCACAGTACTCAGCCCTATACTGACAAGTAATTAAGTATTAAATAAGCTTTCACAAGCTAAAAATCGTGCTTTTTAACAGACATGAAGTTCACAATAGGTCAATGATATAAATGTCACGTTGATTTTAGATTCAGTCGATTGAATTGACCTTACAATCATGAGACGGCCCACTCTACCAACTGTACCACCGTCGCCCCCGTTCAAGATCGAGTTCCGCTCCAATGTCAAGAAATGTGTGAAAAATTTGGGGGAAATGGGGCACAAAATCATGCAAAAATTTAGAGAAAAAACTAGGAAACAATTGGGGTAAAAAATAAAGAAAATTGAGTGAATTGGGGGAAAATATGCGGCAAACATTCAGGAAAAAAAAGAATTGGAGAAAAAAAGCCCTTTAATGCTGTCCCTGGACCAACAGCATCAAAACTGTATTTGTTTTTGTTTGGGTTCTGGTACTTTATACTTTTTAGTTTGATACCAGTAGTTGTACCTAGTTTTTTCCAATACCATAGCTGTATCGTTTAACAGTACCCAGCCCTAGTAATTGGCCTAGAATCTTACATTTCAGTGAAAAGAAAAGGGGGGAAAAAACTGAATAATGTCAGAATAAATACCAGTTGAGAACCACTGATTAAGGGTCGACACAAAACCACGAGAACCTTTTTACTGTTCCAGCTTCTGGGTCGGGGAAAATAGGAACGGCTGTCGCCGCATTCGTTTCCACAGAGTTTTGTAGCCGTTTCTTTGTCGTATTTACCGGAGCCTTGTCCTGTATTGACTGCAGGCCGCAATACCCAACTGACAAATAGTTAAGTTTCATAAAAAAAGTTAAAAAAAATGATGTAAAAAATGTCACACACAAAAAAAATTGAGAAAAAGGTGAAGTTTGATGTAAAAGTGAAATGTAATTTATATGAACTGCATGGACATTTAGAATAAAGATGGCAGTGCCTCGTTTTGTATATCACATTTTTCATCGTCCTTTTATTTCATTGACATGAAGTATCTAGGAAACCCTGATGGAGGGTTTTTGACCCTCAGAGTAGAGAAGCAGCACTGGGGTCACTGCTAAATGGTACCACTTTGGTTTGGGGTATTGTCACTGAAAACTGGTACAGAAATGAATATTTGTTTAGATCCCAAATGAAGACGTTTCAGTGCAAATAAGTGGCAAAAAAGAAACAATCTATGAACTAAATCAAAAGAATTGTTCAGTTCTATAGTTCAAGATCAGGGGTATTTTTTTTTGCCCGGCAAGCCACCTTTATGCACTTACTCTCACTTATTATTATATACTTATTTATGCACCTATGAGTTAGCAAAGACGATGTTTTTAAGAAAATCACTAGTTTTGTTCTTTCTTTTTACTATATTTATCCAAATGTTTGCCGATTGTGTTTAGGGTGATCAGAACCAAAAGAAAATGCATTAAAAATGCGTGTCATTAAAGTGATAGTCTAAGTTTGCAGAGTGAGGAGAGAGTGAAATTTCAACGTAAATTCTTCCCCCCAACTAGAAAGCTTTGAAAAATAAGAACAGGAACAGAATTGTCAACGTTCAAGCTCCTCCCCCTTCCTTCTGATTGGACCCGACAGGCTGGTTCACAGGAAAAGCTCGTCTCACTGGTCAATGTGGGAGGATATACTAGATGCTGATTAGTCGCAGAGATCCAGGAATGAGGGACTTTACAAAAAACGTAAAATATATATATATATATATCAAAATGCAGGACCAAGTTGTACATTTTTTTAAATTTGTAAAACGTTTAGACTTCCAGACTATCACTTTAAGCGCATGTAGAAAAAAAGTATAAAGTACTGATACTTGCCCTGAGTGATAAATCAAATTTAATGCAAACTTATAGAAAACTTATAGAAAAGAACCTATAAAAAAAACCGACACAGTAACCAGCTTTGTCTGTACTGGGCTCTTATACAAAAACACAACATGGTACTGGACAGGTTTTAGTTCAGGTACTTGCAGATGCCTAAAACGTTCATAGACAAGAATAGCGGTGGACGCTTCCCCATAGCCTTTAGCACGGGCAAACTGAAGCTCCGTCATGTTTAGTCCATTACAGCAACAACACTTCCCTATGAGGCTTCAGCAGCTAATGTGTAATGTTTTTCACAGTCCAAGTCTGAGATATCAACTTAAATACTGACTCCAGTATCTGTATCGGAATAATAGTGACAGTTTAAGCTGATAGTGACGTTTCTCCTGTTGAACCGCTGCAGGTGACACACAGTTGTGGTGTTGGTCACCGACGTTGCGTTCTGCGCTCGTTACACAAGGCCACACCTGGACTAGTTTAGCTCCGTGAAGTCCAGGCCGGAGTCAGACCTTACTGCGTTTGGCCCCGCCCTCGTGCCCCGAGGTGGAGCGCCTGGCCCTGCCCTCGTGCGCGGGCCGCTTGTTGCGGTGGTGGGGGAAGGTGGGCATGAGCTCGGGTTCGCAGGGTAAAGGCTTCTCTTTGAAGTAGGAGCTCTGCAGACAGTCGGTGGCGTTGGCGCGGCGCTGCGGGTGGTACAGGAACAGCGTGTTGAGCAGGCGGTGCCCGGCCTCGGACAGCCATGAGAAGCGGCTCTTCAGGTTGTTGTAGGGCTGTTTGCGCAGACTGTACTGCGTGGCCAGGGGCAGCAGGGAGAAGCCGGGCCAGATGGCGTCGGTGGGCGTGCCCAGCAGCTGCACGATGAGGTCGAGCTGCTGGATCTCCGACGCCCCGGGCAGCAGCGGCTTGTGCAGCAGCAGCTCCGCCAGGATGCAGCCCACGGCCCACATGTCCAGGGCCGTGGTCTGGCTCTTAGTGCCCAGCAACAGCTCGGGGGCGCGGTACCACAGCGTCACCACGCGGGGCGTCATGGGCGGCTGGGGCACGCCGTAGGTGCGCGCCAGCCCGAAGTCAGCGATCTTTACCTGGCCTTTGTCCGTCAACAAGAGGTTGGACACCTTCAGGTCACGGTGGATGATGAAGTTATGATGGAGATAGTCCAGTCCACGCAGCAGCTGCAGGCAGATGCACTTCACCTAAGGAGATACAGAAGCACTCGTGTCAGACACAAGGACCTTCAGAAAGAAGGAGTTAGAGAAGCACCACTCGCGTCAGAGTTTCAGGAAGAGTCTTAGAGCATTCAGGATTGTGACGGTAACGAGAGCACACGTATGGTTAGGGTGTGAAAAGCAGGGGTTCCCAAACTCATAAAATCACCACACCAACAACTTGGAAAGCCGCACTGTAAAATGTTATAGCATTTAGAATCATTGACTTTGTTTGGATTCTGCATTTGGCTTAATTTCACTTTAATATAATAATATTTCCCCACTTGAACATTACGACTTACAGTTTGTTCTAGTAATAAACCAAATGGCTAATGCTACCTAAGTCAGCTAATAAGATGCTAACTGTACCAAGCAAAGTTCAGCTTCTCCGGTCTCTCTTCCTGTCTCTGTCGAGTGCAGACGCGTTTTCTCACTTCTCCTGCTTTCATGCTTTTTCCTGCCTCTGCGAGTGTCTTTTATTTTTCCTCTTGGACCACCTGCTCGCTGTCCTCCCGAACCGCTAAACTATGGAATTGATTAAATGGAATCACAGCGCAATTGATACGTAACGCACAACGATGGACTGTAATGTACGACCTGGCAGCTCGCTGTGGAGACGGACAATAGATGGACTTTATTTCTGGGATGAAAAGAGATGAACTGTGAAGGGAACTACCTGCTCTGGAGAACTGAACTAAAGCTGAGACCAAGAAAAAAGCTAATTCATTATAAATGTATGAACTGTTAATGGAATAATTCTCTTCCTCCTGAGAGAGAAGGTTTGAAGCAGCTGGACCGCTTATCTCTCCTACGCCGTCAACACTTCCCTTCAAGGCCAAGCCACGGAGCTAAACCTGATAAGGACTGAGCTCTCTGGGTCATATTTTGCAAAACACTGACTTTCAGACTAATTAACCGCACACACATACCCCCTCCCTAACCACACCCCCGTCGTTCTGCGTCTGCATCAACACGTTTGCATCATCTTCTTTTGTGAGGCGCATTGAGTTGCCTGGTGTACGAAATGCGCGGTATAAATAAAGTTGTTTTGCCTTCATCATCGATAGAGTGAAGTGAACGTTTATTGACCAGGTAAGGAAAATCATCACTTACTAAACGGGGAATATGAGGTTCTCCCCTGGGGGCGCTTAAATTCAACAATAATCAATCAATCAATGGTTTTGTTTAGCCCAATATCACAACAGGAGTTGCCTCATAGGGCTGCACCGAACATTAAGGCAATAAAACAGAGCAGTAAATAAGACAATGTAAAGTTCAGGCAAACATAAAGTCCAAATAAGCGTCAGCAGTGGAGACGAGCAGCGTGGGTGTCCCCTGTCCTTAGACTCTCCAGCATGGCAAGGAAAAACTCAAAAACCCAGTGGGAGAAACGAGAAACCTTGAGGAGAACCACAGAAGGAGAGATCCACTCCCATGGACGGACAGCCTATTCGTTTGTTAAGTGGTGACGTCACAGCTCTACTTCCGGGTCCGCAGATGTGCAAGAAACTACAAAAAACTCTTTAATACCACAATCAATATTTCTGAAATTCAACAGAGTTACTCAACATACTTATTTATCAGGCCAATTAGCCACAAATGCTGTACTTACTGCTATAAAAGTCATATTTACCAAAATCCGTACATCCGGAGAAAAATGCTAACGGCGCAGCAGATCCGCTAAACCCGGAAGTAGCGACTTTAGTAAATATTACTTTTTTAGGTAGGTGCGGCATTTTTGGCTAACGAGTCAGAGAAATAAGTAGCTTTAGTAACTCTGCTAAGCTTCAGAAATATTGATGGTTGTTTTTAAGAGTTTTTTATGTTTTATTCTCACATATTTGTCCGTCTGCCATGACCCAGAAGCGGAAGTCGTGACGTCACACTTAACACACAAAACAGAGACTCATCGGTCTCTATGGCGATGGGTCGAAAGCTTTAAGCTTTCTTTCGTCCCTACATCAGTGAGTCTTTTGAACAAGTCGGACATTACTTACTGCCACTAATGTCCTTTTATTCTAAGTTGTTTTTAAACTTTCTCTACATGTGTCTTTGGCTGTTCTTTCTTCACCGTAATAATGCACCACACCACTTTGAGGTCTGTTAGAAACATGGACTGTCTGTGCTGTAGCCTACCATGTTGTATTGTATGTAACTATGTTGTCTAATTCAGCAAGCAGCTGTGGGCCCAAGACAAATTTCCTACAAGGGACAATAAAGTCTAATCTAATCTAATCTATTGTTTCACAAAATGTCTCCACTATCTCATATCTGAACTTGGAGTCGGACACTCTGATCCTCTCCGACTCTTTACGATGTTGTAATTACCAATTCGAGGGGCTCCCAGGGATTTTTTCCAGTCGGAGGTCGGAACCGTACTCGTTACCTAAAATGCAGCAATATAAATGGATCCAGATTGCTGACCTGCGCCTCGGAGAACGGGCTCTGCATGTGCTCCAGCAGCGACGCCAGGTCCTGCTCGCAGTACGTCATGACGAGGAAGAGGCTGTGCAGCTGCGCGCCCACCGCCACCTCGCGCAGCTCCACGATGTTGGGGTGGCGCAGGCGCAGCAGGAGCGTGATCTCGCGCAGGCTGCTGATGGGGATGCCGTCCTTCTCCTTGTCCATGCGAACCTTCTTCAGGGCCACCACCTCCTGGGAGCGGGTGTCGCGGGCGCGGTACACGATGCCGTATGTGCCCTCCCCGATGCGGTTCAGCTTCTCAAACTCCCGAACGCTCCGACAGCCGCCCAGACGGTCGCCCTGCGGCACTGGGAACGCCCTGAGGAGGGAGAGGGGAGAGGAGTAGAGGAGTGTGAGAGAAGAGAGGAGGACCATTGGGAAGAGCAGTTTTATAATACACATTATAAGACTGCACAATATAGCACCAAAGTATGGTCTGAATGTCCCAGTAAATTAAGTGCCACTGACTGTTTTTGGCTGTATACTGGAATAAATGTAGTACTTTTTAATAAAACACAAGGTCTTAAATTTGCTACAATTCATTCAATCACTGCTGGCAACAGAAAGTATAGGGACTTGTCTGCTCTCTGTAACCACAACATCTCTACAAGATCCAACACAAAGCTAGCTTTAACAGATCATGTCCTAAACTGTGAATAATCCTTGCTGCTAGGGCAGGGCGATATGGCCTACGATCTATATCACAATCTATAAAAAAGAAATATCACGATAACGATATATTTAACTATATAAATTGACAATGGACAAATTACTTCCAAATCCCAGCCTTACGCCTTGGGAAGATGAATTCAGCTGTCAAACAGCATTCTAGTTTCCTCGCAAATATGACCTACTCAGGCAGTTTACTTTAAAAGCACCTACCCCTGTGTCCTACACAGTCAGTGTGTATGCTGCTCTGATGGAGCTGAGCGTGACATACATTATATCGTGTCCATAACGATATAAAAAAAATATATAGAACGATACGATATGACCCACCCCTACTTGCTGTCTTCGTCATCTTTGCATTATTATCTATGTGGGAGCTCCACTTGCTTGTTTACTTTGTCTGCTAGTTTGTTTTTCTTGTGGCTGCTCTAAATGAATTGCCAAATGAGGGATGAATAAAGTAATCTGGGAGCTTTTTAAATGCCTCGTGATTTAAAAAAAGACATTGGTTAATTACAATCGAATGCAGCAGGAATCCCAAAGATCTTAAGCGTCTTTATGACTGATTTTATTACATTACTGCAAATGCTAGAAATGATTCCAATGCTGTACAAAAAAAAAACGAGCCCAAGAGGAGCATGTAGTACCTGAAGTTCTTCACCGACTTCAGTGTGATCGGCTCCGGTTCGTCCTCGGCCCCAGGCTCCATGCTGCACTCCTGGTTCTGTTGATGGTAACGTCTTAGTGATGTTTTGGTGATGTTTTAGTGCTTTTACTGGTGTGCTCGAGCTGGAACCAAAACTTCCGGGTGGCGTAGAAGACGTGATGACGCAGCCGGCGGGAGCAGTGACGTTGCTTCCGTTGTTTTCGTCTTAGCGCGGGAGATTGTTCCGGAGCTCTAGAGCCGTGAGTTTAACCCCATTAACTTCTGCTTTTAACGACTTCATGAGCTTTATTCCTTCAGGACATGTTTAAGAGTCAGAGTCAGGGCCGTAGGGGACAGACTGGGGCCGGTTAAAGCCGCGGGGTGAGGGTCTTTGGCAGAGTTTAAACGAAGGAAGCGGCTCGTGTTTGGGGCGGACACACGGACAAAGCTCTGCCCTAGTTAGATATATATACATGTTAGATATTATATACATGTTGGATATATATACATGTTAGATATATATATACATGTTAGATATTATATACATGTTAGATATATATACATGTTAGATATTATATACATGTTAGATATATATACATGTTAGATATTATATACATGTTGGATATATATACATGTTAGATATATATATACATGTTAGATATATATATATACATGTTAGATATTATATACATGTTAGATATTATATACATGTTAGATATATATACATGTTAGATATATGAGGTCGGTATATGGTTCAAAATAAGCCTTTCTGTTTGAAGGTCTTTTAGATATGGAATAATGCAGGATAGCCAATACTAGGGCTGAAACAACATAACGATTAATCAACAACTAATTTTGGCAATCGATGAATCGTTCTCTGGTGTACACAGACAAATGTGATGTGTGAACCCACTTTGTTTTCAGACTTTGGGTATGGTTTGTAATGCACATTATACATTTCATAAACATTATGTCTGTGTAAACGTCCTCTGTCCCAGTCAGAGCCAGTGCAGCCTCCTGTCATTACAGCTCAGTGGCAGAACTTTAGGGGTTCTTAGCTTCCAAATATTCACACTTGTACTGACTATTTTTGTAACCGGAATGGATGTTTATTTTGTATTCCCTTTTCACATGACACCAGTCATCCAAAGCGCTTGACACATTGTCAGAGATTTGTCGGAGATTAAAGCACTAAGTTTGAGTTTACTTTATTTACATGTCATCAAGCGGCGCCGCCTGAGCTTTATGTGGGAAAACGATTGACCTGTCACAGCTAAGCAATTCATCGTTCAAATAATCGACCGACGAATCGATGACCAAAATAATACTTACCTATAATACCTATGCGGTAAATATAGGGCTGCACAATATATAGCTCAAAACGTATTGTTTTTTCAATTTTAAATTATGCAATATCCATATCACAAGAAGCCGCTATATATCACAGGGTGTCTGTGATATATAGCTTAAATGTAATGGAACAGACAGAGTTGTCTTGGGTTCAATAATTGTGTGTTTTTGACTTCCGGGATGACGAGGAAGCGAGCAAAAGCGTGATGGGCAGCACGGTAGCACAGTGGTTAGCGCTCGTGCTTCACAGCTAGAAGGTCCCAGGTTCGATTCCCACCTGGACGGGGCCTTTCTGTGTGGAGTTTGCATGTTCTCCCCGTGTCTGCGTAGGTTTCCTCCGGGTACTCCGGTTTCCCCTACCACTAAAAACATGTACAATAGGCCCAGGGACTGCAGGTGGAAATTAGCACAAGTGCTACAACCTGGTACAATGCATCTCTCCTTTCTGAGGCTAATGTATATTGTACACTGTCCCTGTTCAAATAAAATAAATAAAAAAAAACCTGACATATCTTAGCTCTCTGACGGTCTAATACTCCCTGACCAAAAATACCTTAAAACATGAAAATGATTGTCCGATGTAGTATGTCAGGGGGTAAACAAAGAGGAACAAGAGGGAATCCGCAAAGAACTACTCAAGATCTTTTATCCTCAGAAACCAACGCGGCTAACGAGCTAGCTAAAGACAACGAAGGCATGGAAGCTATTCAAGCTACCATCATTGCGGAGCTAAAAAAAGTTCAAGGTGACGCTAAAAACGAGCTGATTGACAAGATTGAGGCATTAAATACTGAAGTGAGCGGCTTCCGAGGAGAAATGGGAAAACGTGTGGATGACATTGCTGAAGATATAAAAGGAGTGACTCAAAGAGTGGAGGAGACAGAGCAGAGAGTAGCCGACATTGAGGGGGTCAATGCCGATGTTTACGATGTCCTGGAACACGCTCTGCACCTGCAAATAGAGCTCCAAACACGAGTAACAGAGCTGGAAGCTCGTTCACGCAGAAACAATATCCGCATACATGGTATAACCGAAGAATCCGAAGGCACCAATATTCAACTTTTCATGGAGCACTTTTTAAAATCAGAACTTCCTCTCGCCAATACGACACTGAACATACAGCGCTGCCACCGCTCACTAGGCTCCAAACCACCACCGAGTGCTAATCCCAGATCCATTGTCATGTGCTTTCTGGAGTACACAACGAAGGAGAAAATAAAACATTAAATTCCATGGAAAACGTGTGTATTTTGACCACGACTACCCCAGCGACATTCTCTCCAAGCGCAAAGCTTACAACCCAATCAGAAAAATGCTGAGAGAGAAAGGCTATCGTTTCCAAACTATGTATCCGGCCAGACTTCGCGTGTTCTTTGATGAAGGCCCACTCATCTACTAAAGTCTAGAGGAAGCTACGGACGACTTGAAGAAGAGAGGGCTGATACAATATGGTGCGATGGAGGACACCGCATCCGCCGCACTCATTCACAGCACGAGGAGAACCCCTTGGGAGACAGCGCGTGGAACCGCACAAAATATATTGAGGAAAAGCTGAAAAGATTCAAGCGCCCCGATAATATGGCCTGACTAAAATGCCCCAGCGTATCTCTACGTGTTGGAATAGAAAAGTAAACAGAGGATTATGATACCGCCCTTAAAAAAGAGTGATATTGTTATTGACCGTCGCATGAGGAACGCTTTCTCTTTGTGCCGCTACGAGGAAGAGGAGAAGAAGAGTGGCAGCACTGAGAGGGATACTTCACTATACTTCACTTTTGGAAGTCATTTGTTTTTTCTGTTCAGGTGTGTTTTACGTTTTTCTTTGCAGACCCTAATTACCCTTAATGTAAATGGTTTACATAACTATTGCTAAAATGAAACGTGGGAAATATGACATAATATTCTGTCAAGAAACACATTTTTCAGACGCAGAGCATGAAAAGGTACGCAAAATGGGGTTTAAAAACTTGTATTACTCTTCATATTCAAAAGGAAAAACTAGAGGAGTTGCTATTCTTCTACCAAACAGGGTAAATGTCCAATTTTCATCTCAATTTAGCGACATGGAGGGACGTTATATACTGGTTAAAGGATATATAGATCATAAAGAAGTGACTCTCTTAAATGTATATAGACCACCAGGTAAAGACAATTGTCTAATTAAGAGAATTTTTGACCTTATTGCAACAGAAATATCGGGCGTGTTTATTTGTGGAGGTGACTGGAATATTTGTCTTAACACCTCCATAGATTCTTCGACCAAAATTAAAAAACCTCAAGCAGAAGCAACGCTTGTTAAGAAAATGCTTAAGGAAGTTGGGATGATGGATGTATGGAGAAATCTGTATCCATCAAACAGGAGCTATACTTTTTTTTCTCATTCTCATCGTGTGCATTCACGATTAGATAATTTTTTTATGCTAAACGCTAACAGACATAGAATTGTAGAATGTGAAATAGGAGTGAAAGACATATCCGATCATGGGATGTATGTTTTACATTTGGATAATGACCGTAAAGAAACATTATGGAGACTGAACACCAGTTTTTTAAAAGATGGTGAATTTCATGATTTTGTTGGAAAAGAAATTAGAGACTATACAAACTATAATAATGACACTTGCACTACTCCAAGTATATTATGGGATGCCTCAAAAGCCGTTCTTAGGGGAAAATTGATTATGTGGTCTTCTTTAAAGAACAAAGAAAGAGAAAGACGTATCAATGACTTGACCGCAGAACTAAAGTCCCTTGAAAAAGAACATATGCAAAATGGTAATAATGACTTATTAGTAAGTATAGCAGAAATAAAGCAAACTTTAAACAGGGCATTTGAGGATCAAATAGAAAAGAAAACCATATTTATGAAGCAAAACTACTATGAAAATGGTCCCAAAGCTAAGAAACTTCTTGCTTGGAGGATACGTTAAGAGCAGGCTACATTTTGAAAGACAAACAGAAATCTTTTGCAGCTTTCTATATGCAATTATATACCCAACCGCACTCAGTGGATCACGAAGCTATAAACCGTTTTCTGTCCTCGCTAGACCTACCACCAATAGGAACAGAACAAAATGAAAGGTTAAATCAATTAATAACAGAGGAGGAAATTAGTAAAACAATTTCTAAATTGAAAGCAAATAAAATGGCAGGCGAGGATGGTTACCCCGCAGAGTGGTACAAACATTTCTGGTTGGAGAAACTGTGGTGACATCAAAGCAGACCATTTTCATGTTTTTTGGGGCTGTACCAAGATCATACCCTACTGGACAATGGTGGTAAAAGAAATAAAAAGCATAACTGGACTGGACTTGCTATGCGACTTCACAATAGTCTATTTAGGTAATCTACCTCGAGAACTAACAAAATCGGAGAAGTATCTTTTGTCAATACTATTAGCCGGAGCAAAGAAAGCCATAACACGCAAATGGTTGTGTGAAGATGCCCCCTCCAAAACAGACTGGTTCCAGATCATCACAGAAATCCACGAAATGGAAACACTCACATTCTCAATAAGGTTGGCTTCGGACAAATGTAAACATTATTGGAGAAAATGGGACAGTCATATGAAACGGACCTCTGCCTTAAAGTATTGACGAGTATTACTCTATTATTTTGAAATATCAAGTGTAATGGTCTAATGGTATTGTATGTGTGCAACCTAGATGCTCTGTGTTTTTGTTCTGTGATCTGCTGTTTCCTCTGCTATTTGAAAATTGAAATTTGTGAAAAATAAAGTTTAATAGTTTTAATCTTTCTGTGAAGCACTTTGGTCTTCCTGTTATCTTTTGTAAAGTGCTATACAAATACATGTTGATTGATTGATTTGAAAATGTTGCACACCTGCATCACATATTGTTGAAGTATCTGAACCGTAAAGCAGCCCCAGTCTGGATTGAAGAGTTGTTTTGTCCACTTTCAGGGGAAGATGCCGTGTGAGAAGAAGCCGATGCGTTACGGACACTCGGAGGGACACACTGAGGTCTGCTTCGACGACGGCGGGAAGTGAGTGTTAATCCTCAGTCAGTTTATAGCGTCACTGCAACCATCTCATAGAAAATAAAGGACGTGAAGGCGTTTCGGTGTGCGTCGGGCTTTAATCACCCAGACGAGCAAACCAATATTGATATGGGAAACCTGCTTGAGTTCATTTTATTAATGGAGGAAATAAACACAATGTTACCTGTAATATTCCAAGTGTTTTCAATCGCGGAAAAGTAGGAGGTACACGAATCGTCACCCAAAGCTTCAGGGGGTACACAGCCCCAAAACGTTTGGGAACCACTGGCCTAGACTAGTGGATGTGTACCTGTCTTGTCTTTGTGTGTGCGCTCAGTCACACAAATGTTGTTAGCATTTAGCGACTCCCAAGTATAGCGCCAAACTGGGGTGAAGTTAGAAGCTACCAAGCTGTTCATGTTTCCCCTATTTAAATCCAGTTATGTGAGCCTTCACACGATCCAAGTCTAGTTGCACAAAATGAAACATGTGGATGTTCTAAGTGGATAAAAAAGGTACCGTAATAATATCTTCGGAGCACTTCGACGTCAGTGCAGTTAAGTGAGAGATAACTGCGCGGACGTTGAAGTGCGCCTATGTTATTACGCCTTACAATATAGTACCCCTTTTCGGATATTTGTAGTCGATACCCGATATCGTATTTTTTCCAGTATCGGATATTTGATAGCAGTATCGGATCGGTGCAACCCTATTTAGTAGTAAGTTGTAGACAAAAGGCCTCGGTCCTCATTCAAACGCTGTAGTGGTCATCTCTGAGTCCCGTCGCCTTTTTATTTCTGTTGAAGAAGTTTGTACATTTTTCCAGCGAGTTGAAAAACAGTGCACTGCACTTAAGACAAAATGAGCATGAGGGAGCCACTTTTAGTCAATTCAAGAACTTATAAACACAGTAGAAAAGCTCTCCTTCCAATATCCAGCCGGGAACACTAGAGCAAGCCTTCTCAAACTCCAGACTCAGGCCGAGATTAATGCCTGGTATCAAAATCACTGAATAAAGATATACAAGTATAATAATGATTTCACCCTCATGGAGCTGTAACTGTTGATTTAGGGCTGCAACTAATGATTATGTTGTAATCGATGAATCTATCGATTATTTTTACAATGAATCGCTTGGCTGTGAATGGTGTAGTAAGCTAAAGTGGCGCCGCTTGAGGACATGTTGACGGAGTAAACTTTAAGTAAATGTTTGTTGGAGGCTCTTGGCACTAATTCTGCTTTCTGATTGGATGAGGCACAGATATTCATGAAATTATACTATAAAAACAAATTAGGTTTTCATCAAAGATACTACATTTTCATGTCACTTTTGCTCTATTTGAGTCTGTGTGAACCAGAAAGCGATTAATCGGTTACTAAAATATTCGACTATTTCAATAATGGATTTGTTGTCGATTAATGGATTAAACCATTTTTCCTGGTGTTGAAGACACGACGCTCCTCTTATTGGAAAATCAATAACTCTCATTTGAAACATAATGATGTAATCCAACTTCACTGGCATAAGGTGGTTTAGTTCTAGAAAAGTTGGGAGCTTTTAAAGTTTGAAATTGTTAAGTACCTGAGAAACTATAGCAGTGATCTGGATAAATCTAATGGAAATATGAAGAGAAAGTTATTTAGTAAATAACTGTATCATATTTAATGTGCATTTTCAACCATAAACGTTATAAACAAAAGACAGACCATGTCTCATTAGAACTGAGTGTCCATCGTAGGGCTGGTTTTTACTCTTCATGTATATCTTTTTATTTAATAAATTTCAATTATTACAAATGTTCTGCTCATGTTAAAATGCTGCATATATTTATATATATATATATATATATATATTTACTGCAATGAGCACTGTTGATTTAGTAAAATAATCCATTTTTTAGCCTTTGGTCGGATGCAGCGTGGCCTGAATAATGTGGACGTATCGAATGTAACCCGTCTTTGAGCGTTTTAGAAGTCAAAATAATCATGTTCATGTAGGAGGAGGACATTTGAAGCCCCGTCTGAGCCAGTTGTTTGGTGAAATGGTGAAATGTTCCTCCAGGTTCATCGTGACGTGTGGAAACGATGGAGACGTCCGAATCTGGGAAGGTTTGGACGACGACGATCCTCGGTTCATCACAGTCGGAGAAAAGGCCCACTCCCTGGCTCTGAAGGTCTGAACCCGTGACCTCCTCTGCTCCTGTCGTTATTTAGTTGGGGGTCATTATTCTCCTTTTCTTCACCAAAAGGACGGCTTTACAGTGACCTCTGTTTCTGTGTAGAATGGTAAACTGGTGACGGCGAGCTCCAACAACACAGTGCAGATCCACACGTTTCCGGAGGGAGAACCCGACGGTATCCTGACCCGATTCACCACCAACGCCACACACGTCACCTTCAACCGCAGCGGGAGCCAGGTGGCGGCTGCGTCCAGGTCTGAGCGCTGAACAACACTCTGTCGCAAGGTTCACAGTCACTTCACGTGTTTCACAAAGGCTTTCAATGAACTGGGACAAAGTTAAGGACAGGGCTGACTCCAGACTGGGCAGATATAACCATTTCCAGACTAACATAAATGTTACCATGGAGATCTGCCATGTTTGCGGGTACTACATTTTCCATAGACTAACATGAATTAAAAACAGTTTAAAGTGCAAAACTCCATCAGCTGCTGAGTCACTGCTGTGATGTCCAAATGTTTGAATGTGAACAGTAACTCCTGTATTTTACTTTTAAAATCGTATTGCTGCAAATCCTATCATGCTTAGCTATATGACATTACGATCCTGAACTCTATAGATCAGGGGTGCCCAAAGTGGGGCTCGCGGGCCAAATTCCGTTGGGCTGATTTCCGTAAATACAGTACCTTGCGAAACTACTAATACACCTTGAACTTTTGCACATTTTGTCATGTTTAACCCTAAACATAAAGATTTTATTTTGAATTTTTTACTGAAAGTTCACACACAAGTAACAGACAACTGTGAAGTGAAAGCAAAATGAAACATGATTCTGTTATTTTTCATAAATTAGAAAAGTGAAAAGTGGGGCATTCATACAGCATGACTTAATACTTTGTGGAACCCCCTTTTGCTGCAATAACAGCAGCAAGTCTTCTGGGGTTTGACTCTACAAGGTTTGCACATGTAGAGACTGACATTTTAGCCCATTCCTCTTTACAAAACAACTGAAGCTCTGTCACATTAGAAGGAGAGCGTTTGTGAACAGCAGTTTTCAGGTCTTTCCACAGATTTCCAATAGGATTTGCTCTCACCTGACTCATTGGGCTCTTGCCAAATCGTGTTACACAAAAAGCAAAGACCAGCTGAGCGTCGGGCCTGTCCATATACTGTACTGTAGAATAGCAATCGTTTTTCATAGTCTATGGAACTGTCACAACAGTTCAATCCTAAACTAAGTCATATGCTCCTGTCACTGTGCGACACGGGAAAACACTGAATCTATCAAGACAAACAATAGCAATAAACACACGCACTTTATGTCAAATGAGTCTGTGCAACAGCGGCACATTCAGTCAGACTTAACTCCACAGAATCAGCATAAAAACACTCACTGTGCACGACATCATCTGTCGTAGAACTCTTCATCTCTTTATCCATGATTCTCACTCGTCTGGTCAATCATAGCCCCATTAGGCAAAACTTATTTTGCATAATCCACAACAACAGGCCTGTCTCCACCTGCCCCGCACTCATCGCTGCTTGTTTGACATGTCTAAAGTTGTAAACCAGCCTTAACACTTATCCATGTTATAGCGACTGTAACCACGTCAGTGCGTAAGGCAGCGCGGGAGATGCATTCAAGAAGTAAGAAGTGCGGGAAAGGCGCACCTCTTACTGTCCCTTTTCTTTTTTCACAAACGCACGGAAAATCAGGACAAATATAACAGTCGATAGGCCTGCCACGATAAGTTTTTTTTAGGCCAATATATCGTCCTAAAAAAATATCGCGATAAACGATAATATCGAGTATAATGCAAATACTGTAGGCAATAAAAATAAAACTGTAAGCAACTATTTAATTGAAATGCATTGAACTCCTGACATTCAATATTAACCCCTTATACCAAACAAAGTGCAAACTAGAAGGGTCGACATATTCTAGGACACTGTGTCCATCTGTGCTTCTCAACCTTTAACATAACTTACACTCTCACCAGGTTCTGTGTTTGAACTAGGCCTGTCACAACATTTACAACAAATAGTCAATAAAACAGTATCATCTTTAAAAATATTCCAATAACAATATTGATATTTCATCTGCATTATTCTGGTTAAATATTTCCTCACAAAAACAATATATTAAATGTATGGATTCAGATAATACTGTATTACTGCTAAAGTAGAGTAGCCATATGTTGTGTTCTTTTTCCTTTTCTTTTAAAATCTAACCTCCTGTACACACGGCCGTCGGAGTGAAGCAGCTTTTTTGGGAAACTTGTTGACTGTTCGTCAAACCGCTGCAACATGTAGACCTAAGCCCTGAGTAATGTTCTCAGGACTATCGCGCTTGTATTTGGACAGTAACATAGTCCTAAGCCCTGAGTAATGTTCTCAGGACTATCGCGCTTGTATTTGGACAGTAACATAGTCCTAAGCACTGAGTAATGTTCTCAGGGCTATCGCGCTTGTATTTGGACAGTAACATAGTCCTAAGCCCTGAGTAATGTTCTCAGGACTATCGCGCTTGTATTTGGACAGTAACATAGTCCTAAGCCCTGAGTAATGTTCTCTAGACTATCGCGCTTGTATTTGGACAGTAACATAGTCCTAAGCCCTGAGTAATGTTCTCAGGACTATCGCGCTTGTATTTGGACAGTAACATAGTCCTAAGCACTGAGTAATGTTCTCAGGGCTATGCTTGTATTTGGACAGTAACATAGTCCTAAGCACTGAGTAATGTTCTCAGGACTATCGCGCTTGTATTTGGACAGTAACATAGTCCTAAGCACTGAGTAATGTTCTCAGGACTATCGCGCTTGTATTTGGACAGTAACATAGTCCTAAGCACTGAGTAATGTTCTCAGGACTATCGCGCTTGTATTTGGACAGTAACATAGTCCTAAGCCCTGAGTAATGTTCTCAGGACTATCGCGCTTGTATTTGGACAGTAACATAGTCCTAAGCCCTGAGTAATGTTCTCAGGACTATCGCGCTTGTATTTGGACAGTAACATAGTCCTAAGCCCTGAGTAATGTTCTCAGGACTATCGCGCTTGTATTTGGACAGTAACATAGTCCTAAGCCCTGAGTAATGTTCTCAGGACTATTGCGCTTGTATTTGTACAGTAACATAGTCCTAAGCCCTGAGTAATGTTCTCAGGACTATCTCGCTTGTATTTGGACAGTAACATAGTCCTAAGCACTGAGTAATGTTCTCAGGACTATCGCGCTTGTATTTGGACAGTAACATAGTCCTATGCCCTGAGTAATGTTCTCAGGACTATCGCGCTTGTATTTGGACAGTAACATAGTCCTAAGCCCTGAGTAATGTTCTCAGGACTATCGCGCTTGTATTTGGACAGTAACATAGTCCTAAGCACTGAGTTATGTTCTCAGGGCTATGCTTGTATTTGGACAGTAACATAGTCCTAAGCACTGAGTAATGTTCTCAGGACTATCGCGCTTGTATTTGGACAGTAACATAGTCCTAAGCACTGAGTAATGTTCTCAGGACTATCGCGCTTGTATTTGGACAGTAACATAGTCCTAAGCACTGAGTAATGTTCTCAGGACTATCGCGCTTGTATTTGGACAGTAACATAGTCCTAAGCCCTGAGTAATGTTCTCAGGACTATCGCGCTTGTATTTGGACAGTAACATAGTCCTAAGCCCTGAGTAATGTTCTCAGGACTATCGCGCTTGTATTTGGACAGTAACATAGTCCTAAGCCCTGAGTAATGTTCTCAGGACTATCGCGCTTGTATTTGGACAGTAACATAGTCCTAAGCCCTGAGTAATGTTCTCAGGACTATCGCGCTTGTATTTGGACAGTAACATAGTCCTAAGCCCTGAGTAATGTTCTCAGGACTATCTCGCTTGTATTTGGACAGTAACATAGTCCTAAGCACTGAGTAATGTTCTCAGGACTATCGCGCTTGTATTTGGACAGTAACATAGTCCTAAGCCCTGAGTAATGTTCTCAGGACTATCTCGCTTGTATTTGGACAGTAACATAGTCTTAAGCACTGAGTAATGTTCTCAGGACTATCGCGCTTGTATTTGGACAGTAACATAGTCCTAAGCACTGAGTAATGTTCTCAGGACTATCGCGCTTGTATTTGGACAGTGACATAGTCCTAAGCCCTGAGTAATGTTCTCAGGACTATCGCGCTTGTATTTGGACAGTAACATAGTCCTAAGCCCTGAGTAATGTTCTCAGGACTATCGCGCTTGTATTTGGACAGTAACATAGTCCTAAGCCCTGAGTAATGTTCTCAGGACTATCCCGCTTGTATTTGGACAGTAACATAGTCCTAAGCCCTGAGTAATGTTCTCAGGACTATCGCGCTTGTATTTGGACAGTAACATAGTCCTAAGCACTGAGTAATGTTCTCAGGACTATCGCGCTTGTATTTGGACAGTAACATAGTCCTAAGCCCTGAGTAATGTTCCCAGGACTATCGCGCTTGTATTTGGACAGTAACATAGTCCTAAGCCCTGAGTAATGTTCTCAGGACTATCACGCTTGTATTTGGACAGTAACATAGTCCTAAGCCCTGAGTAATGTTCTCAGGACTATCTCGCTTGTATTTGGACAGTAACATAGTCCTAAGCACTGAGTAATGTTCTCAGGGCTATGCTTGTATTTGGACAGTAACATAGTCCTAAGCACTGAGTAATGTTCTCAGGACTATCGCGCTTGTATTTGGACAGTAACATAATCCTAAGCCCTGAGTAATGTTCTCAGGACTATCGCGCTTGTATTTGGACAGTAACATAGTCCTAAGCCCTGAGTAATGTTCTCAGGACTATCGCGCTTGTATTTGGACAGTAACATAGTCCTAAGCCCTGAGTAATGTTCTCAGGACTATCGCGCTTGTATTTGGACAGTAACATAGTCCTAAGCCCTGAGTAATGTTCTCAGGACTATCGCGCTTGTATTTGGACAGTAACATAGTCCTAAGCCCTGAGTAATGTTCTCAGGACTATCTCGCTTGTATTTGGACAGTAACATAGTCCTAAGCACTGAGTAATGTTCTCAGGACTATCGCGCTTGTATTTGGACAGTAACATAGTCCTAAGCCCTGAGTAATGTTCTCAGGACTATCTCGCTTGTATTTGGACAGTAACATAGTCTTAAGCACTGAGTAATGTTCTCAGGACTATCGCGCTTGTATTTGGACAGTAACATAGTCCTAAGCACTGAGTAATGTTCTCAGGACTATCGCGCTTGTATTTGGACAGTAACATAGTCCTAAGCCCTGAGTAATGTTCTCAGGACTATCGCGCTTGTATTTGGACAGTAACATAGTCCTAAGCCCTGAGTAATGTTCTCAGGACTATCGCGCTTGTATTTGGACAGTAACATAGTCCTAAGCCCTGAGTAATGTTCTCAGGACTATCCCGCTTGTATTTGGACAGTAACATAGTCCTAAGCCCTGAGTAATGTTCTCAGGACTATCGCGCTTGTATTTGGACAGTAACATAGTCCTAAGCACTGAGTAATGTTCTCAGGACTATCGCGCTTGTATTTGGACAGTAACATAGTCCTAAGCCCTGAGTAATGTTCCCAGGACTATCGCGCTTGTATTTGGACAGTAACATAGTCCTAAGCCCTGAGTAATGTTCTCAGGACTATCGCGCTTGTATTTGGACAGTAACATAGTCCTAAGCCCTGAGTAATGTTCTCAGGACTATCTCGCTTGTATTTGGACAGTAACATAGTCTTAAGCCGTGAGTAATGTTCTCAGGACCATCGCGCTTGTATTTGGACAGTAACATAGTCTTAAGCCGTGAGTAATGTTCTCAGGACCATCGCGCTTGTATTTGGACAGTAACATAGTCCTAAGCCCTGAGTAATGTTCTCAGGACTATCGCGCTTGTATTTGGACAGTAACATAGTCTTAAGCCCTGAGTAATGTTCTCAGGACTATCTCGCTTGTATTTGGACAGTAACATAGTCTTAAGCCCTGAGGAATGTTCTCAGGACTATCGCGCTTGTATTTGGACAGTAACATAGTCCTAAGCCCTGAGTAATGTTCTCAGGACTATCGCGCTTGTATTTGGACAGTAACATAGTCCTAAGCACTGAGTAATGTTCTCAGGACTATCTCGCTTGTATTTGGACAGTAACATAGTCTTAAGCCGTGAGTAATGTTCTCAGGACCATCGCGCTTGTATTTGGACAGTAACATAGACCTAAGCCCTGAGTAATGTTCCCAGGACTATCGCGCTTGTATTTGGACAGTAACATAGTCCTAAGCCCTGAGTAATGTTCTCAGGACTATCGCGCTTGTATTTGGACAGTAACATAGTCCTAAGCCCTGAGTAATGTTCTCAGGACTATCGCGCTTGTATTTGGACAGTAACATAGTCCTAAGCACTGAGTAATGTTCTCAGGACTATCGCGCTTGTATTTGGACAGTAACATAGTCCTAAGCACTGAGTAATGTTCTCAGGACTATCGCGCTTGTATTTGGACAGTAACATAGTCCTAAGCCCTGAGTAATGTTCTCAGGACTATCGCGCTTGTATTTGGACAGTAACATAGTCCTGAGCCCTGAGTAATGTTCTCAGGACTATCGCGCTTGTATTTGGACAGTAACATAGTCCTAAGCCCTGAGTAATGTTCTCAGGACTATCGCGCTTGTATTTGGACAGTAACATAGTCCTAAGCCCTGAGTAATGTTCTCAGGACTATCGCGCTTGTATTTGGACAGTAACATAGTCCTAAGCCCTGAGTAATGTTCTCAGGACTATCTCGCTTGTATTTGGACAGTAACATAGTCCTAAGCACTGAGTAATGTTCTCAGGACTATCGCGCTTGTATTTGGACAGTAACATAGTCCTAAGCCCTGAGTAATGTTCTCAGGACTATCTCGCTTGTATTTGGACAGTAACATAGTCTTAAGCACTGAGTAATGTTCTCAGGACTATCGCGCTTGTATTTGGACAGTAACATAGTCCTAAGCACTGAGTAATGTTCTCAGGACTATCGCGCTTGTATTTGGACAGTAACATAGTCCTAAGCCCTGAGTAATGTTCTCAGGACTATCGCGCTTGTATTTGGACAGTAACATAGTCCTAAGCCCTGAGTAATGTTCTCAGGACTATCGCGCTTGTATTTGGACAGTAACATAGTCCTAAGCCCTGAGTAATGTTCTCAGGACTATCCCGCTTGTATTTGGACAGTAACATAGTCCTAAGCCCTGAGTAATGTTCTCAGGACTATCGCGCTTGTATTTGGACAGTAACATAGTCCTAAGCACTGAGTAATGTTCTCAGGACTATCGCGCTTGTATTTGGACAGTAACATAGTCCTAAGCCCTGAGTAATGTTCCCAGGACTATCGCGCTTGTATTTGGACAGTAACATAGTCCTAAGCCCTGAGTAATGTTCTCAGGACTATCGCGCTTGTATTTGGACAGTAACATAGTCCTAAGCCCTGAGTAATGTTCTCAGGACTATCTCGCTTGTATTTGGACAGTAACATAGTCTTAAGCCGTGAGTAATGTTCTCAGGACCATCGCGCTTGTATTTGGACAGTAACATAGTCTTAAGCCGTGAGTAATGTTCTCAGGACCATCGCGCTTGTATTTGGACAGTAACATAGTCCTAAGCCCTGAGTAATGTTCTCAGGACTATCGCGCTTGTATTTGGACAGTAACATAGTCTTAAGCCCTGAGTAATGTTCTCAGGACTATCTCGCTTGTATTTGGACAGTAACATAGTCTTAAGCCCTGAGGAATGTTCTCAGGACTATCGCGCTTGTATTTGGACAGTAACATAGTCCTAAGCCCTGAGTAATGTTCTCAGGACTATCGCGCTTGTATTTGGACAGTAACATAGTCCTAAGCACTGAGTAATGTTCTCAGGACTATCTCGCTTGTATTTGGACAGTAACATAGTCTTAAGCCGTGAGTAATGTTCTCAGGACCATCGCGCTTGTATTTGGACAGTAACATAGACCTAAGCCCTGAGTAATGTTCCCAGGACTATCGCGCTTGTATTTGGACAGTAACATAGTCCTAAGCCCTGAGTAATGTTCTCAGGACTATCGCGCTTGTATTTGGACAGTAACATAGTCCTAAGCCCTGAGTAATGTTCTCAGGACTATCGCGCTTGTATTTGGACAGTAACATAGTCCTAAGCACTGAGTAATGTTCTCAGGACTATCGCGCTTGTATTTGGACAGTAACATAGTCCTAAGCACTGAGTAATGTTCTCAGGACTATCGCGCTTGTATTTGGACAGTAACATAGTCCTAAGCCCTGAGTAATGTTCTCAGGACTATCGCGCTTGTATTTGGACAGTAACATAGTCCTGAGCCCTGAGTAATGTTCTCAGGACTATCGCGCTTGTATTTGGACAGTAACATAGTCCTAAGCCCTGAGTAATGTTCTCAGGACTATCGCGCTTGTATTTGGACAGTAACATAGTCCTAAGCCCTGAGTAATGTTCTCAGGACTATCGCGCTTGTATTTGGACAGTAACATAGTCCTAAGCCCTGAGTAATGTTCTCAGGACTATCTCGCTTGTATTTGGACAGTAACATAGTCCTAAGCACTGAGTAATGTTCTCAGGACTATCGCGCTTGTATTTGGACAGTAACATAGTCCTAAGCCCTGAGTAATGTTCTCAGGACTATCTCGCTTGTATTTGGACAGTAACATAGTCTTAAGCACTGAGTAATGTTCTCAGGACTATCGCGCTTGTATTTGGACAGTAACATAGTCCTAAGCACTGAGTAATGTTCTCAGGACTATCGCGCTTGTATTTGGACAGTAACATAGTCCTAAGCCCTGAGTAATGTTCTCAGGACTATCGCGCTTGTATTTGGACAGTAACATAGTCCTAAGCCCTGAGTAATGTTCTCAGGACTATCGCGCTTGTATTTGGACAGTAACATAGTCCTAAGCCCTGAGTAATGTTCCCAGGACTATCGCGCTTGTATTTGGACAGTAACATAGTCCTAAGCCCTGAGTAATGTTCTCAGGACTATCGCGCTTGTATTTGGACAGTAACATAGTCCTAAGCCCTGAGTAATGTTCTCAGGACTATCGTGCTTGTATTTGGACAGTAACATAGTCCTAAGCACTGAGTAATGTTCTCAGGACCATCGCGCTTGTATTTGGACAGTAACATAGTCCTAAGCACTGAGTAATGTTCTCAGGACTATCCCACTTGTATTTGGACAGTAACATAGTCCTAAGCACTGAGTAATGTTCTCAGGACCATCGCGCTTGTATTTGGACAGTGGCTAAAGCGCTCGGGTTCCTCTCGCTAACAGTAGCGCTGATTAGCTCTGATGCACTGACTGGGCGGTGGTTTCGTTTCGTTCTCATGTTGGACAAACCTGCAGTCACATTAATGTTGTTATTCTCTCCGTGATGAGTTCTTTTGGCTGGAATTCCAAATGTTTTCTCACGAGTCCCTCTTGCTCCGCGATAAAGTTCACAGAAAGTGTCGGGTTTAGCAGCTCCGTAGTAGCGGCATTTTGTTTACACCCCGCCTCTCTCCAAAAGCAGCTGATCTATAAATGATCTGGATACATGCGGGACACGGCTGATGTGCTCAATGCTGTCTTTAAGCACAGGGAGACGGGTTGGATGGACGCTCCACTCACTCAGCGCTGTGATAGCGTTCAAGTTTCTGTAGTTATTTTAAGCACACGCAGCACGTGCATTTATCGAGACTAAAAATGTTGTCGTCCTTCATTTTACTTATCGAGCGATAACTCGATATAGTAATTATCGCGGCAGGCCTAACAGTCGGGTTCTCCAGCGGGGCGGCAATAGGGGTGTCAGCACCTGAGGAGCGGCATCGGCAGGTGCTGTCCCGGGCCTGGAGCGCGGACTGACCGACTTTGTGTGACTTTTTTTTTGGCATAGTGCAGGTACCAACATTTACTTTTCGGCGTAGTGTGGGTTTCTGTCAATTTTGAGCGTGAAAACGGTGATACTGCTCTACGAATGCTCTCACGCTGAATTACGAAGCTCCACTACGCATCACGAAAGGACACGCTCCGTTGCAACTCCACGAACAGAGGGTGAATCGTGACATTCGTGGAAGATTTTTTGACAGACACAAACGTTCTCCACGAACTTCACCAATGTCACGAACTGATGCGTTCTGACAACTAGAAACAGTTGTCTGAAATGAAAAACGTCAGTTACAAATTAAATCAGTTGTGTCAACCTGAGAATACAATTCAACTAAAGAGGTGAATCTGAAATTTCAAATCGATTACATTGTAAATTGGTTATTGGTTACACATACAATTTCTTGGCAGCCCTTGGACTTAGTTTTTTGAGTTGAAACAATTTTACATTTTACAGTGTGTGATTTTTTTATGAAAATCTGTCACTACAGAAAAACAAAAAACCTGTAAAAAATTATTTTACCACTAAACTTTGACCCATCCCAAGGCCTAGTAAAAATAAACACCTCACCCAATTTGGAATGCATTTAAAAAAGTTTTCCTGTTTAGGTATCACAAATACTTGCATGACAGTGAACCTTTGTGTTCATTTTGGTCAATAAAGGGTTAAAAATCATAAAAACATTACAAATATTTGGTATGTATGTGTCAAGCAGAAGTAGTTCTATAATTCTGAGTTTTTAAAGTAGAACAAAATATATGGATGTTGAAAGTAGAGGCCACGTTTTGGGCCTTAGGGTGTTAAGTGTGCTTTTTTTCAGCCCCAGCTCTGGGAAGCTAATGTAAAAAAACTGAAATAGCCAAAATGAACTTCTCCAGAAATGATTATGCTCAGGCAAATTTGAGGAACATCCACTGAACACAGAAAAAATGCCATAAAAATGAAAATGTCAAAGGCCACAAAAAGGCCCTAGGGAGCTGTGAGGGTTAAATGAGGCTTTAGTGAGGCCTGTGTTCCTGTGGCAGGCTGCTGTACTGACGTCTGTTATTGATGTGGTTGTAAATGTTTTTGAGGATAATTTGTGCCGCAGTTGCTGTTCCTCGCTCTATGATAATCATAAACACAATAACAACAACCACATGCCCTTTAAACACATCGACTTCACTTTTCAGACTAATCGAACCATCAGAGACGACAGCATCGATCTGAGAGGGAAATGTCGCTGATTGACAATAAAACACTAAGCAGGAGAGCCGGGACGAAATCCTGGATTAGAACGACCTTTGTATAACTGAACTGACTTTGGTACACAGGATCAGCCATGTCTGTCATTTCTTCTTTCACATGTTACTGCTTCTTCACCTGTTACGGGTGCGCACTGTTTAGTTCACAGATACTGTATGCACGCACTACTGATCGGTTCCTGTTTAAAGCTAGATTGAAGACTCCCCGGTTTAGAACTGCTTTCACTTGCTTATTGCACATATGTCTTGATACACTGATTTGTACAGTCATTTTTTCTCTCATGGAAAGCACTTTGGTTGTGGGTGCGTTGTAATGTGGTATATTTTGATTAATTATCAGCATAATCAATTGAATATGCTTGTTTGACCCCAGGTGTCATTCAGTATCACACACACCTTAACTACTGCAGACATGAATCTAAATTTGCTGAGCATATTCAAAAGAATAAAAACCTTAATTTACATTTTAAGATTGATAAGAATATGTATTGTACCCCGCCACATGCTTCCTGGTCACGTCTGTAATATCAACATTTGTTTTCACACTATTAATGGATTATAAACAGTATTAGTTGGAATGAAACTTTGATTGGGTAATACTATTCAAAAAGTTAAAATACAGACATAAAATATACTTTTGGTATGAAGTAGACTCACTTTTTTTCAATGCCGATACTTTTTCCGATACTTATACAAAAATTATTTGTCATATGGAACCGGAAAACGTAACAATAATGTGTGAGAGATCTGCACATTTACATTATAGAGTTCATCTCCAATGTTAAGAAATGTGTGAAAAATTGGGGGGGAAAGAGGAAGAAAATAAGGAAAAAGTGTGTACTAAAGAAATTAGGGGAAAAATGTGGCGGAATATAATAAATCGTAATAGAAAATAGGCAAGCATGGGGGTAAAAAATGGGAACATTTTTTTTTTTTTAAATAGGAGGGAAAATAAAGAAAATTGTACTGGGGAAAATGGAGCAAACTGGGTGAAAACATTGGAACAAATAGGGAAAGAAAATAGACAAATTGGACAATAATGGGGGAAACAATCATTTATTTGAGCTCAAATAAATTAACTGTCTCCTGTCGTTGCAGTGACTTCCTGGTGAAGGTGGTGGCGCTGTCCGACAGCAGCGATCAGAAGACGCTCCGGGGTCACGAAGCACCGGTCCTCAGCGTGACCTTTGACCCCAGAGACAAGCTGCTGGTCAGTGCCTCAGAACCGAACAGAGCCACTTTCCCCATTTCAAACACATTTTTATTAGCATTTCAACTTCACTAGCTGAACATTTCTATAACTTTGAGACAATATTTTTGCTCAAAAGTTTCCCGTCGGGTCCAACTTTCTTTTAGATATCCACATTTACCATCATTCCTCTGTTTTTTTATTGGAAGGGATATAGGAAATGATAAATGCAGACGTTTGTGGCATTATAAATGGTTTGTTAAGGCTTTAAAATGGCATTAAAAACCTTCAACCTCCTGTACAAACTCTGAATATTTAACCTCTTAACCCCCACCTGCACCCAGCATATTTTCTCCAGTTTGGCTTTACCCAAATCTTAAAGCGACAAAAAACAAAGCGACGAAAATCTAAATTTTGACACAACAGAGAACAAAAAAGTGACAAAAATGTGACCAACATTTATGACGAAATGCAACAAAAAAGTGCCAAAAATGCCACAAAAGAGCAACAAAAAGCATCAAAAACACAACAGAAAAGGGATGGAAAAAAATAACAACGCGAGGAAAAAGATCCATTTGGATGAGTTTTGGAGATCTTAGCTTTCAAATGAGGCGTTACACCTTATGGATTTGGGTAAAGCTGAACTGGAGAAAATGCGGGGGTTAAGAGGTTAAATCTAACTCTGGGTGTGTGCCGCAGGCGTCCTCGAGCTGCGACGGCTCTGTGGTGGTGTGGAACATCGAGGAGCAGGTCTGGCTCCACGTTGACCATGTTATTTGCCATCAACAATCGTCAAAGTGTAATTAACCCTTTCTCTGCTCTGACCCGCCGCTCAGAGTCAGGTGACCCGCTGGACGCTGCTGAAGAAAAGCAGCGACGTCTCCAACGCCAAGTCTCTGTGTCGCCTGGCGTTTCAGCCGCCCTCCGGGAAGGTACTGATGATACTTCCAATACTTTATGTACTGCTACTACTCCTGATCAAAGTGTCGTATTTACTGCAGCGCTGAAGTACCGTGTATCGGTTTGTGTTCAGTTGCTGGCGGTTCCTGTTGAAGAGAAGGTTCACCTATACGAGAGAGACACCTGGAGTCATGTGACCACTCTGTCCGATGACCTCATCACTCAAGTTAGTCCCTAATGGTGCCCTTTCCCATCCACACTGCCTGTCATTCCAGATCAGTGGATCTCAATAAATTGCTATACGCCTATTTCGCAATACCATGTGTCCAATACTTTTTAAATGTAATGTTTCTTCAGTGACAGTGCCACAGGACTTGCTGTTAAACCTACATGTTGCTGTGGTAATGCACTTTCCAGTCTTAACACTGAATAAAGAGCTTCTCTCTCCTGTAGCCGGTGAACGTGGTTTGCTGGTCGCCCTGTGGGAAACTCCTGGCCGCGGCGTCTGTGGGCGGAGTCATCACGGTGTGGGACGTCGGCTCTAAACAGTGTGTGGAAAGGTAACTTCATGTGGACGTTTGTCATCAGGGAACTATATCAGGCCATGATTACAGACTGTAAATGTGTCTCTCCTCAGACAGAAGCATGAGAAGGGCTTCACTGTGTGCTCTCTGGCCTTCAGCCCCTGCGGCTCTCAGATCGCCTACACCGACACGGAGGGCTGTCTGGGGCTGCTGGAGGGCGTGTCCTCAGGGGCGGCACCCAACAGGAGCAAGGTACGAGCACCTGACACGAAAGCACAATTATAAGTTTGATATACAGTGCCTTGGGAAAGTATTCGGCCCCCTTGAACTTGTCGACCTTTTGCCACATTTCAGGCTTCAAACATAAAGATATAAAACTGTAATTTTTTGTGACGAACCAACAACAAGTGGGACACAATCATGAAGTGAAACGAAATTTATTGGATATTTCAAGCATTTTTAACAAATACACAACTGAAAAATTGGGCGTGCAAAATTATTCAGCCCCTTTACTTTCAGTGCAGCAAACTCTCTCCAGAAGTTCAGTGAGGATCTCTGAATGATCCAATGTTGACCTAAATGACTAATGATGATAAATAGAATCCACCTGTGTCAGTCTCGTATAAATGCACCTGCTCTGTGATAGTCTCAGAGGTCAGTTTAAAGCGCAGAGAGCATCATGAAGAACAAGGAACACACCAGGCAGGTCCGAGATACTGTTGTGGAGAAGTTTAAAGCCGGATTTGGATACAAAAAGATTTCCCAAGCTTTAAACATCCCAAGGAGCACTGTGCAAGCGATAATATTGAAATGGAAGGAGTATCAGACCACTGCAAATCTACAAAGACCCGGCCGTCCCTCTAAACTTTCAGCTCATACAAGGAGAAAACTGATCAGAGATGCTGCCAAGAGGCCCATGATCACTCTGGATGAACTGCAGAAATGTACAGCTGAGGTGCAGACTCTGTCCATAGGACAACAATCAGTCGTATACTGCACAACTCTGGCCTTTATGGAAGAGTGGCAAGAAGAAAGCCATTTCTTAAAGATATCCATAAAAAGTGTTGTTTAAAGTATGCCACAAGCCACCTGGGAGACACACCAAACATGTGGAAGAAGGTGCTCTGGTCAGATGAAACCAAAATCCAACTTTTTGGCAACAATGCAAAGCGTTATGTTTGGCGTAAAAGCAACACAGCTCATCACCCTGAACACACCATCCCCACTGTCAAACATGGTGGTGGCAGCATCATGGTTTGGGCCTGCTTTTCTTCAGCAGGGACAGGGAAGATGGTTCAAATTGTTTGGAAGATGGATGGAGCCAAATACAGGACCATTCTGGAAGAAAACCTGATGGAGTCTGCAAAAGACCTGAGACTGGGACGGAGATTTGTCTTCCAACAAGATAATGATCCAAAACATAAAGCAACATCTACAATAGAGTGGTTCACAAATAAACATATCGAGGTGTTAGAATGGCCAAGTCAAAGTCCAGACCTGAATCCAATCGAGAATCTGTGGAAAGAACTGAAAACTGCTGTTCACAAACGCTGTCCATCCAACTTCACTGAGCTCCAGCTGTTTTGCAAGGAGGAATGGGCAAATATTTCAGTCTCTCAATGTGCAAAACTGATAGAGACAAACCCCAAGGACTTACAGCAGTAATCGCAGCAAAAGGTGGCGCTACAAAGTATTCACTTAAGGGGGCTGAATAATTTTGCACGCCCAATTTTTCAGTTGTGTATTTGTTAAAAATGTTTGAAATATCCAATAAATTTCGTTTCACTTCATGATTGTGTCCCACTTGTTGTTGGTTCTTCACAAAAATTACAGTTTTATATCTTTATGTTTGAAGCCTGAAATGTGGCAAAAGGTCGAAAAGTTCAAGGGGGCCAAATACTTTCGCAGGCACTGTATCGTGGAGATATTATTGAAAACCGTTTTATGCCATAAGACCAGGGCTGGGTACTGTTACATTCTTTTTCCTATTCACCTGCAACGTCTCACCATAAAAGGCAATACATTTGAAATCCACATTTCTTTGAAAAGAATAACATTGCTCGACTGTTTTTATGACATAAGGTCTATCCTGGTCTAAAAGGATTCAATGCAGTTGTTGGCTGAAATAAATATATAGAAATGTCCCTTATTCTCTAAATCCCTATTTGATCTTAATCTGCTTCAGTCGGCCGCAGTGCGAGACTACGACGACCTTTTCGACGAGGATGAGGACGGGCTGATGGACGAAGGGGAGTCTCCGCTGAAGAGGCCCGGCCCCGAAGAGGAGGAGCTTATTCCCTCCACGGGACGGGTCCGCAACCGAGCGGCCTTCCTGGACGACGACAACTCCCTGGGTACGATTGCGCCGCAAAGGCTGGTCCATGATGTTCCGGGCAAACGACGGTCCAGGGTTCGTACAGTCATGGAAAACCTGGAAAAGTCATGGAATTTTCAAATCAAATTTCCAGGCCCTGGAAAAGTTTTGGAATTTGTAAAGTCATGGAAAAGTTTTCGAATTTTGACAGATTTATTCCAGAATTCTAAAATATAGTAGGAAAAAAATGGGTAAATCAAAAGTAAATAAGGAATCACATCGCACATTTTTATTCAGGCAGGTGTTAGGCCTGTAGCGGTGACAGGTCCCCCGCCTGTGGGCTCTGAAGGAGCTGGGCTCCCTGAATAGCTAATACTAGCTAAAATGATGACAATAATGCGCTTATGGAGGAAATTATTGGAGATGTCTTCATAATTACACGAATACAAGACCAGAGGATGCAAAGCGGAGTGGTGAAAGTTTAGCTACTACCGCGCATAACCATGGAAATGCAGAGCACGTGAATTTGGAGATGGACTTTTCCTCAGGTGAGTAAAGAATCAAGGATCTTGTTTCTCCGCTCTTGCATGTAAGTGTTTAAATTGGCTACATTAGCTCATGAGGACTCCGGTGCTTTATACTTGCATGTTCTTTGGCTATAACGTAACAGCGGGACTATAGCAGGTACCGCGCGCTGGACAGTGTTTTGTGTACGGAGGCTCTCAGAGCATCCGACCATGAGCCTGATTTTAAAAATAGGCTAAAAATCTGTCCGAGCGCTTTTGTTTCCCACAACCAGAGCAGCGCTTCAGGCCACTCCAGATTACACACGGATTAGACGAGCAAACTCACAGAACAACTCACAGAACAAAACTCAAACACGATCGCGTTTTGTGATGAACAACGTTTCGTTAGTAAAATAAAACATGCAGCTCTGTCTCCGTGGTTAGAGTAGGTTAAAGACGCATCTCCGGAGGTTTGCCATGTAACTATTTTAAAAATGATAAAAGGAAGAAAGCCATAACGTCAGGCGTGTGATAGGATTTGTATCTTTTGCAGTTACTGCTCACTCCAGTGAGAAACTATTGGCACAAAGCATAGCCAACCATTGTTCAAAATCCTGGATATTAACAGTAAACAGTAAAAATGTGAATCCTCAGAGTTACAAAATATTACCCCTCATGTACCATAATATTTAGCAGAAAGCCTGCTTTTCTTATTTATTACTCAAGTACAAGTCAATGACAGAACATCTCACAGAAGTACCTTTTATTGTACAATGTATCCAAAAGTACAATGACTGAGCCTAAATGTTACTATTGCCCCCGACCGCTGCTCTACAGCGATACGGAGCCTGTGATGCTCAGAAACATCATTGGAGCTAAAAGAGTGAGATGTTTAGTGAGTCACATTGTGTGAGCTAAAGTTGTTTCAAAGGTAAAACTATAAAATGTTCCTTTTTAAAGTGGCAAAATTCTTAGGACCATTTTCCCCTTTTGAATTGCACAAGAATGCAGGAAAATAAGGATGATGAGCTCTAAATTTATACTAACCCCCTCTTGAATGTATCTGACATTGTCACATCTGTCAGACACACAATTCTAGAGAAGCACAATATAGAAAGTGATTCATAATGATATATCCGACTGCAGTTCCCAGTGGTTCACCAGTGAGACTCTCTGGCACGTGCTCAGAAGTGTCACCTTTTTCAAAATGCCCGAGTTTGCAGCCCAGTCAGGAGGCGGCCTGGTCGTGGTCTCAGTACTCATTGGTATTCTGGTCTCGACTACAGTAGGCCTAATCTTTAAAATCCCAAACTGAAAATGTAGTGCTGATAAATATGTACGCCGAATAATAAAATGATGGCATTGGGGTCCTGGAAATGTTAAGGGTCATGGAAAAGTCATGGAAAACCTCAGGAGAAAATCTGTACGAACCCTGACGGTCTTGTTTGACTCAAATTGTTAAAAATAGCTGTATATTTTGTTTAAATGTAACGGAACACAGGTTTGCCCTCTGTCTGCAGACACTGGCTCTCTGAAACTGGGAGCAGAGAGGTTTCTGGACGAAGATGACGGGGGCAGTTCTATAGCGCCTCCTGCAGCACCCCCCGTGTCACTGCGGCCGGTGTACGACGGCCCCATGCCCACTCCCCCTCAGAGAGCCTTCCAGCCAGGGTCCACACCAGCTCATCTCACTCACAGATTCATGGTACACAAACTACTACTACTACTACTACTACTACTATCAATACGTCCAACTTATTAGGGTGACAAGCTAAACGTGGCTCTTTGGTGACTAAAACATGAATCGATTGATCAGATTTTTTTGTTTTGGTAATAAAAACAATAGATGTGGCATTTACGGCTCCAGGAAGTAAACGGATGCTGCGGTCGGACTTGAAAGTGCGGCTAACCCTGTCCTGCTGCTGAGGCAAAGACAAGCCGACGCCTCTAAACCTCACAGTACATCCCCAATCACCCCCTCATTCCCACGCAACACGCAAACGCACAAACATCTGCAAAGGAGCTGTTAAAAAAGTGGAAATGTCTGTAGCGTGTCAGAAGCAGATCGTGCGTGCATGTTTGTGTGTGGCGCCTCACAAGGCCACGACTTCACAGAGTTTAGCGCTAATAACAAAATATATACCTAAAGGAATACTAGTGAACAGCGCATTTATAAGTATAAAAGATGGATAAAACTTCAAATTCACTATTAGAAGTCCAGCTAATCCACTCTTCTTCTCATGGTCCAAATACAGCGATAGTATTCCTGTTTAAAGATGAAACGTTTTGCCCATGTGCAGCGTCCTGGTCGTCTGACGGCTCCTCGTGTTTCTGTTTGGCCCATTAGACGAGTTAGTGCGGGTATGTAGCTGATTTGACACCAGATCCTCTTCCCATGCCGTGTGCCTTCCTGTCTGAGTATTCCCTGGGTTTGACCTGACAGGCGCAGTATCACAGCATCATGATTTTTTTTCAGGATGCGACAGAACTGGCCAATCCTCCTGTCGATTAAAACGCACCACACGATTATTGAGATCGACTTTTATTAATATCATGAGTGGATTAAAATTCGATTAATTGCCCAGCCCTTAAAGAGCTCAGTCAGAGCCTTAAAGGATCTGTATCATGCTATTTTAGCCATTCCAAAGCAAAGTATAGGCATTTATATGATATATTGTACCTCTACCACTACGGAGCACTAATTTTTGTGATAAATATAAGTATTTTCTGGAGGTATTTTTCCAACCCGGAAGACAAAACGCTTGGATTCAGTTAACTCCGCCCCCTCTCGCCGCTCATACAACTTTAGCAGTAGTAGAAATATATATATCACAGCAAAAAGTGAAGTTACTTCATGATGCAGTTATAAGGAGTTGACATGGCTACAGCTTCATGGCTAAATGGCTAACACACACGCTAACACACGTTATTATCGACTCGCCACTCTGATGTTTCCATTACGGGACTGGCGTTGTTTATGAAAGTGAATCCACTTTGATTCTGGCCAAGGTTCATCAAGCATCCATCAGCGACAGGCACAGACAAACACTATTTTGGCTAATAGTCGCTGAATCCCGGAGGCGAGTGGCCTCTTCTTTAGGAATGTTGAATAAAGTCCTGTCCTCGCAGCCAAACGCGCTTTTCTCCGTGACATTATCGTGAGGTAAGAAAAAAGAACAGGTGTCATCTCTTCGGACGCTCAGGGGGTGCGTTTGTTTTCTCTACAGGGGCAGCGCAGACGCGTTAGGCACTTCCTCGTTTTATTTTATTTATTTATTTATTCTTTCTTTCTTACGACAGAAATAATGAAAAAAGCTGTTTTACAAATTAAAATCAGTCCGTAAGGCACTAGATTACAGATGTCGAGCACTTCCGTTCCGCTGTGACGACACAACTGAACATGTCAGTGGTTCACCAGGAGAGGGCGGATCAGCTGCTCAGAGAGCAGGATTCAGGAGGATTACTGAGAACTGCGTGAATGAAGCCAAAAACCACTCTGGGGGTGTTTTTGATAAGGAAATAGCAGAACAACATGGTTAAAAGCTCCAAAAAGTTGATTTTGCATGATATAGTTCCTTTAAAATTAGCTTTAATATTTTATATTTTTTATGTTGCAAACTTTAGCTTATAATTTCTAAACCATAAGAGACTTAAAGGAAATTCACCCTCAAATCCACTTTTTTTGCTGATAAACTGTATAAATGAGTGTCTAATAGTGTTGTCTACGTATTCTGGTCATAATTTTGGCACTTTAGTGCAAATTAGTTGAAAGATCAACTTTATGCCTAAAACCGTCAGTGAGGCGCCATCTACAGGCGGTCGGTCTTTACTGAATTTGGCGCCACTATTTACCCAGGCGTGAAGCCTGACGTCAGGTCCCCTGCCGCTCTAGGCTATAAAAGCGACCCAGTCTCTCTCACGCCCCTGGATTCTCATCCAGAACCCCGCGCACTCCTTAGTCCTCCAGGTCACGCCCCTTTTCAAATCTGATGCTCTGGCGGAGGCTCTGGAAGGGTGGGGTTAGTAACTCTTTAAACGTTTTTGGTTTGGAATCTGCAGATTTTTGTCTTTCAAACAAACTCCCTCTAAAGTATCTACTAAACATGACTGTCCTGAATAAATCATCCCCTATTCCCCTCACACAGCGCCCCCTCCTGTAACAGTTCAACACTGACAAATTCTACCGAATAGAAGCTTCATACTCAGGATTATAAGCATTTAAAAAAATTGGCCAAAGATATCGACGGTGCATATCGGCCTTAGAAAAACCCATATCGGTTAACCTCTAATTAAAAATCTAGTATTTATTCATTAAAAAGTCATTAAATGTGCCTGTGTGAACCTTGTAACTTTGGTTTTGTCTCAGATGTGGAACTCTGTGGGGATCGTCCGAGCCTACAACGACGACCAGGACAACGCCGTGGACATCGAGTTCCACGACTCAGCGGTGCACCACGCCATGCACCTGTCCAACACTCTGGGACACAACGTGGCCGACATCTCCCAGGAGGCCGTGCTGCTGGGCTGCCCCGGCACCGACGAGCTCGCCAGGTACGTCCTCTGCCCCCGTGTCCACGTGTCTTTGCAGAGACCATTCATGTCCAGACCCACTTTCTTTTCTTTCTTTGTTCAATAGTGATTCCTAACCATGTTTTTAGTGGTAGAGGAAACCAGAGCACAGGGAAGAGCATGTAAACTCCACAGTCCAAGTGTTTCTGTAACCTGTGTCCCCTCTGTGTCCCCTCCCTCAGTAAGCTCCAGTGCCTGCACTTCTCGTCCTGGGACAACCATAAGGACTGGTTGGTGGACCTTCCGCACGGCGAGGACGTGCGGGCGCTGTGTCTGGGCGTGGGCTGGGCGGCTGTGGCCACCTCCGCGCCGCTGCTGCGCCTCTTCACCTCCGGGGGGCTCCAGAGAGAGGTGTTCAGCCTGAGCGGCAGAGTGGTGTGTCTGAGCGCGCACGGAGACCAGCTGTGTGTGGTCTACCACCGAGGTACGGCCCCGGACTCAGACTGGAAATGTTGTAGTGACTTTGTAAAAAGTTAGGAAGCTCTTCCTTCACGGAGAACGGCCTGTACCGCGTTGTTTTGATGGAACACAGTTCGTACTTTTCAGTTAAAACAGAGCAGAAGTTGCTCGGAGAAAGCGTCATTTATATCTGCTGTTGTAACTGTGCGATCGTGAATCTGCAGCAGCTCCGGGCCGCAGTAGGAGCGGGCGGCACCGGTGAGAGAAGGCGGCGAGCTGGAGTCGCAGATTTAATGCAATTTAAATAAATAGGCCACCGTTTTTAAATACTGATATGTTCTCACCTTAGCTCAGACGAGTTGATGAGTAGCTGTCTGGTCTTTACGCGTGCCTTCAGTCACGTAAACCGAGCATATAGCGTCTCCTCCTCCATGGGGCCAAACGGAGGTGAAGTTAGAAGAGACCAAGCTCATCCAGGTTTTCTCTATTTAAATACAGTGACATGAGCCTTTACATGATCCAAGTGTAGTTACACACAATTAAACATGTCAATGTCAAGCAGATAAAAAGGGGAACTATATTGCTACGCCTTGCAATATAGTAGTATACACCTTGCATTGGCCCCGTGACCAATGAACTCTGAAAACCCTTGCCCAGTAAAGTTAATTCCTCTCCTTAATCTAATGCATGATGCATGTTAATGCGAAAATAACATTCAAAGTATTAGATTTGACCTAGAAATGTTGTTCTTACTATGGGACTAATGGATGTCACGATGGGTTGTGTCCCAGGCACAGGTTTCGACGGAGAGCAGTGTTTGGGCGTCCAGCTGCTGTCTTTGGGCCGTCGGCGGAGGCAGATCCTGGACCAGCCGCTGCCGCTCAGCCCTCGCTCTCACCTCAGTTGGATGGGTTTCAGCGCTGAGGGTATGGCCGCCAGGTCACATTTGTAGAGCAGTCTCAAAAAAGATTCAGAGCTTCAGAGCTACTTCATTCTGTTTGAACACTGACATTTTGTGAATAAACTTTGTTATTGCGTCTTCTCATCGCATAACACAAGAACCAACATCCATTTGTGCAAAAGAGGTTTCAAACAGGCTGTTTTAAAATGTTACCAAAATCAAGGCCTTAAATGTCATTACAAAGCATTAAATTAAACTGGCATTAAATCTAAATTTATTGTAAAAGTATGGCATTGAAAATCTTCCACATTTCCAAACGTTTTTTTCTGCATTTGTGGCATTAAATTATGGACATTGAAAATGGCATTAAAAAGCATTCAGTTTGAGGACGGAGCTCCAGTCACCTGCTGCTTTGCTTCTCCGAGGCGAGGTACATCTGGGAATGAAAGCCTTTACAGAAGAAACTCAGTCTGAGCTCATTTAGACAACCTTTCGCTGTAGATTTTGCTCACGGCTAGGCGCAGAAAACTATAACCACATAAACAAGCTTAAATGGGGGAAGTGCAACACATTTACTTCATCAAAATAAGGACCAGAAAACAACCGTGGTTTAAGCCTGGTTCACATGGCAGGATAATTGATTCTCAATTATCAATCCCTGATTCTCCCCTTCTTCTCCAATCTAAAGGACACTCCCATTATCAGATATTCCTGCGGTGTGTTAAAACGGCTCGAACGGATCGAAAGCGGGTACCGAAAACCTTGATTTTCAAGTTTTGATGCAGCGGTTCATCAAAATTTCAAAAAGTTGAAGACAAGTTAAAATAAAAATCAAATGTGGGAAAAACAAGGGGAAAAATTGGGGTACGCAACCTCGACACATCGACCACATCACTAAAACATTGTACTTCCACCTCTGCAACTTTGCTCGCCTCCGCCCCTCCCTTACCCAAACAACAGCTGAAATCCTCATTCACGCATTCATCACTTCCAGACTCGACTACTGCAATAACCTCCTCTACGGACGTCCCACCACTCATCTCCAAAAACTGCAATACATCCAGAACTCTGCTGCCCACCTCCTCACCCACACCCGGTCCAGAGAACACATCACCCCCGTCCTCCAACAGCTCCACTGGCTCCCCGTTCAATATCGCATTCAATACAAGCTCCTCCTCCTCACCTACAAGTCCCTCCATAACCTGGCCCCGCCCTACCTCACAGAGCTCCTGCAACAACACCAACCCACCCGCCGCCTCCGCTCAGCCAGCTCCAAACTGCCTCACCCCCATTACCTGCACTAACCGCCAGACCTTGGGGGACCTCTGGAACTAACTCCCACAGCCCATCAGAAACACGGACTCACTCCCAAACTTTAAATCAGTACTCAAAACCCACCTCTTCAAACTGGCTTTTTCCCAAAACTGTCTGTTTTCTTTGTCTTCTATTGTCAAGCGTATTTAAGAGTCCAACAAAGCACTATATAAGTCTAATGCATTATTATTATTATTATTATTATTATTATATGACAAATTATTAGTAGTAGTTCCTCCTCTGAGCAGGGACGCTGTGCTCCGTGGACTCCGAGGGCGTGGTCCGAATGTTGAACCGATCACTGGGGAACACCTGGACTCCAGTCTGTAACACGCGAGACACCTGCAAGAGCAAGTCCGACCACTACTGGGTCATCGGCGTGCACGAGAACCCGCCGCAGATCAGGTATAACCCGTGACCCGCCGATATGAGAAAAACACCCACACTGATCGAGTGCAGTCCAGTTCTCCTGGTTTAGACACTGCTGTGTTTGTTTGTTACAGGTGTATTCCGTGTAAAGGCTCGCGGTTTCCTCCCACTCTGCCCAGACCCGCTGTGGCCGTCCTCCCCTTTAAGATCCCGCTGTGTCAGACATCCACCGAGAAGGGGCAGATGGAGGTAACCCTGAGTATCAGTGTTTGGTCCCCTTCATTTAAGATGGGACAGTGCATATTAGGGGTGTGTATCGCCTAGTCTTTATTTGTTTATATGTTTATTTGAGCAGCAAACACTCTGCTCAAAAGGAGTGGGACGAAGCAAGAGCTTATAAGCGCCCACCCCCAAAATCAATACAATTAAAACTAGTCTCAGGCGATACGATACGTATCCTGATACACAGGTCGCGATACGATATGAAACTATATATCCCGATATTGAAGCATTAGCCGATTATTGCGATTATTTTGTACTATTCAGTAAACTAGTACGCCTTCTTTAGATTTGTGTCAAATACATTTTATCTATCTGTGCTCGTCATATAATTAGAATATCATGAAAAAGTTCATTTAATTCTGTAATTCAACTTAAAATGTGAAACTAATATATGATAGACACATTACATGCAAAGTGACATATGTCAAGCCTTTAATTGTTATTTTGATGATTACGGCTTACAGTCTATTTTCTAAATATTCTAATTTTATGAGATTTTTAATTTGGGTTATCAAAATGATAACTAATAAAAGCTATACATATCTCACTTTGAATGTAATGAGTTTATCATATGTTTAAATTGAATAACAGAACTGAATGCACGTTTTCACGTTAATCTAATTATATGATGAGCACCTGTATATAGCTCTATCTTATGATTGAAATGCTTTTCACTAATGTGCACTTGTGACTGTGGTGTTGTATGGTGATTGTGTAACTGTGAAAGGAAAACAACTAAACTGGAAATGCACGTTTTCTAGTATTTCTATATTTGGGAGCCTTAGTGATCAGTAATAACTGATAACTCAGACGCATTTAAAACCTTATCTACTCCACAACGGGTGTCACTTATAGATCAGGGACATAATGACAACACGGGCATCACCGTGACTATAGCGTTCATCTCTTTGAAATATATTTGTGTTAGCAGTAGCACATAGACGAAGCCGAGGGGAAACTACTACAGTACTGTACTAAGTACTGTAGTAGTATGCTACGAAGATAAAACTCTTCCTGTGTTTCTCTAACTCTCACTAGATTCTAGTGTTACTCAAGCGATTTGCGCGGTGGGCTGCCATCCAGTGGGTGGGAGTAAAAGTGCAGGACCAAAGAGAGACGCTGCAATGAATATTTCCACAAAAATAGTTTAAATATCGATACGGACGCATTTTGTATCGATACGACAATCGCGCAACGTAATATCGCGATATATTGGTGGCTCGATATTTTTCAACACCCCTAGTGCATATTAATGACCATGAGCCCTTAAAGTCTGTTTTTGTCATTATATTAATTAGCTCGAGTGCAGACTGTATTGAGCTCTTGAAGACGTCAGTAGTTTTACCACAAGCCGATGTCACGAGTTTCTCAAAGCACCACACTGTAAAACATAGCTTTAAGCTAAATCCGGCATTATTATATTATTATTATTATATTTACAGCACTAGTGGTCAATTTAATAAATGAAAATAGTCACATTCAGTTACTGCACACTTTCAGCTGCCCTGGGGCGGATTGCTGGAAACGATTCTGCCAGTCTGCGTCATCAGACCCCCTTTCACCACTCACTCACTCACTCACCACATCACTGTGAACACGGTTTAACCAGTGTAATCTGCTCTACAGGACAGATTACATCATCGCAATATACTTAATAACTGGCGGAATTATGATTAGATAAACAATATAATTGGCAAATAAAAAATAAAATTGAATAAAATGGCAGAATTGTTTCTATGTTTTACATAGGAGCAATGACTGCATATGTCAAAATATTGAAATTGTGACCTATTGAAATACATATTGAATTGTGACTAAATTGAAACTCTTTTGAACGTGTGTACAACATGAGCCGGAGAATAACCGTCTCTAAACACCACAGATGAGCCATGCGCTCGGTTTGTTAAAAGCTTCACTCGTGTCTGTGTCTGCAGGAGCAGTACTGGCGCTCGGTGCTTCTTCATAATCACCACAGTTTCCTGTCTGTCAATGGATACGCGGTGGACCAGGACGCTCTGAGCCACAGCCTGAAGGAGCAACAGGAGCTGCTCATGAAGATGTTCGTCGTGAGTCCTGTCTCCTCTTCACCTTCCACTCTACCATCTTTACAGCGGGAAGCATATGTTTACATACACTTCATAAAAAGACACATTTGCAATCTTTTGTCTGACATGAAACCAGAATTAAATGTACTTTTTTTTAGGTCAATTAGAAGAAAAAGTTATTTCTATTTGTCAAATGTCAAAAGAATGAGTGATAGAATTTTCTACATACGTTTTTCTTACTTTTTTAGTTTACATACACTAAGATTACTATACCTTTAAACAATTTTGGAAAGCCCAGATGACGATGTCATGTCCTGGTTCATCTTTGAGTGCAAATACGAAACATGAAAAAGACAGTTTGGACGTTTCCTTTTAAAAATAACGACTTTCATTTGTGGAGAGATATCCTGTGGTCTGAGAACACCATCCCAACTGTGAAATAGGGGGGTGGCAGCATCATACTGTGGGGTTGTTTTGCTGCGGGAGGGACTGGTGCACTTCTCAAAATAGATGACATCATAAAGAAAATGTGGAAATATTGGAGCAACATCATCAACAGCAGCAAGACATCATCCAGGAAGTTGAAGCTTGGGCGCAGATGGGTCTTTCAAATGGACAATTCCCAAAGCTTCCGGCCAATACTGGTTACAAAGTGGCTTAAGGAAAACAAAGTTAATGTTTTGTGGTCATCACAAAGTCCTGACCTCAATCCAGTTAAAAATTAATGGGCAGAGCTGAAAAGGCACGCAAGATGACCTACAAATGTGTCTCAGTTGCACCAGTTCTGTTTGGAGGAATGGACCAAAACGCCTGCCAACTATTGTGAGAAGCTTGTGGAAGGAAATCCAAAACATGCAGGGCTTAATGCTCGAGTCAGATTTAAAAATTATTATACATTTTTTTACAAGGTTATTCATCTCTCAAATACGACGTGCTGGGACTCGATTCAAATTTGTACTGCCGTAATTTCCGGCCTATACTTTTTTCCCACGCTTTGAACCCTGCGGCCGATATGACGGTGCGGCCAATATAGCGCCGTCAACAGGCACTAGAAGTAACCGCAAAAGTGACGCGGGACTTCTAATCAACGCTGCTCTTGGCTGAGGAACGGTAGATGAGTAACTTTTAAAATGATGAAGGCTCACTTTAGCCTAAATGTGGAAGGGCTTTGCTCGGCCCAACGCACCGAAACGCCTTGACGCGCGGCAAAAGAGCCGCCTCCTTTATTTTCTATGAGAGAACGCACACCAAGGTTGCAGCGACGCTGGACCCCGTGCCACGATTCAGATCTGCTGAGTCCAGACACGGTGCTGCGGAGGAAAACACAGGCTTTTAACCTCCTGCAGAGGCACAGAGGCGGATCTGGCCATGACGGACAGGGAGACCGCTGTGAACTTTGTTTGGAGGGACGAGAGAAGCCGCAGAGACAGAGAAACCGTCGTCAGGGCTCAGGCCTCAGGGGAAACATGTTAAACTGGTGTCTGTCGCCAACTCGCTATTAACCTACAAACAAGAGCCACGTTTGCTCTCACTCTTACGACACGGACATACGTGTCTTCTTTTACTCATGATAAATGTATAAATCACGTGTGTAAAGCCCTGCACGGTTTGAGAAAAGCCTCTGACGCGGCGCGCTGTGTTCTGGTGTGCTCGGCCTCTACACTTCCACACTGAGGTCGGCTACACTGGACATTTCTGCCTTTTTTACACGTTTATCACCTCCCTCTGCCCGCAACTGCACCTTTCTCCAGGATGAGGCGTCTCTTCCTCCTCATGGGCCGCCCTGAGCGGATGCACGGCACTATGAAAACCAGCGGCTTGTATTCCAGTGCGGCCTGTATGTGAACAAGTCCACGCATTTAGCTTTTATGCCGCGTTTACACATAAGCACGATGCGTTACGAATGTAAATTTTCCGTCATTCATGACGTTCGTGACGTGACTTAACGCATCTCAATGGGATTCTTAACAGAACGCATCAGTTCGTGACATTGGTGACGTTCGTGGAGAAAGTTTTTGTCTGTCAAAAAATCTTCCACGAATGTCACGAATCACCCTCTGTTCGTGGAGTTCGCAACGGAGCGCGTCCTTTCGTGAGGGGTAGTGGCGCTTCGTAATTCAGTCCTTGGAGATTACATTCTTAAACTTGATTAATTGTTGTCCGCTTTAATTTAAAATTTAAAAAAATCACTTTGTTTTCGTTGGTCCTCAACGTTATTCAGACATTCGCAGCGGCCTTAGTCCATCAACAGTTCTGCATAGCCGGAGATCTGTCCCGTGACCTCGCGAAACATTTCTCCAGACCGAGCCAGGGTGTAATCGATCTTCATTATACCTTCCTCGTACCGAGCAGAAAGGACTTTAAAGAGTTCCTCACTTTTCGCTACATTCCGTTGTAATTCCATCAGTTGCTCGCTGACTTTTCCAGAATGTTCTTTGATTTACACGCACCGTTTCTTTGAGAAAATATCTTGTCAATCGCAGAGAGAGACCAGCTGAATTGATCCAACCATGGATCAATTCCATTATACATGTGAGGCCTGTATAATAATTTCAAACAAAGACCGATGCAATTTGATTTATTTTGGACAATAATCTTTTAAATAAGTTTGGCGGCTTAACGGTGTGAATAAACACGTTTGACAGTAAAAATGTTTTGGCTTTATGCCTTGTTCGTCCCTAGGCAATGTCTGCAGGAAAAAGGACACTGAAAATGTGTCTGAGCCTTCAAAGTAAAGTGGGATTCATTTAGATTCATATTTTTAATTAATTAATCAGACTTAATTGGAAAAAAGTCCCGGCCCTAGTCTGACTGTGTCGCATGTGGGTCACTTCAGCCTGCAGGAGACCGAGAGTATCAGGGCAGTCATAGTCTTTCAACAATTATAAATCTGAGCTGAAAACTTTCAACAGAAACCAAGAAGAATTGTTCATACTTCTACCTTTTGTATTTGTACTTTCATATGTTATATAGATTTTTTTATATATATTTTTGTGGGCAACAACGTTGTTTTTCTATATACCGTGACCTTTTGTCCACAGTTGTCGTGTAAGCTGGAGCGGGAGTTCCGCTGTGTGGAGCTGGCAGAGATGATGCCCCAGAACCTGGTGCCTCTGGCCATTAAATACGCATCTCGGAGCCGGAGGATGGCGCTGGCCGAGAGGCTCAGTAAGATCGCTCTGGAGAAGGCCCAGGAGGACCAGGAAGAAGAGCGAGAAGAGGAGCATGAAGAGGAGCATTCTGGGTAAGAGTGTGGAGTCTGTGTTCTGTCTTCTTTTTCCTCAGAAATCCTCAAATGTGTTTTTCTCAGATCATCTCCATCAGTGATGGAGCTGGTCAGGGGAGACAGAGGAGTTAGTGCCCGTTTGTCCTGAGGCTGCTGTCAGACTGAGTTAGGGCAGAGCTCTGTGGCATTAAACAGGAGCAGAACAACTGAACGATGGATTCATCTCAGTGACGTCATGACGAAATGAGGGCAGTAACCGTGGTTATGCACTGTATAAAGAATAGAACATACTGCAGGGCATATGTTTTCCAGCACTAAGCGGAGGAGGTTTATTTTATTTATCATGTATGAATGTACATTGGCAGAGTCCAGGGTTAAAGTTCTCTGTCAATGAAAACAACTAGAAACAGTCAGGAAATATTGTCTGAACATTAAACACTTTACTGCGCTCTCAGCCAATCAAAAAACAGCGTGTACTTATTTGTTGATAAAGAGGGAAAGCGTTAGTGACAGCACGAATAACCTTTATCAAATCTAAACTGAGGTTTTAGCTACTGCGATAACCCAACCTCAGGGGCTGAGTTTTTATTCCCTCCTGCCTTGCACCTCCACCTTTTAAGTCATAGATATAATTGCTGATCTGAATGATCGAGTCTCGCTTACTTTGGCTGCTGCCGATCAGAAGAGTCTGCAGGAGAATCATGTTTATCTGCGCTTTAGTTACCATACCACACCAACTTTATTTATAACACAAATGATGCAAAGATCCGGTAAATACATCAAACTACAGCCAACAATAAGAGACAAATCCAGTAGTGGAAACAACATACAGTAAGAAAACTGAAACATCTCACTCAGTGATTGAAAGCCTGCGAGAAAAGGTGCGTTTTCAGGAGGGATTTAAATCCAGGCAGAGACTGAGCCTGTCTAATCTCTGTAGGCAACCAGTTCCACAGCTTTGGGGCAGCAACAGAAAAAGCACGGTCCCCATGAAGCTAGGTGCTGAAAACAAACCACATGTGTCTCGTGCAAACTGAAAACCATTCTCAGTACTCGTAACAAACGACGAGTGTTTGGCTACCAGCAGGTTGGGTTGTGGTAGTCAAAAAAAAAAGCCGCTAGCCTTTGCTTACGAGTGTAGCTTCATAGTATTAAGCTGCTCCTAAATGTGACATTTTTACAGCAGGTTTTTGATGTAAATATGAGATTTTCATAAAACAAGCAGCGTTTGGCAGCTTGTGATTCAGAGAATGCAGTTATGGAGCTGAATAGGGAGAAATAGTGAGAGCCCCACGTTTATCAACTCCGTAAAACGCCTCTTTGCCTATTGCAGATTTGTATCTTGTTGCTGCTGAAGCTTAAATGTAATACCTGAGCACCATGATGTTTAACAGCAGTTTTAGACGTTCTATCTGCAGCTTAATGCTCAATGCGCATGAAATATACAACATAGGGTATACATCTTCAATGAAGGTACTTGATTCATCTTCTGTACTCAGTAGTTGAAGTCAAATGTCCCACTATGGACGCAGCTTGTCGTTGACGAAGCCTTTTGGATGAGAGGCGAAACGTTTGAGGACTTCAACTACTGAGTACAGAAGATGAATCAAGTACCTTCATTGAAGATGGGCAACTCCTGTATGACTGAGAACTTACACAGACATAGGGTATACATGAAATATTAAAATCACAAATTGTCAGAAAAATCGCAATTAGGTTTTATGTCAAAATCGTGCCGCCCTAAGCGATGGGCTGCGCTCCGCGAAGTGCCCTCCCTCCAGCGAGAGGAGGAAAGCCTCTCATCACGGAGGAGGCCCTGCGGTTCGCTTTTGGTTGTGGAAACACCTCAAGCTGCTCGTTTTTTCTGATCCAGAAAAAAGTGAAGGTCCCAGCCCTCGTGATGCCCCACAGTCCCCAGTAACGGTCGGTGCTTAGATAAATGTTAATTTGTATAATTGTTTCCAGGTTCAGTGGCAGTGAAGCTGCTCCTCGTTGCAGCAGACGACCTCCTGAAGACGAGGAGGAGGAGGAAGTTCTGGAGGCAGAGCCACAGCCCCGAAAGAGTACGAGTCACAGAGTGGTTAATATGTGGCAGAGTGGTTAGCCCGTCTGATTAAAGCTCTGTCTTATTGTTTTGTTTTAGGAGTGAACCCATTCGCCAAAGACACAGCGGCGTCTCCAGAGAAAGTGGACCTCAAACCAGGTCAGAGCTCACGTCTGAACAGCTAAAGTATCCTCTGTGTACTCGCTGTAATCATAATCTTGTGTTTCAGTGTCTGTGTCCAAAGCTGCTCGCTCCAATCCCTTCAAGGTGAGCTTTCCACACGCTCAAAGTCATCGGGCTTTGAGAGTAACACCGATACTCCATCCCTGATGTGTGCATTAGAGCATTGTACTGACGACAACCCATTATACAGCTGTTCTTCTATATTTATTCAGTCTGTGTTTGGTCTAAATCTAAGCTCGTTTCCCAGGTTTCCTCTGGAGCATCTCCCGCTCAGCCGCGCGTCGCTAATGTCCTCGACAACATCCCGCACAGGAAGTCCGCTCCACTCACTTCCTCCTCCTCCAAGACCAAGAAGAGCCCTGTGCTGAAGCCACTGGCGCCGAGAGCCAAGAGCAAGGTATGAAAACCTGGGTTAACGCTGCAAAGAGTCACATTTAGAAAGAAGTACAAGTCTCTTGAATGGACTACATCTGTCCTCGCTTTGAGTTAAGTTTCATAGAAGACATCTCATTCAGAGGTTTGTGCAAAGCATTATTAAACATTCAGCTCCAGGCGCATTGAGTTGCCTTGTGTACGAAATGCGCAGTATAAATAAAGTTGCCTTGCCTTGCCTTGCCTTTTGCTTTCAGTACAATTTGTCAGTTTCATGCAAAAAGTTGGTTGTGTCCTGTTTCATTTTTTCATCGTTCTTATATGTATTGGAAGATACAAATGTTTCGATATAGAAATTGTGTTAAAGCTGCCCTCAGATACTCCATTTTGCCGCCATGGAATGGTTGCATTCCCACATTGCTTTGCTAGATGCGCCACCTTTGAAACAGCAAGCTAACGTTTTCATGCAGAAGCAGAGATGAGCTTAACAACTTCTCACTCTAACACACCCCTCACCTCCCCCAGCAACGCGTCAATACAAACGCATGCAGGGATTGCAAATGTCTGAAGCAGCAGACGCAGCGGCTAACACAAAGTTTAGCATTATGACCTGCACATGACTGTGTTTTTAATCAGTGACTCACTGTGTGTTTTATGTTCAGGACGTCAGTGCTTTTCTTCTTCTTCCCCAGAGTCATCAGTGTCCAAACGGTCTGTCTCTCCTAAACATAACATCACATACTTTATAGGCTTCCTGTGGCTCTGGCAGAGACTCAGAGAGAGATAAGGCCATGGTCCTCTTCTCGTCACTTTACCGTTCTGACATGACGTTTTTAAACGCTATTATGATGTTCGCTTTGTAATATGATGTAGCTGTTATTTAGCACATGAGTATCTGTGTTTCAGCCTTCGTGTTCAGTCTCCACCTGTTTCAGCAGCTCCTGCTCTCAGTCCTGCCTTTAGTCTGTTTCTTTCTTTGTTGAAAAAAGTTTAAAATCTGCAGAAATGCAGCATCTGCCTTTCCCCAGCGTTCTTCAGCGTGACGCTACATCAGCTGCAGATTAGGGCCCACTACTGGCGATAAAAATTCCAGAAGAATAACTCAGGGCAGCTTTAACCCTGTCATAGCACAATTCAATCATTTATCTTAATTAACTGGATTATGATGCTGCTAATTGTAAGATTGATCTTGTGATTATAATAGGATAAAGTTAATTTATAAACGGGTATGTTGTGTGTATGTGTGCATGCTGTGGCGGTCGTGCCTGTAACTGACCACGGTTCTTTATGTAGCCCTATCATTGTTGTTTTGTAAGTAGTATTTTTTGTGGAATGTATACAGTACATGAGTTGAGTCATGTCTTAATGCCATCTTGAAAATGGACATTTCTACCATGATCAGATACTGCAAGTGTACATAATCTATTTTTGCTATTGTTTCTTTGTTGATGTTTGGTTCCTTTTGCACGATGTTCCTTTGTTCTATTGTGAAATGAGAATTTATACTGTACTGATTAGAGGCCGACCGATGTGTTTTTTTTAAGACCATGCCAATATGCTCGTGCCGATATTTTTGACCGATTTTTCCAAATGTCTGGTCTATAATCCTGTAAAAACAAATACTTGGTCGCTCCAGTACTGACCGATTTGATTTGATTACTTTAGGTGATCCAATCATAGTTTCTGTCCCAGCTTTGATTAGTTGTCGTTAGCATTAGCATATTGTTACTAGCCGCAGCATTTTGTGCAAAAAAACCAAACAAAAATACAATAGTGGAGGTTAAACTCAGTGATTGATTTCTCCAGATTCTGCACTTCAAATTGACATGCAGCATGTCCATATTGATGGAGGTTTAGTGAAACTTAACAAACTTGAAGCTAACCAATGTTCATTGCGATGTTTCTTACCTTCCCTGAGGCAAGTCTCTATCATTTTTGGTCCCAGAAATCTCGGCTTTCTTAGGTGCTAGATCGGCCGATATATTGGTCGGCCTCTAGTATTGATTTTGGGGGTGGCCGCTCATAAGCTTTTTGCTTCGGCCCGCTCCTTTTTCAGCGGAATGTTTACTGCTCAAATAAACAAATAAACAAAAATCATCTTAATATATTACTAGATATATTACTAGATCTTTTTTCTTATTACAAGTGCAAAAATATTCCACTGCCCAATTTTTCTTTTACTTGGCAAGTCAAAATGACTCAAAACAAGGTCAAATATTGTACATTTTGCTAATTCAGTCCTGTTTTTTTTTAATTCTTGGCAGACTCAGACTTTGCTGCAGATGAGTTCGAAGGCGAACACAAAGAACCCAGAGCAGAGACCGACAGAATCTTCAGCACCAGCTTCATCAGAGGGCGGCGCCCCTCAGAGCGCCCCTCAGAGTGCCCCTCAGGACACGGAGAACAAGAGGTACTCCCACACGGCTCTCTCAGGCAGGACACTACCAACAGCAACTTTATTAATTGATCGAGGAGCGCATGAGTCCATCCACTGTTCGTTCAGTTTTAACACAAGATGAAATGGAAATCAAAACAATACCCCTGTCTTTAGTTTAAAGTTGACCAATGCTGAGGCACCAAAATCATTTTCTACGTCTGTTTTTAAGCCCTATCTGCAGGACAGGTCCACTTTAAATGATCATTATCCATCAGCTGCAACATAAAAACTGACTCTCCGTCTGCCGCAGAATCTCCAGATGTGTATTGATTTGTGCAAGACACTGATCATTTCTCAGAGGGAAATGGGTTGTTTGTATTCCACTTTGATCACGGTGAAATAAATGACATTTATCAGTTTTCTGATGTATCTTCACATTGCACACAAAATGTTTGAGTTTATGAACACACAACTCCATCTGCAAACATTTAAATGGCCATCCTCCATAAGAAACAGTTTCATCCTTATTTTGATATCGTAAATCACTATTATGGCCAATATTATCAAGTCATTCGGCACAGTAGTACAGTGGTTAGTGCTCTCACTTCACAGCAAGAAGGTCCCAGGTTGGATTCCCACCTGGACGGGGCCTTTCTGTGTGGAGTTTGCATGTTCTCCCCATGTCTGCGTAGGTTTCCTCCGGGTACTCCGGTTTTCCCTACCACTAAAAACATGTACAATAGGCCAGGATGAATGAGAGTGTGTTTGAAAGTGCGCATGGAGGACGACGGACGCAAATTAGCCCAAGGCTTCAATCCGGTGTGGCTTGTTTACATGCATGAGACCCATGTATGTTCATTAACATGCACTGTCCTGACCAAATAAACCAATAAATAATAAATAAATAAAAAACATTCAATGAATTGTACCAAACACAAGGCATTAAACATAATTAAAAAGCATTAAATGAGATTCTAATTGAATTGACATTAAATCTAAATTTGGTCAAAAATATGGACATTTTCCTGAATAAGACATCAATTCTTGTCAAAATCACATTCAGCTGCAGTTTAGGTTGAATTACACACATTTCTTTACTCAGACATTTCCTGTTCCTTTCCCATTTTCATTTGAATATTGAAAGTTCCCTCATTCCTCTGTTTGGTGTGATGTTCTGCCTGTGTGGCAGTAGAACTCTAGTATTTATGCAGTATAATGTCAGTAGATTGGCGCTGCTGCTGTCTCGTGTAATCCCTGGTCTGATGTGTCTGTTCCAGGCCTCAGACCGGCTTCCAGCTGTGGTTGGAGGAGCACAGGAAGTCCATCCTGGCCGAGAACCCGGACCTGGAGGAGACTGATGTCATCAAAGAGGCCATGGGCCGCTTCAGGAGCCTGACAGCGGAGGAGCGGCTGGTGAGAGGGCATTACGTCGTCCTTATGGTCCAATGAATGCTTTCTCTTTCGCGCAGCAGCCTTAGTGTCTCAGTGTCCTGACTCATGACAGTGCTTAAAGGTTTGTGGCACCGTGCTGGGTTTCCCGCGTGAGGAGGTCTCCTTCTCTTTTTATTTTATTATGTATAAATGTAAAAAGAAACACGGTTGCAACTACATTGGCAGGTTCCAGGGTCTCTGCCGTTATGATGGATTTCTGTAAATTAAAACAACTAGTACTATCAGTAGGGCTGTACGACTAAACTTTATCCAATCGAAGTTGAGGTTTTAGCTACTGCGATAACCTAAACCTCAAGGGGTAAGGGGTGTTTTGTTTTTATTTCTGCCTTTCACCTCCGCCATTTGTGTGATAGACATGTTCATCAGGATGATCAGGCCTCACTACCTTTGGCTGTTGGCCAATCAGAAGTCACTGCAGAAGAATCAAGTTTGTCTAATCGACAGTTGCTGAAAATATTTTCATTTCATTTTAATATTTGTTTCATTCATTTAAAAAACAAATGCAACAACAGAAATGAACATGAATGAAAATGAACAGAAAGAAGTAAAAACATATAATGTCTGCCCCCTAACTCCGCGTGTTTCACGCTGTGCAAACTGCTAATGATTGTCCCCACTCCTCGGAGAATGCATTTATGTTGTTGAACAGGGAGGGATCAAAAAAAGGTAGTTCAAAAGATTCAAAGATTTTATTTGTCAATTCATTTGACAATGAATCAAAATACTTAATTCTCTCGTCCTTGTTGTGGAGCAGGGGGTGGGGAGTCAGGGTTGGGAGCGCAGGGAAGGGAGGGAGTTCAGCTTCCTGACAGCTGGGTGGATAGAACTGTTTTTCAAACGACTGGACCTGCCTTCAGGGTCCTCCCTGCATTACCTTGAAGAGACTGAGTCAAGGGTGCGTATGATCCCCTTTGTGGAGACGGGTGGAGTACATGTCCTTAATGGAGGGGAGAGGGGCTCCGCAGATCTTCTCCGCTGCTCTCACGATGCGCTGGAGGCTCCTTCGGCAGGAGGCAGTGCTGGCACTGTGCCACACAGTGATGGAGCTGGTCAGGATGCTCTCTATAGTCCCTCTGTAGAAGAACTACACAGTGATGGAGCTGGTCAGGATGCTCTCTATAGTCCCTCTGTAGAAGAACCACACAGTGATGGAGCTGGTCAGGATGCTCTCTATAGTCCCTCTGTAGAAGAACCACACAGTGATGGAGCTGGTCAGGATGCTCTCTATAGTCCCTCTGTAGAAGAACCACACAGTGATGGAGCTGGTCAGGATGCTCTCTATAGTCCCTCTGTAGAAGAACTACACAGTGATGGAGCTGGTCAGGATGCTCTCTATAGTCCCTCTGTAGAAGAACCACACAGTGATGGAGCTGATCAGGATGCTCTCTATAGTCCCTCTGTAGAAGAACCACACAGTGATGGAGCTGGTCAGGATGCTCTCTATAGTCCCTCTGTAGAAGAACCACACAGTGATGGAGCTGGTCAGGATGCTCTCTATAGTCCCTCTGTAGAAGAACCACACAGTGATGGAGCTGGTCAGGATGCTCTCTATAGTTCCTCTGTAGAAGAACCACACAGTGATGGAGCTGGTCAGGATGCTCTCTATAGTCCCTCTGTAGAAGTTCCACACAGGGATGGAGCTGGTGAGGATGCTCTCTATAGGTTGAGAAGCACAGATGGATACAGTGTCCTAGAATATGTCGAGCCTTCTAGTTTGCACTTTGTTTGGTATAAGGTGTTAATATTGAATGTCAGAAGTTCAGTGCATTTCAATTAAATAGTTGCTTACAGTTTTCTTTTTATTGCCTACAGTATTTGCATTATACTCAATATTATCGTTTATCACGATTTTTTTTTGGCGACGGTGGCGCAGATGGTAGAGCGGGTCGGCTCGTGATCGGAAGGTCGGGGGTTCGAATCCCGCCTCCTGAAGGTGCACATTGTCGTTGTGTCCTTGGGCAAGACACTTCACCCTCCTTGCCTCCAGTGTCTGCGTACACTGGTGTATGAATGAGAGTGTGAATGGGCCCCCTATGAGAGACCAACAGGCCCGTTTGGAACCGTTTGGAACCATGAGGCCGTCCTCCCGTGGACCCACCACCTGCAGGAGGAGCCATAGGGGCATGGTGCTATGTGACTTGGGCAGCTCCAACAGCTGCCCCCACGACCCGGCAACGGACAAGTGGGAGAAAATGGATGGAAAAAAATGGATGGACGATTTTTTTATAGGACGATATATCGTCCTAAAAAAAACTTATCGTGCCAGGCCTACCTCCCGGGTAACTGAGCTCCTCACCCGATCTTGGAGGGTGCGCCCAGCCACCCTGCGAAGGAAACTCATTTTGGCCGCTTGTATTCGCGGTCTTGTCCTTTCGGTCATTACCCAGATCTCATGACCATAGGTGAGGGTGGGAACGTAGATGGATCGGTAAATCGAGAGCTTTGCCTCAGACTCAGCTCCCTCTTCACCACAACGGTCCGATACAGCGACCGCATCACTGCTGACGCCGCACCGATCCGTCTACCGATCTCACGCTCCATCCGTCCCTCACTCATGAACATGACCCCGAGATACTTGAACTCCTCCACTTGGGGCAAGGACTCCCCACCGACCTGATTATTACACAACATAGACCAAATAGGTTAGTTTGGGTGTCCTCCCACAGGTATGTTTTAAAGGATTTGATTTTCTTTTTCATTTATTTCATTTTTGAAATCATGTTATAAGCAATCATGTTTCTGAAAATCATCTGGGGCCATAACGCATCTGCTGGAGGCCCCGCCCCTGCTCTAAATGATAGAAAGGACATAAACCTTAGTTCTAAATGTTCTGAAATAAAAGACGCTACAATTCAACATTATGAATTCCAATATACTTTGGTCAAATGAAAAATTTGAATGCACAGACCCATTTACTGAACCATAAGTCCATATAGTAGGCATTGGCCTGTTTCAGCTGCATGTTTGGCTGAGCATTTCTATACATTTTCTGTCACTTCTACACATATTTTTGCTCAATCCAATTTGCCGTTGACTGGAATGGATGCAAGTCTTTGAAAATGAAGGATGCATGTGTTTTTTGCGTAAAATCCATGAAATTGGATTTGCAGGTCCTGTTTTGAGTCCAGCCCTGGTCTTCCTTCTCACTGCTGCTGCTGCTCTTGTGTCTAATGTGATTGTGTGTCGTGTCCTGGGGGTTTGATGAGCTGTAACAGAGCAACAGCAAGACCTTTAACTAAACTGAAGCGATTTACACATGTGATCCCAGTGAAAACGCTGTGTTTCGGTTAAATATTTTTAATGTAAACTGAGGATAGGTGGATATTTCTCCCCAGGACAGATATGGAACAAACTTAAAGATAGTCTTGGATAAAAAAAACGTGTTTTGTGCACTTCACAGTAGGGCGGGGCAATATGGCCTCGAATTCATATCAGATGATAATTATATATTTGGCAATATAATTATAAATATATGGTAAATTAATTTAAAGCTAATTATTTGTTTTCAAAACTGTTTTCAAAATAATCTACTTTAAAAAGAAGGGAATAAAAGCATTTATGACACGTGTTTGGCGGCATCCCTCACGTCTCCTCACTGCTATCGCTGCCACGTCAACAAAGAGTACACAGTGCAGATGGGAAAAAAAGGCAAGCTATTATATTATTATATATTATATAGGCTGCTTGATTATAGAAAAAATTATAATCACGATAATTCAACTATTATTTGTTCGCTTTAAAAAATCTTTATATATTTTTTTTGTTTATTAATAAAAAATATTGTGCTCGTGTAGGGTCAACGGTGGCGTGTGTTTGCGTAGGTTCAGCGGTGGCATTGTGTGTTAGTAGTGGCGTTGTGTGCTCGTGTAGGGTCAGTAGTGGCGTTGTGTGCTCGTGTAGGGTCAGCGGTGGCGTTGTGTGCTCGTGTAGGGTCAGCGGTGGCGTTGTGTGCTCGTGTAGGGTCAGTGGTGGCGTTGTGTGCTCGTGTAGGGTCAGCGGTGGCGTGTGCTCGTGTAGGGTCAGCCGTGGCGTGTGCTCGTGTAGGGTCAGCCTTGGCATGTGCTCGTGTAGGATCAGTGGTGGTGTTGTGTGCTCGTATAGGGTCAGCGGTGGCGTTGTGTGCTCGTGTAGGGTCAGCGGTGGCGTGTGCTCGTGTAGGGTCAGTGGTGGCGTCGTGTGTTCGTGTAGGGTCAGCGGTGGCGTGTGCTCGTGTAGGATCAGTGGTGGTGTTGTGTGCTCGTGTAGGGTCAGCGGTGGCGTGTGCTCGTGTAGGGTCAGTGGTGGCGTCGTGTGTTCGTGTAGGGTCAGCGGTGGCGTCGTGTGTTCGTGTAAGGTCAGCGGTGGCGTTGTGTTCTCGTGTAGGGTCAGTGATGGCGTTGTGTGCTAGTGTAGGGTCAGTGGTGGCGTTGTGTGCTCGTGTAGGGTCAGTGGTGGCGTTGTGTTCTCGTGTAGGGTCAGTGGTGGCGTGTGCTCGTATAGGGTCAGTGGTGGCGTTGTGTGCTCGTGTAGGGTCAGTAGTGGTGTGTGCTTGTGTAGGGTCAGGGGTGGCGTTGTGTGCTAGTGTAGGGTCAGGGGTGGCGTTGTGTGCTCACGTAGGGTCAGTGGTGGCGTTGTGTGCTCGTATAGGGTCAATGGTGGTGTGTGCTCGTGTAGGGTCAGGGGTGGCGTTGTGTGCTAGTGTAGGGTCAGGGGTGGCGTTGTGTGCTCGTATAGGGTCAATGGTGGTGTGTGCTCGTGTAGGGTCAGTGGTGGTGTGTGCTCGTGTAGGGTCAGTGGTGGCGTTGTGTGCTCGTATAGGGTCAGTGGTGGCGTTGTGTGCTCGTGTAGGGTCAGTAGTGGTGTGTGCAGCGGTTCATTGGGGGATGATGTCGAGTCCTGACACTGCATTCATTTGGGCTCTCAGCCCAGACTGAAGAGGCTCAATACAAACAAGACAATAACATCCTGCTGCCATGACAACGTCGGGCTGTGGTCCTGGGGTAGACCCGGTTTAGTCCGTGTTTAGTCCCATTTCAGTGTTCAGTGTTAGTTTTATTTTAGTCCTGGCTTAGTCCAGGTTTTGTCCCGGTTTAGTCCTGGTTTAGTCTGTTTAGTCTTGGTTTAGTCCAGGTTTAGTCTTGGTTTAGTCCAGGTTTAGTCTTGGTTTAGTCCAGGTTTAGTCCAGGTTTAGTCCAGGTTTAGTCCAGGTTTTGTCCTGGTTTAGCCCAGGTTTTGTCCTGGTTTAGTCCTGGTTTAGCCCAGGTTTAGTCCTGGTTTAGTCCAGGTTTTGTCCCGGTTTAGCCCAGGTTTAGTCCTGGTTTAGCCCAGGTTTAGTCCAGGTTTTCTCCCGGTTTAGCCCAGGTTTAGTCCAGGTTTAGTCCTGGTTTAGCCCAGGTTTAGTCCTGGTTTAGTCCTGGTTTAGTCCAGGTTTTGTCCCTGTTTAGTCTTGGTTTAGTCCAGGTTTAGTCCAGGTTTAGTCCAGGTTTAGTCCAGGTTTATTCCAGGTTTATTCCAGGTTTAGTCCAGGTTTAGTCCAGGTTTAGTCCTGGTTTAGTCCTGGTTTTGTCCCGGTTTATTCCAGGTTTAGTCCAGGTTTAGTCCAGGTTTAGCCCAGGTTTAGTCCAGGTTTAGTCCAGGTTTAGTCCTGGTTTATTCCAGGTTTGGTCCAGGTTTAGTCCAGGTTTAGTCCAGGTTTAGTCCAGGCTTAGTCCAGGCTTAGTCCAGGTTTAGTCCAGGTTTAGTCCTGGTTTAGTCCAGGTTTTGTCCCGGTTTAGTCCAGGTTTAGTCCAGGTTTAGTCCATGTTTAGTCCAGGTTTAGTCCTGGTTTATTCCAGGTTTAGTCCAGGTTTAGTCCCGGTTTAGTCCCGGTTTAGTCCCGGTTTATTCCAGGTTTAGCCCAGGTTTAATCCTGGTTTATTCCAGGTTTAGTCCAGGTTTAGTCCTGGTTTAGTCCAGGTTTTGTCCCGGTTTATTCCAGGTTTAGTCCAGGTTTAGTCCAGGTTTTGTCCAGGTTTTGTCCAGGTTTAGTCCAGGTTTTGAGGGCTATATTTGTATTTAGAGCCACCTGTGCGGGAAACAAAGACAGTAATGACACGTCTCCATTCAGATCTGTGCACGAGAGTGTGCACGTGTGTGTGTGTGTGTTTGTGTGCACGTGCGCACACGTGTGTGATCAGCGCTGACAGATCTAAACAAAAGCACAGTGAGTCACCTCCAGAGACTGAACCAGGACGTAACTGAGACTGGATCCTGAGAGGCTAAACAAGCCAAAGGCTGATCATCAATAAATGATTCAGTTCACACGTTAAAGCTCAAATGTATTTATTCTATATTTATATTTGACTCCCAGTCCAAATGCCCGAGGTTTGACTGTGTAGAACTGTTTAGAGCATGGTTATGGTATATTTAATAGAAAGAAAACACTCCTGTTTAGCTGTCTGTCTTTGGGATCATGTGACTGTGAAGGTCAGGACAGTAATAAATCGCAAAGACAAAAAGTTCTCAAAACGATTTCATGTGCTGCAGGCTCCACTGGCGCTTGGTCAGTGGTTCTATTGCATTAGGCACAAATGAGCCCTTCTATGTGTTCTTTGTAGCTCTGTACCGGCGCTGGGAGGGCATCAGGCTAATAAGGGGTGCTCCAGGTCATGGATGGATTTGGCTTTCTCCACACAGCGGTCTGGTAAATAACATCCAGGGATTTTTGTTCTCGACCGATCACCGTGAGATACCGAACCAACCGGTGTAAGACACAGATTGTGAAAAGAGAAAAAAAAGTGCTTATTATGTTGCTGTATGTGAGTAGTGGTGTGACGATCTATAGATTTGACGTGAAATCAGGTTGGTAATGGATTCTTTCTATGACGACGTGCATATTAATGAGCAACATCATGCAGCTTAATGAGGCACATTAAAATCATGAACAAATGCGTTTCCTCTTCAATAGTGACGTACGATTTATGGATTATCACCGAGTCTGTCTGTCTAATTGAACAAAGTCATCAGTCGGCCTCCCCCACACTTCTGAAGGGAGGGGCAGTAAGGTTGAACAGAGGGTAAAAAGGTCTGGGGAACACAATGGCCTGCAGAAGGGCAAAACAATCGGGTTGGATGACAATATAAAGGGATCAAATATATAGCACCCTATCATCATTTGAATAATAGGACGCTGTGTCCCGTCGCCTGATAAATATTTGAACGTCTGTGCCTCAGGCGTGGACGGAGCGCGCCAAAGGTCCGAGCGCCGACGACGCGAAGAAGAGGAAACGCCCAGAGGAGGAAGGAGACGAGGGCAGGAGAGAGGAGACGACTCAGGAGACGAGCGCCAAGAAGCCCAAGACCGCTGCCGCCAAACTGTCCGCCTTCGCCTTCAACTGACCCCGCCCTCCTTTACTGACCCCGCCCCTTTCCCCAAGCCTATTGAGTTTGATCATGTGATGTTCAGATTTGACTGTTTTAAAGTTTTTCAATAAATATTTTCTCAACTTTAGCATATGTATTTCTTTATGATGATTCTCTTTACAATGTTTATGGATGATGCACGGAATCCCCCCGACAACACTCTAATCCAAATATGGCCATTTCCCTTGTGGAAAGTCCAGCCGCCAAAGTCCATGGGGATAAACACACATTACAAAAGTTCAGGGACGTTTTCTCCGCTCTAAATGGCCAGGTTCAAATGTGTGCTTTAATTTTGCCACGTATTAGTTAAAACGATCGGCTCAGAGGGGGGTTTGCATCTTGTTAATAATTAGGAATAATTTATTTAACCTTCACTGAATCATGTAATTCCTCACTGAGATTTACAATACCTTTTACTGTACAAGAGCGACCTGGTTAACTAGTTGTCTGTGAAAAAATCTTTAAAAATTAATATTTCTCCCCGTTTTATGCTAATTCAAAGCTCAACGCATCAGACGGGAATTAGATATTGAAAAATCCCTGTGAAAAACCTTCCAAATGTTGTTCAGTCCAAGGCTGTAAAGTGTGGAGTCTGTAGGAGCGACTCGAGTGGAGATGTTGTTGCCACAATTGGCCTTGCAATGACAATTTCACACAGAAATCTATGGAAAAAGATGAGCTTTACTGCATTTGTACTTTCTACTTAGAATAGTTAAGTATTGTCTACAGTAAGTGAGCGAGTACTTTTATGGGCGTGATATCTGACCCGGAGTATCTGTACTGTGTTGCCGTCAGCGTGTCTAAACACTGAAACACTCCTTGATGAGACATTCCAAAATGGAGAATTACCCGCTCAACAATATGAAACTAAAAGGAGAGGAATGTATCCAGGGTTGTGTAAGGCAGTGGTTCCCAAACCTTTTTGACAGGGACCCCAAAAATTGACATGTTAACAACTCAGGGAAAATCATAAAAATCATGTTAATATGTATTTATTTTGAATATTTGAATGGATTATTTTTAGTGGAAGGGAAACCAGTGCATCCGGAGGAATCCTACACAGAAAGAGGGAGAATGTGCAAACTCCACAGAAAAGCCTCATCTGACCTTTGACCCTGGGACCTGCTGAAGCAAGAGGCTAACCACTGCGCCACCGTGCCATCAATAAACCAGAACAGGATACTTACAAACCCCTAATGAAGCACTAACAAATGTCACCATTTTGGGGCGAGTCGGACACTATGGGGGGCTAACTTCACAAAGATGGTGCACCAGAGGCAGCACGGTGGCACAGCAGTTAGCGCTAGAAGTTCCTGGGTTCGATTTCGATTCCTGTTTGGGTCCCTTCTGTGGAGTTTGCATGTTCTTCCCGTGTCTGTGTAGGTTTCCTCCGGGTACTCCACTAAAAACATGTACCTGTGCGTATGGCGTTGGTCGGAGAGACCAGATTGGTGGCCTCACTTTCTGTCAGTCTACCTCAGGGCAGCTGTGGCTACAGAGGTATCTTCCCACCATTGAGCATGGAGTGAATGTAGATTGTGCATGTAAAGCACTTTGTGACCATGTCTGTGAAAGGAGCTTCACAAATAAAACCCTTTCCTTTACAGTGTAAATTTCAACCGCATTTGCACTGAAGATGGATTCATAGTGACAAGTGAAAAAAGTACACTTACATCAAGTACTTGTACTTGAGTAACTAAGTGATCTCTGGTCACAAGCGCAAATACACCTGTAAATCCGATTAGTTGCTGTTACAAGTCACAGCATTTGTTTATAGTTCGGTAAGTTTTATGAGCAAAAGAAATCAAGTCATTTCTGTTTTAACGACTAAAATAAATCAGATTTTTCCGAGTAAAGTTTAAATTTTTATCACCAAAATGACTGACGCACTCGTGTCACCTGCTGGGTTTAGTCATGTGGGTGTGCGTCTGTGTGGTGAAGTTCGATGGACATTCAGATATCCAACATCACGTTGACTGAACCCGAGAAACACTGCTCACTAGCCTTTGAGCAGCACAGGGTAATGCTCTGGTGTGAGTCGGCTTGTGCTTAGTCCATGCTAGCGGTGCTCGGTGGTGCTGGCACTCTTAAGGGACCGTCAACAAATGTCTATACTAAACGCGATGGAAAAAGCAATGTGTCATTTTATGTATTTTTAATGTGTTTTGCTTTATGGGTGTTTTGCCCAGTGACCTCAAATCACTTTACAATTGGTACCAGCTCTTTGCCAAGTGGCCCATACGGCGTCCCAATATTCTAAGGTGCAGTGGGTCAAATGTTGCCTGGCTCTGCCACACTATTCCCTGTCCATTCCACGCAGGGGAGTTAGTCTGGTCACGGGGCAATTGGAGCAGTTTGAGTGGGCGGGCCTAACGCGCACAGATAGTCAGTGAAATAAACCAGTTAGCGGACGTGTCGACAGCTGTAGTCGCACTCACACAATATGAACTGAATATAAACTCACGAGAACGCGGAGGCAAAATCCTCGACTCCTTCATCCATGGTGAGTTTGGCTAATGTTCATGTGACAAGAACTAGCATAGCAGCGCAGCGAGGGACGTAGCCTGGTCAATTCTCTGTGACGGTCGTGATTAGCCGCCAATCAGCAACTTGTTTACCGTGTGTGTCCAGGCCCGCCTTTCACACAGAAAAGTGGGTGTGGTTTATCAGGCAGGTCAAATGCCCTAAAGGGTAGGTCACGGGCATGAGCGGACTGGTTTAAGTCTTTTTTTAATTGTGCATGTTTTTAAGGTTGCTTTTATGTATGTTTTAACTCACTCGAGCTCGTGGCCCTGGCAGCCCCGCCCAGGTGTTGCTTACCTCAACTGGGCACACCTGCGGAAGGTGATTTTAAGAAGACTGAGACCGAGTGAAGAGGCGCGAGGGCTCGGAGGGAGGTGCGGCGGCAGGGGAGACAGGACAACAGACAAGGACCCGGAACGGGGAGACACGGCCCGCTATGGGCGGGAGGCGCCATGGACGCGGAGGAGAGGCGGAGCGCGAGGAAGCAAGGGCTGGCTGGCGGAGGAGGGCGCCGGACATGGACGGGGCACGACAACGCACCAGGTCGGGATGCGTGAAGGCGACTTGGGATGCAGCTCCTGGAGCCGGCCGGACCCCCTTCCTTGATGACCGGAACGATGGCACGCACACCCGCTCCTTACTTTTCGTCCTTTTTAAACCCCATGTTTTAGCTCTCTTAATCTGCCTTTTATCTTGACTTTTATACAGGCCTTTTAATAAATCTTTATTTAATCCCCTTTGATATTGTGTTTCCTTGATTGCACCACCTCATGGTCTGATGAAGGGCCAAGCCCGAAACGTTACCACTTAGGTGCTATTAATAAATCGCTACTTGGGAGCTAAGAAAGCTGTGCGGATCTTTTCTGTTTTTTGTTACCACCTCATAGGCTCCCATTGCCCTTTTAAACCTGTGAGGTGTGAAATGAGCTACTGACAAAACAATGGAAGAGGTTATCTCCGGTCTGAGTTCATGCACATGCTGCCTTGATGAATTACCCACTAGATTTCTGAAGTCTGTGCTGACCAGCTTGTTACCACAACTTGTTCAGTTAGTCAACATTTCATTTGAGACGGGAGCATTTCCAAAGGCTCTGAAAACCACGGTCATTAAGCCTCTTCTAAAGAAGAGCAGCCTTGATCCCAAGATACTGAACAACTACCGGCCCATATCAAACCTGCCATTCTTAGGAAAAGTCCTGGAGAAAGTAATATATCAACAGCTCACTTACTTTCTCCTATCTAACAATGTGTTTGATATTTTCCAATCAGGTTTTAGGCCCCGCCACAGCACTGAGACAGCTCTGATCAAGGTGACAAATGATATCTGTATGAACACCAACGCAGGTAAGGTCTCAGTTTTAGTTCTGCTGGACCTGAGCGCTGCCTTTGACACAGTGGACCACGGGATCTTACCTCACAGGTTAGAAAACTGGGTGGGAATCTCTGGTACTGCGCTAAACTGGTTCAAGTCCTATCTGGAGGATAGGACGTACTTTGTCGAAATTGGCAACTGTGTCTCAGACAAAATTTCCATGACCTGTGGAGTCCCCCAGGGGACAATCTTGGGACCCCTCTTATTCAACTTGTACATGCTTCCATTGGGTCAGCTAATAAACAGCAACAATGTGTCGTACCACAACTACGCAGATGACACTCAGATCTATGTGTCACTGACGGCAGGTGAACAGGGGCCTGTAGATACTCTCTGTCACTGTTACAGGTGAACATGGGTCTGTAGATACTCTCTGTCACTGTTACAGGTGAACATGGGCCTGTAGATACTCTCTGTCACTGATACAGGTGAACATGGGCCTGTAGATACTCTCTGTCACTGATACAGGTGAACATGGGCCTGTAGATACTCTCTGTCACTGATACAGGTGAACATGGGCCTGTAGATACTCTCTGTCACTGATACAGGTGAACATGGGCCTGTAGATACTCTCTGTCACTGATACAGGTGAACATGGGCCTGTAGATACTCTCTGTCACTGATACAGGTGAACAGGGGCCTGTAGATACACTTTGTCACTGATACAGGTGAACATGGGCCTGTAGATACTCTCTGTCACTGATACAGGTGAACATGGGCCTGTAGATACTCTCTGTCACTGATACAGGTGAACATGGGCCTGTAGATACTCTCTGTCACTGATACAGGTGAACATGGGTCTGTAGATACTCTCTGTCACTGATACAGGTGAACATGGGTCTGTAGATACTCTCTGTCACTGATACAGGTGAACATGGGCCTGTAGATACTCTCTGTACTGATACAGGTGAACATGGGCCTGTAGATACTCTCTGTCACTGATACAGGTGAACATGGGCCTGTAGATACTCTCTGTCACTGATACAGGTGAACATGGGCCTGTAGATACTCTCTGTACTGATACAGGTGAACATGGGCCTGTAGATACTCTCTGTCACTGATACAGGTGAACATGGGCCTGTAGATACTCTCTGTCACTGATACAGGTGAACATGGGTCTGTAGATACTCTCTGTCACTGCATCGAACAGTGGATGCAAAACAACTTTCTCCAACTAAACTCAGACAAAACTGAGACCATTGTTTTTGGCCCACAGACACAAAGACAAAGTGTTATCAGTCACCTTGAGTCTCTCTCTCTAAAACCAAAAAATCAGGTTAGAAATCTAGGAGTAATCATGGACTCAGACCTGAACTTAAACAGCCACATCAAAGCAATAACATCATCAGCTTTTTACCATCTGAAAAACATTAAGATCAGAGGAATAGTGTCAAAACCAGACTTGGAGAGACTCATCCATGCATTTGTCTCCAGCAGGTTAGACTACTGTAACGGCTGCTCACTGGCCTTTCTAAACGAGCTGTTAGAGCTGCAGAACATCCAGAACGCTGCTGCTCGAGTCCTGACAAGAACCAGGAAATACGACCATATTAGTCCAGTGCTCCGGTCCCTGCACTGGCTTCCTGTCACTCAGAGAATAGAATTTAAAACAGCTCTGCTTGTGTACAAGTCGTTTCATGGTTTATCACCAAAGTACATCTCTGACATGTTAGAGCCGTATGAACCATCTCGGGCCCTGAGAACTTCAGGGAGGGGTCTCCTGGTGGTTCCCAGAGTCAGGACTAAACACGGTGAGGCTGCGTTTCAGTTTCATGCAGCTAAAATCTGGAACAGTCTTCATGAGGATGTGAGACAGGCCTCAACTCTGACAATGTTCAAATCCAGGCTGAAAACAGCTCTTTTTACCCGAGCAGATGAAAACTGAAAGTATTTTATCTGCACTCTTGCCTTTTACTGTAATTGATTAACTTTATGTTGATGTTTTAATGATTGATTTGATCTGTTTTCTTGTAATTTTATGCAACTGTGAAGGACTTTGATTTGCCTTGTGTATGAATTGTGCTCTACAAATAAACTTGCCTTGCCTAAAAGGGCAATGGAAGCCTATGAGGTGGTGCAATCAATAAAACAAGGCGGTTTAAAAAGGAATTTATTTAGAGGCCTGCTAAATTCATGTTAAAAGAACATTAAAAAGGGTTAAAATAAATAAAAGACAGGTTAATGCATTAAGGTGCAGTAGTGATCCTCAGGACGGGGGTCCGGCCGGTTCCGGGAGCCTAGTGGAGGTTCTGGGGTCCACCTCGGGGAGAGTATGCCCGGAGAGCCTGCCACCGCCGCTTCTGTCCGGGGGACATCCCTGGCTCGACGACGCTCCCTTGCTGCCGTCTCGCGTCCCAACCGGGTGTGTTGTCGTGTCCCGTCCATATTGTCCGTGCCTCTCTGTGTCTCTCTCCTCCGGTCTTTCCTTCTCTGCCTCTTATCCCCTGCACAATCCAGGTGCAGGTGCGTGTCGTAGAGGCGCTTTGCAGGGGCGGGGCAGAGCAGCGAGCGTGGATAGGTTAAAAACATGCATAAAACCATGCAGAATAAAACACACTAAAAACAACTTAAAACCAGTCCGCTCTCACTCGTGTCAGGTACTTTTTTTATAAAACACTGTAAATCTTGTAAGCAGAATGACAAGTCCCTAGCCCCATTGTCGAGGAGTACCAATATGGGGCCCCTGGGTAAAATGCCCATAAAGCTATTGAAGAAAAATTAAACATTGTTTCCCATCGGGTTTAGTATAGTCACTTGTTGACGGTCCCTTAATAGAGCGGAAAAGGACTTTTCTCGTAAAAACAGGATTTATTTCAGAAAATTTAAATTACTTTAAAAAAAAAAAAAGGATTTATTTTACACATAAAAACTGAACTTTTCTCGCCGGTCAGAGTGACGCAGACCTCTGCCCACGCCGCGTTTATCCGGCCGCTTTTCCATGATTGATTAATTAATTAATTGACTCCGGACTGGTTTCATTCATGTTTTCACCGGCCCCGCCCCCCTGGCCGCTCTCGCCCAATGGGAGCGCTCGCCCGGGTAATCCGCTGCTATAAAGCCGGAGGATGCTGAGGCTGCGAGAAGAGCAACAGATGACTCTCTCCACGGAGGACTGAGCACGAACACGCGACCTCAGCCTCCCGCGGCACGTCACACGTCACACGGAGGGAACCCGAGCCGGTTCGCCCACACAGACCTGCGGGAAAGACACGGAAACTCCTGCGAGACTGTACCCGGAAGCACGGTCAGAATATCTGCTCCAGTCAGGCCAGGCGAGAGGACAGCTGGAAGACCCCAAAGCACGGCTGAGATTTCCAGAATCCCTCCGAATCCCGCTCCTGTCTGAGCGACGAGAGCAGGAGCAGCGGCAAACAGGAAAACCTAAAGAAACTCCGTAGAGGAAATATCTGTGCGCCTCTACTCGATATCCCGACAGTGACCTGCTCCTGCGAGAGAAGACGAGTGCGTGTTTAATCTAAGAACACGGCTGGTATTTACTGAAAAGGTTGGTCAAAAGTGGCAGAGCGCGTGGTTTGGTTACGCTTGGCGTTTCTCAATCAGCATGGGGCGCTGTTTGAATATTTTCTTTTATTGATTTATTTTAATTTCGAGTGCAATATTCCAAAAACTGTCATTTCCAGCGTTGGGTTGAGAGATTTAGTAGAAGAAAAATCTGTGAATGAGACAAAGTCCATTTGAAGGGGGAGCCTGGACCTCCATTTAAATTTTTTATATTTTAATGTAGTTTATTTTATTTTTTTGCATTGGCAAAAGCTGAAGCTGGTTTGCTTAAATTGCTCTAAAAAAATCCCATCGGGGTTGGTTATCGTGTTTTTTTAAATCTGAATTTCTTATTATTGCACCCTTTTTTAATTCAATTTTTAAAGCCTTTTTATCATTTTGACACTTGTTGAATTTTGTTTTTCCGCTCTACTTTTTCGTGTGTTCATCTTCATTTGTGTTGCTACTTTTAGATTTGGGTAAAGCAGAACTGGAAAAAAATGTGCTTGGTTCAGGTGGGGGTTAAGATTCTTTAACTGCAAGACAGTTATTTGCCTTAGTTTTATTTATGTATATATTTTTTTTCAGCTGTAAATGTTTAAGTTGTGTTTTTCTACTTCTTGAGGCGGCTGAAGATGGAGCATGTGCAGCAGGTCCAGGAGCAGCAGCAGCAGCAGGTGGCAGAGGGGTCCCCGGACAGCGTCGCGGCGGTGAACAGGGGCCCGCCCGCTCCGCAGCGCCCTGAGGCCTGGCGGGAGGAGCGCACCCGCAGCCTGGAAGATAACGTCCAGAACCTGCCCTCCATTGTCGAGGCCTACACCGCCATCCTCCACGGCCTGGGAGAGGACCCCGACCGCCAGGGGCTGCTCAAGACCCCCCGGAGAGCAGCTATGGCCATGCAGTTCTTCACCAAGGGCTACCAGGAGAAGATCATGGGTAAGTGTGGGCACCTGGGGAGGCCACTGCTCAAATAGGACGCCAATAGAAGTACATATGACCCATTGGATGCCATCTTTGCTAAAACATGGCAACACCGATTATATTTGACTTTTTACTTTGTTTTTGTTGCTATATAATTTTTTTTTTTTTTTTTTTTTTCAAGAAGCTTTTAGATTTGGGTAAAGTCAAACAGCAGAAACTATGCTTTGGTTCAGGTGGAGGTTATACGTACTATGTCAATGGAAAATGAGTCGAACTGTTATGGGACTTTACCTCAGTTACTAATGAGTAAAACCTGTGAAAGTCCAAATCTGTTAAATACGTGTTCGGAAAAATCACTTGTGCCTGAATTCCCCTCTGTACGGCAACACCACAGGGACAAACCTTTGAGTCTGTTTCATTGACCGTTCACCTGCACAGCGCCATCTGCTGGTCATATAGTGGTTCATGTTAAAAGCCTAATAATGCACAAACACTTGGACAAATGGACTCTTGACTTGGAAGCCTTTTTATAGACGTGTAGCAGAGCAGAAAGTGTCCTCTTGAATCTCTTTTTTTTTGGGGGGGGAGTAAAAGTTAAAAAACGAATTACTTTATTAAAGTACAGCTCCCAGTTTAGGCCCGGGTCCTGGAGTTGCAGAGAAAGGTGGATGAGGCTGTTTTGGTCCTACCTTGAGTGAAGTTTTTTTTTTTATTATAGCAAACACTTCCTTCAATCAGTCCAGTAAATCCAGTTTGAGTCGGTCTCACAGCTTGAATCTGAACCGGTTCAGTCACAAACATTTAACAACCAGAGGCAGTAAAGTATGATCAAGGACTCCCTTGCAGTGGCTTTTTGTTGTAACAAACGTCTTGCTTTTTACTTCACTCCATTTCTATAAAGGCTCAAAGTAAGAGTTGGTTGTGTTGTGAACACTCACAATACTTTTGGCTGTGATATGTTTTTGCCGAGTCATGCTGAGTCGTGACGAGGGTGGGCACATCTGGACCAGTTTAACCGCATTAAAACGTGAGGTCGACTTGGGTTCCATAATGGTGCTGTGATCCCTTGTGTTCATGGATGTTCATGTACTGCACAGATTCAACATTTATTTATTGTAAACTGGTTAATCCAAAAAAGCGTTTAAACCTGGATTTCCACATGTGGGGAAGGTCCTAAAAGTGTTCCTCTGGTGACTCTGCCCCGGCCGCTCTGACGGGACAGGGTGTTTGCTGAGGGCAGTGAGGCAGAGGTTGCCAGTCCGATCTCCACTGACTGAAGTGAAAACACATGTCTGTGGAGCCGCGCTCTGATTGGTCCCCGGCCTCTGCTCCCCGGCCTGCGATTGGCCGATCAGTTTCCTCCCTCTGACCCCGGCTATTAGAGCAGCGGGCGTGCACGTCGGTGTGAGATCAGTCAGAGCCGTGACTTCATCACGTTTTCTTGATGAGTGGACGTCGTCTTGAGCTTTAGGCCAATGTTTTAGAAATTGACCCTTTTTTTCCCATTCCATCAAGTTTTTTTTTTTGGTCTCTGTAAAAAAAAGCTTTCTTAATCCTAGGAGTCTTTTTTGATCCAAATTAAACTGTCCAGTTTTCTAAAAGGTATGCTTTGGAATAAAACTATTCCTTCCTACTATGTCCTTCCCACCCCATGTGTCCAAAAATCTGTTCATAGAATGTAGTGAAGTTATGTTTACACAGGATTTTCCTGGTCGCTTTTTTTTTTTTTTTTTTTTATAAAGTTAATCCCTAGATACCTAAATTTGCTATAGTAAATGGATAAGGGCTAAATATGGTATTAGATTTGCTGGCTGAACGGCTAATCAAACTCTTTCAGAAAAGTTGTTTTTAGTTCAGCTGCAATGTTGGTAAAACACTAGCATTGTGGGAGCTTCGACACAATGTGTTTAACTTTTGATTATTTGGTTTTCAAAATGAAGCTAGAATAAGCTCGTACCAATTTGACTGTAAACCTCATTAACAAAAGTGAATATTGAAATTAAGTTTCTCAAGCCAAGTGTAATTTTTCTAAAACAAATTGCCACATGACAAACGTATGTAAAGTAAAAAGGTGCAGCCGGATATTGGTTCTGTGAGTGTTATTGTGTTTGCGTTATCAGGTTGAATCGGCTTCATTTCCTGTCTTTATCAGAGTGACAGACGCTCGGGGCTCTGCTGGGCACCTCTGCTTTATGAGCTCATTCTGTTTGGTTTACAGTCTGTGCTATAATGGTCCGGATCTGAGCCAGCATCTTGGTCTTTTGACTAAAGCTTTACTACTCGACTGCATCTAAACGTTGCATTTCTAAATGGTATAATCTTGGTCCCGCAGGAACAAAAACATCCTTTGGCAGTGACTCTGCATGTGAGGCTCCACTGTCATTGGACGTGTTAAACACTTTAATGTGATTCCACTTAGTCAGCAAAAACACAATTGGCCGATGAACTGAACACTGCCCTGAGGCTCCTCACCTGAGCGTATTTTAACAAGACCTAATGAAGGTGAGGGTCCTGAGGTCGGGTCAGTCTGCCCCAACCCCCTCCCCCGGCACATAACGCCCCTGAGGTCTACCATGTTGTGACTGAACCAGATCTTTCCCCTCAACCGAAATCAGGTTTGAATCTGACAGTTTTACCCAGAACGAACACAAGAATCAGCCCGACAACGGAGCAGCTAAATGCACCAAAAATGATTTGTCGTGGTTTTATTTGTGGCGTAAGATTTCATTCAATGTTCTTTTTTTCAAAGTGATTTTTTTTTTTAATTTTAGTTCAAATGAAAGTTTGTTTTAGCGATCGTGTCTTGGGTATTTGGCTTACATTCATATTTTAAAGACTTTTGAACAGCTCCCAGTAAGGGACTCCATCACTAATGAACAATAGGTTTAAATATCAGGCCAGATGTGTCATGAGCCTGGCTCCACATCTGGAGATGGGCCCCCAGGCACTGGCTGCTCACTGCTCCGACAGGTCACCCCCCTCTTTAACCTTACTGTAATCCTGACTGTGTAGATGTGATGAACGACGCCATCTTCGACGAGGATCATGATGAGATGGTGATCGTCAAAGACATCGACATGTTCTCCATGTGTGAACATCACCTGGTGCCCTTCTACGGAAGAGTGAGTGCTTCCCATGAGCCACATGTCCACTCTAAATATTCATGAATAAACCACATAAATATAACCATGAAGCGTGGCTAACGTTGACTCTAGCCTGAGTGGTTAAATGATGGATAGCGCCCCCCTCAGGCCAAAAGGCAACAATCAAGCGGTTTGTTCAATCTCTGAATTTTTTTTTTTCCGGCACGTTTAGTGACTTGTGGTTGTCACTTTTCCTTCTGGCGTTTTGGACTCGGGGTGGGGCATCTCTGTCCCCCTTTCCAGACAGAGAAATGAGCCCTGTGTCTGAAACGCCAGAAGAATCAGTGCCCTATAGTTCGGACACCGCCCTGGTCTCTTTGCCAAATTCTGATTTGATAAAACTATGTAGTTCCTTAGTCATCCAGGCAAATGGTAAATCAAAACAACTGGACTTTAAGACACTTTCACTGCCCATCCAGATGGCCTCCTCAGAGTTGTCCACTGGACCTTTTAGTAAGTCCAGTTTTGATTTACCTTTTTTGAGTTTGTCCATGTCTCTGAACCATAAAAAAAAGATGTTCAGCTGCTCGTCTGCCACAGTCTTTTATGATCTGTCAAAGTATTTGAATTCTCTCTTCTCCGTCTGCAGGTCCACATCGGATACCTACCCAACAAGCGGGTCCTGGGCCTCAGCAAACTGGCCAGGTAAGACTGGTCCGGGTCTGGGGTTTGGAGCTGCTGTAAGCTCCTTATCCTGTTGTGATCCTCTGACACTTAATACAAGATTAACTTCAAGAAACGGGTCAGTCACATGTTTTTATTTCCTTTCAGGATCGTGGAGATCTACAGCCGACGCCTGCAAGGTATTACACAGGCAGGGTGGTTAGCGCTCCTGTCGCTGTGGCAGGGTGGTTGGTGCTCCTGTCGCTGTGGCAGGGTGGTTAGTGCTCCTGTCGCTGTGGCAGGGTGGTTAGTGCTCCTGTCGCTGTGGCAGGGTGGTTGGTGCTCCTGTCGCTGTGGCGGGGTGGTTAGCGGGCTCCTGTCGCTGTGGCGGGGTGGTTAGCGGGCTCCTGTCGCTGTGGCGGGGTGGTTAGCGGGCTCCTGTCGCTGTGGCGGGGTGGTTAGCGGGCTCCTGTCGCTGTGGCGGGGTGGTTGGCGCCCTCCTGTCGCTGTGGCGGGGTGGTTGGCGCCCTCCTGTCGCTGTGGCGGGGTGGTTGGCGCCCTCCTGTCGCTGTGGCGGGGTGGTTGGCGCCCTCCTGTCGCTGTGGCGGGGTGGTTGGCGCCCTCCTGTCGCTGTGGCGGGGTGGTTGGCGCCCTCCTGTCGCTGTGGCGGGGTGGTTGGCGCTCCTGTCGCTGTGGCGGGGTGGTTGGGGCTCCTGTCGCTGTGGCGGGGTGGTTAGCGGGCTCCTGTCGCTGTGGCGGGGTGGTTAGCGGGCTCCTGTCGCTGTGGCGGGGTGGTTGGCGCCCTCCTGTCGCTGTGGCGGGGTGGTTGGCGCCCTCCTGTCGCTGTGGCGGGGTGGTTGGCGCCCTCCTGTCGCTGTGGCGGGGTGGTTGGCGCCCTCCTGTCGCTGTGGCGGGGTGGTTACCCCCCTCCTGTCGCTGTGGCGGGGTGGTTACCCTCCTGTGGCTAACGCCTGTGTGTTCAGTCCAGGAGCGTCTGACGAAGCAGATCGCGGTGGCCATCACTGAAGCGCTGCAGCCGTCGGGCGTTGGTGTCGTCGTCGAGGCCACGTGAGTGTGTGTGTGTGAGCACTTTTCTGTCACGCCTCCAACAGGGAGAGACCATATGAGTGAGTTAAAGATGGTACAGTCCAGGCGAAAGAGGCGTTGGACCCACGTGTAAAAGTCAGCAGCCCTGATGTGTAATTGGATCATCTCGTCACAATCTATCAGCTGATTGGTTCACTCTTCACCAATCGAACGTTTGCACGCTAAGCTAACTTGGGCTGTGCGTGTCTAACTCTCTTGATATTTGTATTTTACAGTTATTGGCCAATAAAGGCAGAGTGATGAAGACCACCCGTGTTTTAAATGAGCCTGAGAAGCTCCAGCTCCACACTGGTTATGGTTGAGTTTAAATCTTCTGAATCTTCTCCCACAGTCACATGTGCATGGTGATGCGCGGTGTCCAGAAGATGAATTCGAAGACTGTGACCAGTACAATGCTGGGAGTCTTCAGAGAAGATCCAAAAACCAGAGACGAGTTCCTCACCCTGATCCGGACCTAGACCCGAACCCGGCCCCCCCTCTGGACCTGCCTTGGACTGTCGTGTAAATGTAACTGAGTAAATGTGTTGGTCCCAGTGGATCCTGCTTGTGTCAGTTGTAAACGCCTCAGTCCAGTCGTACTGATACTGACGTTTTTAAACCTGAGCTGTCCAGTCGCTCTGATCACAGATGAACGTTTGTTTCAGAAGGTGGCGCCATTGCACCAATTTTAATGTCACTATTTTTATTTTTATTGTGGACTCTTGGCAGCTCACGAACACATCTGAGGAAGAGACTTGTGGAGAGGCCGGCCCGGCCCTGGCCCGGTGGAGGTCAGCAGTGTTTGAGTCCACAGTTCAGTCGAGTTTGTTGACCTGGTTCTCTCCCTGTGGTGGGAGGGGCAGGTGTGTATTTGACTGTATATGTGTGCATGTGACAGTATTCTAGTATTTGTTTTATAACGTGGCCTTGTTTTTACTCGTATGAAGTGTGGTTGTTTTAAATCTACATTGTTTTTAAACTCTTTACTAAAACTAGAACCTTATGAAAGTTTCTGCTTCAGTCGTTTTCTTCACACCTGACTGTAGGGTGCGCTCACCTGACGTGACCTTGTAAACCAGATCTGGGCAAAGTTGGGTATTTGAGCTTTCCACGAGGGCCAGCCAGTTAATGTGGCTTTAATTGATCACTATTCTCAAATGGACTTCCAGTGACTGATGTTTATTTTTGTTGTAATTCATACATTTTCTTTTGAGCTGTGACTTGTGAAAGTGTAATGTTAATAGGAAAAACTGGGTCCTGTGACACACATTATAGAAACTAGAAGCCAGTTTTTCCTATTACTGTAACAATGTCTACGATCTCTCTGTACAAGACCAAAAATGTCCTCAAAATATTACCTCTATATAATAGGCCTTTAGAACGCAGTGTCACCTGAAACCCAGCCATTCAAGTTCAAAGTGTAACGTGATTAAGAAGAGCGCCCCCTGGTGTCCTTATCTGTCTCACAGCTACCTGACATTTCTGTGTCCTTTTGGATTCACGTTGCGGAAACGATCTTCAAAAAGCCCCACTCTTTCCGCACAATTTCACCATCACACACGTCAAAATGTCAGGAAACTGCAACACACAACCACCACACGCTCCTCTGCCTTCGCTTCATCTGCTCCTCTGCAACAATCTGATCTTCAAAGCCACAAGCGTGAGGCTGGATCCGAAACCCTTAAACTGGTAAGAGGTCTTATGCCAAACCGGATGTGCGTCAGCGTCCACCATGAGAAGAAGCCTCTCAATTAGACTGTCCGTAAGGATGGAGCCTGTAATGCTAACTATCATAGCCACTTTAGTATAGGGACCTCTGGTGCTAACTAACCGGGGCCCCACCCTGGAGCCAGGCCTGGGGTTGGGGCTCGAACGCGAGCATCTGGTGGTCGGGCCTCAGCCCACGGGGCCCGGCCGGGCACAGCCCGAAAGGACGACGTGGGCCCGCCCTCGTGTGGACCCACCACCCGCAGAGGGATCCGTAGGGGTCGGGTGCAGAGAGGACTGGGTGGCAGTCGAAGGCAGGTGCCTCGACAACCCGGTCCGCGTGCGCAGCTTCTGGCGTTCGGGACATGGAACGTCACCTCGCTGGGGGGGAAGGAGCCAGAGCTCGTGCGGGAGGTAGAGAGATACCGGCTAGACATAGTCGGGCTCACCTCCACGCACAGCCTGGGTTCCGGATCCCAACTCCTGGAGAGGAGTACTAAAATGATAAATAATAGAACAAAAAAGGCTGAGGATAAATATAAGAAATATAAAAATAAACTGACAGGTATCATTTGAAAATGTAAACAGGATTATTATTATTAGTTGTTAGATACTAATAAGAATAATAAAGGTTTATGGAACATCTTAAATAGTATAATTAGAAATAAACCAAGAACGATTAATTATCCAAAATATTTCAAAGATGAGGATAACACTTTAAATAATATGAAATGAGTCGAAACATTTAATGTTGGACCGAATCTTGCTGCAAAAATGGCAAACGTTGAGAACTATAATTGTGATCTGATAGAAGCAAATCCTATGTCCCTGTTCCTCAAACCTGTGGAGGAAAAGGAGATACTGGACATTGTTAAAGGTGTAAAAATAAAACTTCAGCAGATTACCATGACATGGATATGAAAACTTTAAAAACTGTTATTGAAAGTATCTCTAAGCCGTTAACTTACATCTGTAACTTATCGTTACAAACTGGAACATTTCCTGATGGTATGAAAGTAGCAAAAGTGATTCCTCTGTTCAAGGCAGGAGATAAACATCTCTTTACAAACTACAGGCCTGTTTCCCTTTTACCGCAATTCTCTAAAATCTTAGAAAAGGTTTTTAACTCTAGACTCGACAGCTTTATCGAAAAGTGTAATTTACTCTCGGACAATCAGTTTGGTTTTAGGAACAATCACTCAACCTCACACGCGCTCTTTGATATAACTGAAGAAATAACCAATGCTGTAGAAACAAGAAATATGCAATCGGGTTATTTATGAAAACACCTTTGTTCAGATAAGATGAGCCTTTATTGATCTCACACTGGAGAAATGTACTTGTTACATTCACTGTGCAAATAGGCAGGAAATGTGAAAAACAATGAAATAGTAAATCGTGGTACAATGCCTACCAAGAACTTTATGGGGACAAAAAGTATAAACAGTAAAAAATAAAATAAACAGACTATAACAAAGAGCTACTGATGTGGAGAAACTGTCGCCACAATGTGAGAAAAATGTATTTGGAGCAAATGGCTTTGAAATTTCCCATATAAATCTATGGAGAACCACTGACTCAGCTGCAATCATTACACATGTTTTTGTTTCCAGGTGAAGTTTATTTGTTAAGAGACAAAATGGCAGAACTAACCAATGAATACTTCCCCTTATCTCTGAGAACCAGTCAAAAAGATCAGACGCAATTACATTGGATTTCCTGTTCATTTTAAAACTATGAACGAAGTCCGTACATTTATCAACATGGCTAATCACTAAAAAGACCCGGGAGCGGAGTGATGACATCATCACTCACAAACACTAAAGCGCTCACGATTTATTTATGTATTTATTGGTTTGTTTGGTCGAGACAGTGCATGTTAATGAACATACATGGGTCTCATGCATGTAAACAAGCCACACCGGACCCCAGGGCACATGTTTTTAGTGCCACAGGAACAAGTGGTTTTGTTTTTCTCTTTTTGAAAAATGCAAAAGGTAAAACAAATGACTAAAAATATATATATTTTTGTTCATACAGATAATTTTCCCACACAGTTTAAGGCATTATATTAAGGACTCTACATTTGTATATAACATTTACTCATGTTTATGAAATGACTGTACATAATTCTATGTTTTTAATCTTTCATGAATTCCTTTTATAATGTAGCATGTGCACACGTGTGTGGGCTGTGCTGCAGGCGTGAGATTCTCATCACAGTGGATTTAATTCATGAGTTAATTGTTGCTCCAGCCAGAGCCTAGAAGACTGCCCCGGGGTTAGGTCTGGTCTGTGGCGAAGGTCTCAGGTTCTACCTCCAGGCCGGACCTGTCTGAGTGAGGGAACAGTGGTGGGTGGAGGGTCCGTTGTCGTTGCTTCTTACGGCCGCTGTGAATATAAATTGTCCATTGGGCGAGGAAAGTTCTTCTCTTTGGTCCTCATGGCGGGGAGCTCATATTGTTGCAATACTGCCTCCTTGTGGACAGGGGTGACTCCACAATATATATATTTCTAAGTGATTCAAATGGAGACTTTACACCTCCCAGCTTTAAAGCCTGGCTCTAAAGAGATTGATTTTTTTCTAATGATCGTTGTGACCCATGTGCCAACTCTGGACACGGTCATATTTTAACCACGCTGGTTTTTGTTCTGCGGAATTAAACAGTTTAAGCCTGAGGCTTTGATTGAAAGGCCCTGGAGCTCGCGAGGGACATGCTCTGTAGGAGGAGTAAGGCGTGTCTTATTTTCACAAAAAGGCGGGGCCATTACCATGAATGGTGATAATGCATATCTACATAGTAAATGTATGAAACTGTAAAGCGCTTTGTGACCTCCCTTCCTTCAGTGTGGTGTCTGCATGTTCTCCTCGTGTCTGAGTAGGTTCCCCCTGGGTGCCCTGGTATACGGCGTGCTGGCCATAGGGAGAGTTGGGAGGTTTCCTGGTGGTGTTTAGTGGGGAAATGTGTCAAAATCAGAAAATGTCTTCGCATCTAACGTTTCATCCTTGTGGGGGGGAGATACCATCTGACATTGAACTAACTCAGAGGGGTGTTTATGGGTGTTTAATTGGAACACCCCTCCGCTTTAGTTGAAGTTGGTGCAGTCCAATCCAGAGGAGACAAGTGTCCACGTGAGTAAAGAGAGAAAAAGCCAGTGAAAGGTAGAAAAGACAAATAAATCTTTGTATCTTCATAACTTGGTGCAGATTGTGGAGTTGTATCAGGCCCATGTAAAGAGAAAGCGTTAGAAAAGTGTCGAAGTCATACTTGAACCGGGGACGTCCTGCACCAGAGACTAGCACGCTATGACTGAGCTATAATCCCACAGAGAAGTGGGCCAGGCCAAAATGAGGTCCCAGCACGCCACTGATGAAGACACACTTGCAGAGACTGGAGTTTACGTTCAACAGTGCAACGTAAAATGAACTGTTGTCCCTGAAGCAGACCCTATTCCTTTCATACATTTATGGACATTTATGTATTTGATCAAGCTACAATAAACGTTCAATGTGACGACGCACCCCACACTCGGGGCAGGTTTTCCCAGCCTCCATGTCGGTGTTTGAAGCCTAAAACGGTGGATGTGAGTTTCACAAACGAACTGCAAAGTGTCGCTCTTTCATTTGGAGTACACTGAAACTCTTATTTTCCTGAGATAAACATAACTTCGTGACAACGAGCCCCAGTTGTCCCTCGTATTTATCCAAACAGAACCGTCATGTCACCTGCTTGTGGAGCGCACCACTCAAATTCAACTAAATATGGTTTTAATATTATTTTCCAAAGATTCTTTAGTGCAGCTCAATGGGGGACAACATCTGAAAACATCTGGATCGTTCATATTTGCAACGCTTCAGGCTAAATGCTAACGCGGCTAAAGGAAAAACTACATTGAGCAGGCTAACGCACGCTGAAAGGGTTCTGTTATTCACCGCGTGGTTCCGTCGCTTCATCGAAGTCTGCGCTGAATCCTGAGGTACAACTTTAAGAGTCTGTGATGCAGCGCCCCCTTGTGGATCTGTTCAGGTCTTCAGGTGGTAGTGGGTGAGGTAGTCTCTGAGGTGTGGAGGCAGTGGCAGAGTCTGGAGCCCAGTGAAGGTCGTACAGCTGCAGATCACACACCTGCAGCGTCAGAGCACAGAATAGCACGAATAGCAGAGGTCATGTTACATGTTACACACATATTACACGCGTGTTATGCATGACTTTAGTTTGCCTTGCTCGTGCGACAGCAGGAAACTAGGGCTGAGCAAATCGATCCAAGCATCAATAGTGTCAATAAGTCAGTACGGGTCTTGTCAAACTAGCCGCTGCACATCCCTCTCTCTTCATCTGCTCAGAGGCTCCTGCTAAACATGCAGTGTGCTTAAAACAGTGTTCACCTTGTTCCGCCCCGTCCACTTTTGCATCTTTTTGCCTTGTCTCGGCACTTCCCGTTGTATTGACACTTCCGGTCGAGGGCAAAGTCCGTTCATTTAAACGAGGAATGTTCTCCGCTCAAATCTGATGTTTAGTAGATTGATTTGTGTAAAATGTTCAATGTTCACTTGCAACAAGTCAACGCTGTTTCTCTGCACGGCCTAAAATTGGTTTTGTTTAATACTGCTACTACTACTGCTGCTGCAGCTGATTTAATATTTCATCATACCGCTGTGCGGTCGCGGGGGCAGCAGTCTCAGCAGAGATGCCCAGACTTCCCGATCCACGCACACCTCCTCCAGCTGTTCTGGGGGGACCCCGAGGCGACACCAGGCCAGCTCGGAGACATAGTCCCACCAGCGTGTCCTGGGCCTTCCACGAGGCCTCCTCCCAGTGGGACATGCCTGGAGCACCTCCCGAGGGAGGCGACCAGGAGGCATCCGGAACAGATGCCCTAGCCACCTCAGCTGCTCCTTTCGACGTGGAGGAGTAGCGACTCTACTCCGAGCTCCTCCCGGGTAACTGAGCTCCTCACCCGATCTCGGAGGGTGTGCCCAGCCACCCTGCGAAGGAAACTCATTTCGGCCGCTTGTATTCGCGATCTTGTCCTTTCGGTCATTACCCAGATCTCATGACCATAGGTGAGGGTGGGAACGTAGATCGATCGGTAAATCGAGAGCTTTGCCTCAGACTCCGCCCCTCTTCACCACAACAGTCCGATACAGCGACCGCATCACTGCTGACGCCGCACCCATCCGTCTATCGATCTCACGCTCCATCCGTCCCTCACTCGTGAACATGACCCCGAGATACTTGAACTCCTCCACTTGAGGCAAGGACACCCCACCGACCTGAAGCGGGGAAGCCACCTTTTTCCGGTGGAGAACCATGGCCTCAGATTAGGAGCACTAAAACAACCCCACCACGTTAAGGTAGCAGTTCACGGGGTAAAGGGATAGTCTGGAAGTCTAAATGTTTTACACATTTTATAAAATGTGCAAAATTGACCACCTGGTTCTGCATTTTGTAAGTTTGTAAGTTTTGTAAGTAATAGTATCTCAGATCTCAGCGACTAATCAGGGTCTAGTCCTCCCTTCCACGTTGACCAATGAGAAAAGCCTTTCCTGTGAGCCAATCTGTCAGGTCCAATCAGGAGGGAGGGGGAGGAGCTTGATCGCTTACTTTAGAAAATTCTATTCCTGCTCTTCTCATTTTGCAAACTAAGAAGGGATTTCCGGTTAAAGAGGGAGGAATTTGATTGTTTACTTCCAAATTTCACTCTATCTCTCCCCACTTTGAAAACTTACAAACTATCACTTTAAAAGGCATAACCTGAAGAGCCTTGTTTATAAGGTTTATCTGGTACACATGTGCAGCGTGTAGTGACGGCGGAGCAACACATACAGCATGCTCTTGAGATATTTCAATTTTTGTTTTTTACTTAATTGTTTTGATTGTGTATCTATTATTTATAAAACTTGTATATAACCCATATAAACAAAAGTACTTGGTATTGATATTGTTTGGGATGATGATGTCATATCGCTAAGCATCATGGGATTTGCAGTGCCCTTATTCCCTAATAAACTAAAGGAGATTTTAAAGGGTAAAATACTGGAGTAATTGTTCACGTTAAGAAAAGATAATCCTTTATTGATCTCACAATGGAGAAATTCACACGTTACATTAAAACAATTGGACACTATTTATATTGTTTTAGCTAATGTCAAAAATGTTTGCTAGTACCCAGCAGTAGCAGCAGCAGCAGCAGTAGTAGTAGTAGTAGTAGCAACTGTAGTAGTCGTAGTAGTAGCAGTAGTAGTAGTCGTAGTAGTTGCTGTCTTTCTAGCAGTAGCAGAAGCAGTAGTAGTAGTAGTCGTAGTAGTATTGGTAGAAGCAGTAGTAGAAGTTGTAGTAGTAGCAGCAACAGCAGTAGCAGTAGTCGTCGTCGTCAGTAGTAGTAGCAACAGTAGTAGTAGTAGTAGTAGCAGCAGCAGCAGCAGCAGCAGCAGCAGCAGCAGCAGTAGTAGTAGTAGTAGCAGTAGCAGCAGCAGCAGCAGCAGTAGTAGTAGCAGCAGTAGTAGTAGTCATAGTAGCAGTAGTAGTAACAGTAGTAGTAGTAGCAGCAGTAGTAGGAGTCGTAGTAGTAGTAGCAGCAGCCGCCGTCGTCGTAGTAGTAGCAGTAGCAGCAGCGGTAGCAACAGCAGTAGCAGTAGTCGTCTTCGTCGCAGTAGTAGTAGCAACAGTAGTAGCAGCAGCAGCAGCAGTAGTAGTAGTAGTAGTAGTAGTAGTAGTAGTAGTAGTAGTAGTAGTAGTAGTAGTAGTAGTAGTAGTAGTAGTAGTAGTAGCAGCAGCAGTAGCAGTAGCAGCTGCTGCAGCAGTAGTAGTAGTAGCAGTAGTAGTAGTAGTAGTAGTAGCAGCAGCAGCAGTAGTAGCAGCAGTAGTAGTAGTCGTAGTAGCAGTAGTAGTAACAGTAGTAGTAGTAGTAGTTGCAGCAGCAGCAGCAGTAGTAGTAGCAGCAGTCGTAGTAGTAGTAGCAGTAGTAGTAACAGTAGTAGTAGTAGCAGTAGCAGCAGCAGCAGCAACAGCAGTAGCATTAGTCGTCGTTGTCGCAAAAGTAGTAGCCGCAGTAGTAGCAGCTGCAGCAGCAGTAGTAGTAGTAGCAGCAGCAATAGTAGCAGTAGCAGTAGCAGCTGCAGCAGCAGTAGTCGTAGTAGCAGTAGTAGTAGTAGTAGCAGTAGTAGCAGTAGCAGCTGCAGCAGCAGTAGTCGTAGTAGCAGTAGTAGTAGTAGTAGCAGCAGCAGTAGCAGTAGTAGCAGCAGTAGTAGTAGTCGTAGTAGCAGTAGTAGCAGTAGTAGTAGTCGTAGTAGCAGTAGTAGTAACAGTAGTAGTAGCAGTAGTAGCAGCAGTAGTAGTAGTCGTAGTAGTAGTAGCAGTAGTAGTAACAGTAGTAGTAGTAGTAGCAGCAGTAGCAGCCGCCGCCGCCGTCGTCGTAGTAGCAGCAGTAGTAGCAGCAGTAGCAGTAGCAGCTGCAGCAGCAGTAGTAGTAGTAGCAGTAGTAGTAGTAGTAGCAGCAGCAGCAGTAGTAGCAGCAGTAGTAGTAGTCGTAGTAGCAGTAGTAGTAACAGTAGTTGTAGTAGCAGCAGTAGTAGCAGCAGTAGTAGTAGTCGTAGTAGTAGTAGCAGTAGTAGTAGTAGTAGTAGCAGCAGCAGCAGCAGCAGTAGTAGCAGCAGTCGTAGTAGTAGTAGCAGTAGTAGTAACAGTAGTAGTAGTAGTAGTAGCAGTAGCAGCAGGAGCAGCAACAGCAGTAGCATTAGTCGTCGTCGTCGCAGAAGTAGTAGCAGCAGTAGTAGTAGTAGCAGCAGCAGTAGTAGTAGTAGCAGTAGCAGCTGCAGCAACAGTAGTCGTAGTAGTAGTAGTAGTAGTAGTAGTAGCAGCAGTAGTAGCAGCAGTAGTAGTAGTCGTAGTAGCAGTAGTAGTAGTAGTAGCAGTAGTAGCAGCAGTAGTAGCAGCAGTAGTAGTAGTCGTAGTAGCAGTAGTAGTAACAGTAGCAGTAGTAGTAGCAGTAGTAGCAGCAGTAGTAGTAGTCGTAGTAGTAGTAGCAGTAGTAGTAACAGTAGTAGTAGTAGTAGCAGCAGCAGCAGCCGCCGCCGCCGTCGTCGTAGTAGCAGCAGTAGTAGCAGCAGTAGCAGTTGCAGCTGCAGCAGCAGTAGTAGTAGTAGCAGTAGTAGTAGTAGTAGTAGCAGCAGCAGCAGTAGTAGCAGCAGTAGTAGTAGTCGTAGTAGCAGTAGTAGTAACAGTAGTAATAAATAATAATAATAATGCATCAGTTTTATATAGCGCTTTTCTGGACACTCAAAGACACATTGCATTATTCATTCACTCCATACTTGGTGGTGGTAAGCTACTATTGTAGCCACAGCTGCCCTGGGGTAGACTGACGGAAGCGAGGCAGCCAATCTGCGCCATCGGCCCCTCCGACCACCACCCACTCACTCACTCACATCATTCATCCCGGCCTATTGTACATGTTTTTGGTGGTAGGGGAAACCGGAGTACCCGGAGGAAACCTACGCAGACACGGGGAGAACATGCAAACTCCACACAGAAAGGCCCCGTCCCTGGTGGGAATCGAACCCGGGACCTTCTAGCTGTGAAGTGGAGGCGCTAACCGCTGTGCTACTGTCCCGCGCCGTAGCAGCAGCAGCAGCAGCCGCCGCAGTAGTAGTAGTAGTAGTGGTAGTAGTAGTAGTAGTAGTAGTAGTAGTAACAGCAGTAGCAGTAGTCGTCGTCGTCGTCGTCATAGTAGAAGTAGTAGTAGTAGTAGTAGTAGTAGCAGCAGTAGCAGCAGTAGTAGTAGCAGCAGTAGTAGTACTACTACTGCTGCTACTACGATTACTACTACTACTACTACTGTAGTAGTAGTAGTAGTAATCGTAGTAGCAGTAGTAGTAGTAGTAGTAGTAGTAATTGTAGTAGCAGTAGCAGCAGTAGTAGTAGTAATAGCAGTAGTAGTAGTAGCAGCAGCCGTAGTAGTATTAGTAGCAGCAGTAGTAGCAGTAGTAGTAGTAGCAGCTGCAGCAGCAGTAGTAGTATTAGTAGCAGCAGTAGTAGCAGTAGTAGTAGTAGCAGCTGCAGCAGCAGTAGTAGTATTAGTAGCAGCAGCAGTAGCAGTAGTAGCAGCTGCAGCAGCAGTAGTAGTATTAGTAGCAGCAGTAGCAGTAGTAGCAGCAGCAGCAGTAGTAGTAGCAGTAGTAGTAGTAGTAGTAGTAGTAGCAGTAGCAGCAGTAGTAGTAGTAGTAGTAGTAGTAGTAGTAGTAGTAGCAGTAGCAGCTGCAGCAGCAGTAGTAGTAGTAGTAGTAGCAGCAGCAGCAGCAGCAGTAGTAGTAGTAGTAGTAGTAGCAGTAGTAGTATTAGTAGCAGCAGCAGCAGTATTAGTAGCAGCAATAGTAGCAGTAGCAGTAGTAGCAGCAGCAGCAGTAGTAGTAGCAGTAGTAGTATTAGTAGCAGCAGTAGTATCAGTAGCCGTAGTAGCAGTTGCAGCAGCCGTATGTAGTGGTACGCATTTCCGCTGGTTAGCCAATCACCGCTAGACCCTTTATTAGGTGCGCATCTCACCTGCGTTCGACCTTCTCCGCCTCTGACGTCACGTAGCTTCGCCCGGGGACAGTGCTGCTGCGTTTGGGCAGTGTCTCGTGCCAACCACGCTTTTCAGTTGCACAAGGCGTAAGGCCGCGCAACTGAATTACGCTTTCGCCGTATGCGCCTTTGGTGAGTTTCCGTATGGGTTTTATTCATTACATATAGTTCGATCTGTCCTAAACCCGTGTTTTGTAGCATGTTGGCGTCTTCTCGAGCTCACGCCCCTGCCGTGCGCGCGCTCTACCTGCTGTCCCTGTGGGCTGTGGCGTGGGGGTTGTTTTCTGCTGTGCGTGGCACTGCGCAACGCAGTTACGTTGAGAGAGGACCGGGCAATTCGTGTGCGGAGTGCTTCCCTTAACGGTATGTTTTCATAGTGCTTCCAGGAAACAAACTAGTGTGTGTGTGTGTGTCCTTTTTAAAACGAGTAATATTTTCATAGGGTCCTGTTCCTACCTCCCCTTCCTTCCAATTACGGTTCATATGATTGTGGCTGGTCCGAGCTACTGCACGTTTTTGGATAAGGCAAGCGCACCGTTAAAGCTGCGTGCGGACTGGACTGAGTTACGCTAAATTGACCAGGGCTCGAGGACTCCTGTACCCGAGCGCGTTTTCGCTGGTCTCACGAACTACTCCTCCCCAAGCAAGGTAACAAGGCCATCGCCTTCTGCGTGGCCTCAATACGCAACGGCTGCTGTAAAAACTGTTCCTATCCTGATCTCCACGGAGTGGAGCTTGGCCCCGAGGGCCACATT